>CM077659.1:22329426-23529426 GCA_039707465.1 Rhabdophis nuchalis
ATTTTTCAAACTGGACTGGGGTGTTTTTCTTCTTCTATTTCTCCCTTTTTTCAATACTTATTGAGTAAGACTTTTTTTTTCTTTTTTTTAAATACTTGATTGCATTTTCTTTTTAAGAATTTTTCATTTTTTTCCTTAAGTTTGGAATATACAGAGGGAAGCAAAAGTAGAGGAAACGAAGCAACACTGCCACTTGGAGGCTTGGAAACATTGTTTTTCTTTTCTTCCTTTGAGCACTTGATCTATACTTCAAGGTCTTTGAGCTTGTTTATTGAAAATGATTGCGGGATGAGCACGGGTTGTTTATACAGGTGCTCTTCTGGGATACTAGCAGGAGCTGGACTGGAGTGAAAAGAAAGTGTGACTTGCAGTAAACTTTTCTGGAACTTAATAAAAAAGCCTTGGGTTTTATATAGGTGGCAGTTGTTTACTATTTGGAGGAAAAGACCAATATAGATGATGTCGCAGCACGAAAAAGAAAAAGAAAAGGAATTGACATTGCAGATGATTATGCAAAAAATACAAGTAAGAATAGAGAACAAAGAACAGGAAAAATTGATGGAAAAATTGAGAATATTCACCAAATGATGATGAAATACGAGGACAGGTTTCAAAAAGTTGAAGAAAAAGATGAACAAAGAGATAAGAAAATTGGAAATATTGACAGTAGATTGAGTGTGGTTGAAAAAGACAAGAATGGAATATTGGAATGGGAGTGACAGATCAGAATTCTACCTTAGATTCCAGAATATAGAAGAAGAAAAGGGAGAAAATTTGGCAGAAGTAATGACAGAAATTCTGGCAGAAGCATTGGTGATAACCAAAGGGAAGTTGATGAAAGGAACAGACGAGGGGTTTCAAGCCTTTACAAGATATGCAGTAAAAAACAAGTGGCCAAGAGATGTCCATACAAGATCTACTAAGAAAGCAATTAGAACACAAATACTACAAATGGCAAGAAATATAAGATTGCACTACCATTGGATAGATACAGGATGATGTAATGAAATGCTATAATAAAAATTAATTTAAACTTAGTTAGAATATTACGCATAAAATGAAGTAATAATAGTTATAGTCAAATAAATGATTTACAATGATAATAATGTATGTGTGTGTGTATATATGTGTGTGTGTGTGTGTGTTGTGTTTGTGCTGATATATACTTGTTACACACACACACATACATACATGCTAGATTGATATTATGAAATTTTACATAAATTGTAAATGAGGACTATGGAGATGATGCACAAAAGTTTTGTAACCAAAGATAAACAATTTTACACAGAATACAATTTAAAGATGTAATATTACTGGATGGTTTTGGGATGATGTGATGAAATGCCATAATATAATCTTATTCTAAACTTTGAATATCTCATATAAAAGGAAGTAATAATTGTAGTAGTCAAATAAATGTTCAATAATGATAATAATAATAATAATAATAATAATAATAATAATAATAATAATAATAATAATAATAATAATAATAATAATAATAATAATAATTTTTAATTTTATATCCCGCTCTCTCTCCCCAAAGGGACTCGAGGCGGGGCACAGGCACTTAAAAATACAATTAAAACCACAGACAAAATACAAAATTAAAAATGAATTAAATTAATCCTGCGCTAAAAACCCATAAACTAAAATTTCCCCTTTAAAACCCCTAACCTTAAAAGAGACTACCCAAGGCCGGCCAGGCGAAAAAGATGTGTCTTTAATTTTAAACGGAAGGAGCGGAGGTCCGTAGTTGTCCTAATGTCGGGGGGAAGGTCGTTCCAGAGGGCTGGGCCCGCCACAGAGAAGGCCCTTCCCCTGGGCGTCGCCCGCTGACAGAGTCTAGTGGACGGCACCCGGAGAAGTCCCTCTCTGTGGGAGCGAATCGGCCGTGAGGATGTATGGGGCGGGATCCGATCCCGCAGATAGCTAGGTCCTGAGCCATGGAGCGCTTTGAAGATGATGACTAACACCTTGAAGCGCACCCGAAAGACGACAGGTAGCCAGTGCAGCTCGCGCAAGAGCGGTGTTACGTGGGTAAACCTAGAGGTTCCCATTATTGCTCGCGCGGCTGCGTTCTGGACCAACTGAAGCCTCCGGGTGCACCTCAAGGGGAGCCCCATGTAGAGAGAGTTACAATAGTCCAGTCGGGATGTCACGAGAGCATGAGTGACTGTGCGAAGGGCGTCCCGATCCAATAGGGGGCGCAACTGGCGTACCAGGCGAACCTGGTAAAACGCCCTCCTGGCCACGGCTGTCACTTGATCTTCCATGGACAGCCGGGTATCCAGGAGGACACCCAAGTTGCGCGCCCCATCCACAGGGGCAAGATGTTCGCCCCCTATGGCCAGAGATGGCATCAACTGGTTGAATCGGGCAGCCGGAAATAATTCTATGCATATATATTGATAATAATTCTATGCATATATATTGGATTGATAATATGAGAATTTATATAAACTGTAAGTAATGACTGTGGTAAGGAGGCACAGAAGTTTTGTAACCAACCAACACACTGTATGTAACTGGAGGATTGTTTTTATGTTTTGTGTTTATTTAAGTTTGGTTTTTTAAAAATAAAATAAATTGGCCTTCTAAAAAAAAAAAACCTTTGGTCCAGCTGGCCCGGCTGGTAGACCTCATAAGGGCCTCTCTCCAGAGTTACAGGAGAAGACGGTCAACAGTTTTGAAGGCAGAAGAGGGCTTTATGCCCCAACAGCAGAAAAAGCAGCAGAACCATCTTCTAGGACAGGGGTCTCCAACCCCCGGGCCGCGGACCGGTGCCGGTCCGTGGCTTGATAATAACCGGGCCGGAGTGAGCCTCGGGTTCCACGTGACCGCCGAACGCACACGCGGCCCATGTGACTCGACTCACCTGCTGGAGGCTCCCACGGTCCGCGGAATTTTTTTTACATTAAACCGGTCCCTGGTGCCAAAAAGGTTGGGGACCCCTGTTCTAGGAGAAGGGAAACTCTTATTACAAACCTTCACTGCCTTGTGGCTCTATCCACTACTGGAAAAGGCTTCAGGAGTCAACCTTGAGGCAAAATCCGGAGCCGGAGTCCTGGAAGCAGTTTGTGACTGTGTACAACCACGTTCTGCTAAACTCCTGCGATGCAGCTGGAATCAATCGTATCAGCTCTACCATTCCATTGGACTATTGCAGCAATGTGGAGAGGGGGGATCTGCTGCTTGGGTAACAGTCTATCCTCCATATTAATCTACCCAGACCTCGTGCTGGAGAGGACACTCCAGTTTTGACCTCTTTCCAGAGCACAATACCATAGCCTTTTGAGACTGAAGGATGCCAATGAATGAATGAGTTAAATAGGTTCATCAAGGGATGGCATTTGGGAGTGGTTGGCACAGCAAGTCCTGAGCAACTCAGACTTAGGTCTGGTGGGAGGGGAAATTGTCAAGGAAACGTATATTACCTGTCTTGTAGAAATAGCTGCACACCCACACCATTCAAAACCATACTGAGGCTATTGCCTTCACCTACCTCTACATAAAGCTTCCCCTAGGCTGGTTCTTGCTCTGTCGTATGGGGAGCCATGCCCTCTCAGGCAATTAACAATCCATGTGTCCTTACTGAAGAGATAGCAGAAAAGAGATCTCCAAACCCCAAGCCCTGATTGTAACTCACAAATGATGCTACCCAGTAAGGCAGACTATGTTCCACTGGTGGTCTCAATAGTGGGAGTCCTAGGGCTCCCTGTGTGCAATTTCAGAAAGATTTATAGCCTGGACTTACACATTGGCTAACCTCAATTTGACATCACAAGCCCTGAATGAACTAAACTAAGAGCTAAGGCAGCTTCAGGAAGCAACCCTTGAAAACGGGCAGCCATTAATTCATGACTGTGAAGAATTTTTGGGGCATGCTTCAATTTGACTGAAAGCTCACAGAAAGTGACATCAAACATCTAAAAAGAATTGGCACAAAATATTGGATACTATAAATTTCCTTTCTACTTAACAAGAATTTTGCCCTGACTGCTAGGCCTTCATGGGTTGAAAGCGCTCCTTTTGGGAGCCACTGCAGGATCCTTTTCTGCTGCCTCTATCAATGCCTTCCCTTTGCATTAACAATTTGAGAACTTGCTTCCCCACAGGCAGAGGAAAGCTAAGGGCCTCATTTGTGGCACCCCCCTCCATCGTGGCACCCCTCCCCCATAAAAGCACCCATTGTCTCCCTGATCAGATCAATTCTTAATCTTGTGCCAATAAAAGTGTGTGTTTGTCACCCACACGTATATGGCACAAAGGGAGAAATGTAGGAAGCTCCCCTCCCCAGATTAAAATATTCTTTATTTTTAATATTAAGAGGCAGGATAGAATAATTTCCCAAAGGAGAAATGGAGTAACATGATGTTAAAGGCAGAAAACAGCCTCAGTCTTTCTTAATAGCCTCAAGCAGAAGCCTCAAGTCTTTAGAGATGGATATGAAAAACTGGGCCAATTTATTCATAAACAAAATGTCTTCAGGCCCAGCTCCCACCAGTGATGGCATTAAAAATGTACATTCCCCCACCCAAATTCTAACAACCTTTAGGACATAACAGGATTAACCCACCCCCATTGAAATAATAAAAAACACAAGGCTCATTACATTGCACAACCCCCTGGTGCAGGGGTGAAATTCAACTGGTTCAGACCAGTTTGGGCAAACCAGTAGGGATGATTTGAATCAGTTCACCAAACCAGTAAAAATTACCCCTGGTTGGCCCCATCCATGAACGCCAGCTCACCACTCACCCCTTCCAGTTCACTCGCCATTTCCAGCCACTTGGTGATAAATTAAAGCTATGTTTTTAAGTTTGTGCTGCTTTGTACCCGGCTGTCTATGGAAGATCATGTGACAGCCGTGGCCAGGGGGGCATTTTACAAGGTTCGCCTGGTACGCCAGTTGGACTGGGACACCCTTCGCACAGTCACTCATGCGCCCGTGACATCCCATCTAGACTACTGCAACGCTCTCTACATGGGGCTCCCCTTGAGGTGCACCTGAAGACTGCAGCTAGTCCAGAATGCGGCCGCGTGGGCAATTTTGGGTACCTCTAGGTATTCCCATGTAACACCGCTCCTGCGCGAGCTGCACTGGCTGCCTGTGGCCTTTCGGGTGCACTTCAAGATGTTGATTACTATCTTTAAAGCGCTCCATGGCACGGGACCTAGTTATCTGCGGGATCGTATCCTACCCCATACATCCCTTCGGCCGATTCGCTCCCACAGAGAGGGACTTCTCCGGGTGCCGTCCACTAGGCAATGCCAGCGGGCGATGTCCAGGGGAAGGGCCTTCTCTGTGGCGGGCCCTACCCTCTGGAACGACCTACCCCCCAAACTTAGATCTACTACGGACCTCCGCTCCTTCCATCAGCAATTAAAGACCCATCTTTTCCAGCAGGCCGGCCTGACCTAACCTACCGACCTAGCCTTTAGTTTTTAGTAGAGAAATTATTTAATTGAGTTTTATAGGTATAGTTTTAAAGGGGTATATTTTAGCACAGGGTGTCAGTATTTAATATAGGTTTAATTATTTATTATTGTTATATGTATATGTTTTTAAATTTTCCTGTGCACCGCCCCGAGTCCCTTCGGGGAGAGGGGGCGGTTAATAAGTCTAATAAATAAATAATAAATGAATGAATAAATTTGTGAGATTTTGTTTCTGTATTGTGTCACGCTCACTAGAAAAACACACAAAATCTCAAAAAGCAGCACAAACTTTAAAATATAACTTGAATTTATAGCCACATAAAATGTCCTTGCTGCAAGCAGGTTGCTCACAAAATTTCACAACTTAAAAATACAATTATCACATGTAACACAAAATCTCACAAAACTGATACTTGGTTTTTGAGCCTCTGTGACTTTGTGAGTCTGAAATTGAAATTAATCTTCCTGACTGCTGGACATTGCAACAGTTGAGAAATTTTCAAGAGAAGTAATGAGGGATTGGAAGTTTCAAACAAGAAATTAGATTGCAAGTACTGTGTGAAACATGACTTCACAACAGAGAGCGGTGTTTATGTGTCCAAAGAATGGAGGCAATTCAAGATTGAGGCATCTGGGAAAATAAAGAAGTATGGCAGGCGTCTCTAAGGAAGAAAATGAGAGAACATTTTACATCAAAAGCTCACATCATTTGCAGAGACAACGAAAAACAAAGGGAGCAGGATGCCATAACAGAAGCAATCGACAAGATGTCTGAAAAACATTTAGGCACCACTTGTATTTATTTATTTATTTTTATTTTATTAATTTAGTTCATCAAGCATGTATTAGATAACATATATAAGTATAAACATGATTTTGAATACATGAAATGGATACAAATAAAAGGGAACATTAGGACAGGGACGGTAGGAACGTTGGTGCGCTTATGCACACCCCTTACAGACCTCTTAGGAATGGGGGGAAGTCAACAATACCATTGGTGCAAAGAAGTGATGTCAAAGACAACACTTTTATTGCTCTTATGTAAGTATTTGTGTACCTCTTTTATTGTTTTGTGTACTTTGTTTATTCTTATTTACGTGTACGTTTATTTAAATTTATATACCGCCCTATCTCCCTTGCGAGACTCAGGGCGGTGAACAGGCAATTATAAAACATAAAACATCAGGTACAATAAATATAATAAAAACAGATTAAACAAGAACCTGCTCTAAAAAGTAAAACCCAATTAATAAAACAAATTTAAAAGCTATGCCAGCCGGCCGCACGAAATAAATGAGTTTTAAGGGCCCGGCGGAAGAGGCGCAGGTCCGTGGTTGTGCGCAGGTCGGGGGGAGGTCATTCCAGAGGGCCGGAGCTGCCACAGAGAAGGCTCTCCCCCTAGGGGTCGCCAGCCGGGACCCTGACGAGAGCGGACTGGTCGGTGGGAGGTATGCGGTAGGAGACGGTCTTGCAAATATTCAGGTCCCTTACCATGGAGCGCTTTAAAGGTTGTAACTAACACCTTGAAGCACACCCGGAAAACCACAGGCAGCCAGTACAGCTCACGCAGGAGAGGTGTTACATGGGAGCATCTAGAGGCCCCCAAGATCCCCCGCGCGGCCGCATTCTGTACTAGCTGGAGTCTCCGGGCGCACCTCAAGGAAAGCCCCATGTAGAGAGCATTGCAATAGTCCAGGTGGGAAATGACAAGGGCTTGAGTGACCATGTGTAAAGCGTCAGGATCCAGAAAGGGGCGCAGCTGGTGTATCAGGCGTACCTGATAAAAAGCCCCCCTGGCCACGGCTATCAAATGATTGTCTAAAGACAGCCGAGTGTCCAGGAGGATGCCTAAGTTGCGAGCCCTCTCCACGGGAGCTAATGATTCGCCCCCGATAGCCAGTGATGGAACCAGCTGGCTATGTCGTGAAGCCGGAAACCACAGCCACTCGGTCTTGGACGGGTTGAGTCGAAGCCTATTTCTCCCCATCCAGACTCGCACGGCCTCCAGGCACCGGGACATCACTTCCACGGCATCGTTGGGGTGGCCCGGGGTGGAGATGTATAGCTGGGTGTCATCTGCGTACTGATGGAACTCCACCCTGAAACCACGGATGATCTCACCCAGTGGCTTTATATAGAACAGGAGAGGCGAGAGTCCAACTAGTCCAACTTCCTGCCTAGGCAGGAAGTCCTATACCATTTCAGACAAATGGTTATCCAACATCTTCTTGAAGCCCTGCAGTGTTGGGGCATCCTGCGCGAGCTGCACTGGCTGCCTGTGGTCTTCCGGGTGTGCTTCAAGGTGTTAGTTACCATCTTTAAAGTGCTCCATGGCACGGGTCCTGGTTACTTGAGAGACCGCCTCCTACCACATTCCTCCCTTCGACCTGTCCGCTCCCACAGAGTTGGCCTTCTCAGGGTACCGTCAGCCGGTCAATGCCGACTGGTGACTCCCAGGGGACGAGCCTTCTCTGTGGTGGGTCCGACACTCTGGAACGACCTTCCCCCAGATATCCGTACCATCACGGACCTACGCCTCTTCCGTCAGATGGTAAAAACACATTTCTTTCATCTAGCCGGCCTGACATAGATTAGGGAATTTTAATTCGATATTTATTGGTTTTAATTATTTATTCAAATTTTAGCACAGATTTAATAATTTAATTGTTTTTTATATTTTGTATATTGTGGGGTTTTTATCTTTCTGTGCACCGCCCTGAGTCCCTTTTAGGTGAAATAGGGCGGTATATAAATCGAATAAATAATAATAAAATAATAATTCACAACTTCTGGAGGCAAGCTGTTCCACTGGTTAATTATTCTCACTGTCAGGAAATTTCTCCTCAGTTCTAAGTTGCTTCTCTCCTTGATTAGTTTCCACCCATTGCTTCTTGTTCTGCCCTCAAGTGCTTTGGAGAATAGCTTGACTTCCTCTTCTTTGTGGCAGCCTCTGAGATATTGGAAGGCTGCTATCCTCTCTCCCCTAGTCCCTCTTTTATTAAACTGTATTTCTTCCTCTCTCTCTCTCTATGGGCTACCTGGGAGTTTGCTATCTCAGTGCCTTTTTGGACCTAAGAGGCTTCCATAGGGGCTGAGGAAATGACTGTTGCCTGATGGGAGGAGTTACAGGGAGGTGAAAACCTGATCAGTGGGTACATTTTACATTTGTGTACCTTGCACACGACACACGTGTGCTAGGCACAAAATGAGTAGGTATTATATTATCAGAAGTCCTTGTGAACATTGTGTGAAAAATTGAGGTAAATCGGTCCAGTAGTTTTTGAGATTAGTGGATTCATACAAACTATTTTACATTTTTATTATATATAGATTAAATTAAATGCACGAAATAATTGGTATATCTTATTTTTGTAGGTCATTAGGGCAAAGAAGTGATGTTGACTTGGCCATGCCCACCCACTCAGTCACATGACCAGTCACATCATCACCAAGCCATACCCACCAAGTCACACCCACCAAGCCACGCCCACAGAACCAGGAGGAAAAAATTTTAAATTTCACCACTGCTCTAGAACATCTCAATCCCAAAATCCCCAAACCCTATAAAGATCCACCCTCTCACTCCGCCATTTGTTCAGCCACCCCAGAAACATTTCTGCTGTCATTGAAAGTTCTGGAAATCAAATAAACCTTCTTTCTTTGCAGTCAGCCTCCATTTTACTTCCAGAGGCTTTATAGGAGCCTGGGGAGGGCGAAAACAGCCCACCCTCCCCCTCCCCCAGAGGCCCTCCAGAGGCTTCAGGAGCTTCCCTGAAGCCTCCGGAGTGTAAAAAACTGGCCCTCCAGGCAAACCCAAACTTTGGGATCGGACTTCCGGTTTGCTCATAGGGCTGGTTTTAGCCCTCCGGAACCTTCAGGGGCCTTCAAGAGGCCTCCTTGAAGGCTCCAGAGGGCAAAAAATGACTCTATGAGCAAACTGGAAGTGACTTCCGGTTTGTCCGTAGGGTCTTTTCTGTCCTCTAGAGCCTTCAGGGGCTTTCGGGAGGCTTCCCTGAAGGCTCCGGATGGCTAAAACCGGCCCTACAAGCAAACCGGAAGTACGTTCCCAAATTTCCGATTTGCCCAAAGGGCCAGTTTTTCCCATGAAAAATGGCCTCAAAAGGTCGAAATCCGCTGGCCAGCACACACATACGTGCTGGCCAGCTGTCAGGGCAACACCTCACGTGCCCTGACAAATGGCTCACCAACACAGCCCTATGGCATTCTGGACAAACAGCTGTCCAATCTCTTCCTAAAAACTTCCAATGATGGAGCACCCACAGCTTTTGGAGACTAGCCATTCCACTGATTAATTGTTCTCACTGTCAGCAAATTTCTCTTTTGTAATAGATCTGTTTGATAAGTTTCTATCAGTTGCTTCTTGTCCTGCCCTTGGGTGCATTGGAAAATAGATTGACCCCCTCTTGTCTATGACAGCCCCCCCAATATTGGAAGACTGCTATCATGTCCCACCTGTGTTTCTTTGTTATACTAGACATACCCAGTTCCCCCAACTATTCATCATGTTTTAGCCTCCGGTTCCCTAATCATCTTTGTTGCTCTTCTCTGCACTCTTTCTATTCAACTATGTGGTAATGAATTAAATGCTGTTTTACAAGCAATCCAGACCTTTTATTTTACTTTTTCAATTCTCCAAAACCATGCGTCTGCTTTTACTTTTATTGCCTTACTGAAAGAATGTTATTTTCTTCTAAAAAATCTGGCAAGTTGCCTGCTATTATGCCCATAGGAAATATAAGCATTGTATGCAATCATATTATCAACCTTTATGTTTCTGGTGGTGACCATTTTGCGGAGACTTTTTGAATCAGTTTTGTCAGTTATTAAGCAATCACTGATGTCTTTATGCAATTTTAAGCTGTTAGCCAATCTTGTAAATTAGTCAGATATTTGAGTCAAAAGCCATGTAATTGTTCATTTTGAGATGTTCAGTATGTAATTCTTTTCACTTGTTTAAACATTTATGTTGTTATGAATTGTTCTATATGATTTATACTAGATTTGGTCCTCCCATTCTTCAATTTTTGCTCTTTCATGTTCTTTACGTTATTTGCACCTGATCTTAATGTCTGCATTTTGACCTCCAGTCTGACCTTCCACTTCGGCACGTGATTTCTGCTTTTGGTTTTCTAATTTCAAAGCTCACTTCTCCTGTTGAGAACCAGGGCTGTGCTGCAGGCAACTGATCGGTTTGTCCAACAGATGTTATTTTAATCCTTGTAATAAGTGCCTTATTTACATTTTTCAATCATTTTCTGTTTTCTGAACATATGAAATGAGTTGATGGCTACACCTTGTCTGGCTCTTCCACTAAGAAGACATGGACTGAGGCTGAGATGAAAGCAATCTCAGGGGGATGCAGTTTTTTCTGTTGGTGTTCTCAGGTGTGGCGGAGGAAACACCTTCCACCTACAATTGAACGAAGGTGCCCCTGAGGGAGACACAGAGGGACGGGTGGCATCCTTGGGCCAAGGCCAAGTTAAGCTAAGGGGAAAAGAAGCCGAAGGTGTTTGTTGTAGCCTCCTTCTTTAATTGTGAGGCCTCCAGTCCCACAGGTGAGAGAGGGGAGGAGGCCGCCTCAGCTTCATAAACAAAAGACTGGGAAGCCAGGCTCCAGCGGGCGGGCTGAGCTCGGAGGGAGGGTGGGGGAGACGCGACAGCCGCCTTCGAATCACCTCCGTGGGGCACACAGGAGGTCAGGCCGCTCTCCGCCACCGCCGAGGGGAAGAAAGGGAGGGGGGGGGCTGGAAACAGCCAGAGGCGCCCTGGGCTGGACGCCTCCGAGCAGCCGCTCCTGTCCGGAGGCTGCAGCTGGCTCGGCGCCCCCCCCCCCGCCGGGACGAGCTCCTGGGGAGGGGCGCCTGGAGCCCCGCCCTCAAGCCCCCGCGGGCCCCTCCCCCCCTGACTGGCCCCAGCTGGCCAGGGGCTGCCGAGCCCTCTCAGCCGGGGGGGGGGGGAGGGGATCGCCTGGGGCGCCCAACGGCCGCCCTTCCTCGGCTCCAGCCTGTCGCCCCACCCCCACCCCCACGAGCGCCGGTGAGCGAGGCGGGCCTCTGCACGCGGCTAGAGCGGCGGCGGTGCGCCTTGAGGGGCGTTGCAGCTGCAGGGCCGAGAAGGGCGATTCCCGGCCGCCCTTCGCTTTCCGAGGCTGCCCGGCGCTGCCCTCGCGTGGCCAGACTCCGCTCCGCCTCGCGCGATCGGCCCTCCCCGGCTCTGGGTCGCAAGAGGGGGAGAGGCTGCCGAGCCCCGCCCCTTCGGTTTCCATTTTGCCTCCCGAGAAGCCGCAGTTCGCTCTTCAGCGCCTCCCTCTTATTCAACCCGCTGGGGATTCTGGGAGTTGAAGTGCCAAGCCTCTCGGTTACGCCCTCCCCTCCCCCGAGGGTTCTGAGCGATCCTGCGTTGCGTCAGCCCAGAAGGGAGGCAGCGGCTCCCCTCAGAGACGGTGGCCGCCCTTCCCCCTTCCCTGGGAGTCGGTGAGGAGCCGCTCGGAGCCTCTTTCTAATGTTTCCTGGCTGCCCCTCCGGCCTCTTCTGCACCCGCTGGGCTCCTGCTGGCTTCTGGAAGCCTCCTGCTCCAGGGTCCCTTCCTGGCTCTCTGGAAGCCCTTCCTTCCCCGATTCTTCATCCAGCTCCTTCATTCACTCACAGCATATTTACTTTAGCTGACCATCTCACAGAAAAGTGACTCTAGGGGCCACCAATAAAAACAATCATACAATCAAAATATTTAAACAAAAACAAAATGTTTTAATTAAAACATTTAATTAGTATGAATGTTAGAATATAAGCCTGTACAAGGCTACACACTTGGCAGTTCTTGCTTGCCACCATTCAATATCTGCCCCCAATTTACGAAGGACGATTGATGAGCACATATTGCATAAGATATTTTAGGACTTAGACTTAGGACTTACATTTAACTGAGGGGTTCTTGGTGCTCTCTGAGCTTGGTTGTTTTCTTGCAGATGTTTCAATAACTGCTTTCATTCATCTTGTATTCATTCATTCATTATTGCAAGAAAACAACTGTCTATTTACTGTCTATTACTGTCCTGGAAGGACTATGTAGAGCAAGGGTGTCAAACTCAAGTGCCAGGAGGACTTCCAGTTGTACTTCCGGCGCCTTCGGAAGCCTGATCTGCAAGCTCTGCGATCAGCTCCGACCTCTCCATCTGAGGGCCTAAATTCGGACCATAACGACCCTGAAGGGGTGGTGAAGTAAAGGGCAGGTACCTGGCAGGTAGAGGAGATCCGCATCACTCCTCCCTGACTTGGAAAGCCCCCTCATCTGAAGACAAGGAACAGCGGCACCCAAAATGGCCACCATGAAGCCGGAGACAGCCTGAATACCCAAGACTGTGCTCGAGTGGAGAAAGTGAATGGAGTGTGAGCTGGTGAGAAAATATTTTTTATTGGAAGTTGATCCCAGAAATCCAAGGGGGAAGCATATTTAAAGTTATTTGTTGAAGCTGTGAATGGGCACCCAGGAAAAATACTAGACAATTGAAAAAGGAAAACATTTGTTTTTTAAATAATAAATAGAATCTTGGTTCCTCAAAGCTAAAAGACATGGTATTGACAGCATTTTAAAATGCTGGAATTTAAGTCCCAAATTTCTTTTTACAAACATTGCTCAAGTATTGGATTTATAATTTAAAAATAATTGAAATTGGAACTGTTAACAATATCACAGAGAGGTTGAAGCAGACAGAAGCGAGAGCGTCATGTGCTGATGAAAAGGGAAATATGCAAGCTTGGAAAAAGCTATTCAAAAAGACTGGAAATATCTGTTAGACACAGACCTACTCTAAGACCACTAGAGATTTGATTATTAACTAGGACTTCAGATAAGAGCATCATTGAGTACTATTGAACATATAAAGTAATTTGAAGAGGCATGGATATAACCTCCTGGTAAATTTAAATTGTTTGGACTGACTATTGATGAGACATTTAAAATTGTGATTTGGAAGTTTGGCATTTTGAATTAATGAACTCTGGACAGTGGACTAAAAAAGAGATTGATTAAATACAGACTAAATACAACGTAAGACGAAGTGAGGAGAACCTAAAAGGAATGGAACTTTTTCAAAGCATTGAGAAAATATTTGATCGTATAGACCCAAAATTGGAAAATGTAATACAAAGAATAACGGACAATGACAAAGAAGAAAGAATGGAGCTACCAGAAGAAACAGAGGGGAAAGCAAAGAGAAATCAGTAAGAAAATGACAAGGAGATGTTGCCAAAACGAATAGTGATTAAGGAACTAAAAAAGGAGGGAAATAATGTAAAAGATCTAAAAAGGGAATGGGAGAAACCAGGGAAAAGAGATAGGAGGTAGAATGGATAGTTCTGGAATTAGACAGTGGGAGAGGGTAGAGTTGGGAGGAAAGTTAGATTGCAGAGTCAAATAGAGGGAATAAAAGACCTCAGGGACAAATGTGGGAGGAAAACTAAAAAGAAAATAAAGGTTCGAATGCGGGTAAGAGATGATGAATAAGAGAAAACAGAGTAAAACAATGTTTTTATAATTATATTTCAATGTGTATAAATATCAGAACTATACAGGTTGGATTATTTTAACAATGTGATAGATATCAGGATAATATTTTAATATAAATGGATATGAATAATTGGAAAAATAGATTTTGAATGACTACTACTAAAGATGTATAAAAATATGAACCATGAAAGGTTAGAACTTAACAATGGGTGATTAGGGAAATATATATAAATATATATTAATCTAAACATGTGTGTTAATAGAATTATATGGATGGAAGAACTGGAAAGAATATGAATAGAAATACCCTAAATGTATGAATGATCATGATTCATACTAAAACTGTATATGAGATATTGAATAATGGAAGAATGAAGGATGGAACATTGATTTAACTAAGGAAATATGAACAACAGAATAGGTGGAAAACACTTCTTTGAATATTATAGTGATATAAAAGGGATGGGGATTTAAAATAGGGATAGAAAATAGCAGGGGGAAATAATTGTATATTAATATGTTAAGATATATAAAAGGACAGAACGATGGTTCAGAAATGAAGGGTGATAATAAAAGGCATCTATAAATAATATGAAACAATGGAAATGAAGTGTAATTTAGGAATAATAAGATTATATTTATGTGTACTGAAATGTATGTTATCCAGTTACCACCCCCATTCACACATTGATATGTATAAAGAATATAAAAAATAAAAGTTTGATTGGAAAAAAACCCTTCAAGGGCCACGGGTCAAATCCAGCCTGCAGGGTGCTCATCAAATCTGGCCCATGGCGCCACCCTGGAAACAGGGAAGGACTGGCATGTGGTGTCTATGCCAGCAAAAATGGGCTCCAGAGCTCCATTTTTGGCTGCGATGGCCTCCTGCAACCCTCTGCCAGTGAAAGCAAAGCTCACGCATGACCCTCCCAAGCTCCGTTTTCACTGGCAGAGGGTTGTAGGAGGCTGTCGCAGCCAAAAAAGGAGCCCATTTTTGTTGGGCAACCATAGGTGACGTTGCTCTGACGTTGCCCTGGGCCACACACACACCACCCACATCAAACTCAACCCTAATGACCTCAATGAAATTGAGTTTGTCATGTAGAGTTTTTCTTAGATACCAGTATAAAAGTCCTGACTCACTAATAACTACTGGACTATGAAAGTTTGCAATTTGATTTTGGAAACCATTCACATCTTCTCCTTATTTGTCCTGACTAGTACCATTTTATTCAGTCTTCCATTTATCTTGACCTAGACTCCTACAGGATCGCCAAGTTTATATATTTTGTTTTGAGCATATTATAATGCGCCTTTTTCTTTCCTTTTGCTTCAGTTCCTTTTGAACAATTATTGTCGTGTCATGATAACCTTCTCATATAGGTCTCTGTATAATCATTTGACTATACATTCCTAAGACCACGAGCTTATTCCATTTGTTTTTCATCTGCTCGACATTAATAAGATATAAAACAAAAACCATAATTTTTGACTGAACATGAGATTCCCAGTCCTTGGGATGTATCCTGTCTCATGCAGCAGTCTGTTATGAAGGCAACACAAACCATGATCTTGAAACCAACTCGAGAATAACACCAAGTCACAGCATAGATTTCCGCCACTTTGATTCTCTACAAAAATTAAATAAATAAAAGCAGTATTATTTCTACAGAAAAAAATTCGTAACACATATGGCAAGGTCACAAATGCATATCAATGTATGTCATATTTCTGGACATTAATGTGATCCAGACCCCTTTTTTTAATGCCCACCAAGTTGGCTGTTCCTCTTGCTTGTCATTAGGATTCTTTTAATTAAGGAAATGTAATCAGGAAGATGGCATCCTGCCAATTGAAGCAACAGTCTATTTACTATAGGACTTCCTTGGGAGCTGCCCTGCTATGGACCTCTGCAAGTGAGATGGCAAAGCGGTGATGCCTCCATGAAAGCAGAGCCAACAACCACAGCAAAGACCAAAGCACAGGTGAATAGACTGGTTCCTTGGAAACTCTTCAGAGAAGACTGGAGATCATCTAGATGTGCTCTGGACAGCTGCTCCTTGTGAGGAGTCTGCAAGACCAGTTTTCCACTGGTATCAGCACTGGGAGACAAAGGGATTAGCCTTCTTGTTCCCACTGAAGATACTAACTTTATAAGGACACTAATGACATATTACTGTCCTTATAAAGTTAGACACAGAAGGTTACACTAAAGGACATAAAATTTTGTATAGGAGAGCCTCTTTGGTGTCAATGGTTAAGGCATCAGATTAGAAACTGGGGAACTAGGAGTTCTAATTCTAGGGGGCTGCGTGACCCTCTGGCCAGTCACTGCCTCTCAGCCTCACTAAACAAACAAAATTAATTACAAACTTAAAAATAGAAATTAAAATAAAAAGCAAAAGCTACATAAAATTTTGACCTGAGGAAGTTACCAACAGATTAGGAGTCCAGTTTAGCAACTTCTTATGCAAACCAGAATTATTTTGGTTATCTTATTTTTTTATTTATTAAATTTAGATGCTGCCCTTTTCACTCTCCATTGTGACTCTGGGTGACTTACAACAGCATAAAATCATGAATATAAAATAATTAAAATTAAACCAATTATCTTGGTGTATAATAAAAATCAGATATTTTATGATTTGGACCAAAAACTAGAAGGGACTAAAGACTAAATGCAAGGCTTAATGGGGGCTTACAAATGTCATAAAATGTTATAACATTGGAAATATTAAAATATTTTTGAAGAATGGAACTAGAAATTAGGACAGTATCAACAGTGTCAGCAATCATGTTCAGTTTTATGCATAGAGTATGGCCAAAATATTTCAATGGGCGAATGACAGATGTGGACCAAATTTTGTCTGGCAAGACAAAGTACTGAAAGGGGAAAGACAGGTAGTCCTCGAGTTACGAATGCAATGGAGCCTGCCAATTACATTCATAACCTGAGGATTCATTGGAGTGAATCACATAAAATAAACTAAAAAACCTCCCTGCTTTCGCCCACATCTGCTAATCAAATGCACAGGTTGTTAAGTGCGCATGAGGCATCTCAGGGTGAGGAAAGCTGGGGGGGGGGGGGAGCTAGTGATGGAAAAGGCCACCTACTTAAGACCGCTCAAGGCCTCCTCCCAACCCAAAGATACCTCCTGCTCCCCACAATTGCTTCCCCCCACCATCCTGCTGCACTGGATCACTTACCTTGTGAGGATTTAGTGAACTGTATCCTCTTCAGCCTCTCTGCCGTGCAAGATCACAGCCCCCAGCAGTTTCCAGTCTCAGTGCGCAAAATGTTTGCACATCAACGGGAGGCTTTGGGGCAAGGCGAAGCATCCCATCAGCTTGCAAACAGTTTGGGCACTGAGACTGGAAGTTTCTGGGGGTCGTGATGTCCTGCAACTTCAGGCACCCATCTGCCTTTGTAGAGAATGGGTTCCTGAAACTGCATGTGATCATGGACCCCAGAAGCTTCCGGTCTTGGTGCGCGAACTGTATGCAAGCCAGGAGGAGGCTTTGGGGCACTGAACTCACGCTGCTCAAAGTGTCCCATTGGCTTGCAAACACTTCAGCAAGGCTTTGCTGGCCAGAATGGAGTGTGGCTGGGATGTGCTGGCCCCTCCTGGGCTCCGTTCCTGCCAGCCAAGGCTTTTTGCAGAGCTTGCTGAAGCCTAGAGAGAGACTGCGTCCCTATGGGCTCCAGTGTCTTTGCAAAAAGCCTTTGCCAGCAAGAACAGAGCCCAGAAGGGGCCAGTACATCCCTCCTGGGCTCCATTCTTGCCAGCCAAGGCTTTTTGCAAAGACCAGGGGAGCCCACAGGCTCCCTGCAGGCTTCGATAAGGAAATGGCAAACGGAGGGAAGGCCTGAAGCACTGAAGCCTTCCCTCGATTTGCAAAGCCTTTTGCCACAGATCTCATCCAGGCCTCGATTCGGAGAGAACAGAGGCCTAAAGTGTGCAAGATCATGTGAGATCAGTAACATGAGATCTCATGGTACTTTAGGCCTCTGTTCTCTGCGAATGCCTGAAGCAACAAAGCAGACAAGGACACAGAAGGTTCACTAGATCTTTGCAAAGGAAGGGAATCTCCACAGGCCCAGGACCTGTGGATACCCAGCAGGGGATGGGGGTGGGGTAGGAAGGGAGAATGTTGCGGGGCCTCTGCCAACAACTGCCATGGTGTTGCAAAACCTGTAACCTCCAGACTATGTCATAAGTACTTGGGGAGACTGTCACAACTTCAAATAGTCGCTAAGTGAACTATTGTAACTTGAGGATTATCTGTTTAAATATTCCAAGATAATGTTTTGGAAAAGGATGTTTATTGGATATAGCAAAAAAAATTGTTGAACATTAAAGGGGAAATACAAATAGCAAAAAAAAGAAAATGATGTGGGAAATGTTTTCGTATTGAATCTACAAAAGAGGCTTGTTAAACCCTTGATGAATCTGAGTAATTGGATAAACAATTTAAATCAAATCTTATGTCAGTAGTTCAATAAACTCAAGATTGACTATTGACTATATATATATATAACCAATATAACCAACTATATAACCAATTTCATTGTAATTTTTACAATGACAATAAAGATTATTATTATTATTATAAATAAAAATGTAACTATGAGTTTGTTCAAAACAGCTACTCTCCGAAGATACTGCACTGATCGCTTCCAAATTTTCACACAACGTTCCTTTCAAATACGGCACCAATGATATAGATTGTGTAGATGTCACACTTGTGCCAGGTACACGCAATGGAAATGTAAAAAATTGTTTAAAAGGTAGGTAGATGGATACAGAGAGAGCAGTGGGCCACAGGTATTATGTCATCCTTTATGACATAAAATACTCTGTCCATAAGATTCAAGGAGAAATACAGTAGGTGGGTAGGTAGGCAACTATAGAGAGAGGGAGGGAGAAATGCGGTAGGTAGGTAGGTAGGTAGGTAGGTAGGTAGGTAGGTAGGTAGGTAGAGGGACAGAGAGGGAGAGGGAGAAATACAGTAGGTAGGTAGGTAGGTAGAGGGATAGAGAGGGAGAGGGAGAAATACAGTAGGTAGGTAGGTAGGTAGAGGGATAGAGAGGGGGAGGAGAAATGCAGTAGGTAGGTAGGGAGAGAGAGTGAGAAATGCGGTAGGTAGGTAGGTAGAGGGATAGAGGGAGGGAGAAATGCAGTAGGTAGGTAGGGAGAGGGAGTGAGAAATGCGGTAGGTAGGTAGGTAGAGGGACAGAGAGGGAGAGGGAGAAATACAGTAGGTAGGTAGGTAGGTAGAGGGATAGAGAGGGGGAGGGAGAAATGCAGTAGGTAGGTAGGGAGAGGGAATGAGAAATGCGGTAGGTAGGTAGGTAGAGGGATAGAGAGAGGGAGGGAGAAATGCAGTAGGTAGGTAGGGAGAGGGAGAGGGAGTGAGAAATGTGGTAGGTAGGTAGGTAGAGCAGGGGTCCCCAACCTTTTTTGCACCAGGGACCGGTTTCATTTTAAAGAAAGTTTTGCGGACCGGCTGAGTGACTCAGCAGTCATGTGACTGGGTGGGCGTGGCCAACTTGGAAAATGTGAAACTCACTTAACAATGGTCTTTGTTAACAACCAAACTTTTGGACTCAATTGTGGTCATAAGTTCTTTCTTTCTTTCTCTTTCCCTCTTTCTCTTTCTTTCCCCCTTTCTCTCTTTCTCTCTTTTTCTTTCTTTCTCTTTCTTTCCCCCTTTCTCTTTCTTTCTCTCTTTTTCTTTCTTTCTCTTTCTTTCCCCCTTTCTCTTTCTTTCTCTCTTTCGCTTTCTCTTTCTTTCCCTCTTCCTTTCTTTCTTTTTTCTTTCTCTCTTTTTTCTCTTTCCTTTCTGTCTCTCTTTCTTTCTCTCTCTGTCTGTCTTTCTTTCTCTCTTTCTTTCTCTCCCACTTTTTTCTTTTTCTTTCTCTCTATCTCTGTCTCTCCTTCGTCTGCCCATCTATCACTGTGTGTGTGTGTGTGTCTCGCATTCACGCACTTAATCACTCATTCTGTGTCTCTCTCTTTCTCTCCGTCTCTCTGTGTGTGTCTGTCACTCTGATTCCCCCTTCCCTCCCTGTCTCTCTCTGTGTCTGTGCCTCTCTCTGTCTGTCTGTCGTCCTCCCCTCCCCGCCCCCACCCCCGCGGAGCCTCCTCAGCCCGGCTCACTCGCCTTAGCCTGCCCCGGCCGCCCGGCCACCCGCTGTGCTTGATCGCTCGTTCGCTCGCTCAGGCTCCTTCCAGGAGCTGAGAAGCCTCCGTGTGTGTGTGCGTGTGCGCACGCGTGTGAGGAACGGCAGTCCCTGGAAGACGACGAGTGGCCAGCATGCCGGCTGTGGAGGGAGGGAGGGGGAGGGAGGAAGGGAATCGGCAGCACTCGGGAATCCAACCATCGAGGAGGGTGGAAGAGCCACACTCCAACGGCGCGAACAGCTCTCCCGCGCGCTCTGCCCAAGGGGCTGCTCCCTCCTCCCTCCTCCCCCTCTCCGGCCCTGCGGCCCGGTGCCTACCAAGCCACGGACCGGCACCGGTCCGCGGACCGGGGGTTGGGGACCCCTGAGGTAGAGGGATAGAGAGGTAGAGGTAGAAATACAGTAGGTAGGGAGAGGGAGAGGGAGTGAGAAATGCGGTAGGTAGGTAGAGGAATAGAGAGGGAGAGGGAGGAATACAGTAGGTAGGTAGGGAGAGGGAGAGAGAAATGCGGTAGGTAGATAGGTAGAGGGATAGAGAGGTAGAGGTAGAAATACAGTAGGTAGGTAGAGGGAGAGGGAGTGAGAAATGCGGTAGGTAAGTAGAAGGATAGAGAGAGGGAGGGAGAAATGCGGTAGGTAGGTAGGTAGAGGGACAGAGAGGGAGAGGGAGAAATACAGTAGGTAGGTAGGTAGAGGGATAGAGAGGTAGAGGTAGAAATACAGTAGGTAGGGAGAGGGAGAGGGAGTGAGAAATGTGGTAGGTAGGGAGAGGGATAGAGAGGGAGAGGGAGAAATACAGTAGGTAGGTAGGTTGGGGGTTATACGGTGGTTGTGTGTACGTGTTTGTGTGTGCAGGTGTAGATCTACACACAGATTGGTTGGCCCTTTAACCAGACTGGGCCACAGCAACGTGTGGCTGGGAACGGCTATTAGAAATAAAAGAAAAGAACACAGAATTGATTAATTATTTGATCAAGGTTAAAATAAGACATTTATTTGCCAAGTTCTAGCAGTCCTTTATGGGCTTTTTTTGCTGCTACCAGAATTGAAAAGTGTTTTATGAATTTGCATATTGTTAAAGGAAGGGATATGGACAAATCTATTTGTAATCTTAGAGGGGATTAGGAGTTACTAAATTTGTCTATATGTGTGATGAAGGTTGGAAATTATTTATTTATTTCCTCTTTCCTCACTATATTCTTAATTTTCTTTTCTTGCACTTTTTATTTTCACTTTTTCTTACGTAGTTTGTATTAACTTTTACTATTCTAACCAAAACCCTTAATAAAAATTATATGCAAATAAATAAATAAATTGCCTGAGATGCCCGATAGCTTATCCTCCGCTGCTTCAGCTGTGGCAGCCATGCAGGCTGTGCCTCCACAGGCCATCAGGGTGCCCAGCTTGCCTTTGCCTCAGGAAGCTTTTTGACTAGAGCTCCTGGGAAGCCCGTTCGTGCTGAAGGCCAGGCAGGAAGGCAAGCAGGAAATCCCGCTCCCTCCCTCCCTCGGAAGTAGGTTCGGCAGAAGAGGCCATTAGCAAGGAGGGTGATTTATGGGGCAGCAAAAGGTTCTTCCGTCAGCATTTTGACGGCTTCTAAGATGTTTATGTCCTAGAAGGAAATAAGAAGGATTAAGAAGGATGTGATGCACTTAAAAAGGGCATTGGAAGAAGGAAGCAAAGACTGTGGCAATTGGGGCCATTCGCTTGGGCAGAAGAGGAAGCGTCAGAGGCCTACACATCACAAACCACATCAAGAGGGCTTTTCTCTGACATTATTTTATTTTTATTTATTTTTCGAAGTTATACCCCGCCCTTCTCCTTGTTAGGACTCAGGGCGGCGCACAGGCATTATTAAAAACCATTACAAAACAATATATACTATTAAAAACATATTAACTTAAAACCCGTGCTAAAAACCCTTTAAAACCCTAAAAAATTAAAATTTATAAATATAGTTATCACCCAGAAATTGAACACAGGACTTGTTATTTTACAGAGCAGCCCAATTCTGGTTGCAGTGGCCAACATGGGTGACTCTGAAAGGGAGCATGCCAGTTTCACAGTGGATCAGCCAGTCTGTAGCCACAGAGCTTTGCCCCTCCTGAAGAGGTGAGAATGAACAAGGTGGATCCTGCCTGCCAACCGGAGCCTCCGGGAAGCCAGAGAAGGCTGGACTGGATGGCCTCATGGCTCTTGCACACTCGAATGCCAAGTGAAATCTTCTGAAAGGCTCCTGGACTCCTTCCGTGGGTTCCTAAGGGCGTCTGCCTTTCTCCCACTGCTGACACACCCAGTGACAGCATAAGGGGGAGGAGATCCAACTGAGCCTCCTTTCTTCTCAAGGGCTCCTCTGATAAGGGGTTCATTTCTGGTGGGCGGGGGGCACCCTTGCAGAGGAATGGGGAAAAACCTCATCAAAGTTGGGACCCTGAAAATCTGTAAAAGGTTAAGGGAGGCTTTCTGAGACTGCAGCTGCGGGTTTACTCTGTGCAACATTCATGACGGCTTGTTTTCCTCCTGCAAAAGGCTATTTCCAGGTCCCCAGGCCTTCTGAACTACGATTGCCAGTTTCAATAATCAGTCAGTAAACCCAGAATGCTGGTTTGGCACAATGATGGGGGATCTTCCCAGAGGGTGGGTCTTCTGAAAGTGGCTTCTATGGAAAGAAGAGCTGCTTGCAGGAGGGCAGCTCCAAAGATGCATTGGACATTGAGGCGCCTTGAGTCCTGACTAACAGAAGTGCTGATAGTGGCAGTTTCCAGGCTAAGGGTGGTATGTCCTGGGTTGCGTGATGGGTGGGGAACAGCGGGGGGGGGGGGGGAGGCTGTTAATGGGGGACTGGAGTCCTTTAAATCTTTAGGGCTTCATTTTGGGGCTTCAGAATGGGGACGAATCAGAAATGATAAATGATGTCAGTTTTTAGGCCTGAAAGCCGAAAGCCATTCTTTGTAAGGGCAGACAGTCTTTGCTACACACATGGATTTAATGAGCAAACCACAATTGATAGTCTGCTCCGTACAGCGCATTGTGCTGTAAACCACGATGGCTGATGGCTGGCCGGGTGCATCCGGCATACCCAGGCACAGGCCCCAGAGAGAATTGGACCAGCAGAACAAGCAGGGACAACCCCACATCGCCCTCCTCTCTCTCACATGGCAGCCACGGGCACAACCGGGCCCGTCCTCTGTGCCCACAAGGAAGGCGGGGAGGGGCCTCCGAAGAGGCTCCCTGGGCAGCACCGGCTCGGCCTCTTTAGCCTCAGCGGCTCATGCCGGGGCTTCCACCGAGCGTTTCCCCGGGAGGCGGCAGGAAAGAAGGCGGCGGGCCAGGCCCCTCTCGGGCACCCGCGGCACCCTCGCCCTGTTCGAGTGGAGGCGGCCGGCATGCGGGCTGGGCCCGGGAGAAGGGTCCTCCGGGCCACGGCGGCTCCCGGCTCCCTCCTCACCTGTTTCACCGGGAGGCGGCCAAGCTTGCCTCCCGCGGAGCTCCGCCTGGCCCGGGGCGACCGTGGGGGCTCTCGGGGTCTCGGCGGAGGCGGCAGGGGGGCAGAGGAGCCGGGAGAAAGAAAACTTGGCGCGGCCGGAGCGAGAGGAAGTGCGACAACAAAAGCGAGATAAAAGGGCGGCGGCGGCGTCTCTCCCTCCTCTCTGCGCCTTTCTCTTTCTCTCTCTCTCTCGCTCTCTCCCGCGCGGGTTAGGAGGGGCTGTTTTGCATCCCTTCACGTCAGCCCTGCCTCATTCCCTTCTTCCTTCCTTCCTGCGAGGGAGAGAGAGAGAGAGGGAGAGGAAAGGGAACTGAGGACGCAGCAGCAGCAGCAGCAGCAGCGCCGCCGGAGCCCAGCGCTGAGGCAGCCGCCCCGGAGGCCCCTCGCCTCGCCCGCCTCGAGTGGGGCTACGCGTCCCGCGGCCGAGCCTCTGCGGGACTCCCAGGGTGAGTTCGCCGGCGCCCCGCAAGGGCCCCGACCCGCTCCGGCCCGGCTCCAGGAGGCGCCGGGCCCGGGCACAGAGGGCCGCGCCTGCCCACCGGCCAGGCCCCAGAGGTCGCCGCCGCCGCCGCCGCCCTCGGTCCCAGCGGCGGCGAAGCAGCGATGGCGCCGCGGGAGGAGGAGGCAGCCGAGGCGGGAGGCGGTCGGAGGGGCGCGCGGGGCTCGGCTCGGCCGCTGAGCACGTGGGGCGCCCCACCGGCTCTCGGGCCGCTTTCTCCGCCGCGCAAAGTTCGGCGTGCCAGGCCGGCGGAGGACGAGGCTCCCCGGGGGCGGCGGAGGCGGCGGGTTACCTGTTGCGGCTCCGAGCCGCGGCCCTTCCTGCCTGCCTGCCTGCCTGCCTTCCGGCTCGGCGCGCTGAACCTCCCCTCGAACAGCTGATCGCCTCGCCCGCGTCGCTCGCTGCCCGCCGGCCCGGCCTAGCGCAGCCCGCCCGGAAGGCCGAGTGGCGCCGCGCTCCCTGGCGGCTCCCGGGCGTGGCGGGCCGCGGGACCTGCGCGCCTCCGCGCTTGAGCCGGGCGACGACGGAGGGAGGGAGGGAGGGAGGCAGGGGGCGCCCTTGGCAGGACCTTCCGCCCGGCCCTGGAAGAGGCAGCGCCGCCGAGGCTGCCCGGAAGGCAGGGGAGGCCGTGCCGCGATCCCCCCGCCCACGCACAGCTCCCGCCGCCCCTGCCCGGCCGGGGATCCGCTCGCGGCGCCCTCGATTGTCCGCGCGCTGCGGAGACGGTGGCGGCCACTTCTGCCCTCCGCTCCGGAGGGGCTTCTCCGTGCCCTCCGCCGCCGCCCTGCCCCCGTCGGAAGGGGCCGTGTGGGGGGAGGGACTCTCCAAGGCAGGGAAGCGGAGGCTGGAGGCGACGCCCCGGGTGTCCTTGGCGGAGATCGGCGGCGCCCGCTTTCCTCGGGAGAAGCGCCTGGGAGGACCGGGGGGTCGAAGCGTTTGGGGCTGTGCGGCCCCTGGATTAAGGCTGGGGGGGCGCAGGGCAGAGCCAGGGGGATGCGCAGGCGGAGAGGGGGGTTTGGGGGGGGGAGCCCAGCCCCCTCGCTCAACGCTGCCCCAGAGAGGAGGCTCTGCAGAGCATCAAGAGGGGGAGGCAGGGCCGGGCCTCTGCTGGGGCATCCCTGGTTGGAGACAGAAGACCCCCAGGGGCTTCCAGGGTAAATACTCGCCATGCAAGAAGAGCCTGGGGGGGGGGGGAGGAGATGGGCAGGAAGCAAATGTCAGGAAATAAGGGGCTCAGCTCTGCTCTTCCACTTGCTTCTCAGTATGAAACCCCGGAAGACTTTTCCTCTCTCCCAAGGCGACATGGTGGCCCAGAGTCCAGGTATTGGTGGGGGCACCGCCTGCTTTTTGTCCTGGCTGAGACCTTCCGTGGAGCCTCCTGGAAGAGATCCCAGAGAGGACTTTGGGGGTGGGGGGAGGCTGTGGCTGAGGAACCTTCAATGTGCCTTGAAAAGACACCCCTTAACCCACCACCTTTGGCTTGCTGTTAACACCCTTCAGCCCACAAGCGCTTCTTGCCACTCTCTCTTGGGAGGGTTGTAGTGAACTTAGCTAACTGCTCTGCATCCCCATTTTATAAGAGGCTGTGTCATCTTAAAGCCCAAGAAGGAAGTGTTTGCTTGTGGTGGCCATTCCAGGCAAAGCCAAGAAGGAAGAAAGGGTGGCTGGACTCTCAAAAGGAAGGAGGCCTCTGTGCAGTTCCCATATTGTTGTTCCTGTTTCAGTCTCCCTGGTGTTTCCTGTGTGTGTGGGAGGGAGGGAGGGAGGGGGGAGGGAAGAGCACAAGTGCACATATGCCAACCTGAGGGATATTCTGCACCTTCAACAGGCAGGCTGCTTGTTCCTTTTGCTTTCCTTAACTCTTAGCTATCCCCATCATTTCCTTCATGCGGAGAAGTCAGAGGAGCCTTCCCGCTGGCGACTTTGTGGGCGATGGCCGGGGTTTCCCAGATGCCTTGGCTGAGAGCATGGGGAAAGTCCCCCCCCCCCAGGCATTCTTTAGCTCTGCATCAGGGAGGGCTCGAGATAGGAAATGCAGGAATCCCACTTGCCTCCAGACTTTGAACGGAGACTAAGAGGAGTGAGCAGAGGGGGGGGGGGGGAGTGTGTTTCCTACTCAGAAACCTTTGCTTAACAAATTTACCAGCTATCTCTCTCCTGAAGACTAAAATATAGTTGTTATCTTCCTTTTCTAAATTTCTAGCGGTTCATCTACCTTTCTTCGCCCCATTGAAAAAGAAGATTTTGGCATCTGGGATACCTTGGATATTTGTGGATCCCATTTTGGTTGGACACTTGTGCCTTTTAACCTCCATGGCCAAGCCCTAGAAAGGGCCACCAAAGCCATTGAATCTGACATCTGGCTCAATGCAGAAATCTCCTTTAAAGCAGCCTCAGAGTCTCCTCTCAGAAGGGGAGCCCAGCTCTTGACATGTGATTTGCCCAAAGCAGAAGAAAGTGAAACTCCACGGGTGCAATTTACTTGCCTTTTTTGCAGCAAATGCCGTGTCACATAGTAACATGCTGTCTTTTACTCTTCCAAGATCTTCCTCATAAGAGGTGCACAAGCCAGAGAACGACATCCTAGACCTGAACATTTGATTTCTGTTTCACGACAGAAGACCTGCGCGCTTCTTTTTGAATGTAATTGTTATTTTCTTCCATTTTTCTATCACAAGCACAATTCTTCCCATTCTGTTTTGTGCATTTTCCAAATTTGATAAGCTGCTTCTGCCTCTTCATCCACATCAAGACAGTTTACAGCTACAGCATTCCCGCAATCTATTAAGGATGCTAGCTAAATGACAAAAATTAAATCAGATTAGTCTTAATAAGGTTTGTTCTTGACAAAACCATTAATTTAATTTGCTGATAATTAATATATTTTAAGATACTTAACAGAACTCTCTCTATATATATTGAGTGGCTGTCCAGTCTCTTAAAAGCCTCCAGTTATGGAGCACCCACAATTTCTGAAAGCAAACCATCCCACGGATTCTCATTCTCTCTCTATATAGAGAGAGGGGCGGGGGGGAGACAACTTCCTCTCGTCATTATAAAGAATATTAACCTTTTCTTAAAATATAACAAATTATCTTTTATTCCTATATCCTATCTTTCATCTATACACACATTTTAAAGGCTCATTATTTCAGCCCTGATATCAGCAAAAGTTCATTAAGGGTTACCAGAAATAACATCGTATTTATTTTAAACATCAAATGAACCAACTTCATATTATTTTTAACAATCATGATCTTTTAGGCCCTTCAAATTATATCCTAAAACTTTTATTTCTTTTCATCTTTATTTATCACTTTTCACGAAATTCTTAAAAGCTTTAACAGAACTCTTGTAAATCCAATATAGGAAAATTACCCAGTTTACTCTCTTGGCTTGTTATTTTATTATTTGCATACCCCTTTTAATTATTAAGACATCAAGTGGTTTCTTTTGCACGTCCAATGTAGAATCTTCTTCCATATCTCATTTTTAAATCCACTTTTAGATCAATCTTGTTTAGTAAAACTTCTTTCTATTTCATTCTTTTAAACATAGTCTGTCAATAGAGGCAGACACTCTATCATGTTTTTTACGTAAATTCAAAATATTTTCCTATGAGGAGAATTCTTGTAATTAATTCCAAAATCTTTTTTCAGATCTATCTCAACCCTTAGTCCATTTGTAGCACATAAGTTTTAATCATCCTTTATCTGCTTATTTAAAAAAAAAAACTTGTTAAACTTGTATTTAAAACTTATTTTGCTAAGGACTGAAGGAAACTTAACATGTCAATCCAAAGGTTTCTAATAACTGAAATTCATTTAACCATCATTTTGTGAAAGTGATTACCAAAGGAATTATATGAACCTGGGGTCCTTTCTGAGCAGCTACTGCCGTTTGAGCAAGCCAGCGGTTCCCTCTCGCCTCCCAGGGCTCCACATTCACTGGGAATTGCAGCCTTGCAGCCTGCTCCTCGTGAGAAGCAAATGTGTGGCGCAATCTCAAGCCCCCTTGTTGTTCAGAGAGGAGTTGTGCAGAATGTGGCGGCTTCCCGTAATGAACATCAGTAGAAGAAGGAATGGCTGAGCTGTGTGATCCAATAATTCCACCTCCCCGTATACCAGACATGTCAAATTCAAGGCCTGTGGGCCAGATCTGGCCCGCAGCGTGATTAGATCTGGCCCACCCCAGCGTGACCAGATGCTCCCCCTGTATATGTGCACAGGAGGTGGCAAGTGCGCAGAGGCCGGCACATCACTGACCTGTGATGAGCACTGTGTTGCCCCAGCAGCAGCTCTCTACCCGCCACCAGCACCTCCACCGCCTCCATGCCCTGCTTGCTGGCCTAAGCTTGCCCGCTGGGCCCCACAGACCACAAGCACTTCCCTTTCACTGGGATGGCCCCCAGCCCCACCCCGCCTCCCACCCTGCCCCTGCGTGGGAAAGCCACGGCCACCAGTTTCCTCTGAGTCCAACTTCTGCCTTGAGAGATCGCTGGAGAGGTGGGGGGGGGGGGAAGCTGCATGAGGAAAGGCTGCCCCAAGAAGCCAGCATTCCTACCACACCCAGTTGGAAAGGGGCATTCCCTTTCAAGAAGAGCCAGCTTCCAGGGAGCACTGCTCTCCTGCCTGTTCCTCTGTCAAGGCAGAAGTTGCACTCTGAGCAAACTTTCTCCTCGCTTCCATATGCAGCATTGTCTTCCTCTGCCTCCCACGTTGTTGGGAGGGGGCACCGGAGAGGGAAACACCAACGATGTCTGGGATTGGGAGAAGAATATCTCATTTGGCGTGCTGTGCGTGCATGCGCACACACACACACCATTCCAAGCTTGAGACTTATCCACATCTGATTGCAAACTGCCAATCATGCCTGGGCTTGGGGAGGAGGCTGTCTCCTTCCCCTGTGGCTGCCATCAGTTTTGGGGGTGAGGAGCTTATGGGGCACCAATTGTCCCCACGTTGAGTTAGCCAGTGTGACTTTTTTCCATCCCACCAATCCTAGTGTCCCAAGTCAGTCATGCCCAGTGAGTGGTACCAAGCCAGCCATACCCACCCAGCCATGCTCACCTAGGCACGGTGACCCAGCTGTGACCAACCACGCCCACCTTGCCACTGTGAGTCGTCATAGTCTTATATGCATCTGGCCCTTTGGGAGCAGCCATAATGCTAATGCGGCCCTGAATGAAATTGGGTTTGACACCCCTGCAGAACTAGTCTTAATGCAGGAAGGGAAATGCAATTTAGTGGGGAGACCTGGTGGGGCAAACCTGCAGCTGGAATGCAAGGGCTGAAGGGGAGCATTTATTTGAAAGGAATATCCCAAGCAAAGGGGGAGGGGAGGAGAAGGAGCATCCTGTGTGGAGGATGATGGGTGCCTCAGCACTGAGATGCATTGAACCTCCAGCTGGCAGTGATTAACAGCACAAGGAGATGGAAAGAACACATCTATTATTTAAATATACCGTCAGGCCAGGCAGGAGATGTAGATAATTCCCTTCTGGCCAGATTGCAGAACAGGCAGGGAGGAGAGCGATGGTCCTAACAAAATACTTCCACTACTTAGACCTAAGCCAGAAAAACTACTCGGCCAAAAGGGAGAGATACCCACTTTCCCCAGTGACCTTGCTGAGTGCTTCATTGCCCAGAAAGCTGGAGGAGAGATTAGCTGGTGGCTCAGGGTCCTAACAAGGGGCAAAAAGTCAGATGGACCGAAAGCAGAGGGAACCTGGGGGAGGAAACGTCCTCTCGGGTGTTTTGACCCAAGGAGAAACTGGAGCAGGACCTCAGCAGAGCTGCTTTGGCCATGGGGAGAGAGCTGCCCCCACAAGCCGAACCCCTTGGGCAGATGGGCCAGAAGTGCCTCAGAAACCTGGCACTGGAAGTAGATCAGAGGGGAAGGGGAGGGTGACCATCACAGGTGGAGGGCAAGTAGCCGTGCAGGAAGCAACCATGAAACCGAGGCTGGCAAAGGAAGCCACGAAAGGTAGTAAAAGGGAAGGTGCGAGAGAAATGCAGTCATAGGGTAATAACGGGTGGCAGGAAGGGAAGGCCTCCTTTTTGCTCCTTTTGCCTCCTAATGCATGGGCTGAAGGAGAATAAGGGAGAAAAGGCGGGGGGGGGGAAGCAGCCAAAGAATAAAAGGGATGCTAGGAGCATCTGGCAACGAGGTCAAGGCTCCAGGACCAGCCACCTTCACCTGAGGGCCTGCAGACCCCGACTGGGCCTTTGGGGAATCGTGGCACAGTGCCAGAGAACGGAAGGAAGTGCCGCTTCCATCTAGAGGGCCCAGCGGTCCTCTAGGTGTTAATGCCAGACAATGAGGCAGTGGGCATTTAGAAGTGAATCCCTTGCAAGAGCTGGTATCAAGAGCGAAGGCTCCAAAACCGCTCTAGAGTGGGATGAATTTAGGTGATCCCAGAAATCAGGAAGCCACCCTGCAGTGAAAAAAACAGAAAAAAAGGGGCCAGGCTGGTCATTAGATCAATACAGATGTGCAGTTTGGTTCAGGAGGATCGTAATATATCAGTTGGAGAAATGGATAGAAAATGGCAAGGTGAATTTCAGCAGAGAAAAATATGTTTGGGATGAAAAACCAAGGACATGGGAATGATATTGTGGGCAGCATGCTGAATAGTAGCTTGTGTTAGAAGGATCCAGGCGAGAAGCTATAAGCGACCCAAGGAAGGGATGTAGGTATAAAACAGTCAAATCCTTGGCTGCTTCAATAGGAGTAGATTGTCAGCATCAAAAGAAGTCGTGATTCCCCTCTAATGTGATGTTGCCAAGAATCAGAATGGTTGGCAGCCTCCACATTTTATAAATAAGCAAACACGTACTGGCCCTAATTCTCCGTGCCGCCTCTTAGGGAAGCCCCCGAGAAACTGAAGCATGCCCGAAGGTGGCATCCAAGATGGATCAGGAAGCCTTACGTGAGGCACTTGGAGATGCTGGGGGTCTCTCTAGACTGGGACAGACACGATAGCTGACTTCAGGTAACTGAAGGGGTCTCCTGTGGAAGAGAGGAGACTGTTCCTGAAAATGGCTGAAGAGACCGTGTTGCTAGTGGCATTACTGCCTCCTTCCCAAAGCAGAAGCCTTTGTCTGTAAAGGAGAAAGAAGATTTAAAGGGATCCCAGCAGAGGGGAGAACACTGAAAAGAATCTGGGTGTCGCCCATGAGGAAAAGGCGAGAGTCCACATCCCCCCTAGTAATTGGCCCACTCTGCCCTGGGCAGACCCCTTTGGAAGCTCTCTGCAATTGTGGGCATCGCAGTTCAATAGAGGCTCCCTAAGAGGGGGAAGCTCCAGGAGCCAAGAGGGGAAGGACCTGCCTAGGAAAGAGATGGGGAAATACAATTTTCCCCACGGTTGTTGCATAGAAAGTGGGCGGCAAATATTCTGTCTGACCCCATTGTATCTTCCCAGTCTCTGGTTTCCAACTCGATGGAAGCTTCGGTGGCGTCCTTGGTGCTCTCTCGACTTGGTTGTTCCTTGCAGACATGATCAAACTAGGTAGCATCATCAGTGCCATCATGTAAGCTTCCTTGGCAGGATTGATATTGTAAAGCGTGAGCATAAATGACAATTCCATTATTGTTGCTTACTTTATTGTCAGAGATCCGGATATCCAAATGTCTTTGAATTGCCGTTTGAGTTAGGTCAGGCCTAGCGGAGAGGTGAGGGTTTTTTTGTTTTTTCTCATTTGTTCCATCGGGCTGGACTGTCTGTCATACAAAGCTATTTTCACTTTTGTTTCTTGCTTTGGCTTTTCTGCTGTGCAGCTGAGAACCTTAGATTGTCTCCTGTTCTGTTGGATGAGCCTTTCAACGTTGCCTGCTTTCCCCACACGGCATTTGCATTTGTTTATGGGGAATTTTATTTCCCAGACTAAGCACAGGAGCCTTCAGCCCCCTTGCCTGCCTGCTCTCTCTCCTGGCTGTTTGTGTCCCTAACCCTTGGGCTCGGAGGGCCCCCTCAGCCCCCACCCAGTCTCTGCTAGCAGACCTCTCCTCTGCTGGGGGGCCTCTCCAAAGGAGGCTCAGCTGATGCCCTGAGGACAGGAAGGAAGATGCTGCGTTCGCCCCTCCCCCACCTCCCTTCAGAATCAGATTCAGAGTCAAGTGAAGGGCCGAACATTTTCCCTGGCAAGCAGGGCCACAAGTGCTTAGGCTTCAGCCACTTGCTCAGCAGAGAAGCCCAAGGGGCCCCTCAAAGGCCGAATGCGTCTCGGGAAGGAAGACCCCCCACTAAACCACTAACCCCGTGTAGGAAGGTACCGGAAAACTCACTTTAGAAATTAATAAATGCATATGGGCTAGAGCCATAGCCAGGAGAAAACCATACAGGTAGCCAAAACGGGTTGAGTGTAATCACAAAAGGAAGCTTTGTATAGAGGATTAAGAATAACCAAAGCACAGGAGAACCCTGAGTCTGGCGATAACCACTAGACATAGAATCTAATCTAAGGCAAGGCAAACATCGTAACCATTGACCTAAAGCTGACGCCTACTCACAGGAAACCCCCTTCCTTGCCTTCTCTGGCGGGATTAACCCCAAGGACCAGGCACCAGCCGAACAGAATCAACACCAGAGCAATCATCCCAAATAAATAAATCTTTGTTAATCAGAAACGTACACAAAGGCCTCAAAGGAGGAAAACTGTATAAAGGTGGGAAACCAATTCATGTAGGGTGTCCTGCAGACCCGGGAACCTCAGAGCTGTGTCTCGTCCTTCCCCGTCTTTTCTTTCCTTTAATAAAGCTCATAACTTCCAGGCAGCTGTCTTCATGAAATTCTCTTTTAGTGTTGGTGGTGACTCCCGGCTGGGAACGAACCCTGAACTCTTTACTTCCAACCCCCGGAAACCAATGCGGCTTTGGAAGGGCTTTTCCTGCCAGGAAATTGATGTAGCGTTGAGTCAGGATCCCTTGGTCCGTTCCTCTGCCTCCTGGGGTTTGGAGAAAAGTTGCCATGTGGCCTTCCTCTCCTCAAGGCTCCACAAGCTCCACTTGATCCCTCTCTCTCCGTAGGATCTCCTTTGTCGCAGGTTCCTGGACCCGACCCGGCTGGCTGGCTGACCGACATCCCTCAAGCAGGGGTCCTGAAGGGTCTCAGCCAAGCAGCCTGAAGTGGAACTTCTGCCTCTGGGGCTTTAGCCGTTGGCTTCCTTTGTGGAAGGATAAAATTGCCTTGGCCTTTTTTTGCAGCCACATCCCATGGCTGACTCAGGCTCAGGTCATAATCTTCTTTACAAGTCAAGAGAGCCCTCCTTCGGCACCTAAGTATTTGGTATTGGCTTCCTATGCAAAGAACTGTATGCAGTACTTTTCTATGTTAAATGGGATCGTGGCTGCCCAGTCTCTCCTTCAAAGCCTCCAGTGATGGAGCACACAGAAGTTCTGGAAGGAAGCCGTTGCATGGGTCACTTGTTCTCTCTGTCAGGAAGTTTCTCCTTAGTTCCAGGCTGCTTCTCTCCTTGATTAGTTTCCGTCCATTGCTTCTTGTCCTGCCTTCCATGTGCTTTGGAGAAGAGGTGGATCCCCCTCTCCTTGTTTGTGGCAGTCTCTCAAACACTGGAAGACTGCTATCATGTGGCCCCCAGTCCTTCTTTTCCATAGACTAGCCATGGCCAGTTCCTGCAACCTTTCTTAATATATTTTAGCCTCCAGCCCCCTAATCCTTTTTGTTGCTTTTCTATGCACTTTTTCTAGAGTCTCCACATCTTTTCTGATGTTGATATTCCAAGTGTGGTCTTAGCAAAGCAGTATAAAGTGATACTAACACTTCACAATGAACTTGATTCTTTTCCTCTGTTATTGCAGAGGATTAATAGAATTGCATTGGCTTTTTTGGCAGCTACAGTATATCGCTGGCTCATACTTAAGTGGTGGTCCACTAGGACTCCTAAATCCCTCTTACATTTATTGCTGTTGAGCCAGAGGCCATCTATTCTCCACCTGTGCATTTGAGCTTTCTTGCCTAAGTGTAAAACCTTGCTTTTTTCACCCCTGAATTGCATTGGGTTGGGCAGGGCCCAGTGTTAATGTCCTCTGTCATCCCTCAGTACCTCCCCATGTAGCCTTGGAGATTTAAACTCATTCAAAATAAACGGTTATAGCCTGCCCTGATTTCCATCAGCTCAAGTTTTTTTCTTCCTCTTTGTCCTGTTGGGCTGCATACTTCCTTCTTGCAGTGAACAAGACACAGAAGCAAAGCCAGCGTTTAATTCCTCTCCCTTTGCCTTTTCTCTCCTCGCGTTTTCTCTCCTCACTGAGGAGCTGGTTCACTTGATTTCCCCGTATTGTGAGCTTATCAAGAAGCGGCTCCCAGCGCCTCTGCCACATCTTCAGGGGTCGACCGCCTTCTGCCTGCGCCTTGCTCTGCCTCTGGCCTCCTGCCGTGGGGGGTGGGTGTCTCAGAGGCCAGGCAAAAGGCCCAGCTACCGTTGGGATAATTCTGGAGAAAGAGCCTTTTGCCTTCCATCTTCCCAAATATCAAAAACTAAGCCGGGTGTTTCCAGTGGCCCCAACAGACGCTGCTGCTTCCTTTTCTCTCGGCAGAACGGCAGCCCCCTGGGAATCCCTCTCCAGATCCCTTTGTCCTGTCTTCAGAGAGAGAGAGAGAGAGAGAGAGAGAGAGAGAGAGAGAGAGGAAGGGAGGGAGAGAGAGAGGAAGGGAGGGAGAGAGAGAGAGAGAGAGGCGTCTCTTCTAGAGCAGCCTTTTCATTCAGGAGGCAGCGACCGCAGGGGCCGCCATGGCTTGGCACACAGGGAGACCCCGTCCCAGACTGTCCCCCAGAGAAAGAGGCGGAAGGCCACTTGCAGGCCGAGGAGCCGCCATGCTCCAGATGAGCCCAGAGGACATTGCGGGCGGTTGCACCTCCAGGATACGCACCAGAGTGGCAGCTGGATATTTTTTTTAATATGGGGACCCTTGTGCTGCTTGTGGAGAGACAATCACAGTTCCAAGAGAATAAGAGCTTTGCTGACTTACAAAAGAGCTGGTATAAAATAACTTTTGCTAAAATAACAAGAGCCACTTTCACGTTCCTTTTTTTGCTGAAATTATTTCTCTTCCTACATGTTCCATGTGCTCTCTGAAAATAGAAACGCTATTTAAAAAGAAGCAGTGTGCGCTCTCTCTCTCTCTCTCTCACACACACACACACACACACACACACACACGAGGAACTGAATAGAGGAAGGATGAAAGGGGGGAAAGGAGCCTCAAAGGGGGGTGGGGGTGAGAGAAAGAGAGTGAAAAGCAATGGAAAAAGGAAAGGGGGGGACGGAGAGCTCTGAAAAGAAAGGCTGAATGGAGCTGCAGGAAGGGGAAAGAGCAGAGAGAGCGCTTGGAAAGAAAGGAGCCCGGATTCACAGGCTGTGCCAACCCCCCAACACCCCCCCCCTTGGGTAAAGATGCAAAATCCTTTTGGCTTTTCACGTTCACTCTTTCTCTGTGAGGGGGGGGGCGGGGGGAAAGAAAGTTAATTCCCAACTGAGCAGAAAATAAAAGTGGCCAAATGAAAAGGGGAAGAATCTCTCCTGAAGAAATCACTCACACAAACACACACAGTTAGAAATCAAAACTGCATGTCTGTTGTGTGTGTGTGTGTGGGGGGGGGGAACATCTGCCCCAACAAACAAAGTCTCTCTCAGCCAGAGAGAAGGGCTTTCTCTCCCAGATGGGCAGCATCCAGCAACTGGAGGCCTTCCACGTCCCCCTCGGTGGCCTCAGGAGCTGCCCCTGGGCCCGGGCAGGAGGGGGAACTCGGTCCGAGATGGTCCTCTTGGGCTGGGGAAGGGCTGGGTGGGCAGCTGGAGGGATCCATCCCATCAGCATGCCCAGAGTCACTCTAGAAATCCCCTGGGACAGCAATCTATTTAGAGCCAACAAAATTCTAAATAAGACCGAACTATAACTTAGTTTAAAATTAAATAATTTGGTGGTTCTCCAATGTGCCATACTCAACTCTCTGGGTAATAAGCTGCTTTTTCTAATTTTGTGCCCAGCAAGTCAGGGGTGGGAAGAGCTGTTCCCTCCATCCTGAGTCTGCTAAGTCGCCCTTAAGTGCCATCGTTTCCTGACTTCAGGTGGTCGTCTTATTAGAGTTGCTGGCCTGTACAACATGCCTGAAGCAAGGGATGGATTGTGCTTGTGACACACTGACCAAAATATGTCCAAGCTGGTGGTTAGCGGAGCAGGCGGCACAGGGCGCTGATGTGAGTGAGGTGGTTTGGCAGAGTTTTCTATAGGAAAGCCAAGAGGAGCACCGCAGGGCGAGGAAAGTGGAATCCTGAGGTTGGTGATAGTAGCCCATTTCTGGTGAATGGTGGTAATGGAAGTGCCAAGGAGGCACTCTGGGGAAAGGGAATGCAGGGACTCTGCCAAGGGGCACAAAGACCCAGGTGGGAAGATGGGCTCTCCAGCAGTTGCCTTCGGGGTGACTCAGTGGGGAAGGGTCACTTGTGCAGAATATTCCAGATGTCCAGCAGATTAAGTTGCTCTGCTCTAAGTTGGGCTCCAACTGAGTGGCTGACTTGTGGGGTTCCTGGAGCAGGTTTTATGGTTACTGAGCTCTGACCCACAATGAAGTGGACAAGGACCTTTAACCTGTGAGCACGGCCACCCCTTTATGAGATGCCTGGAGGGATCTCTGGTTGGGTGCAGGAAGTGGGGCCGGCTTCTTTGAGAGAGGGCTGCTCTTTGGCCTTGAAGGAGGTGGGGGCAGCCCACCTGGCCCCTCAGCAGCCCCTTCCACTACCCTCAGTTGTAGCATCCTTCCATGCGGACGGCAGAGATTGGGAGTGGAGGGCCCCACCCTCCGCAGGTTCACCTCTTTCCCGTGGTTGTTCCCAGGCTGTATTGATGGGGAGAGATTGGGATCCATTGCCCTCAGTAGGCTGAGGATACCCAATTGTACGTCTTGCCCAAGTCAGGTTGCCAAAGGCCTGGAAGCTTTAGAGACCTGTCGGGGGGAAAGAAAACTCAGGCTCCACTAGGGTAAACTAAGTGGCCATAGATGTTACTCTTAAAGACCACTCAGAAGCCGATGTCTGCAATATGGCAGCACTGGCAGTGTTGGGTATGCTGTACTGTGCCCGTGAGATGCCACTGCTCCTCTGCAGGTTGCAGTTGCTGCCGGTTGACTTTTGGGTGCAAGTGAAGGTGCTGGTTACTCCTGCAAATATAACAAATGGCCACATTATCTGAGGGACTACTTACTCCCTCAGTTTCTGTCCTGTCAATCAAACAAGGCTGTCTGTCACAGCTTCTCTATTCTTCTGCCCTTAGAATGGCATCCACTCTACTTCAAGATCCATCCCGAAGATCTTCAGAAAGTTCTTGAAAAAACAGGCTTGTTTTTCCCCCTGGTGCAAGATAGGGCAGTGAGTGTGTTTTAGTTGGCATACAGTGTTTGTCGTTCCACACTTATGGTCCACCTCATTGTCCCAAAGGTGCTTCTTCCAAAGGCAGAAGTGGAAGACCTCCTCTCTCTCAAGGACAAAACAGTCCCGTTGCCTTTTGAAAAAACGCCTTGGAGGCAACAGTGTCCTGGATGACTGAGAAGGTCCACAGGCAGCCCAGAGGTGGGTTGCTACTTTTTTTTACTACTGGTTCGGGCGTGCTCCCGCCCCCACCGCACCACTTCTGCACATAGGCAGAAGCATCCGGGCGGGTGGGCAGAGCCTCCCACCGCCGTTACTACCGGTTTGGCTGATCTGGGCAGAACCGGCAGCAACCACCTCTGAGACAGTCGCTCTACCTCATGACTCCAATTCTTTTAAAGCTGCTCAGAACCACTTAGCGTAAGATCGCCTCTACATTATATACCCTCATCCAAATTGTTTATGAAGATGGAAGAGGACTGGGCCTAAGACAGAACCTTGGGATACCCCGTTGCATGCTTCCCTCCATGTAACAATAGCACTTAGACTTATATACCGCTTCACACTGCTTTACAGCCCTCTCTAAGCGGTTTACAGAGTCAGCATATTGGGTCCACCTATATATATAGATGCAGTTCCCCTGAGAAGTGCTTTTACATGCTGGGTATAAAGTTGGTAAGCCAACCATAATATAATGGTTATATATCCTATCCTGTCCTGTCTAATGTTGTGAGAGACCTTGGAGAACCTCTAGTCCAACCCCATCCAGGGAGGGAATCCTCGTATCATCAGAGACAAATGGCCTTCCTGTCTTTTCCCAACCCCACCCCTCCGACTCTTGGAGTCAGGCTGTGCCACTGTTTAATAGTCCTCACAGGCAGGCAAGGCCAGGGCGATTCCCCTTTGCAGCTACGGTAGGATTTCATCCTGGTGCCATAGATGGCCACTTGCAATCTCAACCTGTCTTCACCTCTTAAACCCTTTGCTTGATTTGCCACTCTTAGCAGTTGTGATGTCTGAATCGAAGCACCAGGGGCGTCCTTAGAAGGGTTCAGAAGCCAAGATGGTGGCCACGGCTGTGCAATTGAAGCCTCACCCCCTTTGTGCGTTGCAAGAGGTGCAGTGCAAAGAGCTGGGGCTTGGATCACTGGCATCAGAAGAATTTGTTGAACACCTGTCGGATAAAATCGCTTGGATTTGTGGGAACTCTGTGTGGTGCAGGTCCTTATGAGGTGCTCAGGGAATCACCTGGCTGGTAATTTGGAATCAGTTTCAGCCTGTTGCCCCTAAGGCCCTCGAGGCTGTCTGTGCAACAACCTGTCCTTTAGATCCTTGTCCATCCTGGCTGAAAGCCTCCAGATGGTGACCAGCAAGTGGGTTCACACAGAAAATGATTCCTGACTGCGAGAGAGGATGTTCCTGGGATTGTTTAAGGAGGTTCTGGTTTGTCCTCTCCTTAAGCGGCCATCCCTTGACCCCGCCTGCCTGGATAACGTTCATCCAGTTTCCTATCTCTTCTCTACAGGGAGTGGCAGGAAAGGTTGTTGCTTGGCAACTGCAGAGCGTCCTGGATGGAAGGGATTTCCGGGATGATTTTCAATCTGGATCCAGGTCTGGCAATGGGGCAGAAAAAGTCTTGGTCGCACTTATGGATAGTCTCTGGCAAGAGTGAGATAGAAGTTGTGCCACCATTGTTGCTCTTCTTGCCTTTTCAGTGGCCCTTGAGAGGATCCACCATGATATCCCCTTGGGCTGGCTATGCAAGTCCTAAACTGGTTCAGCTCCTTTCTCGGAGGATGCTCCCAATTGGTGTTGATGGGGGCAAGAGGTCCTGCTCCCAGCCCCTGCTTTGTGGGGTGCCACAGGGCTGGGTGCTCTCTATTTAACCTGTAGATGCCTCCGCTGGGCAAGATCGTCCTTAGACTTCGAATAACTTTATACAGCTCTCCAAGGGGCAACACCCCCCCCCCCTCCGTCACCAGGGGTTGAGAGACCATCAAGGTGCAGATGATGGGCAACTCTGCGTTTCTACACAGGGTGACTCAAGTGATGCAGCCTCCATCCTCCCAGCCAGCTGTTTTTTAAACTGATCATATTGATGTGTTCTTTTTTTTCTTTTTCCTTGGTTGTTTTATTTTATTGTTCCATTTCGCTTTTGCTTTCTTTAAACTTCCTTTTTATTTCTTTGTTTTTTTATGGTTGAGAGCTGCCTAGAGTTAGCCCCCTGGTGAGCTAGGTGGAAAATGCTTGTGGTCATCCCCATGCGGTCAGAGCCCACCAGAGTGACTTTATTTGTACAGTCCCTCCCCTCCGCCCAAGGACTGGCAATGCTTTGGGGGGGGGGGGTCTGTATTCTCCCTTGCTGAGAGAGAAGGGCTGGCTGGCAGCCTGTGGGAGGAGCTCGTGCCTGCTGCTGCAGCGCACCCCTCGCTCGAGTCCTTCCCTCAATCTGACTTGCTGCATGGAGCCGGGAGGTCGATGCTCAAGGAGCAGGGTGGATGTGCCATTGTTGTCAGGGTTCCCACAGCTCAGGACATGGGGGGTCAGGCAGCCTCGCATTCCAGGTTGCATCATCCACATCTGTCCAATGGAAATCCCGAGGGTGCGAAATGTGCGTTGTGCTACATAAACCTCCGACGCCTTTGGGAGGGGGCTAACACACCAGTAGGCGCCCCTTGAAGCCCTGTGGTGGGGACCAGCAGTCCCGAAGCTGCTTCAGCTCCCCTTCCGGAGGGTCCTCAGGGCGACGCTTGGAGGGGAGGGGAGGGGGGGGGCGGAAGCGCCTCCTGGCTTTTCTGACATGTGGGGGTTGGGCGAGGGGGGGCGGGGGAAGCCCCGCCGCTGCTTCCCAGGGACTCGGAGGGGCCTTTCAAGCAGGGCCGTCGGGGCTCGCTGGGGCGGCTGCTCTGCCCATCCGTCCGCCTCCCCGGGAGGGTCAACTGCTGCCAAGGGGGCTCCCGGGAGGGGGGTTAAACAGTGCCCCCCCCGCACAGTTGCCTGAAGCTGTGCGGGGGGGGCACTGGAGGAACCCCCCTTCTCCAGGCGGCCCCTCCCAACCTCCCCGGGAAGCGCTGCGAGGCCGAGGTGGGCGGGGCGTTGCCTGGGAGACGGAGCGGGAGGGGGGCGGAAAGGTTTTCTCCAGCGCGAGCGAGGGAGGGGAAGGGCGGGGCCTCCGCGTCAGCTCCGCCCCCTCCTGGAGGGGCGGGGCTCGGCACCTGCGGCTCGCCCGGTCGGGGCAGTTGAGGCGGAAGCTCCGGCCTGGGCGGCGTCTCGCTCGGAGGAGGCCGCCGCGGCTCCCGGAAGGTCTCTGGAGGCCCCTGGGCGCCTCTCCCTCCCGGCAGGCGCGGAGGCCGCGCGGAGCTTCCCTGGCCGCCCGGGTGGGGGGTGGGCGCCGGCACAGGCGGGTAGGTGCCCAAGGTGGGTGGAGGGCCCCGAAGGCCTCCCTTTCCCCTCCCCTGGCAGCCCCTGCCCTCCCGCCCCTCTCCTCCTGGCCGGCCCTCGCAGGCCCCCTCCCCCCCTTGGCCCTGAGTCGCCCCTCCTGCGCCCCCCCTGTGTTGACTTATATCCTCCTCATCAGGGGGAAAAGGCCTGGAAGTGATGCATGTCTGTTAACGGCCTCAGCCATTCCATGGCTAAGCGATGTGGTCGCTAAGCAAGACATCACTTGACCACAACTTGCAATTTTTCCAATTTAATGTCCTTGTGGGCCAAAAGCCTGTTGCCAACGTGGGATGCTGTTTGGTCATAAGTGCAAGGACCACTTGTAAAGTTACATCTTCAGTGATCTCGCAACTTCAAATGGTCACTTAACTGGCAACGTAACAGTTAAGTGAGAATCACACACATTATTTGGCACTTGTGATTCTGGGGGGGGGGGGGGGGAGGAAGAAGGATGCCCGCAGCTGCCTTTTGACGCCGGCTTCCTTCGGGATGACATTTTGCCTGGCCTGCATGGATGGAGAAAGCCGGCTTCCGGCTGTCTTTGGCCGTGGCCGGAGAATCAGCTCCCTGGTGTTGAGCTTGGTGCTGGGCCTGGCCCTAGAAGGCCTAGGAGCTCACGGCTTCCCTTCTCTCTCCTTCCTGCAGGTGCTGCAGCTCAGCTGGATGGTGCAAGGCATGGAACGCTTCGCCAGCTCCGGGACCCAGACGGAGGCGGTGGTGGTGCTATCGCTGGCCCAAGCCGCTGTCCTGGGTCTGGTATCTGAGAATGAGTTCCTGGGAGGCACCGTCAATCCAGACAGCATTTTCTCCAGTTTGGCAGGAAAACTGGATGATGAGGCAGCAGCGGCTGAACTGAAACAGCCCGAAGGCAGCAGCCCGACTGGCCCGTCCCAGGGGGAGCCCCTGGAGGAAGAGGAGGGGCCGGAGGCGGAAGCCTCCTTTGGGAAACAGGCCCGGAGGAGGAAGCGGCCCCCTGTGCGCCTGGTGCCGAAGGTGAAGCACGAGAGGGGCGAGATGGAGGAGGAGGAGGAGGAGGGCAGCCCCGAAGCACCCGCTGGTGGCCCTGAAGAGCAGGGGGAGAGCAGCAACCCAGAGGAGCCGTCTTCCGAGCCAACCAGGCAGAGCAGCACCAGCAGGATGGCAACTCTCGGCCCCTTCAGCAGGCGGTCTCAGCCCTCACGAAGGCCCCCGCAGCAAGAGCCCCCCTTGGGGGCCTATGAGGAAAGGTTCCCCAGCCCACCCCAAGCTGGCCTGGACAGGGCAGAAGCCTTTCCCAGCGGCTGCAGTTTCCCGCCTGGCCTGCCCTCCCTGAGTGGCATGGAGAACCAGCTGCCGGCCTCTCCCCCAGAGCAAGGCAAGAGCGGGGCAGGCTTTGCCTGGCAGGAGCCCCTGGACTTTGAGGCAGAGGTCCCCGGCGAGCAGAGCAAGAAGGTGCACATGGACCGCCTGGACATCAATGTCCAGATCGACGACTCCTACCTGGTCGAGAAGCGTTGGCAGTGCCGCCTGTGCGAGAAGTCCTATACCTCCAAGTACAACCTGGTGACCCACATCCTGGGGCACAACGGCATCAAGCCGCACTCCTGCCCGCACTGCGGCAAGCTCTTCAAGCAGCCCAGCCACCTGCAGACCCACCTGCTCACCCACCAGGGCACTCGGCCCCACAAGTGCCAGGTGTGCCACAAGGCCTTCACCCAGACCAGCCACCTCAAGCGCCACATGCTGCTGCACTCGGACGTCAAGCCCTACAGCTGCCGCTTTTGTGGCCGTGGTTTCGCCTACCCCAGCGAGCTCAAGGCCCACGAGGGGAAGCACGAGAGCGGCCGCTGCCATGTGTGTGTGGAATGCGGCCTGGACTTCTCCACTCTCACCCAGCTCAAGCGCCACCTGGCCACGCACCAGGGTCCCACGCTGTACCCGTGTCCCGAGTGCAACAAGTCCTTCCACTACCGCAGCCAGCTGCAGAACCACACGCTCAAGCACCAGAACGTGCGGCCCTTCGTCTGCACCGAGTGCGGCATGGAGTTCAGCCAGATCCACCACCTCAAGCAGCACTCCCTCACTCACAAGGTAGGCCGGGCCCTCTGGGGCCGCGCAGGGGTGCAGCAGCCTCCTCCCGCCCCACTGTCCTGGCTGGAGCCTCTGAGGTCCTTCCGGAGACCTTCCCAGGGCGACTAGCCACTTCCGTCTCTCTCTTTCAGGGCGTGAAGGAGTTCAAGTGCGAGGTGTGCGGGCGAGAGTTCACGCTGCACGCCAACATGAAGCGGCACATGCTGATCCACACCAGCGTCCGCCCCTATCAGTGCCACATCTGCTTCAAGACCTTCGTGCAGAAGCAGACGCTCAAGACCCACATGATCGTGCATTCGCCCGTCAAGCCCTTCAAGTGCAAGGTAGCCCCCCGGGGGGGAAGGGGGGGGCTGGGAAGGGCCACAGCTCCGTACCTCACGGGTCTCCCCTCCTCTCCTCCAGAGCTGCACGTGGGCCCACTGCCCCCCCCTCCAGGCTTCCCCTTGGGGGGGCTCTGGACTTGGCCAGGCAGGCCCGACCTCTCCCTGGCCAGGAGCCGCCAGGCCTGCCGCCCAGACCTTGACTCCCGCCTCGTCTTCTCTGCCTACAGGTGTGTGGGAAGTCCTTCAACCGCATGTACAACCTCCTGGGCCACATGCACCTGCATGCCGGCAGCAAGCCCTTCAAGTGCCCTTACTGCTCCAGCAAGTTCAACCTGAAGGGGAACCTCAGTCGGCACATGAAAGTCAAGCATGGCGTGATGGACCTCAACCTGGACAGCCAAGGTTGGCGGGAGGGGGGGGGGGAGAGACGGCTGAGAGGGGCGCACCAGATGCTCTTCTCCTGGAGGGACCCCTGAGGCAACCTGGCCTGTTTGCATTTCTCCCCAGATCCCATGCTGGAGTTGGCAGGCACCAATCCCTCAGAACTGGATGGGCAGCAGGAGATGGACGACTACGAGGAAAACGCCTACGACTATGGGGCAGTGGGCAACGCCAGCGGTGGGTCTGCCCTGGCAGAACAGGCCATGAAGGAGATCGCCTACTACAACATGCTATAGTTGGAAGGGGAAGGGCCTGGTTGGGGGGAGGGGAAGAGGGGCTTGGGCTGCACAGGAGAGCAGGGGGAGGACCATGCTGGGCCTCTTGCTCCTTTGCAGCCTCTGCGGCCATCCCAGCCGCCTCTTGACCAGGTGTGGCTCTGCTGGTTGGTGGTCCTTAGCTGGGGCGCCAGCCTTGCGGGACTCCACTTGCCTTACTCTACCTCCCACACCTGGCCAGGGCGCCCCTGAAGAGCCACCCCAAGTCCTGGCTGAAGTGTCTGGGGGATGGAGGGGGGCTCTTGGGAGGTCGAGCAGATCTCCCTCAGTCTGTTCCTGGACCAGACAAGGGCTCACCTCCCACCCGTGTTGCAATCTACCTCTGCCCTGGACTCTGAGACAGCAGCCTGGGTTGGACAGCCTCCCCTGATCCGGTGGACTCCAAAGCGCCCCCCCCCCTCTTACTTGGCAGAACGGTCAAGGCCGCCCTGCACAGCCTGTGGCCGCCATGTTCTACTCCTGGGGCTTTGCCCCTTTTGTGCATAGAGCTACTGTGTTTATTTTCCAGTTCTGAAGAGGTTCAGCAATAAATGAATATTGTTTGGCAGCCGGACTGGGTGGTGGTGCTGGAGCGGTGTGGATGCGTCGCACGGACTGACTCACACTAAGGGAGAAGCCATCGTTTAATAGCTCTCTTTGGCACCCAAGGCCAGGTCCAAGGCAGTTACAGCACTCAGCCGTTTCCTTTTCTGCTTGCAAGAACTGCAGTCACAGAACGGAGGGGGGGGGGGCAAGATCTCCTCCCCAAGAGTGGCCACAATGGCCTCACAAGCTTAAGAAACGGGCCAGGAGGGACTCCCCTTGAAGGGAGCAGCCAGGTATGCGCGCTTGGAGTCCCCGTGAGCAGGGCCTTCGCTGCCGCAGCCCCTCCAGTCTACTGCTTGCTCAGGGCTCGATCCAGATTGCTTTTGATGGCGTCCAGGAAGTCAGTGGTGTTCACGTAATGCTCATTTAACTTCACACTGGGGAGGCACAAGAGGCACACGGTCACCCGGGGGAGGGCAGGGCTTCCGGCCAAAGCACCCCAATCCCAGCCAGGCTCACTTGCTTAATCCATGGATGCAGCCAGCCAGATCCTTGGTCATCGTGCCACTCTCCACCGTCTCCACGCAGACCCTCTCCAGAGTCTCGGCAAACCTGGTGAGGGAGGGGAAGGGTGAGGGAGGGGGTCCTTGGTCTGGGGAGGGGCAACACCAGCACACACAACCCCCTGGCTCCCCCCATTCACTGCCCAAGAGGGCGGGGGAGGGGGGGCTGCCCTTACCTGATCAGCTGTGGGTTGCTGTCCAGCTTGCCTCGGTGCTGCAGGCCGCGGGTCCAGGCGAAGATGCTGGCAATGGGGTTAGTGCTAGTGGGGCGGCCCTGAGGGAGAGGTGCAAGCAAAGAGCCTGTGGCTCTGGGGACTGTGGGGGGCCTGGGCTTCCCCAGGACCTCCCCACCCTCCAGGCAAACTCACTTTTTCGTGCTCCCGGAAGTGGCGAGTAACTGTGCCGTGGGCAGCCTCTGCTTCAATGGTCTTTCCATCCGGACAGACAAGGACGGAGGTCATGAGACCCAGGGAGCCGAAGCCTTGGGGCAAAGGCAAACACCGGTCAGGAAGGGTCCATTGGACCGGGAAGGAGGAGGGCGCTGCTCCCTTTGCTCACCAGCACCCTAAAGCCCTGCACGACGCCCCAGAGGCACAGCTAGGGCCAGCAGCCCTGGCAAAGGCAGCAAGAGCTGTGAGGGGAGAGGCTTCTCCCGTCTGCAGGCTCTGGTAAGGGCAGGCACGCCAGCACCCCAGGGTACGTGTGGCTGGTTTCCCTCTGCTTTCGCCCCAGGAAGCAGCTGTGCTTTGCAGTCCTTGGAGCCATGGGCCCCAGCTGCTTCCCCTGGAAGGTGCCACCCTGGCCTGGCAGCACCAGCTGAAAGGAGGAGGAGCCACTCTTGCCAGGTGCTAAGGGCTGAGGATGGGGTCCTTTCTCTTCCCTGGACGAGCGCTCGCCCGCAGTCAGCACAGGAGCTCCACCTGTTGGCTGTGTGCCCCAGGCAGGGCAGGTAAATACCTTGGGCCAGGATGTCTGATTGGACGTCTCCATCATAGTTCTTACAAGCCCAGACGAAGCCGCCCACTGACTTCAGCACCTGGGCCACCATGTCGTCAATGAGCCTGTGCTCATACCAGATCTTGAGCTTGTCAAATTCCGTCTTGTAGTGCCTGAAAGGGGGGAAGACAGGAGGCCACCTCAGACAGGCCAGCATCACGCCAGCTCAGCCCTGGACAATGCCAGTGCAAAGGGGCACCAGAGGCGTGGAAGGCAGGCCCTGGGCCACGTCGAAAGAGCCAAGGGGCTGCTTCCCCCCACGGTCCCATTGGACTAAAGGGCTCACTTGTCGAAGACTTCCTGGAAGATGTCCTTGAACCGCCCATCGTAGGCCTTGAGGATGGTGTTCTTGGTACTCAGGTAGAGCGGCCATTTCTTCTGGATGGCGTACTGGAAGCAGCTGTGGGCAAAGCCCATGATGGACTGCAAGAGGCAGGCCGAGTGCTCAGTGGGACATGCCAAAGGGAGGCTGGCACTAGCCTGCCTTCCCCAAGGCAGAGGAGGAACATTCAGCAGGCCAGACCCCCGGGGAAAGCTGGGTCTGTGTGAGTCCTGGCCCGGCCCCTCTGCCCAAGCTGCCCCCGTTCCTCACCTCATCAGTGTTGTACATGCCCAGGCCGACACCCCCGCCTGGGAAGTTAAAGACTTCCCACTCCTTGGCTCCACTGCCATCTTTGGGCACGAAAACCATCTTAAAGGTCCCGGATTTATCCACCACAAAGTCTGTGGCTTTGTACTGAAAAACAAAGGTTATTACAGCCAGCCCTTCCTTCCCTACAAGACAGGCAGGCAATAGAGAAACCAAGTTCAAAATCCCCCTCGGGTAAGCAGTGAAGCCCAGTTAAAAGCAAGAAAGGTTTCAAGAACTGCATTTTTAGGCAGGACAAAGAAATACGTCAATGCTTTGAAAATTGAACCCCTGCTGCCCCCCCAACACTGCTGTGGGGAGTCCAGCAGCGGCTCCAGAATGGCCTGGCTAGAAAACTGGGCTTCCCTTCTCTTGTTCAGGGCAGCCGTGAGAATTCCTTGGCTTTCTTTGTCCCTCTGCCCTGTCTTTGTAACCTCTGGTCTAATCTGGGACACAGTGGGAGAATTTGAGGATTTGCACTTAGATGCCCTCTGGCTGCCTGCACCCACCTCGCTTTGCCCTTTGCATTTCCTGACACTTCTGCCTGTCGCATTGGCTCTTCTGCCCACCCCCACCAGGAAGTGCCCTGTCCTGCGTGTGGCTTCTCTCTTCGGCCCTTGTCCCAACTGCGTGAATTCAAGGTTATCTTTAAGGAGAAGCTGGCCGTTCCACAGAGGTGGTCTCCCCATCGGGAAGCTGTGCCTGGGATGAGGATTAGATTTTTACCACACTTTTGTTGGGGGGGGGGGGGGGGGGCTTGGATTCAGGTAGCTGGGAAAATGTTTTGGGTTGGGATCAGCAGATTGTATCCCATTCACTTAATGGCTTCCAGGTCCTGTAAATGTTATTAAACCTTGAATAAAGTGCAGAAGTTTCATCTATTTAAAACGTTAGCAACTTTGCTGTTGCTCTTCACTTCTGCTCTAGCAGTAGAAAACCCCCCGGAGCCCACAGGCCTTTCCTTTCGAACCGGTGACAGGCTGGGCCCCAGGACACCCAGGACCCAGAAAGCTGGGCTGGCAGCAGGGCGCCCCTTTGGCCCTGGCAAGCACACCTGGTCACCGTGAGCGTGTCTCCCGATGGTGATGGGCTTTGTCCAGCCTGGGACCAGGCGAGGGATGTTCTTGCAGATGATGGGCTCTCGGAAAACCGTCCCCCCCAGGATGTTCCGAATGGTGCCGTTGGGGCTCTTCCACATCTTCTTCAGCTTGAATTCTGCAGGGGCCGCAAGGGAGAGGCGTCTGGTATTGGGGCCAGGAAGACTTGCCCGCCTCCTGTGACACAGTGGCACCCTCTGGAGCCACCACCTTGCTTGGACAGATGTTCCCCAGGGGCCCCTCGTCGGAGCTTCTGCCTTGCCTGGTCTCACCTTCTGCACATACCTTCCACACGGGCCTCGTCAGGGGTGATGGTGGCGCACTTGACGGCCACGCTGTACTTCTGAGTGGCCAGGGCTGAATCAATGGTGACCTGGTCCTCCGTCTGGTCCCGGTGGGGCAGCCCCAGGTCAAAGTACTTCAGCTGCAGGTCCACGTTGGGCAGGATCAGCTGCAGGCAAAAAGCAGTCAGGTGCAGGCGCCCCTCCGCCCGCCTCCCATCCCCAAGAGAGGCAGCCTGTGTGCACTTCCTCCTTTGCAGGGATCCCTTTCAAGCCCTCAGGGCACACTATTCTGCAGGGCTGGAGGGAAACCCGACACCTGCCCTCTGAGCCCCTGCCTTCCATGTGAAAAGTGTTTGTGGCATCTCCTGGGCTGCTCCCTCAGGATTCCCCATCTCCCCCCTTCTCCTTCGCCTTCTGCTCTGCCCAAGCACTTACACCGTCCTCCGGGGCTCACTGCCCCCATCAGAGTCCCAGGGGCTTTGGGGTTTGTCCCCCTCATCGGGGCAGGGAAGGTGGGCAGTGCCAGGTACCTTCTCCTTGATGAAGGCCCAGATGATCCGGGTCATCTCATCCCCGTCCATTTCCACCACGGGGTTGGCGACCTTGATTCTCTGGTCAGCATCTGTGGAGAAGGCAGGCTCAGAGGGGGCCCCAGGAGGCCCCTGGGCAGCCCCAGCCAGGCAGGCCCCCCCCCAGGCTCCTCTCTGGAACCAGCAGCTGCTTCTCCCTGCCCACCCCAGCTGGGCTGGGCGGCTGGATCGAAGGCTCCGGCCAGAGAAGGCGGCTCTTCGGGGGCATCTAACGGTGCAGCCCCGGAGGCTCCGGCGCCTTCCCCCCAGTCCTCTGCGGAGCCCACTCGCTCCCCGGAGGGCCCCCCTCGGCCACCTCCCGCTGCCGCTGAGGGGCCGCCCCGCCTCGGAGAGGGCCGGCCTCTGCCCGCCAAAGGGCCAAGGTCACGCTCAGAGGACGCCGGCCGCCCTTCTGCAGCCCGCCGAGCGCCAGCTGGCCGCGCGTCCTCCAACAGGTGCCCGGGCGGGCGGGCGGGCGGGCTGCCAGGGCCGCGGAAGAGGAGGGGGCGCCGGCCCAGGCCTTCCCCGGCCCCGCCGCTCCGGCCAGCCAGGAAGGCCGGGCCCGCCGCCCGCCGCCCGCCGCCCGCCCAGACCCCGCAGAGCAGCGCCGGCGTTCGGGCGGGCTGCCGACGGGAGCGGCGCCTCCGCGCTCTGGCCCAGCTCCAGGAAGCCGGCGAGGAGCCGCCCGCCCGCCAGAGGCCGGCGCTGCGGACCCGGCGGCTCCTCCCGGCCAGGCGGGCTGCCGGTGCCTCCGCGTCCCTTCCGCCGGCGCTGCCCGGGGCCCCCGCGGCGGGGCGCTGGGCGGAGGCGGGGCGGCGGGGCGCCAAGGTCAGCGGCGGAGGCGGGCGGGGTCCCCGGCGGGCGTCTGGGGCGCTCGGGGGGCCGCCTCTGCGGGGCCGCCAGCCGGGAGGCGCTCCGACCCCACCGACCCACTCACAGTGGCGTTGCGGCGGGCGAGGCCAAGCGCCGAGCGCGGGGAGCGCCGTGGGCGGGCAGCGAGGCCAGGCGGCGGCGGCGGAGCGGAGGTAGCGTGCCATGGTGGCGGCGGCGGCGGCGAAAAGGGGAGGCGAGGCGAGGCGAGCGGCGCCGCGAGCGCAGCAGCCCTGGAGCCGCCCCCGACCCCCCCTCCTGCGCTGGGGCCTCCCCGGGGCGGGGCCTCCGTGCTCGGCGGCCACGTGCGCCTTTGTTCCCCGCCCGCCCTTCGCCCCGTTGGAGCCGCCCGGAGGCTTTCGGCGGGAGGGGAGGCGCGGCCGGACCGGGCGGGGAGGAGAGTCCGGCCGAGGGGGTGGCTGGTGCCACCTGCTGCCTCCCCGCGGGGGGATCGGGCCTTCGCTGGCCGAACGGGGCCCGATGCCGCCCGGCTCCTCTCCCGCTCTGGGTTCCCGCCGATTCCCCAGAGAAGGGCCCAGGAGAGGCCGCGCAGGAGCCCACCCCCCCCCCAGTGGCGGCTGCCCACCGGAGCCTCCTCCTGCCCGCGGTTGCCACGACTGGACATGAGGCTGGCTGCGGACCGACGGAGGCCGAGTCTGGAGGCCCCTTGTGGGGAGAGAGCCTCTCCGCTCGTTGGCCAGTGCCGAGTGGGCGAAGGCTGGGCTCTCCGCTCCCTCTGAGGAGACCCCCTCGGGCCCCCCAGACCCAGCCGGCCCGTCTCCCCCGGCCTCCCCAGGAAGGGCCCGCCTGGCTTCCCGCCTGAGCGCTGCACGTTCTGCCCAAGGAAGCCCCTTTCCTTCTTCCCACTTAGGGAAACCTGCGGGGCGCTTAGATTGCCCTGGGGGGTCGGGGGGGGGGGTGCAAGACAGCCGACTTTGGCAGAGTCGGCCCAGCCCAGGTGGCCTTCCAATCCAGAGGGACCTGCCCAGACAGAACTCAGGCCAGGCGACTCCCCCATCCTGCAGATAATAGGGATGGTCGCGTGGGGAGTAACTGCCAGAAGAAACTGCTGTCTTGGGGGGCCTTGAGGAAGAGCCCAGAGTGGGGGAGGTAGAGGTCAGCCCCAGGTCTCTTCTGGGCTCTGAAAGGAGGGGGAGCGAGGGGGCTGAGGGGGCCGGGAGCGGGGATGAAGTCCGGGAGGCTCTCGGTGGGGCTGTTGCAGCATAAAAAGCCAGGGGATTTACTCTCTGGCTCCAGGTGGGCAGGACCAGGATCCAGAGGTCAAAACAGCAAGGAAGGGGACTGGGCCGGAGGTCAGCAGTTGCAGAGGCTGCCCCATGAAGTGGTGAGGTAATCAGACGGGCTGGAGGCTCCGATAGATCCCACACCAAGCAAGTCCTCCAATATCCCTCCTAACTCGATTCTGTCTTCCTGAGAAAAGAGGGTAGCTGTTCCTTCATTCCAAGTGGGTATGTTCACTTCAAAAAAAAAGGGATCTGTATGGCTTACAAAAGCAGTAAAGAATAAATTGCAAAATATAGATCTGTTAATAATCCTCATTATAAAATCACAGCTCTCGCACATGTGTGCCAATCGTTCCCAACTCTAGGGGCCGGCACTCATCTCCCTTTCAAAGTGAAGAGCCAGTGATGTCCGAAGACGTCTCCGTGCTCTTGTGGCTGGCATGATTCGATGCCAGAGGCACACAGAACACTCTTCCCTTCAGTTCAGTTTCAATTGATTGGACTTGCATGCGGTCCAACTCCCCGGCCTTTAGGGTTCAACTCTCAGTTCAGCCCTGGCATCTTGAATTCCCCCAGAAACAAGCCAGGGCTAATGCAGCTCTAAAAGACGGGCGTTCTAAGGCAATGCAGGAATTTCCTGTCAATTATGTGGCCAGCTGCATCCAGCTGATTTTCAGGGCAGTGCCATCTTGTCAGTGGCAAGGCCATGAAGTTGGCCAATTCCTCCTGTTCAGGAGGGGTCATCCCTGGTGCACCAGCCGAAGCGGAGCAGACTGAGTCCAGAAGTTTACCCAGATTGCAAACGAGCTCCTTCTGGGGGAGCACAATTCCCTCAAAAGCTAACATTGGAAGTGGAGCAGAATTGGTTGGTTTCTGGATTAATAGCCATTCCTTCTTGTTTGAGATAAGTCACCACCTTTTCCATCTGGAGCTTTTCAACCTCCTAACACAGGTCAGGGCTCCAGAAGAGGGTAGAGATGTGTAACTGGATCTCATCCGCATGTTGCCTCTGTTTAATCATCTCTTCCCCAGGGGAAAGCCTCATCGCTTGAATTTGCCACACTGACTCAGCTGCTTGGGGAGGAATAAGCTAAAACATCATAGGGAGGGAGCATCCAATAGATGGCCAGAAGGTCAGTGGTACCAAAAGCCATTATCTCACAGGACTAAGAAGATTGCACTGTCCCATCTAAACCTAGAACTACTTTTACTGAGATTGGTTGTAATAACTTCATTTGTTTTGATTTTTTTTAAAATAAGATTTTTATAAAATGGACACTAGAGGGAATTAACTATTACAATTAATTATGAGCCACAGCGGCGCAGTGGTTAGAGTGCAGTACTGCAGGCTGCTTCTGCTGGCTGCCTGCAATTTGGCAGTTCAAATCTCACCAGGCTCCAGGTTGACTCAGCCTTCCACCCTTCCGAGGTGCGTAAAATGAGGACCCGGATTGTTGGGGCAAGAGGCTGATTTTGTAAAATGCTTAAGGATGTAAAGTACTGTAAAGCTGTATATGTCTAAGTGCTATTGCTTTTAAAGGTGAAGAGTACTTAAACTCAATTTACTATTATAGAATAAAGCAAAATACTTTAACATTGGATATATTGAAGACTTTTTTTTTTTAATGAAAAAGGTTTTCTTGGGTTTTATAAATTTTTTACAAATAAGGTAAAGGGTAAGTTGTGAAAAGACATTTTGAGAACTTTTTCGTCGAGGTCGTTGACTCCCTCCAAGTCTTCATACATAAAATAGATATTTCATTTAACATACATTTATACTACAAAGTGGAAAGAAATGCAAATATATCAATGTAATAGAAAAAAAAAACTATGCTAGCAAACGTGTTTAAACATCCAAACAAAATTATAATGTAATAAAATAAAGTCACTTTTGAGATCTAAGTCTTTTGGCAATTGTATCTTCTTTTCCCTGGCCCCCAGTGGGCGGAGCCGCGGCCGCCTCTGCTCCCCCAGGTTCATCCTCAAGGATTGAGGAATGTTTTTCAAGAAAGGCTTGCGCCTCTGCAATTGTTTTAATTCTTACTCTTCCCCCCTCCCAAAACACCAACATTCCCTCCGGCATCACCCACTTAAACCAGACCCCCTTTTTAAATAATCTTTTGGACAAGAAGGAGTACTTCCTTCTAAGACTATTTTTGAACAATAGACTTGGGAGTGTCTGTCTCTATAAACAAATGGTATCTAAAAGATGTGGAAGTTGATCAATTACCCAACAATATTGAGACTCATGTGGATAAAAGGTGTTTCATTGGACCTGCAAAAGAAACCAACTGACGTCCTCATAATTGGAAGGGCTATACAAACAACACACCAAGAGAGCAGCTTGAGTAATTTTCCTATGCATTTACAATAGAGGCTTGGTAAACATTTGAAGAATTTTGTGAGAAGGAACAAAAAAACCAAAAAGATATCAAGTTCTAAGGAATTATTTGAAGGGATTAAAGCTCAAGATTATTAGAAATAAAAGGAATGAATATAAACTTGGTTTATTTGATCAAGGTTAAAATACGTATGTTATCTCTAGTATCCTTTGGACTTTTACTGACACGAAGACCAAAATGACAAGGTTTTATGGATGTGTTGATAGATAACAGAGGGGATATGGGAAGAAGAGATCATTTATTTTAAGAGAAAGTTTATCACCACCTCTCAACTAAAATTAATTAAAATTTAAATTAACTAAAATTGTAATAAAAGTGGAAAGTCAGTTCTTTATATATATATTTCTTTTTTTTACTATATTCTTATTTTCCTTTTCTGCATTTCATCTCTACTTTCAACTCTTCCTTTTTATTCTGCCTTTTCAGTTTGTATTAGTTTTCATTTACAATCTTTTAATAATAATAATAATAATCTTTATTGTCATTGTAAAAATTACAATGAAATTGGTTTTAACTTCACTGGTGCAAAATTATAACAGAAACAAAAAAGAGAGAAAAGAAAAAACAAAAAACTAGCATGTGCATGGAGTGATTGCGGTTGAATTTAAAAGTCTCACAGCCCATGGATAGAAGCTACCTTTAAACCTGTTCGTTCGGCTGGCTATACTTTGATATCTTCTGCCTGGTGGTAGAAGGGCAAAGAGATACCAACCAGGGTGTGAATCATCTTTGAGAATCTTCCTTGCTCTGCTAAAGCAGCGAGATCTGGCGATGTTATCCAGTGAAGTCAGAGGCCAACCGATGGTTTCTTGTGCCGAATTGATCCCTCTCTGTAGTGCCTTCCTTTCCGCAACTGTTAAACCAGCATACCACACTGTGATACAATATGTGAGGACACTTTCTATGATGGACCGATAGAAAGAGGTCATCAGCCGTTGTTCCACCTGATTTTTCCGCAGGACTCTAAGGAAATGAAGTCTCTGTTGAGCTTTTCCAATCACCAGAGACGTGCTGTTTTTCCAGGTGAGATCTTGGCTAATAAGCACTCCTAAGAATTTAAAAGAGGAAACCCTCTCCACACAGCCCCCCTTGATATACAGTGGGGCAGGTTCCTCTCTGTGCCTCCGGAAATCTAGCACCATCTCCTTTGTCTTGCTAGTATTTAGATGTAAGTTGTTTCTTGAGCACCATGCGGATACCTTCTGGACTTCTTCCCTGTATGCTGATTCGTCCCCTCCAGTTATGAGACCCACCACCGTTGTGTCATCTGCAAACTTTATTATGATGTTGGATGGATCAGAGGATATGCAGTCATATGTATACAGTGAGTAGAGGTAGGGGCTGAGCACACAGCCCTGAGGGGAGCCTGTGCTGAGCTTCAGTGTGGAAGATGTAAAGGACCCAACCCTTACTGTTTGTGGACGATTGGTCAGGAAGTCTGATCCATTCACAAGTAAGGGGAGGGAAATTCAGGTCAGTCAACTTTTCAATGAGAATGCCTGGTAGGATGGTGTTAAAGGCCGAGCTATAATCTATAAAAAGCATTCTGACATAATTCCCAGATTTCTCAAGGTGGCTCAGTGCGATATGGAGAGCAGTGGTGATGGCATCCCCTGTTGACCTGTTGTTTCTATACGCAAACTGGTGTTGATCAAAACTTGGTGGAAGACAGGACCTGAGGTGTTGTAGGACCAGTCTCTCAAAGCACTTCATCACTATAGACGTCAGTGCAATGGGTCTATAGTCATTCAAGCTTTTTATGGCTGCTGTCTTTGGAACTGGGATAATGGTGGCTGCTTTCAAGCATGATGGGACTCTAGCCTGTTTCAGGGAGAGGTTAAAAATCCTTGTCAGAACCCCTGCTAATTGGTCAGCACAGGTTTTTACCACTTTCCCCAACACCCCGTCTGGACCTGCAGCTTTGTTGGGATTTACAGCCTTCAGCTCAGCTCTCACTTGATGTTCATCCAGGGTGAGTGGCTGGATGTTAGAGGGCCTTTGGGATAAAGCCACAGAGACTGGTCTTTTTACCTCAAAGCGGGCGAAGAAGCTATTTAGCTCCTCTACTAACAGGGCATGTATATAATAAAATCATTATATATATATATAAAAAGACATATAGTTTTAAGAGCCAAATTTTACAACTTTGATTATCTGGGCTGCTTACATTTCTGTGAATTAGGGTGGTGCGTATCAGATTTGCTTTCGGATTGTCTGTTGTGGACTTAAAATATTTGTCATCACTCATTATCTTAGCAATGGATTTTGCATATCTTCATCAAGACATCTTCCCTATCTCTACAACTTCACATTCAGTTCTTCACTGAAATTCAACTTTCTTTTCTATTATTTGTCAGGCACAAACAATCAGATCCACACGCGAAGAGTTTAATTAGCTTATTTATTTATTTTATTTTATTCGATTTATATCCCGCCCTTCTCCAAATGGACCCAGGGCGGCTGTTTTATTGCTCAAACCTATATACAGGAATCTTTTCAGAATTGCATTTGGATAAGACTAAGGAGACTGCCCACTTATGCCCGCATAGGGATTCCAGACTAATTCCCTGTTTGACTCTCCCCGTGGCTCAGCCAGTCTCTCCTACTTCTGCTCCCAATTAATATCTTCTCCCTGTGGTAACCAATTCACCCAAATATTTTTCTGCCCTTTTCCACTCATTGGCTTCTCCAAATGAGAGTAGAATTCCAATGGCAACTAGTCAGGCTTCCACCTGCATTTCTGAGTGGCCCTCGGTCCTCTGCACAGTACCCTCAACTCACCTTCGGCTCCTCAGATTGTAGCAAATCTGCATGAGATGTGTTTTGCTTCTGCTCTTTTGGCATTGCGCCCACTGCCAACAGTCTCCAAAGGTGGTGCAACTGTTGAGCATCAAATGGCAAGGCGTCTGCAGCTCCCCAGTCCCTGGCGGCCCCACCTACCGGAGCACCACACAAAGCTGTCCTCTAAGTCGCCCTTCCAGTTGCCCAGAATGTCCTGGGATGGCCCAATGCTGATGACTCTGCTCCCCATCTCTCCAGGCAAGACAGCTGATTTAGATCCACCATCACAATGGCTGACACTTCTTCTCTGGAACAACGAGTGATAGATTGGGAAAGCGCCAGTGTAACCGATCGATGCATAAAAGAAGATTGGGTACTAGAATTACAATGAGCATATTAAGGCTACAAGTTGGGAGATAAAAATTCTATATGTGTAATTGTATTATTACTATGGGCGCTATGTGAAAAAATATATCAACCCAGTCATTACACTGTCCACAAAAAAATGTTGGTTGGTTAAAGAAAAGCTGTAAATAAAACGTATGCAAAAAAAAAAAAAAGATTTTCCTTTAGTATCCCCCATCCGCATCCCTTCATACCCGCTCTTAGTACTACTAAGAGGACTCCATGACTATCCTACATGTTATTCTAAAGGCTGGCTTAAAACTGGCTACACTTACAACCTAGATTAAAACCCTTTCCTTGGCAACGTTTACAGTGTTTAATGTAATGGATCGCGTATTTTGGCTGCCCCGAGGGGCTTCGGTTTGTGCTGATGCTGTCCACTGTTCCTTTTCAAAGATAGGAGCACGAAGCTCATCTTGTGTCCCTTGGTTCAGCATAGCTCTCGCTCCCTCTGGGCCTTGGGATGTAGCGGGGATGGGGGGGGTGTCAAACTTGATTTCATTGAGGGCCGCATCAGGGTTGTGGTTGACCTGGGGAGGGCGTGGTCAGCCCAAGGGCACTTGTGTCGGGGGCGCCTGTGGTGGTCGGAGGGGTTGCTGGGGGGAATCCATTGTCTCCAGTGGAGGAAGGCGAGATCAGGGCAAGTGCCAAACCCTTGTCCACCAGTGACGTCTCTCTCAGGCTACGCGGAGGACCCCCAGACAGCGGTGCAGGCTGCCCAAAGTCCTGGGCAGCAGAGGGCAAGTGCCCAGCCTGGCCCTCGAGCTTCCAGGGTACTGCCCAGTCCAACCCCACTTCCCCAAGGGGATACCTGGCTGCACTTACCTTCTCCTCGAGGCTGCTGCTGCTGTGCCCTCTTCTTGGCTAGATTGGTCATGGTGTGTGCAGGAGGGCAAAGTGTGTGGGTCAGAGGGAGGCCCACTCCCTCTCCATGCGAGGAGATCTGACTTCGTAACGAAAGCATTCTCGACTATAGGATGGGAGACCACAAGGAGAGGAGGGGGCAAGGGGGTGGCAAAAGGGCAACAGGGCTGCTGATGGCCAAGTATTAAGGCAGCGCTTGCCTTAGACCCTTCCTCTTCCTCAAAATTTTCCTCCTTTCCTCTCCTTCCCATCTCCTTTCTCGCTCCTTTTTTTTTGGAGTGGTTGTTTCTTTTTGTCACCTATTACAACTTCTATTGTGTGTTCTCAAGACACTGGACTGCACATCCCCCCACAACCTGCCACCAATCTCATCGCACCCTGCCCCCCCCAGCTCTCACCCCCAGCCCCATGGAAGTCTGCAAGAAGCTCCCATCCCGGCTTCTCTTATTTCTCCCTTTCTTTTCCTTCCCAATGTCACAGTGTGGGGCTGCAAAGGAGAAGACCCCTGCCCACACACACACACACACATAATGTAGGCCCAAGTGGGCAGAAGCTTCCCATTTTGACCCCTCCCTTCTGTCATGGCCTCTGTTGTCTCCCCCCTTGCAGCCCTGAGGTCTCCAAGAAAGATGGGCAGGAAGCTGACGATGTTAGCAGTGCAGTTAGTCTGTTCGTATAACCAAGGTCATAATCAGGGGCTCTGTAACATAGCAAGAAACGGACTGTGGCATTTAGGGACCGTTCGCAGAAAATGGTCTCAGGAAGAGCAAGCTCCTGTGTAACATTCATCTTTTTCATACCTAGGGACTTTTTATAGAAGATGACCACATCATTCCCTCTACGGTTTCCACAGTCAGACCAGAAAACGTGACAGTCAGATTCTGTGATAATGGAGTCAGGAAAAGATTCATTCATCCAGAAATGAGGTCAAATAAGGCCGTATTTAGTAGCAGGAGGAATTTTGTTTGCGAGGCTTCTTGCGTTGAGTAGCTTGCATTTAAGGTCAGTAGGGGTGGACCTGGAGTAAGTTGGGGTCTGCATTCCTAGTTTTGGTGCTGCTTGGACGCGGAACGCTGGTCTTACATTTAATGCATTCAATGCGGTGCTCTGTGTACAGGTCAGTCTCTCCTTGGTCCTGCCGTCTTTTGAGTTCCAAGCAGAGTTCGTGGGCTGGGCCACGTTACAGTATGGATAAATTGGGCCATGAATGAAGTTTCTTATGGTTTGTGGAGCTTTTGGCAAGTGAGTTTATTGTGGTGATTGTTACATACGGACGTACATAGCACAGACTTGCATGTCCCCACAGATTGGTTTGCCAAGCCATGGGAAGTTTAAACTGCTGTCATTCTCCTTGAAGGGTGAGCTCCAGCAGTCTGGCTGGCAGGAAATAAAAAGGGCTGAACATCTCTCGAGCCTCTTGTCTCTTCTTTCTGTGTCGATCTAACACTGGTGACGAAGGACATCTGACCGCATTCGTGGCCATCTTACAGCAAGGACAACCCTACATCAGCCAATATCAGGATGGCATCGCACACATCCCCTGCACCAGCAATCTTCAGCCCACACTCCGAGGACCGGCACACCTATATGGGACCGTTCAGGATGTTCAAGGAGGCTAATAACTACCAGGATCTGTGGGACAACCGAAAGTGTGCCCTGTTCCTCACATATTGCGGCACAAAGACCTACAAGATGGCAGAGATGCTGATCGCCCCTGCCAACATGGAATCCGTTTCTTGGACAACGTTAGAGCACTAGAAGAGCACTGCAGCCCATCTGCCATCCCCAAGGTGAGCCAAAATGAATTTCATCACCGGCACCAGAGGGAGGGGGAAACAGTGAATGACTTTGTTGATAGCCTCAGGGAAATTGCCACCAAGTGCGAATTTATAAACCCAGAGGAAATGATGAGGTATAGGACCCTCCTGGGCATGAGAGACCTCTCCCTCCAAAAGAAACTAATGATCAGGAGAGGTCACCTTTAAGGATGCGGTCGAGGAAGCAAGAGCCCACAATCCTCAGACAATCCCAGGGCAGACATGTGAAGAGGAGTGGGACGGCACCGACACCATCCACCACATCTATCCGAACTGACAGCCAAACCCCAGGGACTGTGAAAGTAAGCAGCTGTTCTGGCTGCATGGGGTTCCACGCGAGAGCGGCGTGCCGTTTTAAAGAAGCCGTCTGCCGCTGGTGCCAGTGGAAGGGCCACATTGCCGAGGCATGCAGAGCCACACAGCCCACTCCATTCCAGCCCAGGCCCACCACGGGACAAGGCAGACCAACTAACCCAAGACCTGGCCAGCAGTGGAACGAGTCCCAAGAGGACCAGTACGCAGCCTCCAGACATAAACCACACCACCATGGGGCACTCAGAGGCCTACGAGGGTGAAAAGTATACACGACCGTCACCATGGAAGGAAGACCCTGTAGAATGGAACTGGACACGGGATCGTTCCTCACCTTTGTGTCCTGGCAAACCATAAAGCGCCTGAACCCATCAGCCAACAGAAAGCAACTCAATCCACCGAACGTCCGCCTGAATGACTTCCAGGGAAACAGCATCCAAGTGTTGGGCAGAATGGAAGTCAAAGACTTCAATGGCCACCTACCCCTCACAGTCGTCGCAAGCAACCATTCATCCCTGCTGGGCATAGAGTGGTTCAAGCCTCTGGGACTCGAAATCATGAGGCTGAATCAGATCACACTGGATGAACTGGACCTGCTGCTGGTTGAATTTGGGGATGTGTTCGACGGGAGCCTAGGTAAATATATGGGGAAACCCATATCATTCGATTTAGACCCCAATCAGGCTCAAGCTAGACCTTGCCCAGGTATGCCAACAGTTGCCAGTGGATGATGCCACCACAGAGGCCCAAACAATAGTGACTCACAGGGGGGCATTCAAAAGTACAATATTGCAATTTAGGGTCAGCGTAGCCCCAGGACTGCTCCCATGCATGATGAAGCGCTTTTTGCAAGGAATTCCAGGGGTGGTCCCCTACTTTGATGATGTGCTCATCTCAGGGGAATCCATGGCATGGCTTATGGGCTGTGTATGTGAGACTCGGGAGGTTTCAACAGAAAGGGGTGAAAGTAAATTGAGACAAATGCAAGACAGCAAGGTGGAAGCTATCAAGGAAGCCCCCACCCTGACCAACAAAACAGAGTTGCAGGCATTCCTGGGGTTGCTGAACTTCCACAGTATTTTTTTAAAACAGAAGGCCACCATTGGTGAACACTCCGCAAGCTCCTGGGGAAGACTGCACTATGGATCTGGGGACAGAAGGAAGACTGAGTCTTTGCTGCAGTAAAAGTCCTCCTCTCGTCTGACAGTGTTCTCATCCAATACAACCACACCTTGCCAGTGCTGATAGCCTGTGATGCCTCCCCCTTCAGCGCCAGAGCCGCCCTCAGCCACTGTTTGCTGGACGGTTCAGAAGCCCCGATTGCATCTTATTCCATGACTCTCTCGCCAGCGGAGAGGAACTATAGCCAGATTGACAAGGAAGCCCTGGCTGCAGTTGCAGGTATCAAACGTTTCCATGAATATGTCTACGGGAGATGCTTTGAAGTCGCCACTGACCACAAGCCCCTGCTGGGACTCATTGCTGGAGACCCTGACCTACATGTCTCCCAGAATGACCAGATGGGCCATCTTCCTGATGGGGTATAACTACAAGCTAATTCACCAGCTGGGGAAGAGCATCAGCAACCCAGATGCATTCAACCGTTGCCCGCTGCCTGAACTGGTGGAAGACCCCCCTGCAACCGCCCAAGTCCTGCTGATTGACATTGACCCAGCCAGCCTAGTCACCAAGGCGACCTATGCTCCAACCCGAGAGAAGGGCACAGACACTTATCTGGGGACAGCGGTGTCCAGCTATGGGATAAGGTGGTGGATGTTGAAGGAACCAGGCCAGAACTCAACTCATGGCGCAAAGAGTTCCAGGAGGTTCCATCCCCGGAGTCCAGAGAAACGGCAGGCCAGACTCCATTGGCTGAGGCCACAGAAACAACTGAGCTGCGCAGGTCCAATGTGGCTGATTTCATCGGGAGAGATGGTTGATGCCTGGAAGTTGTTGATGATGTCGCAAATCTTTGTGATGTCATCAGATCCATTGCTGTCCTCCAGTCCAAATAAGATAGCCTCAATCTGTTTGCGTTCAATCGCGTCTTTGACAAGGATAGAGATGTTGTTTGCTGGGTTAGTGGTTTCCTGGGGCTGGGGTGGTTGGGGTGGTTGGGGTTTCTCTCTTCTGTGTTTTTTCCTTTGTCTTCCAGTGGTGCTAATCATGCTTCTATGGTCTCAACCCATTCTATTAGAATAATGGATTTGTCCAGTCTAGGCTTGCATAATGGGCAGAATAGTGGAAATGCAAACTGGGTGGTTTTAAGTGAAGTAGATTGTAGGAACTGGGCTATGCTTTTGGTTCTTCCCAAGCGCTTACGGTGAGCATGCATGTCACATAGGGAGCCCTTTATGGAACTTTCCTCCTCCTTGAATGCTTCGGTGCAGAGGAAGCGCTCGCAGGGGCCGCATGGAGCGTCCATCGTGATTGCCTTCTTTATGGGTGGGGCTTTGGCAGCAGGGAGCTTGCTGGCATGGTAGGTTTGCACGGTGCTTCTTGCCGGTTTAACTTTGAAGAGTTGCACCTCCTGTTTGTTGGATTCTGTGAGCAGCCTGGGGGAGCTCATCCTTCCACTCGCACGCCTTATCACTATACAACAAACCCAATTGTAAAATTGAGTCCAGTCACGTGGGGACCTTGAATGAGTTTACATTGCTCTACCAAATTGCAATCCCAGAGTTCCAGCAGTCAGCTGTCCCGTATCTTCAAAGGGAAAGTTCACAGAGCAACAATAAAAAAGAGGCAAAGTATTTACTGTCCACTTTGTCTGTTTAACTCCTGCTTAAATTCCAAGAGCTGCCCTTATTTAAACAGCCCCAGTGCTTCGCTCTCTGTCTGGCATAAACAAGTTGCCAGCACAGATGTTTTGACAGCCAACCCTTATCTTCTTTCAAGGCTATGTATATTTTCTTTTTATTTTCTTGCACCTCCCACGACTGCCAGCAGGTGTCACTGCTGCTATGCTTCTCCCCACTTTATATTGTATTATCTAGTCCAGGATTTACAACATCCTACTTTTATAATACCCCAAAGCTTTTCAAATCCATCAATATACAGGTGGAAAATTAGAATATCGTGCAAAATTTAATTTATTTCAGTAATGCAACTTAAAAGATGAAACTAATATATGAGATAGACTCATTTGCAATTGAGGCCACCAGGATAGTATAATCCCCGGGTCTTCAAGCTCTTGCTTAGATTTTAATTTTCCTTCAGTGTCCAAAATATCTTTTATGTCACAATTTTTTTGAACTTCACCAGATTTGGGTATGTGTTGAGAGCCATTCTGGGATTTTCGAATAAATCTTATTTTTTATTAGCTGTACCCGGCCATGTGTTGCAGTGGCCCAGTCTGGTTAAATGACCAACCAACTTGTGTACACACAACTGTAATACCCCCAACCTACCTACCTACTGTATTTCTCCCTCCCTCCCTCTCTCTATCCCTCTATTTAATATTATCATTCTAATATTATCTTATTGTTTATTATTGTTTGAATGGGAGAAATTCACTGTACATTTACCAACATTTATTGATTCAGAAGAAGGTGACTTGAATTATGAAATGCTTCCTATTATTATGCAATTGGTGGTGGAATGTGATAAAAGTGGTATAGGAGGGAACTAAAGCACGTGGCTCAGCCTGGAGTCCAGAACAAGAGGGGGCTGATCTTTCCTCCGTTGTTTAAGGCAGGGGTCTCCAACCTTTGCAACTTTAAGTCTGAAGGACTTCAGCTCCCAGAATTCCAGCAAAGCTGTCTGGAGAATTCTGGGAGCTGAAGTCCTTCAGACTTAAAGTTGCAAAGGTTGGAGACCCCTGGTTTAAGGGGTTAATGGCTGAACATATAAAGAGGAGCTACAGGGAGGTGAAAACCTGAGAAGTGGGTACCTTTTATGTTTGTGCTGCTTGCACATGGCACACGTGTAAATGTACGTATGATTGCATCGGAAGTCCTTGGGAACATTGTGTGAAAATTTGGTGCCGATTGGTGCAATACTTTCTGACAATTTTACATTTTTATTTATTTGGATAAATAAATAAAAATAAATAAATAAATAAATTTTATAAAACCAGTGTTGGTGGAAGGCAAGGGAATAAACCTACTCAAGTATATATGTTGTTTTGGGGGGGGGGGATAAGGGCACAATGGGAATAGATTGCATATCTCAGAAATATAAGGAAGGGAAAGGTCTCCAGGGGGTGGGCTCTGGGCTGTAATGTGTTTTTTCCCCTTTTCCTTTCCTTTTTTTTTTTTTGTATTCACTTGTATATGTACTGTTTGTATTATTTGTGCTTAAAAAAAATAAACATTATAAACAAAAAATTTTTGACAGCAGGAGAATGAAGTGCAGGGACTTTTAAAACAAAACCAAAAAAACCCCGCCTCAGCTCAAGTCCTCACAGGAACTTGGTGCCCGGGGATTGGCTGGGCCGGCCTCTGAGCGGCCACCAGGGAGGGTTTCTGGAGGCGTTTAGCGGCCTTCCCTGCGATCCCTTCCTCCCCGGGGACGTTTCCCTTGCAGAGGGAGAGAGGAGAGGCCGGGCCTGACGGGCGGCTCCTGGCGTCGTTCCCAGCAGCGCCCCCAGCGGCCTGCTTTGGCAGCGCATCCGCCAAAGGAAGCCATCGGACAATCCCCCGCTGGCGACTGCGGGCGCCTGGAAAGAAGCGAGGCGGCGCGGGGGAAGAACCAGAGCAGAAACCAGGAGGAGGCGCCGGACGCCGCCCGTCCCGAAGGGGCCTTAAGGGGCGCTCCGCGGCGGCCTCTCTTTCCGGGCTCTGCGCGCGGCTCCCGGGTGAGCGACTAGCGGAGCTCGAGGGGCCCAAGCGACCAGGGGTCTCCCCCCCCCCCCAGGGCGCCATTCGCGGAGTCGCCCCGGGAGGCGGGCAGGTGCGCGCCAGGTGCCCCGGCCCCGCCCTCCCCGCAGAGACGGCCGGGCGCGGCTCCCGCTCAGGTACGGGCCTGCCCGCCACGCCCCGAAGGCGGAGGCGCCGCCACGCCCGCCCGCCCCGGCCAGCTGGAGCAGCGCGAGCTGGGTTGGGCCGCACTCGCCGACCTCGCCGCTCACCGAGCCCCCCGCGCCATGGGGCCGCCGACGCCGCTGCTGCTGCTGCTGCCGCCGCTGCTGGGCTCGCTGCTGCCCTCGGCCGCCCCCGGGGAGGCGGTGCCCCGGCTGAGCCTCGGCCACGGTAGGCGAGCCGCGGGCGGGCGGGCGGTCGCGCGGGGCGGAGTCGCGGCCTGGACCCTGCCGGGGTGCGAAGGAGGGTCGGGCGGACTCGGCGCCCCTCGCGCGTTTGCAAGGCGGGCTCCGGCAACGGCGCTGGGCCCGCCTGAGGTGGGGCTGGCAGCGGCGCCGTTTCCCGCCTCCCCTCCCGTCCCCCGGCCGCTTGGGATGCGCAGGAGCCGCCAAGGGGCAAAAGGCCCCGGAGCCTCGTGAGGGGAACCCCGAGAGCCTTCGGAGCCTCCTCCCCGCCCTCCCGCCGCCACGCAGCCCTCTCTCCCCGGGCGTGGCGCGAAGGGGGCTCCGGGCCTTTCCCGCGACGGGGCGGCGCGTTCGCTACCGGGCAGGCCTGAGAACCCCCGGGGGGAAACGGCTCGGTCCTCCAGGCCAGCCCGTCGGCGGCTGAAAGGGCCTCGCGTGGCTCTGAAGGGAGCCGAGAGGCGGAAGGACGGGCGGGGAGGCCTCGGAGGGGCTTTTCAAGGCCTGCAACGGCCGGAGCGAAAGAGGCGCTCTGAGGGAAACGGCTCAAAGGGCCACATGGTGGGCGACGTCCGTTCCGTGGAGCGAGAGGACGGGGGACGCGGGAGGCTTCCTTGGCCTGAGGAAGTCAGCTGGGATGTTTTCCAAGCAAGGAGGGGATGTTCCAGAGGAATCCCGTCTTTCAGCCGGTCAGCTCCTTCCAGAGGCAGAGCGGAATGGGGATCGCACCTGAGCCGAGCCCTCCGAAGGACAAGAGCAGGGAAAGCGCAGCTTATGGTGGCTTTTGCCTGGTCTCCGTTTCTTCTGCACTTGGACCCAGAAGAAGGCGCTATGAAGGGGGGGGGGGGCTTTCATGCACTCCCCGAGTCCTCAGGCAACAAAGGGCAGAACCAGCCTTGAGACAAAAGGCTCTCCTGGAGGGGCTTCTGACCTGCTGGGGGGTGGGATGGGATGGGCCCCCAGGGCCTGGGGGTGGGTGGGTGGGTGGCTGCCTCTTCTTGAATTGCAGGCTGCTGTTGAAGCTTGTTCCCCTGCAGGAGGCGAGGGAGGGTGGGGCCAGTGGGAGTGAAAGTGGCCCTAGCTGGTCTTTCGGGGAGTGCTGCTTCAAGTGAGTGCTTGCCCGGGTCACACCACAGACAATTTGCATCATCCAAGGAGAGTTGAGACGCAACCTTTCTCAGGGAAGACAATTCGCTGCTTCTCTGAAGAATTCTACACAGCCACTCTGCACTTTCATGACTTCACTGGAATGCCAACATTGCCTTGCTGCTAAAGGATGAGGACTCTCCCTGCCCTTCGTGCAATTATACCGTCTAAGATTGGAGTCCAGCCCCCCCCCCCCCCCCCCGTGCAGGACAGGTATTCTGTACTTCAGCATCCTGGCTGATGCTTACCTGGCTGCTCCACCGTGTAGCGGTAGGTCCTCTGGAAAGGTGTTCTGATGCTTCCCTTGTGGTTAGAGCACCTCCCCCCCCCCCCCCGGGTCTTGTCCTGGGTCTGGGAAACTGAATAAGTTCTACCCGTCTTCTGAGTTCCAGATACCTCCCTCTTTGCAGGCATCTGCTGAACTGCTTGCTCAATGAGACCACTTGAAATTACCAGGGGCTGTCCAGGTGGCAGTGATCAACATTGAAGTTACAGCCTTTGCAGCAGTCCCAAGGTCACATAGTAAACATTGGGACACCCAGCAGCTGCCTGCATTTACCTTCGGTGGATGTTTCAACTTTCCAACTTGCCTGTCTCCCCCCCCCCCCCCCCAATCTCTGCCCTTTGACTTGTCCAGCCACCCTAAGTCGACCGTTGCTCTGCAGCTGCTGCTGAAGCCTGCTGGCCCTTTGTGATGGCTTCTACAATGCCTTTGCACAACTTGCGTTGCCTCCATGAGACCTCGCAGGAACCAAATGTTACACAGCGCTGAGCCTTGTGGCCCTCTACTCAGTACTTTCCTCCACTTACAAAGTGACGGTTCAGTGGCATTGGAAAAAGTGACATAACCGTTTTCCCCACTTACAACTGTTGCAGCATTCCCCTGGTCACGTGATCAAAACTCAGGAACTTAGTTACTGACTCTCGTTCATGACAGTTGTGGGGTTATGGGTCATGTGATCACCTTTCTGACAAGCAAAGTCAGTGGGAACATCTGTGTCAAAGGTTGTAAAATGGGGCAAAACTCACTTAACTGTTTTGCTTAGCAACAGAAATTTTGTATTCAATCATAGTTGTAAGTCAAGGACAACCTGTATCATCTAACCCAGGTTTTACCCTGTTTTGAAGGAGAACGTTGTGGAGGTTGTGGAAAGTTTTGGTGAGATCCAAATACTTCTGTGTCATTCCTCTGATCTGATTTATTAGTCTAGCCACTTCATAAGTAAGCCTGGCCCAATTGGTTGGAGAGAAGTCCATGCTAGCTCCTGCCTATGCAAGTGGACTCAGACGTGCTGCTTAATCATCTGTTGGAAGACTTTGCCAAGATGGGCATCAGGGTGGCAGGTTTATCGTTTCCCAAGTTCTCTCCTTTTGAAAATTAAATTGACATTTTCATTATCTGGGACCTCACCAGTCCCCCAGGAGTTTTCAAAGACTACAAAGAAGGGTTTGGTGGTTCCTGTAATAACATGGGAGGGAAACAAGCTGGCCCTGAAGACTTGAGTTTATAGTTAATTTCTCTCTTGCCCTCTTCTTGCCTGCCGAACAGCATTGGCATAACCATCTAGGATTCCCATTTCCTTTTTATTAAACCATAGCCCTCAATCATTTCATAGTATTTCCCTGATGCTGAAACACAGGGCTTGCCCTTCTAGGTGTGGTTAGACCAATCCAGAATAGAGAGGAACTTGATCTTGATCTTAATGCTCTACTTCCGTTGAAGCAGTCTGGGGTTGTGCTGGCTTGTAGACTGAATCACATTGCATCCTATGGTTGACTCATCTCCAATTGGTGATCCATCGAGACACTTAGATGCTTTTTGTAAGTTCTGCTATCTGTTGTGGTCCCTTCATAGCCCTGTAGTCATAGTCACAGAATCATAGATTTCTCATAAAATCCCCCGAGTCTTCCCCCCCCCCCCAACTGAGCATCCCAGATTCCTTCCTTCTGTTCTCATAGGCCATGTCTTCAAGATCCTGTATCATCTCCACTTCCCTCTGTGAACCTGGCTTGGCTGAAATCCAATACCTTTATTAGAGTCTTTGACCAGCCAGACTTTGCTAAAAGCAGCGCTGATGATCCCAGTGAAAGGAAGAGCCACTAAGTGCAACCGTTCCTTTATTGGCCCTTTGAAATTATACTGGCACTGAAAAAAGTTATTTATGGTCATTTTTCACAGGACCATCACAGCATCCCCAGGCCCCCCTGATCCAAATTCATCCGCTTGGCAACTGGTTCATAGTTACGGCATTTGCAGTGTCCCAGGGTCATGTGATCACCTTTAGCAAACCTCCTGACAATGGGGAAACCAGATTGACTTAGCAACCGTGTCAGTAATCTAACAACTGCAGTAACTGGCAAGAAAGGTTGTAAAATGGGAGAAAACTCACTTAACTCTTGTCTTGCTTAGCAACAGAAATTCTGGGCTCAATTTTGGTCATAAGTCAAAGACTACCCATAATCTACCAGCTCTTCATAATTTCTCTGGAGACAAGATGATTTGAGATGGTTGCGATGGGTTGGAGACGACGTCACAACTAACCACAAGAGCTCCAGGTAGCTCCTCCTCATGAGGAGCCCATGAGACAGCGGTCGTCTCTGGGCTTAGCATTCTGGGAGATGAGAGAATAACCAGCTTGTCCAAAGCTCCATGGCACCTTTGAAAGGTTACTGGGTTTGCAGACTCCCTTTTCTAATCACTCCTGGAAATTGCTTGTTAACTTCTTTTCAGCTGTTAGAAACCTTTGGATTGACATATTTTACAGCTTTGGGCGAGTTTCCTTTAATCCTGAGCACAGGAAGTTTTCAATACATGTTTAGGACTTACTTTTTTTTCTTTAGACCTCTTCCCACAGCTGCCTTGCACTGTTGATTCAGGTGCAGCTTATTGTCATTGACCCCAAGATCTTCTCATACTTATTGTTTGTTTCCAAACCATGAACACCCCACCTTGTACATGCACATACCTAAACTGAACGCTTCTTGCTTCTTGTTAAAGGATGTCTTGTTCCCTTTAACCCAAGCGTGGACAATTAATTTCCCCATGAGAAACCATTGTGGAGGGTCACAGCTGCCCTGCCCCTGTGCTGCCCTGTCAAACCCACACCCATCCTACTCCCTGCCGCATAGCCATTTGTAGCATCCTGCAGTCCTATGACCACATTTTGCAATACTTTTATCGAAAATCAGCAATTGCTTCCAGTTTTCAGCATGTTCTGTCCTAGGCTTCCCCAGCAACACAAAGCCAAGTCTTTGTCCCGATAAACCCCTTTTATTTAATTTACAGTGAATTCCACTCCAGCAAAGTCCCGACCTACAATCTTTCAAGATAGTTCACAATTACCGACCTTTATCAGGCTTGGAGAGTGGCCAGGCCAATATCTTTCAGACACAGCAATACTTGGCAAGAATGCAGGAATGAACTAATTGTCTCCTCAGACACCCCTCCCCTTTCGCTCCTCTTATATTCCCTAAGGGAGGGGCCAGTCCCTGTTCACCTGTGGCTTACTCCCAAGTTGACCCCTGTTCTTTAGCTGTTTCCATGTGCACACTGGGAACAGGCTCCAGATGTTCATCTGCCTCACTGATGCCTGACTGAAGGCAGCTGATAACTGTCCGATGGCCCTGGTCCCATCTCTGCCTCTGACACAGAGCCCTCATCAGAGCCTTCCCCAGACTCCAAGAGTGGCCCAGGTTCCTCCCCAACCTCCTCATTGTCCGAATCTGCTGCCAGCTCTGCTGGCCGCTGGCAGGCCACAACACAGCAAAACTCTGCCATAACAAATAGTGGGTTCATGTGACAACTGCAGTGTTTGCTTTACAACTGCTGCATTATGGTCATAATTTGAGAACTACCTGTAATTTACAGATGTGATGAACAGCCCTTATTGTGGTCATGAATTGATACGTTGAATGATAGCAACTCTAAGAGAAATCCTTGTGGGAGGCCCTTGCCTCGGCCTGCCCTGCTCCACCTGGAGCCTTCCGAGTAGACTGGTGGGATCACTTCTGGGCCCTCCTCAGAGGGGTGCTATCCAAAGCAGCTTGTCTGTGAAAATATCCTGTGGAACCTTCTCAAAAGCTTTGCTGGAATCAAGAAAGTTAATATCCCCCTTTGGTCAGCAAGATGGGTGGTGTATTTATTTCTGTCAGAATTCCTTTTGCTACTTTCTATATCTGATCATTTTCTCAGTCTTGATCCATCTTCTAAAGCGTTGGGGATCTTCTTTGTCTTTGGGTCATCTGCAAATGCTATTCTCCTGTTTTCCAGCCTCTCATCCGGGTCCTTTATAAATGTGTTGAAGTGCCTAAGACGGGCTCTGTGGCACAGGGCACCATGCAGCACTCTCTTCCCCTTCCTGTCTGCCCATCTCAGGTGGCAAAGTCCAGCCCACGTTTTGCCTTGTTCTCAATTGGGATCACTTGAGAGACTGTTGACATCTTTGCCGAAGTCACGATATGCTATACCTGTTGCATTCACAAGAGCAATTAAACTGGTCACTGGGTCAAGGAGATCGAGTTGGCCTTATTGGTGTCCTGCCAAGCCTTGCCTTCTGTTCACAACTGGAGGAACCGGGAGGCCTTGTTCCTTCCCCTTCGTGGTAGAGGAAGAGCTTCCCTTGTGCCTTGCCTTCACTCCCGGCTGAGCCCCAGAAGCTTCTCTGCTGCTTCCACCTTCCCTGCTTCAGCCTTTGGGGCTTCAGCCGCTGCAGTTTCGCCTGTTTACTTCTTAGCTCCAAGCTGCCTTGGACTGTTCCCAAAGTGCTTCGCATTGGAAGGTCTTGTTTTTGGGCAGTTCTCTTTCCCTAAAGAATTTCTGTCTGTGGAAGGTTCCCTTCCTTGGTCTGTAGCTGGGCAACCCTAAGAAGCCCGTGAGTTAGAAAAGTAGACAGGTGGAACGTCGGTGATCAGCGCATTCCGCTGTCCTTCCTTGTGGAGGGACCTTTGGCTAAACAGCCCCCGTTATTCTCAGGGAACACAGGTGTGGTTGGACACTTTGTGGTCACCATCACACAGTCTGGATCTAACCATCCAGTGATGCTATATGGGGGCAGGGGAGAGCTTCTGGAATCTGGTTTCAGGTCTTTTATGGTCTTTGCCTCCTGGTTGAATCTGGTGTGGCTGCCAGGCAGAGGCTGCCACTTTCTCCTGGGGGCTGCGGACGGCAGTGAAGGCCACTGTTTGCACTCTGTGCCCCTGTGAAAGATTAAACCGTCCTTGAATTGGCCCCTGCAGGAAGCTGGGAGAGAGAGATCCATTTCTTGCTGTGGGAATTGGCCGGCTCCAGGTTGCTTCCGGGATGGGGCTGTGCCACCGTCCTTCCCTATGCACAAAGCTGCCTGACTTGCCTGGGTTTTGCCACCCATGCTGGGAGAGCTTCCGGCCTTGGCGTGCCAGCCCTCCCTGGAGCAGAGCAAGCTGGAGCCCATCCAGACCTGTCACCAAGCTCAGACTTGCTGCAGACAGTCCCAGCAGGTTCCAGCCCAAAGCAGGATTCGCGCAGAGCAGGTCTGCCAGGGTCAGTGGGCAGGCCTCCCCTTCCAGGTGGGGCGGGGCCGAAGTCCCACTGCGTGGGGGGCCTTAGCCAGGCTCGCAAGCCACCCCGTTGCTGGAGGAGTCTGCCCTCCCCCCTTTTATCTTGAATGCCAGGGAGTGATGCCCCCAACCTCCCCATCGCCAGATGGCCATGGGGCTCCACCTGGAGCAGAGGCACCATCCTGCAGTGGGTGGATTCAGCTCTGGAGAGCATTAGAGGCCCAGCTGCCAGCCCAGCCCCATAGCTGCTGCTGCTGCTGCTTGGCTCCTCTTGGCAGCTGGGCTGGCGCCGGTCAATCCGAGGCCGAGGCCAACCTGGGGCCTGAAGCACCGGCCCAAGCCTCCCTTTTGCTGAATTAAGTGACAAGCAAGGCCATCCCAGAGGAGGAGAGGGGCAGCAGGCCATGTAGGCCCTGCCTGAAGCCCACGCCTATCCCGCCCAGCAGAAAAGCTGGGGCAAGGGCTGCATTTGGCTCAGCACGAGGGAATACAAATAGTGTGTCTTCAAATAAAAGCAGTCATGTTTACGTTGGCTCAACTGCTCACAGAATGTGAGGTCATCTGTCTGGACCTTCCCTCTTTTGCTCTAATAATTCCAGAATATTCCCAAGCTTAGCTGGAGTAGTTTTCCTTGATAGCTGCTTCTTATAGAAGCATGGGGTGCAGGACTTTGGGGTTGGGGGGCCAAAGGATGTTGGGCTTTGATGAGTGAGGGGGCCTTTTTCTCCTGTTGTTCCTGGCACACAAGGACCGGGGGTTGGGTGGGAGAAAAGAGACTCTCTACGTGACCGAAGGGTTAGGGGCAGAAGCAGCTCTCAAAAACCTGTGATTAGTCTGGGCAAAGGCTCCTGCGGGCATCTCTATGCATCCTTGAAAGTGCAGAGCAGCCAAGAAGAAGCAGGAGTCAAGGGTGGGCTGGAGGAGCTGGACGGAAGGGGGGTCCTGGCAGTGGTGTCCAAGGGAGAGAAGCAGAAGCTCCAAGGAAGAAGGTCAGGAGCCACCATCCGTGGTCACAGAAAGTAGTCCCAGAAGTCTTGGGCACACGTTCAGCTGCCTGGATCTCATGTAAGCGGGAGGAAGAAGGTCCTCCGAATGAGACCCTCCTTTGCAGAGAAGACTCTACCTGTGGAAGTTGCAGGTTCATCATCTCCAGAAGTCTAAAAGGTTTTTCTGCACTTTGCAGAGAGATGGACTAGATCAGGGGTCCCGAACCCCCGGGCCGCGGACCGGTGCCGGTCCGTAGCCTGATAGGAACCGGGCCACAGGGCTGGAGAGGAGGAGGAGGGAGGAGGGGGCAGCCACCTGGGCAGAGCGCGCGCCGGATGCGGGAGAGCGCCGGCGCGGCTGTTCGCACCGTTGGAGGCCCTAGAGGGCCGCCTGTTCCACCTCCCCCCCGCTCCTCCTCTACACCAGCTGGTCCGCAGAATTTTCTTTAAAATGAAACCAGTCCCTGGTACAAAAAAGGTTGGGGACCTCTGGACTAGATGATCCTTTGGTCCCTTCCAACACTATAATTTACTGAGGGAAATGGCTTTTGGGGGGGGGGTTGGGTTTCTGACCAGCTCTTCTAATCTATCATTTGGGCAGATTTTTGGAAAGTGCTTTGCTTGATTTAAGCTATTGATTTTCTGTTTCACTGACAGAATAATCTCTCTCTGGGTTGCTGCCCAGATTGTCCCTGCATTATAATGCCTGTGAGGAGTAATTTCATAAGGCTACCTGTCCCCTAGGAGATCAATAATCCTGTCACCAGAAACACAACAAATAATAGAAATTAAATTACTGGCCTCTCCGCCACATGTCATGTTTAGGGGGTTAGGAGAAAGACTGGTAGGAAATGCGCCCATCTGCCCATGTGAAATGTGAGCGAGCATTGCCGTCTGGCTCAGAGCAAATGTGGGCCATGGGGATGGGGGAAATGTCCCCAGGGCTGAAGTCCAATTAAGGGATCCCCATGAATTGCGCTCTAACTTCCTCGGAGCCCTGCATGGAGGGGACCCCATCATCTCCTGAGGAAACATCCTCTCTCAAAGGTTCTTCCTCAAGCCTCAGCTTTCAAGGCTGTGCTGGCTCAGCAGCTGAGACGCTGAGCTTGTCGATCAGAAAGGTCGGCAGTTTGGTGGTTCAAATCGCTGGCACCACGTAACGGAGGAAGCTCCCGTTCCTTGTCCCAGCTTCTGCCAACCTAGCAGTTTGAAAGCATGTAAAAATGCAAGTAGAAAAATAGGGACCATCTTTGGTGGGATGGGAACAGCATTCCGAGCATCTTCGGCGTTGAGTCATGCCGGCCACATGGCCACGGAGGCGTCTTCGGACAGCGCTGGCTCTTTAGCTTTGAAACTGAGATGAGCAACGCCCTCTAGAGTCAGGAACAACAAGCAACATGTGTGAGGGGAACCTTTACCTTTAAGGCTGCCTCTGCAACCCCCATTCTGAAAACAGGCAGGAGGCCTTGGGTTTTGTGTGTGTGTGTGTGTGAGTGAGTGTGAGACATCCTTGAGGGCTTCGGCTCCCTTTCCCCAAGGCTAAACGTGGCCCCTTCTGCCCCTCTTCCTCCACAGGCTGCCTGGTGGCCCAGTCAGGGTCCCTTTTTGTTTCCCTGCCTTCGTTAGACTCTTGCCTTTTCTTGGCCAAATAGTTGCAGTGGCCCTTTTCTTCTCTCTCGTTCAGCTCTTCTTGGCGTCTCTTGTCAGAGGATCCAAGGGCTCCAAGCGGCTCCTTCCTTCCTTCCTTCCTTCCTTCCTTCCTCACCAGGCCCCATCCTGGATAACGCATCCATTTATAGGCAGCCAGGTCCGTGGTAAAAAAAGCCCCCCTCATCCATGACCTTGTGTCAAAGGGGGACCCGGACCTGGTGGGTATAACGGAGACCTGGTTGGGCTGCGAGGGAGGAGTCCCTCCTCGTGAAGTGGGGCCTAGGGAGGCAGTTGGGCGTGTTAGTTGCATACCTTGCTCCTCGCTATGCAACAACAGCCCTGCCCGAGCTCCTAGAGGTGATAGCCGAGGCGGCGGTTGAGACCCCCAGACTTTTGGTCCTGGGGGACTTTAACCTGCCGTCGGCAGGCGAAACCTCTGGTGCAGCTCGGGAGTTCATGGCTTCCATGACAGCCATGGACCTGACCCAGGTAGTTTTAGGCCCTACCCACGAGGGTGGACACACCCTGGATCTCATCTTCGTCTCGGGACAGTGGAGTCGTGATCTGGGAATAGGGGATTTAGTCATCACACCCTTGTCATGGACAGATCACGCTCTCCTTCGGCTCGACTTTCCGATCGCTGCACCTCACTGCGGGGAGGCGGAACTGGACATCCCTATATGATTCCGCCCCAGGCTTCTGATGGACCCGGTAAGGTTCCAAAGGGAGCTTGGGCCAATTCCTGTGGACTTGCCCCGTGACTCGACTGAGGACCTAGTGGCCGCATGGTTAAGTGCGGCCACGGGGGCCTTGGACCGAGTCGTGCCCTTGCGGCGACGATCCACCCGGGCTCCTTGGTTCACCGAGGAGCTTAGGGAGATGAAGCGCCACAAGAGACGCCTAGAGAGCAGATGGAGATCCTCTCGCTCCGAAGCCGACCGAACACTAGTGAGAACCTATATTAGGACTTACTTGGTGGCAATAAGAGTGGCCAAACGTGAGTATTGTGCCACTCTTATTGCATCCGCAGATAACCGCCCTGCCGCCCTGTTTGGGGTGACCCGCTCCCTCCTTCAACAGAGGCCGCGGGAAGCCCCTCTACAGGGTCGAGCAGAGGAATTTGGGATTTATCTGCAGGAGAAAATCACTCGGATTCGGAGCGAGCTGCCCTCCATCAACAGTGGTCCAGTTGAGCGGTCCGAGGCTGCTCTTGAGACACCATCTTGGGAGGAGTTTGATTTTGTTACTACCAAGGATATGGACAAGTTGTCAAAGAGACTTAGGGCTACCACATGTTTATTGGACCCGTGTCCCTCCTGGCTTGTACTGGTATCCTGGGAGACGACACGAGGCTGGCTCCAGGGCATTGTCAATGCATCTTTGAGTGAGGGGTCCTTGCCTGCCGTCTTGAAAGAGGCGGTAGTAAGGCCCCTCCTCAAGAAGCTGTCCCTGGATCCAGCATTATTAGAGAACTATCGTCCCGTCTCCAACCTTCACTTTTTAGTGAAGGTTGTAGAGAGTGTGGTGGCTCAGCAGTTTCCGCGACACTTGGAGGAAGTTGATTATCTAGACCCGCGCCAGTCCGGCTTCCGACCCGGTCACAGCACCGAGACGGCATTGGTCGCGTTGGTGATGATCTCTGGAGGGCGCAGGATAGAGGATATTCCTCTATCCTAGTCCTATTAGACCTCTCAGCGGTTTTTGATACCATCGACCATGGTATCTTATTGCGCCGACTGGGGGGGTCGGGGCTGGGAGGCACTGTTCTGCGGTGGTTCTCGTCCTACCTCTGGTCGGTCGCAATATGTGTTGGCAGGGGGGCAGAGGTCGGCCTCGAGGCCCCTCGTATGTGGGGTTCCTCAGGGGTCGGTCCTCTCGCCCCTACTGTTCAACACATATATGAAGCCGCTGGGCGAGATCATCCGTGGTTTTGGGGTGGGATATCATCTGTACGTTGATGATACTCATTTGTACATATCCACCCCAGACCACCCCAACGATGCTGTCGAGGTCATGTCCCGGTGTTTGGAGGCCATACGGATCTGGATGGGTAGTAACAAACTCAGGCTCAACCCGTCCAAGACTGAGTGGCTGTGGCTTCCGGCGCCCCGGTTCAGCCAGATTACTCCAACTCTGGCCATTGGGGGCGAAACACCAGCCCCCGTGGAGAGGGCGCGCAATTTGGGTGTCCTCCTGGATTCCCGGCTGTCCATGGAGGACCATGTGGCGGCCGTGGCCAGGGGGGCTTTCCATTAGGTATGTCTGATGCGCCTTACTGGACCGGGATGCCTTACGCACAGTCACTCAAGCACTCGTGACCTCTTGACTCCACTACTGTAATGCTCTCTACATGGAGCTTCCTTTGAGGTGCACTCGAAAGCTGCAGTTAGTCCAGAATGCAGCCGCGCGGGTGATTATGGGAGCGCCTAGACACTCCCACATAACACAAATCCTGCGCGAGCTGCACTGGCTTCCGGTGGTCTTTCGGGTGCGCTTCAAGGTTTTGACGACCATCTTCAAAGCGCTCGGGGCCTAGTTATATGCGAGACCGCCTCCTGCCCCATACATCCCTTAGACCGATACGCTCCCACAGAGAGGGCCTCCTCAGGGTGCCGTCGGCCGGACAATGCCGACTGGCGACACCCAGGGGAAGAGCCTTCTCTGGCAGGTCCAGCCCTTTGGAATGACTTACCCCCTGAACTTCGCACCATCTCTGACCTCCGTCTCTTCCGCAAGTGTCTAAAGACAAATTTGTTTCATCTAGCCGGCCTAGCGTAACCTCCATAACTGACTTTTAGATAGTTTTAAATTTGGGGATTTTAATTCGGTTTTAGCGCAGGATTTTATTGAATAAGTTTTTTAAATTTTATATGGTTGTTATATGTACTTTTTAATTTTCCTGTGCGCCGCCTGAGTCCGTTTGGAGAAGGGCTGGGTATAAATTGAACAAATAAGACGAAGCTCACTCACTGAGTGGTTCCCTTCCAGGCCAGGCAGAGCTATTCAGAAGAGCAGCAAGAAATAGGAAGGAAAGGAAAAGTTGCAGTAAGAAGTAGGAAGGAAAGGTGGCAATTCAAAGGTCGTGGGCACCAACAGCCTTTGCTGGCCCTCCTCTGGTACCTGAGGCTTTGCAGCTGGGCTGGGCTGTTTTCTCAGCAGGAGAGCAGCTGATCCTGGCACAGCCCTTGTTGAGGGTGATGGGCGACTTTGCCCTTGGGCAGCCGAGGGCACCAACGGAGGAGGAGGCCTTAGAAGGGACTCGGAGCCTTTGGGGGAGGAAGAGGAGTGCCGGACAAGGCCAGACACGGACAAGGCCAGACACGGGTGCAAGTGAACGTTTGGGCTTTCCCAGTGGACAGAAGGGCTGGAAGGCTGCTCTGCCCTCGTTGCGTCTCAGGTTATTATGCAACCGCTCAGTTTCAGCCTGGAAGAAGGAAGGTGGCAGAAGACATTTCTTTGGTGGTTAGCTGAACTCTTCATGGTGAAGTTGATCATGTTGGCTCAGGTCTTGACTCAGATCTTGGTTTGCACAGAGGTCTGGTTTTCCAGGGAAGCCTCCGGAGGGCGAAAAACGGCCTCAAAAGAAGGCTGAAGTCAGCTGGCCAAGTGCGCACATGCACGCTGGAACTGACACATGGCTCTGCATGCCACCTATGGCACACATGCCATGTGTTCGCCATCACGGGCATAGAGTGTGTATAGGCCCACAAAAAGATACATTATCAACTATAATATATGTATGTGCATACACCCCTCTCTTTTAAAACTATACACATTCAACTCACTTACTTACAACTTCACAACTTCACTTCACTTCCGGGGAGAGGGGGCGGTCTAGAAGTCCAATAAATTCAATTCAATTCAACTGCATTTGGAAAAATACACCCAGAGTCCACTTTCTGCCACACATTTAACTATAACTTCTGTACATTAGAACATTACACATGCCTTCAGATGTTCTTCCCTAGCTTGCACATGACTGTTAGAGCCAGAAGAAGTCATGGATTGAGTAAAATGTGGTGAAACCCACAACATCAGTTTTGCTTAGCAACCAAAATTATGGGCTCAATTGTAATCATAAATCAAGCACTACCTCTGCCTTCCTCTGCATGGCAGCCTTGTCCTAGTAAACTCCTTTCTGGCAATTTCCCTCTCTTTAGAGGCACCAAAAATAATCCAGACAATCTAAGGTTTCCTGCTTCAGCAGGGAGTTGGACTAGATGGCCTCTAAGGTTGCTGTGCTGTTTGAAAGCGTCTTCTGAAGCCATGACTAGTGCCAGGGTTTGTGGTGCTTCCTTCCTCTTCTCTCTCTCTCCCTCTGTCTTCCTTCCTTCCTTCCTCTTTCTTTCATACTCTTCCTTCCCTCCCTCTTTTCTCTTTCTTTCTTTCTTTCTTTCTTTCTTTCTTTCTTTCTTTCTTTCTTCCTCTTTCTTTCATTCTCTTCCTCTTTCTTTCTTTCTTTCTTTCTTTCTTTCTTTCTTTCTTTCTTTCTTATCTCTCTCTCCCCCTTCCTCTTTTTCTGTCTTTTTCTTTCTTTTTCTTTGCCTCTTTCTCTTGCCTTCTTTCTTTCTTTCTTTCTTTTTTTTATTGAAAAAGTTTTATTCACACAGATTTTCCCCCTTTTTACCCCCCCCGACATGTAATATAAATCACATACAAATACTATACCCCCCCTCACCCCGTCTTAAAATAAGTTTCTCATTCAGATATTATACCCCCTCGCCTCCCAGCAGACACAATATAAGTTTCTCTTAGTATATTAATATCCCATTAACACCATCTTCTAAGTTAATTAAAGATATAAAAAACATAATATAAATTTCTCTTAAAAAAAAAAAAGCATATCCCATTATTCCCCTCTAGATTAATCATACATATATATTACCCCGCCCTCCACCCTAACCCTCCCCCACCTCCCATTCAAACCCACCCCCCTGACTTCCGCTATACACCACTCTAATAATTCCAAGCATCCCAAATATTATTTACTCTATTCACCTATCAATCAAAGCATTCTTACCTAAAAGCTACATAGTACTTCCTAATCTGATATTTATTCTGTATATAATCAATCCATTAGAAACCTTATAACAAACTCAACATAAACACCCCCTTTTAGTTGAACATTAAAATACATAGAAAATAATTCTTAAGATCTAAATACCATGTCATATAACCTAACACTTATAAAACTTAAACCATATATCCTAGCTCAAGTTTACATCCTTCCTGATTCAAAAGGTTTACTATTTTTCCCCTCTCCATTTGCTTAATTGCCCACTTAACAACACAAAAAAATGTAAAGATTACTCTAATATTTGAAAAAAGCAAAGTTACTTCTCTCTTCACAAAGGAAACAGAAATGGTATAGGAAAATTTCAGATCCTATCACAGGAAGGATACAGTAAATTGCAAGAAAATTTCAAAGTTCGGCCCAAGTTTTTCCCCAGAACACTAACATAATATTAATCCTTTCCGCTTCAATGTTCATAAGTCCAACTCTTCAGGTCTCCTTCCATTCCATCCATAGCTGTTTGTAATACCAGTTTAAGCAGCTGCCCCCATAAATAACCAAAAAAACAACCCTTTACATAGGTAACCCCCGAGTGACTTTTCATCAGGATTATAAAGTTCCAAGATCGTGATAGGGTAACAACCAGATCCACTGCAAATGCTCCGGTTCCAATTTTCAACCCTGAAAAAGTTTCCACATCCAAGAGAACCAGCATTGCAGAGATCTGTATATTTTTATCTAGATTGATTAATTGCTTCGTCCTTTAATCCTTTTGTCTTTCTTAACTCGCCGAGATTGAGACCTCCTCTGCTTCTGCGGTTTCTGAATTTGTCTGGTGCTAGACCTGGCTTCACATTGCTCATCTGATTTACGTATTGGCATTCCAACAGATCCCCCTTCTTTCTTTCTTTCTTTCTTTCTTTCTTTCTTTCTTTCTTTCTTTCTTTCTTTCTTTCTTTCTTTCTTTCTTTCTTGTCTCTTTCTTTCTTTTCTCTCTCCTTCCTGTCTTTCTTTTTCTCTTTTCTTTTTCTTCTCTCTTTTCTCTCTCTTTCTTCACTCTCTCTCTCACACACACGAACTCTTCCTCTCTCTTTGTCTTTTTCTGTCCCTCTCCCCACCCCCCCCAGTGGAAAGGGAAAGCAGCAGCACACAGAATAGGAATGTGTGTCAGAGGGGGGAGGATCTATCTGATTGCTAATAGCTGACCAATGGCTTGAATCATTCAGCAATACATAAACCTCAAAGAGGGGCCCGATCTTGTTCCTTTCCAGGTAGGCTTGCATTCTGTTTTGCTGATGAGATGCCATCAGCTTGCCGAGGAACAAAGACTGTTGTTCGCGTGCTGCTTCTCCAGTGACTCCTGCTATCGTTTTCCCACTTTGCTCCACAAAACGAGCAGGCTGAGAACAGCAGGGCAGGGCTTTCCGCCACCCCAGAACTGTGCCGGGGAGTTTTCCTGGGTGCCTGGCGTGGCTGGTAGCAGGTGGCGGCAGAGCACACCAGAGCTCTCTGCCGTCCTGGAACTGCACCATGCCAGTAGGAACAGCTACTGCAACGCCGGTGGCTTCAGGAGTCAGTGGGACAGAGGCAGCTGCGAAGCTTGCCCCCCCCCCCCCCAATCCCTGCCATGGCTGCAATGCTGGAAGCTTTGGGAGACGCTAGCCTGCCAAGCTTCACAGCTACCCGAGCCGCTGCCCCTGTTGCTGCCCCCACTGCGGTAGCGTCTCCTGAAGCTGCTGCCATTGCGAAGGTGAGGTGGGGTGAGTGTCGGGTGGGTGGGGTGAGCAACCAGCGATGGGGACCGGTTTGGGGGTGTGGCAGATGTTACTGGTACTTCGACCTGGGGCCACCACTGTTTCGCACGAACCGGTTGAATACCACCTCTGGTCTGGAGGACCTGGATGGGGTCCCCCAACCAACTTGTTCAGGCTATATATATATTATATTTATTAAATTTATACCCCGCCCTTCTCCTTGTTAGGACCCAGGGCGGCGCACAGGGATGTTAAAATACATACAAAATATATAAAATATATGAAATTTAAAATACTTATTCTAATAAATAAACCCTGCGCTAAAAACCGAATTAAAATCCCAAGTTTAAAAACTATCTAATAGTCAGTATGGAGGTTACGCTAGGCCGGCTAGATGAAATAGGTGTGTCTTCAGACACTTGCGGAAGAGGCGGAGGTCGGAGATGGTGCGGAGTTCAGGGGGTAGGTCATTCCAGAGGGCTGGACCCGCCACAGAGAAGGCTCTCCCCCTGGGCGTCGCCAGTCGGCATTGTCCAGCCGACGGCACCCTGAGGAGGCCCTCTCTGTGGGAGCGTATCGGTCTGAGGGATGTATGGGGCAGGAGGCGGTCTCGCATATAACTAGGCCCCGAGCCATGGAGCGCTTTAAAGATGGTCGTTAAAACCTTGAAGCGCACCCGAAAGACCACAGGAAGCCAGTGCAGCTCACGCAGGATAGGTGTTATATGGGAGTGTCTAGGCGCTCCCGTAATCACCCGCGCGGCTGCGTTCTGGACTAGCTGCAGCTTTCGGGTGCACCTCAAGGGGAGCCCCATGTAGAGAGCATTACAGTAGTCGAGTCGAGAGGTGACGAGTGCTTGAGTGACTGTGCGTAAGGCACCCCGGTCCAGTAAGGGGCGCAATTGGCGCATCAGGCGAACCTGATGAAACGCCCCCCTGGCCACGGCTGCCACATGATCTTCCATAGACAGCCAGGAATCCAGGAGGACACCCAAATTGCGCGCCCTCTCCACGGGGGCCGGTGTTTCGCCCCCAATGGCCATAGTTGGAATAATCTGGCTGAACCGGGGCGCCGGAAGCCACAGCCACTCAGTCTTGGACGGGTTGAGCTTGAGTTTGTTACCACCCATCCAGATCCGTACGGCTTCCAAGCACCGGGACATAACCTCGACGGCATCGTTGGGGTGGTCTGGGGTGGATATGTACAACTGAGTATCATCAGCGTACAGATGATATCCCACCCCAAAACCACGGATGATCTCACCCAGCGGCTTCATATATGTGTTGAATAGGAGGGGCGAGAGGACCGACCCCTGAGGAACCCCACATATGAGGGGTCTCGAGGCCGACCTCTGCCCCCCTGTCAACACATATTGCGACCGACCAGAGAGGTAGGATGAGAACCACCGCAGAACGGTGCCTCCCAGCGCCAACCCCCCCAGTCGGCGCAATAGGATCATCAACCAACGCGACCAATGCCGTCTCGGTGCTGTGCCCGGGTCGGAAGCCGGACTGGCGCGGGTCTAGATAATCAACTTCCTCCAAGTGTCGCGGAAACTTGAGCCACCACACTCTCAACAACCTTCACTAGAAAGTGGAGGTTGGAGATGGGACGATAGTTCTCTAATAATGCTGGATCCAGGGACGGCTTCTTGAGGAGGGGCTGAAGAAGCTATTTGGGTAAGGAGTGAAGCGTTTTAATCTCCCTCCCTCCAAAGAAGTCCAGGTGCGATGACTCAGCGTCCAGACTTAGGGCAGGTAGGAGCCCATAGGCAGCCCCCCTTTTTTCTGTTGTCCTCAAGTCAAGAGTTGCTCCCAGCCACTGCTTGGAGGAGACCCTGCAGGTTTTTTGGCAAGTTTTTTTGGAAGTGGATTCCCCTTGCCTGTTTCTTCCAAGACCTGAGAGATTGTGGCTGGCCCAGGAGCTCTGAGCCTCCGGTGGGCATGGGACGCAGGATCCGGCAGTTTTTAGCCTAGCGCCTTTAACCACTGCAGCACACTGCCTCTCCGCATATGCCCACAAACGGTAATAAGTGTGGTGAAACATTCATATTCCCTGCATATTTTCTTAGATGACTGATTTATGGTTGGGGGAATACAAGCTGAAGAAAGAGAAAACGAAAGCTATGATGCCAGTGCTGTACAAGGCGCCGAGATTCTCAGCTTTTTGCCCTGAGTGGTCAGCCAGAGAGATGACCTTGGAGAAGGTACCCGGAAGCCCTTAGATTGCATTAAACCCCTGCTGGCTCCTCCTTGACTAGCTGGACGGTCTGAGGGAGGGGGAGGAAGTTCGGGCAGGCTTGCAAGAGTCTGTGACTGGAGCCTCGACAGCCAAGCAGAGAGAGAGGGTGGGGGGACTCCCCCTCAGGGCCACCTTTTTATAGAGGCCTCTTAAAGTGGCAAAGACGTGTGTGGACCCCTTCACGGCCTTCAACTGGCTAGACCAGGGGTCTGCAAAGTTGGCTCTTTTAAGACTGGTGGACTTCAACTCCCAGAATTCCCCAGCCAGCCATGCTCCATGGGGAATTCTGGGAGTTGAAGTCCACCAGTCTTAAAAGAGCCGACTTTGCAGACCCCTGGGCTAGACCAATGCCGATTCATCTTCACTGCATCAGCCTTACATTGGCTGCTCAGCTTTAAATCGTCATTACCCTGACACTGGGCCTATTCCAGCTGAGTTTCAGGCTTGGGCACAAACATGACGGCAATTGTAGCTGTGGAGGAAGGAGGGAGGGTGGGTGGGTGAACCTCCTGGTATTGCTGGTTCTCTCACTGGGGATGATGGCTTCCTTCCTTCCTCCTGGGAATTGGGGACAGTTCTCCTTTATGTGCTTTGGGGCTTTGTTTGTGTCCAACTAGTAATGGGGGGCGGGGAGGAGAGAGAGAGAGCTCCTGGTTCCTCACCTGTGAGGTGCTGCAGGGCTCCAGGGGCTCCTACTCCACATTTGCAGGAGGCCACTGGGGAAGGTCATCTGCAGATACAGGGTGGGTGAGGCATCATCAGTGGCTTTTTCAGATGCAATGTTGACCTCAGTTCGTTGAGATGCTGTCTGGGTCCCTGGAGGCTGTTTAGCTGTGGTAGAGGAGGCAGGTTGAGGCTCAGTCCCAGCATCCAACCCACACGGTGACTCTGGGCAGCTTCTAGCATAGAAAATGCACAACGTGGAACACACAAAGCCCCACCATCCCCACTGCATGGCAGCAATAAACCCAACCACACTGGCCCCTTGCTTGGCTACATATCAGCCTGGCGTTCCCAGGCCTGATGAGAGAACCGTGGCTTCGGGGCCTTTCGGAAAAGTAGCCAACCTTATCTCTGGGGGAATGGTCTTCCATGAGGAGGGAGCTGCCACCAAGAAGGCCTTTTCTTGGTCTTACCAGATATAAATATAATCCAAACAAAAGCTGTTTGGGGGTCCTCCATAATTTTTAAAAGTGAGAGAAAAAAGCTTTAGAAAGCACATTCTAGAGAGAATCACACCGTCCCGTTCCAAACTGGTCCATAGAGGGAATCTTGGATTTGCAACTGGCTCATGTAGCAGCTGTGTCCTTGATTGATTTTACGCCACATCTGGTGGTCCTGGAACCAGATGGAATAGATCAACCCAGAGACAGAATACTCCTAATTGCAGGTGTGTCCTTGACTTCTTCAGCTGAGCTGTTGCAGTGTGCCAAACATTGAAGATAATCCAGAAGCTACAACTAGTACAAAATGCAGCGTCTCCTGGTGCTTCTTCTTGTGCCCGCATCACATTGCTGGTTAGCAGGCACTTCTGGGCACATTTCAGAGTGCTGTTTGTTGCTGCACAACAAACTCTTGCTGCTATTTCAAGCAGTGAGGTGCTTCTGGGTTGAAAGGATTCTCTGGTGACCTCACGGGTGCCCAGGGAATGCCCGGTTGGAGGCTCATTTTATGTCTGCGCTAATACGCCCATCAAAGCGGTATCCACCTATACTTACCTATAATCTCCCTGTTTTGCATACTGCTAGATGAGCAGGAGCTGAAGGGAAGGACGGGAGTTCCTCTCATCACACAGCAGCACCCGGGTTTTAAACAGTGGCTTGGAGGTTTTCACCCCAGCATTTTAATCACATGAGCCACCAGACTCCTCACTGCTTGCTTAAAGGTTCAGGGCCTCCATATTTGTGGGACCACCTTCTGCTTAACTGATGCCGTCCACTAGGGTGGGTGATCGCTGCATTCTTTCAAACAGGTGTTGCCATCTGGCACCCCCTCCTCCTTTGGGTCAGCACCTGTGCAGAGACCGACTTCTCTGTTTTGGGGGTCAGAATGTCTGCAAAGGCTGGCTATTTGAACAGGCTCTGGAGTGACAGTTCTTTTAGTAGAGTAGAGTAAATGGAATGGAATTGAATTCTTTATCGGCCAAGTGTGATTGGACACACAAGGAATTTATCTTTGGTGCAGATGCTCTCAGTGAAGATGAAAAGACAAGATACATTTGTCAAGAATCATAAGGTACAACACTTAATGATACTCATAGGGTACAAATAAGCAATTAGGAAACAATATCAATATAAATTGTAAGGATACAAGCCACAAAGCTACAGTCCTGCAGTTACAGGTGGGAGGAGATGGGTGATAGGGACGATGAGAAGACTAATAGTAATAGTAATGCAGCCTCAGTGAATAGTTTGACAATGTTGAGAGAATTATTTGTTTGGCAGAGTGATGACATTCGGGGGGGGGGGAACTGTCCTGGTGTTTAGTTGTTCTGTTGTGCAGTGCCTATAGCATTGTTTTGAGGGTAGGAGTTGACACAATGTTGAGGTGGCGAAGGGTCTGGAAGTGTTTCCACAGCCCTCTTTTTGACTCGTGCAGCTTGCAGGTCCTGCCTGGAAGCCAGGTTGGTGGCGATAGTTTTTTCTGCAGCTCTAATGAAGTCTCTGTCCGTCTTGCTGGGTTGCAGAACCAACCAGACAGTGGTTGATGAGGTTTTATCCCTGAATCTTAGCCATGTGTTTTATGGATTATGGATTTTCTGTATCCTTTGCATTCTGTTGTTTCTAAACCGAGTTAGTTTGTGATTGGAGCAGTCTAGAAGTTTGGTAAAATAAATAACTACCGTAAGAAACTTTCACCCTGTCCCCAGTCTTCCCTTTTCAATGATAGTTTTTGTCAAGGATTATGGGGGGAAATAGATTGTCCAGATCCAATGCAGAATCCAGACTTAGATACAAACAGAAGTGAGTATTCCCTCTTGTGGATTATCTCCAACAGATCCTGAACTGAGAAAGTGCCGCAATCTTGTTCCTTTTAGGTTCCTCTTTTGAGGCCATTGATCAAAAGGTTTAGGGGCTTTGTTTGGCGATGCTTCTGCTTTTTGCTAAGAAGGTGTTCCAGGGGAGATTTCTGTGGCCAGACTGAGGGGAGGGCTCAGGGTTCCCTCTCATTGCGTTGAGCATCTCTAGAACTGTTGGGAGAGGCCATTCTTGGGGTGGGGTGGGCAGCTAATGTCCAGTCATATGCTTCTATTGTGGGACAGGCAGGCGATGCTGTAGGCAGCCTCACCTGGCATCTGGTGGCTGAGAGGATCTCGATAGGATGAAACAGGATGAAATAAAAAACCCAGCAAGGCAGAGTGGCTGTTTCTCCAGAAGCCGATTGGTTTTCTATTTCATTGATTGACATGTGCCCTCATGACAGTATCAGCTCTCAGCCACAAAGATGCATTGTTATTCAGATCCATCTTCCTTCTCGCTTAATGTTATCTAGAAATATTTGCCGCAGCTCATTTGGTTTCTTAGCCAGTAACAGCCATTACCAATATAAATCTCAAACTTTTTCCTTCAACCAGTCCAATTTTGTCTCCTTTTTACCACCTGTATTTTTAATGCCATTTACCCTTCAGGTAGCTCCTTCTTTAGCCCTTTTCTTTCCCGCTTCCAAAACAATCCTCCCTTTCCCCCATCCACATTGTGGTTTTTCTGCTTCTTTTTTTTAAGTATTCTTATTGTTCGACTATTTTATTTTGCAACTATTGTTTTCTCTCTTTGCATATTATTACAGCTCTTACCTACCTTGTTTCCTTACATGCGGTCCCTAGCGTTTCATAATTCCAGATGTATACTTCCCACCCATGAAACGCCACATGGCTGTAGTTCTTTGAAGTGTAATTTCCCCCCTGGGGTCCAAGCAGCTCCGGCCCTTTTCCTTTTGGTCCTTTGGAAGATCAACTTCTAATGCTTCCTCATTGCCCTTGGGTCCTTCGCTCATTCCCTCAAATTTCCATCATGAACTATCAAATCAATTCTGCTTTTAGACTTGCATTCTATTCTTTGCCACATATACATGTAATACGTATAAGTATAATCTCTCTTTATAATCAACATGTTTAAACCGTGGATCTGATCAGAGCATTTTAATTCACATTTGCTACATCTGTCTCTTAGCATCACAGACATGCAACATATATGTATATTAAATGACATTAATGCACCCCTTCCCCTTTTGGCTTGCAAGTCCAAAGGATGCGCATGCGTGAAGAACATGATGGCAGCGGCAACAGCAACAGCTTTTTTGCCGATTGGAGGAGTTTTTGCCGGCCTGCTGGCAAGCGGCTGACTCATAAAGAAGCCTCCCAGCTGGCAAAGGGGGAATTTTTGCTAGTGGTTTGGTGGGCGTGGCTAGGTGGGGGGTGTCATGTGACTGGGCATGAGTGAGGGCAAGTTGGCCAAGCCCCCACAGTCACATGACCCCCCCCAGCCACGCCCACAAAACAGATAGCGAAAATGTTTGAAATCCACCCCTGCTCTGAATGTGATGCTCGATTTGCGCAGCAGCTTCTCGAATGTCAAACAGACGTAATTCCTAGTGGAAACAATGCTACCCACTGTTGGTTGGAAACGGGCACCTGGTCCTGTAGCCTCCATCACTGTTGGCAGGCTAGATGCTCAGGAGGCTGGCTGGGCATGGCATCCACTCACGGTCATCTCTTCCTGCCTCCCATTTTGCACCCCTAGATTCTCCCCGGAGGCGGCTGTGGAGCAACTTTCAGATGCCTGGAGTCTCCAACTACACCACAATGATGCTGAGCCCAGATGGGCGGGTCTTGTACGTTGGTGCCCGCGAGATGCTTCTTGCTCTGAACACCAGGGCCTTCTCTCCCGGGCCCCAGCACCAGCAGGTCAGTCCGGATGCCCTGGTCTCTGGGTGTCCTTCTCTGCTTCAGAGAGGTAGTCAAAAGAGGCCCTGGGTGGTGTTTCTGACCAGCAGCCCCTAAGGCAGAAGGCCAAGCTTTGGTCCTCAGGCTGGAAGGAGCAGCCATGGCGTATTGGTAGAGGAGAGAACGCTCTTCCCTCCCAGCCTTCAACTGGGCGGCTTCCCTTGTCTGCCGTCTCATTACGCAGCAACCATATTTGAAACGCTGAGGGTGATGGGGAGGGCCTGGCTGTGGTTCCGCCTCCAGCCGTTGCATGTAGAAACGAGAGAAGATGGGCTTTGTGGCTGGCCTCGGGGCTGCCTCCGTCTCAGGGTCTGGACCTGGAATTGAGCCTGCTAATTTGCTCATGACTGGCGTTGCTGGGTGAACTTTGAGGGGAGCACCGGTGAGTCGGCAGCTCAAGGAACCTTCCGGAAGCGCTACAAGAAAAGGATCCTCCTGCAGAGGCCAGGTGAGTGACGGCAGCCTGCTTTCCTTCCTGCAGCTGATCTGGCACGCCGAGCAGGAAAAGAAACAGCAGTGCATCTTCAAGGGCAAGGACCCTCAGGTGGGTAACGCCAGTCTTGGGGATAAACTCTGGCGAGAAGAGCGGGGCCCATGCTCTTCCTCCCAGGGCAGCTGAAACCCAACGGGAGCTGCCTGTGGCTGGCTGATCCTGAGGGAAGCCTCCTCCTCCCTCCCTTTGCAGAGAGACTGCCACAACTACATCAAGGTCCTTCTGCAGCTGAATGAGACCCACCTGTACACCTGCGGGACCAGCGCCTTCAGCCCCACCTGCACCTACATTGTGAGGAACACCCACCCCCCCTTGTTGTTGTTCTCCTTTGGCTTAGCAAGGCACAACCTGAGGCCATCAGTGGCTGCAAATAGTTGGATGTTTTGTGGCACAGAATAATGAGGCTAACTATTTACATCAGAGCCGGTTTCCTTGTTATGCTTGTCCTGCCTATTATGCATTAACAAACTCAGAGTTCTCAGCCCCCCCCCTCCAGAAATGCTGTATGTCTTTAATCTAGTTTAAGATGATCATCTTCACAATAAGGCATGTTTTAGCCCCAGGCTGAAGTGAGTCCCTGGTGAGGGTTTTCACAGCTGCCCTGGACAGCTCTTGGGAACCACCCAGCCTGGCAGGTGGTGGGGGTGGAGGGATCAAGCACAGAGCTAATCTGGAGTCACTGCATGCAACTGCCAAAGGACCCAAACCAGCCCTCCCTGAATTCCTTAGAACCTTATCTAGTTGTTCCCTAGAGAGGCTGCCAGGTTGGAGAGTCTCCTATATTGTAGGCAGAACATGTGTGGTTGTGCCTGACAACAGCCTTGTACAGGATCAAGCCCTCTTCTTCCAAAATAGTGGGAAGACCCAGCTTGAAGCCACCTTCCGGACAGTGCCCCTTGCCCGCTTGGGGGGGGGGAGGTGGGCACACCTGCCTGGTTCTGCAACCTCCTCATGTGTGCTCCCTGCTAGAATTTGCATCCGGGATCTCCCCCAAGACAGAAATTGCATGGAAGATCTGTTTGCAGGGCAGGAGAAAGGACAAATTGAAAATGGAGCTGTGCAGAATTGGGCAGCTCAGGCTGGTGGGGCTTGTGAGTCTGCCCTTTCCAGTCATTGCCTCCTTCTCATGCAGAGCCTGCCAGCCTTCCAGCTGCAGCGAGACCCTTCAGGGCAGCTCTTGCTGGAGGACGGGAAGGGACGCTGCCCCTTTGATCCCGAGTACAGATCTACAGCCATCATGGTTGGTAAGGAGCTTTGGGGTTCCCAAAGAGGCCACCCTGGGTGCCTTCGGGTGGAGGGATAGAGGCTGCTGCCTGCAAGGAAGGACGAGCTCCCCTGGGCTCATTAACCATGGACAATATGAGGGGGGGGATTCTTCTGCCCACTCTTTTGGTGGGGAGATCCAGGTGGTGCAGGCAGGAAGCTTCCCACGGCCCTGTAATGGCTGCCTTCTTCTTTCAGATGGGGAACTCTATACGGGGACTGTCAGCAAGTTTCAAGGCAACGAGCCCACCATCTTCCGCAGCCTTGGCAGCCGCCCGCCCATCAAGACGGAAAGTTCCCTCAACTGGTTGCAAGGTGTGTGATGAGTGGATTGACATTTGTACAGCGCTTAGATAACCCTGCCACTCAAAGTGGAGAAGCACGGAGCAGGGCAGAGAGCTCTTTTCATGCACTTAGAGGTCCTTGCCTTTCGGTAGCTTTCGCAGATTCCGTTTGGGCTCTGATGTTGGATGTGGAGGTCTCTGCTCACTGGCTACTCGGCATGGGGCAGCTCTGGGGTGATCTTGGCCAGGTTTGGATGAGTCTCCCCCAGGGCAACCTGTGGCTGCTTCCTAGGTGGAGTCCCAGAGCTCTCGGCTCTCGCCACGGAGCCAACATGGGCAGGTCCACGAAGGTTCTAGGATTGGAGCAAATTACTTCTTGGGAAATTGCTGGATTCAGGTTACTGCTGATGCCTCTCATTTGATTGCAGTCACATGTTTACGACATTGTTATCTTGCTTCATCTATTTTTTAAGCTGCTCTTAGTACCCTGCCAGAAAATTGTATCTAAAACATGAAGTATAAACATGAAATTAAATGAAATTAGAAAGCAGCCAGATGAAAAGATGTAATTATAGCAGTTTTGAATTTGCTTGGGGCTCCCCTTCCCACATATGTTCATGTGTTATTTTGGCCAGGCAGCTAATGCCAAAGATGCCACTTTGCAGAAGCTGCTGTGCATATTAGGAACAAACCTGCTGGAGGTGGTTCAGCGTAGACATTTCCAAGTCTTGGTTTGCGGTGAGAAGCTTGCAACATCTTGAATCCCCAGGGACCATGCTTGGGTCTTTTCCTAGACTTTTAGGCACTCGGTATCATCATTTCAGAAATTATTCACTCCAAACTGATTCGGGTCACTGTGCCTGTTCATATTTGTGGACTATCAGCTTTTGAGAGCTAGGAAGCAGCAGGTGAAGCTGCGGAAAGTCACATCAATCCCCAGGACAATTAGCATAGGTGCCTCCCGAGGGCAGTGGGCTCTCTCCCCCTTACTCTATTCTCTCTATCAGTGACTAAGGATCTCTAAGGATCCCTCGGTTAAAGGAGGGAAGTTGGCAGATGATACAACAGTCATTGGCCTCATTGGAGACGGTGCTGAGTCTGCATATAGATGGGAGGTTGAACCACTGGCCTGTGGTGCAGCCGGAAGAAGCTGGAACTAAACGTGATTAAAAGTTAAAAAGAGTTCGCATGGGTTTGGGTGATCCTCTAGCTAAGGACCTGCCCTGTCCGGCGAGCCCTTAAATCCCACCCCTGGCTGGCCCTCCCCACCCACCCCACCCTTCCCACCCCTCCCAGGAGTCTCTTACCTGGGATGCCAGGTAAGTACAGGGCCTTGGGAGGGAGAAAAGGGGGCCACCTAGAAGTTCTTGAAAGCTGGAAACGGGCCTATTTCTGGCCTCCGGAAGGCCTCCAGAGCCCAGGAAGGCCATTTCTGCCCTCCCAGAGGCTCAAGGAACGTCTCCGGAGCCTCCGGAGGGCAAAAACTACACACACACACCCAGCCGTGGTGCAGGAGGCCATCTAGGCCACGCCCACCATGGTCACGCCCACCCAGCAACCAGGCAGAGAACCCGTTGCTAAAAGTTCTGAAGCCCCCCCTGCTTAGAGCTGTAGAGATGAGAGTGGATTCTAGGATGAGGCCTTCTATTTTACCACCTGTTCCTCTATTCAATAGCCTTGCATCCGCAGGAGATTCCTTCCCATTTTGGGGTTCTATAATCTCTCAGGATTTGAAATGGGCCTCTAACATTAGGACCATCAATTCAGGGAGTTCAGATGCCCCAGGAGCTGCTGATCCAGTCCTAGAGAGAAACGATGGAGTCTCTCATTTGTCCTTCTGTAACGGTCTGGTTTGGTCCAGCAACCAAACAGGTCAGGTAGAGACTCCGATGGGTAGTTAAGACGGCAACAAGAATAATGGCAACTCGCCTGCCTTCCATTGAGGACCTGTGGACTCCATAAGCCAGGAAGGGGGCTGAGGAAACATCTCCAGTCCCCTCCCATCCTGGACGCCAACTGCTTCAGTTCCTCCCTTCGGGACGCTGCTGTTGAATGCCCAAACACCCGGACGCAGGGAGAGTTTTTTCCCTCGTGCCATCACTCTGCTGAGCACCTACTTCGGTCTAACGTCTATGTGTATTTGCCTATAATATGGCTGTGGTATTATTGTTTATCCTTATTATCTTCTTCACTGCCCCCTCCTGTTGGTATTATTATTATTAGCATCATCATCATCATCATTACTCTGTTGTTTTGCACGTCCACTGGAGCTTCTGCACCAGAGAGAGATCCCTTGTGTGTCTGATCCAAGCCGAGGAGTTCTCTCTAGGGGGAAGTTCTTTCCCAAAGGAAGCAGGGGGGAAGGGGGAGGCTCCACCACTTTCCCTAGGCCCAGAGACTGGCGCTTGGGACTGCTCTGAAGGACCCGGAAGGCTGCTTGAAGCCCTTGGGCAGCTTTGTCCGTGCAGCTCCCCTCCCCCCTCCTCCCGCCTGGCTCCTCTGGGGCCCTGAAAGGAGGAGGAGGAGGAGGAGGAGGAGGGCCTGACCCCTCTTTGTCTTGGGCAGAGCCGTTCTTCGTGGGCTCAGCCTTCCTGCAGGAGAGCAGCAGCCCGGAGGATGAGGATGGCAAGATCTACTTCTTCTTCAGCGAAACCGGCAAGGAGTTTGACTTCTTTGAAGACACCCTTGTGTCCCGTGTTGCACGTGTGTGCAAGGTGAGGAGCGTGGGGAGTGGGGGGGGAGCCAAAATCTGCTTTTGCCACTTGTCCCTTTTTGCCCTCTGCCTCTGCAGTGCCAAGCTGGCTGTGGTGTCCTGAGCCGGCTGGCAACCCTCTGAGTGCCAAAAGGCAGCCAGGGGCCCCCTTGGTTTCCCAGATGCCTTCCAGGGAGAACTCGACTCCGGCATCGGAACAAGGAGCTAGTCCTTTCAAAGCACAATCGGGGGAGGTTGCCATCTCCTCGGGCAGCTCTGGGGCTCCCCCAGAAGGGGCATCTCCCTTCAACTCCACCCGCAGCAGATGGAAAGCGCTTATTGCTCCTCTTGCTAGGACTCCTTCCGGGTAGCAGGGAAGGGCAGCCCTGGAGGGAGATGAGAGAGGTGCTCTTCCAGCCGGGGCTCCTGGCCTCCCTCCGAGTCGGCCCATCTTACCTTCCTTCCCTGGTAGGACCAGTAGATGAGGAGGATTCCAGGATCACTCAGAGAGCCTTTCGATCCCCTCCCAGCGGGATGAAAAAGAGCAAATGGCTCCTGCCTTTCTCTGCGTTGGGGCTGCGTGGCCCTTGGCAGTGGCTGGTCCTGGCAGCGGTCCCTGCTTCCACCTCCTCTCTGCCCTGCGCCCGGCTGCCGGACTTTCCCAGGGGCTCCGAAGGGAGCGTTGAGGGAGCGAGGCTGGCGGGGCAGAGCTCAGGGGCTGAGGGGCCGTTCCGAGGGAAAAGGAGGCAGGTGGCTCTGCTACCACTCGGCCGGGGGAAGGGCAGCCTTGGCAAGCCTGCTTCCCTTCCTGGCTTCCTCCCTCCTTCCCTTGCCCCCTCCCAGGGTGACCTGGGCGGAGAACGGGTGCTCCAGCGACGATGGACAACCTTCCTGAAGGCTCAGCTGCTCTGCTCCCACCCAGAGGACGGCTTCCTCTTCAACGTCCTTCAGGACATGTTTGTGTTGTCGTCAGGCGACGGATGGCCAGAGACGGTCTTCTACGGGGTCTTCACCTCCCAGTGGTGAGTCTTGGGAGGGGGGGGGGGGCTGGCCTAGGCAGAGGGGCACATCGTGGCTAAGGCCCAGCATGCAGGCGAATGGGGAAAGGGGGTTCTCTGGGCAGCCGTGGCCCACGCTGCCTCTCCTGCCCCTCTCTGCCAGGGATAGGAAAGGCCCTGGGGCTGCAGCGGTGTGCGCCTTCTCCATCTCCGATGTGAAGGAAGCCTTTGATGGGCTCTACAAAGAGGTCAACCGGGAGACACAGCAGTGGTACACGGACGTCCACCCTGTGCCAGAACCCCGCCCTGGAGCAGTAAGTGGCTTCCCCTGCCCATCTCTCTTCCCCTCCTCCCTCTTCGGTTCGGTGACTACTAAGACAGACCATCTAATCTGAACAGAACCTTACTGATTGCTCTGGGTATAGACACACACACACACACACACACACACACACACACACAGAGGGAGAGAGAGATGTGCAGGCAGCTCGTGCTTACCCACCGCTTATTCAGTGAACACTGGGAGTTGCAGCGACATTGAAGGAAAGAAAACTGGCTGGCCCTTGAAGCTGTGGCTGTTGCAGCATCTCCAGAGGGAGGGATTGCCCTTCAGACGCTTGGCATAGGCAGTGGGCACCAGTGTCCCAGGCCACGTGGAACGGTGGGTGGGAGGCCTGCAGGGTTCTGTTAGTGGAGCTCTACCATTAAGTAGGGTTGCTTTTCCTGTCTGCCTGGCAAGTCTGCCGTCTCCTTCATAGTGCAAAAACCTAGGTGTGTGTGTGTGTGTGTGTGTGTGTCTCCTCTGAGCCTCTCCCCCCCCCCCCCCCCCCCCCCGTTTGCTGCTCTGGGCAAGGCCTCTCTTCTCTTCCCTCGGGAGCCTCCTCTCCTGGCTCCGAAGGTCTTTTGTACGTCAGGCAAGTGGTCCCCTTCGCAGCCGCCTTCTTCCCACCAGCAAAGTCAACAGGGAAACCAGCAGAAAGTTGCAAGTCACAGTCAGGTGACGTTGAGCCCAGCAACTGTACTGTAAAGTGAATTGAAATCTTTTACTGCCAGCTTGAAGGAACAAATATTTGATTACAGTACAAGATTTTATATATTCTAAAAAGCTACTTGATCATTTTAGATTATAAAAGCCGAAATGATCAAATAGATCTGAGAAGAAATAAAATCTTATAAATGTACTCCCATTATTGCTTGCGAACCAGCCTGTTCTGAGGTGTCGACCTCACCAGAGCTCCGGGGGCGTCGTCTGGACTAAACGGGGGTCTGGTGGGCGAGGGCTCTGCGCGAGATCCCCCGCCCTCCCAGGGCTCACCAGCCACCGCCTGCTCTTCCCAGTGCATCAGCCACAAGAGCCGCCAGATGAAGATCAGCTCTTCGCTCCAGATGCCGGATCGGGTCCTGAACTACCTCAAGGACCACTTCCTCATGAACAGCGCCGTGAGGAGCCAGGCCCTCCTTGTGCAGCCCCGCTCCCGCTACCGGCAGCTCAGTGTGCAGCGTGTCCAGAGTCTGCAGCAAACCTACGATGTCTTGTTCCTGGGCACAGGTGAGCAAGACTGGCAGACACAGGTGGGCAGGGCAGCCAGGTTCATCGGCTCTGTTGCCGCTGCTTCAGACTGATCAGGTCAGCATACAAATGGCTTGGTGTGCAGAATGTGTGAGTTGCGGACACGGAATTTGAAGGGGGGTGGGTGTCAATTCAAGCCAAGGCGAGACGGCAGAGGTGATGCTAGACTCAAAGCTGGGCCTTTCCCATCTTCTGGGAGCTCAGGTGGTGGGCGGGGCCTGCAGGAGGAAAGAGGTCCTCCTCGCAGGGAAGGAGGAGAGGGGCACGGGGCGGGGGCAGCCCAGGGGCCTCTCAACGGGCCCCTCTTGTGTCTCGTAGATGACGGCCGCCTGCAGAAGGCAGTGATCACGAGGCGAGGGGTCCGGATCATTGAGGAGATTCAGCTCTTCCCTCCGGAGCAACCTATCCTGGAGCTGCTGCTGGACTCGACCCAGGCAAGAGTGGGAGCCAAGGGGAGGCCGGGGGAGCCTGGCCCCAGTCCTTTGCGTGAGAGAAGCAGCTGGCTGGGCAGCCTCTGGGCCAGGTGCTTGGTGGGCTTCTGAGTCAGGGCCAGACAGGCAGCGGCTGCCTTCCTTCTTCTGCTGGGGAAGGATGCCTTTCTGCTTCCGTCGCAAGAGGCGGCTGCCACGGGATCAGAACAGAAGCCCCCCCCCCCCGCCCCCAATCGAAGCAAAGGCATCTTTTCTGATGCCAGGGCAATGCCCCTGCCCTCGGGAGGTGGCAGAGTAACTGTGGCACAGCCTCTTCCAGCCTTCTTGGATAAAGACGCCGAAATGTCTCCCTCCAGGGTCTGGTTTATGCTGCCTCGTATGACGCCCTGGCACAGGTGCCTGTGGCCAATTGCAGCCTCTATCGGAGCTGTGGAGAATGTGTCCTGGCCGGAGACCCTTACTGTGCCTGGAGTAGAGGGGCCTGTCAGCTGCTCATCCCCGGCCCTTGGCCACTCCAGCCAGTGTGAGTGCCTCCCGGGTCCAGCCACAGGCTGCCTTCCAACCCCGCAGCCCCTGGTGTGAGGGAAGCAGCCCCCTCCTTCCTCCCGGTCTTCTCCACGTGGGGCATTTATAGGGGCACGTGGTCCTGGGGGGTACCCCTCCTGCTCCCCCTTTCTCCCAGGCCTCACCCTCTTTCTGCCACCAGGACCTGGGTTCAGGACATCGAAGGGGCTGAAACCAGCCAGCTTTGCCAGGCCAGCGGTGTGGAACTCGGCCAGTCCGAAGGTAATGGGTCACATCGGATGGGCTTGGGATTTGAAGGAGGGGAGGGGAACCGGCCTTCTCCTCCTGCCTCCGAGGCCCAGGAGCATCGTGCAGGGATTGGTTTCCCTGTGCTGGGGCCAAGCTAGCTGCTGGGAATGCTGGTTCTACAAAGCCAGCTCTGATGGGCGCTCTCTCTCTCCTCCAGCAGAGAAACCCCAATGTCAGCAGGTGGTGCTCCAGCCCAACGTTGTGATGCCTTTGCCCTGCCCACTGCTGTCCAACCTGGCTTCCCGGCACTGGGTGCACAACGGAGCTGCCCTCGGCTCCGCCGTCCTGGTGCTGCCCAAGGGAGAGCTGCTGCTGGTGGGCAGCCCAGCCGAGGTGGGGCGCTACGAATGCTGGTCTCATGAGGGCAGCTTCCAGCAGTTGATGGCGAGCTACTGTGTGAGTGTGGAGCCAGGGCTCTGGGCCAAGCTGGTGCCCGCCCAAGACCCCCTGAAGACCCTCAGCACCTCCAGGAGCATCTCGGGTGAGAACGTCTCAGGGCTGTTGGAGGGCAGAACCTACTGGACCGAGTTCCTTGTGATGTGCGGGCTCTTCAGTGTTGCCGTGACACTGCTGATCCTTTTCACGCTGCACAAGCACCAGGTCAGCCTGAAGGTCTGCCTGAAGCAAGGCCGATGCAGCTGGTCCCATCCCAGGACTTCGCAGGACAGAGAGACTCTGCCCGCTGAGAATATGCCTCCCCTCTCTGGCCTGAACGTTTCTGGGGCCCTGGCAGACCACAAGGGCTACCAGGCTCTGTGCGAGAGTCTGGTGGTGAGCACGCCTGGGCACGAGGCCCTCGCCTGCCCCCGTGTGGCTTTCCTGGAGTCTGATCGGCGACCACTTAATATATCCAAGACTTTCGTGGAGGTGTTGGGTCCCGCCCAGCGCCCTCGGGTCCGCCTTGGCTCTGAGATCCAGGACTCAGTTGTGTGACCTTCCCCAAGAGGCGCCGTTCTGTGGGCTCGAAAGGAGCAGGGCGGAGTCTTCTGGTGTCACCATGCTCTGGCCGAGGACCCAGGCAGAAGGGCAGCCCCACTCCCTTAGGGGCCAGGCACTCTAGCTCTGCGGCAGGGTTCCTGCCACGGCAGTTATGCCACTTAGGGGTAGCCTCCAGATGTAGAACCCAGGTAGAGCCTCCTGTTCTAGGCTGCCCTTCAGCTCAAGCCATCCAGTCCTTACAAGCACTGCCAGGAGGGGGCGGAATGGGACAACCTGCCTGTAGGCTTCTTCGGGGTCTGTGGGCACCTGGCTCCCCTTTCTTCAGCCTTGTGGGGGGCCGTTGCTGGAAGGGTAGGTTGTGTGGTACCAAAGGCCGCCTGGGAGTCCCCTGTGAAAGGAGATGCTCTGGTTGGAAGGAGAGCCTGGCAGATAGGATGGTCTGACCTCTACTGAAGGGTGCACTAGGGAGGAGGAAATCGGGGGGCCATTTCGTGTCAGAGAAACTCCCCCGGGTGGTTTCTTTGTGTGTAACACCAGAGACCTGGGCCTGGGGGAGGGAGTGGGCAATAGGCCACACCCACGGATGAGCAGGAAGCATCGGGGTGACCTCCAGGACAACAGAAGCTACAGCCAGCTCATCAAAGGAGCCCCTTGCAGAGGTTTTGTCTCCGGAGATTAGACAGGCTCCAATCTTCACACCTTCAGAGACCTTTCTCAGCAGCGAAACGTTTAATGACCCGTCTCTTTCAGCCAGGCTTAATCTCTTGCCTTCCAGGGAAGGGACTCTTGGACCATGTTTGGGTGAAGCCATTGAAAGAGTTCCTGTGCTGCCCTTCAGACCTTAGCTGGCGCTCTGAAGAATTGCCCCGTTACTAAATGCTTGGCTGGCCTGAAGAGCGGGAAGCCATTTGCTTCCAGCAGATCTCTTCACTGGTAACTCAGGTGCAGTTGCCCTAACATGGGGCTCGGCTTTGGCTTAGGCGTTGGTTGATTATCTGATCGTTGTTTGTGGTCTGCGACCATCAGCCGTCTCCCTTGGCCTGGTCCACCACTGGAGCGGCTGCTCTGTGAAGAGGCCGAGTCCCACCCGAGGTGTCAAAGCCTGGAAGGCCCAAGGGCCCCCCAAGGGGACCCGCCAGGATTGCTGCCAGGGAAGTTCCTTGCACCACCAGAAGCAGGCTCCTCTGAGCTGCTTTGGGGGCTGGGCAGCTGCTACAGCTGTTGGCCAAGGACCGGCTGGGGCTCCCGCAGTCCTCCTCCTCTCAGCCTCCCACCTACGTGAGAGGGTTGGACTGGGGAGAGCGCAAAACTCCTCGCTCCTTCAAAGGCAGAGCTGGGCACCTGCTGCTGTGCTGGGAGCGATGCAGAGGAGCTGCTTCTTTGGAAAGTGAAATAAAGATGGAGGAACATGAGTGGGTTCCGTTCGCTGAGTTTTATTTAGCAAAGTGTAGAAATTGGACAAAATCACGGCACGAGTGTATCTATCAAACTCCAGAGGCCAAAGGCTGCTGCTCTTCCCCACCACGCAGAAAGCAAGAAAAACGGTCCAGTGATTCAGACCCTGCAATGGCCTTGGATGGGAAAAGCCCCCGTTGCTCCAGGAGGGCACAAAAAGCAGCAGGAGCGACATCCAGGCCCTGCCACAATTTGCCCTCCAGCTTTGATCTCCTACAGCAGAAGCAAAGAATACCAGCCCCAGCTCCCACCCAGCCCTCCCTATAGAAAGGCCGGCTGGGGGAGGGGGCTCCAAGGCCCTGGATTAAGTGGCTCTAAGAGCTGGAGGGGGGGGGTCACGGTTGGGGTTCCTGGTGCTGTGAGAAAATGAGCCACTTTCTGAGACGTGGAATCTTCTAGCAAGTGGTAGAAAAGAATCAGAGCACAATCTTGAAGGAGCTGGAAGAAGAAGGTAGGAGGGCTTCATCATCAAAGGCTGACCAGGCTCCTAAAGCACAACTGCCCCCCCCCAAAACTCAAACCACCCCCCCCCCCCCCAACAGGCCGTACTTGGTGAAGTCTGGAGAGCGGGAGATGATATGCTGGAACTCGGAGAGGTTGATGGTCCCATCTTTGTCAATATCCGATTCCTCTAGGATCTGCCCAGGGAGGGAGGGAGAGGGGGGGGGCATTAGAGTTGGCTGTGCCCCTTCTGCCACCCCCCCCCCCCCCCAGCACTCACATTCTGAACCAGCTGCTCCATCTCCAACAAGCTCAGCCGGCTGTCTTCTCCTTCCCCGGTCAGGGAGTTCACCAACCTCTCCAAGTCCTCCTTGTTTAGAGTGCCGTCATCATCGAAATCTAGGGGGGAAACGGGGCCAGAAGCTGCGCTTAGCATCCCCAGAGTGAGCAGCTTTCTCGGCTCTGGGAGGGGCTCTTTAGGGGGGAGGCTGAGAGAACAGCCCCCCCCCCCGCGGCAGGTGGAAGGGGGCCTCCTCTGGTAACGCCCACATTCAAGGATCCCCCGCCCCCATGGAATCCACCAAGTGGGGGGGGGGGGCAGGAGGAGAGGAAAGCCGAGGAACTCTGGCCGGCTTCCCTGCTTGCTTGCTGAAGAGGCTCCGGGGCCAGGAAGGTCCCGCCCCCAAGGCAGCCTGCCTCTCGGGCCCACCACAGCCGCCCAAGCGCCCCCGAGCCCCCAACGGGCCCTGCGCTGGGCCGGCCTTCCAGAGAGCCCCCCCCCCCCCCGCCCGCCCTACCGAAGAGGCGGAAGGCGTAGTGCGCCTTGATCTCGGGGGTGGCGGAGTCGCTGAAGACGCTCAGCAGGTCCAGGAAGTCCTCGAAGGAGAGCGCCGCCTCGCCCTCCGCCGACGCCGTGCAGAAGAGCCGGCAGAGCCGGTGGCGGAAGGGGTTCGCCTGCAAGAGCCGGCCGGGTTCAGTGCCTGCGGAGGGCGCCCCCCGCACCCACCCAGCCCGCCAGCCAGCCCGGGAGAGGGAGGGGGAAGGGGGCTGCGGGGCGGCTCACCCGCAGCTCGGGCAGCGTCAGGAGGCGGCTCTCGGGCACGCGCGTCTGCAGGGCCTGGGCGCGCGCCTCGCGGGGCAGCAGCTGGCAGAAGCGCTTGTGGGCGCTGCAAGGCGAGGCGGAGGTCAGGCGGCGCTTCCGGGCGCCCAGGGCGGCGGCGGCGTCTGGCTCGGCCCCGGCGGCGCTTCCGGGAGCCCTGAGGCTCCGGGACCCCCCGCCCCCCCCCGACCCCGCGTACTCACAGCAGGATCTCCTGCTTGCTGAGGAAGGTCAGCTCCTGCGGGGGAGGAGAGGGAGGGTCAGGGCCGCGCAGGCCGCCAGGACCCCCAGCAGCCCCCCGCCCCGCCCCGCGCGCCCCGCACCTGGTACTCGCCCAGCAGGTCGCGGGGCAGGCGGCTGCCCGAAGCCCCCATCGGTCCTTCTGGCAACCGCGGCTCCGGCTCCCCTGCGCTCCTCTTCCTCCTCCTCCCCTCGTCCCGCCCCTGGGCGGACCGGCTGCCCGACAGCCCCGCGGCGCCGGAGGAGGGGAGAGCGCGCCAGCCGGCCGGCTCGGCAGAAGGAGCGGCCGCCAACTCGGAGGGCGGCCGGGCGCCTTCCTTGGCTTCCCGCATGGCCGCGGAGGCGCTCGGGGAGGAGGCCGGCTCTGGCGGCGGGAGCCCCGCGGAGCCCCCCGAGGTCTTCGGCTACGGGCCGGAGGAGCTGGGGCTGCGCGGGGTGGAGTGGCCGAGGAGCGGCGCGGGGGCGGCCGGCAGCCCCGCCGGGTCGCGCTTCGACCGGGCGCTGCGCGAGGGCTGGGAGGAGCGGCTGCGGCGGGGCCTCTTCCGCTACCGCCTGGGCCGGCTGCCCACGCGGGTCCTGCCGGGCAGGCTGGCGCTGGTGGCCCAGTTGAACGTGCGGCGGGCGACGGAGAGGCGGCGGCCCCAGGAGGTCCGCAGCATCCGGCAGAGCTTCGATCCCCGGCAGTTCAACTTCGGGCAGATCCGGCGGGAGGAGATCCTGTTCTGCCTGCGCCGCCGCCGGCCCGGCCCGGCCCGCTCGCCCGGGACCCTGGTGGCCATCAACGTCAGCCCGCTGGAGCGGGGCCACGTGCTCCTCCTCCCGGAGCCTGCGCTGGCCCTGCCGCAGGTCCTCACCGCGGAGGCTCTGCTGGCGGGGCTGGACGCCGTGCTCCTCAGCGCCCAGCCCGGCTTCCGCCTGGGCTTCAACAGCCTGGGCGCCTTCGCCTCCGTCAACCACCTGCACCTGCACGGCTTCTACCTGGACTGGGAGCTGGCGGTGGAGTCCGCGCCCGGCGAGCCCCTCCTGCCCGAAGCGGGCCTCTACCTGCTGCAGGAAGCCCCGGCGCCCGCCTTCCTCTTCTACTGCGACGACGTGCGGCAGGTGGAGCCGCTGGCCCATCGCATCGCCCGCGCCACCCGCCACCTCAGCCGGCGAGAGATCGCCCACAACCTGTTTGCCACCCGCGGGGCCGTCCCCTCGGGCCCCCTCGGCTGCAGGGCCCGACCGGGCCTGCGGGTCCTCCTTTGGGCGCGGAAAGCCTGCTTCGGTACCAAAGACGAAGCGGCCTTCAATGTGGCCGTTTGTGAACTGGCAGGACATCTGCCCGCCAAAACCCTCCAGGAATACGAAGGCCTCACCGAGGCCTCCGCACTTCAGCGGATTCGGGACTGTCTCCTGCCAGACAGCCAGGCGGCCCAGCTGCAGCGAGAGCTTGTGGACCTCCTCAGAGAGTCGCCTTCCTGAGCGGAGGGCTGGGAGAAGCCCCCTTCGGGACGGGGCCCCCGGGCTCCCCCCTTGCTAGGAGGCTGAGGTTCCCACTGCAAAGGGGAGCCCCTTCCCCAGGCGGGGCTGCTCTAGAGGAAGCCAGGCAGAGGGAAGAGGGGGGGGGCCTCAAATTTGATTTTGCCTGTATGGAATTTGGACTGAATTTACAATTTTGAGATAAGCCCAGATGAGCCACATGAGCCCAGACATTTATGAGGCCTGGAGGGTGTTCTTTACAGACTAATGAGATGTACAAACTAAAGAGTAAGAATGAGGAGACAGAAGATGTTGGATGATAATGCACAAGGGTTAATATCTGGTAATAAGGAAAATAAAATACCTCTGGGAAAGAAGCTTGTCTGTTTGTTTTTGTATTTAAAGGGGCCTGTAAGCATTTTTGAGGAAGAGCTGCACTGCTACTAGGAGGGAAATCACAGCCTGAGTTTTTCTTTACAGTAAACCCAATTCAATCATCCTGTGGTGTCTTTAAAGACCCCTACCAGTGACTGGCATCCCCACCATCTTCAAGGGATTCTATCTTATTTCTTATTTGAACCCTAAATCGCATCAGTCACAGTTTATTGCCACCTGTAAGGATCAGCCAGTTAGAGAGCTTTACAGCTGAAGAGAGGGAAACACACACCCCCCACTTGTTTTTCCTAAAGCTCACCCCACCCTCTGCCTTCACCATGTTTATTAGACCTTTGTCCCTCCTGGCTTGTACTGGCATCCTGGGAGGAGACACGAGGCTGGCTCCAGGCCATTGTGAATGCTTCTTTGGGTGAGGGGTTCTTACCTACCGTCTTGAAAGAGGCGGTGGTGAGACCCCTCCTCAAGAAGCCTTCCCTGGACCCAGCATTATTGGCTAATTACCGTCCGGTCTCCAACCTTGGCCCCCGTGGATAGAGTGCGCAATTTAGGAGTCCTCCTGGATTCCCGGTTGTCCCTTGAGGATCAGGTGGCTGCTGTGGCCAGGGGGGCATTTTACCAGGTTCGCCTGGTCCGTCAATTGCGCCCCTTACTGGACCGGGAGGCCCTTCGCACAGTCACTCAAGCACTCGTGACTTCTCGTCTGGAGTACTGCAACACTCTCTACATGGGGCTCCCCTTGAGATGCACTCGGAGGTTGCAGTTGGTCCAGAATGCGGCTGCGCGGGTGATCATGGGAATCTCAAGACATTCCCACATAACACCACTCCTGCACGAGCTGCATTGGCTACCTGTGACCTACCGGGTGCGTTACAAGGTTTTGATGACCATCTTCAAGGTGCTCCATGGCACAGGGCCTAGCTACCTACGAGACCGTCTACTACCCCATACAACCCTACGACCAACTCGCTCCCAGGGAGAGGGTCTCCTCCGGGTGCTGTCGACTGGGCAATGCCGCTCGGCGGCTCCCAGGGGAAGGGCCTTCTCTGTGGTGGGCCCTACCCTCTGGAACGGCCTACCTCCCGATCTCTGTACCATCTCAGACCTCCGCTTGTTCCGCCGGCACTTAAAAACTTACTATTTTCATCTGGCCGGCCTAGCATGAGCTACTCCGCACTGTTTTATAATCAAATCAAAGTTTTAATTTATAGGTTCTAAATTTAAATTTATTTTAAGCAGGGTATTGATTTAATTTAGTTATTATTTAGTAATATTTTATATTTACGTATATTTATCTTAAATCTCTGTTCGCCGCCCCGAGTCCCTTGTGGTGAGATGGGTGCAGGTTACAAATGTGAATAATAATAATAATAATAATAATAATAATAATAATAATAATAATAATAATAATAATAATAATAGTTTATTTGGTCTTTGGCCCAGGAGTGGTTTTAAGCATATTAATACATTTCTTAATACAACTGAAAAATGCACACACACCGCATGTATTCTCTCAAGGCCAACGCACTTGAACTGATTTTTTAAAAGCATCTGGCGGCCCATACCCAACCCTGGGAGTGAGGCCATAAAACAGTAAAGTTGGGCAGAATTCTTGGCATGAAAAAGAAAGCTAAATTTCATTTGCACAAAAGTATTTATCAGGAATAATCCGTCCAGCAATCCTGGTCCTCCCCCGCGCCCCATTAACCAACCCCAGCGCGCCTTCCGCCTGATCCGACCCACCTCCCGTCCGCATCAGCATCTCTGGCCGGACGTCCTGTGGCTCCCGCCGGAGAGCGGGCGGGGAGGCTCCTGCACGGGGCCTGGCAGTTCCTTCCTTCCTTCGCCCGCCGGCTGCCGCTGCCCAACGCGGACCCAGCAGAAACCTCTCAGCCGCAAGGGGCGCCCCGCCAAACCATCCCGTCGCCCAGAGATGACGAAAGGGCTACTGGCGCACCGTCTTCGCGTCCCTCGTTGCCGTGGCGCCGCGCGCGCTCCATAGGCAGCCTGAAAGGCGGGGCTCCTGGTCGCCATGGTGACCGCGTCGCGGGCCGAGGGAGCCTCAGGCGCCGCCGCTGCGCCAGGAGAGCCGCCGGGCTCGGTGAGGAGGAGGGCGGGCGAGCCAGGCCGGCCCGCCGCCAACGAGGCTTCCTCCGCCCGTGCGCGGGGAGCGCGTCCCGGCTGGTCGAGGCGGGCGGGCGGGGGGGGGGGGGGGGGCGGCGCAGGCTGGCAGTAATAATGGCTGCGCCTGTCACAATGGCTGCTGACGGCCCGGCCGCCGCTCTCCCCCGCAGGGCCCGAGAGGAGGATGAAGATCGGCCGAGAGGAGAGCAGCGAGTCCGAGAACGAGAGCGACGAGGACGACGAGGAAGAGGAGGACGGCGGCCTGTCGGACGAGTCTGCCAACGAATGCCTGAAGAGGCCGGAGGCCGAGCCGAAGGAGCCTCCGCGCGCTTCCCCTCCGGACAGAGGCCCAGAGCCCGGCCGGGAGCAGCCCGGGGCCGGCCCGGAGGAACCCACGGCGGAGGAGGCCGAGTCGGAGGAGCCCCGGCCGAAAAGGAAGAGGAGGCACCGGTGCGCTCCCTCAGGACGGCCGGGAGGGAGGGAGGGAGGGAGGGAGGGGGGAGCAGCGCCCCGGGCCTCCTCCTGCGGCCGCCCGGCCGGGGCTTCCAGCAGCGCCGGCTGCCCTCTCTCCCGCCCGGCGCGACGCCCTTCTCTCTCCTCCCCCTAGGCTGCTTTCCATCAACCTCGCGAGCTGCAAATACGAAAGCGGTGAGTAAAGGCGGCTTCTTTGGCGCTTTCCTCTGCAGCCTCGGCCCAGAGATTGGCACAGAACCAAAGCAAAAGCGAAGTCGCCGGAGGTAACCTGGCTTCCTCTCCTCCGGGGTCCTCTGGAGTGGGGGAGGGGAGACGCCGCCCACCTGGCCTTTTGGGGAGAAGCAGGCAGGAGTCGGCTATAAAGTCTTCCTCCGTTAGCTGTGCTGGAATGAGCCAATGCTGTCTTATCTGGGCCAGGAGAGCCACTGGATCCCTTGCCGGGAAAGGGAGGATTCCAGGGATTCCCTTGGAGGGGTTGAATAATCTGAATGATCCTTCCTGATGCTCAAGTGCCTGGAGCTTCTGGTCCTGCAAGCAAGGCCAGAAGATCACTGGATGCCTCTTGGAACCAGCTTTGTCCATCTGCTTACTTTGCTGCAGTTAGGCGTGCTGCTCGGCGCTGTGGCCTGAAAGAAGTGGGGGAGGATGAGGAGTGGACTGTTTACTGGACTGACTGCTCAGTTTCACTGGAGCGTGTCATGGAAATGAAGAGGTTCCAGGTACCCAGCACAGCCAGGGTGAAGGGAGCGGAGAAAATTAAGTTCTGGTTTCAGCTCTTTTATAGCTTGGGAAGCATGGCTGACTACCAAGTTCTTAAAGCAGGGAGCCTTTTCCTAGAGCTGAGGAGTTGGGCGATGGAGATGGAGAGGCACGAGGTTCTGGGATATCTCGTGGCAGGGTTTATTCTGCCCATTCCATGTAGCTCCCAAGAGTGGGGAAAGATTAGGAGAGCCCCAGAAGGATGAGACTCACCTGAGGGGGGCCATAGCTGGGTTCCTATCTATAGTATTTCCACCCCCACCTCCATATTCTTTTATGCAGCAATTCACTTTGTTTAGTTATTGGGTGAAATGAATAAAAAGTTGTTAATGTGCCTTTATTTTTTATTATGGAGGTTGGGGTTTGTTTGTTTTTTACATGTGTTCATAATTTTTTTTTAAATGTTAAAACTGTTTGGGAAGATGCATTCCGTGACTGAAAAGTGGGGCAAAGCATTCTGCAGAGCAACAAAACGAAGGCTGTGCCAAGACACTTCCATTTCCTTCTCCTGCTTTTGTTTCATTCCAGAAAATCAACCACTTTCCTGGCATGGCCGAGATCTGCCGCAAGGATCTGCTGGCACGCAACCTCAACCGGATGCTGAGGCTCTTTCCCAAGGAGTACTGCATCTTCCCTCGCACCTGGTGCTTGCCAGCTGAGTGAGTGAATGAGAGGCAGCGGTGGTTCTGCCAGCCACAGGGAACCCTCTCAATTACATGGGATGCTGGAGGCACATGGGTCAGTTACACGCCAGTCCCTGTGTCTGTGATGGCAAACCTATGGCACGCGTGCCACAGGTGGCACACGGAGCCATGTCTGAGGGCATACGAGGCATTGCCCTATGTCAACACAAGCGCCCGTATGCATTCTGGCCAGCTGATTTTTGGACTTCCAGGGGGTGGGGGGAGGCCATTTTCGCCCTCCCCAGGCTTCAGGAAAGCCTCCGGAGCATGTGGATGGCGGAAAATGGGCTCAAAGGGCCTACCAAATGTTTGGAAACAAAGTTCCTGTTTGCCCGTTGGGCCCATTTTTCACCTCCACAGGCTCAGGAGGCTTTCCTGAAGCCTGGGGAGGGCGAAAAACGGCCCAATGAGCCTACCGGAAACCCGGAGGCTTCAGTGAGGCCTGCGCCCATGCGCAGCGGGGGGGGGGGGAGGGCAGAGGGAGGGGGGGAGGGCATTATGGATGTGGGCACGCACATACGTGGTATTGTGCATGCGCCCTGTGGCACCCGAGCAGAGAAACATTGGTCATCACTGCCTTCCATTGTCTTTCTGCAGCTATGGGGACTTCCAAGCCTATGGACGAATGAGAAAGAACAGGACGTACATTTGCAAGCCGGACAGTGGCTGCCAGGGGCGGGGCATCTTCATTACCCGGAACCCCAAGGAAATAAAGCATGGCGAGCACATGATCTGCCAGCAGTATATTACTAAGGTAGGCCCAGGAGCCTGGGGGCCAACAGTTGTCCAGCCCTGGGACAGAGAGCAAGAGAACGTGGTCTCGGCTACTGGTGCTTAGGGCTAGAATCAGCCGGCTGGCAATTGTTCCTTTCCCTCAGTCTCTCATCCTCTCTTTGTAGCCCTTCCTCATTGATGGCTTTAAGTTTGACATGCGCATTTATGTCTTGGTCACCTCCTGCGACCCCCTGAAGATCTTTGTCTATGAGGAGGGGCTGGCCCGCTTTGCCACCATGAGGTACATCGAGCCCAACAGCAGCAACCTGGTAAAGAAGCCCAGGAACTGGCATTCGCTTTGTAGGAAGATAAGCTGTTGGTGTCTGATGGGGCTTTGGGAATGACTATGGAGAACCTGACACGGTGAACGCCATCCTTGGGCCTGCAGGGCTCCCTGGGCTGGCACGTTGTTGGTACAGGGGAACAGAGAGTCGGTGAAGCAGGTGGGCAAGGGGAAAATTCCAGTGGGCTTCAGAAGTGGAGAATCAGGTTCCCCCTCTTAATGTCTCTCTCATAGGAGGACATCTGTATGCACTTGACCAACTATGCCATCAACAAGCATAATGAGAATTTTGTGCGGGATGACAACATGGGCAGCAAGAGGTATTCTCCTTGCAGGAGAGGAGGCAGCACTTCTGCTAATAGGGACGGTGTGTGTGTGTGTGCCTCATCGGTGTGGCCCCTGAGGGGGCAACAAGGCATACCTGCGTCTTGGTGGGAAAGGCTCAGCTGGGAGAAGTCTCTCTGCCCTAGAGCAAATGGCTGTACCCACCTTGGACAAGGCTGGGAACCGTAGGCTTCCCTTTGCACCCTCTGTGACTAGGAGGGAAATCCAGGCTCCCTTGGGAAGGGCCTAGCGTTCTGTGGAGGAGGGGGGGCTGTTGCTCAGTGATCCTGGGGCAGTGCTGGAGTAGAATTGCTCCTGGGGCAGCTCTTCTCCCTCGCTTGACTCAACAGGAAGCTGTCCACCTTGAACACTTGGATGCGGGAGCATAGCTATGACACAGCTGAACTGTGGCGGGACATTGAGGACATCATAATCAAAACACTCATTGCTGCTCACCCAGTTCTGAAGCACAACTATCGCACTTGCTTCCCCAACCACATCTCTGGTTGTGCCTGCTTTGAGATTCTGGGTTTCGACATCCTCCTTGATCGGAAACTCAAACCGTGGCTTCTGGAGGTAGATATCCTTCCCAAAGCCATTCAACAGTGAAATGGGTGAGATATAAATTAAATACCTGCTTCCATCTGAAGCAGGAAACGTTGCCCTTTGGTTTACCTGCTCTAGAACCTGTTGAATTTTGAAAGAAATAGGAATGAGATCCTGCTCAGAGATTTTGAAAGTTGGGGATGAAGTAGGGCAATCTATTTAAACATCCATCAAGCAGTAGAAACAGATATCTCAAATTAAGAACTGTCCACTCAGTTTTTGTTGCCACCCCTTCCCATCATCTCCTCCAGCAGAGAATCTCCTGAGTGCTTCTCTTTGAGACCCAAAGGGGCCATTTCCTCTGCCTTAGTCTTAGTCGTGTCTATGGAGATTCTCAACCCTCAAGGTCATGGTTGTCCCAAAGGTGCTTTTTCAAGAGGCAACTCGACTTTCTGGCTTCTCTTTGAAGATGTTTTGCTTCTCATCCAAGAAGCTTCTTAGATGAGAAGCAAAACATTTTCAAAGAGAAGCTAGAAAGTCGAGTTGCCTCTTGAAAAAGCACCTTTGGGATATTCTTAGCAGTGTTCTCTCTTAGCCTAGGTCCTACATGCAGCCTTACAAGCTGTTTTTTTAGGGAATTAAAAAGCAAGAAGAGATATCAAAGAGATGTCGTGATTTCCCCTGGTTCCTCAGGTCAAAATGAATGCAAATCCTGCCTTGGGGGGGGGCACGTCTTTGATCACTCTTTCAGGTCAACCATTCTCCCAGTTTTACCACGGACTCACGTCTGGACCGGGAAGTGAAGGATGCCTTACTCTGCGATGCTATCAATCTCATCAACCTGCGGGCCTGTGACAAGAAGAAGGTGCTGGAAGAAGACAAGAGGCGGGTGAAGGAGCGCCTTCTGCAGCCCCACCAGCAACCCCGAGAGGCCAGGTAGCTCTGGGAGCCCCTGCCAGAGGACCCTCGCCGTTCTCTCTCCAGCCCCCGCAGGGCAGACAGTCATAGAGCAAGCGGAGTGTCTGAACTGTACACTGTGGGCACAATTACAGGTAGTCCTCAACCTCCAATAGTTCACTTAGTGACCGTTTGAAGCTACAACGGCACTGAAAAAAGTGAGTTTATGACCATTTTTCACTCGACCATCGCAGCCTCCCCATTTGTCACGTGACTTCCATTTGGATGCTGGGTAACTGGTTCCTATTTCTAAGGGTTACGATCTCCTGGGCTCACGTCATCCCCTTTAGGGACCTTCTGGCAAGCAAAGTCAATGAGGAAGACAGATTCACTTAATAACTGTATTCCTAATTTTAAAACTGCAGTGATTCACTTAATAACTGGCAAGAATAGTCATAAAATGGGACAAACCTACTTAACAAATTTCTCACGTAGCAACATATATATTGGGCTCAATTGTGGTTATGTTGAGGATTACCTGTATTAGGCAAGTAAATATGTTGACTGTATCATCATTTTATGCATATTTCTACCTCCAAGCTGTATAAACTAGAATGCTTAGTGGATATAAGCCCATGATCTGTATTTGTGTATTGAGGGAGGGTATGGACTAAGGAGATCAACACCCTATATCCGGGATGGCAAACCTATGGCACACATGCCACCTGTGGCACGCAGAGCCATTTGTCAGGGCACATGAGGCGTTGCCCTGTAAGCTGAGTTCAACCATTTTTAAAGCCAGGATGCCTGGGGAGGGTGAAAGCAGCCCTCTGGAGGCTTCAGGAGCTTCCCTGAAGCCTCTGGAGGCCTAAAAATGGTCGTCTGAGCTTTTCTCAGAGGGTCTTTTTTGCCCTCCTCAGGTCCCTGAAGCCTTTGGGGGGGCCTCCGGGGGGGGGGACTGTTTTCACCCTCCCCAGGCGCCTATAAAGCCTCTGGAGCCTGGGGAGGGCGAAAAAAACATGGAAAAAATGGGGGGGGGGACTCCTGTAGTATGCGCCTGTGCACTGCGGGGGTTCACACATTGCATTATGGGTGCAGCACACCCGTGCATAATCCCCCTGTGCTCCTCCCCACTTATGGCACGCAATCCAAAAAAGGTTCGCCATCGCCCTATATCAAGGTGTGCATAATTATTAAGCAGCTTCTTTTCCTCAGGCAAAATGAGCAAAAAAAGAGATATAACTGACTTCGATAAGTCAAAAATTGTAAAAAGTCTTTCAGAGGGATGCAGCACTCTTCTTAAGATATTGGGGTGTGATCACAGAACCCTCAAACTTTTTGTTGCAAATAGTCATCAAGGGCGCAAGAAATGTGTTGAGAGAAAAAAGATGCAAATTATCTGCCAAAGATTTGAGAAGAATCAAATGTGAAACTACCAGGAACCCAGGATCCTCCAGTGCTGTCATATTCCAGAACTGCAGCCCACCTGGAGTGCCCAGAAGTACCAGGTGTTCAGTGCTCAGAGACATGGCCAAGGTAAGGAAGGCTGAAACCCAACCACCACTGAACAAGAAACATAAGTTGAAACGGCAAGACTGGGCCAAGAAATAGCTGAATATTTTCCAAAGGTTTTAGGGACTGATGAGATGGGAGTGCCTCTTGAAGGACCAGATGGAAGTGCCCGTGGCTGGATCAGTGATGGGCACAGAGCTCCACTTCTACTCAAGACGCCTGCAAGGTGGAGGTGGGGTACTGGTATGGGGTACTGGACCTTTTCGGGTTGAAGATGGACGCAAAATCAACTCCCAAGCCTACTGCCAGTTTTTAGAAGACACTTTCTTCAAGCAGTGGTACAGGAAAAAATCTGTATCTCTCAAGAAGACCATGATTTCTTTGCAGGACAATGCTCCATCGTGTGGCTAGCCAATAAAGGCCATAAAGATGACAGAGTAATGACATGGCCCCCTTCCTCACCTGACCTAAACCCTATTGAGAACTTGTGGGCCCTTCTTAAATGGGAGATTCATGGTGAAGGAAAACAGAACACCCTTCTGAATGGGGTCTGGGAGGCTGTGGTTGCTGCTGCACAAAAAGTGGATCGTCAACGGATCAGATCAAACTGACAGTTTCCATGAATGGAAGGCTTATGACTCTTATTGAAAAGAAGGGTGGCTATATTGGTCACTGATATATTTTTTAAAATGCTAGAAAAGTTTATTCGTACATTTTGAGTTGTTTATTATTCTTACTTTAACAGATGAAAACAAACAAGATGGGAAAATTTTCATTTTTCATTTAGTTGCATAATAATTCTGCACATTAATAGTTGCCCGATAATTGTGCACACAGATATTCTCCTAAGAAAACCAAAAACTCACTTTTACTTTCTTAAACATTCAGGTTGAGGTTTATTAACATTTTGGATTGACCTAGAGCACTGTGGTTGTTCAATAATAAAATTAATCATCCAAAATACAGCTTGCCTAATAATTGTGTGCACAGTGGAGGCTCTGTGTATGTGAGAGAGGGAGAGGGAGAGGGAGGGAGAGAGAGAGAGGGAGTTCCTATGGCCCAGTGGCTCTGTGGTTTAGGGCCAGCTCTTTGTTATCTTCCAGGCGTGAACAGATGGAGAGCAGCCAGGCCGCCTGGCTGGCCCAATCAGAGAAGTACGAGAACAGCCACCTGGGCCACTACCGGCGCATCTTTCCCTCCCGTGGCACTGAAAAATACAGCCCTTTTTTCAAGCACAGCGGATCCCTCTTCCAAGAGACGGTAGCCTCCAAGGCCAGAGAAGAGTGTGCCAGGTAGAGTGGGGGTGGGGTGGGGTGGGGAAGCTCTGCAATTCTCAGAGCAGCCTGTGTGACTGCCGACTGTGTGGCCCTTTCCACCCCAGGCAGCAGCTGGAGGAGATCCGTCAGAAGCAGGAGCAGAGGGAGAACACAGCTGGGAGGAAGAAACGGGAGGTGAAGGAGAGCTTGCAGGGGGAGTCGGCTGGAGAGAAGGCTCAGGAGAAGAGCAAGGGCAAGGCAGCCCCCACCCGAATGGCCTACAGCCACAGCAAGACCTGGAGCCCCAAGGTGCCCTGCGAGTAGGGTGGGTGGGGGGCACTCCCTTAGCCTCTGCAGGGCAACTGCATGGACTTCAGCCCAAAGGAAGTCCAGCTGGAGTTGGGAGAAATAGAAACCGATCTTGATCGGTGTTGCCTTCAAAAGAAGCCACCAAATGGCTGAAATCTGATACTGAGGCCTCTGGCTGGAATGCGTAGCAAAAGAGCCTCTGGTTTTGCTTTCTGGGAAGTGTTTAAAAGTTAATTTAAATGGGCAGATGAGCATTTTTGAATTAACCAGCTGCTGTTCTGCTTGCCAGATGGCCTCCTTACAGTACGACAGCATGACCCCCCAAGCCATAGTGGAGGAAGAAGAAGTCGAGAGAGTCAAGGCCCTCCTGAGGCGAGAAAACCTAATCCGGGGTCTTGGCATTGTTGACCAGCTGACCCGCCTGCTGCGCAGCACCGAGCCAAAGCCTGTGGAAGTCCAGAGGCCCCACATCAATGTCTCTGAATGCCAGGTGACCCTCTGCACGGGCCTGTCATCCTGGGAAAGGGCCGGGCACCAACGTGGTCCGGTGGGGAAACTCAAGGCAGCCTGTAGCTGGGCAGGACCATTTGGCCATGCGATGCCAGGCCAGCTCAGGGCAGGAATTCAGGAGAAAGCCTTCCCATCTGATGAATGGGAGCCACTGCTGCTACTGTCAGTCTGTTTTTACTGGCATTCGTTTTTTCCAACTTTCAGTCTCCCCCCTCCCTCTTCCCTCCCCCCTCCACTTAACCTAAATGGATAATTCTATGTTCAGTCTTCAGTGTGACATCCTGTGGAGCTGTGATGGGTTCTAAAAAAATTTACTACCGGTTTGGTGGGCATCGCTAGGTGGCGGGGGGAGGGGTATGTGACTGAGTGGTCATGGCCAACTTGATGTCACTCACGCACAGTCCCATGACACCCCACCACCAAGCTACACCCACTGAAACGCTGGTGGGATTTTTTGACAAGCGGGGGGGAGGGGGGCAACAGGCCAGAGTTCTTTGCTGTCTCTTGGACGGTGCTTGGGGGCTCTTGAAGTGGAAGCTGTGGCCGATGGGCTTGGCCCCAGGCGCTTGCTCCATCTGCCTGGGATGCTCTGTCTGCCCGGGAGATGGAGCCCGGGGAGGAAGGAAACGACCATTCAGGCAGTCCCGCCCAGCATCCCCGCCAACTGGACTGGGACCCGTTTAGAGGCAACGGACCCACTGGAGACAAGTGCTCGGTGGGGCGGCCATACTTGCCCGCTCCTGGCCTGAAGCCTCCCTCCCTCCCTCGGCCTCTGTTTCTGGTGCCCCGTTTCTGTTCCTTCTCCTTCTCTTCGGTGCCAGGGTGTGTTTGCAACCCCCTTCCCGCCCGGCCAAGCATGGCTCATCTGTACCAGGAGGCAACTGCCACCACTGCTAGGTCTCCCTGGAGACGTTCGGTTGGTTGTGGCACCACCTCCTCCGGCCCGGGCACAGCTGGAACCAGCCGAGCACCCTCCACCCACAGGCTGTTCCAGGAGCCCCGAGGCCTCGACTCAAAGGCATGCGCCCAGGCTGGAGGAGGGGGCCCCGCCAGGTGCCTCCCAGCGCAGGTGAGTTATGCTTGGCTATGGGCCAGGTGCAGGGGAGCAGAGCTGCCTCACCGAGAGGAGCACTTGCCTCTGTTGTGACTGTTGCTTCCAAAGGGGTCCCGGGCCGATCTCCAGTTGACGGGGATGCTGGGTGAGACCGGGGGGGGGGGGCGAGGGGGGGTGCTAGGCTAGTGCAAATGTTGCTTACCTGTGTGTAGGCAGGAAGCGGCAGTTGTGTGGGTGCACTTGGTGAAGGCAGGGCAGGGCAAGCGTCTGAGCGGACTGCTTTCAGGGGAATGGCCAGCCAGCCATCACTACCAGTTCACCGATCCATGCCCAATTACCACTACCGGTTCTCCCGAACCAGTCCGAACTGGGAGCAACCCACCTCTGCTGTGAAGTATTTGATGGGGCTGTGGTATTTCTCTGGTTTTCTTTGCTTGGGGCTAAACTCTTCCCTCCCTTCCTTGGCCTCTGTTTCTGGTGCCCCGTTTCTGTTCCTTCTCCTTCTCTTCTGTGCCAGGGGGTGTTTGCAACCCCCTTAAAGCTGGTGTCTGAAAGAGGAGAGCACTCAAAGACCGATGCAGAATCCGCTGGAGCTCTTGCTTCCATTGATGTGACCTAATGACTGGCTAGGACTTGTCCCTGTCCCTCCAGATTACATAGCAATCAATTGCCTAATGTGGAAGGGCCCAAATATGCCAATAGTTTTCTGATTTATGGTGTGCTTTTGAGTCAAGGCTTGACTCCTGGCAATGGCCTGGACTAGTCCCTATCCTGGCAAGGGTTTTCAAGAAGTGGTTTGTTCCTGCCTCCTTCCTCAGACTAAGAGAGAGGAAGCGACCTGAGGTCACTTTGCTGACTTCTCACCTGGTGCCTTAAGCACGACACCAAAATGACTCTCATTTCCCAATCTGAGGTATTAAACAACCTGCCCCCTACAGGGCAGGGCGAGTCATTGCAAAAAATCTGCACCTTTCAGAGCCTGGTGGGTGCCAATGGATGGGGCAGGAAGGTTGCTTTCCCAACACTTCAATTTGATGCTTTTGTCTCCCAGCCGCACTTTCTCCAGGATGTGTTCAACAACCACAACACCCAGGACCTGATGACCCTTGTCCCCCTCTCCCTCCTGAGGGGCTCGGCTCAGGAACTCGGCCGCCAGATCCTGCAGCAGCAACCCACAGCACGAGTCCAGCTGCTAGGAAACCAAGGCTTCATCCCAACTATCCTGGGAGCCCTCTCGGGCCTTGGCCCCCCTCGCGAGCCACAACTCCACTTCCAGCCACCCAGGAACCTCAGCTGGCTGGGCACAGCCATGGTGGGCGAGCCTTGCACTCTGGCACGGATGCTGAAAGCAGGAGGGCGGCGCTTTGCCAGTGCCAAGAACAAAGCAGAAGGCAGTGAGTGTCTGGCTGGGGGCCCTTGTGGGGGCCTTCCCGGTGGGGCAGGGCTCCAGGGCTCAGGAGAGCACAGGGGCTCTAGAAAGGAGCAAACTTGGGCCAGGCCAAGAGACTTCCTTGCCCCCTTCAGCCCTGTGCGGAGGAAATAGTATTGGGGGTCAGGGGAGGATAGGAAGAAGCTGTGCACCTTCCTCCAGTCAGTCCTGGCTACGAGGCCATTCTGCCCCTGAGAACCGCCTCACCTCCGGCAACCATTTAGGACCCAGAAAAGGGGCAGGGGGGTTCTGGACTTGGAGCTGCTGTGGATCTTGGGGTGCAGGAGAGATTCGGGTCCATTTAAGGACTTGCAGATCTCCTGCCTGGTTCTGCCCAAGACCCCCAGACACCCTTTCCTTTTTCAGACAGAGTTTCATCGAGCAAGAGACCCCTGTACCTGAGCCCCGGCTCCCTCAGTTGTCTCTCCCACCCTGGAAACGTCGCAGGCACCATATACAGCAGCTTCCCCTTCCCATCTGTTGCGGCTCCTCTCAACCGTGCCGACCTGCAAGGCCTGGCCATCAACTCGGCTTCAGCCCCCCTCATCCGGCGCGGGAGTCCCCATCGTGCCACCACTGTGGCTGCTATGCATTCCAGCCAAGCCAGGTAGCAGCCCCCTCGCTTCTTCCCTCACCCAGAGTTAGGGCCAAGCCTGTGACTCTTGGCCTTTTCTTCCCTCAGGAAGGGGACCTGACCTGAGATCTCAGCGGATCCTTTGGAACCCATAGAGTTGGGGCTGGGGGGGTGCTTATTACTGATCCATGTGCCGGGGGGCAATAGCAGAGAATGAATCTCTGCCCTGGGGCATCCAGACACCTGCATCTCTTTCAGCCGTTGTCCCCAAAACTTCCACCTCTGCAGAGCCGTGTTTCCCCTCCAGCTCACAGCGAGTTCTGAGAACGGTTCTGTGCACTTGGGCTGCACCCCTCCTCTGCTCTCCCTGCAAGCCAGGTTCCCGCTGCAGATGCCCGTCAGCCTGCCCAGGCCCTGGGACAATTCCTGAGAAGCCCTGTGGGCTGGGAAGAGGTTTCTTTTGTAGCCAACTTTGTATTAAAGTTTTATACAGTTCTACCCACAAGGGTTTGTCCGTCCTTTCACTTACAAGCTGCATCATCCTGTCATTTGTTATAGTTGCATGTACTTTTCTACCCACATAGCCCCATGTTTTTCACACTTGTTAGCTTCACACTTCATGATTTAACTATCCTTTCAAAGCTTTCCATGCTGGTAGCCTTGTGGACAGTTTGCAAAAAAAGCTACCAAATCTTACGCTGTTGGTTAGAGCAGGGGTCTCCAACTTTAAGTATGGGAGCTGAAGTCCTTCAGACTTAAAGTTGCAAAGGTTGGAGACCCTGGGTTAGAGGACTGTTGCTGCTAATTTGTGCCTCAGTACTGAATGTAGGATTTGCAGGCGAGATACTAAGGAACGAGAACTCCAAGTGTGTTGCCAGGACAGGAGCAAAGTTTGAAAAATTTGATTAAGAAATTGTCCTGGAACAAGACAAGGATCCCTGCAATCCCCTTTACTATTTATGTTGATTTTAAAAATCGTGAACAGGAATATTAGGCAAGATTCAGAAATTAAAGGAATGGAGATAAGAGAGGAAAGTTATAAATTACAAGCATTTGCAGACGATAAAGTATTTATTGTTGAAGAACTATTGGAGACAATTCCTAAACTATTAAAAAAGATAGAGGAGTTTTTGAGAGGTAGCAAGATTGAAAATAAATAGAGAAAAAACTAAAGTTACAGTCAAAAACCTTATGTAAAAACAAACAGAACAATTGGCAGAAAAAGTGGACTTGCAAATAGTTAAGAAGGTTAAATACTTGGGAATATACCTAATGGCAAGATGTGCAATGATAAAAGAACACAACTACCATATTTTTGGAGTATAAGATGCACTGGAGTATAAGACGCACCAAGGTTTTGAAGAAGCACATTTTTTAAAAAAGGTAGAGAGAGGGGGAGAGAGAAAGAGAGAAATGCAGTAGGTAGGGAGAGAGAGAGTAGGTAGGTAGGTAGGTAGGTAGATGAGAGAAATACAGTAGGGAGGGAGGGAAAGTAGGTAGGTAGATAGTGGAATGATTGCCCTGTTTTTTGTCAAACAAATTGCATGCATAGCCTTTAGGAAGCTTATAGAGTGCTGCTGGCGGCTGGGGGGCAAAAAACGGGCTGTTTTTTGCTCATTTCTGCCCTCCCCAGCCCCCGGGAGCTCTCTAAAAGCCTCCATAAGGCTATACATGGCCATGTTGGTGAAGGGGCAGGGCTTCGGAAGGCAACAAAATGCTGTATTCAGTGTATAAGACACCCCCAGATTTTCAGCGTCTTTTTTGAGCAAAAAGGTGCGTCTTACAGGTGAAACTCAAAAAATTAGAATATTGTGAAAAAGTTCATTTATTTCAGTAATGCAACTTAAAAGGTGAAACTAATATATGAGATAAGACTCATTACATGCAAAGCAAGATAGTTCAAGCCATGATTTGTCATAATTGTGAAGATTATGGCTTACAGCTCATGAAAACCCCAAATCCACAATCTCAGAAAATTAAAATATTGTGAAAAGGTGCAATATTCTAGGCTCAAAATGTCCCACTCTAATCAGCTAATTAAGCTATAAAACCTGCAAAGGGTTCCTGAGCCTTTAAATGGTCTCTCCGTCTGGTTCAGTAGGAATCACAATCATGGGAAAGACTGCTGAGCTGAGAGTTGTGCAGAAAACCACTATTGACACCCTCCATAAGGAGGGAGTTGTGCAGAAAACCACCATTGACACCCTCCAAAAGGTAATTGCAAAAGAGGTTGGATGTTCCCAAAGTGCTGTATCAAAGCACATGAATAGAACATTATGTGGAAGGGAAAAGTGTGGAAGAAAAAGGTGCACAAGCAGCAGGGATGACTGCAGCCTGGAGAGGATTGTCAGGAAAAGGCCATTCAAAAGTGTTGGGGACTTTCACAAGGAGTGGACTGAGGCTGGAGTCAGTGCATCAAGAGCCACCACACACAGACGGATCCTGGACATGGGCTTCAAGTGCCGTATTCCTCTTGTCAAGCCGCTCCTGAACAACAAACAACGTCAGAAGCATCTTACCTGGGCTAAAGAAAAACAGACCTGGTCTGTTGCTCAGTGGTCCAAAGTCCTCTTTTCTGATGAGAGCAACTTTTGCATCTCATTTGGAAACCAAGGACCCAGAGAAAGGAGGACGAATGGAGAGGCACACACTGCAAGATGCTTGAAGCCCAGTGTGAAGTTTCCACAGTCTGTGTTGATTTGGGGAGCCATGTCATCTGCTGGTGTTGGTCCACTGTGCTTCATTAAGTCCAGGGTCAACGCAGGCGTCTACCGGGAGATTTTGGAGCACTTCATGCTTCCTTCCGCAGACGAGCTTTATGGGGATGCTGACTTCGTCTTCCAGCAGGACTTGGCACCTGCCGACACTGCCAAAAGCACCAAAACCTGGTTCAATGACCATGGGATTACTGTGCTTGATTGGCCAGCAAACTCGCCTGACTAAACCCCATAGACAATCTATGGGACCGAACAATGCAGAAGAGCTGAAAGCCGCTATTGAAGCATCCTGGTCTTCCATAACGCCTCAGCAGTGCCACAGGCTCATAGCTTCCATGCCACGCAGCATTGAGGCAGTAATTGCTGCGAAAGGGGCCCAAACCAAGTACTGAGTACATAGGCATGCTTATACTTTTCAGAGGTCCAATATTGTTCTATGTGCAATCTTTGTTTTATTGATTGCATGTAATATTCTAATTTTTTGAGATTGTGGATTTGGGGTTTTCATGAGCTGTACGCCATAATCATCACAATTATGACAAATCACGGCTTGAACTATCTTGCTTTGCATGTAATGAGTCTTATCTCATATATTATTTCACCTTTTCAGTTGCATTACTGAAATAAATGAACGTTTGCACAATATTCTAATTTTTGAGTTTCACCTGTATATTTAGGCAAAAAAAAAAACTAAGCAAACCCATCAAAGGTAGAGGTTGTCCTTGATTTAATGGCACAAAGGTGCTTTTCAAAAGGCCATTGGGCTGTTTTTCCTTGAAGATGTTTTGCTCCTATCTGAATAAGCTTCTTGGATGAGAAGCGAAACATCTTCAAGGATGTTTCCAAGTCCAGTGGCCTTTTTGAAAACAGACCTTTGGGACAACCATGACCTGGATGATTGAGAATCTCCATAGACATGGGTGTTCATGCAACATCTATATGAAGCCGTTGGGTGAGATCATCCGTGGTTTCGGGGTAGAGTTCCACCAGTACGCTGACGATACTCAGCTGTATATCTCTACCCCAGACCACCCCAACGATGCCGTGGAAGTGATGTCCTGGTGTCTGGAGGCCGTGCGAGTCTGGATGGGGAGAAACGGGCTCCGTCCAAGACCGAGTGGCTGTGGCTTCCGGTGTCACGATATAGCCAGTTGGTTCCATCTCTGGTTATTGGGGACGAGTCATTGGCCCCTTCAGAGAGGGTGCGCAACTTGGGTGTCCTCCTGGACTCTCAGCTGTCTCTAGAAGACCATATGACAGCCGTGGCCAGGGGGGCTTTCTATCAGGTTTGCCTGATATGCCAGTTGCGCCCCTTTCTGGATCGTGACGCTTTACGCACGGTCCCTCAAGCCCTTGTCACCTCCCTTCTGGACTACTGCAATGCCTCCTGCCCCATACATCCCTCAGACCGATACGCTCCCACAGAGAGGGCCTCCTCAGGGTGCCGTCGGCTGGACAATGCCGACTGGCGACACCCAGGGGGAGAGCCTTCTCTGTGGCGGGCCCAGTCCTCTGGAACGACTTACCCCCTGAACTCCGCACCATCTCCGACCTCCGCCTCTTCCGCAAGTGTCTGAAGACACACCTATTTCATCTAGCCAGCCTAGCGTAATCTCCATTACTGACTATTAGACAGTTTTTAAACTTGGGTTTTTAATTCGGTTTTTAGCGCAGGGTTTATTTATTAGAATAAGTATTTTAAATTTTATATATTTTATATACTTTGTATGTATTTTAACATCCCTGTGCGCCACCCTGGGTCCTAACGAGAAGGGCGGGGTATAAATTTAATAAAATAAAAAATAAATAAAAATAAATAAATGCTCTCTACATGGGGCTCCCCTTGATGTGCACCCGGAGGCTCCAGTTAGTTCAGAATGTGGCCGCGCGGGGGATTCTGGGAGCGTCTAGATGCTCCCACGCGACACCTCTCCTGCGCGAGCTGCACTGGCTGCCTGTGGCTTTCCAGGTGCACTTCAAGGTGCTAGTAACCATCTTTAAAGTGCTCCATGGCAAGGGACGTGGTTACCTGCAAGACCGCCTCCTGCTAACAAACACCTCCCACAGACCAGTTCGTTCCCACAGAGAGGGCCTCCTCAGGGTGCCGTCGGCTAAACAATGCCGGCTGGCGACCCCCAGGGGGAGAGCCTTCTCTGTGGCAGCCCCTGCCCTCTGGAATGACCTACCCCCTGACCTACGGAAGACCACGGACCTGTGCTTCTTCTGTCAGGCCTTGAAGACCTATTTATTTCGTGTGGCCAGCCTGGCGTAGTTTTAATTGTTTTTAGTAGGGGTTTTAGTAGCGTTTTAGGACAGGCTAATCATTTAATATATTTTTAACGTATTTTATGTTTTATACTATTGATTTTTATCGTTGCCTGTACACCACCCTGAGTCCCGAAAGGGAGAAGGGCGGTATAAAAATCTAATAAATAATAATAATAATGATAATGATAATGATGATAATAATAATAATAATAATAATTAATAATTTGCCACACTGAATCCCTGAAGTACACACACTGAGTTCCTACAAGCCCCACAGCCTATGTTCCACCATGCCAGGACCCATATCCTCCCCACCCCCATTGCCCATGGTGCCAGATTTGCACTTGTTGAGGTCTCAATTTATTGGCCGCTTATCTTGCCATAGTGTAACTGAGCAGGTTACATTTACATGTCAGCTAAAATACGAAAAGTTTAAAAAAAAGATAAACTGAAAGATAAAAAAAATACAAAGCAAAAATAAGAATAAAGAAAAGTATGTAAAGAAACAACTTTCCCTTTAGTAACTTTCGCAAATACACAAATAATCTCTTCTCTCCTCATCCTACCCATAAACAATCCACCAGGCCTTGTCACTTCAGTCCAGAAGCCAGCAAAGATCCATTGAAGGGAGAACATGTCTAGTTCAAGCTTTATTTTTAACCATCATGGTCTTCCAATGATTGAGTCCCTTCAAATAGTATCCTAGATTATTTCTTTTCATTTTTCTGTCCCTTCTCACAAAATTCTTCAAAATGTTAATCCTGTTCTCTAAACCCAATATAGAAAAATTTCCCAGGTTACTTTCTTGGTTTGTCATCCTTTGAATTATTAAGCATGAGCTGATTTTTTTTTTTGTATGTCCAGTGAAGCATCTTTTTTCTTGCCATTCTTGTAACCTTTCATTTTTAAAGCCACTTTCAGATCAGTCTCAATCATGCCAAGAAATGTTTGTTCCTCTTGCATGGCATGTTTGAAGCAGTTCCTTTAATCTTCTGGCTGTCCTTGGCCAAAGTGCCACTCTCCTCTCTGCCTGCAGCCTGTCCGGACCCCCATCCGTGTGGTTGCCAAGACCCCTTCCAAAGGCCAGACGGAGCGCAACAAGGAGAACGTGTCTCAGCTCAACAGAACACCTCTGAGCGGTGGGTGTACCCTGACAGCCCCTGCCCAGCGCAATGGCAGCATTTACTCCAGCACCTATTCGGCATTTGCGGTAATTCCCTTCTCCCTCTTCTTGCCCTCTGCCCTCCTGTCCCCGCTGGCTCTGGAGCCCGAAGCAGCCTGCGTTGCCAGATGGCTGCATTCCCCCTCGGGGCCTCTGGCCAGTCAGCCCTTGCCAAAGGGAGGCCAAGAGGCTGGGTGGGTCCCACTTGCTGATGGGGCTCCTTTGGCTCCTGCTGCCCCTGCCTGTAAATGGCAGTGGCAAAGGAGGGGCCGCTGCATGCAGAAAGAGGAGCCCCCAATTCTGCCTCCCTCTATCCAGTTCCTTCCCTGCCGCTGCTTCCCCTCCCACCAAAAGCCCCTCATGTTGTCCACATACTTACCTCCACTGCCTTTCAAGCCCCTGCCCCCCCCCAGCTTCCTCTGCCACCTTCACACCAGCTGTTCTCTTCCCTCCCCAGCGGGCACTTTCAGAGGCTTCCAAATCTGAGCACCCGTCCCACATCCTCAACTCCACGGCTTCCAATCCTGACAGCTGAAGGGGAGCCGTTTCCAGCCCTGGAGCCACTCGCCCTCCAGGCTCCACCATGAACTGGACCTTCTGGGTTTATGCTGCCACTTTTAACTGTTTTTAATGAATTGATTTTCAAGTTTTATGTTACAGGGAATAAAAGGTCTAGATGCAGCAGCTCTTCTGGGCTCCGGCCTGCTGTTCATGCGGGGGCGGGGGGGGGGGCAGGGGGGAGCAGGCGGAGGCTTTCCTCCCTCTTTCTTTGGGCACAGGAAGGGGAGACACACCAGGGAGTCCTCTACAAGGATGCCCCACCTCCCTCTTCACCAGCTGGGCTGGCATCCCTGGCACTTCGACTGCACATTGAATGATCATGGCTAGATTTGCACCTTCTTCACTACAGCAGCCTCTTATTTATTTGTGTGGCTGTTCGCTTGTTCAAAGATGTAGGTGAGCAGCAAAAAATCGGTTGTATTGTTTTGAAAAAGCTTTTTTTAAATGTCAGACTTTGCTCTACATCATTTTATTCTGCATTTAATGTTGTGCTTCTGATGTGTAAACATGGCCCAATTCTCGTTCACGGGATGTCCGGTTGAATCAAGATGGAGCTCTGTGAGGTTGCTTGGCCTCCAGGGAAAGGCCTGCCGGACGTGGCTTCTTCATGGCCCACTCTTGGCAGCCGCAGCTTGGACAAAAGTGGTCCACGGCCCACAGACCACGTCCTGCACCCTGAGATTCCTCTCCACAAAGTAGCAAACTCTCCTTGGCCAGTCACAGGTGGCTCTGTCCTGGTGCCCCAACTGACCGTATTTCCCTGGGAACAAAAGCAACGGTTGGCCCCACAAAACCTCTGGCCAGGCCCCCCAGCCTCCCAAGCGCCTTACCTACCCCAGCCCCAGGTGTAGAGCTGGCCGGCCCCTGAAAAGGAGAGGAGCAGGGTGAGGCCTTCCCTTGGCAGCAAGGGCTGCGAGGGGGGCAGGGAGGGGGAGCTGGAGAAGGGTGGCTGCCGCTAGACCCCCCCCCCACGGGAGCCCCCCAGGGACCATCCCCCCCCCCCCGTTGGCCAGGAGAGCCTTTGCGGGGGCAGAACCCCCAAGACCCTGGCGTGGCCCCTCTGCCCGTCCGCCTTCCCAACCCCCCCTCCGCTCACCGGTCACGGCGGCCGTGTGTCGGGACCCGCAGCTGACCAGCCGCACCTCGGCCTCCTCGGGCAAATCCAGCAGGGCGGGGAAGGGCTGCACCGAGACGAAGGGCGCTTCGTCGCCTCCCGACCCGTCCGCCGCCCCCGCCTCCAGCCCGTCGCTGCCCGGAGCGACGCTGCGCCCGCAAAGGGAGCGATTCCGCGGGGCCGAACCGGGCTCCTGGGCTGCTGCTGCTGCTGCCGCCGCCGCCTCGCCGGCCTTTTTGGAGGGCAGCCCCAGCTGTCCCGCCTCGTTCCAGCCCCACAAGTAGAGATCGCCCGCATCTGGGGAGGGGCAGAGGGGGCTGAGTGGCCGTCGGGGGCTCCCCTCCCCCCCCCCCGCTGCCCTCCTTCCCCCAGCGCCGCTCACCGCTGACGGCCGCCGAGTGCCAGCCGCCCGCCGCCGCCTCCGCCACCGCCAAGCCCTGCAGCGCCTCCACCGCCCGCGGCTCCCGCCGGCTCTCCAGGTCGCCGTGCCCGAGCTGCCCGTGCCTGCGCAGAGACGGAAGGGCGCTCGGTCCCGCTCCGCCCCGCCCCGCAGCCCCGCCCCTCCGGCCCCCGGGCTCACCTGCCGCCGCCCCAGGAGAAGAGCGCCCCGCCGGCCGCCAGCAGCAGCGCGTGCTCCAGGCCCAGCAGCAACCGGCGCGCCGGGAGGGCGGCGGGCAGCGCGGTGAAGAAGGGCGGCCGGGGGGCCACGTAGCCGCCGGGCACCAGCGGCAGCTCTGCGGGGAAAGGGCGGGTCAGCCGGAGGGGCCCCGCTCTTCCCCCCCTCCCTCCGCCCCTCCCGGGCGCCGCCCACCTATCGCCGCCGCCTCCGCCGCCCGCAGCTCCCTCCGCCAGGCCGGGCGGCCGTCCAGCAGCGCGTCCGGGGCCGTGGCGGCGGGCCAGGCCTCCAGCGCGGCCTCCCGCAGCAGCAGCACGTGCGTCTCGGAGGGCAGCGCGTCCAGGCAGTCCCGCGGCAGCGCCGCCGCCACCGCCCCCTGCAGCCGCACCCGGCCCGGCCCGCCGCCCGCCACCACCGCCGCGAAGCTCCAGCTCGGCCTCACGCGGCGCACCGGCCCCAGACCCTCCGCCCGCAGCGGCTCCGGCCCGCCCTCCCCGCCGCCGGCCCAGCGGAACCCGAAGCAGAACCAGCCGCTCTCCCCGCCCGCCGCCATTCCTTCGCTGCCAGGAGCCGCCCGGGACCGCAGCCTCGGCCTGCTCAGCCGGCGGGCGGGATCGCCGATGCCCCCGAGCGGCAGAGCACGGCAGCCCGTTGCCGCCGCGCAGAGAAAGCCGCGCAGGCCTGGAAGCCGCGGGGTGGGGCCTGTGCGCTGGACCGAGGGCCCGGCCACCTTCGGGGCTACTCAAGGGGCACCATCAGGCTTCGGATGAACAGAGTTGGAAGGGACCTTGGAGGTCATCTAGTCCAACCCCCCACCCAAGCAGGAGACCCTCCACCCTTTCTGACAGATGGCCGCCCAGTCCCTTCTTGAAAGCCTCCCACAACTTCCGAAGGCAACTTGTGTTCCAGGGGTTTTGTTCTCCCTGTCAGGAAATCCCTCCTTATTTCCAGGTTGAATCTCTCCTCCTTCAGTTTCCATCCATTCTTCCTTGTGTGGCCTGGGGGGGGGGGGGGCTTTGGAGAATAGCTTGACCCCCTCCTCTCTGGGGCAGCCCCTCAAAAATTGGAAGATGCTCTCCTGCCTCTCCTGGTCCTTCTCTTCCTTTGACCAGCCATGCCCAGTTCCTGCAATCATTCATCGGATGTTTTAGCCTCCAGTCCCCTCATCGTATTTGTTCCTCTTCTCTGCACTCTTTCTAGAGTCTCAACATCTTTTTTTTATAGTGTTGTGACCAAGACTGGATGCAACATTCTAGGTGTGACCTGACTAAGGCTTTATAGCAGTGATGGCTAGCCTTTTTGTTTTTACAAAAGGAAGCGCTTGCCCCCCCCTCCGCCCCCATGATACAATGCACACACGACTCTTCCACACATGCGCATGATCTCCACATACATGTGCAACACACACACACACACACACGTGCCCTGCTCTCACTGCCCGTTTTTGGCTTCCAGGTTGCCAGGCAACCTCCCTCCCTACTTTAAAGCCCTCTTGATAAGATGCCCTCTAGGCCAAACTGCCTCTCTCAGTTCAAGCTTAAGGAAATTCCTTTATTTTTGTTGCTCCAGAGTTTAATCAAATTTAAATGATAAAGCAATTTTAACAAAAGACCAGGAACACCTTCTGAATAATAGGAGCCTTTTGACACTAGAAATGCCTGGCATGCAGACGTTTAGCTATTTTATGCACAAGCTGGACGGCTCTCTCCCTGGAATGCCTTAGCAAGAAACATCCTTGATAGCAAGAGGTTGAATTTTGAGATAACTGTTCTTATTGATGGGAACGTGCAAAATGTCCCATAGGAAGATGGAATAGTTGTCTTGGGATAGCCGTGTCTCATCTCTAGATTTGCCTAGACTAATGTTTCTCAACCTCTGGCACCTTCAAGGTGGGTGACTAGAACTCCCAGGATTCCCCACCCAGGCGTCAGTTAAGTCCTCCTATCCTAAAGTTGCCAAGGTTAGGAAATACTAATCTAGACATCGGCAATGGCAGCTGACTGGAGATGGGAGTGAGGGCTGGAGTGGCCCCTCCAGTGGAACATGTTATGGGGGAGCTGCCATGGGGGGTGAGGGAGAAGGAGGAGGGATTATGAGGATTCTACTTACTGTACAAAGATAGTAATACCCTTCTTTTTAGTTTGGCTTGTGTCCAAAATCTAGAAAAAATAAAATATTCTAATTTTTATCTTTCTATTAAAACAGCAGCTGATGGGGAGAAAATCTTGGCAGAATAAGGTGAGATGTTCTGAGTTCAAAACTGAGTTCTATATCACTTCTGTTTCCTCTGTGAAAAGAGAAGTAACTGTGTTCTTTTCAAATACTAGAGTAATCTTTACATCTTTTGTGTTGCTAAGTGGGCAATCAAGCAAATGGAGAGGGGAAAATAGCAAACCTTTTGAACCAGGAAGGATGCAAATTATTATGTATGTATTTTAATATTTAGCTAAAAGGTTAAAGGGGTGGGTGTTTATGATGGGTCTGTTATAAGGTTTCTAAGGGATTGATTATATATAGAATAAATATCAGACTAGGAAGTACTATGTAGCTTTTAGGTAAGAATGTTTAGATTGATAGGTGAACAGAGTAAACAATATTTGGGATGCTTGGAATTATTAGAGTGGTGTATAGCGGAAGTCAGGGGGGTGGGTTTGAATGGGAGATGGGGAGGGTTAGGGTGGAGGGTGGGGAAATATATATGTATGATTAATCTAGAGATGGGAATAATGGGATATGGTTTTTTTTAAAGAGAAATTTATATTATGTTTTATATAGGTTTAATTAAGCTAGAAGATGGCAATGGGATATTGATATATTAAGAGAAATTTATATTGTGTTTGCTGGGAGGCGAGGGGGTATAATATCTGAATGAGAAATTTATTTTAAGACGGGGTGAGGGGAGGGGGCATAGTATTTGTATGTGATTTTTATTATATGTCGGGGGGGTAAAAAGGGGGGAAATTTGTTTGAATAAAACTTTTTCAATAATAAAAAAAAAAAAAAAACTGAACTTCTCCTCCCCTCCCTCCAATTTTTCCTGATTTGTTTCAGCCTGGTATGCTGGCTTGGGAGGGGGAAGAGAGATGCTACAAAGAAGGAAGAACCAATCTCAAGATGAGTCTTGAGGACATGTTTCTCTTTTAGTTTCTGTTGTAATCTATGACTAAGAAGCTGGTGGGATGGTGGTTATTCCCAAAGAGCATCAAGTGTTTGGTGTTTCCTTTGGACGACAACCACAAATGTTTTCTCCCACCCACCCTTACTCCCTCCGTTTCTGGAGTCAGCAGAAAACTTTACGTCATGAAGCATGTTGTCTCCACTGCTAGTCTTGGCCTGCTTCTCCTGCCTCTGGTACCTCTGCATTTCTCCAAGCCTTCTTGCCTAAGACGCTCAGGCTGCCTCGTGGGATGTGAAAACAAGGATTCGGTCACTGCCAGGGGCAAAATTACCCAAACCAAAGATGCACTCAATGACTGTTGTGGCCAGCCAGAGGAGCTGGCAACGGAGTCGGACAGTGAGGAGGTTGGGGAGGAGCATGGGCCAGTCCTGGAGGCTGGGGAAAATTCGGAGAAGGGCTCTGCATCTGAGGCAGAGACAGGGCTGAGGCCATCTGGCAGTGACCAGGTGCCTGTGGAGCTAGACCAGGGGTCTGCAAAGTTGGCTCTTTTAAGACTGGTGGACTTCAACTCCCAGAATTCCCCAGCCAGCCTCGCTGACTGGGGAATTCTGGGAGTTGAAGTCCACCAGTCTTAAAAGAGCCAACTTTGCAGACCCCTGAGCTAGGCAGCAGTGAGGCAGAGGAACAGCTGGAGCCTATTCCTAGTGTCCGATGTGCAGAGCTGCCAGAAAAAAAAAAAACTCAGAAATCAGGGTCAACTTAGAAGTAGAGTCACAGGTGGAAGGTGATTGGCCCCTCCCATCTATATAAATAAAAACGTAAAATAGTTTGTACGAATCCACTAATCTCAAAAACTACTGGACCGATTTACCTCAATTTTTCACACAATGTTCACAAGGACTTCCAATAATAGAATAGCTACTCATTTTGTGCCTAGCACACATGTGTCATGTGCAAGGTACACAAATGTAAAATGTACCCACTGATCATGTTTTCAACTCCCTGTAGCCCCGCTCACCTGGCATTTCCAACAGTCATTTCCTCAAGAACACTGTACGGAGGCCTAAAAGGGCCAACACAAGGCACAGAGGATAGCAAACTCCCAGGTGGCCCATATAGAGAAAGAGAGGAAGAAATACAGTTTAATAAAAGAGGGACTAGGGGAGACATGATAGCAGCCTTCCAATATCTCAGGGGTTGCCACAAAGAAGAGGAAGTCAAGCTATTCTCCAAAGCACTTGAGGGCAGAACAAGAAGCAATGGGTGGAAACTAATCAAGGAGAGAAGTAACTTAGAACTGAGGAGGAATTTCCTGACAGTTAGAACAATTAATCAGTGGAACAGAAGTTGCCTCCAGAAGTTGTGAATGCCCCAACACTGCAAGTCTTTAAGATGATGTTGGATAGCCATTTGTCTGAAATGGTATAGGGAGTGATGGCTAACCTTTTTTGGCTCGCGTGCCAAAAGCAGGGGGAGTGCAGGGGCGATGTGCACAGGTGTGCCACATCCATAATGCTATGTGCATGACCCCCTGCATTTGGCATGCTTTTTACCTCCTCCCCAGGCTCCAGAGGCTTTATAGGAAGGCTGTTTTCACACACACCTCCAGAGGGCAAAAAACAGCCTCAAAAGAAGGCCTAAATCAGCTGGCCAGGGCACATATACACACTGAAGCTGACAGGGCAATGCCTCGCATGCCCTAAGAAATGGTTCCGTGTGCCACCTGTGGCACCCGTGCCATAGGTTCGCTATCATGGGTATAGGGCTTCCTGCCTAGGCAGGGAGTTGGACTAGATGACCTCCAAGGTCCCTTCCAACTCTGCTATTGTATTACAGTAGGTAGGTAGATAGAGGGATAGAGAGAGAGAGAGAAATACAGTAGGTAGGTAGGGTGATAGATAGGGAGAAATACAGTAGGTAGGTAGGGGGATAGATAGGGAGAAATACAGTAAGTAGGTAGAGGGATAGAGAGGGAGAAATACTGTAGGTAGGCAGGGGGATAGATAGGGAGAAATACGGTAGGTAGGTAGGTAGGTAGAGGAATAGAGAGAGGGAGAAATACGGTAGGTAGGTAGAGGGAGAAAGGAAGAAATATAGTAGGTAGGTAGTAGGGGGATAGATAGGGAGAAATACAGTAGGTAGGTAGGTAGAGGAATAGAGCGAGGGAGAAATATGGTAGGTAGGTAGGTAGAGGGAGAAAGGAAGACATAGTAGGTAGGTAGGGGGATAGAGAGGGAGAAATACAGTAGGTAGGCAGGTAGGTAGATGGGATAGAGAGGGAGAAATACAGAAGGTAGGTAGGTAGAGGAATAGAGAGAGGGAGAAAGGAAGAAATGCAGTAGGTAGGTAAGTAGTGGGATAGACAGGGAGAAATACCATAGGTAGGTAGGTAGTTGTATAAATAGGAAGAAATACAGTAGGTAGGTAGGTAGGTAGAGGAATAGAGAGGGAGAAATACAGTAGGTAGGTAGTAGAGGGATAGAGAGGGGGAAATACAGTAGGTAGGTAGGTTGGGGCTTATATGGTGGTTGTGTGTATGTGTGCAGGTGTAAATCTACACACAGATTGGTTGGCCATTTAACCAGACTGGGCCACAGCAACGCGTGGCCGGCTATAGCTAGTAGGAAATAAAGGAGGAGCGAAAGGGGAGGGGGCTTTTGCAGGAAACAATTCATTTGTTCCTTAGATTCATTTCAGGAGTGTGAAGATTCTGTCTGTGAATCTCACGGACTCTGTGCCCAGTCTTTCCTTGCACAGCACCTCATTTAGAAAATATTTTACATGGCAGCTTTCCAAGATAGATCAGGTCTGCCATCATAAATATTCCTTTGAAAGACTGTTTGCCAAGCCTTGCTGAATGTGAATGAGAGGAATTCACATTTGTTTAATAAAAGGGGTTTTGTCTGGACCAGGACTCTGTCTCGTGGTTTTTGGGGAAGCTTCGGTCAGAACAATGACCCTGAGAGAGATGGGGAGCTCCATCCAACCAGCAAAGTCCAGGATGGCTGCTCTGTTGTTCTTCGAAGAAAAGATGGGTCTTTGATATTATGTGTGGATTTTTGTCGGATCAATGGTGTCTATGTTAAAAACATGTACCCCTTCCTCCTTATGACAGACATGCTGAGATACCTGGCCAAGGGAACAGTAGTCACCAAGCTGAACTTGAGGGAAGCATATTACCGAATGAAAATAAAATAGGGCAACGAGTGGAAAACCATTTTCAATTGTCCCTTAGGACAGGGTCACCAAATCAATGGCTCCCCTCTCCCTTGTGCCTGGACGTTCTCAAGGGAAGAGACAAGGGAAGTGTCAGACCTGCTTCCATCATCAATCAGGAAAGACCACGCTTAAGCTCATTTAGGAAGTTTAAGGTTACTTTTACTGAATGTGATAAGACTGCAGCGAAAGTCAAGCAAGAATGAAACATTTAGGCGCGTAACATACGTAGCAAAGCATAACCCAGCCCTTAAGCCCCTTGACCCCAGTATACTGTCCAATGCAGAGTTGGTCACGACGTCAGGTGCACTTCCTGCCCAGGACCATCATCACAGTGGAATGCAAGACCGTTAGCTTAGGTGATAACAGACAGCTCACTCAATACCCAGACAGCCCCTCCCTCCCCGTTTCTAAATGACAGCCGAAGCGAGCAAAAAGCGGAGGCTGACAGGAAGACTGGGGCAGGGAATTGGGCTTCTCCCCAACATCCATGGAGCCCTTGGGCAAGTTCTACTCTTAAGTAAAACTACAATAAGGAAATCAGAACAGACCGAGTGGCAGAAGGAAATCAGAGGTCTTGGGTGCTCTCTGAGCTTGTTTTCTTACAGGTGTTTCTTTACCCAAACTAGGTAACATCATCAGTGTGGTAAAGAGTTGGGTTTGCTCTCAGTTGATGTTCTAGTGCAGTGATGGCTAACCTTTTTTGACTCGCGTTCCAAAAGCGTGGAGAGTGAAGTGGGGATGTGCACAGGTGTGCCACACCACACCCATAATGCTATGTGCGCGACCCCGTTTTTGGTGTGCTTTTTTTGCCCTCTCCAGGCTCCAGAGGCTTTCTAGGAACCTGGGGTGAAAAACGGCTTCAAAAGAAGGCCTAAGGCAGCTGGCCAACGCACACATCTGCACTGGAGCTGACAGGGCAACTCCTCGCGTGTCCTAAGAAATGGTCCAGCGTGCCACCAGTGTCATAGGTTTGCCATCATGGTTCTACTGGCTTGCCCTGTCAGTGTTGGTGAAGGTGGTCTTAGAGGTTCTTCGGTTGGGCTGTTTACTGTTGGCTTGTTTGGTAGCTCCTTGGTTGGGGTACCATTTACTTGACTGACTTTCCTAAGAATGAGAACAATTAGCCAGTGGTATTGCTTGCCTCCAGAAGTTGTGGGGGCTCCATCACTGGAGGCTTTTAAAAGGAGACAAGAAAACCATTTGCCTGAAATGGTGTAGAATCTCCTTGGCCCCTTGCAACTCTGTTATTCCAAATAACCTCCCAACAAAGGTTTAGATAAAAACCCCTCCTTTCTAAATTGGCCTCCATGGACAGTCCTGGAGAGCTGTCTTCCCCCGACTGCCAGGTCTTGCTCAAGGTGCATCCATTCCACCCTGGCAGAAGGCATGAACAGGGACTATGTTGGTCTTTACTGCCCTAAAAAAAGACACTTTAGAGTTGTGGAACACTCAGAGTTTATTTGGGCGCTTTCCCTCCAAGAGAGCCCAGAGGGGGGGTGTCTTCACTCGGAGGGAGAGGACCAGCCCAGTCACCGGCCATCAGGCTGCGTTTGGGGGGGGGGGAATCAGCAGGCCAGAAACCCCCAGCCTTGGTCCCTCCTCTTTAAAAGGCCCAAAGAATCGAGAGAGGCCCAGAGACACGGCGCCTCTTCTAGCCTCTCCCGACCATCGCCCGCCCTTGCCCTCAGCCAGACAGGAGGCGGCTTGGCCGGACAAGAGAGGGAAGCAGCGGTCCCTCCTCCTGCCCAGGCGATGCGTCAAGAGGCAGCTGGCCCTTCGGGGCCTCCTCGGGCGCCTCTTGTGCCCCTCCCGTCGGGAAGCATCCCCCGCCTCTTGTTGCAGTCCAGGTGGAGCTCCGCAGCGGATGGCAGGCTCTGCGCCCTCGGGGCGGCTCCGCAAGTGGGCGCGGGTCTCGAGCGGGCGCTGGCGCGGGCATCCTGTTTCAAGCCTCGCTCGGGCGATGGGCAGAAGCGGCTCTTCAGCACCCGGCGGATGACCTCGGGTGTCACGCCGAAGCCCTGCGCCAGTCGGCCATCCGGCCACTCCTCGGGGAAGGTGCGGCGGAGGAACCTGTGGAGGGCGGGAGGGGGAGGGTCAGGCAGGGGGGCACCTGGCCGGGGTGGGCTGGGTCCCCGCCGGGCTCTCCTTACCGGATCTGCTCCATCGCGCGAAGGCTCAAGGAGCGCTCAGGGGGCTCCGGGGGCTCCATCAGCTTCCGCAGCCGCCGCTCGCGGCTCTGGCGGGCGCGGACCTGCAGCCTCCTGTGGGCGAGAGGTGGGTCAGGCGGGGGGAAGCCACAGGGGTGGGGGTCAGGCGGGGCAGGGGAGCCACGGGGGAGGGGGGGTCAGGTGGGGGGAGCCGCGGGGGAGGGGGGTCAGGCAGGGCAGTGGAGCCATGGGGGAGGGGGATAGGTGGGGGGAGTCGTGGGCAGGCCGGGCAGGGGAGCCACAGGGAGGGGGGTTTAGGCGGGGGGAGCCACGGGGAGGGGGGGTCAGGCGGGGGGGAGCCACAGGGAGGGGGGTTTAGGCGGGGGGAACCACGGGGGAGGGGGGGTCAGGAGGCGGGGTCAGGCGGGGGGGAGCCACGGGGAGGCGGGGTCAGGCGGGGGGGAGCCACGGGGAGGGGGGGGCGCCTACCTCTCCAGCTCCTGCAGCGGCTCCTCTAGAGCCGGGACTCCCCCGTCGGCGCGCGCGGCCGCCAGCCTTGCCATCAGCTTCCGAGGGTCCGGCACCCGCGGGGGCTTCATGGCCGGAAGGCGGCCCCTCCGGATAGGCCCTCGGGGTTGCGGGCGCCCGCGCGGCCCCGAGACGAGGGTGAAGGACGCCCCCCCCCCCCCGACCCCGACGGCCCCGCGTCTTCCGCGCCTGCGTCCCGCTCCCCTGCGCCTCTCCTCGGGAAGGCGCTTGCGCAGGAGGCCCCGCGTGGCTTCCCGAGGTCCCCTCCGTTCTCTCCGCTGTGCGGCGTTTGCCTCGTTTGTGTGGGAGTTTTACACCCGCCCGGCCAGAAGGGCGTCCTTAAAAGACGCGCTGCCCTTACGGGACCCTCTGCGTAGGCAGCCCCGGTGGCCTCCCAGGGCGGAGCGGGGGAAGGCCGGGAAGCTCTGCTCAGAGAGGCGCAGGTGGAGCCACCACCAACAGCGCCCCCTTTTCTCCTGAAAGCGTCTCCTCTCCTGCCATCCTGGGCATCCAATGGCGGAACTGGGCCCGCCTCATCCAGTGAAGGGCCTCTGGGAAGGAGGGAAGTGGGGACTCGGAGCGGATAATGGAGGCTCCCTTGCAAAAGAATAATGGGAGGAAGCACCGCCACCCCTCCTCCATTTCAGATGCCTCCGTCCCTCCTTTCTCTGGAAAGCCTGGGGGCGGAGAAGAAACATTTGCAGCCTCCAATTCAGGGAATGCCGTGAGAATCTCCTGTTGCCGGAGCACCTTTTTTGGTCTTAAATTGTTTCAATCATTTGCAAACTGATTTTCCCCACAGAAGTCAAGTGTCCCCTTAGAGAGAACCGAGTTTCAGTTCCTTCCATGGTTTCTAAACTCTGGAGCTGACTCAACAGGAACAGCTTTCAAGGCCTTGTTTAACAAACCGAAAAATACCCATCCTCCGCCCCACAGAGAGAAATCAGAGGAGATATTCTGTGATTAACCTGCATTTTTCAATCAACTTCTGGAAGAGAGGCTGCTTATACAAGCTAGCTCTTCCAACAAGCTCACTAAGGTAACAAACTAGGTAAGAAAGTCAGCTGGGTATCTTTGGCCCAGTCACTTTGTGGGGAAAAGAGGAGGAAGGAGTATTAGGTATGTTCACCACCTTGAATTACTTATAAAGGCAGAATGGGAGGCACCGTTTTACAGTGGTTCTCGTCCTACCTCTCTGGTCGGTCGCAATATGTGTTGACAGGAGGGCAGAGGTCGACCTCGAGACCCCTCTTATGCGGGGTTCCTCAGGGGTCGGTCCTCTCACCCCTCCTGTTTAACACATATGAAGCCGCTGGGCGAGATCATCCGTGGTTTTGGGGTGGGATATCATCTGTACGCTGATGACACTCAGTTGTACATATCCACCCCAGACCACCCCAACGATGCCACCAAGGTGCTGTCCCAGTGTTTGGAGGCCGTACGGATCTGGAACTGCGCATGCGCGAAGATGGCGGTCTGCCACCGAGCGCTATGAGGGCCGCGGGAGTTGTGGGCGGCTAGGGCATGTCGCCTGGCCCGTTTGCCAACTTTTAGGGCCAGGCCCAGCGAGACGCTCACCCTGGCTGCCTTTTGAGGCCAGGACGAGCTTCCAGGGTGATCCGGCGGCTCTGCATGGGCCATCGGAGGGAAGCTGACCGGAGGCTCCAAAACGCCGCGCTGCTCCGAGGCTTGAATGGAGCGGCGCGTGGCGCGGAGGAGAGAAGGAGAGGAATGGAGGAACAGAGTGGAGTGGAGCCGCGCGGCGTGGAGGAGAGGAGAAGAGCGGTGCCGGTATGAGCTGACGAGCGGAGCCGGGACGGCCAGTGGGCGGAGAAGTGACCAGCGCTGGAGCGGACATCAGAGGCCAGCGACTGTAAAGACCTGGGGAGGCCAGACAGAGCCGGACCTGGCTAGCTGAGGACCAACTGGACTGGCATGGGCCGGCAGGGTAACATCGAGGCCGCAAGGCCTGGCTGGGCCGGGCCGGGCCTAAGGAGATCTGGGCCTGGCAGGCCGAAAGATACCAGGAGCGCTGGAGGCGTTGGGGCCGAAGGAGATGCCACCGGGGACAAAGGTGGGCAGTGGAGGCTCCAGGCCGAGAAAAACTGGCCTCAGCTATTAGAACTCTTCAGCTGAGGCCCTTAAGACTCCTGGTATTGTGGGACTGGAGGAGTCCTTGAGGACTACAGGCCGGGACTAATTTACAACTGGAAGGCCAAAGCCACCCTCTACCCCCAGTCTGATATATCTATATGAACTTATTCTCCCACCTTCGATGACAAACTAACTATTTATGAACTATGATTAACTATCTTTGAACCATGCATGATTTTCATGAATTTATGAACTATTTATGAACTTTTTAGAGCCGGTCTAGACGTCTCCTGAGTTTAACTTGTACTATACATATTTTAACATCTATTTTAATATTTAATAACATCTAGAATTTTAATGCCCTGTCTAACAACTCCTCTGACCTTATATTTTATATATATTTATACATATTTATATATATCATATTTATGACATTCACCATGAAGTACTCTAAGGCAGACCTTTTCTACTGCGGGAGTCCCCCTACTCGCAGGTATGGCCCTCCGCGTCAACGAGGGCCCACCTTGATGAGGGATTCTGTATCAAGAGAGGTGGGCGGGTCGCAGTTCTAGGGGTGTTTGAACAAAATTCTTAATTTGGCTTTTAGGGGGTTCCAGGGAGGGATAGTTTACAATTTAAATGGGGGATTTAATCTGGTTTTAGCGCAGGTTTTGTCATTTAATAAGTTTTTTAAATTATAATTGGTACTATTTTGTATATTGTTTTAAATTCCTGTGCGCCGCCCTGGGTCCTCTCGGAGAAGGGCGGGATATAAATTGAATAAATTGAATTGAATTGAATTGGATGGGTAATAACAAACTCAAGCTCAACCCGTCCAAGACGGAGTGGCTGTGGTTTCCAGCACCCCGGTTCAGCCAGATTACTCCAACTCTGGCCATTGGGGGCGAAACACCGCCCCCCGTGGAGAGGGTGTGCAATTTGGGTGTCCTCCTGGACTCTCGGCTGTCTATGGAGGACCATGTGGCAGCCGTGGCCAGGGGGGCGTTTCATCCGGTATGCCTGATGCGCCAATTGCACCCCTTACTGGACTGAGCTTCCCTTCGCACAGTCACTCAAGCTCTCGTGCCTTCCCACTCGACTACTGTAATGCTCTCTACATGGGGCTTCCCTTGAGGTGCACTCGAAAGCTACAGCTAGTCCAGAATGCAGCCGCGCGAGTGATTGCAGGAGCCTCTAGATGCTCCCATATAACACTGATCCTGCGCGAGCTGCACTGGCTTCCTGTGGTCTTTCGGGTGCGCTTCAAGGTTTTGACGACCATCTTCAAAGCGCTCCATGGCTCGGGGCTTAGTTATATGCGAGACCGTCTCCTGCCCCATACATCCCTTCGGCCGATCCGCTCCCACAGAGTTGGCCTTCTCAGGGTGCCGTCAGCCGGGCAATGCCGTCTGGCGACACCCAGGGGAAGAGCCTTCTCTGTGGCGGGCCCTGCCCTTTGGAACGACCTACCCCCTCAATTGCGTACCATCACAGACCTCCGCCTCTTCCGCCAGTGTCTAAAGACCCCTCTTTTTCAGCAAGTCGGCCTAGCCTAACCCTCCCGTCGAGACTATTTAGATAGTTTTAAATTGGGGATTTTAATTTGATTTTAGCATAGGATTATAATTTAATTTAATATATTTTTGAATTCTGTATTTATTGTATTGTTTTGTATGTTTTTTAATTCCTGTGCGCCGCCCTGGGTCCTTTGTGGAGAAGGGCGGGATATAAATGTGATTAAAATAAAATAAAAATAAAATAAAAAGAATGAAAATCTAATAAATACACAAATAAATAAAACGTTCAGCTCTAACCCCAATCAAATCATAACTCCCCTCTTGTGCTGTAGCAGCATCCAGGGCCTGCCAGACACTTAATCCTCATTCACTGATAACTGAGCAGCTCCAGGACTGAGGAGAAGATTTCGGGACTCTAAAATTTGCCCAACAAAAGGAACCCCTTGGGGAGTTGAGTTCAGGAGATCTGTGAGTACAGATAGTCCTCGATTTACAAGTATAATTGAGCCTAACATTTCTGTTGCTAAGTGAGACGTGTTAACTGAGTTTCATCCCATTTTACCATCTTTCTTACCATGTTGAGTGAATCACAGAAGTTAGTAAGCTTCCCATTGACTTTGGTTGTCAGAAAGTTAGGGTTGGGGGGATCCCGGGACACTGCAAAGTTGTCAATATGAGTCAGTTGCTAAGCGCCTGAATTTTGGCTATTTGACCCTGGGGATGCCCCAAAGGTTGTAAGTGTGAAAATCTATATAAATAAAAACGTAAAATAATTTGTACGAATCCACTAATCTCAAAAACTACTGGACCGATTTACCTCAATTTTTCACACAATGTTCACAAGCACTTTGGATAATAGAATACCAACTCATTTTGTGCCTAGCACACATGTATCGTGTGCAAAGTACACACATGTAAAATGTACCCACGGAAAATCTTTTCACTTCCCTGTAGCCACGCCCATCAGACTGCTTTTCAACTGTCAGTATTGGAAGAGGCCTCATATGGAGGCCTCTTAGGGCCAAAAAGGCACTGGATAGCAAACTCCCAGGTGGCCCATAGAGGGGGGGGGGGAATACTGCTCAAGACTGTTATCTGAGGTAAAAACACGGAGGCAGGGAGCTACTTTAAACTGAACCAAACTGTAACAAAGAACCACCCGTCTGACAGCAAATACAGTTTAATAAAAGAGGGACTAGGGGAGACATGATAGCAGCCTTCCAATATCTCAGGGGTTGCCCCAAAGAAGAGAGAGTCAAGCTATTCTCCAAAGCACCTGAGGGCAGAACAAGAAGCAATGGGTGGAAACTAATCAAGGAGAGAAGCAACTTAGAACTGAGGAGAAATTTCCTAACAGAACAATTAACCAGTGGAACAGAAGTTGTCTCCAGAAGTTGTAAATGCCCCAACACTGCAGGCCTTCAAGAAGATGTTGGATAGCCATTTGTCTGAAATGGTATAGGGCTTGCTGCCTAGGCAGGGAGTTGGACTAGATAACCTCCAAAGTCCCTTCCAACTCTGCTATTGTATTATTGTACTACAGTAGGTAGGTAGACAGGGGAATCTACAGTTTAATAAAAGAGGGACTAGGGGAGAGAGGATAGCAGCCTTCCAATATCTCAGAGGTTGCCACAAAGAAGAGGAAGTCAAGCTATTCTCCAAAGCACCTGAGGGCAGAACAAGAAGCAATGGGTGGAAACTAATCAAGGAGAGAAGCAACTTAGAACTGAGGAGGAATTTCCTGACAGTTAGAACAATTAACCAGTGGAACAGAAGTTGCCTCCAGAAGTTGTGAATGCCCCAACACTGCAAGTCTTTAAGAAGATGTTGGATAGCCATTTGTCTGAAATGGTTTAGGGAGTGATGGCTAACCTTTTTTGGCTCGCGTGCCAAAAGCAGGGGGAGTGCAGGGGCGATGTGCACAGGTGTGCCACATCCATAATGCTATGTGCATGACCCCCTGCATTTGGCATGCTTTTAACGTCCTCTCCAGGCTCCAGAGGCTTTATAGGAAGGCTGTTTTCACCCTCACCCCCCCCCTCCAGAGGGCAAAAAATGGCCTCAAAAGAAGGCCTAAATCAGCTGGCCAGGGCACACATACACACTGAAGCTGACAGGGCAATGCCTCGCATGCCCTAAGACAGTGGTGGGCAAACTCATTAGTCAACAGAGTCAAATATCAACAATACCACAATTGAAATTTCTTTTGAGAGCCGGAAGGTGTGGCCTGTTTTGTGGGAGTGGCTCAGCGGTCATGTGACTGGGTGGGCGTGGCCAACTTGGAAAATGTGAAACTCACTTAACAATGGTCTTGGTTAGCAACCAAACTTAGGCTCAATTGTGGTCATAAGTTCTTTCTTTTTTCTTTCTTTCTTTCTTTTTTCTTTCTTTCTTTCTCTCTTCCTTCCTTCCTCTCTTTCTCCATTTCTCTCTCTCTCTCTCTTTCTCCATTTCTCTCTTTCTCTCTTTCTCTCTTTCTTTGTCTCTCTTTCTCTCTCTTTCTTTCTCTCTTTCTTTCTTTCCTTCTTTCTCTCTCTCTCTCTCTTTCTTTCTCTCTTTCTTTCTGTCTCTCTTTCTTTCTTTCTTTCTTTCTTTCTTTCTTTCTTTCCCTCCCTCTTTCTCTTTCTTTCTCTTTCTTTCTATCTGCTTTGTGTGCCCATCGCTGTCACTCTGTGTGTGTGTGTGTCTGTCTGTCTCGCATTCAAGCACTTAATCACTCATTCTGTGTCTCTATCTTTCTCTCCCTCCCTCCCTCTCTGTCTCTCCCTGTCTCTCTGTGTGTGTCTGTCACTCTCTGATTCCCCCCTCCCTCCTTGTCTCTCTCTGTGTCTTTACCTCTCTCTGTCTGTCTGTCTGCCCCCCCCCCCGCAGAGCCTCCTCAGCCCAGCCTGCTGCGGTTACTCACTTGCTCACCTTAGCCAGGCCCGCCCGGCCGCCTGCCATGTTCACTCGCCCGCTCAGGGTACTTCCAGGGCTCGGTATGGGGTGGGGAAGGAACGGCGACCCTCTGGATGCCAGTTCCCTCCAATCCCCCTGGAAGTAGCCTGGCTCGCCCGATAGCCCGCCCGTTCCGTGTGGGGTGGGGAAGGCCTTCTCACCCCTGGAAGTAGCACGAGCGGGCGGCCGGGCGAGCCAGCTGAATTCCGTGCCCGCGGAGCCTCCGCACCCCCTGGAAGTAGACGAGTGGCGGCATGCCGGCTGGGGAGGTTCCGCCGGGGGAGGGAATCGGTGGCCGGTAGGGAGGGTTTCTCCGGTGGGTCCCAGGAGTCCCACCGTCGGCGAGGGTGGAGGAAGAGCCGCAATCGAGGGGCCAAAGAGCCGCATGCGGCTTGTGAGCCGCGGTTTGCCGACCACTGCCCTAAGAAATGGTTCTGTGTGCCACCTGTGGCACCCGTGCCATAGGTTCACCATCATGGGTATAGGGCTTCCTGCCTAGGCAGGCAGTTGGACTAGATGATCTCCAAGGTCCCTTCCAACTCTGCTATTGTATTATTGTATTACAGTAGGTAGGTAGATAGAGGGATAGATAGAGGGAGAAATAAGGTAGGTAGGTAGGTAGGTAGATAGGGTGATAGATAGAGAGGGAGAAATATAGTAGGGAGGGAGGGAGGTGTATAGATAGATAGGGAGAAATACAGTAGGTAGAGGAATAGAGAGAGAGGGAGAAATACAGTAGGTAGGTAGGTAGGTAGAGGAATAGAGAGAGGGAGAAATACAGTAGGTAGATAGGTAGGTAGAGGGATAGAGAGGAAGAAATACGATAGGTAGGTAGAGGGATAGATAGGGAGAAATACAGTAGGTAGGTAGGTTGGGGGTTATATGGTGGTTGTGTGTATGTGTGCAGGTGTAGATCTACACAGATTGGTTGGCCATTTAACCAGATGGCCACAGCAACGCGTGGCCGGGTATAGCTAGTTGATCATAAAATAACATTTTTTTTCACTGCTGTTGTAATTTTGAATGGTCAATAAATGAACTCTTGTAAATTGAAGACTACCTGTACATTCCGGGACAATTATAAAAAAGATTTTATTGATTTTTCTATTGTTCACATTTTTTCTTTTGAAAAAGTTTTATTAGTTTTAACAATTTATGTTGGGAAAAGGGGTAAATAAGGTAATGAATAATATTTGGAGCTTCCACATCGGATCTGATGACCGCCTCCGAGTCTTCATACATATTCAATTAAAAAGAAATTATCAAGGGAAGGGATACATACATTTTAAAATCATAAATTTTCATATTATTTTATACATTCAATTACTTTATACTATTGACGTCCGTACAGGAATTACTAAAAAAAATATAACAAATTATTTTTGCGATCTGAGCCTCTTTGCTATAGTCTCTTCCTCCTCCCCCCCACCAGCAGGCGGACCCGTGGCTCCTCCCGTTCCCATCTCATCGGCATCCAGGATTGAGGAATGTTTTTTAAAAAAATTATGCGCCTCTTCAACTGTTTTAATTCTAACTCTTCCTCCCTCCCAGAATACCAGCATCCCTTCCGGCATCAACCACTTGAACCACACCCCCTTTTTAAATAATTTTTTAGTTAAGGAATAATTCCTTCTTATATCTCTTATTTTCTTTGGGATGTGCTTCAATATGGCCACCTCGTTTTGCTGATACATCAAAGGGCCCCCTCTCTGCGCTCTCAGTATTTCCTCTCTCGTTGACCTTCTTATAAATTTAATATGTATCTCTCTGGGTACCTCATTTATTCTGGCAAATGCTGAGTTAATTCTATAAATCAAATCAATGTCCCCCCAAATAAATTCCTTATCTTTCTTAATATAATCCGCCAACATGGTAGCCATCAGCTCTCTCAGATTCTCATTGGGTAATTCAGGAACATTCTGGAATCTTAAAAAAAAAGACATGCATTCAAAATCAATTTTAGACATTTGACCAGTAATATCTGTAAGTTCTTTCTTAAAGTCTTTTATCTCTTCCTTCATCTCAACCGCCCCCCCTTCCAGCCCCACAATTTTTTGTTTATTATTTGTTATTTCTCTTTGCACCTCCAATAATTCCAATCTTGTGCTTAAATTATCTTTCCGGATTTGTTGCATTTCATTCATTATTCTTTGAAACATCTCCTCTACGTTTAATGCTGAGGGCTTGGTGACTTAGGATCCTCTACTTCTGTTTCCTTCTGTAACAAAGCTGAAATCTTTGGTTGTGAGGATGGGCTGGGTTTTGTAGATGCTGTAGCAGAGCTTGGTTTCCCAGATGGGGGTTTCCTCAATGCCATAATTAAAATTTTAGGTGTTGGTGCGTAGAGAGGAAGAAAGGAAAGAAAACAAAAGGCCCTGTTGGGCGGGCAGTCTGTGAAGTCCGAGACAAAAGCAGCTGGAGTTCAAATTGAGTTTACAACATCCAGAGAGAGAAAAGAAAAAAAAAGAAACATTTTCCAAGCAAAACAGAAAGTTTCACAAAGGGAGAAAACACCAAAAGACACCAGAGCAGGTCCTTTTCTTATATATTTTAAAATTAGTCTAGTTTTATTAAAATAGAGGAATGCTTATTTTCAAAAGTTCCATCCTGAGAACAAAGAGAACGCCATCTTTCCGCCTTGCCGGCAGGGTAGGAAAACACAAAGTAGAAACAGTCAGTTTAAAATGTAGCAAGGCTCCGGATACATTGTTTAACAGCAAATCCCTTAGTTAAGGAGAAACTTCCTTTTTCAATAAATCCGACGGAAGTCACTTTTGCTTTCTCCGCAGCGCAGGACTCTTTATGCAATGCCGCTTTGTTCCAGGGGGGGTTGTTTCCAACTCCCCCTTATCTTCTCTTTCCATCAGATTGAATGTAAAAAAAAGTCCAAATAAGGCACATACCATTATTTTTATAATCCGAAGCCATACAGCCCGGAATTTCAGCACCTTCTTACATCCTCCATGTTCCAGCGTCTTCAGCGAAGGGGAAACTCCCCCCGCGAAAATTCCCCAGCCCCTAGGGCGAAGCAGGAGCGCCCCCCCGACCGCCGTCGAGATCGGGGCCCTCTCCGTAAGCCGCCCGTGCAGAGGGGGGGATTTTAAACCTCCCCCCCCACGCCCAAGGGCGCAGCTGAGGCAACACAGCGGCGGACGCGAAGATCCACATCCGTCCGCGTCCGAAGCTGGAAACGATCTCCCCTATTGTTCACATTTTTATGTCAACTGTTTTATTTTATACTAGCTGTACCCGTGTTGCTGTGGCCCAATCTGGTTAAATGGCCAACCAATCTGTGTGTAGATGTACAACTGTACACACAAACACATACACACAACCACCATATAACCCCCAACCTATCTACCTACTGTATTTCTTCCTCTCTCCCTCTACCTACCTATCTACCTACCTACCTACTGTATTTTTCCCTCCTTCTCTCTATCCCTCTACCTAGCTAACTACCTACCTACTGTATTTCTCCCTCTCTCTCTCTCTATCCCTCTACCTACCTAACTACCTACTGTATTTTTCCCCATCTCTCTTTATCCCTCTACCTACCTACCTACCTACTGTATCCCCCCCCCCTCTCTATCCCTCTACCTACCTACCATGCAGCCTCCTGGGACCAAAAATGGGCCACCTGGGAGTGTGCTACCCCCATGCCTAGTTTTGGGCCTAGTAGGCATCCATACAGCCTCCAGGCAGTGTGGGAATGTTGGAAGCTTATTCGGTTGCTGAGGAAACGACCGTTGGAAATGTGAGGCGCGTGTGCGTGACACATCATAAGAAGCAGCCGGATGGGGAGGTGAAAACCTGAGAAGTGCGACCTTTTTACATTTGTGCTGCTTGCACATGACACACATGTGCTAGCCACACAAAATGTATGTATGATTGCATCGGACGTCCTTGGGAACATTGTGTGAAAATTTGGTGCCGATCGGTGCAGGACTTTCTGAGATTAGCGGCTTTGTACAAACTATTTTACATTTTTATTTATATAGATTATTTATACAGATCACTGTGTGAACTGTGTGATACCTGAGTATCATACATTTCAATACAAACATAGTATTATTACTCATGCCATAGTTATTACATTTCATTTTCATTATTTCATGTTATTCACCCATATCTTTTACTATCACCCTTCAGTTCTAAGCCTTCCTCTTACTCTTTCATATAGCTTAATATATTGATATATTTATACTGTCAGGCCTGCAGTCCTATTCCTTTTAGGATCTTTCACCTGCCACTCTCTCTTATTTTGCTATGCTGTTTCAATATGACACAACGGTGGTGGGTCTCATAACTGGAGGGGACGAATCAGCATACAGGGAAGAAGTCCAGAAGGTATCCGCATGGTGCTCAAGAAACAACTTAGGTCTAAATACTAGCAAGACAAAGGAGATGGTGCTAGATTTCCGGAGGCACAGAGAGGAACCTGCTCCACTGTATATTGAGGGGGGTTGTGTGGAGAGGGTTTCCTCTTTTAAATTCTTAGGAGTGCTTATTAGCCAAGATCTCACCTGGAAAAAGAACACGTCTCTGGTGATTGGAAAAGCTCAACAGAGACTTCATTTCCTTAGAGTCCTGCGGAAAAATCAGGTGGAACAATGGCTGATGACCTCTTTCTATCGGTCCATCATAGAAAGTGTCCTCACATATTGTATCACAGTATGGTATGCTGGTTTAACAGTTGCGGAGAGGAAGGCACTACAGAGAGTGATCAATTCAGCACAAGAAACCATCGGTTGCCCTCTGACATCACTGGATAACATTGCCAGATCTCGCTGCTTTAGCAGAGCAAGGAAGATTCTCAAAGATGATTCACACCCTGGTTGGTATCTCTTTGCCCTTCTACCACCAGGCAGAAGATATCAAAGTATAGCCAGCCGAACGAACAGGTTTAAAGGTAGCTTCTATCCATGGGCTGTGAGACTTTTAAATTCAACCGCAATCACTCCATGCACATGCTAGTTTTTTCTTTTCTTTTCTTTCTTTTTTGTTTCTGTTATAATTTTGCACCAGTGAAGTTAAAACCAATTTCATTGTAATTTTTACAACGACAATAAAGATTATTATTATTATTATAATAGTGGGGAATTGGGAGGGGGGAATAGTAAGGAGTAGAATGTTGTTGTCAAAATAAAACATTCCTTTCTAGAAGCCCAAGGTCATCCTTTGTCTTTGTACCTCTGCACCTGACCAGAAGTGGGTGGGTGGAATTGCCAGTGTGACAGTGGAAGATTGGACCATGTATGAACTTATGGGCGTGGGGGCAAGGTTTTGAACTTTCAACTGGGTGGAAAACCCAGGAAGCTTTCAGATTCGGGTTTTCCACAGATTGTACCAACATGTCTCTCTTATTAAATTGGAACTTTGAGGAAAGCTCTGCCTTGGACTCTGATTTAATTCTGGATGATATTTGGTACACTGACATATACTATATTTTATTTCTATCTCTTTTATGTCTATCTCTATTTTAACTTCCACTCCTACCACTATTATTTTCAAAGACGTGGTAATAACATTTCTTTTCTGTTTCTCATCTTCCATCTGTTTTGTTATTCATGTTTCCATTATTTAGCTCTTCACATCTTTGTACATTAAAGTTCTATCCTTTCTTTCATTAATAAATATCTCAATATACACTTCTGGTACCAAAACAATCATTTAAGCATTTAAAATATATCTAGGTTTTTTTCTAGCATCATTCCAACTTTAATTTTTAATTAAAACTTAATTCTTATTCATACATCTATTCATGTTCTTTCCAAACTTCTAGTCCGTATAATTCTACTATTAATACCCATGTTTACATTAAAATATTCATTCATTTATCTAATCACTTTTTCTTTAATTCTAACATTTCACTACTAATCATATACATATAATATTATTACACATTATTAAAATACTTTCATAAACTCTTTTTTTACATTCCTTTCCCTTTCTTTTTCCTTTATCCGTCTTTTACCCCCATCCAAATTTTTCGTCTTTTTTTCTGTGTGTGTGTGGGAGGGGGGGGGGGTGTTGCCTCCCAAACTCTGCATTTAGGTTTTTTAAGCCTTTTATTTCATCTGCCTTTAAATCTATATTTTGACTACACATTCTAGCTTTCTCTCCCCTCTACCTTTGCCCACTGTCTAGTTTTAAATCTATTTGTTCTTCCCCTTGTCTCTTTTTCCCAACTATCTTGCTGTTTCTGCCATTCCCTTTTCAAATCTTTTAAAATGTTTTCTCCTTGTTTTAATTCCTTATTTTAATAACACCTCATTGTTGTCATCTTCTTGTTGATTTCTCAGTTCTGCTATCTCCTCTACTTCATCTGGTAGCTCCATTCTTTCCTCATTATCCTGGTCTTTATTCTTTGTTCCTTGTATTATATTTTCCAATTTTTGCTCTATACGATCAAATATTTGCATCATAAAGTTGTTCCTTTATAAAATCCTTAATGCTTTGATACATCAGCTCCATTCCGTTGTCTCCATTTAACTCCATCTTGCATTACGTCTGACGCCTTTTAATCAATTGTCCAGAAATTAATAGAATCACAATTTGAAATATCCAATCAACAAACAGTTGAAACCCAATTTAAAAATAATATCAAGGGGTTATCCATATTTCTTCCAATCACTTTTATTTGTTCAATAATATTCAGGGATCTCCTGGCTAAGGTTCTTATTTGATGTCTAAATCTCCAGTGTTTTTAAAATGAGTACTTATGAACCAGCATATATAAATGATTATTCCCAGAGTTGCACAGTTCTCCTATTAGCAGCACATGGTGCTGTAGCTTCAACTTGCTACAGTCTCTCTGTATTATTATTGTTGACAATTCCTATTTTAGTTTTTTAAATTATAAATCCAACAAAATCTAATAAGTGGGCAGAAAGTGTGTGGGGTGTGAACTGAGTGAAAGAATACTTTATATTGAAAAATGACCTCAAGGAATCCAAGGGGGATTCCTGCCAAGTGGTCCCCCTTTATTTCACCACTCCTCCAGAGTGGCTATGGTTAAAATTTGAGCCTTCCAACATGGAGAGATCGGATTGGGGCTGCAGAGCTCACTGTCCTCGCTTCTGAAGGCACTGGAAGTACAACCGGAAGGCCCTATTGTTTACATTTTGTTAGTGCTTAATAAACATCATATTGTCTGCGTTATTCAGTTTGCTTAATGACACATATTACATTCTTAATCTCCACCTCTTTTTCCAACCACTGGTAAAACCTCCCATGGGGACTTTTAGATAGTTTTAAATTGGGTTTTTAAAATTTGGTTTTAGCGCAGGATAGGTTTATTTAATAGTTTTTAAATTATATTTATTGTGTTTTGTATGTTTTTTAAATTTCCTGTGCGCCGCCCTGGGTCCTCTGTGGAGAAGGGCGGGATATAAATTTAAATAAATAAATAAAAAAATAAAAAATAAAGTCCATGTTTAATAATATTGTGCCTTCTTTCTGTTTAGTCTTCAGTGTAAGTCTGTCCATTTCTGCACAAACTAGTATCTTCCTAATTATCTCTTCGTCTCGTGTTCTTCATTTTTCCAATATTGTGCAAATATAATCCTCGCTGCTAATACATGCAATATTAAATACATAGTTTGCTTATCAAGATTTTCTGATATTATACCTAATAAAAACAGTTCAGGTTTAAAATCTACATGTTTTCCTATCATGTTTTCTAACCACTTATGTATTTTTGTCCAAAACATTTTTGCTTTTACACAAGGCCACCACATGATAAGAAGTGCATGGTTTTTTTGTTACATTTCCAACGTTTGCTAGACATATTTTTAACATTTTAGCTAATCTAGCTAGGTGGTGCCATTTTATATACATTTTCTGTATAAGAAGTTGCCATTGTCAATTAATAGTTCCTTTCCCATAAGTTTTGCCAATTCTCTAATTCTATATTATGATCAAAGTTTTCTATCCACAGTATCATAGTCCTATAATAGCCATACTTTTTCAAGTCTTTATTGTATCTAGATTGCATTTGCAATTGAGGCCACCAGGATAGTATAATGCCCTGGTCTTCAAGCTCTTGCTTAGATTTTAATTTATCTTCAATGTCCAAAATATCTTTTATGTCACAATTTTTTCGAACTTCGAACCAGATTTGGGTATGCATTGAGAGCCATTGTGGGATTTTCGAATAAATCTTATTTTTTATTTTTCCAATACAGATAATAGTTTCTTATAGAGTGATTTTGAAAATATATGTGAAAGTTATTCTTCTCATACCATAGGAAGGTGTGCTATCCCAGTAAATCATGCCCTCTTATGTCTGAGGGTTATCCATTCTTTTAGCTATGTTATCCCACATGCTTGGTAATAAGATTCTTGTAACATTTACAGTTTAATTCTCACTTTTTTCCTTGCCAGATAAATTTCAGGATCAGTTTGTTCAAGTCATCAAATAATTTTTTCAATTTTAATATTAAAAAAAGTATTAAATACTCATTTTTACAGTAGCAATCCTTCCCGACATTGATAAATGGAGATTTTTCCATTTTTCCAAATCTAATTTTATTTGCTTAAATAATTTTATATATCATATTTTTCAGAGTGTACAGGTGAAACTCGAAAAATTAGAATATCGACTTCCGGTTGAGCTGCGGATGCCGCCGGCAGGTTTTTCCAAGCCTGCCAACCCAGCCGTCTGTAGAGGCGTTTTTAAGCCAACAAAACGCCTCGGAAAACTCCAAGCTCCTAAGGAGCTTGCGAGAGAGCTGGCGCCTTTGGGTAGAGTCCCTTGCGGGGTGTCCCAGAGGGTTTCTTTTCCTCTGCGGTGCAAGCAAGGTGGGTCTCCCTTTTTGGGCGGCTACATGCTCCGGATGGCTGGGAAACTTCGCAAATAGCGAAGCAAGGCGTAGCTCTCAACTTTCAATTTACATTCCAAGCAAGCCAGGAAAATATCCTGCTTTAATCGCTTTAACCGCAAGTATGAATTTTCTAAATAATAGCAGCGCTAAATTTGAACGGTTCGGATTTGGAACACAGTACTTAGAACAAAGGACTTAAGATGGCGTTAATCCTTAGCCGAAAGTTGAAAGGAAACAAAAGTCAACTGTTTTGTGTATTCTAGTTTGTATTTAAACCTGGCTGACAGCTTAAGCTTCAGTGAAAAGTGAAAGTTAACTGGTCTGTGTACTCCAGCTTGTTATAAAGTATCTTACCCTGGCGGAAAGTGAAAGGAGATAGCAAGTAAGAGAGACAGCTAATATATAATTTTGTGAAAATCGGGGAAGAAGATGGCAACGAAGCGAGGAGGTCTCCCAGCTGGCGCAGCTTTAATGCAACAGCAGATAGAGATAACAAGCCTTCAGGATTTGAAACACATTTGAATTTAAAGAAATCAAGGAAGAATTTAAAGAAATTAAGGAAATAGTCCAGGATAATATGGATAAATATGAACAGCTTGATAAAAATTTACGAATATTAGCTAAGAGTTTGTCTGATATTGTGCTTAAGATTGATAATAAAGTTGAACAGCTGGCTTTGGACCTGGAAACTAAAATGAAGAAATCTGATCTAAATCTTGTAAAAGTTACTGGAGAAATACAAAGGATGGATAATGAAATAGTTATGATGCAATTTAGATCTATGGAACCTGCTATCAGACTTAGGGGAATCCTAAACAAGATATTAAAAGAATTTGTGCGGATGCATTGTCTACATTGCTGAAACTGGATGATTCTGACCAGATTTCTTTTTTTTTTTAATTGAAAAAGATTTATTCAAACAAATTTCCCCCCCTTTTACCCCCCCGACATATAATAAAAATCACATATAAATACTATACCCCCTCCCCTCACCCCGTCTTAGAATAAATTTCTCATTCAGATATTATACCCCCTCACCTCCCAGCAAACACAATATAAATTTCTCGTAATATATCAATATCCCATTAACGCCATCTTCTAGCTTAATTAAACCTATATAAAACATAATATAAATTTCTCTTAAAAAAACCATATCCCATTATTCCCATCTCTAGATTAATCATACATATATATTTCCCCACCCTCCACCCTAACCCTCCCCACCTCCCATTCAAACCCACCCCCCTGACTTCCGCTATACACCACTCTAATAATTCCAAACATCCCAAATATTATTTACTCTGTTCACCTATCAATCTAAACATTCTTACCTAAAAGCTACATAGTACTTCCTAGTCTGATATTTATTCTATATATAATCAATCCCTTAGAAACCTTATAACAGACCCATCATAAACACCCACACCTTTAACCTTTTAGCTAAACATTAAAATACATACATAATAATTTGCATCCTTCCTGATTCAAAAGGTTTGCTATTTTCCCCTCTCCATTTGCTTGATTGCCCACTTAGCAACACAAAAGATGTAAAGATTACTCTAGTATTTGAAAAGAACACAGTTACTTCTCTTTTCACAGAGGAAACAGAAGTGGTATAGAAAGATTTCAGATCCTATCACAGGAAGGATACAGTAAATTGCAGGCAAATTTCTACTTCAATACATACATGATGATAATTTCTTAGAATGTAGATACCATCTATAAAATGTAATATAAACTTCTTCCAACAGATATTCCAAACCAAAAACGCAATATCGTAACAACCAGATCGACTGCAAATGCTCTAGTATATCCCTTTTACCTTATAGCTATGCCATTTAAGAGATTCAAATCCCAAATTATATTCAACAAGACTTCTAAAGTTACAATAAATAACATTAGAAATAATAAACCTTGTCCAAATCCCATATTCATTTTCCCCCCCCCCCAAGTCTTGATTAGAGAGTTTCGGTTCATTCACTCGTAGGCCTTTTTCACATCCAAAAAAGCCAGCATTGCAGAGATCTACATATTTTTATCTAGATAGACAATTAAAAATTATGAGTTGCCTTGCATTCTCCCTCCCATATCCCCTCTTAAATAACTGGCATCAATCTGTTGGAGTAAACACCCATATCTGCTATGTTCTCCCTTCCAGCATTTTAATTAACCATTAGGTTACCTACATAATGATAATTTCTTCGAATCTAGATACCATCTGTAAAATATATTATAAAGATTCTCCCTTGAGTTCTATATCTATACAAATTTAGCATTTAACTTTCAAAGTTCGACCCAAGTTTCCCCCCAGAACACTAACATGATATTAATCCTTTCCGCGTCAATATTCATAAGTCCAACTCTTCAGGTCTGTTTCCATCCCTTCCGTAGCTGTTTGTAATACCAGTTTAAGCAGCTGCCCCCATGAATAATAAAAAAAAACCCTTTATATAAGCAACCCCCGAGTGACTTTTCATCAGGATTATTAAATATATAAGCAACCCCCGAGTGACTTTTCATCAGGATTATTAAGTTCCAAAAACGTGATAGGGTAACAACCAGATCCACTGCAAATGCTCCGGTTCCAGTTTTCAGTCATAAGCCTTTTCCACATCCAAGAGAACCAGCATTGCAGAGATCTGCATATTTTTATCTAGTTAGTCAAATAACTGGCATCCAACTGTTGGCTAATTGCTTCTTCCTTTTATCCTTTTGTCTTTCTTAACTCGCCGAGATTGAGACCTCCTCTGCTTCTGCGGTTTCTGAATTCGTCTGGTGCTAGACCTGGCTTCACATTGCTCATCTGATTTACATATTGGCATTCCAACGGATCCCCCTATAGCAGTTACTTGAGATCCGCTTGCAGCACCCTGGGCTTCCCTCTCTTTTTGTGTCTGCCTTATCTGTTCTTCTGTCTCTTTCTCAAACAGCCTCTGCTCTAAGGCGTCCAGGTCTGCTGGTGTTGGTATAGATGTACGTGGGGGCGTTGCACTTGCCTTCAGTATTCCATCATAAAAATCTCTTGCCTTATCTATAGTGTTCAGACAATACCTCACCCCCTCATATCTGAATATAACACCCATTGGGGCATCCCACCTAAACGGTATCTCTCTTTTCTTCAACTCAGCTACCAAAAATCCAAAATCCCTTCTAAGCTTTAATACCGCCGGAGGCAGCTCCTTAAAAACACTGATCAGTTGTCCATCTACATGAATAGAGGAGTAATAAGACTTCTGCACAATATCGTTTCTAAAGTTTCTCTCGGTGAAATATATCACAACATCTCTCGGTAATTGCCTTTGTAGTGCTATACGTGAATTTACTCTATACGTTTTATCAATTTTAGCATAAATTTCACCAGGATCCACTTTTAATAATATAGCCAGAGCATCAGCACAAGCTTTTCTTAAATCTTCTCTAGAATTCTCTCTAAGACCTCTCAGCCTAATAGCATGCTCCATTGACCTAAGTTGTAACATAATAACCTCATGATCTATCTTGCGCATGTTTCCCTCCATTTCCACAAATTTCAAATCCGTTTCCTTTGCTTTAACTTCCACCTCTGAGGCCAATCGCTCAATTTTAGAATCAACCTTAATTATGACTTCAGACAGGCTCTTAGCCATAGCTTGCATATTTTTATCCAGTTGATCATGTTTATCCTGAACCGCACTCTTAAGTTGATCATGTTTATCCTGAACCACTCTCTTAAGTTCTGTACTTTTATTAGCTATGAAATTCATCAATTCTTTAAAATCCTGGGTAGTTACTGCACCAGCCCGTTCCGTTGCCATCTTTTAAACTTCCCAAGAAAAATGCTCTTCGAAATATCCAAATAAGTCAATAAATCAAATAGTGCGTTTGGCTTTATAACTTGCTCCCCCTTTCCGCCTGCAGCTGTCCGCTATCAGCCAGGGATTAAGCAGAGACCAAAATCCACAAATCAGTAATTAGACAAAGCAACTAACTTTCATTTCATTTCATCTGGTAGTTAACGCCATCTTGAATCCTTTGTTCTAAGAGCTGTATCTTAAAACAGTTCACGAACTTTAATTACTTGCGTTTAGTTTCCTTTGAAGTACGAACGCTTGAAATATAGTCCTTCTTGATGGATTGCCTGGAGCATATTTTAAAGAGTTGTTTACGGTTGTCTTGCTTCGCTAAACCCTTAGCGAAGGGGTCCGGCAGCCTGGAACTAAAGCCGCTGAGAAGGGGGGCTCTCCTTGCCTGCTCCCCAGAGGCTATAATACCTTCTGGAGAGCTACACAAGAGGCTCAACCTGACAGTGTGAGTTCTCCCATAAATTCCTAAGGATTTATGAGTATCCGAGACATTTATGATGTTATAAAAACGCCTCTACAAGCTGCTGGATCGGCAAGCTCATAAGAGCCTGTCCGCGACAGCCGAAGCTCAACCCGGAAGACCCAGATTTTTTTAAAACATTGATAAAATCTACAGAGTAAATTCACATGCAGCACTACAAAGACAACTACCAAGAGATGTGTTTGTATATTTTATTGATAGAAATCTTAGAAATGATATTCTGCAGAAGTCCTTCCACTGTGCTCTTCAAATAGATGGAAACCAGATTGGTGTCTTCAAGGAGTTACCACCAGCAATGTTGAAGTCTAGAAGGGATTTTGGATTCTTGGTAGCAGAATTGAAGAAAAGAAAGATACAATATAGATGGGATGTGCCAGTGGGTATTATACCAAGATATGAAGGTGTGAGTTATCGTTTGAATACTCTAGACAAAGCAAAAGAATTTTATTATACAGTTTTGATGGCAAGCGCCACACCTTCGTGTACATCTACACCAACAGATATTGAGATGGAGCAGAAGCAGTTTGAAAAAGAGACGGAAAAACATATACAGTGGCAAAATGAAAAGAAAACCTATGGTGCTGCAGGCGGTTTTCAGTTGGATTCTCTTGGACCTCTTTTAAGTTCTACTTTGGAGGAATCGTCGAAGACTGCTATAGAGGGAACTGTTGGAATATCAATGCTTAAATTAGATGAGCAACGTGAAACCAGGTCTACTACCAGACGAATTCAGAAAGCGCAGAAGCAGAGGAGGCCTCAATCCCAGCGAGTTAAGAAAGATAAAAGGAAAGGAAGAAGTAACTAGAAGCCAAGGGAGGAGCAGGATTGAAGATTAGTTTTGTGGAGAAAGAATACAGCAAGGAGGCCGTCCTAAGAATTTACAGGATTATAGATTAACATCTCTTTTGACTATAGACTAAAAAAAAAAAAAAGTATACCAACAGATTGATGCCAGTTATTTAAGAGGTAATTCATCCTGATTAAGGAGGATTTATTGAAGGTGGATATATGAAGGAGAATGCAAGGCAACTCATAGTTCTAACTGACTATCTAGATAAAAATATGCAGATCTCTGCAATGCTGGTTTTCGTGGATGTGGAAAAGGCCTCCGAGCGAATGAACCGGAACTCTCTAATCAAGACTTTGGAAAAAAATGGATATGGGATTTGGTTTCGACAGCTGATAGAAGCAAAATATTAACAACAAAATGCATAACATGTTAGTAATGGAAATTTGTTTAGGCGTTTTGAGATATAAGAAGGCACAAGACAAGATTGTATATTATCTCCAATGTCATTTATTTTAATTTCAGAAGTCTTGTTGAATACAATTTGGGGCCCGAATTCCTTAAATGGTATAGCTATAAGGCAAAAGGAATACAGAATTAGAGCATCTGCAGTTGATTTGGTTGTTACTTTATCACGTTTTTGGAACTTAGTAATCCAGATGAAAAGTCACTCGGGGGTTGTTTATATAAAGATGTGTTTTTTACTGATGGGGGCAGCTGGTAATTGAAAATCTTGGAACTGTTGGAAGAAGGAGTTATTTTAAATTGGTTATATTACAAACAGTTACGGAAGAGATGGAAACAGAATTGAAGAGTCGGATTTATGAACAATGATGCTGAAAGGATTAACGTCATATTGGAGATCTGGGAAAAAACATGGGTTGAATTTTGAAAGTTATATGTTAAATTTGCATAGATATAGAATTTATGGGAGAATCTTTATAATATATTTTATAGATGGTATTCAGATCCTAAGAAATTATCATCATGTATGTAACCTAATGGTTAATTAAATGCTGGAAGGGAGAATCTAGGAGGTATGGGTGTTTACGATGGGTCTGCAATAAGGCTTAGAAAATATTATATTATATAGTTTTTAGGTACAAATGAGTAGATTGGCAATTAAGAGTTGGATTAATGGATAATGGATGGAAGTTGATATGATTAATGTTTTGTTGGAGATTTGGGGAGAATTTTTATAAAATGTTTTACAGATGGTATTTAGAGCCTAAGAAATTATCTTGTATATATTTTAATGTTCAACTAAGCTGTGGGAAGAGAGAATTTTTATAAAATGTTTTTCAGATGGTATTCAGATCCAAAGAATTTATCATGTATGTATCCTAATGTTTAATCAAAATGTTGAAGGTGTGGGTGTTTATGTTGGGTTTGTAATAAGGTTTAAAATATATATATATTATGAAGTTATTAGGTATTTTAGGTAAGAACGAGTAGATTGATAAGGAGATATGTAAGGGGTATAATGTGAACAGAGAAGATAATATCTGGGTTGTTTGGAATTATCAGAGTGGTGTATAGTGGAAGTCAGGGGGGTGGGTTGGAATGGGAGGTGGGGGAGGGCTAGGGTGGTTAGGGGAGGGAAATATATTTGCATAATTAGTTTAGAAGACGGGGATAATTGGATAATGCTATTTTGTGGGAAATTTATATTATGAGGGTTGTGAAGAGAGGGGGGTATAGTACTTGTATTTGATTTATATTATATGTATGGGGAGGGGGAAAAAGGGGGGAAATGTGTTTTTGTAAAACTTTTTCAATAAAAAAAAGAAAAATTAGAATATCGTGCAAAAGTTCATTTATTTCAGTAATGCAACTGAAAAGGTGAGACTAATATATGATATAGACTCATTACATGCAAAGCAAGATAGTTCAAGCCGTGATTTGTCATAATTGTGATGATTATGGCGTACAGCTCATGAAAACCCCAAATCCACAATCTCAAAAAATTAGAATATTACATGCAATCAATAAAACAAGGATTGTACATAGAACAATATTGGACCTCTGAAAAGTATAAGCATGCCTATGTACTCAGTACTTGGTTTGGGCCCCTTTCGCAGCAATTACTGCCTCAATGCGGCGTGGCATGGAAGCTATCAGCCTGTGGCACTGCTGAGGCGTTATGGAAGACCAGGATGCTTCAATAGCGGCCTTCAGCTCTTCTGCATTGTTCGGTCCCATAGATTGTCTATGGGGTTTAGTCAGGCGAGTTTGCTGGCCAATCAAGCACAGTAATCCCATGGTCATTGAACCAGGTTTTGGTGCTTTTGGCAGTGTCGGCAGGTGCCAAGTCCTGCTGGAAAACGAAGTCAGCATCCCCATAAAGCTCGTCTGCGGAAGGAAGCATGAAGTGCTCCAAAATCTCCCGGTAGAAGCCTGCGTTGACCCTGGACTTAATGAAGCACAGTGGACCAACACCAGCAGATGACATGGCTCCCCAAATCAACACAGACTGTGGAAACTTCACACTGGGCTTCAAGCATCTTGCAGTGTGTGCCTCTCCATTCTTCCTCCTTACTCTGGGTCCTTGGTTTCCAAATGAGATGCAAAAGTTGCTCTCATCAGAAAAGAGGACTTTGCATTATGTAGGTAACCTAAAGGTTAATTAAAATGCTGGAAGGGAGAACTTGGCAGATATGGGTGTTTACTCCAACAGATTGATGCCAGTTATTTAAGAGGGGATATGTGAGGGAGAATGCAAGGCAACTCATAATTTTTAATTGTCTACCTAGATAAAAATATGTAGATCTCTGCAATGCTGGCTTTTTTGGATGTGAAAAAGGCCTAAGAGTGAATGAACTGAAACTCTCTAATCAAGACTGGGGGGGGGGGGGGGATGAATATGGGATTTGGACAAGGTTTATTATTTCTAATGTTATTTACTGTAACTTTAGAAGTCTTGTTGAATATAATTTGGGATTTGAATCTCTTAAATGGCATAGCTATAAGGTAAAAGGGATATACTAGAGCAGTGGTCGGCAAACCGCGGCTCGCGAGCCACGAGTGGCTCTTTGGCCCCTCGGTGCGGCTCTTCCTCTCTCCCTCCACCCCCCCGCGAGCGAACGGGTGGGGGGGAGCGCCCGGGGTTGCAGCTTCGCCGGAGCCATCCGGCCGCTGCGTGCCCGCCCCCCTTGGGGGAGACCCAGGAAGTCGTCCCAGCGCAGGTGAGCCACGCTTGGCCCTGCAGGGGGGACACGAGGCTTAGGGCCAGAGCACACGAGCACGGCCACCCCACCAAGAGGAGCGGTTGTCTCCTTTGCCTCCGAAGGCGACGGGGAGCGACGGGTGCTGCTGCTGCGGGTGCAACTGGAAGGCGATGGACACGTTGTCTCCAAAATGGCCATTATCTTCCTCCCTGGAGGAAGATAATGGCCCCGGGCAGACAAAACGAGAGGCCAGGACCAAGCCCATCGGCCACAGCCACCACTTCCAAGAGCAGGCTACTCAGCTCACCCCCAGCGCTGTCTGGGAGACAGAGAAGAGCCCCGGCCTGACACCTTCCCTGCGGCTGCCTCCCCCTGTAACGAGCGAGCGAACGGGCGGGGGGAGCGCCCGGGGCTGCGCCGGAGCTGTTGTGCGCCGTGCGCCCAGGGAGGCGGGTGCCTGGCACCCGGACGGCTCGGGCACAGCCGCAGCCCCGGGTGCTCTGCTGCCGGGCCCTCCGCTGCCTCCGGGCGGAGGGGGGGGAGAGAGGAAGAGCCAGACCTGAGGAGCCAAAGAGGGACCTGGTGGAAACGTGGCCGGCTATCCTGCCCGATGCGCTCGGACGGCAGGAGCTGCATGTTGCAGGGCTCGGGGACAGCAGCAGCAATAGCCGCCTGCAGAGGCCACCGCGCCGTGCTTTCCGGGGCTGGCCGCCACGTGAGGCTGGGACGGAAGTGGGCGTGCAGCACCCAGACAGCCTCTGCGGTGCTTGGATGGCCGCGGCCTCGGGTGCTCTCCCCGCCCGCTCGCTGAGGGAGGAGGCGGCCGTGGCCTCTCCGGCCAGCGTGCCGGGCTTTCCACTGCTTCCGGGGGGGGGAGGGAGGGAGAGAGGGAAGGAGAGACTTACATACAGAGAGAGACAGAGGGGGAGGAGGAAGAGACAAACAGAGAGACAGAGAGAGAGGGAGGGAGAGAGGGAATCAGAGAGAGAGAGGCACACACACACAGAATGACAGATGGGTGGAGGGAGGAGAGAGAGACAGATAAAGAGAGAGATTGACAGAGAGAGACAAAAAGAAAGAGAGAAAGAAAAACAAAGAAAAAGAAAGTGGGAGAGAGAGATAAAGAAAGAAAGAAAGAAAGAAAGAGGTCCGCGAGGTCCCCTTCACGTTCCTCGTCTCCCCGAATGCTGTCCGGAGCCATCCGCAGCCAGGCAGAGACTTGCCGCTTTTCCATGCCGTGCAAAAGATAGGCGCGCGCATGCCCCGCCCAATTACAATCTTGGAGAGTTCGTAGCGGTGGAAACTTGCGTTATAATTGCACGCGCCTATCTTTTGCGCGGCGTGGAAAAGCGGCAAGTCTGCGCGGCTGCTGATGGTTCCAGGCGGCATCCGGGGAGACGAGGAACGTGAAGGGGACACCCCTCCCCCAGCGGAAGGCCTCGCCGTCACCACAGAGCACGCCGCTCCTCCACGCGGTATTTTGTGGACAGTGACAGACAGACACAGAGAGGCACAGAGCGAGAGAGAGATGGACGGAGGGAATCGGGGTCTGACAGATACAAAGAGAGAGAGAGGGGGGGGAAGGAGGGAGGGAGAAACAGAGAGAGAGACAGGGAGGGAGGGAGGGAAGGAGGCAAAGAGCCACAGAGACAGACAGACAGAGAAGAAGGGAGGGCAGAGAGACAGAGAGAGGCACAGAGAATGACAGAAAGAGACAGGGAGGGAGGGAGAGAGGGAGGGAAGGAGGCAAAGAGCCACAGAGACAGACAGACAGAGAAGAAGGGAGGGCAGAGAGAGGCACAGAGAATGACAGAAAGAGACAGGGAGGGAGGGAGAGAGGGAGGGAAGGAGGCAAAGAGCCACAGAGACAGACAGACAGAGAAGAAGGGAGGGCAGAGAGACAGAGAGAGACACAGAGAATGACAGAAAGAGACAGGGAGGGAGGGAGAGAGGGAGGGAAGGAGGCAAAGAGCCACAGAGACAGACAGAGAAGAAGGGAGGGCAGAGAGACAGAGAGAGACACAGAGAATGACAGAAAGAGACAGGGAGGGAGGGAGGGAAGGAGGCAAAGAGCCACAGAGACAGACAGACAGAGAAGAAGGGAGGGCAGAGAGACAGAGAGAGACACAGAGAATGACAGAAAGAGACAGGGAGGGAGGGAGGGAGGGAAGGAGGCAAAGAGCCACAGAGACAGACAGACAGAGAAGAAGGGAGGGCAGAGAGACAGAGAGAGACACAGAGAATGACAGAAAGAGACGGAGGGAGGGAGGGAAGGAGGCAAAGAGCCACAGAGACAGACAGACAGAGAAGAAGGGAGGGCAGAGAGACAGAGAGATAGACACAGAGAATGACAGAAAGAGACAGGGAGGGAGGGAGAGATAAAGAGCCACAGAGAGAGACGGACAGATAGACAGACTCAGAGAGACAGAGAGAAACAGAAAGAGAGAGAAAGAGAAAGAAGGGAAGAAAGAAAAGAAAGTTGGAGAGAGATGAGAGAACTTATGACCACAATTGAGTCCAAAATTTTGGTTGCTAAGCAAGACCGTTGTTAAGGGAGTTTCACCACAGTTTCCAAGTTGGCCACGCCCATCCGGTCACATGACCGCTGAGCCACGCCCTCAAAACAGGCCACACCTTCCGGCTCTCAAAAGGAATTTCAATCGAGCTTTTGTTGATATTTGGCTCTTTTGACTAACGAGTTTGCCTACCACTGTACTAGAGCATTTGCAGTCGATCTGGTTGTTATGATATTGCGTTTTTGGTTTGGAATATCTGTTGGAAGAAGTTTATATTACATTTTATAGATGGTATCTACATTCTAAGAAATTATCATCATGTATGTATTGAAGTAGAAATTTGCCTGCAATTTACTGTATCCTTCCTGTGATAGGATCTGAAATCTTTCTATATCACTTCTGTTTCCTCTGTGAAAAGAGAAGTAACTGTGTTCTTTTCAAATACTAGAGTAATCTTTACATCTTTTGTGTTGCTAAGTGGGCAATCAAGCAAATGGAGAGGGGAAAATAGTAAACCTTTGAACCAGGAAGGATGCAAATTATTATGTATGTATTTTAATGTTTAGTTAAAAGGTTAAAGGGGTGGGTGTTTATGATGGGTCTGTTATAAGGTTTCTAAGGGATTGATTATATATAGAATAAATATCAGACTAGGGAGTACTATGTAGCTTTTAGGTAAGAATGTTTAGATTGATAGGTGAACAGAGTAAACAATATGTGAGATGTTTGGAATTATTAGCGTGGTGTATAGCGGAAGTCAGGGGGGTGGGTTTGAATGGGAGGTGGGGAGGGTTAGGGTGGAGGGTGGGGAAATATATATGTATGATTAATCTAGAGATGGGAATAATGGGATATGGTTTTTTTAAGAGAAATTTATATTATGTTTTATATAGGTTTAATTAAGCTAGAAGATGGCAATGGGATATTGATATATTAAGAGAAATTTATATTGTGTTTGCTGGGAGGCGAGGGGGTATAATATCTGAATGAGAAATTTATTCTAAGACGGGGTGAGGGGAGGGGGCATAGTATTTGTATGTGATTTTTATTATATGTCGGGGGGGTAAAAGGGGGGAAAATTTGTTTGAATAAAACTTTTTCAATAAAAAGAAAAGAAAAGAGGACTTTGGACCACTGAGCAACAGACCAGGTCTGTTTTTCTTTAGCCCAGGTAAGATGCTTCTGACGTTGTTTGTTGTTCAGGAGCGGCTTGACAAGAGGAATACGGCACTTGAAGCCCATGTCCAGGATCCGTCTGTGTGTGGTGGCTCTTGATGCACTGACTCCAGCCTCAGTCCACTCCTTGTGAAAGTCCCCAACACTTTTGAATGGCCTTTTCCTGACAATCCTCTCCAGGCTGCAGTCATTCCTGCTGCTTGTGCACCTTTTTCTTCCACACTTTTCCCTTCCACATAACGTTCTATTCATGTGCTTTGATACAGCACTTTGGGAACATCCAACCTCTTTTGCAATTACCTTTTGAGGCCTTCCCTCCTTATGGAGGGTGTCAATGGTGGTTTTCTGCACAACTCTCAGCTCAGCAGTCTTTCCCATGATTGTGATTCCTACTGAACCAGACGGAGAGACCATTTAAAGGCTCAGGAACCCTTTGCAGGTTTTATAGCTTAATTAGCTGATTAGAGTGGGACATTTTGAGCCTAGAATATTATTATTATTATTATTATTATTATTATTATTATTATTATTATTATTATTATTATTATTATTATTATTATTAATTCAAATTTCTAATTCTAATTTCTAATTCTAAGTGTACAGGAAACTTAAGAACATATAAAACATTACAATAAATAACATAATTTAAAACCGAATTAAACGAATAACCCTGTACTTAAAATTTATAGAAACATTAAAACTAAATCCCAATTAAAACCTAATTAAAACAATTTAAGCTACATACTGGGACAAGGAACAGAGATTAGGCCAGGCCGGCCTGATGAAACAGATATGTCTTTACTTTTTGGCGGAAGGAGCGGAGGTCCGTAGTGGTTCTAATATCGGGGGGTAGGTCATTCCAAAGGGTCGGGCCCATCACAGAGAAGGCCCTTCCCCTGGGCGTCGCCCGCTGGCATTGCCTAGTGGATGGCACCCGGAGAAGTCCCTCTCTGTGGGAACGAATCGGCCGAAGGGATGTATGGGGCAGGATATGATCCCGCAAATAGCTAGGTCCTGTGCCATGGAGCATTTTAAGATGGTGATCAACACCTTGAAATGCACCCGAAAGGCCACAGGCAGCCAGTGCAGCTCGCGCAGGAGCGGTGTTACGTGGGAGTATCTGGAAGCTCCCAAAATTACCCGCGCAGCCGCATTCTGGACTAGTTGTAGTCTTAGGGTGCATCTCAAGGGGACCCCCATGTAGAGAACATTGCAGTAGTCAAGGCGGGACGTCATATTGTACCTTTTCACAATATTTTAATTTTCTGAGATTGTGGATTTGGGGTTTTCATGAGCTGTAAGTCATAATCTTCACAATTATGACAAATCATGGCTTGAACTATCTTGCTTGGCATGTAATGAGTCTATCTCATATATTATTTCACCTTTTAAGTTGCATTACTGAAATAAATGAATTTTTGCACAATATTCTAATTTTTTGTTTCACCTGCAGAACCTTTCTTTTTTCATCACTGAATTTCATTTTGTTAGATAGCGCCCAATTTTCAAGTCTGTCAAGATGCTTCTGTATCTTAAGCCGATTTTCTGGAGTGTTGCTATTTCTGCCAGCTTGGTATTGTCTGCAAATTTGTTTGAAAAAAGTTTTATTGGTTTTAACAATTTATATCAGGAAAGGGGTAGATAAGGTATTAGATAATATTTGGAGCTTCCACATCGGGTTTGATGACTGCCTCCGAGTCTTCATACATATTCCATTAAAAAGAAATTATTAAAAGGAAGGGGTACATACATTTTAAAATCATAAATTTTCATATTATTTTATACATTCAATTACTTTGTACTATTGACATCCGTACAGGAATTACCATCATAAAAAATATATATATAACAAATTATTTTTGCGATCTGAGCCTCTTTGCTATAGTCTCTTCCTCCTCCCCCCCACCAGCAGGCGGACCCGTGGCCCCTCCCCTTCCCATCTCATCATCATCCAGGATTGAGGAGTGTTTTTTAAGAAAATTATGCGCCTCTTCAACTGTTTTGATTCTAACTCTTCCTCCCTCCCAGAATACCAGCATCCCTTCCGGCATCAACCACTTGAACCACACCCCCTTTTTGAATAATTTTTTAGTTAAGAAGGAATAATTCCTTCTTATATCTCTTATTTTCTTTGGGATCTGCTTCAATATGGCCACCTTGTTTTGCTGATACATCAAAGGGCCCCCTCTTTGTGCTCTCAGTATCTCTTCCCTCATTGACCTTCTTATAAATTTAATATGTATCTCTCTGGGTACCTCATTTATTCTGGCAAATGCTGAATTAATTCTATAGATCAAATCAATGTCCTTATCTTCCTTATGTTTCTTAATATAATCCGCTAACATAGTAGACATCACCTCTTTTAAATTTTCATTCGGTAATTCTGGAACGTTCTGAAATCTTAAAAAGAAAGACATGCGTTCAAAATCAATTTTAGACGACTTCCTTCTGGTTGGCCGGAGGCGACGGTCGGGTCTTGTGCTCGTCCGCCGCTTGGTTGCTTCTGCGGCCCCCCGGGGGCAGGGGGCTCTTGTAAAGAGCCCCCGCTGTACAGGCGGCTTGCGGGGAATCCCCCCACCCCGATGGCGGTCGGGGGGTGGCTCCCGCTTCGACCTAGGCGCAGAGGAACGAGTCGCAGGGGGGGTTGTCCCCTTTACCGATGGAGAGCTGGAACAGCTATCGCGTTTAAAGAAGGACTGAAACGCCGGGGCTGGAGGCAACACCGGGGCTCCTGGCTGCAAAGTGGATCGTGAGTGATTTCGTTTTAATGCTCTCAACTTTCAGTTTGAAAGAAGAAGGAGGGGGAGTTTGTAAAAAAAACCCTCGGAAAAGAAAAAAAAGCGGCGTTCAGAAATGCTCCCCAGGCTTGGGGAGGCGGAGGAATCAACATCCGATTTTTTAAAAAAAACCATAGTGAAAGTCTTTCTTTTACGATCTCTGGATACTTTGTATCGAAGTCTGGCAACAACTGAAATGACTTTCACCAGCTCTCGGCGGCTTCCAGGAGGGTGGGGGAAGATGGCGTTCCTTTGTTCTCAGGAAACATACTTTTCTTGGAAAATTGCTGACACTCCCTTGTGTTCGGGACTGTTCTTCTCTTTTTATTAATGGATGAACGTAATTGATTACTTGGACCTTTCCCTGATGTGCCTTCTTTGTTTTTTTTTTAATCTGATTGCCTTTAAGAACTTGTTTTCTCTCTGGATTATAACCAAACGGAACTTTGAATTTGGACATTGGCTTTTGCTCTCTCCTTGCCTCGCGGACTGTCTCTCCAACAGATGCCATTTTAGTGACAAGGACTTAAAACTTTCATTATGGCTTCAAAAAAGCAGCTACATCAACCTAAGATTACTTCAATGTTACCCAAAGAAACAGAGGTGGAAGCTACACAGTTATCAACAATAGAGGAAATTCTTCAAAACATTATGAAAGAAATTAAAGAAATCCGGAAAGATAATGTCAGTTCAAAATTAGAACTTTTGGAGACACAGAAAGCACTAATGGAAAATAAACAAAGAATTGATGGACTGGAGGGGGGGGATGGCTGTGACAAGGAAAGAGCTAAAAAATTCTCACAATGAAATAGTGGATTTGGCTGGTCATATGTTTAGGATGGATTTTGAAAGGATGTTTTATAGATTTAACTCAGCATATGCCAGGATAAATGAAGTACCCAGAGAGATACATATTAAATTTGTAAGAAGGTCAACAAGGGAGGGGATCCTGAGAGCACAGAGAGACGGCCCTTTAATTTACCAACAGAATGAGATTGCCATCTTGAAACAGATCCCGAAAAAGATTAAAGAGATAGGGAGGAAATATTCAAAGATTATTCAAAAAGGGGGTCTGCTTCAGGTGATTGATGCCCGAGGGAATGTTGGTGCTCTGGGAGGGGGGAAGAGTAAGAATTAAAACAATTGCAGAGGCGGAAGCCTTTCTTAAAAAAACACTCCTCAATCCTGGAGGACGAAAATGGGGGAATGGAGGGGGCCACGGCTCCGCCCACTGGAGGTCAGGGAGAGGAAGATACAATTGCCAAAAGACTTAGATCTCACAAGTGACTTTATTTCTGTATAGTACAACTCTTATTTGGATGTTTACAAATGATTGATTGCATAGATTTTTTTTTTTATATTGAAAAAGTTTTATTGAGTTTACATTTTTTGTGGGGTAGGGTAAGGGATACATAGAAATTTTGAGAGTGGTCACGTCAAAGTCGTCGGCTCCTCCGGTACCTCAAGTTACATTATTAAAAAGAAAGAAAAGAAACATTTCACATAACACTACAAGCTGGGAGCAAGTACATATTCCTAAATTTTTCAGTTATATACTGTCAGTCAATTACAAAAATCCAGATTACAAATATCATACAATATTACTCAAAAAAAAACCAGGGCAAAGTTATTTTTTAGATCTAAGTCTCTTGGCAATTGTATCTTCCACCTTCTCCCCCGGGCCCCCAGCGGGCGGGGCCATGGCTCCCCCTGCCCCCCCTGGATCTTCTCCCAGGACAGAGGAATGTTTTTTAAGAAAGGCTTCCGCCTCAGCAACTGTTTTAATCTTCACTCTACCTCCTTCCCAGAACACCAGCATCCCTTCGGGTATCACCCACTTGAACAAGATCCCATGATCAAACAATGTTTTAGACAAGAAGGAAAATTTCCTTCTAGCTTCTCTAATCTTTCTTGGAATCTGCTTCAAAATGGTAACCTCCTTTTGTTGGTAAATCATAGGACTCCCTCTTTGCGCCTTCAAGATTTCCTCTCTGGTTGACCTTCTAACAAATTTTACATGTATCTCTCTGGGTACTTCATTCATCCTGGCATATGCAGAATTTATTCTGTAGACTAGGTCAATGTCCCCTCTGATCTCATCTTTAGGTTTATGTAAATAGTCTGCAATAATTGTACTCATAAGATCAGGGAGACATTCACCATCCATCTCAGAAACATTCTGAAATCTCAAAAAATATGTCATCCTTTCCATATCTATCCTAGTCACATGCCCATTTATTTCCACAACCTCATTAGAAACATTTTTAATCTCTCCCTTAGCCCCCTCCAGCCCCCCTTTCAATTCTTCATTCTTCTGTGTATTCTCAAGCACTTGTTTTCGAGTGTCCAATAATTCCTTTTTAAAATTGACATTTTCTGCCCTCTGGGCCTTAATTTCTAATACCAAATTTTGTATAACAGATTCAAGGGCAGTCATTCTTTGTTCAAGGCTTGCCAGCGTTGCTTCTTGTGCCATGTTTAGCTATTAAAATCCGTGCCAGTAAAATGGCGTTTTTAGGGTGGGGTTGGTGAGGCAGATCAGGAGTCCAAAGTTCTCAAAGTTGTAGAGCTGCAGAATTCAGAAACCAGTAGAGAAACACTTTTCCAACTCCATAGGTATAATAACGAAGGTAATCCAGAAAGGAAAACACAAATCCAAAAGAAAAAAATTCTTCATCAATAATTAGAGGAAGTCCAAATCACAAAGAGACACTGGTAATTTTCCATAGGTCGTAGTCAGTCGGGGACAAAGAGAAGCCATTTTCCGCCCAAACTCAGAGGGAGAAAGTGGTTAAAAAGCAAAAAAGAAACTGTTTCAGCCAGACCTAGAGACATAATTGCAAACAAGCCGCAAAATACTTTCCCTTGTTAGAGACCATCCGGATTAAAAGTTTCCGATTCCTCGCAACGAGGCATTTCCAAGTGCCGCTTTTAGTCCAAGGGGGGGTTTTTGGGAACAAACACCCCCCTCCTGTCCCTTTCAGCCCGGCTGACAGTACAAAAAAAAAAGTTTTAATAGCTCACTCTCCGCTCGCAGCTGAGGTCCCGAAAAGCCTCCCGACTCTTCCGATCGTCTCTCTCCATAAAGTTAAATGGTGCCGCCAACCTTTGGCGAAGGAAAAGCCCCCCGCAGCATGTCCTCTTCCGCCTAAGCCGAGGATCGGGGTCGCTTTCCCCACTGCCGTGGGGGGGGGGCTTCCCCGTCGAGCCGGCTTTACGGGAGAAACCCCAAACAAGGGGCTTCTCGCCCCCGCGGGGGGGCAGGAAAAGAAACAAAGCGGCGAGCGAACCCTAAGTTCGCCCGTCGCCGCCGGAGCCGGAACCGGAAGTCCGATTGCATAGATGTTAAAATGAAATATTTGTATCTCTTTCCACTTTGTAGAAAAAATGAAAAATTTATTGTATTATCTATTTTTTTTTTATGAAGCTTCAGAGGGGGCCGACACTTCCGACATAGAGGTTCTCAAAATGTCTTTGTAACTCCTTATATTCCCTTAACCTATTTTTATAAAATTTGTAAAACCCAATAAAACGTTTTCAAAACAAAAATCAATTTTAGACATTTGACCAGTAATATCTGTAAGTTCTTTCTTAAAGTCTTTTATCTCTTCCTTCATCTCAACCGCCCCCCCTTCCAGCCCCACAATTTTTTGTTTATTATTTGTTATTTCTCTTTGCACCTCCAATAATTCCAATCTTGTGCTTAAATTATCTTTTCGGATTTGTTGCATTTCATTCATTATTCTTTGAAACATCTCCTCTACGTTTAATGCTGAGGGCTTGGTGACTTAGGATCCTCTACTTCTGTTTCCTTCTGTAACAAAGCTGAAATCTTTGGTTGTGAGGATGGGCTGGGTTTTGTAGATGCTGTAGCAGAGCTTGGTTTCCCAGATGGGGGTTTCCTCAATGCCATAGTTAAAGTTTTAAGTGTTGGTGCGTAGAGAAGAAAGAAAAAAAAATGGCGCTGTTGGGCGGGCAGTCTGTGAAGTCCGAGACAAAAGCAGCTGTAGTTCAAATTAAATTTACAACATCCAGAGAGAAAAAGGAAAAAACTTTCCAAACAAAATCAGAAGGTTTCACAAAGGGAGAAAACACCAAAAGACACCAGAGCAGGTCCTTTTGTTATATATTTTAAAATTAGTCTAGTTTTGTTAAAATAGGGGAATGCTTATTTTCAAAAGTTCCATCCTGGGAACAAAGAGAACGCCATCTTTCCGCCTTGCCGGCAGGGTGGAAAAATCAAAAGTGGAAACAATCAATTTAAAATGTAGCAAGGCTCAGGATACATTGTCTAACAGCAATCCCTTAGTTAACAAGAAACTTCCTTTTTCAATAAGTCCAACAGAAGTCACTTTCACTCTCTCCGCAGCGCGGGACTCTTTATCCAATGCCGCTTTATTTCCAGGGGGGTTGTTTCCAACTCCCCTCTATCTTCTCTTCTCATCGAATTGAATGTAAAAAAATCCAAATAAGGCACATACCATTTTTCTAATCCGGAGCCTCAGCGCAGCCATTCAGCCCCGGAGTTTCAGCTCCTTTTAACATCCTCCATGTTCCAGCTCCTTCGGCAAAAGGGAAGCTCCCCCCGTGAAAGTTCCCCAGCCCCTAGGGCGAGGCGGGAGCAGCCCCCCCGAACGCCGTCGAGATGGGGGCCCTCACCGCAAGCCGCCCATGCAGAGGGGGGGATTATGCCCGTCCCCCCCCCGCGCCCAAGGGCGCAGCTGAGGCAACACAGCGGCGGACATGAGGAATCCACGTCCATCCGCGTCCGAAGCCGGAAACGATCTCCGTGTTGTCTGCAAATTTGATGAGTTCCCCATCTATCCCCTCCTCCAAATCATTGTTGCAGATGTTGAAGAGAACTGGGCCTAAAACAGAGCCATGGGGTGCCACACTGAATACTTCCCTCCATGTAGATGCAGAGGACTACACATTGAGTGCTGTTGATCAGCCACTTCGAATCCATCTGGTAGTGATGTTGTGGGCTGCAGCATGCCAGAAACCAGGCCACACAAACAAGTGATACCCCATCCGCAGGATGCAAGCAGCACAAAAAAAACCAGGCAAATCATGGTTTGCAGAAAAGGTTTGGGGGGCCACTGAACTAACCCACATTTTTTATTTTATCAAGTAGTAGGTTGTGTTCTATTTTATCAAATGCCTTACTATAACTGGTTATGTTGTCAGGCATGTTTAGATAAACTTGTGTGGTTATCTATTTTGCTGGAGGATGTTGTAAAGTCTGGAGTTGTTTTTTTATTGTTGCAATGTATTTGTGGTGAATACATTTGTTACACAGATCCTCTTGTGAGAAATTGGGTTGTTACTTTCCTACGGTAGCACTTAGTGAATGAGTTGTTTCTAATTTGCTGTCATTTCCTTTGCTGAGGATGTCCAGATACACCCCCAAGTCAAATTCTTGGCAACAATACTGAAGCTCTGGCCACTGTGTTTTTAATCAAGAATCGCCCCTCAAGTCCTCCAGGGGAAGCGTGGATTGACCCTTTGGTGTCCCCCATTCGAGGAAGTGATGGGCTTGAAATATGGGCCCCTTCTCCTCACAGTGGAATGGCTGGGCACTGCTAGCTCAGCACAGCCTTCTTGCTACTGCCATCGCAACACGGGAAAACCACAGCGAGGAGCTGTGGGAGGAGAGCTGGTCGGTGGGCAAGCGAGACAGCTGTCAAGAGGGCGATGGGCATGGCGGTTTCTTCACACCTACGCACCCACAGACACACAGACACACACACAGACACACACACACACACACACATATATAGATAATTGTTTCCACAACTTCCTGTAAGGGCCCCATTTAAGGGAGGAGACATGCTGTTTCCCTCTCTGCCTGTCGGCTCATCACCAGAGACCATCTAGACAGAGAACCATTTTTTAGTTACGTTGTGTAATATTTTTTAGATATGTGTTAGTTTTTATGAGCTGATCAATAAATTTAAATTTGAGAGACCAAGATAGATCTATTTCGAGCTTATTAGCTCTCATCAGTTGGCCACACCCCACTGGGATTCGAACCGGGGCTGTAATGTATCTAAGGCAGAAGCCTAGCACTCCAGCCTAATCGGTTCTACCCTGTTTCATCAGCTAATCCAGGAGTATTTAGTATAGATAATTGTTACAACTTCCTGTAAGGGCCCCAATTAAGGGAGGAGACATGCTGTTTCCCTCTCTGCCTGTTGGCTCATCACCAGAGACCATCTAGACAGAGAACCATTTTTAGTTACGTTGTGTAATATTTTTAGATATGTGCTAGTTTTTTTATGAGCTGATCAATAAATTTAAATTTGAGAGACCAAGATAGATCTATTTCGAGCTTATTAGCTCTCATCAGTTGGCCACACCCCACTGGGATTCGAACCGGGGCTGTAATGTATCTAAGGCAGAAGCCTAACACTCCAGCCTCATCGGTTCTACCCTGTTTCATCAGCTAATCCAGGAGTATTTAGTATAGATAATTGTTTCTATACTACTGTTTGTTTCTATAAAGGTACTGCGCTTGCGCGAAGATGGCGGGGTAGCTCGGAAGCTCCGTGTGGGTCGCGGAGGTCGTTGGCATTCTGAGTGCCCCCTGCCCTCGTTGGTGATCTTGGAGGGCATGGGAGGATGAGGGACCCACCCGGACACCTTAGGGTGGGGTTCGCAACATTGGGGGAAGAGCGGACGGAGCGCCGGCGACTGGAACGCTCGGCGGTGTGAGCGCCGGGCGGGAACTGCCGCAACGGAGGCCGGTGCAGAGGCCGCCGCCCGGACGTTTCTAATAGGGCGGAAAGAGGCCAGCTGCACTGAAAAGAGCTCCGAAGAGCTAAAAGCTGAAAGCTGGAAACTGAACTTGGTGGCGTGCCGTGGGTGAAGCGGTGGTGAGAGCACCGGTGGCCAGCGGAAATGGTGAGAGAGGCGTGGAGGAAGATGGCGGAGGCGGCGGAGATGCTGGTTTGTTGGAGTGAAGAAGGTGGAGAGAGAGAGAGAGAGTGGAGAGTGTGGAGGGGAGAGGTTGCCGCTGGAGGCCTAGTCGACGGCGGTGTGAGCGCCGGAAGGCGAGGGACGAAGGCGGCGACAGAGGAGTTGTGGGGAAAGGCGGAAGGTGGTGGCTGTGAGAGAGCCATGTGGAGGCTGAGAGCGGAGAGGCGGCTGCCGGAGGCCTGGGCTGACGGCGGTGGGAGCGCCGAGAGGCCTTTGGCGAAGGCGGTGACGCGGGGACTGCGGCGGTGGGAGCGCCGAGGTGGATGTGGACGGCCGCTGACCACTGTAATTTTCATTCTCCCCATGGTCACTCTCCCAAGTCCGGGAGAATTACACCACCAAGGCCTTAAGAGGCATGGAAGAACTGACTGTCTTGAAGAAGAACATCTGACAGCAACCAGTTTTGATCACCCCAATGGTCATTATTGCGAACTATTTAATTAATTTAATTACATCTATTTACCGATTGATTTATTGTGGTTTACCCATCCTGCACTTTATTTCACCTGATTCTTTTTACCATCTAATGAATTGACTCGTGTGAATCGTTTTTAATCAATTGCCAACGACTTTTAACATCTTTTAACATCTGTACTTTTTAACATCTGTATTGTGCCTATGCCCACCCGAGTTTTTATATATGTAATTATTGAATTTTAATTATTTATTTAAAAATATTTAAAAAAATGTATTCCAGAGCAAGCCTGCTATCGCTGCGAGAGTCCCCGCTCTCGCAGGTATGGCCCCTTGAATTATCTAGGGCACATCTCGATGATGGTATTGTAAATCCGAAGAGATGGGCGAAGCGCGGCCTTAGGGGGTTTTTAGTGTCTAATTTATGTAAATTATCTTTTTTAGGGGGTTCAAGGGAGGGGGTTAGATATAGACAGATGGAGATGGAAACAGCAATTAGTAGTAAGGGCCAGGATAGCAGTCGACGGCGGGAAGCGGAAGGCGAAAGGCAGGGGGATACCCGAGTCGTTCCTCAGGAGGGCATACCAATTCAGAGGGTCGTGGGGAGGGGCAGGACCGAGGGGAGACAATTCTCATCCTCCCGGTTGGTGGCACGCAGCCGTTGGTTAAAAACGGTCGGGTGCCACAACCCTCGCAGGCTAGGTGGCCAGGGAATACAGAGCCAGGGCCTGCGGCTGATGTTTTGCAACGGCAGGTCCGTTGTCAACAAAGCCCCCCTCATTAGTGACCTTGTGTCAGAGGGGGAGCCGGACCTGGTAGGAATTGCGGAGACCTGGTTGGGCCACGAGGGAGGTCATCCCCTCGTTGAAATGTGCCCACCAGGCTACCGCGCATTTCATCAGCCGCGGGCCCTAGGCAGGGGTGGTGGGGTAGCGGTCATTATCAAGGAAGGCCTGGAGCCGAGAGAGACCATTGTGCCGCAGACCTCCGGCTGTGAGTCCCTTTGCATGAAGTGGGGCCTAGGGAGGCAGTTGGGCTTGCTGGCTGTATACCTGGCTCCCCGCTATGTAGCAGCAGCCCTGCCCGAGCTCCTGGAGGTGATCGCCACGGTGGCAGTGGAGACCCCCAGACTTATAGTTATGGGGGACTTTAATCTGCCATCGTTGGGCGAATCATCCGCGGTAGCTCGGGAGTTCATGGCTTCCATGACGGCCATGGACCTGACCCAAGTAATTCAAGGCCCCACTCATGAGGGTGGACATACGCCGGACCTCATCTTCGTCTCGGGCCAATGGAAGAGTGATCTGGGTACAGGGGACATAGACATCATACCCTTGTCATGGTCAGACCACTCACTTCTCCGACTCGACTTTCCGACCGCTGCTCCCCTCCGCGGGGAGGCGGAACCAGAGTTACCAATCTGGTACCGCCCCAGGCGCTTGATGGACCCGGATGGGTTCCAGACAGCGCTTGGGCCATTTCCTGTATCCCTGACCCGCGCCCCGATAGAGGACCTCACGGCCGCATGGAATAGTGCGGCCGTGGGAGCCTTGGATCGGGTCGCGCCCTTGCGGCCTCTCTCGCGGCGGCGAACCACCCTGGCTCCTTGGTTTACTGAGGGGCTGCGGGTAATGAAACGCCGCAAGAGATGCCTAGAGAGAAGATGGAGGGCTAGCCGCTCTGAATCTGACCGGACACAAGTGAGAGCCCATTTACGGACTTACATTGTGGCGCTGAGGGTGGCCAAACGTCATCATTGCGCCACCCTCATAGCATCCGCAGAAAACCGCCCTGCCGCCCTGTTTAGGGTGACCCGTTCCCTCCTTCAACAGAGGGAGCGGGAAGCCCCGTTACAGGGTAGGGCAGAGGAATTTGTGATTTTTCTGCAGGAGAAAACCGCCCAGATACAGAGTGAGCTAGCCACCATTCATGGCCCAGTGGGATGCCACGAGGGAGATCTTGTTTGGGAGGAGTTTGACCCCGTTACTTCCGAGGATATGGACAGGTTACGTGGGCGACTGCGAGCCACCACATGTTCATTGGACCCGTGCCCCTCCTGGCTTGTACTGGCATCCTGGGAGGTGACACGAGGCTGGCTCCAAGAGGTTATCAACGCATCCTTGAGCGAGGGTTCCTTGCCTGCCTCCCTAAAAGAGGCTATGGTGAGGCCCCTCCTCAAGAAGCCCTCCTTGGACCCAGCTCTTTTGAACAACTACCGTCCAGTCTCCAACCTTCCCTTCTTGGCGAAGGTTGTTGAGAGTGTGGTGGCACAACAGTTTCCCCGTCACCTGGAGGAAGTTGACTATCTAGATCCGCGCCAGTCCGGCTTTCGGCCCGGGCATAGCACCGAGACGGCATTGGTCGCGTTGGTAGATGATCTCTGGAGGGCCAGAGATGGGGGATGTTCCTCCATCCTGGTCCTATTAGACCTCTCAGCGGCTTTCGATACCATCGACCATGGTATCCTATTGCATCGGCTGGGGGGGTTGGGGGTGGGAGGCACCGTGTTGCGGTGGTTCTCCTCCTACCTCTCTGGCCGATCGCAATTTGTGCGGGCAGGAGAGCAGAGGTCGACACCGAGACCACTCACATGTGGAGTGCCTCAGGGGTCGGTCCTCTCGCCTCTCCTGTTTAACGCATATATGAAGCCGCTGGGTGAGATCATCCGTGGTTTTGGGGTAGAGTACCACCTGTACGCTGATGACACCCAGCTGTACATATCTACCCCAAACCACCCCAACGATGCCGTAGCGGTGATGTGCCAGTGCCTGGAAGCCGTGCGGATCTGGATGGGAAGTAACGGACTTAGGCTCAACCCGACCAAGACCGAGTGGCTGTGGTTTCCGGCTGCCCGATTCAACCAGCTTTCTCCAACGCTGGCCATAGGGGGCGAACATCTTGCCCCTGTGGATGGGGCGCGCAATTTGGGTGTCCTCCTGGATACCCGGCTGTCTATGGAAGAGCAAGTGACAGCCGTGGCCAGGAGGGCGTTTTACCAGGTTTGCCTGGTCCGCCAATTGCGCCCCCTATTGGATCGGGACGCCCTTCGCACAGTCACTCATGCCCTCGTGACATCCCGACTGGACTATTGTAACTCTCTCTACATGGGGCTCCCCTTGAGGTGCACCCGGAGGCTTCAGTTAGTTCAGAATGCAGCCGCGCGAGCAATTATGGGCACCTCTAGGTTTGCCCATGTAACACCGCTCTTGCGCGAGCTGCACTGGCTACCTGTCGTCTTCCGGGTGCGCTTCAAGGTGTTAGTTATCATCTTCAAAGCGCTCCATGGCTCGGGACCTAGCTATCTGCGAGATCGGATCCTGCCCCACACATCCTCACGACCGATTCGCTCCCACAGAGAGGGGCTTCTCCGGGTGCCGTCCACTAGACTTTGTCAGCGGGCGACGCCCAGGGGAAGGGCGCTCTCTGTGGCGGGCCCGGCCCTCTGGAACGACCTTCCCCCTGATATTAGAACGACCACCGACCTCCGCTCCTTCCGTGTAAAGTTAAAGACCCATCTCTTTCGACTGGCCGGCCTTGAATAGTTCTCTCTGTCTTTTAACGATAAATTTTAATGGGTTTTTTAATTGTATTTTTAGCACGGGTAATTTATTTAATTTTATTTTAGTAATGTCTGTATTATTATATATTGTTTTAATTATGCCTGTGCACCGCCCCGGGTCCCTGTGGGGAGAGGGTGCGGTTAATAAATTCCAATTTATTATTATTATTATTATTATTCCACAACTTCCTGTAAGGGCCCCATTAACACATATCTAAAAAATATTACACAACGTTAACTAAAAAATGGTTCTCTGTCTAGATGGTCTCTGGTGATGAGCTGACAGGCAGAGAGGGAAACAGCATTGTGGAAACAATTATCTATACTAAATACTCCTGGATTAGCTGATGAAACAGAGTAGAACCGATTAGGCTGGAGTGCTAGGCTTCTGCCATGGATTCATTACAGCCCCGGTTCGAATCCCAGTGGGGTGTGGCCAACTGATGAGAGCTAATAAGCTCGAAATAGATCTATCTTGGTCTCTCAGATTTAAATTTATTGATCAGCTCATAAAAAAACTAGCACATATCTAAAAATATTACACAACGTAACTAAAAATGGTTCTCTGTCTAGATGGTCAACGCTGTCTGTTTCTCAGGGTGGGCTTCATAGCACACATTCATTATCATTCTTGTTATTATTTTTTAACTGTCGCTTTGGAAGAAATCCATTTCGGTCGGGGTGAATAATTTCATTTAATATTTTTTGAGCCTACCCGCTATAATCGTGACAAATATTTTATAGTCGGCATTTAGTAATGAAATTGGTCTAGTTTTTGATCTGCTGATTGTCGGTGCCCTCTTTTGGAATTCACGAGGCATCTAAACGCCTCAATGAATTACCAACGTCATGAATGACGCAATCTGGCTTGTCCGGCGCTTCATTACACAGTTCCAACATGGGTCCCTCAAGTGACCAACCCTCCGCCGCCCGCCTCTCCACCCGAGGCCCGCAGTCAATCGCCGGTGTTGAGACGTCCCGCAACAAGATGGCGGCCTCGAGAAAGCTGCCGCCTGCTGGTCGCGTGGAGCGGTTGAGTCGTCGCAGAGCCCGCCCTCTCGTCCTTCTGGACAGTCGCTGACCCGGGGGGCCAATAGGGGGAAGAAGGGGGTGTGGTCAGGAGCGCCTCAGGCAAGTTACTTGAGTCACTGAGGGTCTCTTGGGTTGAAACGGCATTTAAATTTCTGCAGGTTTCTGTAAGGCCGCTGGGCGTCACCTTGAGCAGCCCCATAGATAGTCTTAATAAATAATACATCAGGGATGCGCGCGCGGAGAGCCTTTGGATTTGGGTTGAGCAGGCTGAGCTCTGAACTCCCACAGGTTCCGCTGGCTTTCCCTTTTCCCTTCAGGCTCCCGAAGTGGGGAAGGCAGCGGAAGCGGAAGCAGCAGCGACACTTGACGGTCCCGGTCCCCCTCCCCCCCAACAGCCTACGGGGAACTCAGCCCAAAAAAAGAGCTGCCGGAAGCCCAGGCTCCTGGCGCCCGCTCGCCTTTATGACGTCACAAGCCACGCCCGCCTCCTCCTGCCCCGCCCCCTCTCCCCCGATTGGCTCTATTTAAAAAGGGGGTGGTGCAACGGATGCTGGGAAGTGGAGGGAACGTTTGAAGCCCTCTGAGCGAGCGGTCGGGGCGGCGCGATGAAGGCGGCGGCGTAAGTTTCCCCCGCTCCTTTCGGAGGGCCGCGCTGGGCGATGCGGCGCGCAGCCCGAGGTTTCTTCCCCGGCGGAGCTCCTCCGGCCTTGGCCTGGGGTTCGTGGGGAGCAGCGGTGCGAAGGTGCTGGGCTCTCCGGCCCTGCCGGCCGTCGCGGAGGAGAAGCCCGGCCCGACTTCCCCGGTCCTCTTGGAGCCGAGATGGGTGGAGGGCCCCTTTCTCTGGCTCGTCTCCCTCCATCCGTAGAGCCGCTGTAATGCTGGTCTCTCTCTGATCCTGGTCCCATAAAGCCGCTGCTGGGGAGGGCCGGGGGCCTCTGGCTGGGAGTTTGAATTGGTTGCCTATGGGCAGATTTTACAGGCAATCCAGAACTTGCCTGTGAGTTTTGGGAGTTCGGTTAAGGCTTTTAGGAAGTGTGTTACATTTGCAAAAGGCTTGAAGCTCTGCATGATGCATCCTTTGAGTGTGTGCTTACTTCCCCCAAGTGATGCTTTCTAGGTGTAGAAATAAAATCCCTATCATCCCTCATTCACCACTGGTGTATTTGGTACTTTATGTGCTCTTGTAAACGAAAGCAGTGGGATCTGGCACAATAGTCAACTGCTGTACAAGGATAGGAATGGAAAGCCTTTTCAGATAAAGGGGACAGTGTCAAAGTACACATTTGCAGTGTTAAAATATGATCAGACACATTGTAAAAAACCAATCGCGTTTTTTGGCTGCTACAGTTTGATTTGTGGGCTGGCCATAGTGGTAGTCAACCTGGTCCCTACCGCCCACTAGTGGGCGTTCCAGCTTTCATGGTGGGCAGTAGGGGTTTTGTCTGATACTGAAGCACTTTCCCTTTTTTTAATTTGACTTCCCTACTTTATAAATCACCATTACTGTGCAACTGGTGGGTGATTAGAAAATGTTACTACTAACAGAGATACAAAAGGATGAAGTGATAAAGAAAATTGAGGTAAGACAAGGTGCCCAACAAATCGCACAACTGTAGGCATTTTCCATGGCGAAAGTGTTGTGAATTTTAAAAAATTAGTCACTAGTGAATTTCAACTGTTTCGCCTGTTATATATAGCATATATAAAGCACTTCTAAGCAGTTTACAGAGTCAGCATATTGCCCCCAACAATCTGGGTCCTCATTTTTACTGACCTTGGAAAGATGAAAGGCTGAATCAACCTTGAGCTGTTGAGACTAGAACTGTTGGCAGCCTCAGTTAGCAGAAGTAGCCTGCAGTACTGCGTTCTAACCACTGTGCCACCATGGCTCCAAATGGGGATTTTAGTTCTACATTTTAAAAGGTAAAAAGCATTTTAAAATGCTTTTATGGTACAGTGAGGAGAAAGGGCACAGCAGCTACTCACTGATAGGATTTTCACAGTTGGCCTTTCTGAGACGGTAGAAGAATGGTGGGTTTTAAATCTCCTACCAAAATACCACTGGTGGAAAATAGTCCAATCTTTCCAGCTTTCATTTTCCTTCTTTTACTGTCTAAGGATTTTGCTCTGTGGATGTGGGTTTTCTGTTCACAATAATTAATCCAGAAATGTGGAACAATTGAGCTTTTTTTCTTGTAAAAAGAGTGATTAAAGCAGGAGTGGTGGCAGTTAGCACACTCAAGAAGAGGATTTTGCATGCGGTTGTTATGGCATCTTCTAAGTCAGGGGTCACCAACCTTTTGGACCTCAGGAACCACTAAACTCATAATTTTAAATCCTGTGGATCGCTAATATGAATCCAGTGCTCTGCTCACTGAAGCACCTGGACTCCTAGTGCTTCTGCAATCTTCAAACACTCAAAGAGCCATTTCGACCCGTTTCCCACAGAAAACAAAACACCAGGATCTCCATCTATCTATCTATCTCTCTCTCTCTCTCTCTCTCTCTCTCTCTCTCTCTCTCTCTCTCTCTCTCTCTTTCTCTCTCTCATTTCTCTTTCTCTCACCTCTCTTTTTCTTTCACCTCTCTTTCTCCTCTCTTTCTCATCACTTTCTCCTTTCTCTTTCTCTCCTCTCTCTCTTTTTCTCTCCTCTCTTTCTCATCTCTCTTTTGCGCGCTCTCCTCATGGGCCAGCCAGTGTCTTGAGGCGGAGAGGAAGTTGCATGTCTTCCAGTCATGCAGCACTAACAAGGAAGAAATGCCCCAAGACCCAGCAAGAGATGAAGCTTTGCTCCCACTCTGGAATATGGAGGGAATCTCCATTTCCTGCCCTTCCCTTTTCAGGCCAGACAAGGAGTGAGTGGGAGGGTGAGAGGCAGGACCAGCCAATGGTGGGTTCAGCCGAAAGGAAGCCACAGCAAGGAGATGAAAGCCACGGATTGCCGACACCTGTTGCTTCAGCCTGCCTGTGCTAACTCCTCCCCCCCAGCACCAATACATTGTTCTGGCCGGCGAGGGCTGCGCTACTTGCACGTCGCACCTTCTGCAAAGTTGCAAGTTGCATGAACCTCCCTCTGTGGCAGAGATTTCCAGCCTCCCCACAAACTGCCTGGCCGGTCCCATATTTCAGAACTCTAGTCATAGGACTGGTTATCCCTGAGCAGCTTCTCCACCCAGATGTGTCGCGGACCACCAAAATTTTCTCACAGACCACCGGTTGGTGGTTCTACCACTTCTCTGTGGACCATGGTGGACATGTTGGTGACATGTCCACCCATTCTTGACATTTTCTGTTTATTAGTATGAATAAAGTAACACCACTGACTGCTTTGATCTTCCTCTGCATTGCTGCAATAGAGCATTTCATAGATCAGTTCAGTTACTGCCTTGTGTAGTGTGCATCTTTGATTTTATTTGTAACTTATCTGACATTTATTAACTTTCAGAAGAACTAAAACTCCTAGGAAACATGCATTTAAAAAAGCATCTAACAATAGTTTGAAGGATCCCGTTGGGGTAAGTGGCTGGCTGATTTACAGCAGAATTAACTCTTTAATCTGTTCTTACCGTGTTTCCTTGAAAATGCAACATGTCCCGATAGTAAAGCCATGCCACATTTTTCTGGTGGGCAAAAATATAAGCCCTCCCCCGCAAATAAGTCCCCTGGACAACCCCCCCCCTCCGGCCAGGCAGAGCACCGCTCACTTACAAAGCGGTATCCCGAAGCCGCGGGAGCCGGGGGTGGTGGTGGTGTTGCAGAAGAAAGGCACTTAGGTTGCTTGGCACCTTCAGGATACCACTAGGTTGGGGAGTGACGTTCTGCCCGGCTGGAGAGGCTGTTTGCATAAGCACCTGTTCCGCCCCCAGCTCACCTGCCTCCCAGCCTCACCATGCCCTGGGCCAGCTCTCCTTGCAGGACCAGGGCACTGCTGCTGCCGCTGCCGAGCTCCAAGCAAAACTTCTTCTCTGGCTTCCAAACTCTGGAACTCGGCTTCTGATTCTTCCAGCAGCGGTCACTCTAGGAGTGTGCTCTATGGTTATGGGCAGGCTGCCGGCCCTGTCTTATTTTCAGGGAAACACGGTACATATTGTAGGATTTGACTTTGAAAGCTGGACTTGCTTCTTTATTTTATAAATGTGTTTATATATGAATTGTATATGTTTTTCTGACATGAGAAAAGGCAAAATCTTCAAAGCCAATAAACACTGACACATTTTTTTTTTTTTTGAAGCTTCATCTAGAATTTAGCATTATTTCCTTGATTCTGAACAGGTGGTTTTTCATCCAGCTATGATAAGGTTGTTTTAAACCTCAGAAACGGCAGGTGTTGTATCGAGCTGATTTCAGAGATTGCCAACCTAAAAAGATCGATGCCTTAAAGCGCACATCAGCTACAAACCATTCCTTCTGATGCTCGTTCAAATGGTTCTCAATTTAGGACCAGTTGCTTAGCGACTGTTTAAAGTTCAATGTATCCCACAAAATGGGACTTACTATCTGGTTTTAAAATTCTAAAACCTGGAGGGGGGAGTCCCCCCATCACATGACCACATTTTCAGAGCTCAGCAGCTGGCCCACCTTTACAACTGTTTGTAGAACCCTGCTTCCTCATAGGTTTTAATTAGAAACCAGCATTTACTTCCTGTTTCTAAGAGAAACTGCTACTTAATAAATAATAGGTTTGTTTTATGGGAGCTGGTTTGCAGAATGACCATTACAAAAAAGGTTGTAAAATCAGGTGGTCGTGTGACCCAGCTGTAATTGTAGAATTGTGGTATGTTGAGGACTAGTTGTAAAGACTTTCCATTCTGATATTTTTTCTGTAAACAAGGAGGACAGTCTTAAGCTGCTGTATCTAAATAGGACACTTTTCCCCCTGTTCAGGTGTTCTGCCGGGTCCGCCCAGTTGGTGTATCAAACCAAGAGTGTTGCATAGAAGTGATCAGCAGCACGACAGTCCAGGTTCACTCACCTGATGGGTACCGTATTGCCCGTAATGGAGAATATAAAGAGGTAGTTCTCATTGAAAATGTGCTATTGTTAACTATGGGTTTCAATCTCGACTTTTATTAGAATTGTGTCAATTAAGGCAGCTGGGTTTATCTGTATGCATAGGATTGGAATTCCATCTTGAATTACCGTATTTTTCGTTGTAAGACGCACTATAAGACAAAAGTGGGTGGAAATGTCTGTGTGTCTTATATAGCAAATGTCACCCCGCCCACTCCCTGCCCCCCACCCTTTGGCCTCTGCCTCCAGCAATTTGCCTCCTTGCAGCCAATAGCCTGGTCAGCTTCAGCACAGCCAGATTTAGCACGGGCAGCTGATTGGTGGTTGCATCTGCCTCCCAGAATACTGCTGATCAACTGTTCCAGGCTTCGGGGATCGTTGCCACCTCTGCATGCCCTATTTTCAGCTCATAGGCGGTGGGTGAAAATGGGGTACGTGGTGGCCAAAAATGGGGCTTGCGGAGGCAGCCATGGTTGGCAACAGTGATCCCCGCAGCCTGGAAGAGCTGATGGGCAGTATTCTGGGAGGCCAATCCAACTGCCAATCAGCTGCTCATGCTAAATCAGGCTGTACTGAAGCTAACCAGGCTGTTTGCTGCAAGGAGGCAAATTGCTGGGAGGCATAGACAATTTTTTTTACTTGTTTTCCTGCCCAAAAGCTAGCTCTATCTTATAGTCTGAAAAATACGGTAATTTTTATTAGTAAGCTTGTGATGATACTAAAGTTCTATTTAGTGATTCTGTTGCTGGAAATACATAATGCATGAAGAAAAATGGGCTTTTGGGAAGACTTACCAAATTGACTTACCAAATTGCATTCCAACATTATTATTACAGGGAGATAAAAACCTTTAGATTTTTTTTTGTGCTAGTTAATTTTTCCCAAGAAAATAGGAAAAGGACTTCAGGTATCACTGTTGGAGCATTAGATAAATTGTGCATTCAAAACTTTGATGCAGTATGAAAATCAATGAGAGGACTAGGTGAAACAGCACATGAATAAAACTGCTGGTTAACTGCGTCCTAACTGTTAAATCTTTTTCCAGGTTCAGTATTCATTTAAAGAAGTGTTTGGCACAAGCAGTTCTCAGAAACATGTATTTGATGTGGTTGCTAAGCCTCTGGTGGAAGATCTTATCCGTGGAAAAAATGGTATGATGTAATTAAGTTATTAAGACTGAATCTCTCTCTGGTCCAGTAATATGAATCTTTTCTCCCCAACAAAGAATTACATTCGTTCATATAATTGATTCAAAACTCCTGCTTCCTATTGCAGTTTTTAATATAATTGTACTGACAATTGTACAAACTCTGCAATTATAGTAATGTAGCAATAGCACTTATATAATGCTTCACGGTGCTTTACAGCACTCTGAGCTGGGTCCTCATTTTACCAATGCTGGAAGGATGGAAGGCTGAGTCAACCTTGAGTGTATCAGGATCAAACTCCTGACAGTGGGCAGAGTTAGCCTGCAATACTGCATTCTCATAACTGCACCCCCCTATATTATAGTATTAATGTAATACAATTTTTGCAAGCTGCTTTAACAAGTTACGGGTATTTTTTGCTACTGACCAGCGACCATTAAAAGTTATGATAACATCGAAAAATTAGACGGGCCTTTTTGCAGCCGCCATTAATAGAAGAAGAGGTGCGTGCGGTGGCTAGGGTTGTGGGAGCTGCCCCCGCAAGGCTCTCCTGCGTGTGACCGTTGGGCAAGTCCTTCCCCCCTTCCCCCCCCCCTTCGGCCTCGCCTCCTCAACTCCTGTTGTCTTCATGACAGGCAGCCAGCTACAAAAGCGGCCGCACTTGCTGGAGGGGGCGGCCTGAGCAGCCCCCGCATAGCAGCTCTTTCGTGAAGGGTGGGATGGCTGCGACCCTTCGGGAAACTGGTACAAGAGGCCACTCATCCCACCCACCCACCCACCCCTGCCTGCTACTGGTACATGGGGGGAGGGGAGAAATTAAGACTTCCCCGAAAAGAAGCCCTAGCCATTTTTTCAGGGGTCAAAAGAAAATAAGACCCAGATTTACTTATTTTGAGGAAAACATGGCATTAGCAGTAGTACGTAGTGGAAATTTGTCAAAGAAGGCTTAAGTAGCTTAATCATCATGTTCAGAACTGAATAAAGCTCCCAGAACACATATATACTGGTAGTTTTGAGCTCAGAATTAAATTTACAAATTTGAAATTTTTGAATCAAAGGTTTTTGATATGGAAACAGAATTGACTATGGTAGTAAAAAATCTCATTTGTAAAACTGAGAAATTAAAAAAAAAGCTTGGAAGAAGGCATTAGGAAAAAACATCTGATTCATTGCCAAGGGACTGCATGGATCTTCTTTAGTCTCTTCCTTTAGAATAAAATAGGCCCAAATTATATTGCTCAGGACTTGAAAACATCTGCTTATAAACCGTCTCCAGTGCTGCTGCACTTTTGAACACATGGCACAATTTTTATCAAACTACTTTCAAACCTGCAAGTTCTCTTTCATGCCAATTTCTTCAAAAGAAACTTAAGAAAATAAGTTTTCAACCTCCCCTTATTTAATGTCTTTCTGAGCCTTAGGTTATAGACCAGAAAATCCATCTCATAACTGTTTCTTCAGGCACATTGATTGTGCTTGTTAACTGCATTGCAAAGTCCACTGACAACTGATGATTTGGACAGCTTTGGTAACTTGTGCTATGTTTAAATGTTTCTCATTAGTTGGCAAAAAAATGATGGTAACATATATTTATACAGTATATAACAAAAGTATGTCTCTGCTTTTGAATTCTAGGCCTCCTTTTTACCTATGGAGTCACAGGGAGTGGAAAAACGCACACTATGACAGGATCTCCTGGGGAGGGAGGTCTGCTCCCTCGTTGCTTGGACATGATCTTCAATAGCATAGCTCCTTTTCAGGCCAAGCGCTACGTGAGTTCAGTCTGCAAGTCTTGGGAATTGGCAGGTTAGCACAAATAAATATGAGGGCCTAAAATTGACAGCCATAAGACCTTGAGGAAACAAAGGAGAAGGGAAATTGGGAAAGAGAAGGAAAAAGCAAGTGGAGGTGAAGAATCCCCCTATTTCCACAAACACTTTGCTGAAAATAGGTGGTTCTTGAAGGTAACATCTGATTGTACTTGATGCATTTTCAACTTGTTAAAATTGTGGGAGTGAGCGAGCGAGTGAGGCAGGCCTGCCAGTCTCAAGTAAAATCATCCCCCTTTTCAACTAAACTCAAGCAATTCTGGACAGGACTTAACTGGGGGGACTCAACTGCTTCTCCCTAATCCCCAGGTCTTCAAACTTGATGATAAGAATGGAGTTGAGGTCCAATGTGAAGTGGATGCTTTACTTGAACGCCAGAAAAGAGAAGCACTTCCAGTTCCCAAGACACCGGTGGGCAAGTAAGTGGCTCGGACTGACTGGGATAATTCAGGAATGTTATGGATGCTTCATTGAAGGAATAACTGAAGATGACTCTCACCTTGGCAGGCGACAAGTAGACCCTGAAATTGCTGACATGATCAATGTGCAAGATAATTGTAAACTGGAAGATGTTGATGAAGACAGTGTCTACAGTGTGTTTGTGTCTTACATTGAAATCTATAACAACTACATTTATGATCTTCTGGATGAATCCCCGCTTGATCCCACAAAACCAAAGTGAGTAGGTTTTCTTCCATCGGGAACTAGGCTAACAAGCCAGTTAGAGTAAATGCAAGTAAAATTGTGGTTCAGTGATTTAGATTCAAGGAAAGGTAATGTATATAGAGGATTATAGATCCAGTGGTTGTTGGCTTGGGAAAAATAGGTTCTGTCTGGTTCTAAGCCTATTTAGCAAGACAGTAGTAGCATCATACTGTTTTGAGCTCTAAATTCAGAGAAATGTAGCTTTCCCATGTTCATAGCTGTTGAAAAATATGTTTTAAAAGTCTGCTTTATCAAAAGACATTGCTAAGTAGGACTTGCTTTTAAAGCTGTTGTTTCTCCCGTTGATACTCTTTGGTTTGGCTTGGTATAACTATTAGTTGTTGTCAAAATTTGGACAACAACTAAACAAAAATTTGGGCATGGGAATATTTTCTGAAACTTAGCTGTCACGTTAACAGTGGTTCTTAGGGAAATGCTCTTCGGCTGAATATTTAGTAACAAGGAAAATCACTGGGGAAAATTATTTTCTTTGGTAGGTGGAACAACTGTGGCACTCCACTGCGGAATGCTGACTTCACGTATGTGGACATTACCCTCCCTCCCTTTGTAGTAATCGATGGTTACTTTTTACCTTGTAAAGCTTGCAATATGACTGTTGCTCTTTATTGCTAGTAGTTTGCATGGAGAAGAGAATATGCTTGTATCCCAGTGTGTAATCTGGACGGTCTGTTTCCCTCTGTCGTCTTCGCTTGCCTGGATAAACTAATGGTAGTTGTCAGTTAGTCTCCACAGAAACTAGAATGCATCTATCTAATTCAACATTGTCTTAAGTAACTGTCAAATATTGATAACTGATATCAGTAGTTTGCTGAGGCAGTTGCCATTAACTGTTTGAAGCCCCCCCTTGTGCATTCAGAAACGGCTTGCCATTGGTTGCTTTCCTGCATGTATTATAGGCTTAATTAATGCTCTTGAGGCTGATTATTGTAATACAAAATGCTTGCATCTACGTCTGGTCATCTTTTGGATGTATTGTTTAAATCAGGGGTGTCCAAACTTGGGAAGTTTAAGACTTGTGGACTTCAACTCACAGAAATCCCCAGCCAACATGGCTGGCTGGGGAATTCTAGGAATTGAAGTCCACAAGTCTTAAACTTCCCAAGTTTGGACACCCCTGGTTTAAATTATTAAAAGGGACTAAATGTTTTAGATAACTGATATCATTGGAATATTCCTGTTGCAGGTTTCCTCAATCCAAAATTCTCCGTGAGGATCAGAATCACAACATGTATGTTGCAGGTTGCACTGAGGTGGAAGTTAAATCTACAGAAGAAGCCTTTGAAGTGTTTTGGAGAGGTAAGAAATGGAGTTGCTTCCTAAAAATGTCACTTTAAACACTCCCTGTTAAATCATTTTGAAGACTGTGTGCTACTGAGGGATGAAAGGAACTGTTTTATTCAGCATGTTGTATTAGCCAACCAGATAATCGGCTGTCCCCTGAGAAGCCCCCAATAGGACTTGGGCACTGATTGAAGTTCCCTGCCATGGACTAAAAGTCATGCCGAACCTGTCCCATTGATCTGCTTTTTTTTTTAAAGCCTTGTGGTTCAAGTGATTGTCATTATAAAATAAATTGTCTATAAGGTGCAGCATTTCTCTTTTGTCTCTTTTGTATTTGCAGCTTTGAGTTTCAGTGGTAAATTGCAAGGAGTTGGAAGGCTGTATTTGTAGCAGAATACATATTCATTAACTGTAATCCTTTTCCATTTAGAATTTACTAGACAGCTTGTGTCCCATTGGGTCCTTATTTCAGAGATATTTCCTTACCTCAAGAGAGAGACGGAATGCCCACAGATGGACAGAAAACAGTGGGAGTGACTTCAGACTTTATGCTGGCTTCCCCCATTGAATTTTCTTATTGAAATCTGATGGTGCATTGGCAATCTCCCCCTTCCCCCTTTGCTTATGAGAAGCTTGCAGAGAGAAAGTCAGTGGGGAAGCTGACCAGTAGTTGTAAGGGTCAGCCCAGGGGTAAATGGCTGCTGCTGGATGAGGGAGGGTGTGATATGTGTGCAAGGTGCAGCACGGATTGGGAAGGGTGCATGAAAATGTGGCACCGATTGGGATGCATATGGTGTGTTTTGGATCAGGGAGGGCATGCAGGATTGGGGAGGTTGGGTAGGTAGGAGAGACTTACCCAAGAAACTTGCCACCTTCACTGCTAACCTCCGCATTGCCTTGTGGGAAGCTGTCGGAGCGCTAGAAATGATCATGTGACCACAATGAGGTTGATGGCTGAACATCCATAACTTTTCCAAAGTTTGTTCCCGCGGGAGTAATGAGTCCCTGCATTTGATAAGTTAGCCTATTTAAGGTATCTTGGTTGAATAATTGTTGCTCTGTTGTACACTGTTTTGCCCAGTTAAAGTTTACAAATAAACAGACATGTCTTAATAGTATATGGCTTATCTCCCTAAGCTCACAACAAACAGCAATCCAATAAAAAGTTAGAGCAATATACATACATAAAATAAATAACTTCTTGAAAACAAAAACAACCAGGTTCATCAACAAAACCCATCCTTGCATTCAGCTGATAAAAGCCATTGTGAAAGCCCCCACCCCTTCAATTGCCAATCTGCCAAGCACAGTAGCCCAGCCATGCGGTTAGGACCTTCCTAAAATTCAGCAGGTTGGGGCAAATCTAAATTGGGGCGGGAGGGGGGGGGGAGATGTTACAAAGATCCTAAATGTTTCTGCCTTTTCAGATAGGGAAGGTGCTCTTCTGTTATTGGGTTGTTTTTTTCTTTATTCTTTCCAGGTCCACAATATTCTTTGAGAGACGATAGCTAAAATTCTGCCCTGACTCCATTATGATGGCTTTGATGGATGGAGTCTACTTGATCTAAATATTGTTTTTCCTTTTAACAGGCCAAAAGAAGAGGCGCATTGCACACACTCAACTGAATCGAGAATCTAGTCGTTCGCACAGTGTATTTTTAATTAAACTGGCTCAGGCTCCTCTCAATGCAGATGGAGATAATGTTCTGCAGGTAAAATTAAGGTTGGCTACCAAGCAGATGATTTCTTTCTTTTAGTCAACTTTTCAAAAAGTGATCATTGTTCGACCAGTAGCACTAGTCCTGAGAAGTGTTGCTGAGAATCCTGACTGTAGCGTATGCTTTCCTTAAAAAGTCCAGAGATTCTCAGCTTTATTTCTGTATGCATAGTTTCCTGATTGAAAACCATCATGTCTCTTCTCTTGCAGGAGAAAGAGTTAATATCCTCGAGCCAGTTATCACTGGTTGACCTAGCAGGGAGTGAGAGGACAAACAGAACCAAAGCCGAAGGAAACAGACTCCGTGAAGCTGGTGGGTGCTTTGATACCAGTGAAAGGGTGGGGGCGCGTCTTCTTTCAGTCAAGGATTTCTGCTTTGGATTCAAGTGGACCATTCCTTCAAGCAAGCAGGAGGGAGGGAGAAGGGCAGTATAAAAATTTAATAAATAAGAATGATAATAATAATAAAAATTGCCCTTCCCAGCAGAAAGAAGCAGGGCTGACTGACATGTGAGGCCACAAAATGACCCCAGAGGCCAAGGGCTCAGCAGAAATATAGAAGTTTCTTTTAAAAATTCTTCTCTATCCAGAAGGTTTTTCTGGCTCTTGGTTCTGTATGTTTTTTTCTGTAATACAGGAACTAAGATAGCTCTTGTTTCTTATTGTAAGTGATAGATAAAACTTGGAGGAAAGTTAATATGGAATTCCTTTAGTTTTGAAAAACTATTTAGGTGGAAAATATTATTTTAACTTTAATCATAAAGATTTGAAACATTCTCAGTCCCTGCTCTTATTAGGCAAAAGTAAAATAGCATATTTATCTATACATTATAGTACTTTCCAGGCCTTCTTTCTGCAGAGATGGATATGTATTTTGACCATTTGGAACATTCTGCAGAGATGGATATGCATTTTGACCATTTGGAACATTCTGCAGAGATGGATATGCATTTTGGAACATTGTTATTTGGTTGTTTTCCTAATTTGTGTCTTCTCAGAGTTAGAAAAACTAACAGTTTTCTGGACAACTGTATGGAAGTGGTTTGGCATGGTCTTCTATAATTTGTTGTACTTTCTAGTTTAGTCCAGAGTTTTGGGATTTCTTCATAATGCAGTGGTGAATCTGCCAGGATTGGCCTGGTGTGGCCCCTTATATTTTCCATAATAGTAATTTAGCTAAAGCTTTTCACCACTGTCCAAAGTTTAACTAAAATGGTCCTTATATTGGACCTGGAAATTTCTCTTTCCCTACCCTTTGCAAGGATATTGAAAATGCAAAGTGGCTGTTTCCTTTTCATACAAGAGGGGATCCCATGTGCTCCCAAAACCAGGAAATTAATAAATTATTACAAAGGCAGACTGTTTCATGAGTAGGCATCATATCAGAGGTTGTCAGACAAGTGTCATTCACTCTTCCAGGTAATATCAATCAATCACTGATGACATTAAGAACCTGCATAGAAGCTTTGCGAGAGAACCAAACTTATGGAACCAATAAGGTGTGTAGTTACCTATTTCTGTAGTTTGTTTTTCCTCACTTTCTCAGTTCCTAAATGTTTTGTTCTGCTTAATTCTTCAGATGGTCCCTTACCGAGACTCCAAATTGACCCATCTTTTTAAGAATTATTTTGATGGTGAGGGTAAAGTGCGTATGATCGTCTGTGTAAATCCAAAGGCAGAAGACTATGATGAGAGTTTGGTAATTTAAGTTTGTTGTTTAACCTCAGTTGCTTGAATTTATAAAAACAGTAGTGCATGCGCACACACTCACATATACACACACATACACAGTATTCACATGCGTACGCACACACACACCTTGTTACTGGGGTAGCTGTCCTTTATAGAAACTTTTTAAAATGCTAGAATATTCTTCCTATTCACATTTCATAATATGTGCTGTTTTTATATGGTTGCTCATCTCACTCAAAGTGACTCTCAGTAGCAGACAATAAAATCAAAATTAACAATATTCAAAAAATTAAACATGGATAAAACATTAGAAATTAAACATGGATAAAAATAGAGCAAAGTCTCTAGGAGATATATTATGTATAATACAGTGGTACCTTGGTACTTGGCTGCTTCAAAACTTGTTGAATTTGGATTTTGATGTGAAAATGTTGCAGTATTCGACTTTTGTTTAGTACTCAACATGCTGCTAGGGCAGTGGTGGGCAAACTCATTAGTCAACAGAGCCAAATATCAACAATACCACGATTGAAATTTCTTTTGAGAGTCGGAAGGTGTGGCCTGTTTTGTGGGTGTGGCTCAGTGGTCATGTGACTGGGTGGGCGTGGCCAACTTGGAAAATGTGAAACTCACTTAACAATGGTCTTGGTTAGAAACCAAACTTTTAGGCTCAATTGCGGTCATAAGTTCTTTCTTTCTTTCTCTCCTTTCTCTCCTTTCTTTCTTTCTCTCTCTCTTTCTCTCTTTCTCTCTCTCTTGCACTTTCTTTTTCTTTCTTTCTCTTTCTCTCTCTCTCTCTCTCTTTCTCTCTCTCTCTCTCTCTCTCCCCTTCGTCTGCCCATCTCTGTCACTCTGTGTGTGTGTCTGTCTGTCTGTCTGTCTCGCATTCACTCACTTAATCATTCATTCTGTGTCTCTGTCTATCTTTCTCTCCCTCCCGCCCTCTCTCTGTCTCTCCCTGTCTCTCTGTGTGTGTCTGTCACTCTCTGATTCCCGCCCTCCCTGTCTCTCTCTGTCTGTGCCTCTGTCTGTCTGTCTGCTGTCGTCATCCCCCCCCCCCCCCGGGGGGAGCCTCCTCAGCCCAGCCTGCCGCGCTTACTCGCTCGTTCACCTTAGCCTGGCCTGCCCGCCATGCTTGCTCGCTCGTTTGCTCGCTCAGGCTTCTTCCACGGGCTGAGATGGCTCCGTGAGTGGGGGAAGGAACGGCATTCAGTGGGTGACCCACCGGACACCGGTTCCCTCCAATCGCCCGCGGAGCTTCCGCAGCCCCTGGAAGTGGCCGGCATGCCGGCTGGGGAGGCTCCGCGGGGGGGGGGAGGGAAGGAATCGGCGGCCGGTAGGGAGGGTTGCTGCTGCGGCGCCCAGGAGTCCCACCGTCAGCGAGGGTGGAGGAAGAGCCACACTCGAGTGGCCAAAGAGGCCCAAAGTGGTTTGCCGACCACTGTGCTAGGGGAAGAAGGGGACGGCTATGGGGAATGAACAGGAAATCAGCTTTGTTGGGAAGGTTGCCACAAAAGGAGAGGGATGGCCACAGAGGATGCAGGAAAAGTAGCTGACATAGGAAAAGGGAGAGAGAGACAGTCCTCTCCAGTTGAAACAAGGGGTTACATGGTAAGTCTTGTGGTTTGTTTGGAACTTGCCCTCTTTACTACCCATTGCACCTCCCAAAACGAATTAATGCCAAGTACCAAGGTACGACTGGATAGCCAGCACAGATTCCCTCTCTCCAGGGGATTCCCCAGGGTTGTGGGAAATGCAGGCTTTGAGGAACAATTACGAGAAAACAACCAAGCTCAGAGAGCACCAAGGAATCCACAGTTCAAGCCTGAGCTACAAATATACTCTTCCATTCTTCTAAAACTCTTTTTTCTTTAAAAAAAAAAATTGATAGCAAGTCATGAGATTTGCAGAAATCACCCAAGAAGTGGAGGTTGCACGACCTGCTGACAAACCTCTGTGTGGACTAACTCCCGGTCGGCGATTTAAGAACCAGGTTTTCAGAGAGGAACTCTCCCGACAGCTGGAAATCCGAGGTGGACCAATAGATGGAGGTAAATCTTTAGGTTGGTTAGATCCTCTGAGACGAATTAACAATAGAAATGTCTCCTTCTAGCAATTGCCTTTATTAACCATGCAGACTCTGATCTTTGTGGATTCAACTAAGTGGCCTGTTTTGTTTGTCTAGACAGAGGCCCCTTGGTCAGAGAATTGCTCCTGCAGAGCTTCCCTCCAGTGCCTTCCTGTGAACTTCTGGACATCAATGATGACCAGACCCTGCCTCGGCTGATTGAAGTGCTTGAAAAGCGGCACCACATTCGGCAGAAATTATCAGAAGAGTTTGCCAAAAACGGTAAGTGCTTGGCACCAACTTGTCTTGTCCTGGCTGTAAGTGCATAAATCGTGAGGCTCCTCATGGGAGGGAAAGAATGGAGTGATTGCCTACTGAAATCAGCAAATACAGTAGCCTGAAAAATACTCAGAAGAGGTGGTAAGTCTTCCACAAAAAGCTCTTAGAATATGTGTTTGGCCAAGGTCCTGTTCCTGGAATTTCCCTGTTATACCTGTTGTAAGTTGGGGGCCTTTGCAGCCCTTACATAAGTTGTGCCCATTCTTGGACTGGACATTTTGCTCACAGTCACTGATGCCATCATGACCTCTCATCTGGATTACTGCAATGCACTCTACATGGGGCTGCCCTTGAAGCACATTCGGATGCTTCAACTAATGCAAAAAGTGCAGCCCTATAGGTATTGAATGGTGTCAGATAGATCACATCATTGCTATGTGAGCTGTATTGGCCACCAGATGCAACTCAAAATGCTGGTTGCTACTTTTAAAGCCCTTTAAGGCTTGGGCCAGATTACCGAAGGGACTGTCTTCTCCCAGTCATTTCTACCCATCAACTCAGTCTGGCAGGTTGGGCTTGCTACAGGTTCCGCCAACCAAGGAATGTAGCTGACAGGTATTAGGACTTTTGCCTTCTCTGCTGTAGCCCCTCTCCTCTAGGACATTCTCCTTTCAAAAATCAGGATGACTGGCAATCCTGTTGGCCTTTCATGGAGACCTGGTTATGTGCCCAGATCTGGGGCCCCAAGTATGCTAAGGACCCATTTCATGGCTATAGTAACACGGCAATAGTTTTACTCAGTGACCACCTATATTTATTTTATATTGTTTTAATGTTCCTATGATAAACAGGATCACTTGTTTAGATAGGCAGCTATAGAAATCAAATATCTTTTTCTGTTCTAGTGCTATATGTAAAGAACATGTTGCAAGAACTTGATGCCAGCATTGTATCCAAGGAGAACTTCGCACATGTGAAAATTGCTGAAAGAGAAAAAATTATAACAGGACAGAAAACTGAGATTGAGCGACTAGAGAAGAAAGCAAAAACTCTGGAATATAAGGTTTCTATTTACTGTTGATGATTAAGTATAGCACTCATTTGTAAATATTTCTGTCCAGAAGTAACATTTGGATTGCTGAAGTCGTTCTCCGTTTGTTGATGGATTGTAACTTCTAGACATGAGGCAGACCTGAGAAGTTAGCAAGCTTTTACGATAGTGAGCGACATCATGCATTCTGTGAAATACCACAAGTGCTAACACATTTTGAATACTAAAAGGGATACCTCAATTTACCCAACAAATTTGAAAACATAATTTTTGCAAACAGTGATTAACTGTTTGCTAACTGTGATGGTTGCTAATTACTTTTATATTAGTTCATAAAAGTAACTAGCTTTGCCAAAAAAACAAATAAGTTGTGCTAAATTTTGTGGAGGTGAGTTTTCAGACTAGCAATAGCCCTTAGACTTCTATCTGCTTCACAGGGCTTTACAGCCCTATCTAAGTGGTTTACAGTGCAAACATTGCTCCCAACAATCTGGGTCCTCATTTTATTGATCTCAGAAGGTTGGAAGGCTGAGTCAAACTTGAGCCGTTGAGAATTCAGCTGCTGAACTGCTGGCAGCCAGCAGTCACCAGAAGTAGCCTGCAGTACATTGCAATCTCTCATGCCAGATTGATATCCTGGAGAAAACAACAACCATTTATGAAGAAGAGAAGCGCAACCTGCAGCAGGAACTAGAAAGCAAGAGTCAAAAGCTGCAGCGTCAAGTTTCAGACAAGCGTCGACTAGAAGCTCGTTTACAGGGCATGGTGACAGAGACGACAATGAAATGGGAGAAGGAATGTGTGAGTATGACTGGCTTACTGAACCACACGGCTGGGAAGAACCCTTTCCCTTTTCACAGTAGAAGAGAGAGCTGGAAGGGTTTATTGCCATCTCTGGAAAGTCTGGCTGACTTACTTTATTGTCTTATAATTTAGCAATAAATTATTGCTATAATTTATTCATGCAAGATTTAAGTAAACAATTGGCAGCAATCTTTTTTTTAAAAGACTAGACATACCCAATTCCTGCAACCATTCATCATATGCTAATCATTTTGTTGTTTTTTTCTGTACTCTTTCGAGAGCCTCAACATCTTTTTTGTAATATAATGACTATAACTGGATGTATTGTAAGTGGTCTAACTAAGGCTTTATAAAACGGTACTAGCACTTCACATGATCTTGATACTATCCCTGTGAACCGCTCCGAGTCCCCCTGGGGAGAGGACGCGGTATAGAAAAATAAAATCTATCTATCTATCTATCTATCTATCTATCTATCTATCTATCTATCTATCTATCTATCTATCTATCTATCTATCTATCTATCTATCTATCTATCTGTGTTAACACAGCCCATTTCTGGCTTCTGCCACACAATTACAATTACATATTTGAGTGATTGTCCTCCTAGATGCTCCAAGATGTCTCTCACGGTTATTGTTTTTAGCTTACCACGAAGTAGGTTGTGGTCTACTTTGTCAAATGTCTTACTGAAATCCAGGTATACTATGCCCACTGCACTAATTTAGTGACTTTCTCAAAGAATGAAATGAGATTTGTTTGGCATGATCTATTTTGGACAAACCAATGTTGGCTTCTGGTTAGAACTTTGCTTGCATCTAGGTGTTCGCAGATCTGTTGTTTGATTATCTTTTCCAGGATCTTCCCAGGTACAGAGGTCAGGATGAACGGTCTGTAGTTTTCTGGATCTGCCCCAATCTTTGGAAGATGGGAGTCACATTACCCCTTTTCTAGGCCTCTGATAGTTCCCCAGTGTCCCAAGATCTATGAAAGATATGGTTCAATGGTTCCGAGATCACATCTGCCAGCTCCTTTCAGAACTCTGGGGTGTAATTTAATTGGAAGTCATCTAGAGCAGACACTGTTCTCTTACCGTTTCTCTTGCTTATTTTAATTTGTATTCCTAGTCTGTCTTTAACAGTTACGTTTTGGTAGGTTGGACTATTTTTTGTTTTTGTGTGAAAACAGATGTAAAGAATGAATGAATCAGCTCTGCTTGTCACTTCCTTGCCTCCTTCTCTCATTAGTGGACTGATTGCTTCCATGACATTTTTTTATATGTTGAAAGAAACTTTGTAAATTATTTTGTCATTTGTTGCAAGTCTTGCTTGATTCTGAGGCTTTTCAGAAGCAGAGAACTGGGAACACAGTGACCTTGCGAGGCCGCTCAGATTTAAGACCATATCACATGGCTGAGAGATGGCTCACCAAAAAAGCAGAGGTGGCCCAAAATAAATTTGGGCCAAAGTTGATACTAAGGCAATATTAGATTGCCTTAGAACAGAGAATGCTACTAAGTGGGCTAGAACAATCCAGTCCTCTACTGCTGACTGGCTGCATTCTCTAATCTCTGTAATATTCTGAAGGAACACCTAACAACGAAACCTGCTACAAAAAGAGCCCGAGTGGGGAGCCCCCATTGGTTGGATCCTGAATGCCAGCAACTGGAAAAGAAATTGAAGGCAGCCACGAGGCTTGCCCAGAGGAATCCTACTGCTCATATACAAGCTGAGATGTTGCACACAAGAAGGGAATATGAAAAATGATAAGATTAAAGAAAAAAAGTTTTCCCTTTTCAATCTGGTCAGACCTCAAGTTGGCTGCCAGAAGTGATAACTCATATTTTGGTACTCTGTAGCGGGTGTCCTGAAGGAACAGAGATTTGCATTTGACATACCAATCTCTGCTGAGGACTGGGAGAATTATTATCAGGGTTTGTTTGCTTCCACGGAACCTGTAGAGAAACTGCCTTTAAGCAGTGATCTAGCAAACCCTAGAACTCTCCCCCAAAGGGGAGGCAAGGCAAGGGTGTATCCTGGCCCCATTATTATTTAGTTTATATATCAATGACTTGCCAGGGTTAGTGAATCCATGGTACACATGCCGATGATCCTAAATAGTTACTGTAACAGCTTGCTTTATGCTGATGATATGATTTTATTATCATATTCACTAGTAGGATTACATAGGCTATTAAAAAGAGTCAGCTCTTATTTCCAGGCTAACTCTCTAATTATCAGTAAATCTAAATCAAAAATAATGGTGTTTGGAAAACACCTTCAGAGACATAGGTGGCAATTAGGTGGTGAACTAATTGAACAGGTTAGCACCTTTGTATATTTAGGCGTAACGTTTTCCAAGACTGGATCTTGGGCTCTGAGTACATTTAGAGCAAAAGCCTGTTTGAATTTATTGCTTAAACTAAAGAAGCATAGTTACCCAGGCTCCCCAGCTCCTTTAATTAAGGTTTATAAAGCTAAGGTTACCCCTCTGCTCTTCTTTGGAGCAGAGGTTTGGGGTCTATAGTCAACCACAGCCCTAGAACAAACACAGTCCCAGCACTTGAGATGTATTTTGGGTGTAGATCCAAGAACATCCGCTGCACCAGTTAGAGCTGAATTGGGAATTCATGCAATTCATTCACTATCCAAAATTAGAGCATCTAACTACTGGTGCAAAGTCAATGAAATTGAGACTGATAGACTCCCCAAGTTATGTCTACTAGAGCAAATAAAATTACAATCACAAATCTCCTGGATCACCAAACTGACAAATTTTGTAAGAAGCTGTTGCCTTCCTATCTCTTTCGTAATAGGAGAACAACTCAAAAAAGAGCTTCCCAAAGAATTAAGGATATAGAAGCACAAGATGATATAGCTATTCTTAATAAGGTGGGTAATTTGAAATGGCTGAGTAAATACAAACATACTTGTCAAGTAGACAGCCATTTGAAGTTACAGCTGCCGAAACATCTTAGGGAGATATTTACGTGAGCGAGATTCGAACAGCTTGACACAATGGTCAGAGATGAGAGATTCCATTCTATACCCCAGAGGGAGCGTCTCTGCATTTGCGGAGCGGCAGAGGTAGAAGACCTGGCTCACATCCTATTGGATTGTTGCTTGCATAAGAGGGTGAGAGACAGGGACCTCAGTCTATATACCAAACGAAGGACCCATTGGGGTCCCCATATCAAAACAGGTTACTTTATGTGCAGCCAGAACCGGAAAATAACATTTAACACAACACAGCACTTAAACAAAATGGTTTGGTTGAGATCTGCATATGTGGGACTGATTGGGGTAGATTGCAGGGGTGACACTGAAATATAATTTTATCTATATCTTAAATTATGCAGTCTATTTCAATTTCATTTTAGACTATTTCGATTCCATTTTAAATTGTATTTTATCAAATTTCATTTTAGTAATAATTTGTTTCTGGAACTTTGCATTTTGATATGGCCTGAGGGCTAATCAGTAAAGTCTCAATGCATAACTTTTAATTAAATTAATGATGCTTATACATGTAGATTGAATTCAGTAAAATTGGTGATCTCACCTTTATAGCACCAGATTCTTCAAGATTCACTTTTTATGGTAGCACAATTTTTCTGTTTTGGGACAGTAGTGGATAAAATGAAGTGTTCTAACCAAGGCCTTTCAGTAATTAAGCATAATGTGCTCTAATATTTTAGCAAAACAAAATAAAACTCAGAGCCACCTAAAATAAAACAAAATGGCTGAAAAGTTGACCTTCTTGTTATGGTGGTTATGTTACTGCACCCTTGCTGTGCCTGGGCAGTTAAAACCAATTTCATTGTAATTTTTACAACGACAATAAAGATTATTATTATTATTATTATTATTATTATTATTATTATTATTATTATTATTATTATTATTATTATTATTATTATTATTGACTTGAAACAGCACTGCTGAAAATTTAGCCATTCAGTGATTGTCAACCAGAATGTATCCCTTTTAAGCCAGGACTGGCAACAAGGTGCCATTCGGATGTTGGGCTGTAGCTTCTGTCTTTTGTTATGGTAGTAAGACCATCATTAGGCATTCATTAATGTCTAAAGAGGGAGGTGTTGAGAGTCTTGTTTTAAGGCAAGTGTAGACAGCATTTACTGAATCAGAGGCTGCATTTCCTTGGAGTACAAATATGTGGCCATAGCTGGAATTAATAGGTGTCAACCCATCCCTTCATTTTCTGACAACTGGTGTGTCTTCTTACCACTTAACTAAAATTACTTTGAAATTAAAACATCTCTTTATTTTCTCTAAATAAATTCTCTAAATTGCTGGCGTTACTGTTTTCCTGCCATATGGTATAGCAACATAGCTGATCATTTTTCAGAATGTAATATTTCAGCAGGCATCTATTTCACTTTAGAGCAGTGGTTCTCAATTATTTTCTGTCAGGCCCCCCCTAGGAAGAAGAAAACATTTCGCGCCCCCCGCGCGACTGTAAATAGTATCATTTGTCTATAAAATTGTTATAAGTACACCTCTGCATAACACTGTATCCTTATTAACGTATAAGATAATAAAAGAAAGAAAGAAATGTGGATCAATTTACAACAAAGAATAGCTTTATTAACTGTAGCAGAAAAGATTTAAAGTGCATTAAATCCTTAATTAAACTATAAACATTTTTTGATTGGACATGTCAAACCATGTGACCGGGTGGGAGTGGCCAATTTGGAAAATGTGAAACTCACTTAACAATGGTCTTGGTTAGCAACCAAACTTTTGGGCTTAATTGTGGTCATAAGTTCTCTCTCTCTCTCTCTCTCTCTTTCTTTTTCTTTCTTTCCTTCTGTCTTTCTTTCTCTCTTTCTCTCTGTCTCTTTCCTTCCCTCTTTCTTTCTCTCTCTCTTTATTTCTTTCTCTTTCTTTCTTTCTCTTCTCTCTTTCTTTCTCTTTCTCTCTCTTTCTCTCTCATTTTTTCTTTCTTTCCCTCTTTCTCTCTCTCTTTATTTCTTTCTCTTTCTCTTTCTTTCTTTCCCTCTTTCTCTCTCCCTCTCTTTCTCTCTCTCTCTTTCTGTCTCTTTCTTTCCCTCTCTCTCTTTCTTTTTTTCTCTTTCTTTCCTTTGTCTCTTTCTTTCTCTTTTTCTCTGTCTGTCTTTCTTTCTCTCTCTCCCACTTTCTTTTTCTTTCTTTCTCTTTCTCTCTCTCTCTTTCTTTCTCTTTCTTTCTTTTTCTTTTTCTTTCCCTTTCTTTCCCTTCCCCCCCTCTCTTTCCCTATTTCTCTTTCTCTCTCTCTCTCTTTCTTTCTTTCCCTCTTTCTCTCTCCTTCTCTTTCTTTCTCTCTCTCTTTCTCTTTCTTTCTCTTTCTTTCTGTCTCTTTTCTTTCTCTCTCTCTTTTCTCTTTTTTTCCTTTCTGTCTCTTTCTTTTTTCTCTCTTTCTCTCTGTCTGTCTGTCTTTCTCTTTCTTTCTTTTTCTCCCACCTTCTTTTTTTTCTTTCTCTCTCTGTCTCTCTCTCCTTTGTTTGCCCATCTGTTACTCTCTCTGTGTGTGTGTGTGTGTGTGTCTGTCTCGCATTCAGGCACTTAAATCACTCTGTGTCTCTGTCTATCTCTCCCTCCCTCCCACTCTCTGTCTCTCTGTGTGTGTCTGTCACTCTCTGGTTCCCCCCTCCCTCCCTGTCTCTCTGTGTGTCTGTGCCTCTCTCTGTCTGTCTGTCTCCCCCCCCCCCCCCGAACCTCCTCAGCTCCTGGAAGTAGCCTGACCGGCCCGCCAGCCCGCTGGCTGTATTTACTCGCTCGCTCTCTCACCCATCCACCGGACGAAGGAACCTGGCGTCCGATGGGTGAGCAAGCGAGCGAGCAACCGCGGCCAGCGGGCCAGCGGATTGTTGGGCGCTGCCGCAACTTTCCTTACCCGCCCGCCGGCCAGTCGGCCACAGTTACTCACTCGCTCGCTCACCCACCGGACGCCAGCTTCCTTCGTCCGGTGGGTAGGTGAGCGAGCGAGTAACCGCAGGCGGTGGGCAGGCAGGTTGTTGGGCGCTGCTGCAGCAAGTTTCCTTGCCCGCCCGCGCTTGCTTGTTCGCTCGTTCACCGGCGTCCCCGTCCCCGCCCCCCATCCCCGCCCGCCGCCTGCCCCGGCCGCCTGGCTGCGCGCTCTGCCAGGGGGCTGCCCCCTCCTCCTTCGACCTCACCTTTCCACGCTGATTGGCCCGAAGCGCATCCCCTTCCTTATCCCCGCGTCCGCTTTCTGCCTCGTCCAGCCTAGTGGTGCTCAAGAGGCACGGCTTCCGGCTGCTCCTTCTCTGATGCCTTTCTTAGTCGCCTTCGGGCTTTACCTACAGCCGCTGCCGCCGCCGCCGCAGAGTGGGCCTGGGATGCCAAGACGGCGGCGGCGGCAGTATCGGTCTTTCCGGGTGTGCGGCTCCTGACTATCAAACGCGCCCCCCTTTACGGAGCCTCGCGCCCCCCTGGGGGGGCGCGCCCCACTATTTGAGAAACGCTGCTTTAGAGACATGTCCTTGCAATCAAAAACTCACCAATCAGTTAATATGGCATTGGCTAGTGTATTGTATGTCATGGTGGCCTTTCTTCTTTCCGTGCAGGAGCGGCGTGTGGCAGCCAAGCAACTGGAGATGCAGAATAAACTGTGGGTGAAAGATGAGAAACTAAAGCAGCTGAAAGCCATTGTCACAGAGCCTAAGAGTAACAAACCTGAGAGGCCTTCCCGGGAAAAAGATCGGGAGAAAGCTCTACAAAGATCATTGTCTCCTCCCCCAGTACCTGTAAGCTTCTTTTGAGAGCCAATGTGCACATCAGCCCCTGTGGCAAGGGAATCTGAGAAGTCAAAACTCCTGCGGCTGGGAGATTATAGCCCAGCCAGGAGAATTCTCTGTGAATCTTTCTATTTGTGCATGTTGTCTCTTTCTAACTCTGCTTAGTATAGAACAGAAGGAGATGGGGCTGAATTCTATGAAGGTTTTGTCGTACTTTTGCCTTATCCACTAACTGCACCTTTCTTCAGTTTTCCAGTAACTGTATTCCTCACCTGCCTAACAACCATGATCTTCCTGCCAGAAGCCAGCCAAAGCTGCATAGGCGTTCAAATTCTTGTAGCAGCATTTCCGTGGCTTCCTGCGTCTCGGAGTGGGAGCAAAGAACACCTACTCAGCACAGCAAGCGTCCTGACCAGGGTGACAATGGCCTCCCTAGAGCCAGGAGTAGACTCCAGGAGCCAGAACAAGCCAGGCCCTGGGTCATGTCAGAGAGAAGGCGGGGCATGTGCTGGACAGGACCTCTGGCAGCTTCCAGCACTAGAGAGCCCCTAGAGCTAGAAGAGGACTTGTGCTGCAGGGTCAGTGTTATGTCACAGCTGTGGTTACCCCTGACTGAATGGCAAGTAATGGTGGGCACTGCCATTCAAGGCTGAGAAACATACGCCTCACCCCCATGGGAGTTGCAGACACAGAACATGAGAACAGCCGTCATTGGTAGAGCTGTAGGTTCACGCTTCCTTTTAAAAACCAGGGGCTGATCTGGTCTCTTGCTGCTTAGGCCAGCTTTCTACCTGGGGTCAAGGTTCTCCATCAGGCTGAATGGTCGTCCTGTGAGTTTCTGTCCCCTCTTCTTGCCATTTGGACACTATCCTGATGTCTTCACGTTAATTGACAATGTGTTTGTGTTTATGTACTTGTTTACATAAACAAGTCGCCGGCCTGAGTCCGTTTGGAGAAGGGCGGGGTATAAATTTAATAAAATTAAAAAAAAATACATGACAAATCTTTAATTTTGGGTAATTAGTTTGAATCAAACTAATTAGACGTTAGCTTTTCAAATAAATCTCAAATTAAAAAAACACTTTGGAACTTCAAAGAAATTCTGATATCCTGCAGTGATGCCCTTAATAGTAAAGGCTGCAGGTCTTTACTAAAAATAGTAAAGATCACTTAGGCCTGAAGGGGCTTGCTACTTTGCAGCTTGTGAACGGTTTACCCCTCCTCTGCCTTTCTTCTATGTTCATAATCCTATGCAGAAAGTGCACTTTTGTTCTTCATGTGTATGTGCACACAGACAACGATCTTGGAATGACTTCTGGGCCTGCCCTGCTATTCTACATTGCTCAGGGATGCAGAACCTTTGGGGTCTGGCCTCAAAATGTGGCATTCTTTGCTCTCTTGGTGCTTCCGTTTTCTGTGATTTTTGCCAGCTGAAGCCTGGAAGGATCTTAAACTACTGACCCACATTTATTGACAGAGGGCTTTGGCTAATCTACAATTATCAGTGTGTGCTTGTTTTTCCTCTTCCTAGAATACAAATGATTCTATGGGAAGTGTATATGGGATCTCAATAGCAAATGTTGGGTTAGGGTTAACTTGCTCAGCTATCCCTGGGATAAGTTTAGGAAACTTGCCTACTAAATTTTATAAACTTCCTTTGCTGGTCTCCTAGAACGCTCCTCCCGTTCGCCTTCGTCACAGACGGTCTCGCTCAGCAGGAGAGAGGTGGGTGGATCATAAGCCTCCTTCCAATATCCAGACTGAAACAGTCATGCAGCCACAAGTCCCCCATGCCATCATGGTGACATCTGCAAACGAGAAGGCTCTGGCAAAGTGTGACAAATACATGCTGACCCACCAGGAGCTGGCCTCGGATGGGGAGATTGAGACCAAACTGATCAAGGTAAACTGCTAGGCTGCCAAGGAGGCTTTTGTTATCCTGGGAGGGTTCTGTGTTGTGTGTCAGGTTGCTACAGAGGTCCTTCAAGAAAGTGGCGTTGTTGACCACAAAGTGCGTGTTTCTTTTCATTCTGCTACATCATTCTGCATCACACTGCAACCAGGAATGTGTTTTTACAATTTCTGGTACTGTTGGGTGGAAGGGGTAAACTGGAGCAAGACGGCTGTAGTCTTGAATTCCATGTCAAGTGGTCGGTCCGGGGCTCCCTGCTCGACCATCACGGATTTCGATGAAATTTGGTGTGAACATGCACACAATTCCCCAATGAACATTGGCAAAGTGTTACTCTTGCCGATGTAATACTTGTGAGAATATAGTCATTTGTTTGACCCTTCGACCGTATGACTCTGAGGTTCCAGCAACTTTGAGACATAATATCTCTGGCAATATTTTGTTGAGAGAAACACAATTTGGCCATCTTGTACAACATTTTGTGCTCTACTAAACACAATAATAAAAACATTCTCATGAGCGATCTTCATCTAGATAATTTGCAGCAAAGTTGGCTGAAAATTATTGCGGCTCGAAAAAAGGTTACCGTTTGGCTTTTTATTTCTGGAAGGAAAGGTATGAGAAACGTGAAACTGTGTAATAACTTAGCAACACAAAGTTTTCGAGTATAAAATTTCATTCTCCTACTGCTTTCCAGTAGTTCACAAAATGAGTGTAAAGTTGACATTTTTTGTAAAAATGCCAAAAATAAAGTATTTTCAGCCCTTTTTCAGCTTTTACAAAACAAGATAAATAAGCAATTGTTGGAATTTGGCAGTTCATACGAACAATACAGACTTTGGCTTGGGAACCATATCAGAGACCCACTTTAGGCTTGGGAACCTAGGATAAGCTGCCCAATTGTGGGCTTGGTTTTTTCTTACCTTTACTTTTCTGAAATCAGAAGACTTGACGTGGAATTGACCCTATAATTTGTTCCTCAGGGCTGTAGGCAAATAGTGGTAGAAATCCAGTGGAGCTTTTGACTGTCTGTAGGCTTTATTCCTGTAAAATGGGTGTAATTTTGTTGGTTTGTACTTCTGGGAGATCAGAAAAAAAGCTTTTTCTTCTAGCTTTACTTATTTTATTTTTTTATTTATTTTTTTTAAAATATTTTACAATATTTCACCCAGTGCTATACAAAACAAAAGGAAGAGTTGGTTTCAAGTGTCTTCTGTTATCTTTAAGATCTCCAAAATCCACGTTCTCTAGGTACAGGCATCAAGGCATCCAAAGTTCCAAGTGCATAGTCCACAAATGGCTTCCAAGTCTTCCAAAAGATATCTTTTTTATAAACCCCCTCTCTGAATTTAATATCACACGTCATTTTATCATTTAAGGCTAATTTCCACATTTCACAGAACCATTCTTCTATTTTAATATTTACCTCTATTTTCCAATATCTTGCTATTACAATCCTACCCATTATAATCATAATTCTAATCAATTCTTTCTCATGTTTTGTTAACTCAGGTTCATTAATTATCAATAACAATATATTTTCTGATCTCAATATTATTATTCTTTTCATTTCACCCATAATTTTTTCTAATTGCTGCCAAAACTTTTTAATTTTCACACATTTATACCACATATGTTCATAAGTTCCCACTTCCATATTACATCTCCAACATTTATCGCTCATTTTTTTATCTATCAATGATAATCTTAATGGGGTCCAATACCATTTCCAAACAACCTTAAAATTATGCTCTTTAATCCTTATAGACAAAGTCCTCATGATTCGACTCTTCCAGTTCTCATTCCAATCCAAATCCAATATTTTAATCTTAAGGTCTTCCTCCCAGTTCCTTTTCATTACCATTTGTGGATTTCCATCAAAATTTATAATCTTATATATCTTACTAACGAGTCCTTTTAACCCAATTTCATCTTTAATAATTTGAGATACTAAACTTTCAAATTTAGTTTTACTTCTATCTATTTTACATATTCCCTTTACTTTCATAGTCCATTTTTCTACCTGTATTTTTTCGAACCAATTCAACTCCAATCTTTGGATTACTTTTTTTTTCCTACTCTCAATTCCTAGAGCTCTTAACCAATTTACTATATTTCCTATATTTTCCTCCTCAATTACTTTATCCCGACTTATATTAGTTTTAATCGGCCAACTTTCAGTTGTCTTCCCCAAGAAAGCTATATCCGGGATCAATTTTTTAACAAATTTATTCCAAATTTTGCTCAGCCCCTTTAACCAATAACTATTAATTACCTTTGTTTTTGCTCTATCTAGAAACCATATAGACCCAAATCTCTTAATATCTTTTAGCTCCAGATCGCCCCAATGACCATCTCCACCTTTAAGTATTTTTATCACGGTTCGAATATTATACGCCCGATAATAATTAAGTAGATTGGGAATTCCCAATCCACCCTCTTTTTGATTTTGATACCACATTTTCTTCATTATTCTTGGTTTTTTCCCACCATTACAGAATTTATCCAATTTCTTCTGATATTCTTCTATATCTTTCTCTATCAAATTTAGTGGTAGCATCTCAAACAAAAAATTGAACTTTGGTAACAACATCATTTTACACATTGCAATTCTACCAAACCAAGACAGCTTTATCTCTTTATACTTATCTATCTTTCTCTCTACTTCCTTCAACATCACCTCATAATTAATTATTTTCAATTCTCTAACTTTGAGTGAAAGTGTTATCCCCAAATATTTCAATGTATTCTTAACTCTTATCCCAAATTGTTCTTGCATATTTTCCCACTCCTTACCATCTTTATTCATTAGTAGTTCAGATTTTGACCAATTTACCTTTAAACCTGTCATTTCTTCAAATTCTATCAAATGTTTATTTATCCTCTTTAAATCTTTCTCTATATCTTTCAAAATAATCAAGGTATCATCCGCATACAAATTTATCTTATATCCCTTGTACCCTTCCAATCCTTCATCTTCTTCTATCAATTTAATCAAAACCTCCATAACTAACAAGAATAATGTTGGGGACAAGGGACATCCCTGTCTCGTACCTGCTTCCAATTTAATCTCTCCCGTCATTGTTCCATTCACCTTTACCTTTGCACTACTTTTTTGATACAATTTTGAAATAACATGTATAAATTTATTACCAAAGCCTAATGCCTCAATAATTACCTTGATAGTATCCCATTGTACAGAATCAAAGGCTTTAAAAATATCTAACGATATTATACCTATTTCATCACCATTATTTTCAGCAACATCTATAATGTTCAATACTCTTCTAATTATATCACTCATATATCTACCTTTAACAAAACCTACTTGATTATAACTTATATATTTATCTATAAAACTATTTAATCTATTACTTATAATAGCTGTAAATATTTTTGCATCCTGGTTGATTAAAGAAATGGGTCGGTAGGACTCGATCCTCTCAAGATCTTTATCAGATTTAGGAATTATAGATATTACTGTCTTATTCCATGACATCGGGACTTCTCCACCATGTAAAATTCCATTAAATAGTTTTTGCAGTCTTGGTGTTATTAGTTCTTTAAATTCTTTATAAAATTCCGCAGGTAATCCATCTTCTCCTGGGGTCTTCCCTAGTTTTAACTCTTGTATTATTTCGTTGATCTCCTCCTGTGTTATATCTTTTTCCATCAAGTCTTTATATGTTGGATCTATTTTTATAGCATATTTTCCAAGATGATTCTTCAATTTTTCTAAATCGATTGGTTTCTTTAAATATAATTTTTGAAAAAAATTCCTAGCTATTTCACATTTCTCCAATCTCTTATAGCACCTTATACCTTTTTCATCTATCAGAGAACCAATTTCTCTCTTTTGAGTTTTATTTTTCGCCATCTTTGCCAATAACCTAGAATTTTTATTACTAAATTCAAAAAAGTCCCTATTTAAATACCTTAAATTTTTTTTAACTAATTCGATATCTTCTTCTATCAATTTAGTTTTTAATAAGTTCAATTCCTCCAAACATTTTTTATCTTTCGTAAGTGAGAATTGGTTCTCCAATATCTTAATTTGTCTTGTATCCTGTTCTATTTTAGTTTTATATTCCTTATATTTTCTACTTGACAATTTAATACTTTCTCCCCTAAATATTGCTTTCATCGTATCCCAAACAATTTCAAATTTGACCTCTCCATTATCATTCAATCCCCAACTTTCTTCCCATTTTTTGAATATCCATATTTTATCCTCTTCCTTTTTATACAATTTTTCATCATATCTCCAACCTCTTTCCTTTTTCTCAAAGTTAAAATCTATTTCCATCGTAACTTCTGCATGGTCAGAATCCTTAAAAATTCCCAATTCTAGCTTTACTTATGTATAAGAATGTTACATTGTCAATTGTGCTAATACATTTCTCTGTTCAGATATTTTCTTAAACAAATTTTGTTTTCAAAGGGCGATGTTTTCAAGACCAGGGGAGGTGGACAAGCTGTTCAGTTCACTGAAATAGAGACCTTGAAACAGGAGTCACCAACAGGGTGAGTGACATGCAGCCCAAACAGTTTTGCCCTTTCAATGGGAGTAGAAACTGATGTGATTCCTGGCTGTTAGCGGAGATGATGATCAGGTCTTCATCTTTTGTGCGTGACTGAATAATCTGGGTTCCAAGAAGGCCAGGAACTCTCATAGGTATATTCTGCTCCTGGGTAAAATTGTAAGAATGCAATTTTTACAAATGAAATTACAAATTGGAAATGTCCCCAGGTTAATATAAAATAAGGGCAGACTCGATGGATGCCAGCCGTATTCTGTGCCTGGGTACTCTCAAGCAGGAGATTGACCTCGGAACCGTTTCAAACCTTAACAACCTTTTCCTTTTCTATACTCACCCACCAACTTCCAGACGCAAGCGGCGATCATCTCCCTCAAGCCCTCGCCTCCCCGAGGACGCTTCCGAGTCAGAATGGACTGATGTAGAAACACGGGTGAGTCAGGAGTGTCCTTGGCAGAGGATGGGACGGGTGTTCCCGAGGCGCCTCCTGACAGCTTCCCTTGCCTTTGTTTTTTTTGGCCAGTGTTCAGTCGCAGTGGAGATGAAAGCAGGTTCCCACCTTGGGCCTGGCTATCAACATCACGCTCAGCCCAAGTAAGTTCCTCTCATCCTGCAGGCTTTCTCCAAAGCTCCCGAGCAAGGCTGGGTACTTGATGAGATCTGGGTGCTGGTGCGGGAGACGGATAAAGAGCTAGTGCTTAGGACTGAAAATAGACGTCACTATTGAGGTTTGGCCTCTTGCAGATAAGTGCTGGCTATGCTGTGGAAGTGATCTGTTCAGCTCAGGGAAGAACACTGACAGTTGTGCAAGGCAGGAAAGAGGGCAACTGAGGTAAAAAGAGGTTGATGTCAGTTCTTTAAAGCAAAAGGCAATCCCAGCGTTCAGGCAAACCTGCCAGTTAATGGTTTCCTAGCTACAGGGAGGGCTGGATTGTACAACCTGCTTGTCCTCCATGCGACTCTCCCTGGTGGCGCCTGGGTTTCTGTTTCTCACAATCCTTTCACTCTATTACACAGCGGTTTAGGCTCTAAGTCTTTCTGGGATGCTGACTCTTCTTGGCACATTATTTGTCTCCCCGAGCCAAGCTGTGGCACCGGGACAGTGTTGAGAGGACCCGGGGCAGTAGAAGATAGAAGTGTTGGTGACCAAAGACTGAGGCCCAGTGCCACTCCTCTGAGGGAAGAGAGTCGTGTGCCCTGAGAAGAACCTCCCAGGGTCACTGCTGGGAGGGGAAATCGGATCTCAGTCCAATTTTAAGCTCTCTGTCTGTTTCTATAGAACTGCAGCCTTTTTGAGCATGATTGGGGATAACAGTCTTGTCTTTTCTTTGCAGACGCAGGAAACCCTGAAGAAGCTTTGAGATTTCTGCTGGGGTTACTTTTTCAAACTAAAGTTTCAGGCTACATAGCTGGCTATGCTAGAAAGTGACAAAAGGGAAATTAAATAAAAAGTGCCTCTCTTGATTCTCATCTACATCATGACTTTGAGGAAGATGATGACCTCATTTTATTATTTTATGCATTTCTCTGTCTCCTTGCAAAGTTTTTACTCCATTTTTCTTCTCATACTTCTTCACGTGTTTCCATGCCTACTTTTAGGAGACTGTTGCTATTTATTTGTCATCATGCACTTTAGTATCTCTGGGTAGCGTTTTGATTATTGCATTTAGAAAGAGCTGTCTTTTGGCTTTCCTTTAAAACTGGTGCTTTCCCCAGGAAAGTTGTATCCAGGAGACAGCATGGTTTTCTGCCATATAATTGAACTAATGGGAAAGGTTCTTTGCTATACAGAATGTCAGTGTATTCACGATGATTAGACAACTTTGTAGTGACAGATCCACAGCTGATGTGACTTTTTCAACTGAATTTGCAAATAAAAAATTCATTCATAGCTTCCTACCTTCAATGACCTTTCTGATCTGCCCATCTTAAGAGAAGGATGCATTCAAAGCATGGAACGAACCGTTCACACTTCACTCTTCCTTTCACACTCATTCTGTGTAAGCACATTCTGAAGGCCAAAATATTCACACGTTTATGCAATAGAAATGTTTTAGACTTTGTCAGCGGGCGACGCCCAGGGGAAGGGCCTTCTCTGTGGCGGGCCCAGCCCTCTGGAACGACCTCCCCCCCCCCCCCCCCCCCTATCAGGACAACCACGGACCTCCGCTCCTTCCGCTTAAAATTAAAGACACACTTTTTTCGCCTGGCCGGCCTTGGGTAGTCTCTTTTTAGGTTAGGGGTTTTAGGGGTAATTTTTAGTTTAGTTTATGGGTTTTAGCGCAGGATCAATTTAATCCATTAATTTTGTATTTTGTCTGTGGTCTTATTTGTATTTTTAATTGCCTGTGCCCCGCCTCGAGTCCCCTTGGGGGGAGAGAGCGGGATATAAAATTAAATTATTATTATTATTATTATTATTATTAAACATACCTTGCTCAATAGTAGCAACTGTGAGAGGGATCTTGGAATCCTAGTGGACAACCATTTAAATATGAGCCAGCAGTGTGCAGCAGCTGCCAAAAAAGCCAACACAGTTCTAGGCTGCATAAACAGAGGGATAGAATCTAGATCACGTGAAGTGTTAATGCCACTGTATAGTGCCTTGGTAAGGCCACACTTGGAATACTGCATACAGTTTTGGCCGCCACGATGTAGAAAAGACGCGGAGACTCTGGAAAGAGTGCAGAGAAGAGCAACCAAGATGATTAGGGGACTGGAGACTAAAACATATGAAGAACGGTTGCAGGAGCTGGGTATGTCTAGTTTGATGAAGAGAAGGACCAGGGGAGACATGATAGCAGTCTTCCGATATCTCAGAGGGTGCCACAAAGAAGAGGGAGTCAAACTATTCTCCAAGGCACCTGGGGGCAGGACAAGAAGCAATGGGTGGAAACTAATCAAGGAGAGAAGCAACTTAGAACTAAGGAGAAATTTCCTGACAGAACAATTAACCTCTGGAACAGCTTGCCTCCAGAAGTTGTGAATGCCCCAACCCTGGAAGTCTTTAAAAAGATGTTAGATAGCCATTTGTCTGAAATGGTATAAGGTTCCTGCCCACGCAGGGGGTTGGACTAGATTACCTTCAAGGTCCATTCCAACTCTGCTATTGTATTGTGTTGTATTCAGGTAGCATCCACCAAGCCACACCGTTGAAAGGAATTGTAACTTTGCTGCAGCCATCATTTACGAGGGAGACCTACTTTGTGAACCAAATTTTGTCATGCTCTAGAGGTCAGTCATCATTCAGATCTCCATATTGCTGGAGACTAGAATGAAGTCCATGGATATTTCCTTCCATGGGGCTAAGGGGTCGGCTATTGGTTGTAATAGGCCAGGGGAGTTCCCAGGCCATCTTTTAGCCATGGCACACACAGGGCAGCTTGCCACATATTTTTCTATGTCCTTTCTTATGCCAGGCCACCAAAACAGATGTTTGGTTAATGCATCTCTACAAAGTCTAAGTGCCTTGCTGCTTCTGAGTCATGGCTCTGTTGTAAGACCATCATTCATTTCTAAGAAATTCTTCCCCTTGGCCAGATAGCGGAGAGTGAAATTAAAACAGCTAAATGTGGGTTCCTACCTGTTTGACCGAACTGGTAGTGTTATGCCAGCCTGGGTTGCAGAACCTGTAGTGACCACTGGCTGGCCACACCCCCAAACTGGTTTCTGCTCTGCAGCTTGCTTGCCTGCCTGCAGCACTGCGCCCCTGATCTGTCTGCCAGGTAAGTCTGAGTTGTGGCTTAGCTAGCTGGCCCTGCCCCCTTCCCCGCCGTCTGCCATGCTTCCCTGACTTCCACAGGGCCTCCCGGTGTTCAACTTGCAAAGGCAGAAAAGTGGAAGGCAGGTAAGTATGGCAGGGATGCGGGGAAGGGAGCAATAATAATTTAATAATAATTAATAATAATAATAATTTAATACTTATAAACCGCACCCTCTCCCCACAGAGACTCGGGGCGGTGCACAGGAAGAATAAAAACAATGACTATATACAACATTTCATATTAAAAATAGATTAAACAGTACCTGTGCTAAAATACCCGTTAAAACTAACTAAACTAAAAATCCCCAATAAACCCAAAAACAGGAATAACTATCCCAGGCCGGCAAGGCAGAAGAAGTGTGTTTTTAGTTTAAGACGGAAGGAGCGGAGGTCCATGGTGGTCCTAATGTCGGGGGGGGGGGGAGGTCGTTCCAGAGGGCTGGGCCCGCCACAGAGAGAGCCCTTCCCCTGGGTGTCGCCCGCTGACAGAGTCTAGTGGACGGCACCCGGAGAAGTCCCTCTGTGTGAGCGAATCGGCCGTGAGGATGTATGAGGCAGGATCCGATCCCGCAGATAGCTAGGTCCCGAGCCATGGAGCGCTTTAAAGATGATAATTAATACCTTGAAGCGCACCCGGAAGACAACAGGCAGCCAGTGCAGCTCGCGCAAGAGCGGTGTTACATGGGTATACCTTGTGGTACCCATAATTGCTCCCGCGGCTGCGTTCTGGACTAGCTGAAGTCTCCGGGTGCACCTCAAGGGGAGCCCCATGTAGAGAGAGTTACAATAGTCCAGTCGGGATGTCACGAGCGCGTGAGTGACTGTGCGAAGGGCGTCCCGATCCAATAGGGGGCGCAATTGGCGAACCAGGCGAACCTGGTAAAGCGCCCTCCTGGCCACGGCTGTCACTTGATCTTCCATGGACAGCCAGGTATCCAGGAGGACACCCAAATTGCGCGCCCCATCCACAGGGGCAAGATGTTCGCCCCCTATGGCCAGCGTTGGAGAGAGCTGGTTGAATCGGGCAGCCGGAAACCACAGCCACTCGGTCTTGGTCGGGTTGAGCCTGAGTCCGTTACTTCCCATCCAGATCCGCACGGCTTCCAGGCACTGGCACATCACCGCTACGGCATCATTGGGGTGGTTTGGGGTAGATATATACAGCTGGGTGTCGTCAGCGTAAAGGTGGTACTCTACCCCAAAACCTAGCAAGCAGCCTACTCCCTTCCCCATGGCCCTGCCATGTTTGCCTGCCTTCCATGTGGCCTTACCAGCCGTCCCCCATGCCTGCTTGCCTTCTGGGATTGGTGTCCTGCTCGGCCAGTGGTGGCCCTTGGTGGAAACGCAGATGCTGTGCTGGGGGAACTGAGGGGCAGCGGTGGCTTTGCTTCAGGAGGGCAAGCAGACATCGTGGGACTGCTGCACATGCGCCCACCCCATTACTCCAAGGACAGACACCCCCCCCTACTGAAGGGCTAGTCAAAGAGGGGAGGGGAATGCTGCAAAAAAGTCAGCCTCCCATGTGGACAGTCCCCCACGTGCTTCCCGTGCCAGCTCCACGGGGCTGAAGCAGTCCACTGGCTTCCCACGCGCTCAGCTGCCTGCTCTCTTTGCAGATTGACTACCAGCACCGCTCCGGGAACTTGGCCGGTGGAGTCCGGCGCTCTGGGTGAAGGAGACTTGGCCACGGTGCTGCTTCCCACCAGTGAAGAAGCGAAGCAAGATGCGGAAGCCGTGGGTGGGTGGCAGCCCCTCATGCGGGGAGCAGGTCAAGCCTGGCCACACCACTGTAGAGCCTGTGGCACTTTCCCTTTGGCCTGGACAACGCCAGCCACTTCATCTTGGTGAAGAGCAGGTCGCTGCACTTGTAATGTGGCACCGTTCACTTTACTTTTGTGGTGGCAGAAAGAAGAAAGCAAATGGCGGTTCCGCAGCAGGGCTCTGGGAGGGCAGGTGAACGTCTGCAGGGAGGGACGGCGGTGAGAGTGGCAGCCCCTTCCAAGCACAGCGCACCGAAGCAGTGGGCGGCCCTGGCACCCCTGTTGCTAGGGAGGCGCGGCAATTGCTCATCCAGGGCTGCCTCAGCCTCTCGGCCCACACCATGTTCCGCTTTGCCTGGCCGCACAACTACAAGTGTGGTGACCTGATCTTAGCCAAGATGAAGTGGTGCTGCCCAGGCCAAAGGGAAATTGCCAAGGGCTCTGCGGTGGTGTGGCTGGGCCTGGCCTGCACCCCGCGTCAAGAGGCTACCACCCACCCGCAGCTTCCGTGCCTCGCTTCGCTTCTCCACTGGTAGGAAGTGGTGCCGAGTCTCCTTCGCCCAGAGCGCTGGACTCCGCAGGCTAAGTGCCCAGAGTGGTGCTGGCGGTCAATTGGGCCGATGGGACCAGGCAGGTGGCCGTGTGGAAAGCCAGTGGGCTACTTCAGAGCCCAAAGCCCCGTGGAGCTGGCCCAGGAGGCATGTGGGCCCAGGTGGAAGGCGGCCTTTTTTGCAGCATCCCCCTCCCCTCTTTGGCTAGCCCTGCAGTGGGGAGGGGCTGTGCCTTTGCAGAAACGGTGCAGGCGTATGTGCAGCAGCTCCGGGATGTCTGCCCTCTTTCTTCCTTCTCTCACCGCCAAACGAAAGAACATCCCACCATTCTGCTGATCCTGAGTGGTGCAGTTCCAGGCTGGCAGAGAGCCCAGGCAAGCTCTGCCCCCACTGCCACTGTGCTACTGGAATGCAGAACTACCCAGGACACACACCTGGTGTATGTGCCCAGACCAGGTATGTGTGGGTGAGAGAGAGAGAGTGTGTAAGAAAGAAAGAGGAAAGAAGGGAGAGAGAGAGAAAAGAGAGGCAAAGAAATAGAAAGGAAAAAAGTAGAGAAAGAAAGAGGGAGAGAACTTATGAACATAATTGAGCCCAAAATTTTGGTTGCTAAGCAAGAGCGTTGTTAAGTGAGTTTCACCACATTTTACAAGTTGCCCACGCTCACCCAATCACGACTGGCAAGCCATGCCCACAAAATAAGTCACACCCACAGAACTGGTGGTAAAATTTTTGAAACCCACCTCTGAAGTACAGTATCCATCTAACTTGTTTGGGGGAAAGTTTGAATGGGATTTTCAATGTTTCTAGGTTTTTAAGATCCATCTAGACCAGCGACGGCAAACTTTTTAGGCTCGCGTGCCATAAGGGGGGGAGCGCAGGGGGGTCATGTGCTGGCATGCTGCACCCATAATGCAATGTGCGCCCCCCCAATGCGCATGCGCACATGACAGTTGCTCCCCCCCCATTTTTTACATGCTTTTTTCTCCCTCCCCAGGCTCCAGAGGCTTTATAGGAGCCTAGGGAGGGTGAAAATAGCCCCCCCCCGTGACTTCCGGTTTGCTTGTAGGGCCTTTGTTAGTCCTCCGGAGGCTTCAGGGACCCTGAAGGCCACAACTAGCCAGTGCAGCTTCCGCGGCTGTTATATGGGAGTATTTCGAGACTCCCAGGATCTCCCGCGCAGCTGCATTCTGGACTAGCTGGAGCCTCCGAGTGCAACTCATGGGAAGCCCCATGTAGAGAGCCTGTTTCTTCCCATCCCACTTGCACGGCCTCCAAACACCAGGACATCACCTTGACGGCATCGTTGGGGTGGTCAGGGGTAGAGATGTACAGCTGGGTGTCATCAGCGTACTGGTGGAACTCTACCCCAAAACCACGGATGATCTCGCCCAGCGGCTTCATATAAATGTTGAACAGGAGGGTTGAGAGGACCGACCCGAGGCACCCCACACGTGAGGGGCCTTGACGTTGACCTCTGCCCCCTGTCAGCACAAATTGCCACCGGTCGGAGAGGTAGGAGGAGAACCACCGCAAAACAGTGCCTCCCAACCCCAACCCCTCCAGCCGGTGCAATAGGATACCATGGTTGATGGTATCGAAAGCCGCTGAGAGGTCTAATAGGAGCAGGACAGAGGAACAACCTCTATCCCAAGCCCTCCAGAGATCATCAGCCAACGCGACCAATGCTGTCTCCGTGCTGTACCCAGGTTGGAAGCCGGACTGGTGCGGGTCTAGATAGACAATTTCCTCCAGGTGCTGGGGGAGCTGTTGTGCCACCACACTCTCTACAACCTTCGCAAGAAAGCGAAGGTTGGAGACCGGATGATAGTTAGCTAATACAGCTGGGTCCAGGGAGGGCTTCTTGAGGAGGGGTCTCACCACCGCCTCTTTCAGGATGGCCGGTAAGAACCCCTCACTTAGTGAAGCGTTGGTAATTTCCTGGAGCCAGCTTCCCGGGAGGCCAGTACTAGCCAGGAGGGACACGGGTCCAATAAACATGTGGTGGCATTCAGCTGCCCCAGCACCCTGTCCATGTCATCAGGAGAAACAGGATTGAACTCTTCCCAAACAGTCTCAAGACCTGCCTCCGTCAGCTCGCCTGGACTAACCCACTCGGAGGCCAACTCGTCCCAGATCTGAACGATTTTATCCTGCAGATAACATCCAAATTCCTCTGCACGACCCTGCAAAGGAGCTTCCCGCAGCCTCTGGTGAAGGAGGGAGCGGGTCACTCTGGCTCGGTGGGTGGGCAGGACATGAATTTACATTCACTTAAAATCTCTTTCAGGTCCCAATGCTCTTTAGGGATGGCTGGGTTGGGCCCCTCCTGTTGGCCAGCTGGTGCCACATTTTCATCTGTCAGTCTCTGGATGGTCTGTGGCTGGTTGGCGGTGGCTTCCCCAAGGGTTCCCCTTCAGAGTGTTTGGCCCCAAGATCAGATTCTTAATTTCTGCCTTCACAGTTACTGGGATGATGGTTTCACTTACCATGGGATCATTCTCACCTCCTCTGCTGCTCTCAACAAGCAACTTGAAACCTTTTGTCAGAGTTCCCTAACCATCACTAGAGGATGGGGTGCAGTCAACGACCTCTGCGTCTTTCCATCCTCCTTTTGATTGCATCATTTGGCTCCTGGCATCAGTGTCACCACTGGCTTCGGGGCCAGGTATTCTCTGGTGCAGTGGCCTTCCTTGCCACATCAGAAGCACTCCATCATGCGACATTGAAGTCTGGTAATTCAGTGGGGACCCAAACCCTTTCCCAGTTTTGGGATCTCCTTGTGTTCCAGTGCATAGGAAACCCCTCATTCCTGGGCACCTTGCTCAGGGAAGGTGGCTATATCAATCTTGACTACACTGGCTAGAGTATACCACCCTTGCAGCTTCCTTGGGGACCCCAGGATAGTCACGTGTATTAGAATACACGTTTCTAGTTCCACCCCACTTAGAAGTAGTCCCTCAGGATCAAGGGAGGCCAGTCTCCCAGCTGGCTAGCCAGGCTTCAAAACTCTTGAATATAAGCCACAATGGGTCGTCTCCCTTCAAGACCTTTATTTGGGTCATCGCTTGCTGGTCTGCCAACAGATCATTGAACCGTCACTTTAGGGCTCTCATGGTGCTCGCAGAGTGGTACTGCTCTCCAACGTCATCATGCAGAGCTACTAGCCAGTCACATGTGTCCCCATGCAGCGCCATTGCCATCCACACTTAGGCCACATCACCTGGGAGAAAGACTCCATAACCACTGCATATAATGGCAGTTGGATCAGAAAATATCCAAGCCTTTTTGAATTTCTGTCATACTCTACCTCTAAGGAGGATGGCAGGCACTCAAATTTCCCCCACTGGCGAGACTGTTGCCGCCGCCACCGCCACCTGTGCCACCTGAGGCCCCCGGGGCAGCTGGTCTCAGCCAAGCCATTGGATTTTCTGGTGAAATTATGGTGAGTGTGGCCACCCCTGCAGTGCTGGGGGATGCGGGCTGGATCCCCACTGCTAGCTGGACTCTTACCTCCAGATTCTGGAATCTGCCTCTCAAGTAATCTAGACCTGCTTTGCCAGTTGGGTCTCATCTGATGGGCTTGTCTCAGTCTGCGGCATGCCAGACTCAACTGTAGTTCCTCTCATCACATTCACTTTAGGTGGAACCTCCTCTGACTTGTCCATCCCCCTCCCCTGACTCCCCAGCACCATTGGGTTCCACCCATTCCTGGGGGTGGTCATCAGCCTGTAGCTTTTGGTTGGGCTCTGGAATCTGTTTGGGCTCCTCAGGTTCCCAGCCTGAGCCCCACCCGAGTCTCAGCTCCCCCCTTACTTCAGGGATCCCCCTCCTCTGCTTTTCCCAGGGAAAGACGTCGTTTCACAGTTCCTCGATGGTTGAGGTCCCAGGTACGCTGCCATGTGCAGATTCCGCTTGATGTCAGCTGTCCCAACTTGGTCAATAGAAAAAGAATGGCTCACAGCTAAAGAAAATCTACTTTACTAAAACCAAGTGATTACAAAATAGCAAAGCCGAATCTGGCGTTTCGCATGCAAATCAACCAGTTAACTTTCCCCCTTGTGTCTCCTCCTGCCATAATTATCAATGAGTGTCTAATCCCATTCAAAGTAATTGTTTTGGTAACAGTCCCCAACTGCATGGCTTACAGGTGTTGCATTCCATTGGGTTACATTGGAACAGTCCACTGCCCTCAGAGGAGAAAACAAACCTGTCAGTCTTTTTCCCCCTTTGTCCTATCCAGCAGCTCCTCCCCCCTCCCCACCATCCCACCCTCATGACAGCCTAATGAACTAATTAACCTTTTGGCATGCTCCCAGGAAGTTCCCCATCCTCTTTCCAGAAACTGCTTTTAAAGCAGCAGAGAGCTTAGAACTCATTATCCTGTCCAGAAGCTTTCTATAAACACATCCAAGGGCTGCTTCTTCTGGGGTTGGGAAAAAAGGCAGACTGCTCTTCTTAGGCCAGGGCAGAAGTAGTCATTTGAAGATTTAGTTGGGAGTCCAGCCAGGTTCTCCAATTATACACCCACCCCCACCTGTCTTTCACCCTCCTGAATCTCCTCCTGCTTTCTCTTTCGCCAAGCTCTGTGGGACCAAGGGCAAGTTGGACAGCAATCTCAGTAATCTACCTCCCACTTCTTCCTCTAGAGTTTTATATCCTGCCCTTTTTCAGATCTTTAAATGGCCCCGCTCCCAGATAGAACTTTCCCTGGGCAGCAAGAAATGACCTATATTGTAACCAAGCATCGCTTTGTACTTAACACCTTGGCCATCTCTACCAACCACGGGCCAGGCCAGTTCAGTCAGCCAAGAATCTGTCATGACTTATCCATGTTGTCAGATAACATTGTATTTAATACAAGAGATGCAACTGAGAAATACTTGGTTATTAAATCTCATGTTCTTGAGTTCTTTGAAGCAAAGCCATATAACTAGAGGGTAACACAATGGAATGTGGGAAAAATACCAGTGTTGGGAACTGGAATAACTGGCATAATTTTTCTTCTGTGGGCATTTGAATACCGATTAGCTTTAGACTGACAGCTGTTTATAAGCTTGTTGAAGTCCTGCTTGATCTGTCAGTTGTAGAGGTATTGCGGTAGTTCGTTCTCATTCCTAACTGAGAGCAATGAATGCCAAGTGATAGTAAGTAAAGTGCTGGAGAACAAGTTGAAAATTCCAAGTAGGGCCACTTTAAAGATCCCTTGGATAGCCTAAGCCTCTCTAGTAGATGTAGCCAAGAGAGAAAGTTTCTCACCTTCCATTGCACTTGTACAGATTGGTGATTCTTTTTCACGCTGCGCTCTTCTCCTTTGAGAGTCATAGCAATTTTCACAGCTCTTAACAGACTTATTATTGGATCCCTAGCGCCTTGTTTGGATCTATGAGGTAACCTAGTAATAGCTTGCCTGTTAATAAGGACTCTTCAGGCTGTGGATGTCAAGCAGGTATACAGGATAAAGGGAGAGTTGAGACTCATCGGCTATTTGCTCAATTTCTGACTTGCTGGTGAGGCTGCTTTGTTCCCAGTGGTGGATGAGGAACTGCATCAGAAAGATTCAATTTTCACTGCTTTTCCTATCATCAACCACGGTGTCCTTCTCCGTTGTCTGGTGGAGTTGAAGTAGGGAGATATCTTTGCAGTGATTCCATCCATTCCTGTTGGGACATACCCAGGTCACTACCTGGGTGGACAATGAGTCCTCTGGAGGACTCATTGTCAGGCCTGTCCCAGTTTTCCCTCAGGAAAGTACGACTTGTGACTCCACTTAGTTGAAGCAAAAGAACTTTTACTGAAAGAAACTGGTTGCAGCAGTCAGGCAGAATCTGGTTTCCGTACAAAATACAAAGCTATTATTTCCCAATCCCTCCCTCCATGATCAGTCCCCCGGCCACAGTGTGACGCCAGGGGGACTGATCATGATGATGTTTGGAGAAACTCTGAGGTGTGAAACCAGTATCATTCCATTCTCAGGGCAAATGGCCTTGAAGATCCTGGTACAGCCGATCTGGTCTTCTGTTGACAATTCTCCCTCCCATTCCCCCACCTCCCCGTTTCCCACCATTGGATACACAGGTGTGGATTGCCCAAATTGCCTTATCCCATCCCCTCTGATGGCAGGACGATGGAGAGCTCATGTTCATCCCCTTGATCATTGATTGGTGCTGTCCCACACTGCCATGTCCCCAGGCTGACATCTGTCCAAAACAATCTCAACAACTGCAATAGGGCCTCCTTTGTAAAGTGGCCAAAATTGCATTTGGCACAAAAGGCGACCACCAGATTGGTGCAAGAAGCAGGGACCATATAGCACCTATGCTGAGAGAGTTGGCAGAGAGTTGGCAGAGGTTGCCGGCTGCTAACCAGGCATGATTTAAGACGCTGGTCTTTAAAGCCCTGTGTGGCCCCCATGTGTCAGGGTTCGCTTCTTCGAATACTCAAGAAAGACCACACTTAATCATAGTTTGGAATGAATAAGGTTACTTTTACTGAATACAGAAGAACAGCAAACCAAGGTCAAGCAGGAAGTGACTAGTTTAGGCGCGAAGCATGTATATCAAAGCTTAAGCCAACCCCAATAACCCATGCCCCCACAACAGTGTCCAATGCAGATTCCTCCAGGACATCAGGTGGGCCTCACGTCCAACGCCATCATCAGAATGGAATGTGATACTGGCCCGTACCATCTTCCACCAGCACTCATAGTTAACCCCATAACCCCACCCTCCCCATTTCCATGGCAGCCAAGCAGCGGCAAAGCGAAGGCTGACATCCGGACCTCCTCCAGAAGCAGGGGATTCAGTTCTGCAAAATAGACAACAATAGACACACAAAGAGAACCACAAAACAACATATAGAAAAGGGGAAAAGAGGTTAGGGCTTGGTAGGATATTTAGCATAGAATTGTCGTAGTAGCTTTGGGGCTTTTAGATGCTGCTTATCCACCCATTCATTATGGGATGGGGGAAAATCTTTCCACATTACAAGGTACTGAATCTTATTTCTATGCAATCTGGAGTCTAAAATGTCCCGGACTTCATAGTGTTGTTGTCCATCCACAAGCAGGGGTACAGGGGCATCAGGATGAGGTTTACGAAGATGTGACGAGCGTTCAGGTTTCAACAGGTGGACATGGAAGACTGGGTACAGGCGTCGGTAGGTTTTTGGTAGGTCCAAACGAACAGAGACAGAACTGATTATTTTTGTCATCGTGAAAAGGCCCACAAACTTAGGGCCTAGTTTCTTGCATTTCTGTGGACTGTCCAAATGCCTAGTAAAAACATATACTCTATCTCCGACTTTGTATTCTGGTGGAGCAGACCGTTTCTTGTCGGCATAAAACTTATGAGATTGATGAGTATCATCCAATGTTTTACTTGATGGGCCAAACCGAAGACAATTTACCACTCCAATCTGCCAGAGAACGAATTGCAGAAGGGTCGTGCGGCAACTCAGGGATAGGTACAAAGTCCTGACCATAAATTACTTTGAATGGGGTCATTCCAGTACTTGTGTGAACCGAGTTATTATACGCTACCTCAGCGTGGATCAGAAGATCAGCCCAATCATCCTGTTGAAAGTTTATAAAACAACGTAGGTATTGTTCTAGGACGGAATTAGCTCTTTCACAGGCTCCATTAGTCTGCGGGTGGTGGGAGGAGCTTAAGCCCTGGGCGGAGCCAATCAAACTCAGAAATTCCTTCCAAAATTGTGAAGTAAATTGAGTACCTCTATCAGAGATGATACGCTTGGGGACTCCGTGTAACCGATAAATGTGAGTAAGGAAAAGTTTAGCCAAAGACTTAGCGGATGGAATCTTGGAGCACGGTACAAAATGAACTTGCTTGGAGAACAGATCAGTGACCACCCAAATGACAGTATGGCCTTGGCTACTTGGAAGATCAACAATAAAGTCCATAGAAATTTCCTTCCAAGGAGCCTCCGGTCGCGCTATAGATTGGAGGAGACCGTGGGGTTTTCCTGGGGAACGCTTAGAAGCAGCGCAAACTGGACAACTGGCGATATAGGATTCAACATCCCTTTTGAGGGAAGGCCACCAAAATTGGCGTTTCACCAAATGTATAGTCTTAACAAATCCAAAATGTCCAGCTAGTCTTGAATCATGCGCTCGCTGTAATACAAAAGGCCGTAGGGTAGCAGGAACATAAATCTTGGAACCAATCCATGGTAGATTATCCCTGACGGTGCAGTCAGCAGAATGCGTGGAATACCACTCATCGGTAAGCAGTTCTGACTTAATCCTGGCAATCAGTTATTCAGGTGGGTCAGTTTGGATCGTGGATTGACCTCTGGTCGTAACGGGAGTAGCCATTAGAGTAAGTGGTATTACAGGCTGAACAACCGTGAGTTTAGAATTGTCATATTGAGGCAACCTGGAAAGAGCATCAGCCATGAAATTTTTCCCTCCAGGAATGTATTTGAGGGTGAAGTTGAAACGATGGAAGTAGTGAGCCCAACGTAGTTGCTTCGGGGACAATTTGCGGGACGTTGTGAGAGACTCCAAATTTTTGTGGTCAGTCCAAACCTCAAACGGGTGAGGAGCTCCTTCCAGAAAATGACGCCAAGTCATGAGGGCCCAACGGACAGCAAAAGCTTCTTTTTCCCAAATCGCCCATCTGCGTTCAGTGTTGGATAACTTACGGGAAGTGTAAGCACAAGGTTGTAGTTGGCCCTGTTGGTTTCGTTGCAACAAGACAGCACCTACGTCTAAAATTAAAAACACATCTTTTCCGCTTGGCCGGCCTAGGGTAGTCTCTTTTTAATTAATTGGGGGATTTTAGCGCAGGGATAATTATTTAATCTGCCTTTTAATTTTATATTTATTGTTTTTATGTTTGTATTTTGCCTGTTTTTAACTGTTTTTTAATTCCCTGTGCCCCGCCTCGAGTCCCCTCGGGGAGAGAGAGCGGGTTATAAATAAAACTATTATTATTATTATTATTATTATTATTATTATTATTATTATTATTATTATTATTATTATCACTAGCGTCTGCTTGAATTACGAAGGGGGAGTTGACATCAGGATGCTTCAGAACTGGTTCCGCTGCAAATAAGCGTTTAAGTTTCTCAAATGCGCCTTGGCACTCCATGGTCCAGTTCAGAGGAGAACCTGGTCGTGGTTTGCTGTCCCCGTTCGTTTTGAGTAGGTTCGTGATGGGCAACGCAATGCTAGCAAAAGAAGGTATAAATTGGCGGTAAAAGTTAGCGAAACCCAAAAAACTGTAATTGTTTACGAGTGCGAGGAGGGGCCCACTCCGTGACAGCTTTCACTTTGGCAGGGTCCATTTCAATGCCGTCAGAAGAGATGCGATAACCTAGGTAATCAATCTTTTCCTGGTGAAATTCGCATTTAGAAAGTTTAGCATAGAGTTCAGCAGCACGAAGTTTACATTAAACAGAGCGGACTAGTTTAACGTGTTCATCATGTGTTTTCGTGTATATGACGATGTCATCAAGATAGACGATAACGCCCTTGTACAGGTGCTCGTGGAGAACGTCATTGATCAGTTGCATAAATACAGAAGGTGCTCCTTGCAGACCAAATGGCAAAACTTTAAATTGAAAGCACCCTAAAGGGCAGTTAAAAGCAGTTTTCGATTCGTCTCCCTCTTTAATTGTTATTCTGTAATAAGCTTCCCTTAGATCGAGTTTAGTAAAAATCTTGCCTGAAGCTAGATGAGCTAACATGTCTTTCATGAGGGGGAGAGGGTAGACATTGTGTTCACAGATAGTATTAAGATATTTGTAATTCTGAACCAGACGAAGAGTGCCATCTTTCTTTTCCCTAAACATTACTGGGGCGGCCACTCGTGGTCTGGCAGGTTCAATGAAGCCCCTCTTTAGATTCTTATCAATGAATTTGCGAAGCTCACCCATTTCACGGGGTGTCATAGAGTAAATGCGAGGTTTTGGAAGCTGTACCCCTGGGAGGAAATCAATAGAGCAGTCTGTGGCTCGGTGGGGTGGGAGAGTGTCACAGGATTTTTCACTGAAAACATCTTTAAGGTCCCAGTACTCTCCAGGGATTTTTTCTTCACCTGGAATGACTTCAGGGGTTGGTAGGGCTACGCTGGAATTCACAGGCTCATTGATGGGTGCCAGATTAGGTAGAAGACCATCATTGGGGTTTGGGGTGGCGGAGGGGTTATCCTCAAGGGAGGGGGGGAGTACATTGTTAGGCAAAATTAAAGGGATACGAACCCATCCTTCTTGCCAGTCAATCAGGGGATTCCATTTACGCAGCCAGTTAATGCCTAAAATAACAGCAAACCAAGGTCAAGCAGGAAGTGACTAGTTTAGGCGCGAAGCGTGTATATCAAAGCTTAAGCCAACCCCAATAACCCATGCCCCCACAACAGTGTCCAATGCAGATTCCTCCAGGACATCAGGTGGGCCTCACGTCCAGCGCCATCATCAGAATGGAATGTGATACCGTTAGGTTTGAGATAACACTGGCCCGTACCATCTTCTACCAGCACTCATAGTTAACCCCATAACCCCACCCTCCCCGTTTCCATGGCAGCCAAGCAGCGGCAAAGCGAAGGCTGACACCATGGTTCCTTCCCATGAAGCTCTCTTTCCTTGGCTCAGCAGAAGAGGCCCTTCTGCCTCTTGACGATCCCATTGCCAGAAGCTCTTCTCGCCAATGAGAAGAAAATCCTCTCCTGTGTGGCTCCCAGACGGTGGAATCATTCCTCAAAGAAGTAGGTTTGGAAGCTCTCTTCGAATATTCAGGGCGGAGACTGCAAAACAGAAGTCTCTTTCACCAAACTTTTCACTGTTCATCGCATTGGTGTTTGGTATTAATTATATTGATTGTGCAGCCATGTTTTATAACTTTTATTTTCCTATGCCACGCTAAACTACTTGGGAGTATTTATACAAGCAGAAAGACTGAGTATATATTTATTAATATTTTTTCAAATACTGTAAATCTTAAGCTGTTAGTTAATTACTTAACATCTCAAATTGAATCAATGTGAAAATCAAGAAGCCTAAATGTGAAATTTAGAAGCCTAAATAAACAGGAAGCAAGGAAGCAAGACTTAGGCTTCTAAAACGTTCTCGTTTCTGACTAGCCTACAGGTTCTGCTGTCTTTGAAGGTTGCTCAGAAGTTGCAGGCAACCGAAGAAGGACCAGCTATTTGCACTCAAGGATACCAGAGTCAGGAGAGCCTCTTCTTGATGTCCTCTGGACAAAGAAAGGAGGCCCTGGCAGTCGTTCAGCAGATGCTCTCCTGGAGGGTTGCATTTGCACAGATGATTCCGCTTCTGGATGGGGGTCTTTTATTGACATTGCATTGTTTTTGCTGATAACAGAGTGCAGTAATAGGGAACTGATGGCATTGACATTTTCAAAAGAAAACTGAAGTAAGCAATTTGCCTGAATCACAGTATATCAGGCTGAGGTATGCTGTATAATTTAACATACCAATTACCTGCACTTAGGGAGCCTTTCTCAAGAGAAAAGTATGATATTTTTTCATACATGTAACTACTATGCTACTGCAAGAACTAATGTAGGAAATAAATCATCCAAATACATACATGGAACTGACTGCAATAATACGATAGATTGCTTCTAATCCTCACCTTGCATGGCGTTGAATCTCCTCTCCTCTCTCACAATTGCACCAAAAAGCAAATCTCCTGGGGCAAACCAGTCTCTATCTGGTGATAGACAGAATGCCATGTGCTCAAACCCATCTTTCTGTCAACTGAATATAAGCAAATCATTGACAAGTATGATCTTTCATTTCAATTCTTTTAAATTTATATTCTCCTTTGAAAAAAGTTAATCAGCACCTGTCAATCAAGATTATGTAACTATCATTCTTCTTCTCAAAAAGGTTTCTTGGGATGACAACCATAAAGGAATTTGGGGAATCAATCTTGCTGGATACCTGTTACAAACCCTCAATTTGGCATGCCTAATAAAATGATTTTTCATATCTGTATTAACTTTCATTTTGTGATACCATAAAAAGACATTCCACCCAAAACCCAAATCATGTCTTTCCAACTCCAGTTTCTCAGAGTCATCCACTTTCTCATCCACACTGGACAACAAGCAGCAAAGTATAAGACTTTAACTACAAGCAGCAAAGTATAAGACTATAACTAAACAGAGAAAATTTGGGGGATGATATGCTTGATCAGTGGGAGAATATGTGGAGCAAAGGACTGGAATTTACATTGAATTATAATTTGAAAAGTATTTTATAAGATGATGTGGTATTTAATACATTTTTGGGTCATTCGCATATCAATGGAGGGTGATTAAGCCTCCTCCGACAGCAAACGACCCCCAAGTCCAGCGGGCTGCCCGGGGAAATCAGTGAAGCATACACAAGTGTTTCTTCACAAAAGCCAGCCCCTCCTTCAGGTGGACCAGCCGTATTTATTAAGCACTTTAGATAAAGGAGGGGTTACAGTCTCCTCTTACTATCTACATAAATTCCTAAGAGAGGGGTTACAATTCCTCCCTGCTACCTATTTTTAGATTCGTTTCTCCACATAAGTTTTGTTTCCTGTGAAGCCATAACTTTCGGGGGGGATGCGAAAGTAATAGAGTGGTACCTCCTGGTCCTAGGCTTACAATTTCACTTGCTTTCTATTGGGCAAGCTATTGTGCCTGAACCATGGTTTGTTCATTCCAACAATACATGATAAAGTGTCAAATATGTGTACAGGAATGTCAAATGTAGGTTGGCAATGTAACTGTTTAAAAAGGCAGTTTCTATCATCTTTGGTGGGAATGTAAGAAAACTAGAAAATATTGGAACCAAATATGTATTTTAATTCAGAGAATTTTACAAATGGAACCAGAGGTTTTCCTTTTACATTTGATAGATAAACAGATGAACAGATAGGACTACAACAACAAGACCCTTGTATGCACAGAAACGGAAGGGCTTACGCATTCCTTTGCTGGAAGAAGACATAGATGAGGAAGAGGATGGAGTTGGCTGAGGTGGCAAAATGGACCACTCTGATTAAAGACAAAACTTGTCTGACTGTTTCTATTTGGAAACCACTTTTGGACTTTGGCTATAAACAAAAAGAAATGAACATTTAATTTTGGGATTTGACAATTAGAACTACTTGCTCCCGTGTTTCCCTGAAAAGAAGACAGGCCTTATATTGTTTTTAAGCCACTAAATATGGCCTTGGCCTTATAATTGGGGGGGGGGGGTTATTTGTTTGGGCTTGCCGGGCAGCTGCTCTCTTGTGAGTGGGCTCGGGGTTGAATGGCTGTGTTGCGCTGTCACAGCAGCAACACAGCAACCATGAGGTGACCACGCTTGCAAGCAGTGGGTGGGCAACCCACCTTTCCAGCCATGCAGATGTAGGGGCATTCTGAAGGTGCCTGTCAGTCTTTGCTTTTGCTCGCTCCGGCTGTCATATTGTAACGGGGGGGGGGGGGGGCTGGGGTTGCTAGGATACTAAGAGAGCAGGAGAGAGAGATGTAGCACTGTTTGTTATCACCTCAGCTAACGGTCTGCATTCCATTCTGATGATGCTCCTGGGCAGGGACTGCACCTGATGTCGTGGCCGGCTTCGCATTGGACAATATGCTGAGGTCAAAGAGGTGGAAGGTTGGGTTATGCTTTGTTACGTATGTTGCGCGCCTAAATGTTCCATTCCTTGCTTGACTTTCGCTGCAGTCTTATCATTTTCAGTAAAAGTAGCCTTAAACTTTCCAAATGAGTTTAAGTGTGTTCTTTCTTGATTTATGATGGAAGCAGTCATGACATAAAAGCAAGGAATCCATTTAACTCGTCTCTGAGCTAACCGCTTCAGCAGCGAGTGAGAAAATAAAACTTCAAAATGTCAGACGCGGGGAAAGAAGATTGACTGGGGGCCACGGCTCCTGATACAGCCTCCGTTTCCAGTCCAGATGTCCAGAAAACCGAAACTAAAGAAAGGTCAGTCGTTGAACTTTTAAAGGATCTCAGCCTGGGAGGTGAACCTGAAGATAAATCAGTTCGTCACCGATGGTCAGAGGAGGACGGTGCCATGGTATTCATTCATTCATTTCATTTATTCGACTTATTAACCGCCCCCTCTCCCCAAAGGGACTCGGGGCGGTGCACAGGCAAATATAAAAATACAATACATCACAATAAATACATAAATACATTAAAACTATATTAAATTACATCCTGTGCTAAAAATTACCCCATTAAAATCCCTAAAGCCCAATTTAAAATTTCTTTACTAAACAACTAAGGCTAAAAACGGTAGGTAAGGCCAGGCCAGCCTGTTGGAAAAAGTAGGTTTTTAGTTGCTGACGGAAGGAGCGGAGGTCCGGAAAGATCTAAGTTCGGGGGGTAGGTCGTTCCAGAGGGTCGGACCCGCCACAGAGAAGGCCCTTCCCCTGGGCGTCACCCGCTGGCATTGCCTAGTGGATGGCACCCGGAGAAGCCCCTCTCTGTGGGAGCGAATCGGCCGAAGGGATGTATGGGGTAGGATGCGATCCCGCAGATAACTAGGTCCCATCCCATGGTATCCTATTGCATTGACTGGAGGGGTTGGGGGTGAGGGGCACCGTTTTACGGTGGTTCTCCTCCTACCTCTCCGGTCGATCGCAATTTGTGTTGGCAGGGGGTAGAGGTCGACCTCAAGGCCTCTCACTTGTGGCGTTCCTCAGGGGTCGGTCCTCTCGCCTCTCCTGTTCAACACATATATGAAGCCGCTGGGCGAGATCATCCGTGGTTTTGGGGTAGATTACCACCTGTACGCTGATGATACTCAGCTGTACATCTCTACCCCAAAGCACCCCAACGATGCCGTCGAAGTGATGTCCCGGTGTCTGGAAGCCGTACGGATCTGGATGGGAAGGAACAGACTCAAGCTCAACCCGTCCAAGACTGAGTGGCTGTGGTTACCGGCGCTCCGGTTCAACTAGTTGACTCCATCACTGGCCATAGGGGGCGAACATCTTGCCCCCGTGGATTGGGCACGCAACTTAGGCGTCCTCCTAGATGCCCGGCTGTCGATGGAGGACCATGTGACAGCCGTGGCTAGGGGGGCATTTTACCAGGTTCGCCTGGTGCGCCAGTTGCGTCCCCTATTGGACCGCGACGCCCTTTGCACAGTCACTCATGCGCTCGTGACGTCCCGTCTAGACTACTGTAATGCTCTCTACATGGGGCTCATCTTGAGGTGCACCCGAAGGCTACAGCTGGTCCAGAATGCGGCTGCGCGGACAGTTTTGGGAGCTACCAGGTACTCCCACGTAATACCGCTCCTGCGCGAGCTGCACTGGCTGCCTTTCGGGTGCGTTTCAAGGTGTTGGTCACCATCTTTAAAGCGCTCCATGGCACAGGACCTAGTTATTTGCGGGATCGTATACTGCCCCATACATCCCTTCGGCCGATTCGCTCCCACAGAGAGGGACGTCTCCGGGAACCGTCCACTAGGCAATGCCAGTGGGCGACGCCCAAGGGAAGGGCCTTCTGTGATGGGCCCGACCCTTTGGAATGACCTACCCCCCGATATTAGAACTACCACGGACCACCGCTCCTTCCGCCAAAAACTGTTCCATCAGGCTGGCTTGGCCTAATTTATGCTTCTTGCCCCAGTCTGTAATTTAAATTGTTTTATTTGGTTTTAATGGGATATAGTTTTTAACGTTTTACAAATTTGTATAGGGTTATTTAATTCGATTTTAATTATGTATGTATTGTCATGTTTTTTTAATTTTTCCTGTACAGTTCCTTCGGAGAGAGGGGGCGGTCTAGAAATTTAATAAAATAATAATAAAATAAATAATAATAATAGGGTGGCAAGGATTGCCTTTGCCCAGAAATGGAAAAACAACTTAACTCCAAGCAAAGATGAAAGAATAAGAAAGGTTATGGATTGTGCTGAAATTGACAAATTAACTAAAGAAATCCAGGGAGAAGAAGAATCAGAATTCTACCAGATATGGAATAAATGGTATAGTTGGATGGAGGAAAGAAACAAGAACCAATGAAGGAATACAACAAAACTTAAAAATAGTAGTTATGAGTAAAATAAGAGGGTTAAGAATGGTGAAGTCCAAATGAAATATAATAGAAGGGAAAATAATATAAGATGAGCGGCATCGATTGACAATTGCTATTAGAAAGAACAGGAAGCTCCTGTTCGTAAAGTATTGTGTAATTGTGGTGTATGTCTAAGTTTTGTGTGAGTGTATTTTACATGTTTGTAAATAAAAAATTAAATTAAAAAAAAAGAAATTGGTGCTCCCAACAGACCAGTGGCTCAACAATAACCAGGATATCCTAATGATGGAAGATGGATTAGCCTGGAAGGGGTCTTAACTGTACGTCCCTGCGGGGTTGAGGCTGGAAGTTCTACAGCAAAGCCATGAGATAGAACTAGGAGGCCACAGTGGATTCCTAAAAATGCTCTACCTTGCCAGGCATCAATTTTGGTGGCCAAAGATGAAATCAGAGGTGGAAAATTAAAAAGCTGCGCAACAATGAAATCACTGCCGGAGAAGCGGCCTGGACTACTACTACGAGTGGCCAGCCCTAAGCGACCATGGGAAGAGATTGCAATGGACTTCATGGTCAAACCCCCAGACAGCAGTAGGGATAGAGTAATCTGGAGAGTTATTGATTTGGTTTGGTTTCCAAGCTGGCACACTTCATCGCTTGCTCAGGGTTTGCCATCCGCAAAGAAATTAGTGAAAATGTTTGTGAAACACATTTATCACCTGCATGGAGTGCCCAAAAGGATCATTTCAGACCGCGGAGTCCATTTTACAGCCAAGTTCTGGAGAGAGTTCCTGAGATCCATTGGGTCCACACAAGAACTGAGCTCAGAGGTTCATCCCAGCATGAACAGCGCAACGGAGAGGGCCAATGAAATAGTGGAACAATACATCTGGTGTTATGTGGACTATCAGCAAGACAACTGGTCGGACTTGCTACCCTTCACCAAAGTGGTGTACAACAATGCGGCCCACTGGATTAACTCCTTTCCAAATTACCAGTGGCATGGAATTTATTCCCATGCCTGAGCTGCCTAGAGAACTTCCCTCTTCCATGTCTCTGAATGAATGGATGGACACGCTAAAGAAAGGATGGGAGAATACGAAGAAAGCTCTAAGGGAGGAGGCAGAAGCCTACAAGAAGCAAGCTGATAAACACTGCTTGCTCCAACCCCCTTTTCATGTTAGGGGGCAAAGTTTTCATATCTACCAAATACATAAGATTAAGAATGCCTAGCAAGAAATTGGGCCCAAACTTTCTAGGTCCATTCCCAATAGTGAATTAACCCAGTTACTGTTCAGCTCAGTCTACCCAGAATTCTAGGGAAGATTTACCCAGTATTTCATTGTAGCTGGTTGAAGCCAGTAATTGGGCCCAGCATAAGACCATCTACCCAGGCTCCCCCGCCGCCTGAACTGATAGAAGGGGAAACACATTATTGAGGTGAAAAAAATCTTAAGACTCCAGGCTGTGTAGGGGCTGCTCACAGTATTTAGTGCATTGGAAGGGGTGCCCTTTTTCTGAAGCCACTTGGGTGAAAAGCTGGAACCTAAAAGCAGATAAGTTAGTAAAACAATTCCATGAGAAGTTTCCTGATAAGCCAAAGGGTCCCCCGGGGTGGGTGGGGGGGAGGTAGTTAATTTTGTTATGTTAACTTTTATGTTATTCTCTTTTCAGGAAACATTTTTCTTTTGAGGAGTGGCTGCCTGTCAGGCCTGCAGTCCTATTCCTTTTAGGATCTTTCGCCTGCCACTCTCTCTCTCTTATTTTGCTATGCTGTTTCATGAGTGGGGAATTGGGAGGGGGGGGGATAGTAAGGAGTAGAATGTTGTGTTCAAAATAAAACATTCCTTTCTAGAAAGAAGCCCAAGGTCATCCTTTGTCTTTGCACCTCTGCACTTGACCGGAAGTGGATGGGCGGGCATTACCCGCGTGGCAGTGGAAGATTGGACCATGGGATGAACTTGTGGGGGTGGGGGCAAGGGTTTAAAGGGTTCAACTGGGTGGAAAACCCAGAAAGCTTTCAGATTTGGGTTTCCACAGATTGTACCAACATGTCTCTCTTATCAAATTGGAACTTTGAGGAAAGCTAAGCTTTGAACCCTGATTTAATTCTGGATGATATTTGGAACGCTGACAGCAAGATTTGGAGAAATGGCAGAATTAAGCTCCAGTCCTATCCAAGCAATAGGTGTTTATTGATTCCGACATTGACGTTTCCTGTCTAGTTGAGAATAAATCTCAGTGAAATCAGAGGCACTTCAAAGATCAACCAGCATCTCCACTGGCTTAAATATTCAGTCTCCCTGAAGGAGAATCCATTCATTTCCAAAGCCAAAGCTGACTTCTTATGCCATCAGAAAACCCTCCTTCACTATTAGCCAGAATTCCTTTTTTTTTTTTGCAATTTGGACCAAATGTCTGGCATCTTATTGCCCAGAGTTTAAAAATAATTTGCCACTTCATCTGTGCAAATTTGCTTAGAAAAGATGTAACAGGAAAGAAAATTATCCTCCTAAGACTGCCTAAATTTTAAATTCCATTCCCATGTGCACAATGCGTTTCCTGGCCATGAACCAGCATCAGAACCATCAAAATGCCCTCTGGCAGAAGGAATCCTGTCCTCACACAGCATAATGCCTGACCCCCAAAGAAGTGGGGCTGGCTTGCCTCCTTTCCCCTTCCAATAAAGGTAACAAGTACAATTACAGCTCCAAGCAGAAACCAAAGCAGCTCAGAATTTGGCCTCTTCTTCTATCATCAAAAAGATCAAGCAATAGAAATGTCACAACAACCAGGTGTAGAGACTGAGTGCATGCAAGAATTCCTAGGATCGCAGCTTAATCAAAGCTGTGAATGTAGTCCATAAATAAACTGCACTGATGAGCAAAAACTGGGTATGGAAAAGCAAGGACATCAGCTTGGCTACTAAATGCAGGTTACTCCTAACTATTGCATTTTTCATAGCAAACTGCAGTTCTGAAAGTTCGTCATGAAAAAATGAGACAGGAAGAAAACTGACTTGTGCAAGCTGTGATGTAGGAGGCGGCTTCTGAAGCTCATTCCTTGGACAGCAAAGGGGACAAATAAGCAAGTACCAGTATAAACCACCATGTCACTCAAAGCCAAAACCACAAAAAACTGCCTTACTTATTGTCATTCAACTATCTGGAAAAGGCAGTTGATACTCAAAATGGTCAGTTCTAGCCGCCCAGAACATCAAAGCCGAAACCAGCCAGGCATAAAACAAATGAAAGAAGCCAAACAAACTTAGAATGGGGAGAGAACTGGCCCATTCAATCCCAGAGAATCAGACTCAATTGAACAGGTGACATCATCATCATCATCATCATCGTGCAACATAAGAACCTTACATATACAATGTAATCATGGACTGGACAAAGTCCTCTTCCAATCAACCTCATTTCTTCAGCAAAGGACAGGTTGAACAATAAGGGGACACCGTCTATAAACAAGGGGAACAGAGGGAAGCTTTGGGTTATGGATATTCTTAAAATCTGATGCTAAGAATGGATTTCTGCTAGAAAGCAGGTCACTGGGGAAGCGATCGCAGCCTGGATGGAAAAGTGATTACTTTTCACACCTCAAGATATTGGAAACCTGCTCATTTGCAAAGTTTAATTAGACATAAGGATTCTGCCTTGTTCTGGTCTACATTTTTATGCTAACAATTCTCCCCTCCATTGGCCGGGGGGGGGGGGAGGGGGGGAGGGGAGAAGCTAAACAGTAACTACATCCATGAAAGCTCCTGTTTATCTTGGTTCACATACAGAAATGCACAGGGCATCTCCCTGACCCAACCCAGCCACACGCCATCTCTCTTCAGCCCTTTCGGCCTGCCGGTTCTTTTCAGGGGAAGAAAAAGGATTTGGCCCCCCAGACAAAGAACCTTCCACTCCATCTGCCTTTGTATATCAGCATGGCCTTTAATAGAAACAGGTAGTTTTCCCACCATTTAGCTACAGTTACCTTTTTAAAAACCAGATCAAAATCAACAATTAAAAAATAATCCATAAAATGTGATATAAAAATTCTTTTTCATATGCTACATTACAAGGCAAGACCTTCTGCTACACAAATACATAATTTCCCGTGTTTCATTATAATTTTATTTTCTCCTTTAGTACAAAAATGCCAGAAAGGGGCCTCCCTCCCTGCTCCTTTCCCCACATACAGGCCTACAGGCTGAAACACGGATTGCCAAAAGCCACAGAAATCCCATAAAGAAACCATGTTCATTAGTAAACTTAAAAAACAACCTGCATTTAAACATTATTATCTATTACTTTATTTTCATTGGAGTAAAAAAAAATCCCACCACAAGTTGCTATTCTCGTTTTCTTGGCTCCCTGAGCATATTAGTTAAGGGTTGCGTTCTGGAAGCCCTGCCCTCTCAGTGTTTGGGCCTGAAGGCTGTGATGGGCAAGGGCCCACTTGGGGGGCAGGGCATCCTGTTGCCCCGACTGCAAGTGCTTTGGAAACAGGGACTTCTCTGCTGCCATCAGAATCAGGAGAGAAGGGTCCAGCTAGAGGCTCCAACCCGGCCCAGAGGAGACTCAACGGCAGAAGAACCAGTCCACAAGAGAGAAAACCATTTCATGGAGGACACCTTTGCTCAGGCTGGTCACAAGGCTGGTCGGAGTATCTCCAAGCATATTTTCAAGGGGAGGGCAGAGTTGGGAGGAAAAGGAGGGTGGCTACCACCGGAATGGAAGCAAAACTGAAGCACTTCTCAGCGAGAGCAGACCAAGGAATCCTCAGCATGAAGTTCCTCTGTATTCTACAGTTCCTACAAGTCTGATGGGGAAAGGAGACCCCGGGGCCCCTCCTGAATGCACACCAGGGTGTCAGCTGCCTTCGGATCACAGGTGTGAGGCCTAAGAACCAAGAGAAAAGCACAAAGCAGCATGGACAATGCGTTGCCACTGATCAGCTGGACTGAGCTTCCAAGTTCCTTCCAGAGTTTTTCCAAGGTCGTCACAGAAGATCCAACCGGGTCATAAAGCCCTCCAGAGGGCATCAAAGGGCCCCTCAGCTGCTCTCCTTTTGCGTTCTTCTGCCAGTCATGAGCCAAGTCAGCTACTCAGTAGATTACTTCGTAAACCGTGGCCTTCTTGTCACCTGAACCTGTGACAATGTATTTGTCATCTGCTGAAATGTCACAGCTTAAAACGGAAGAAGATTCTTTTGACTTGATGGGGAAAAGAAAAAGAAAAAAAATCCCTTTTGGTCTTCACAGGATCAGACAGCGACATCAGCAAGTGTCTTGCAGGCGCTTGCATGCACCTGCCTCTGCAACTGGGTGTAGGCAGCAAGAACACGGAGAGCAAACATGCAGGTGGCTCTCTCTGCACAGAACAGGGGGCAGGTTGCAGACTCCCCCCATCGGCCTCCCCCCTTCCCCCAACCCAGGGAAAGGCTCTCACCTGGAAGATGCTGGCTCCATATGGGGTCCTCCAGGCATTGAGGAGGTTGTCTTTACCAGTGCTCACAAACCACTTTCCTACAGGCACAAAGCGGGCGTTAGCTTTCCCCACAGAAGAACAAGGCCAGAATGCGGATAGCACTATTTATCCAAAGGACTTTCTTACCTTCCTGCCAGGAAGCCGGTGCTACAGGGGACCCGGCCCTTCCCCTGCTCCTATTCGCACCTTTTCTCAGAATGGGCAGGGCGTCTAGTGGCACCTGCCTTCCCTTCCTGCTGCAGGGATCAAAAGCCAGCTGCAGATGCTTAGCTGCAGCTTCAGGAAAGGCCTGCTTCCTCCCAGGTCTCAAGCCGCCTTTTCCTGCCTCCAGGACCACCCAGCTGTGAGGTTCAATCCCTGCCACTGAAGAGCCCCCTCGCCCCAAGAGGCACTCACCACAATAGGCAAACTTCAGGGAGAGGACACAGCTTTCGTGCAGGTGGAGCTGGTATTTGTCAGGCTTCGTGTGATGCAGCACTTCCACATTGCTGCTCTCCAATCCGACTGCCAGCCACTCGCCTGTAGGGCAGTAGCCGAGCGAGAAGATCTACAAAGAAGGCAGGGAGCAGCTGCTCTGAGGTGCCTGTCGGCTCAATCCACCCCCTGAGGCTCCCAAAGCAAGGAGGGGAGAGAGGAAGCGGGGGGGGGGGGGGCTGGTTCTGCTGCCTGTCCCACCAAAGGAAATGTCTCCAGGACGCCCCTCCCTCTCCTCCTGCATCCGGGGTTCTTCCTTATTTCAGACTGGCTTTGCCTTGCAAACTGAAGGCCCTTGTTGGGTTTCATAGATTTTATTTATTTACTTATTTTAACTTTTTATTTTGTTTATACAAACTTCACATCTTTGCAACACTTTACACTTCTTTTACATATCTGTTGTGATTCTTTTATCTGCACATTCTTTATATAGATGCATATTTATATTATTTCATACATCTTTTTTCTTTATTCTACATATAACATTCTATATATTCTATGTATAGCAACCTTTATTACTTCTGACTCGTTTTGTATCCGTTTCCTATTATTTGTTTGCTAGAGTCTATTTCATATTTCTATCTTTGAATCATTTTCCGGGTTTGGAGTTGTTTTTAATTTGTTGATCTTTCTGCCTTTCTTTTTTGTTTTCCTGCTCCCCCCCCCCCACTTCCTCTAGCCAATTGGACCATCAATCCCACACAGCGTAATAATCAGATTCTTCTGTCGCTTTTAATTCTTTTGTGAGTCTATCCATCTCTGCACATTCCAATATTTTTTTATTACATTTTCTTCTGTTGGTGTGTAATTATTTTTCCAGTTTTGTGCAAATGTAACTCTTGCTGCCATGATTAAATGTAGAATTAAGTATCTAATATTTTTTTCATAATTTCCTTTTATAATTCCTAACACAAATAATTCCGGTTTTAGTTCAATTTGGTGTGTGGTGATCTCCTCCAGCCAATCTTTTATTTTTCCCCAATATTTTTTGGCAGATGCGCACATCCAACACACATGGTAGTATGTTCCGTCTTGTTGGTTGCATTTCCAACCAATAGGTGAGCACTCTGGGAACATTTTCGCAATTCTCGCTGGTGGGAGATGCCATCTGTAGAACATCGTGTCCATGTTGTCTCTATATGTCGTTGCCATCGTTAATTTACAATTCATTTCCCAAATTTTTTACCATTCTGCCAATTATATAGTATACCCAAAATTTGTCACCCATGTTATCATCGTTTCTTTCACTATTTCTTCTTCCATTTTAATAAATAATGATATATTTTTTAAATCAATTTTTCTTTGGTTCCCTGTAGAATTTTATCCAGTTCTTGTGACTCCTTATAAAATCCATCCCTTTCCCTGTTTTTTTTATACTTTGCCTATATTTGTAAATACGGCCACCAGCTTATGTCTATTCCGTCGTCTTTCAATTCTTGCCTTGTTTTGAGTCTTTCTTGGTTATCTAATACGTCTTTAAAAGAGTGACAAATCAGAGACCTTGTTTATGTCCAATACGTTCAGGTATATCAGAGCTTCCATGATGCATAGCCAGATTGGAATTTTGTTGTAATGTTTTGATGTTTAACTATATTTGAAGTAGAGCTTTTCTAATTAAATGTTTTTGGAAATAGCTATGGGCTTTGTCTTTCCCATCCCAGACAAAGGCATGCCAACCCAGTTCCAAATTGTAACCTTCTACTGTTAATAATCTTCTGTTTTTCAGATTGATCCAGTCCCTTAAGCAGGTGAGAGCTGCTGCTTGATAATAAAGCTCCCAATCGGGAAGTCCAAATCCTCCTTTTTCTCTATTGTCCTGTAACAATTTTAATTTAATTCATGGTTTTTTCCTGACCAAATAAATTTTGCAATTAATTTGTTTAAATCTATGAAAACGTTTTCCCCTAGGCTAATCGGTACCACTTGAAATAAAAATAAAAATGTTGGCAGGATATTCATTTTAACAATGGCAATTCTTCCCATTAATGCTACTTATAGTTTCCTCCAATTTTCCAAATCTTTCTTAATTTTCTGAATCTTTTTATCATAATTATCTTAATTGTTGAGCATTTCCCTGTCAGCCAAATTCCTAAATATTTTACCTTTATTACTATCTGCATTGCCTCGTTTTCCTCTAATTCTTGCTTGTTTTTTGGTGAAATTCTTCGTAATGATCTTTGTTTTGTTGTTAATTTTAACTCTCACTACCCTACCGAATTCCTCTATTTTTTGGATTACTTTAATTCCTGATTTTAATGGTTCCTCTAATATAAATACCGTATCATCCGCGAATGCCTGTGTTTTATATTCTTCTTTTTTGATTTTTAATCCCTTTATTTCTTGATTGTTCCTAATTTCTATTAACAGAGCTTCCAGTGTTAATATAAATAATAAGGGTGATAATGCACATCCTTGTCTCACTCCTTTCCATATTTTAAATTCTTCTGTAATGTCACTATTTATTATTACTTTGGCTGTCTGGGCTGGAATATATTGATTCTATCATCTTTATAAAGTTTTCTCCAAATCTCATCATTTTTAACTGTGTGATAATGAACTGCCAATTTAAATTGTCAAAGGTCATCTGGGTGCCTGCAAAGACCAATGCAACCTGTTTCCCTGGATTCTCTTCATAATATTCTGGTGTCTTTATAAATTATCGTCATATTATTTTTTAACTGGCATTTTGGTAAGACTCCGTTTTGATCTGTGTGAATGATTTCATTTAACATTTTCTTTATTCGCTCTGTCACTATTGATGTAAAGATCCCATACTCTGCGTTCAGTAAAGAAATTGGTCTGTAACTTTTTGTTTGCTGATGGTCTGAATCTTCTTTGGGTATCAATGTTATATATGCTTCCCTCCAGGGTTTCATGAATTTTAAATCCAACTCAGGCTGGGATTCCAGGAGCAAGTTTGGTAGCTGTGATGGGCCACAAATAACCCCCTGCCTCCACCAGGCTCTCTTTGGTCCCAGAATCCACCCCATCAACCTGGTGCTTCTTGGGTGCTCCTTGCAGTTCTTCCTCCCTGCAAAGACTCCGGCTCAGAGAGGCTGGGCCTCTGGGGTGAGAGCAAAACTCACCTGGGAGGTGAAGTCGTGTTGCTGTAGCTGCCTGCCTTCCCGAAGGTCCCAGGAGCGCACGGTATTATCCAAGCCCCCCGTCCAGAGTTTGGTGCCATCGTGAGAGATGTCAATGCAGCTGGCACCATCGGTGTGGCCCTGGAACTGCCTGCGAAGGGAACCAAGAGAAGGGAAGAGGCTTTCTGAATCTTCTCTGGTTTCCTGTCCTCTTAGGACATTTATAGAGCTACTCAGGTCATTCTGGCCAGTTTGCAATAAAAACCCAACAGCAGCATCCCCCCCCCCCCCCGACATAAGATGGTGGGCAATAAAACAAGAAAGGCTCAGTGGCTGAGATGGTCGGCCAGTTCCAGTCCATGATACAGTCCCAATGGAACGAGGCCCACTGTCTCTTTGCCACCAGCGGCACTTCCCTCCAGCCTCCCCCTCTCTGACCCATACAAAAAGACCCCGAAGGGGGAGACTCTCTGCAGCCACACAAGTGTTCATTGCACATAGTGGGAGGGCCCCCGATTTAGTGACCGTTTCACTTGTACCCGGATGCTCCCTGGTAACTAGCCCAACTCTGATCCCACGACTGCTTGTACCCACCCCTAGGGCTGCATTCTGAGGGCTCTTCAAGGGCAGACCCAGGAGAGTCCAGAGGAGGACACAATCAGCAGATGAACCTGGCCAAAGGTTTCCTTGGCCACTTTCTCCTCAAGTAGAATCTGGGGATTCGCGAGCCCAAATTTCTTCCCTTGCAAGGATGAGAAGCCTTTAGCTGAAGACGGGAGAGCCAGGCAAGGTAAGCAGAACTTGGGGTTCTCGGTCAGCATGAATGCTGGCAAGCAAGGAAGGGCTTTGAGGAAGCGGCTCCTCTTTATATTTCTCAGCGGACAGAACTTTGTTATGCCAGACCGTGTGAGAAGCCTTCTTCTAAACAAAAGAACCCCTCATGCCAGCAACCCCTCGGATTTGGGGAAGCTCACCTAACCAATGTCTGGTTGTGGAGATCCCAGACGGCAATGTTTCCATCACTGCAGCAGGAGAAGCAGACTTTGGCATCTGGGCTGATGGCCAAGGCATAGCAGGCAGGGGCGGAGGAGGTCAGTTCGGCCTTGATTCTGGGGGTGGGGGAAGCCAGGTCCCAAATGGTGAGGGTGCTGGCCTCCCCCCCCACAATAAGTGTGCGTCCATCTGGAAGGAGTTTGCAGGAACGGATGTAGTTGTCCCTGTTCTGGAGAGAGAAACCTCTGCCATGAAAACGAGGGCAGGACCCCTTAGGAATGCCGGAAGAGCCCCCACTTTCAATTATGACTGGGAGAAGGAAGACAAGTATGAAATATTGGCAAGGCGAAGGGAGCCAAAGTTGGCTTGCTTACTTTTCTTAAAAAACCCTCCACCCTCATCTCTTTCCCCTAAAAGAGCAATGGCCTTGGCTGGCCCTAATCGGCGCTCTCACCTCCAGCTGCATCTGTCTGACCCTCAGAAACCCCCCTGCTGCTGCAGGAAGAGTGAGTGAAGGACTTTCTCCTTATGGCCTCCCAGCCACCCTCATCTCTGGGCAGCCAGCAACCACCACCACAAAACCGACAGGAAATCCAACCTACCCTCTTCATGGAGTCGTCGCCGGAACCTTCCCCTCAAGGTGGGCTCCCCCCACAGTCCGGCCCAGAGCTCAGAGGCATCGCTGTGCCTTTGGCCCTTCCAGGAAGGCCAGCAAAGCCAGGACATACAGACCTGGGGGGGGGGGGCGTCCTCCCTTTCCCATCAGATGTCCCAGTTAAAAGAAGGGAGGCCTTCTCTGCTGGTCTCATGGGACAAGCAGAAGCCCCTGGAGGTGGGCAGCCTCACAGGCAGCCTGGTTGACAGCTCAGTAGGTGATGACAGCCTGACTTCATTGCACAGACCTTGATGCGAGTTCTAATCAAGGTTCAAACAATTGCCAGCTCTGCCACTTACCAAACAGTCTAGCTGGGAGATGGGGTTCTTGGTGCCCGGCTGGCTGATATCCCAAATCTTCACACAGCCCTTTCCCCCTGTGTACACATGCCTGGTTGGGTTGCTGATAGTCACGGCACACACCACTTCGCCATGGCTCAGGGTATTGATCTGACGGGCGTGGCGGGGGATGCCGGGGCCAGCGAGGGCATCGTGAGGAAAGGGAACCGGCTGCATCTGCCCATCCATGCTGACGTGAAAGGAGTAAGCCCTAGGGAGAGGACATGGGCAGCTCTTGTTATCCAGAGCCAAAGCCGTTTCAACAACTGAATTAACCTTGACCCACAAGCCGAGGGTCCCCTTAGGCTCCATCCTCAAGGCTCTGCTGGTTCTTGTTGGGAAGGAGCCACAGATCCTTCTCAGCTACAGGCTTTCTTTGTGGCACTTGCCACCTTCTGGAAGCCAAGTAACCCCCCATCCCACCCGCGTCCTTATTAAGTAGCTCTCTTTTCACAGAACAGGATTCAAGACCAGAAAGGGGACAAAGGCTTAGAGCAACTTACGGTTTGCCGCCAGAAATGGAGGGCAGGACAGGAGTCCTCATTGGTGGATGGGGGTCAAATCCAACCTAGAAATGAGATTTTTGAAAGGCCCTCAATAAAAGGACAGAAGTCTTGATCTCACCTCCAGGGAAGGATTTAGAGACAGCCCCAATTTCTGATCCTAAGACAAAGGTTTTCCCATCAACCCCTGGAATTTCAGCACAAGCGATCAGAGGGCAGAGGCAGGACGGAGAATAACCATTCAAAGAAAGAGATCTGTGGTGCAGGTCCTCCAACTCAAAGGCTCCGAAGATGCCACTTGGAGATGCCAATTCCCTGCTAAGTTGTCTGTGTGATGTTGTTTTAATTGCAGAACATCTGGACATCCACAAAGAAAGCCTTCATCCAGATTCCTTGGTCCTAAAACTAGGCCTCCCCTCAGGTGGGAGGCTGGCAGTAGCTCAGACCCAGTGGCCCAAAATACCCTGACTGGGGCCTGGGGAGACCCCCTCCTTGAGTAGCTCTGGCGGTAAGCCACAACCCCTTCTGGAGCCCCCAGCCCACTTCCCAGGGTAAACGGAGCTGTAGACGTTCATAAACTTTGTGCCAGTTTTGTAAGGTGAGGAGGAACTTTGATCCTTGAAATGTATTTAAGGGTATTCCACTGGGGGAACAATTCAGGTGTATGATTTTTTTTCTTTTTATGCACATTTCTTTATTGGTCATATCTAGTTCTGCTTTGTTTTGTGTTGCCCCCGTCCCCCCCACCCGTTTTTTTAAGTTCGTATTTTAACAAGAGAAGGAACAAGCGTGCTCCTTTCCTGCAGGGGTGACCATGTGCTCCCCCCAGCCCCCCTATAGATAGGAGCTTAAAGGCTCCAAAGCTCACCATGGGTGACCGGCCATAGGCCACGGCGGCAGCTGTCATTTGAGGGGGGATGTTGTGCAGCCCTGCATAGGCTCCAGGGCTGGCAAGGGAGCCATTCATCTCGTGAGGCCCCATCAGGGCAAAGGGGGCAGCGTAAGAGCTCGCGAGGGAGATGGGGGTCCTTAAGGCAGATGCTAGAAAGAGTCAAAGAAGAAGCAAACGGGCAAAAACAAAATGCAAGACTGTGCAATCAATCTGAGCAAAAGAAACAAGGCTGCTACCGTGATTTGCCTGAAGTCCCAGGGGAAAGTCCCTGAGGAGAGGACAAGGAACTGCAGGTCTAAATTGCAGGGAAGCCAAGACCAAATGATGAGCAGCGAGAGCTGTTCAGTCCCAGAGCAGCTGAGACAGGAGTTGATGGAGCCCTGCAGGCTTTTCAGGAGAAGGGGCTGTAGTAGCTGGTCCTTGAACTGGGCCTGGAGGATCCCTTCTTGCCTGCCATTCTGTGAGTCTTATGAACGGCCCTCAAAATCCAAGCCTCCCCCTCCCTCTTTTGGTGCAAGGCGACCCCCTCCCCCCACGTGGGTCATTGAGAAACACAACCTACCCAAGGGATCCATCCCAGGGGGCTTCCCTGGAGCCGGTCGGAGGCCCGGTGTGCCGCTCGTCCCAGGCGTCGGTACATCGCTCCTTGGCGTGGGAGTGTTGGACTTTAAACCAGGCGTAGAGGATTTATCATTCTGAGTCAAAACAACATTTGAGATTATTCCTGTTGCATTTAAACGTTTTCTGTTTTTAAGTAGGGGCAAAATACATGGTTGCCTCTCAAACTCAAACCTACAATTCACTTTCTTTAAATAGGATGCAAACACCGTAAAACATCTTAGATTTTGCTAAAGATTTTTCATTACCCCCTCCTGAGTCCAAAGGAATCAGAACGGAGTGTCAGTTTTGGAAGCCATATTAACCCCGGAAGCTTCCAGGCTGCCACATCCTTGTGCTTGGGAAATTAGGGAGGGGGATTTAGTAGAGGGGATGTAGTTAGACATAATAGCATTCTTCTTTCCATCAGGGTATTCCGGCACCTGGAGGAGGAGTGGCTGGAGTGAGGTCTCAAGGTGGGACGGAGGGGGGTTGGACCCTGGGATGGACTGATGGGGGGGCAGGGGTTTGGTTTGGATTTTTGACTTACTGAGGGAAAGCCTGGAAATCTCAGATTTGGGGTTTCCCAGATGTGCCTGTCTACCTACTCTAATGAAGGGGAGCTTTGGGGAAATGCCTCCATCGGAGTTTTTCATTGCAGTTGCTGAACGCAGAACGCTGACACTGAGATTGCTCTGCATCCTCTGAACCCTCAATGAAGGTTGGAGGAGGGATTTATTTTCCCAAAACTGCTTCAGCGTAGTTGCAGTTTCCCACTCGGGGGGCCTAATGAAGATACTTTATATAGCATGTTCATTCGTCACTAGATGTGTAGAAAGCAAGCTTTATTGGACAGTTGGTTCATTGTGGCTCTTTCCTAGGCCTTTCTCTCCTAACTACTTGGGAGGGGAGACGGGCAGCGTAAACGTTTCTTACGCTCAAGCAGAGAACCTGGCCAGGGTCCCCGGAGACGGAGACCACCCACCACACCTGCGGGATGGAGCCCCCCCCCCCCCCCCACCAAGGACGTAGCTGTTCAGGCTGTGGCTCACCTGCTCTTTAGTCTTGGAAGAGGGGGTGCTGCTGGAGGAGGCAACGGAGGCCGGGCTGCTTGGGGCATCCTTCTTCAGGCCGGGGGCTTTATCCAGCCCATTCCCTGGAGGTGAGTGGGTGGGGCTCACCCGGGGGGTGGCCAGATCCTGGCAACGAAAGCAAGGGCTCACCAGGGGAAGCAGCCCTCCAGGGCCCCTTCCCCTAGCTGGAGAGGTTGCAAGGGCAGGTCCAGACCTAGCTAGGCTCTTTTGCACTGACAATGCACGAGAAAGTGCGAGGGAAGGAACTAGGGAAGGCTGCTTCTCCTCAGCAGCCTCCATGGGGTGGACAGCCTGCCCTGCTTCCCTGGCATTGCCCACCCTCTGCAGATGCCGCCGCTGCTCTTCTGGGGAATGGGGTGCAGTGCCAGGGGCTGCCAGGCCTACCTCATTGGAGACATCAACCACCAGGTCGTCGCTCTTGTCGCCATCACTATCCTGAAAGAGGAAGCCATATTGAGGGCTGTAAATTTAGGACAACTACGGACCTCCGCTCCTTCCGTCTTAAATTGAAAACTTACTTTTTCCGTCTGGCCGGCCTGGGATAGCCTCCTTGCCTTGGGATTTTATAGAATAGGTTTTAGTTTAATCGGGATTTTAGCACAGGGTTTATTTAATTGGTTTTTAAATTTTGTTATTTATTTATTGTTGTTGTTATTTATTGTTTTTATGCTACCTGTGCACCGCCCCGAGTCCCCGTGGGGAGAGGGGGCGGTATAGAAATAATAAATTATTATTATTATTATTATTATTATTATTAAAAGGAAGCCAGGGCCCTCGGCAGCTCCCCTAACTGCTCCGGCTGCACCTCCCACGCAGCCCTCTATCCCCCTGCTGCAGCCATTCATCCTCCAAAGGGGAAATAGGAAGAACGCTTGGCTAGAATTCGGAGCCCTCCTTGGCAAGAGTGATTGGCGGCTGCTGCCATCTGGCTGATAGTGACCCAAAAAGACACCTGGAGCAGAAGACTCACATAGCGGCTCAAGCCCTCCTTCTCCTCCGCCTTCCGCTTCTTGGGCTCGATGCCGGCATAGTCTGAGCAGCCCCTGTGCTTCTCGCTGGCACGCAGGCTCTCCAATGGGGAGATGGAGGGGTTCTGGGGAAGCAGGAGAAAATGCCAGTGATTAATCAGATCCCAGATCCTGAAATGTTTTCCCATCAGGAAGACAAGCCACCTCACAACATATCATGCTCTCCACACCACCTTGGGCACTTGAAAGGCAGTTGCTCAATTGACGACAGAAACAACTCAATGGCCAGAACGTCCAGCCAAAATTGTAGGAAACGGAGGGAAAAGGACCCAAGGAAAAAGGGGTTAATTATGGATCCTGCTGCTGTTTAAGCCCAAAACCTCAGCAGCCAGGAAGACCGAATGAACAGGGAGCAGAGAAGGGCACACACACTCCCCAGGAATCAACAGTTTCAATGGCCAGAAATCTGGGTTTTACCTAGATGAAAGGGGGCGAGGGGAATGGGACAAGCAGCCAGATTCAGCAGACAGACAACTAATAAAGCAATCCAAGGTCAAAAAATGGAGGTGGCAAAACCAAGACTTACCACACTGGAGTCAGGGTCTTTCCAGAATGCAGCCCCAGTCACAGCAATGGAGAGAAAAGACAAGAGAGAAACAAGCACAAAAGAGAACGTCAGTCTTGCAAAGTGGGCCTTCCTGGTTTGGTTCAATAAAAGTTCCATTTTGGCTTTTGTTCTGGAGTAGCAGCCAGGGCCCAGACAAAACAGCGGAGAGGAAGACCAAGAGGCAGGCAGGCAGGCAGCAAGGAAACGGCTTTGCACACATCTGGAAGAAGTAGGAGAAGCCAGCGCAACATTCCCGTTGCTGTTGGGTGGAGTCCCATTAGTCTGGGAAAGACTCTGGGGAGGGGGCACTGCCTGACCCTCAGCCCCTCCCTCCCTCCCTCCCTCCCTCCCAGGGTCCTCAAGAGCCTCCAGGGGCACAAAGGCAAGAGGCTGGCAGGCCGAAGGCTGAAGGAGGAAGCCGGCTCGCGTCTCCTCACCTCGAGGCTCCAGATCGTGCAGAGGCTTCTCGTCTTTCACAGCCAAGTGTGCTTGGCTGCCGAGGGCTCCAAGGGCCAAGAGCCCCGAACTGCTCCCTGTGATAGCGGGCATCCCTGGGGGCGGCAGGCCCGACGAGTGAGATGGCAGCTGTGCCTGGTGCCCGTGAGGGGTGTGGGAGAGGTGCTGGGCCTGGAGCTGCTGCTGCTGGGGGAAAGCCAAGAGTGGGAAACAGCAGCCAGTCCCAACCTGCACAGACCCCTTCGCTCACCCCTCCCAGAAGACCCTCCTGCAAAACCCCTGAAGGAAGAGCTACGGGGGAATTCAAATGAATTGAGAGCACTTTTGGAGGGACCACTGTTCAGTTTCGGATTTAGGACTTCCTGGAGCTTCCGCAAATCACCAGTTTCGGTGTATTCATTCAATTTCAGGGTAGGAGTTTGTTTCAGCCTCCGTCAATATTTCTTACTTCAACAGAAAATCTAGATTTCTGCCTAAGACAGAATGAAAGAGAGTCTGGGAAAAAGACCGTTGAGAAGAGCTGGACATTCCAGCATGAGCGAAACCTTCAGCCAGGTGCATCTATGTGTCAAACATCTGAAAGCTGAGCGGTATCCTACATCCCAAAAGTGCTTTTTCAAGAGGCAACTGGGCTTCCTGTTTTTTCTTGGAAGACGCTTTGGAAATCCTACTGTGTGGAAGTGTTGAACATATTATTGTTAAAGTCTACAAAATGTTATTGAAATTTAATTCTGGAAAATGAGCAAGTAAAGCTTTGTATATGGGCAGCGGGCAAGGGACTTTGGGTGTAATGCTTGAAAAATGGGAGATTATGTGGAATAAAGGTTTAAATCTTACATATAACTTACTATAACTTAAAAGAAAATTTCTATAGGATTTAACTTCAGATAAGTTGTCAAAAATGTATAAAAGTATTTCAAATGAATGCTGGAAATGTAAACCTAAAGAAGAGACTTTTTATCATTTATAGTGGACGTGTGATAAAGCAAAAATAATTGGTGTAGGATTCATATTTTAATACAGAAAATTCTTAAAGTGAATATTAAAAAAACCAGAGACTTTTCTTTTGGGATTCTTAGAAAAAGACCTGGGGAAAAAATTCAGAACGTTGATGTTACATTTGTTGACGGCGAAAGATACTTTATGCACAGAAATGGGAAGATCACTTTGATCTCCACAATGGACGAATGGCTGTAAAAACTGATGGACTTAGCAGAGATGGTTAAATTGACTGTTTTGATCAGTGGTGGCTTTCAATTTACCTCACTACCAGTTTGCTCATGTGCATGCATGCGCAGAAGCATCTGAGCAGGTGGGCGGAGCCTCCTGCCACCGCCACTACCAGTTTGCCCAATCCGGGGCAAACCGGCAGAAACCCACCTCTGGTTTTCATTAAAGAAAAGAATACGGATATCTTTATTCTTTCTTGGAAACCACTTCTGGACTTTGTGCTTGAGGTGGAAAAAAAGGAAATTTTAGTTTCTTAGGTTTTACCTATTAGATTTGTTACAGAAATGGCTAGCTTATACTATTATTTAAAAGTAAAATGTTGAGGTTGGATGTTAATGCCTTATTCCACTGCACCAAAGGGAGTCGGAAGCCGATGCCTTTTTCTTTTTTCTCCTTGCCTTCCCCCACTCTTCTCTTCCCCTTTCCCTTCCCTAATTTCCCTACTATTTAATTTTTTTATTTTCTTTGTATGCTACATTATAAACTAATAAAATTATTTAAACTATAGAAGATGTTTGTCTTCTCATCCAAGAAGCTTCTTCAGCTGGATGGAGGGGAATGTAAGGATTTATACTCCCTGCAGGCAGGAGTCTGACCGGTGCAAATGAGTCTCTTAATGAGTCGTTAAGGCCACCTGGAGGTTTATCATCACCACCATCAGGGTCACCAGAGAGGTGCAAATGGCTGTAGAGCCTTCTTGGAACTGTTGAAAGGACTGGAGATGACGGTTGATAGATGGCTGTTCGGTTTTGACATAGCTTCTTTGACCCTTCTTTCAAACCAGCCGCCGTCTGTCCAAAATGTGGACTTGGCTGCCTTCCAAAGAGTGGCCTTTTGTCTTTTAAATGCAGATGGACTCCTGAATCTCTGTTGTGCCGTATGTCTATGAAGTGGTTGTTTTGTTTCCCCAACATATAGATCTGCACATGGCTCACTGCCTTGTCCTGCATGAACCGCCTTGCTCAGTTTGCGTTTGGGTGTTTTATCCTTGGGGTGGACAAGCTTCTGCCTTGGTGCACTCTTGAGCATAAATCCAGGCAGAGCTGAAGAAACTTCTTGGATGAGAAGCAAAAGGTCTTCAAAGAAAAGCCAGAAAGTCCAGCTGCCTCTTGAAAAAGCCCCTTTGGGACAACCAGGACTGGATGGCTGAGAACCTCCACAGGTATCCGATATCATAATATGGGCAGTCCTCTATTTACAATCACAATTGAGTCCAAAATTTCTGTTGCTAAGCAATACTGCTGTTAAACAAATTTCCCCCCCTTTTGTCCATTGTCTCACTGAAGTCCAAGTATACTATGTCCACAGCATTTCTCTCTCCCACTTCTATGGCATTGATAATAAACCTATACTGGCTTATAGTAATAGCCTTGTTTGTTTCTAGGTGCTCACAAATCCACCACTCGATTATCTTTCCCAGGTATTGATGTCAAGATGATTGGCTTATAGGTTCCTGGATCCATTTCTCCCCCTTTTGTAGACTGGAATCACATCAGCTCTTTTCCAGTCCCCTGGGACTCCTCCTGGGCTACAGGAGCTTTGAAAGATTACATCTGACAGCTCCGCCAAAACCCTGGAATGTAAACCCACCTGGCCCAGGTGATTGGTCCTCATCTAGGGTGGTGACTCTAGGTATTCTCTTACTAATTCCTTGCCTGTTCTTTCTGCTTCAGTGCTGGATCTCATAGATTGGGCTTTTTTCTTTCTTGTGCATAAAAACATGCAAATCTTCTGTTCCCATTAGTGGACTTACCATTTCCTTGACTTTTTTGTTTTTTACATATTGAAATAAACCTTTATTATTATTTTTAGGATTAGTTGCTAGTTTTAAATTGTTCCGGGCCTTAGCTTTCCTGATTCCCTCCTTGCAGATTCATGAGGTTTGTTGGTATTCTGCTTTAGTTATGTGTCTCTCCTTCCATTTTTTTTTAATTCTCCCTCAATTTGCCAGAGAGCTCTTTGTGCAACCCTGACGGTCTCGTCTGGTGTCTTTTTAATTTTTAATCTGTGGCATTGTTTTTTGCTTTGGCCTTCATTATCTCATTTTTCAGGGTTTTCCAAGCACCTTGAATTGTTTTTCCTTTTAGGATTACTATCCATGGAAACATTCCCAGTCTCTCTCTCTCTTGGCTTGCTGAAGGCCTGAAACACTAGTCAGGCTTGGTTCCTTCACCTGTGGTTGCATTATGGTTAGCATCTTCTCTTTCTGCACGCCTGCTGCCAAAGGAGCTGGGAGTGGCGACACCAGAACCGACTTCTCACTATTCCTGTTTGTTCAGTAGCAGCAGCAGGCAAGGCCCAAGGACACAATGGCCTACGGGGCCTTTGGAAGGCAGGGCACTTCCATGCCAACCTCCAAAACCCAGCCAGATCAGGTTGCCCCCAAAAGCCAAGCAGGAGGATTTGCAGGATGGGATGTATAGGCTCCTGGGTCCAGATCAAGTTAACCTGTCAGTCCAGCCTGTTCCGCAAAGCAAGGAGGGTTCTCTTAAAACAGCTGGTTCCAAAGGGCCCCTTTCCCCAACATCTGTCAAAACCGGCCTCCCTACAGAATGAATGGAGGACAGGTCTAGAAGCCCTTCAGGTCATCTCTTCCCAGTTCCTCCAGTTCTCCCTGGCAGGACTCTGCAACCCTCTTGCTCATCAAACATCATGCCAAGCCCTGGTCAGCTGCCACCATGTTGTGTTCCTTCTCATATCACTGCCAAAGGATCGATCTGCACAGCTGGACAACTGCTGAGCTCCAATCCTCCCCCCCCCCCCCATTTTTTTTCTTCTAGCTCTACTTTGGCCTTGGAGCCAGTTCCCACTGGATAGATAGATAGATAGATTTTATTTTTCTATACCGCGTCCTCTCCCCAGGGGGACTCGGAGCGGTGCACAGGGAAAATTAAAACAACATAAAATATATACATAGATAAATACAATAAAAACAAATTAAATCAACTGTCCCTGCACTAAAATCCCCATTTTAAAATTAACATTCCCTAACCCCTGAGGTAGAGACTAACCTAGGCCGGCCAAGCAGAAAAAGTGAGTTTTTAATTTCTGACGGAAGGAGCGGAGGTCCGTAGTTGTTCTAATGTCGGGGGGAAGGTCGTTCCAGAGGGCTGGGCCCGCCACAGAGAAGGCCCTTCTCCTGGGCGTCGCCCGCTGACAAAGTCTAGTGGACGGCACCTGGAGAAGTCCCTCTCTGTGGGAGCGAATTGGCCGGGAGGATGTATGGGGCAGAATCCGATCCCGCAGATAGCTAGGTCCCGAGCCATGGAGCGCTTTAAAGATGAGAACTAACACCTTGAAGCGCACCCGAAAGACAACAGGTAGCCAGTGCAGCTCGCGCAAGAGCGGTGTTACATGGGTATACCTTGCAGTACCCATTATTGCTCGCGCGGCTGCATTCTGGACCGAGGGGAAACTAGCATTCAACACACTCCAAAGACACACCGCATTTGGCAAAGAGGCAGGAAGAATGTGTAAGGAAGTCTGGCAGATGTTGAGCAGTTTTAATTGGATTATGCACATCCTGCTGCTTCATGACTTTGTTAGCTGGTTTAATGGTTCATCACTTTCATTAGATTTGCTCAAGCCTTCTAATCCTTTCCAGAGCGACAAAGCGAATCAGGCTCCCTTCCAAAGGCCTGAAGCAAAGGAGGGGAGGGGAGCCCAGTTAGGGTCATGAAGAAAGGCTGGCCCTTTCTTCGGCTTCCTTCTGGCTTTGGGCTCCTTGCATGCCCGGAGGTTCATGCTAACTAGGGATGCTGGTTTAACAGGGTGCCCAGACCAAGAGACCCCCACTAACTGGGAAGGAAACATCCAGGGAGGGGCTGCATCTCCACCTGCATTTTAAGCTACCACAATAGCATTTCTACCCTATTCCTATTTGGAAAGTCTTCAAAGGAGGGGAAAATGTCAGCCCCTTGTGGCACCTTAAAGACAAACGAGTAACGCAGCTGCTCTCTCGTGTGCCAAATAGAGCTGTGGAGTTTTTTCTCCCATCTGCCTTCGCTCTGCTTCCTGCAAGACCAGACGGAGGACGGTGCTTTCCCAAGGCTTTCCTTCCATGCAGGCGGCCTTCAGAGATCCCTTGCAGAGGCTTCCAAAGCAGAGAGACCTAATCTAAGCCAGCTCCTGACCCAAAGACAGTCCAGAGGAGCCTCTGGCTGAAGCTCCCAGAGAGGGGAGCACACAGGAGGGTCTCCTAGAGATCTCTGCACAGGTAGCAGACACTCAAAGGGACTGCTCCAGTTCTGATCCTCAAACTATCAGGAGCCAGAAATGGCAACCCTGCTCTCAAAGCCAGAGGAGAAATGCCATCCTGAGAATTTCAGCTTGAGATCATCTCCCCCCACCCCAAATCTCACCAAGCAGATGTTTTTAGGGTTGTAAAAATGGGCTTGCAAAAGACTGGAAAAAACACTTGGCATAATTCCCAAAACAATCATCTATGGGGAAGCCTCTCATGTTGGACCAAAACAGGAAAAGCGTGCAGACTGAGGCTTTGGAGCAGGGCCAGATTCAGTCCTGGGGGGGCAGAAAAGGGAAAAGGGCCTTTTGCCCTCTGTGGGATGGGCTCCTCACACCTAAGGATAATCCAAGAACAAAAGCAGCCAAGTGGGTTTCTTCCCATCCAAGCTGACTCCTGGCCCCCACCAAGGGCCTCCAAACAAGAACCCCAAAGCAGAACTTCCCAGCACTGAGGCGAAGATTCCAGCTAACATATGTGGCATTAAAAATGGCGGCCTTTCTCCAGCAAGACTGGCTGGCCAAGCCCTACATAGGCGGAGGGGTGTGTGTGTCACTTTTAGTCCCCCATCTGAGAGAAGCTCACTTTCACCGGGGCAGGAAAAGAGAGACAGACCAAGGCCAATAAAAGCCGAAGGGTTGATGGTTTCAGGACAATTTTTAATTAGAGAAAGAGAACAATCACCTCAGGGGGATGAATGGGAAGTCATGGGAACCTTACTGGAGTCATGGATGGAAAGTGACCAAGGAGAGATTCAACCCAGAAATAAGGATACATTTCCTGACACAGAGAAGAATCGGTCAGTAGAACAGAAGTTGGCTTCGCAAGTTGTAGGAGCTTCATCCCTGGAGGCTTTGAAGAAGAGACTGGACTGCCATGGTGTAGGGTCTCCTGCTTGGGCAGGGGGTGGGGGTTGGACTAGATGACCTATAAGGTCCCTCCCAACTTTGCTAATCTGTGTACCTGCACTGAGGCCTCTGAGCAAATCTTGTGAACTTAATGTTAGGCTGACTGTATGTATGAATGCAATGCTTGAACATGGCTCTGGGGGAATTCCCATTAACCCCATGACTGCCGGATGAGGACAGTCAGGGAACAAGGGCCACAAGCAGCCACTCCCTTCACCCGTGCAACAGCAGAGAACCGGTAACCCAAAGCTGGGGCTTCCTGCTGTGGCACAATCCGTGCCCACATTTTGACTGGCACCTCACCACCACTGGCCAAAGATGCACCTGCCCTCTTCTTTCCCCCATGTGCCCTTGCTAGGAGTCCTATAAAGATAGGAGACCCACCGTCCAGCGGCCCCAGGCAGCCCGCCAGTCAGCTTGCACATGCTCTCCCCAGAGGGATGGGAGAATAGAACAGAATAGAGCTGGAAGGGACCTTTCAGACAAACGGCTCTCCAGTCCCTTCTTAAAAACCTCCAAGTGATGAAGCACCCATGAAGGCAACTTCTGTTCCACTGGTTCATTGTCCTCCCTGTTAGGAAGTTTCTCCTTAATTCCAGGTTGCTTCTCTCTTTGATTAGTTTCCAACTATTGTTTCTTGTCCTGCCTTCCATGTGCTTTGGAAAATAGGTTGACCCCCTTCTTCTTTATGGCAGCCCCTCAAATATTGGAATGCTGCTATCAGGTCACCCCTCATTCTTCTTTTCTCTAGACTACCCAAACCCAACTCCTGCAGCTATTCTTCATATGTTTTTGTCTCCAGGTCTTTGATCATCTTAGTTGCTCTTTTCTCAACTTTTTCCAAAGTCTCAACCTCTTTTTTGTGGTGTGGTGACCAAACGTGGTTGCAGTATTCCAGGTGTGGCCTTACCAAAGGTTTATAAAGTGATACGAATACTTCACATGCGTTTATTCTATGCCTCTGTTTATTCTACCCAGATTGTATTAGCTTTTTTGGGGCGGCAGCTGCTCACGGCTGGCTCATATTCAAATGATCCTCCATGAGGACTCCACGGTCCCTCTCAGAGTTCCTGTTTTTGAGCCAGCTGTCACCTAATCTATACTTAAACCATTGATTTTTTCCTGCCTAAAAGCAAATGTAAAACTTTGCTTTCCTCCACATTGACATTTATTTTGTTGGATAGGGCCCAGGATACAAGTCTGCCAAGATCTTTTTGGATCCTGATCTTGTCTTCTGGGTTATTGGCTATTCCTGCCAGTTTAGTGTCATCTGCAAATTTGATGAGTTCCCTTTCTATTCCCTCATCTAAGTCGTTTATGCTGCCCTTCTGCCTCAGTTCATGGTACCCAAGAGAAACAGAGTGAGTGCCCTCAATCAAAACTCCACCTACCCCAATGATGGCATTCAGCTCCGTCATGGTCACCTGCTTGGCCCGCTCAACTGCTTGAGCCACTTGCTGCTGGTGCTGTGGAAAGAGAGGCAGAAAGATGGAAGCCTCCTGAGGGCCCACCTGTGATTCAGAAGTCAGCCAACTGGGCAGTTGGAGGCATTGCCCCAGGCCAAGTCCAGAGCTCTTGCAACTTGGTGGGCATGCCTAAGGGAAAGCTCAGTGGATTCTCAAGCCACACTTCTTGCGGGTCCTTGCTTGATCATTAAGAAAATGGCCCTGACAGGGAGGGAGGGAGGGAGGGAGGGAGGGAGGGAGGAAAGGGGGGAGAATCTGTGGCTGTCCAGATAGTGCAGTGCTGTGCCCCTAGCAGGCAGACCGGTGGGTGAGGGATGAGGGGAACCCAATATTGCAGCTCTGTTACTAGCTTAGAGAGTGGAAAAAATGAGCTAGACCTGGCAAGAGAAAAAGTAAACAGTGCATTAGGCCCATAATTGGCTCAAGCCAATTGCGTCTAGTGGGCAAGCCTTTAAAACAGCAATATTTGGGGAAAGGAAGCTTAAATATCACCAGCCAACGTGCCTAAACAAAGAAGCTGTCCCAGAGCAAAAAGGAAGGAGGTGGAAGGGGCAGGGAGGCGACCGATGCCTCCCAAACAAAGTGGTTACCAGCAGCCAAGAAGCTGGGTCTTTGCCTCACACACACCTCATGCAAGAAAACCAGGCTATTCAGGCGCCCATTGAAACCAGGCTGCCATCTGGCCTGGCACAGGAAACAGATCACGAGGACTGTGATAGGCTCAGGCAGCTCTGCAAGCAGGTGGCCTTAGAGGGGGGGGGGGGGGAAAGGGTTCCAAAGGACTTGGCACAGGAGGGCGAGGACAGGCGCCCGTCTCCAGGGGAAAGCCATTCCTGCCACAGGCCTCCTCCTGCCTTGCTCCTTAGGGGTGCCCAGGTAAGATGCAGGAGGCAGACTTTGACAGTGGGCACTGTGGAGGGGCATCCCAACTCCGGCGTAGACTTTCCACCCTGCAAAGTCTCCCCACATTACAAAGAGCGTCTTACCTCTTGTGATAGAAAAGGCATGATCTGGGCAAGAATCGTGTTCAGTCTCTTGGCAATCTCGGTCTAAATGTGTGAGGAGAAAGGAAAGAGAATGAATCGATGGACGGTCACTGGTCTTCCAGAAGAAAAAAACGCCTGGAATCAGCATTTAGAGAGACTGCCAGGACTTGAAAAACAAGAACTTCTTTCATCAACCTGGGATGGGGCATCATCCTCAGGTCCACCTACAGACCCCAGAAGCTAAAAATGTGCAAGCATCTAAACACACCTGCCCTCAGCCATAACCACCCCACAGGTGGGCACAGGTGAGGGCACAGGCTCTGAAATGAGCCAAGTGGAGCGGCCTTCATCCAAGGAGATCTGCCTAAGCTAGAGAAAGTGGAGCCGTCTGTGGAAGGCCTATAGCTCTGATGAAGCACCGTCCTCGGAGTCAGGTTGGAGGAGCAGAGCTGCATTGGAAAAAATTGCATCAAGCTACATGTGGCTCCTGGGATTGCCTGCCGGGATTCAAATTGGCTGCTTCTTCCAAGGCCCAACAACCGAAAACCGCCTCCCACTGCTCACAAAGCAGCCAGCAAATAACAGACATATTTTTTTTTAAATCAAGGTGCCTCTATTTTTATTAGTAAAAGTTGCTCTAATTAGAATAACCATAAAGATAAAATAAATAGCCTGAATAAAATGGAAATGCATTTAAAATAGACACAGGTAGTCCTTCACTTATGATCACAATTGAGAATTGATCACAAAAAGAATTGATCACCAATTCTTCTGTTGCTAAGCAAAGTGACTTTTTGGCCCATTTTATGACCTTTTTTAGCCACATAAGGCGCCTTATGGACCCTGATGGGTTCCAGACGGCGCTTGGGCCACTTCCTGTACCCCTGACCCGCGCCCCGATGGAGGACCTCGTGGCCGCATGGAATACTGCGACCACGGGAGCCTTGGATCGGGTCGCGCCCTTGCGGCCTCTCTTGCGGCGGCAAGCCACCCTGGCTCCTTGGTTTACCGAGGAGCTGAGGGTGATGAAACGCCACAAGAGATGCCTAGAGAGAAGATGGAGGTCTACCCGTTTTGAATCTGACCGGACACAAGTAAGAGCCCATTTACGGACTTACATTGTGGCGCTGAGAGTGGCCAAACATCATCATTGTGCCACCCTCATAGCATCCGCAGAAAACCGCCCTGCCACCCTGTTTAGGGTGACCCGCTCCCTCCTTCAACAGAGGGTGCGGGAAGCCCCGTTACAGGGTAGAGCAGAGGAATTTGTGACTTTTCTGCAGGAGAAAATCGCTCAGATACAGAACGAGTTAGCCCCCATTGATGGCCCAGTGGGATGCCACGAGACAGATCTTGTTTGGGAGGAGTTTGACTCCGTTACTTCCGAGGATATGGACAGGTTACGTGGGCGACTGCGAGCCACCACATGTTTATTGGACCCGTGTCCCTCCTGGCTTGTACTGGCATCCTGGGAGGTGACACGAGGCTGGCTCCAAGAGGTTGTCAACGCATCCTTAAGTGAGGGTTCCTTGCCTGCTTCCCTAAAAGAGGCTATGGTGAGGCCCCTCCTTAAGAAGCCCTCTTTGGATCCAGCTTTATTAACCAACTATCGTCCAGTCTCCAACCTTCCCTTCTTGGCGAAGGTTGTTGAGAGTGTGGTAGCACAACAGTTTCCCCGTCACCTGGAGGAAGTTGATTATCTAGACCCGCGCCAGTCCGGCTTTCGGCCCGGGCATAGCACCGAGACGGCATTGGTCGCGTTGGTCGATGATCTCTGGAGGGCCAGAGATGGGGGTTGTTCCTCCATCCTGGTCCTATTAGACCTCTCGGCGGCTTTCAATACCATCGACCATGGTATCCTATTGCATCGGCTGGGGGGGTTGGGGGTGGGAGGCACCGTTTTACGGTGGTTCTCCTCCTACCTCTCTGGCCGATCGCAATTTGTGTTGACAGGAGAGCAGAGGTCGACCGCGAGACCCCTCACATGTGGGGTGCCTCAGGGGTCGGTCCTCTCGCCTCTCCTGTTCAACACATATATGAAGCCGCTGGGTGAGATCATCCGTGGTTTTGGGGTAGAGTACCACCTCTACGCTGATGATACACAGCTGTATATATCTACCCCAAACCACCCCAACGATGCCATAGCGGTGATGTGCCAGTGCCTGGAAGCCGTGCGGATCTGGATGGGAAGTAACGGACTCAGGCTCAACCCGACCAAGACCGAGTGGCAGTGGTTTCCGGCTGCCCGATTCAACCAGCTGACTCCATCGCTGGCCATAGGGGGCGAACATCTTGCCCCTGTGGATGGGGCGCGCAACTTGGGTGTCCTCCTGGATGCCCGGCTGTCCATGGAAGATCAAGTGATAGCCGTGGCCAGGAGGGCGTTTTACCAGGTTCGCCTGGTTCGCCAGTTGCGCCCCCTATTGGATCGGGACGCCCTTCGCACAGTCACTCATGCTCTCGTGACATCCCGACTGGACTATTGTAACTCTCTCTACATGGGGCTTCCCTTGAGGTGCACCCGGAGACTTCAGATGGTCCAGAACGCAGCTGCGCGGGCAATTCTGGGAACCTCCAGGTTTACCCACATAACACCGCTCTTGCGCGAGCTGCACTGGCTGCCTGTCGTCTTCCGGGTGCGCTTCAAGGTATTAGTCATCATTTTTAAAGCGCTCCATGGCTCGGGACCTAGCTATCTGCGGGATCGGTTTCTGCCCCATACATCCTCACGGCCGATTCGCTCCCACAGAGAGGGACTTCTCCGGGTGCCCTCCGCTAGACTCTGTCAACGGGCGATGCCCAGGGGAAGGGCTCTCTCTGTGGCGGGCCCAGCCCTCTGGAACGACCTTCCCCCCGACATTAGAACGACCACGGACTTCCGCTCCTTCCGTCTAAAACTAAAAACACATCTTTTCTGCTTGGCCGGCCTAGGGTAGTCTCTCTCTATGGGGTTTTAGTTGTTTTAACTGGGAATTTTAGTATTTCAATGGGGTATTTTAGCACAGGTATATGTTTAATTTGTTTTTTAATGTGTTTGTATATTTATTGTTTTAGTTTTCCCTGTGCACCGCTCCGAGTCCCTGTGGGGAGAGGAGCGGTCAACAAATTTAAATTATTATTATTATTAAGCGAATCACTGCACTTAAGTGAATCATGCAGTCATTAAGTGAATCTGCTTCCCCCATCGACTTTGTCAGTTGGAAGCCAGCTGGGAAAGTTGCAACTGGTGATCACATGACCCTGGGACAGGACAATTGTCATAAATACCTGCCAGTGGCCAAGTGCCCAAATTCTGGTCCTATGACTATGGTAATACTACAGTGGTAATAAACGTGGGAAATGGCCATCAATCCCTTTTTTCAGTGCCATGGCATCTGAATGGCTGTGGTGGAAGGAAGACCACCAAAGCAGGGAATGAATCTGGACTCCTTACATAAACACAGGAAGGCACGGTCTGAGACACCCCCCTCCCCCCATTCCTAACCTTTCGCCTTGCCCAGCCAGAGGCTGCCAGTCTGGGGAGATTCCCGTGAAGTAGGCAGAGTACAATAGAAGAGCAGCTGCTTTGGACTCCACCATGAGGATCTGCTTGTTCGTGCCTGACCCTTTCTGCCGAGGGCTCCTGGGGAAGAGGTTTGTTTCCCGCTCAGCCTTGACCAGAACAAGACGCAAGAGCTAACTGTCAGTCAAGACGGGGACCTCTTCCCCAGGAAGACTCAGATTCTGTGTTGTGTGAGCTCTTCCTCTCCTTCCCGAAAGCAAAACCGTTGTGTATCTGTGGATTGATCTGCAAAGCCATTAGGGAGGGACGCGTATTCCCAGGTGCAGAGAGGCTGCATCTTTGTCATATGACCTTGCCAGGTTTGCATTTCGATCCCAAATGTCTGCCCTCAAAGCAGCCCAATCATTAAAAACAGCGACCCACCTTTAAGCAGTGAGAGGAAGCCTACACAATTTGCTCCATGAGCTGAAACTGCTGCAGAGAAGCACACAAAGGCCTCAGACCCATTCGTTGTTGAGAAGGATTTAGACTCTCTTTTGCATAAGCTTCTGTTATGGAAGATTCCTTCCCCAAAGGCTGTGATTTTCCTTAGGTTCGGGAGATGCCCCCCCCTCCTTTCTGACTGAAGGGAGACTCACACCAAATTGCTCTTTCTGCAGACATCTTACAGCACCACCCAAATCCCATGTTCCCAGGAGGAAGGAGCCCCAGAGAAATGAGAAAAGGCCTCGGGGCCTTCTCCTGAACAGATCTCCTGAAAAGAGATCTGGAAATCCAGGGCACCTTGCTCTCTAACAGCCCAAGAGTACAGCTCTGCTTACAGTTGTCATTGAATGCGAAAGATGTTAAATGTAATGCCAGTTGTTCTTTCAAAGGCTCAGACCAAGCACAGGGCTCTTGCCTGTAGGATGGGCCACCCCAAAAGGATCAGGAGCTTCACAACAAGAGCTACAAGACACAAGATTACAGTGCAACCATCAACATTGAACCGCTTGGCTTCTTTCAAACCTTAATGCTTTTCAACTTGCCAATGAACTGGGGGGGGGGGAAGGGGGGTAAATGGAATGTGGAGAATGGATGCAAGATTGTGAGAGCATGGAAGCCACCATGGCCGCCTCTGCAGGTGCTTCAGAAAGAGACGGACTGTTCCCATCACAGAAGGACATTTCATGATTGGATGATGTGATCACCCAGGGGTGGGGAGAACGGCAAGTTATTGTTTAACTGGGGAAGCATTTGTGTGGGAAAACCAGGACTGATACTTTGGGGAATTCAATGCTCCCAAGAGTGGTTCCGTTTTGGATTCACTAGTTGGACAGTTGACAGCAACCTGTAATTTTTGCCCAGTGCCAGTGGGAGGGGGGGGGGGAGAAACCCTTGAGAAAATATCCTTTTAAACTACACAATGACCAAATTCAGCTTTCTTTTGGCAAATCCTAATCCAAAGCCCTACATATATTGTACCCTACAGAGTGCAATACTCTACCTTGTTCTCCTGCTTAGGTGGAATTACAAAACAGTCAAGTTGGAGATGGCCATCAAATCGAACCTCCTGCTCAGACAGGAATCCAAACGAAAGCCCCCCCAATGAATGAACACCTCCCCCGCAGGTGTCAAAGTACGGCCTTTGTTTTCTTGGAGTCAGAATCTGCCCTCTCGCACATTTTATCCATAATGTTGTGTCCTGCCAGAGAGAATGTAAGACCAGTCTTGGTCTTCTGTGTTTGACACCCTTTCAGGTAGGATCCAGCACAGCGATGGCGAACCTTTTCGGCACCAAGCGCCCAAACTGGAACGCGCATGCATATGCGGGCATGTCCACGCTTGCGCATGTGTGCTGGAGTGCCAGAAACCCGACGACCAGCAGCGCACACATGCCTGTATTTTGGGCCGTTTTCAGGCCTTTTATGTGGTGAAAAATGGCAGGGAAATGGCCATGTTTTGGGGGCCATTATCTGGCACTCCCGCATCTACAAAGACCAGCTGGCTGGCACGCACAGGCTTGTCGGAAACCGGATGAGCAGCTGGCAACAGCGCAGGTGCCCACAGTGAGGGCTCTGAGTGCCACCTCTGGCACCCGTGTCATTACGGCTCTAGGACAACTCGCCAGAGCTAGCTCACTGTGGCCAGCTTCCACTGCCAAGTTGCTTTTGCCAACTCACCGCCCCCAGTTTACTGCAGGACAAGTTCATATGGCTAATTCACCACAGGTGGCTGGAGGAAGAAAATGTTTCACTTCTCCAGAAGGTGGGGATAGCATCCATGAATGGGTTAACTCTGCCAGTTCTCTGATTGGACTGAGTCTGTTTAATAATTAATTAGCTGCCCTATATAAGGTCCCTGCATTAGGCTCCCCCCAGCTTTCGACTCAGTCGTCTCTGGGACGTCAAGCTATCCAAACCTCGAGTTTGTGACTAGTATTGTTTGTCGTTTTCAACTGTGAGTAGTGAGGTGCTATAAGGACTGCCTGTCCCAACGAGTTAGTGTCTGTCTTTGCGACTTTGGGGCACGATTTGGGACGCCGCTCCCATTGCCCGCCGCTAACGTTGACCGCCTCAGCCGCCTGGCCAGCGGCGGACTCCTCTCCTTCGGGGAGATACAAAGGGGGCTCTGCTCGATATTCCCCCCCTCATAATTGCGGCTTTCCCGGGCCCAGAGGCCGTCGGTGGTCCCGTGGTCTGTGTGTGCGCGTTTGACTGTGAAGGAAAAGATCGAGCTCTGTGCGCTTAAGAGTGACGGGGGGCGCCCACAGCGCGTCTGAGTGTCATCGGCCTGGTCTGAAGCGCCACGCGCGCCGACTATATCTCTGGACTTGTCAATTGAGGCCTGCTCTCGTGAACCTGAGGCGAGGCGCATTCAAAATCTGTAGGTAACGGCTTTTCCCGCCGGCTTCACCGCTCGATACTCTGACAGATCCGCGCAGCCGCACTTCGCTCGGACCGCCATCTTGAAGCAGGCGTACCTTCGGGCGGCCATCTTGAGCGTCCGGAAGCTTCGACGCCATTCTTGGGAGGACTTCCCTTCCGGTGGCCATATTTTTGAAGCCGAATTCCACCCCGCGCCATTGTTGGTAAGGGCGTCACGTTATCTGACGTTCTGAGGCTGCGCGTTCGCTCTGTACAGCTACACCATGTCCAACGCCGCCTTGCTTCCTGAGGCCTTAGCCGAACGTCACGGGGCTCCGGTTCTGGCCGCGCAGGAGGCCTCTCCCTCGCCGGCCTCTCTGTCCACGCCCACGTCTTCCAGCAGGGCCAGGGACCCAGATAAGGAGGAGGCTGCACGGCCTAAGGACAAGGACAAGAAGCCGTCCAAGGCCAAGGCGAAGACGAAGCACTTGGAGAGTGCACAGGCCAAGCCCGTTAGAGGTTCTACTCCCCAGGGGGCTCTGCCGCTTCCCCCCGCGGTCTGCGAGATATCGTCTGGGCCTTTTAGTCCCCTATTGACAATCGACACTTCTGGCATTTGGGGCCAGGCCCCTTTCCCTGGTGCTGGTCAGCCTGCGATGGCCCCTCAGCCGCGCTCAGACGCGTACTTCACGCCTACAGCGCTGACTCCTGTCACTGACTGGACGGCCTATGGAGCTATGCCGCACCGTGCCACGGGCCCGGCTGCCCCCTTCTTCCCAGATATCATCTCGGAGGCCATTCGGCAGGGTATTGCTGCCGGCCTCCACGATCGCCCCCAGCTTCCGGGGTCTGCCCCAGCAGCCGTGGCCCCAAGGGTGGAGGCTTCCACAACGGGGGCCGCTGAACCGGCAGAGGAGGCACCTCGCAGCCCATCGGTGGCCTCTGATGAGGGTGATTTGAGGGAGCTCACCCTGTCCGATGACGACACGGCCGCTCCCGAGAAGCCTAAGAAGACAGGTCTCTTCCCTCCGGAGCTTTTTACCCCGTTGTTGGCCAAGGCAAAGGTGGCTTCGGCCATTCAGAATATTCCAGGGGCTCCAAAGCCTTCCACCTCTATGAGTGCCTGGTTCCGTGAGGGCACGAAGCAGGCGGACGTTATACCTATTCCGCAGTTGTTCTTAGATGCCGTCCAGAGGCAATGGGGGCCCCCGGCTGCGGGCCCTGCCCCCTCGACGTCTGACAAGCGATTTTACGCGGTTGAGGACTCCCTTGACAAGCTCCTGTGTTGGCCAACTGTCGACTCCCCCATTTCCGCCCTGCAGTCTGCAACCAATTTGCCTGGGTCGCAGGAAGAAGTCCTCCGGCCGGAGGACAAACGGGCCGATCAAACTCTCCAGAGGGGCCACCAGGCTGCGGCCTGGGCTGTGCGGGCAGCCACTGCGGCGTCATTCTTTTCGAGATCCAGTCTTACATGGCTCCAACAGTTACAGGAGAAGATCCCCCTGTCCGACGCTAGAGCGCACCAGGACCTTAACAAGGTCATCGCGGCCACGCAGTTTTCATCGGACGCGACGCTAAGCGCGACGAAGTTTGCTGCAAGAGCCATGTCCTCATCGGTTGCGTCCCGCAGGTTGCTGTGGCTCAGACAATGGCAGGCGGATGTCCGCCATAAGTGGAAGCTCGCAACTGGGCCGTTTCAGGGGGACTCGCTGTTTGGGGAGTCTCTCACCCCGCTTCTCATAGAGGGTAGGGATAAACGCAAGGTGTTGCCATCCACCTTGAGGAGGGGTTTTTCCAGACCTACCCCATATACCAGGAGGCCACCTTTCCGGCCGCAAGAGTATAACCCTCCCTCGCGGGGCTATGATTATGCGCAGGGAAATTTTCGTTCCCAAGGGGGCTTTTATCAGCGACAACATTACCAGCCCTCTCGTCCCCAGAGGGGCAATCAGGCTCGTCGGCCCTTTCGTGGGGGGGGGGGGAATCGGTTCAGCCGCAGATAATGCGCCTCATCGATTCCCCATTGGCGCCCGCCTCCTGCACTTTGCAGACCAATGGGAGGTTACTACCTCCGACCGGTGGGTGCGGGACACGGTCCGCTTCGGGCTATCCCTTGAATTTCTGGGCCCCCCTCCGAATTTCTTTATCCGGTCTCCTGTTTCCCAGAACCCCCAGAGGCAACTCCTGATGAGGGACGCCATTGACCACCTCTTAGAGATCGAGGCCATTCAGGAGGTCCCGTTGGACCAGTTGCACCAGGGGTTCTATTCCGTCCTTTTTGTTATCCCTAAGGTTTCCGGCGGCTGGAGGGCCATTTTAAATTTGAAGATGTTAAATGTATATTTACGTGTTAAAAAGTTCAAAATGCATTCTTTGCTCACCATTTTGGAATGTTTACGTGGGGGGGACCTCCTTTCTTCTATTGATCTTACGGAGGCTTACCTCCATGTGCCAATACATGAGGACCACCGCTGTTATTTACGTTTCTGTTACTTATCTCAACACTACCAATATAGGGCATTGCCGTTTGGCCTTTCATCGGCTCCGCGTGTCTTTACTAAGCTTCTGCCGGTGATTGCGGCACACCTTCGGGGCATCCCTGTGCGGGTGCTCTGTTACCTGGATGACATCTTGGTTCAGTCGACCTCCGTTGAGGCGGCTCAGCGTGACCTGCGACTCACGCTAGATACCTTACAGGCACACGGTTTTTCCATCAATGCCCCCAAGAGCCATCTGGTCCCTTCAACTCGCATATTACACTTGGGGACTTGGATTGACACTATAACTGAACAGGTGTCCCTATCTGAGGAGCGTATAGGCACGATTCGCAACCTAGCTCACCAGGTCAGGGGTGACCCGAGGCCCACTTTGGCTACCCTATCCAGGTTGCTGGGGTTAATGATGTCCACTTTTTACATTGTTCCGTGGGCCAGGTTACATTCCAGGGAGCTACAATGGTTCCTCGTGCCTTTCCAGAGGTCGAACACTTCCCCTACTCTGCTCAAGGTGCAGCTCCCGGCAGACGTGAGGCGTTCCCTGGCCTGGTGGACATCGTCTGCCATCACTAGGGGATCTCACTTCTGGGTGGAGGATAGGATCGTTATCACCACAGATGCCAGTCTCACTGGCTGGGGCGCTCACCTGGGTTCCCACACCGCCCAAGGGTTGTGGGATAGTGCGGAGGCCAAGCTTCCTATCAATATGCTGGAGCTCAGGGCAATCAGGCTGGCCCTCCTTCACTTCGAACCCTTCGTTCGCGGAGGCCATGTTCTTGTTCTTACCGATAACATGACGGCCAAGGCCCACATTAATAGACAAGGGGGCTCTAGGTCGGCCCAACTCATGCGGGAGGCCCGGGCGCTGGGTACCTGGGCAGAGACTAGGCTAGTTTCTCTTACGGCGGAACATATTTCGGGGGTGGATAATGTCAGAGCTGATAGGCTCAGCAGATCAATGATTGATCCTGCCGAATGGCAATTACACCCTTCTCTTTTCCAGGAGATTACCAGACGGTTTGGACTTCCAGTGATCGATCTGTTCGCCTCCCCGAGCAACGCGCAGCTCCCCCGGTTCCTCTCCCGGTTCCGAGCTCCTGGGGCGGAAGGTGTGGACGCCCTTCGACACCCCTGGCCTCGGGGCCTCCTGTATGCCTTTCCGCCGACGGCTCTGTTGGCGAGGGTCCTTCGGCGCGTCATCTATTCCGGGGCAGACGTTGTCTTGGTGGCCCCACACTGGCCGAAGAGGCCTTGGTTTGCGGACCTGACTGCCTTGTCGGTGGAACAGGCCTGGCGGATACCACCGCACCGGATACAGTTACTGCAGGGAGCTCTTCGCCACCCAGAGCCTCAGTGGCTCCAGCTGACCGTGTGGCGGTTGAGAGGGAGGCGCTGACACGGGCTCATTTCTCCGTTAGGGTTATGGACACTATTCAGGCCGCCAGGCGTCCGTCCACCATACGAATCTATAACGCCACATGGCGGGCGTTCAGCACTTGGTGTGGTAATCTGGGGCTCAATCCAGTGGAGGCCTCTGTCTCCCTCGTTTTGGATTTCTTGCAGGCCGGTCTGGACAAGGGACTGGCCCCTAATACCCTGCGTAGGCAGGTGGCTGCGCTCTCTTCGGTGCTGAGTGGCGGTAGTGATATTTCCTTGTCACAACACTCCGTGGTTAGGAAGTTTTTGAAAGGGGCGCGCAACCTGCGGCCTACGGTAGTCTATAGGTACCCTTCCTGGGAACTGCCGCTAGTTCTTGAGGCTCTCGCCAGGTCACCTTTCGAGCCCCTGCTGTCTGCCTCCTTAGAAGATCTCACCCTGAAGGTGGTGTTTCTCGTAGCTATCACCTCGGCCAGAAGGATTTCCGAGCTTCACGCTCTCTCGATTAGGGGGGATCTCTGCGCTTTTTATGACGATAGGGTGGTTCTGCGGTTAGACCCTTGCTTCACACCTAAGGTGGGTTCTTGGTTCCACAGGGCTCAAGAGGTAGTCCTCCCCAATTTTTGCCCAGATCCCCCTTCTTCCCAGGAGGGTGGGGGTCACGCCTGGGATGTGCGCAGGGCCTTGAGGGTCTACATCGACAGGACTGCGGACTTTCGGTTAACAGAATCCCTTTTTGTAGCCTTTCAGGGACAGTCCAGGGGACGTAAGACCTCGGTTTCCACGGTGGGCAGGTGGATTAAGGCCTGCATTGCCAAAGCCTACCGCGTCTCACAAAGGGAGGTTCCGGGCGGCATCACCGCCCACTCTACAAGGAGCGCGTCCACATCGGCTGCCTGGGCCACTCATGCTTCCATTGCGGAGATTTGTAGGGCGGCCACATGGTCGTCACCGTCCCCCTTTGTCCAGCACTATAAGTTGGATCAACTTGCTTCTTCTGATGCAGATTTCGGCCGCAGAGTTCTGCAGTCCGTGGGGCCGTTGATTGGGGACCAGTCTTCTCCCCGCCCTTAAGGACTATCCAGCTTGGGTATGTCCCATTCATGGATGCTATCCCCACCTTCTGGAGAAAGAGCGTTGGTACTTACCTGATACGCCTCTTCTAAGAAGGTGGGGATAGCATCCGGCCGCACCCTGGTTTTCGAAGACTGGGCGTTCTGCTGGCATTCGTTTCTGTTAGGCATTTTTCAATAAAGTTCGATTTCGATTCAGGTTTGGATAAATGCTTGGAGTCTGTGTCTTGGTTTTTCTTCGCCGAAAGCTGGGAGGAGCCTAATGCAGGGACCTTATATAGGGCAGCTAATTAATTATTAAACAGACTCAGTCCAATCAGAGAACTGGCAGAGTTAACCCATTCATGGATGCTATCCCCACCTTCTTAGAAGAGGCGTATCAGGTAAGTACCAACGCTCTATCTCATCCAAGAAACTTGTTCATTTCTAACTAAGCTAAGCTAGAACTGAAGAAGCTTCTTGGATGAGAAGTGAAATGTTTAAAAAAAACAACCCAAGAGAGCCTGGTTACCTTTTGGAAAAGCACCTTTGAGACGATAACTTGGATGACTGAGAATCTACACACACACACACACACACACACACACACACACACACACACACTCACTCACAGTATATACATTGCTGAAATCATTCCCGCCATCAGTTAAGGAAGTGACCAGATCAGAATATGAGACAAGTTTAGTTTAGCAATATTTCTTTATGACAAATCTAGGCTGACTCTGGTAATTACTGTATTTTTCGGAGTATAAGACGCACCTTTTACCCTCAAAAAAAAAAAAAGGGGGGGGGGGGTAAAAATCTGGGTGCGTCTTATACTATTACTATTACTATTTATTAAATTTGTATACTGCGCTTCTCCCTTGCGGGACTCAGGGCAGTGAACAGGCATAGTAAAACCACAAAACATCCATATACAATATACAAAATATTTATTTATTGATTGATTGATTTGATTTGCTTTGTAGACCACACCCTCTCCCCGAAGGGACTTGGGGCGGTGCGCAGGACTTTAAAAACATATATAAATACAACAATACAATATTAAAATTAAATTAAATAATTTACCTGCGCTAAATTTTAAAATCTTAAAACCTTAAAACCCTTTATATTAATCCCAGCAATCCCTATTAAAACAATTTAAATTTAAATTACAACCTAGGAAGGATAGATTAGGCCAGGCCAGCCAGATGAAAAAAGTAAGTTTTTAGCTTTTGGCGGAAGGAGTGGAGGTCCGTGGTTGTTCTCAGTTCGGGGGGTAGGTCGTTCCAGAGGGTCGGCCCCATCACAGAGAAGGCCCTTCTCCTGGGCGTCGCCCGCTGGCACTGCCTAGTGGACGGCACCCAGAGAAGTCCCTCTCTGTGGGAGCGAATCGGCCGCAGGGATGTATGAGGCAGAATGCGATCCCGCAAATAACTAGGTCCCGTGCAATGGAGCGCTTTAAAGATGGTAATCAATACCTTGAAGCGCACCCTGCACTGGAAGAAAGATGTTTTGCCTACTATTGACCAATGGACGCAGAAGATGGCTGGATTTGCTGAAATGGCAAAAATTTCAGCTTTTTTAAAGGACCAGATGCAAGAGACCTATACACAGGAGTGGAAAAAGTGGATTGATTATATACAAAACAAATACCAGACTAGAAAATATTGTGTAGCTTTTAGCTGATGGAGATTAGATGAATAAGGTAGTCAGCAGGGGGTAGAATATGAAGGGAATGAATAACATATATTGTGTTTGGAATTACTAGGGTTGCATATAGTGGAAGTCAGGGGGTTGGGGGGGGGTTAGGGAGGGAATTATACTGGTACTTGATTTATATACTCCAGGTTGAAAGGGGGGGGGAAGGGTATAATATCTGGTCCTGATTTATGTAGTTTATGTTGGGGGTGGGGGGTAAAGGCATATAATATTTGTATCTGATTTATGTTTTTTTATGTTGGGGGAAGGGGGGGCAAAAAAGAAGGGGGGAAAATTTGTTGTTGAAAAACTTTTTCAATTAAAAAAAAAATACCTTGAAGCGCACCTGAAAGACCACAGGCAGCCAGTGCAGCTCGCTCAGGAGTGGTGTTACGTGGGAGAACCTGGAGGCTCCCAGGACTGCCCGCGCGGCCGCGTTCTGGACTAGCTGTAGTCTTCGGGTGCACCTCAAGGGAAGCCCCATGTAGAGAGCGTTACAATCGTCTAGACGGGTTGTGACGAGTGCATGAGTGACTGTGCGAAGGGCGTCCCGATCCAATAAGGGACGCAACTGGCGTACCAGGCGAACCTGGTAGAACGTCCCCCTGGCCACGGCCATCACTTGATCTTCCATGGACAGCCGGGTATCCAGGAGGAAGCCCAAGTTGCGTGCCCTATCCACAGGGGCTAGATGTTCACCCCCAATGGCCAGTGATGGAATAAACTGGTTGTACCGGTACGCCGGAAACCACAGCCACTCGGTCTTGGACGGGTTAAGTCTGAGTCTGTTCCTTCCCATCCAAACCCGCACGGCTTCTAGACACCGGGACATCACTTCGACGGCATCATTGTGGTGATTTGGGGTAGATATGTACAGCTGGGTGTCATCTGCGTACAGGTGATACTCTACCCCAAAACCACGGATGATCTCACCCAGCGGCTTCATATATGTGTTGAACAGGAGCGGCAAGAGGACCGACCCTGAGGCACCCCACATGTGAGGGGTCTCGAGGTCGACCTCTGCCCTCCTGCCAACACAAATTGCGACCGACCGGAGAGGTAGGAGGAGAACCACCATAGAACGGTGCCCCTCACCCCCAACCCCCCCAATTGATGCAATAGGATACCATGGTTGATGGTATCAAAAGCCGCCGAGAGATCTAATGGGACCAGGATGGAGGAACAACCCCCATCTCTGGCCCTCCAGAAATCATCTACCAACGCGACCAATGCCGTCTCAGTGCTGTGTCCGGGCCGGAAATTTAAATCAATTAAATTTAGGGCCTGTTTTAAAACCAGGTAAAATTCTCAGATAAAATCGATTAAAACCAATTAAAAACTACACCAGGCCGGCCGCACGGAATAAGTGCGTTTTCAAGGCCCGGGGGAAGAGGTGTAGGTCAGTGATCGTACGAAGGTCGGAGGGTAGGTCGTTCCAGAGGGCAGGAGCTGCCACAGAGAAGGCTCTGCCCCTGGGGGTCGCCAGCCGACATTGTTTGGCCGACGGTACCCTGAGGAGGCCTTCTCTGTGGGAGCGAACTGGTTGGTGGGAGGTATTCGGTAGCAGGATGCGGTCCTGCAAGTAGCCAGGTCGATGCCATGGAGCGCTTTAAAGGTGGTTATCAGCACCTTGAAGCGCACCCGGAAAGCCACAGGCAGCCAGTGCAGCTTGCGCAGGAGGGGTGTCACGTGGGAGCATCTTGGGGCTCCCAGAATTCCCCGCGCGGCCGCATTCTGCACCAACTGGAGCCTCCGGGTGCACCTCAGGGGCAGCCCCATGTAGAGAGCGTTGCAATAGTCCAGGCGGGAGGTGATGAGGGCTTGAGTGACCGTGCATAGAGCGTCACGATCCAGAAAGGGGTGCAACTGGTGAACCAAGCGAACCTGATAAAAAGCCCCCCTGGCCACGGCTGTCAAATGATCGCCTAATGACAGCCGGGAATCCAGGACACCCAAGTTGCGCGCCCTCTCTGTGGTGGCTAATGATTCGCCCCCAATGGCCAGAGATGGTACCAACTGGCTGTATCATGACGCTGGAAGCCACAGCCACTCGGTCTTGGACGGGTTGAGTCGAAGCCTGTTTCTCCCCATCCAGACTCGCACGGCCTCCAGGCACCGGGATATCACTTCGGTGGTCTGGGATAGAAATGTACAGCTGGGTGTCATCTGCGTACTGATGGAATTCTACCCCAAAACCATACACTGAATACAGCATTTTTTGCCTCCCGAAACCCCGCCCCCTTTGACAAAACAACCGTGCAGAGCCTTTAGGCGGTTTCCAGAGTGCTCCTGGGGGCTGGGGAGGGAAGGAATGAGTGAAAAACGAGCCATTTTTTGCTCAATTTTGCACACACACCAGCCCCCAGGAGCACTCTATAAGCCTCCTAAAGGCTATGCATGACCTTTTTTCAACAAAAAGTGGGCTGTTTATTGCTCCTTTGGGGGGGGGGACCCCCCAGATGCACTCTACAAGCCTCCAAAAGGCTATTCATGCCCTTTGGGGGGGGGGGGGAACAAGCCCATTTTTACAAAAAATGAGCCGTTTTTGGGAGGTCTACAAAGTGCAAAAACTTTTTTTTAAATTTGCCTCTTCAAAATCTTGGTGGGTCTTACAACACGGTACCTTTTTGTTTTTAGAGGTCTTTATAATGTATTCCAGAAGGCATCAGCATCAGACTAATTGGTCTGCTGAATCTTCCTTCTTCCCTTTTTAGAAGATGGGGCAAACCATTTGCTCTTCATCACAGCATTTAAGGATTGCACATAAAGAGCCAGCCAAACCATCAGCTATTTGCTTCAGTACTACAGGAAGTAATTCATCTGGTCCCAGAGACTGAAATTCAAAGTAGAGAGTGACAACTTGATCATGTCCAATCCTTCCTCGGTTTGTCTCACAACAGATATTAAGGTAATTAAAGAGTTTTCTCTTTGCAAAGAACTGCAATTTCCTTCTGGAAGTGTTCCCCTTAGGTGGGCAGGTGACAGAAGAGTCCTCCAGAGAAGCCAGTTCAACCCAGAGAAAATCTACACATCTGCCAAATTCATTCACAGGGCTTTTCCCTGGCATTTCCTGGGTGAAGCTAACTTCCAGTGCAGGTTCAGCTAGTGTCTCTGCTCCTTCATTCCCTGAATTCTGCTCCCGTGTTCATGCCCCTCCCTTTCTCTTGGTGTTAGTGGGGAGACTTATACAGAAGCCAGTCTTTATCTGGGGCCCCCAACTCTGCTTTCCACTCCTTCACATTTTATCCACCAAGTTGAGTTTCAGAGCTGTCCCCTGCAGCATTCGTTTTGCCAAATCAGCAGGAAGCGGAACCTGATGTGATATTTTGTCTTGTCCCTGATCTTTGTCCCAAGGACCGTTGTTCTTCTGGACAAAACCTGTTTCACCCCTTAGGACTTGAAAACCCCTTGTCTCTATACGGGATATTCTCCTGGGTCTGTTGAGAGCCCCTCCTTGCCCCACTCTTTACTAGGCAGCCTCCAACAGAGAATTGCTTCTGCTGCCAATTCCAGCTACAGAATGTCCTTTCTTTGAACTCCTCTATCCTCACCCTTCTTATTGGTGATACTGTGGCCATTTGCTGCTTCAGGCTTTCATCACGCCAAGTACAAACCTGTGTGTCAGAGGAAGTGTGGGCTCCTTAAATTCCCTGATCAATTCCAGTCCAAAGACTCATGTTATTCCTCTTTATTCAGCAGAAAACAGCTGCAATCACCCACCCAGAACAACGATAGAGTGGAACAGTCCAGGATCTGCTAAAGTATTTGGGACAGATGGCCCTTCAGTCTCTGCCTGAAGGTCTCCAATGAAGGGAAGCATCTGAAGAAAGCCTTTTCTTCAGCCAACAGTACATATCCTGCCACTTCTTCACCAGCCTCATTGCCTTAGCAGCCCTTCTCTGGACTCTCTTGCAGGAGCCTGGTGACTGAAAGCAACCAAGGTATCAGCATCTCCTGTGTTTTGATCATCCCTTCCCCACCAGGATTCCCTCTTTTCTGTACCCAGCAGCCACTGCAGCCCCTCTGTCCAAGCCTATTCCGTCCCTGGTCCTAGAGCCCCCAAGGCCCAGTACAGTTTAGCACCCTGTATTTCTCACCAATCTTCCCCTATTTGCACCACAGGCATGACAGGTAAGGTGCTGCTAAGGAAGGCTGCAAGGTCCCTGGACCATCACTTGACTATCCCATTCTGAAGGGAACTGAAGCTTCTCACCTCTGCTGGAAATACTGGACCCTCCTCAAGGGCCTTTGCGGTGGCGAAGGTTCACTGCCTATTTCCCAACAAGCCTCAGAGTTAAGAGAGATGAAGCCATCTACCCAAGTGCCTCCAGAACTTGCTGAAAGCAGAATGTTGTCTCTCTAAACAGATGAAAATAAGTCCTTGAGCATTGGCCATTCTCACTCAGGCAGACAATTAGGGGGCACTTCCAGCTGTCTAGCACACATTCAAGTGCTCTCTACTGTCAGACGCTCCAGGGCAGGTTGAAAGCTATTTGTGGTTGCAAGTTGGAGAACCCTGCAGATGAGAATTACTCACAGGGAGGAGTCTGCACGCAGGCATAAGCAGATGTTACGGAGTTCCCAAACGCACAGGGCAAAGAGGACCAACATGGAAACAAAAAGGAGAAAACCAGGCCCAGATCCTTTGGCTTGAGGCCATGGATCTGCAAGGACAGGATTTCTAAGAGCAGACACCGGGAAGGAACAGCATAAATTATAAATAAGTATTACCCAAGTGGACAGACGGGTGGCCAAGGATACTCTCGGGGTGGCAGGGCCTGCAGAGCCCCGATGCTGGCAGGTTGAGGCGGCAGCGGCACAGCAGCAGCAGGAGTCCCCGTCCGCTGCCATGGCACCTTCCCTCAGGAGCAGCGTGGGAGCTGGGCCAGCCGCCACCACCCCTCCCACTAGGGCCGGCTTCAGCGGCGACAGCAACCGGAGCAGCTCCTTCCCTGCCAAACCAGCGGTAGGCTTTCTGCACTTTTTCCAACACCCCACCTGCTTCCTCTTTTGCTTTGTCTTAGAGGAGGAGGCAGTGAGCGAGCGCAGGCGGCAGCGTGGTGCCACCCCCGCCCTGCTCCCTGTCTTGCCACACCTTGTGGCAGGAGTGGGTGGACGGCCGTGTGTGTCCAGTGGGGGCTGGCCCGGCAAGAGCAGGGCTCCCACTGACCTGTGCGGTGGGGGCTTCACAGCCCCAGAGGGCACTGGCCAAAGGGACGGGGGGCTGCAGCTGCTGCCTGACGCCTTTGGCCCCCACTTGCTCACCACCTCCTATGTATAGAAAAATAAGGCTTCCCCCCCAAAATAGGCCCTAATGGGTGTTTTGAGCCAAAAATAAATGTAAGGCCTGGGCTTATTTTGAGGGAGACATATAAGGGCCTCCTGTCAGGTCTACCATCATCTCCTGCCATTCTGTGGGAAGGAGAGGGGGAGCAGGAAGGCTTGATGGCATTTTTTGCATGCTTTCGCTGTAAATGTTTGGGAATTAAGGAGGGGGATTGTTTGCGGAAACAGAACAGACTCCATCCCAGCCTGGTTCCAAGGCCATTGTGCTCTGAGAGTGAACTGTTATATGCCAAGCACCTTGCAGTTCTCAAAGCAACCTTCTGGCGTCACATTGGCTGCCGGTGGACTGGTCAGGGAGGTGGGGTTTGGGAAAACGGAAGAATTGCTTTGTGCAAGAAGCTTCAGATTCCACCTGACTTCACTGCCACCATTTTATCTCAGTAAAAGTTATTTTGATTCAACTCAATGGAGTCAAGAGTTTTGCTTTCCTGACAGACCAACTGGGGAGGTCCTTACATCTCCTGCTTGAGCAGGTGGTTGGACTAGAAGACTTCCAAGGTTCCTTCCAGCTCTATTCTGATTGATCGATTGACTGACAGATTGATTGATACTAATGCCCTGAAGGAGTTGACACTGCTCTGGAAGGTGATCAAACAAACCTTATAATAATGACTCTGTACATTTCAGAGTTGTCAAATGGTCCACTTTCTTATTTAATGCAAAATAGGGAACAGTATGAAATGAAAGCTCAAGAATCCAGCAGCCCAAAAATGTAATATAATTATGTAAGAGACCTATATGGCCATCCACCTTATCTACCATAGCCCTGGGGAACTCACAAAATGTCAGCCTTCAATGTAGTCAAAATAGGAAGCCAAAACTATGACTACTAATACTATCTTGATGGTAAGTAACATAAATGTGCAAGTCTGAAAGTGCTTTCCCCCTCCTCTGCTTTTACTTCCCATGGAACTAGAGAGAGTCCCTTCTGAGATGCTTTCTCCACCCTGACTCTTCTGTCTTGTCAGGCCATTGTCTAAGTCAGAGTTTCTCAAACTTGGCCATTGTATGAGCTTCAAACTCAATTTTCACCCTGATAAATGCTGCTGTAGGTTGTGGCTCTTTCTCCCGTCTCCCAAGGCGATTCTCACACAAAAGCAGAAATACCAACCCTAGAGAAACAACTCCCAGGGTTACAACACATTGTTCCTCCTCCACTGGCATTTATTGGGCTCCAACCCAATGATAGTGCAAGGGCAATTGTGCTATAGAGGGCCTCGTGGCCAGGTTCTGAAATAGCAAACTTGGGTTTAGGAATTGTGCTCTAAGAATCTCTGGAATGCAATGTCCAATGGGGTTGGGGTGGGGGCGCTCCAGCATAGTTTGTTTAGTCATCCATCTCCAAAGAATCAAAGCCAATCAGATACCCATCCATCCATCCATCCATCAGGAAGGGCTCGGCTCCAGTAGGCGTACAACTGCATGAATTTCTCTGGGACTCAAGGCCCAGGAATTGTGTGCAGCAAAAGGGCAGCTGGTCACCTGAGTTTGTTCAAAATTTGGCTGGAAGGCCTACAGAATTTCACACCGATCTGAATAAAAACTGGGAGATCCCTGGAAGGCAGCTTTTCATGAAAGCTGCTGTGCCCTTTAACTTTCATTTCTCTCTCCTTGGCTGGGTTTCCTCAACTAAAGCAGAGGCAACAGCACAAACTTGCGGCAGTTCACACTATTCTAATTCTCAAGGCTTTTAACATGAAGTATGTTCATTTCACATGCATACCAAAAATCTCTCATCCTCCCAGAACCTATTTGCAGCCAAACATCCATAGCTGACCAAACTTATCTTTTTTACATCCATTTAGGCTTTCTTCTTTGAGGACGTGGTCAAAAGGAGCCATGGGAAATGAGCCAGGTTCTCAAGACTGGTTTCCTCTAATGGGTAGCCACATGCACCCCCCCACCCCCCACCCCTTTGGCCCCCAACAGCAGCCGAGGCACAGCCTGAGCCTTTCCTTTAACTACATGGTGAACAGGCACACAGGAGGCTTCTCTGCTCTGCATTTGATCAAGAACGCTACAGAGTGAAGTCTAAGCCCGCAGCCCTCGTCCCCCAGCCATGGGGTTTTCCTACAGCCACCTTTGCTTGGATGGAATGGCAACCATGCTGCTATCAGATCTAGCACACAATCTGCCAAACCTCCGTGTCAGCTCCTGCCCGACAGCATCAGCCTCTTCTACAGTCTTACTCAAAGTGAACCACGGCTGCCTGGTACGCCCGTCTTCAAGGAAGAAATCACTGCATGAGGGGCGCCCAAATACTTTCTCGGAAGGACATCCGAGTCTCAGCAGGCTTGCTAGTAGGCAAACAAGCCCAGAACTGCCATGCATTTCTGATTCGTCCAATTACAGCTTCATTTGGGAAGCTTGGAAGAACTTCAAAGGTTTCACGTGTCCTCAATAATTAAACACATTTCTTGTATCTGACAGGTACTGACCTACTCAAGACAAGGCCAAGATGCCTGGTTTTTAAAAAAAATTCTGAAGCCACACTGTCCCCTCTCCTCAGTCCCAATATTTGCTCCAGGTTCAGTCCTTCAAAGTCAAAACCACTCAGTCACCGGATGGGCCTGAAGACAGAACTCTGTGCGTCAGTTCAAGAAAGTCTAGCATAGCATTCAAGAAGAAAAAGAGCAAAGAGGCTCATTTGATGTCATCAATGTCAGCAATCTTTCCCCGTTAAAAGAATCGAAATGCCCTCCAGATACACCTGTAACAATCAGCAAGGTGTTGATTACCATCTTTAAAGCGCTCCATGGCACGGGACCTAGTTATCTGCGGGATCGTATCCTGCCCCATACATCCCTTCGACCGATTTGCTCCCAGAGAGAGGGACTTCTCTGGGTGCCGTCCACTAGGCAATGCCAGCGGGCGACGCCCAGGGGAAAGGCCTTCTCTGTGGCGGGCCCAACTCTCTGGAACGACCTACCCCCCGAACTCAGAACAACTACGGACCTCCACTCCTTCCGCCAAAAGGTAAAGACCCACTTCTTCCATCAGGCCGGCTTGGCCTAATCTACCTGCCAGCCTTCAGTCTGAATGTTTAAATTGTTTTAATTGGGTTTTTAAGGGGTATAGTTTTAAGGATTTTAAGATTTTAGCGCAGGGTTATAGTTTGTTTAATTGGATTTTAAATATTTATAATGTGTTTATGTTTATATGCTTTTTAATTTCCTGTGCACCGCCCCAAGTCCCTTTGGGGAGAGGGAGCGGTTTACAAATTAAACTGATTGATTGATTGATTGAAGGGAGCCAACGGTCCATCAAAGAGACCGTCGCCCATAAGAAGCCACAGATTGAATGTGGACAACGGAAAGAGGAAAGAATAACCCCAACCTCATTTCCTCGCCCCAAATCTATCTATTATGAACCTATGGTACCCATGACAATAAATCAGCCTTCTTCAGTCTAGGACCTGAAATATGATGACACCCTCATTCCCAGAGGCCTGAGACAGCTGGGACCTCTGAGAGTTATAATTGACATCTCTGGAAGGCATCCAGCTGGGGAAAAGGCTGCCTTAATCTGTAGCTACCTTCATCCATAGTAGTTTAGGGAAAAGGATCAGGTAACTTGAAGGTAAAATCAGGAAGCATCAGGTGCAACGAAGGACGTTGATCTGACTGGATTGTGAAGGAAAGCTGATGCAGGAAAGAGAGTCTCATTTCTCACAAGGAGCCAATGTTTAAGCCAAATTTATTTATTTTATTTTTATTTTATTCGATTTGTAAACCACACCAATCTCCGTCGAGACGGACTCTGGGCGGTGCACAGGAAATTAAAAACCATAATAGATAGATAACAACAAATACAATAAGTTAAAAAGAAATTAAATTGCAAACCTGTGCTGGGTCCTTTTGGAGAAGGGCGGGATATAAATCGAATAAAATAAATAAATAAATAAAATTCCCATTAAAAACCTATCAACCATTTTCTAATTTAGCTGAAGCTCTATCGTGCCTAGGTCTGAATTCTAAGCTAGGCCAGCTTGCTGGAAGAAATATGTATTGAGTGAGCGGCAGAAGAGGGGGAGGTCCGTGATAGTGCGAAGTTCGGGGGGCAGGTCGTTCCAGAGGGCTGGCCCTGCCACAGAGAAGGCCCTACCCCTGGGCGTCGCCAGCCGGCATTGAGCGGCGGTCGGCACCCTGAGGAGGCCCTCCCTGTGGGAGCGAATCGGTCGGTGGGAGGTATGTGGCAGGAGGCGGTCCCGCAAGTAACTAGGCCCCGAGCCATGGAGCGATTAAAAGATGGTGACAAGCACCTTGAAGCGCACCCGGAAGGCCACCGGTAGCCAGTGCAGCTCGTGCAGGAGAGGTGTTACATGGGAACTTCGAGATGTTCCCGAAATCCCCCACGCGGCCGCGTTCTGGACTAACTGGAGCCTCCGGATGCACCTCAAGGGGAGCCCCATGTAGAGAGCGTTGCAATAGTCAAGGCGGGATGTCACAAGTGCTTGAGTGACTGTGCGGAGGGCGTCCTGGTCAAGAAAGGGCGTACCAGGCGAACCTGGTAAAAAGCCCCCCTGGTCACGGCTGTCACATGGTCATCCAGGGACAGCCGTGAATCCAGGAGGACACCTAAGTTGCGAGCCCTTTCCACGGGGGCCATTGACTCGCCCCCGATAACCAGCGATGGAACTAGCTGGCTATGCCGGAACGCCAGGAACCACAGCCACTCGGTCTTGGACGGGTTGAGCTGGGGTTTGTTTGTTTGTTTGTTTTTTAGTTGAAAAAGTTTTATACAAACAAGTTTCCCCCCCTTTTTCTCCCCCCCCAACATATAATATAAATCACATACAAGTACTGTGCCCCCTCCCCTACCCCCCCCCCCGTCTTAAAATAAGTTTCTCATTCAAATATTGTACCTCCTCTCCTCCCAACAATCATAATATAAATTTCTCTTAAAGTAACAATATCCCATTAACCCCATCTTCTAGATTAATTAAACATATATAAATCATAATATAAATTTGGAGCTGGAGTTTGTTACTTCCCATCCAGAGTTGCACGGCCTCCACACACCCGGACATCACTTTGACAGCATCGTTGGGGTAGTTGGGGGTAGATATGTACAGCTGAGTATCATCAGCGTACTGATGGTACTCTACCCCACAACTACGGATGATCTCACCCAGAGGCTTCATGTAGGTGTTGAACAGGAGGGGCGAGAGGACCGACCCGAGGCACCCCACATGTTAGGGGCCTCGACGTCGACCTCTCTCCTCCTGTCAACACGAATTGCTACCAACCGGAGAGGTAGGAGGAGAACCACTGCAATACAGTGCCCCCCAATCCCAACCTCTCCAGTCGGTGCAATAAGATACCATGGTCGATGGTATCAAAAGCCGCTGAGAGGTCTAACAGGACCAGGATAGAGGAATAACCTGTCTCTGGCCCTCCAGAGATCATCTACCAGCGCAACCAATGCTGTCTCTGTGCTGTGCCGGGGGCGGAAGCCGGACTGGCGCGGGTCTAGGTAAGCAGTTTCCTCCAGGTGTCGAGGGAACTGTTGTGCCACCACACTCTCAACAACCTTCACAAGAAAGTGAAGGTTGGAGACCGGACGATAATTAGTTAACAGCGCTGGGTCCAGGGAAGGCTTCTTGAGGAGGGGTCTCACCACCGCTTCTTTCAAGACGGCAGGCAAGAACCCCTCACTCAAAGAAGCGTTCACTATTTCCTGGAGCCAGCCTCGAGTCACCTCCCAGGAGGCCAGTACCAGCCAGGAGGGACATGGGTCCAATAAACATGTGGTGGCATTCAGCCATCTTGGCAACCTGTCCATGTCTTCGGAAGTAACAAAGTCGAACTTATCCCACAAAACGGTTTCAGAGCGGATGCGATAAGGGTGGCGAGATGAGTACGTTTTGCCATCCTTATCGCCACAAGGTAGGTCCTTAAATAGGACCTTGCCTGTGTTCGATCGGATTCGGAGCGAGTGGATCTCCACCTGCTCTCTTGCGGCGTTTCATCACCCTCAGCTCCTCCAAAGACCAAGGAGCGAGGGTGGATCGGCGCCGCATGAGAGGCCGCAAGGGCACGACCCGGGCCAAGGCCCCTGTGGCAGCGTTATTCCATGCTGCCACTAGGCCCTCAGTCGAGCCGCGGGTTAGGGTTACAGGTATAGGCCCAAGCTCCGTCTGGAACCTTTCAGGGTCCATCAGGCGCCTGGGGCGGAACCATTTCGGTATCTCTGGTTCCGCCTCCCCGCGGTGGGGTGTAGCAGTTGGGAAGTCCAGCCGAAGGAGAGAGTGATCTGACCATGACAGGGGTTCGATGGCTACTTCCCCTACTCCTAGATCACTCAACCACTGGCCAGAGGCAAAAATCAGGTCTAGTGTGTTTCCCCCTGTATGTGTGGGGCCTTGAATTACCTGGGTCAGGTCCATGGCTGTCATGGAGGCCATGAACTCCTGAGCCGCCTCAGATGACTCGCCTACCGATGGCAGCTTGAAATCCCCCATGACTGGGGGTATCAACCGCCACCTCAGCGATCACCTCGAGGAGCTTGGGCAGGGCCGCTGACACGTAGCGGGGAGCCAGGTACACGACCAGCAGGCCCAGCGGCCTCCCAAGTCCCCATTTCACATACAGGGATTCACATCCGACTACCTGAGGCACAGTGGCCTCCCTCGGCTTAAGACTTTCCTTAATAATAACCCCCCCCCCCTGGGCCCTAGGCCAATGAAGCCATCCTCTTTGCCAGACCCTCCTGTACAATACCCAGCACAGTGCTCTTCCATAATTTCCAATCAAATACTAGTGAAAAGCATTTCCTTGTGAGATAAGCAGTTGGCTCCTCACTTTTGACTACTTAATAAAAACAAATAATCAGAAACCCGCTTTTCAAGGCACCTGCAAAAGCAGCAGCCAGATGGCTTTGTGACCTTAATGAAGCATCCGATGGAGTAAAACCAATTCATAGCCATCAGCCGATGAGGGCCATCTCTGCTAACTGCAAGATGCCCAGCAGATGGTGGAAAGGGGGGACGGGGACCAGAAAGGGGAATCTGGGTTCAAATTGGGAGAGGCTCACAGGGGTGTCAAGCAGGTCGCCTTCTGTTTGCCAACCAATTCGGCAGAGCTGTCAGAGGGAGAAATGAGAGGACAGCATGCTAGGATCTGGCTTGAGCTCCTGAATGAACTGTGGGATATTTTCCCAATAAGGAAAGAAATATAGTAATATGCACTCTTGAAATTCCAAGATATATTACAGTTGAAAAAATACTGCCAGAATGTGGCTACAACAGCTGAAATGAAGTTTACTCGCAAAGTCAAGGAAGCCCCATTGTTCTGTGGATCCTTCAGTCATCCTGAATTCAGGCCCATGGAAAAAAGCACTCCTCACCCACAATTGCACCCCAAAGTCTACAGGGTTCATTCCGAGACTCCCTTGGCAGGGGCTTACAAGGAAGGCACTCACCTGCTTGTGCATTTCAATGTTCAACCCGTAAGACATTTCATAGTACTGAAAAACAAAAGAGGCACAAGCTTTTTACTAACAATGCAAGAAATGTTTGGAAGAAACTAAGCACGCCCAAAATTCAACATCGGAAGGACAAAACTGGATTTATTAGGACCTCGAACACCTCAGTTCTGTACAGGTCACCCTAGCAAAACTAGAAAAAGACTGTCATAAAACGTCTCTTCCCTTGAGCTGAACTCTCAGCTCCCCAGGCACAAACTGAGCCCCCGCTGCCTCCAGGAAGTACACAGCCTGGGCAGTTCTGGGAAGCCTCCCTGGAGCTCCCTCCAACAGTACAAGGCATGGAGTACAAGGCAGAACGTGCTCAGCATGGAGGAAGCCCCCATGGATACCATCACCACCCATCAACTCAGGAACGGAATGATCCAGGACAGCATAAGCTCCCTGCCACAAGCACCCAATTTACAAACAATGCCAACTAGGCCAGGCTTTCCTACACAGAGGGACACAATGCAATGTGACAACCGACAACAATTATCCTGGAAAGACTCCATTTACAACTCAAGAGCTGAGCAGGAAGAGGAAATCAGCCGAGGGTCTTTCAAGGAATACATAACCAACCTATTTTCTTTACAAAGCCCTTTCAACATGCAAGAACATGGCCACAAATGTGCCAGCCTGTGTTATTTGGAGACCTGGCGGGAGACTCAGCCACTGCTCTGGAGTAAGGCTGCCCCTGGTTTTCCAGCCAGATGAAGCCCCTGGAGAGAGAAGCTTCCCACCCAAAGCAAATCTTTAGACTCCCAGAGACAAATAGGGAGTTTGGGGACAGCTTCAGCTGCTTTAAAATGTCAGCAAGCTCTGCACATCATTCATTGTCTAGGCCGTGCCACCCAAGTTATTAACCTCTGCCTGGAATAATTATTGAACAGCCACAACTGTAGGGGTGATTTGTGGCAGCAGTGAGTGTGTTGAGGAAAGGATGGCAGGAGCAAAAGCAGCTGACTACCTAGCACAGTGTCCAAACATTTACCCACCGCTGATCTTATATTCCCCCTGGGGACACTATGAGGCCATCTCCAGCCCAGTAATACTTCTGGTGAGTCCACAAAAAGAGAAGTGACATTGAACACAATTTTGGGAGTTTGGCAGGGCAGCCCTTCCTGACGTATTCTTCAACTAGAACTTTGGCATACACCAGCAATCTGCCCAGAGGCAGCAGAAGGACCCAAAGATCAGAGCCTGCAAAACCCACAGACCCCACAGAGCCCCTGCCACACGAGCCTTAAAAGGAACAAAGAGCATGCCAGGGATCCCAAACCAGGATTCACAATACAACAAACAGTTTTCAGGTCACCCAACCAGGGCAGTCAGGAATACGGACCATCTTTTGAGCAATGGGCCCACGTTAACCAGAGAATTTTCGGTGCTTTCCACGCAGGGCTGTGCATGGGAGAGCACCCAGGAACCACAGCTAGGGAGATCGCAGACTGCAATTTAGCCAAGCTGTCTCTCCCCTCCCCTCCAGAGCATGACCATTGGGGCAACTTTTGAGAACCCCAATAAGCGGGGCTCAAATGTGATGAGCAAGCAGATCCCTCCCAGTTCTGTTCCTGCAGAGCCTGAAAGGATGTCTCTTACCATGACGTAGTGGCGCTGCATTTCCGTCTTTTCATTTGCAAGCTTGTCATACTCCACTTTCAGACTAAAAAATAGGAAATTTTAAAGTGACATGATATACAAAACATCATCCCTTCAAATACACAGAAACACTAAAGAAGATGCCCACAAATCCAATATGTTGACATGAAACCCTTCCTTCCTGCCTGTCTGCATGTTTAATAGCTGTGCTCATAAAAAGTTTTAAGCCTTCACAAAAATGAAGTCTGGCACTGGGAACTGGAGGCCCAAAGGCCTAGAGAAAGACTCTCCACTCTCTAAAGCTAAAGCGCCCAGCGTGGCCGTCCTTCTGAAGTCTCCGAATCACAGCCTGCCAAGGATCCAGCCAGAGAAAGCAGACTCAGGCTGGGAAAAAAGGAAATCCTTGGAGGTTTCAGTTAAAGAGCCACCATTCCTGGAGTTTCTTTTCATACAGGTAATCCTCCACTTATGACAAAAACGGAGGCCAATTTTTCTGTGGTTAAGTGAGACATTTACACGCCAAAAGCGCAGGGAATGGTGTTACCTTCCCATTGAAGTGGTACCTATTAATCTCCTTGCATTTGCCTGCCTATGAACTGCTGGGAGGGCAGAATCTGGGGTGAGGAGCGGGAGAAGCGATGGGATTTTACTCCCAAGCAAATGGGGGGAGGGGCTGAGGCCCAGGAGCTTCAGGGCACAACTTGAAATCCAAAGTATTTCTCAGCAGAGCCGCTGGAGGAAAAAGGGAGGCAGGAAACGGCATTTGAAGGGGGGGGGTTCCATAGAGAAGGGGCGCCTACTTCTTGCCCCCTCCTTATTGAAGAGGCAGGATCCAGTGGGCTGAGTGGAGGATGCTCACCTGTGGTACTGGGCCTGCAGAAACTGGAACTCGTCCTTAATCCTGTCACAGGATTCAGCCACTGTGAATTTAAAGCCAGGCTGTCCAGGCTGGTGGGGGCCCTAAGGAAGAGACACCTTGACTGGAGGCCAGGGGGAGCCCAGCCGCCCCTCCCTAGGCCAGCACAAGCCTTCCCCTCCCAGCCTCCCGGGAGAACCATCTGGGCTCCCTCCCCAAAAGAGCCTTGGCTTGGCTAGAGTCTAGCTGGGGGGGGGGGGGGGGGGGCTTGGAAAGAAAGGACTATTGGAGGGGGCCCTTAATGAGCAAAGGACAACAAATAATAGCCTATTAATAATCCTATTCCAGACCCTCCCTGACTCCGGAGTTGCGCTTGGACACCCATCGGATCCCCAAGTCCAATAAACCAAGTGGCCAGGACCAGGGCGGCGTTCAAGGAGATGAATCCGTGGCTTCACTGGTTGCAAGGGGGAAAGGGAGGGGGGCACCGGAGGAAAAGCACCGCTAGCCCAGCCGACGGGGGCGTGGGGGGGGGGGGGGGACGGAAGGAAGGTCCTCCGGGCCAGGCCCAGCGCCACTCACCGGGTGCCGCCCCTGCGGATACATGGCCCGCCCCAATAGGCCCGCCGCCACGGGAACCGGGGCTCTCCTGAAGCCGGGACAAAAGAGGCGAGCGCGGGCGGCTCAGCACCCGCCGGCCCCCTCACGCCCCCCGCCGCCCCGCGCGTCTCCTCCTCGTCCTTCGGGTAGAGCGGCAGCGGCGGCCGACCTTTCCCCGGGCGGGCGGGCGGTGGCGGCGGCCGACTTGACTGCGCCGCCGCCCCCGGGCATCCTAGCCCCCCAGGCTCGCCAGGCTTCTCGCCGGCCCGATGCGGCGCCGCTCAGTCAAGCCGGAGAGCCGCGCGCACTGCCGGCACTTCGGCAGGCCGCTTCCCGGGATGCGAAGCGGAGTCAGGCTGGGCGAAGCGCTGCGCTCCCTCCCGCAGGTAGCCGGGAAGCGGCAGGCGAACAAAGCCCGGGCGGGCGGGCCAAGAGAGGCGCCTCCCTCTCCTGCCGCTCCGCGGAGCTCCAGCGAGGCTCCCCGGGCGAACTTCCCAGGGTCCCCGAGGCCGCCGCTACTCCGGCCAGGCTCGACGGGCAAAGCGGGGCCCCGCGGGGGTAAAGGAGCCCCGCCTCCCGCCCCTCTCTCGCCGCGGCGCTCTCCGGCTCCTTCCGCCCCGCCCCCGCGGCCGCCGCTCCAGCTGCAAGGGGGGGGCAAGGGGGGAGCCGCGGCCGGAGGAAGAAAGAGGGAAGCGAGGCGGGCAGGAGGGGGAGGGGGCGTCCCCGCCGCTCTGCGCCAATCACCGTGCCGGGATCCCACGTGGGGAACTCCCGCTCTGATTGGGCCCTGGGCGGAGGGGGCGGGGAGCGTCCCGGGGCCCCTGCGGGCCCCTCCCGCCTCTCCCAGGCCGGGCATTTCGGAGCCGTTCGAGGCTCCGCGCCGGGCGAGATGGCGGACCTCCCGCGGGGAAGGGAAAAGCGAGCCTCCCGTTCGCCGTAGCTGCCCCGGTTAAGCAAAGCGCCGGGCGGCTCAAGCCAGAGATCCGCTTCCCTCGGACTCGGGTCTTCGTTGCCCAATCCCGGGCGGGCAGGATCGGAGCCCTGGCGGGCTATTGACGGAGGGCCGGGGGAGCGGCGGCCGTTGCGAGGCGCTGGGCGCGGGGGGTTGTCGAGCCGCCGGGAGGAGGAAGGCTTTCCACAGCGAAGACCGCCGCGGAGCTTCCCCTCCCGTAGCCGGGCCGGAGAAGGCGCCGAGGGCGGCAGCTGTGCCTGAGGGTCGCCCGTGGCTCGCTCCGCCTGAGGGAAGGGGGCTCTACGCGCGCGCCAAGCCCCCCCCACCCCCCCCCCCGTGAGTCGGGGCTTCCCTCACGCGAGAGGCGCCCGCCCCGCCCCCTCAGCCAAAATGGCCTCTGGCGTGACGTCATTGGGGAATGGCGCTCCACCCCACGTGGAACACGGCCGCGTTAGGGAAGGATGGCCAATCGGCGCTTCCCCGGCCGCGGCCGCTCCGAGTCGGCTGTCTGTCAAACCCACGCGGGCCGCGGAGTTGAGCGCTGCCGATTGGGCGGCTTTCCTGTGCGTGCGCGTGCGGCTCTTGCTCCGGCAGGCGCTTAATTAGCTCGGGCTTCTCGGTCCAGCCATGGTTACCTGCAAGGAAGCACGTGCAGTCGTCATTGCTTTGTACAAAAAGGGATTCACAGGCAAGGATGTGCCTGCTACTAGGATTGCACCTATATCAACCATTTATCAGATCATCAATTGTGAAGAAGGCTTCAGGGCACCCAAGAAAGTCAGCAAGCACCAGGACCATCCCCTAAAGGTGGTTCAGTGTGGGGCACCACCAGTGCAGAACTTGCTCAGAAATGGTAGCAGGCAGGTGTGAGTGCATCTACATGCACAGTGAGGCGAAGACTTTTGGAGAATGGCCTGTTGTTAAGAAGTGCAGCAAAGAAGCCACTTCTCTCCAGGAAAAGACATCAGGGACAGACTGACATTCTGCAAAAGATACAGGGATTGGACTGCTGAGGGCTGTGGTAAAGTCATTTTCTCTGATGAATCCCCTTTCCGGCTGTTTGGGACATCCAGAGCAAACCTTGTCTATAGAAGAAAAGGTGAGCATTGTCCTGTGTCATGCCAAGCATCCTGAGATCATTCATGTGTGGGGTTGCTTCTCAGCTCACTCACAATTTTGCCTAGGAACACAGCCATGAATAAAGAATGGTACAAAAATGTCCTCCAAGAATATCTTCTCCCAACCATCCAAGAACAATTGGGTAATGCCTTTTCCAGCATGATGGGAGCACCTTGCCATAAGGCAAGACACTGGATCTTGCTTTTGTCTCTGGCCAGTGGTTGAGTGATCTTGGTTTATGGGAAATAGTCATTGAACCCCTGTCGTGGTCAGATCACTCTCTCCTTCGGCTTGACTTTCCAACCGCTGCACCCCACCGCGGGGAGGCGGAACCTGAACCGGTGAGATGGTTCCGCCTCAGGCGCCTGATGGACCCTGAGAGGTTCCAGATGGAGCCTGAGACCCTGACCTGCGACTCGACTGAGGACCTGGTGGCTGCTTGGAATACTGTGGCCACGGGGGACCTGGACCGAGTCGTGCCCTTGCGGCCTCGCACCCAACGCCAAACCACCTTAGCTCCTTGGTTCTCCGAGGAATTGAGGGTGATGAAGCGTCAGAAGAGATGCCTAGAGAGCGGTTGGAGGGCCACCCACTCCGAGTCTGATCGGACACTGGTAAGGTCCCATTTAAGGACCTACCTAGTGGCAATAAGAACGGCGAAACGCAATTATTTTTCCACTCATGTCACGTCTGCAGATAACCGACCAGCCGCCCTGTTCAGGGCGACCCGCTCCCTTCTTCATTTGAGGATGCGGGATACTCCCTTGCAGGGTCGAGCGGAGGATTTTGGGTGTTATCTGCAAGATAAAATCGATCAGATTCGGGACGGGCTGGCCTCCGACTGGACTAGTTCTGACCTGAGGCAGGTCTTGAGAATATCATCTGGGAGGAGTTCGATCCTGTGACTCTTGAGGACATGGACAGGTTGCTGGGGCGACTGAACACCACCACGTTTATTGGACCTGTGTCCCTCCTGGTTGGTACTGGCCTCCCGGGAGGTTACACGAGGCTGGCTCCAGAGAATTAATAACGCTTCCTTGAGTGAGGGGTTCTTGCCGGCCGCCTTGAAAGAGGCGGTAGTGAGGCCCCTCCTCAAAAAGCCCTCTCTGGATCTGGCTGTTTTGGCCAACTACCATCCTGTCTCCAACCTTCGTTTTATCACGAAGGTTGTTGAGAGTGTGGTGGCTCGACAGTTCCCTCAGCACCTGGATAAAGCTGGACTCACACCAGTCCGGCTTTTGGCCTGGGTACAGCACGGAGACAGAATTGGTCACGTTGGTTGATGATCTCTGGAGGGCCCAGGATAGGGGTTGTTCATCTATCCTGGTCCTGTTAGATCTCTCAGCAGCTTTTGATACCATCGACCATGGTATCATGCTGCACCGGTTGAGGGGCTTGGGAGTTGGGGGCACCGTTTTACGGTGGTTCTCCTCCTATCTCTCCAACCCGTCGCAGTTTGTGTTCGCAGGGGGGGCAGAGGTCGAAGTCGAGGGGCCTCACTTGTGGGGTCCCACAGGGGTCGGTCCTCTCGCCCCTCCTGTTCAACATTTACATGAATCCGTTGGGTGAGATCATCCATGGTTTTGGGGTAGAGTTCCATCAGTATGCTGATGACACTCAGCTGTACATTTCTACCCCAGACCACCCCAATGATGCTGTGCAAGTGATGTCCCGGTGTCTGGAGGCCGTGCGAGTTTGGATGGGGAAAAACAGGCTTCGACTCAACCCATCCAAGACCGAGTGGCTGTGGCTTCCAGCGTCACGATATAGCCAGTTGATACCATCTCTGACTATCGGGGGCGAGACATTGGCTCCCGCAGAAAGGGCACGCAACTTGGGTGTCCTCCTGGACTCTCGGCTGTCTCTAGAAGATCATATGATGGCCGTGGCCAGGGGGGCTTTTTATCAGGTTCGCCTGATATGCCAGTTGCGCCCCTTTCTGGATCGTGATGCTTTACGCACGGTCACTCAAGCCCTTGTCACCTCCCGTCTGGACTACTGCAATGCTCTCTACATGGGGCTCCCCTTGATGTGCATCCGGAGGCTCCAGTTGGTTCAGAATGCGGCCGCGCGGGGGATTCTGGGAGCGTCTAGATGCTCCCACATGACACCTCTCCTGCACGAGCTGCACTGGCTGCCTGTGGCTTTCTGGGTGCACTTCAAGATATTGGTGACCACCTTCAAAGTGCTCCATGGCAAGGGACCTGGTTACCTGCAAGACCGCCTCCTGCTACCAAATACCTCCCACCGTCCAGTTCGCTCCCACAGAGAGGGCCTCCTCAGGGTGCAGTCGGCTAAACAGCCCCTGCCCTCTGGAATGACCTACCCCCTGACCTATGGACGACCACCAACCTGTGCCTTTTCTGTCGGGCCCTGAAGACGCACCTATTTTGCGGTGCCGGGCTATCATAATTTTAAAGGGATTTTTAATAGTGATTTTAGTTTGGGATTTTAAATATCGGCCAATTATTTAATATTTCTTTTTAATACTGTTTTTTAAATTCTGTATTATCATTTTTATTCTGGCTGAACACCGCCCTGAGTCCCAAAAGGGAGAAGGGAGGTATAGGAATCAAAGAAAGAAAGAAAGGAAAGAAAGAAAGAAAGAAAGAAAGAAAGAAAGAAAGAAAGAAAGAAAGAAAGAAAGAAAGAAAGAAAGAAAGAAAGAAAGAAAACAGTGGCTTGGAGACCAAAACATTGAGACTTTGGGTCCATGGCCTGGAAATTCCCCAGACCTTGATCCCATTGAGGCTTTGTGGTCCTCCAGAGGTGGGTGAGCAGACAAAAGCCCACAGATTCTGACCAACTCAAAGCATTGCTTATGCAAGAATGGGCTGCCATCAGTCAGGATGTGGCCCAGAAGTTGATTGACCGCATGCCAGGGCAGATTGAAGAGGTCTTGAAAAAGAAGGGTCAACACTGCAAATATTGACTCTTTGCATAAACTTAATGTAATCTATATAAATAAAAATGTAAAATAGTTTGTACGAATCCACTAATCTCAAAAACTACTGGGCCGAGTTACACGAAACTTTCAGACAACGTAGCCAAGGACTTCCGATAATAGAATAGCTAATCATTTTGTGCCTAGCACACTTGTGTTGTGTACAAATTACACACAAAAAAAGTACCCACTGAAATGTGTGTAAACATGCCTGTAGCCACGCCCATCAAACTGCTTTTCAACTGTCAGTGTTGGAATAGGCCTCATACGGCGGCCTCTTGGGGCCAAAAAGGCACAGAGGATAGCAAACTCCCAGGTGGCCCATAGAGGGGGGGGGAGAAATTCTGCTCAGGACTGTTCTCTGAGGTAAAAAAAACAGAGGCAGGCAGCTGCTTTAAACTGTTTAATACGAACTGAACCAAACTGTAACAAAGAATCACCCATCTGACAGCAAATACAGTTTAATGAAAAGAAGGACTAGGGAAGACATGTTAGCAGCCTTCCGATCTCTCAGGGGTTGCCCCAAAGAAGAGGGAGTCAAGCTATTCACCAAGGCACCTGAGGGCAGAACAAGAAGCAATGGGTGGAAACTAATCAAGGAGAGAAGCAACCTAGAACTGAGGGCAAATTTCCTGGCAGTGAGAACTATTAACCAGTGGAACATCTTGCCACCAGAAGTTATGGATGCCCCAACACTGAAGAGAGAAGAGACTGGAAAACCATTTGTCTGAAACGGCATAGGGTCTCCTGCTTGAGCAGCGGGGTTGGACTAGATGACCTCCAAGGTCCCTTTCAACTCTGCTATTGTATTATTGTATTACAGTAGGTAGGTAGATAGGGGAATAGAGAGACAGGGAGAAATACAGTTTAATAAAAGAGGGACTAGGGGAGACAGCATAGCAGCCTTCCAATATCTCAGGGGTTGCCACAAAGAAGAGGGAGTCAAGCTATTCTCCAAGGCACCTGAGGGCAGGACAAGAAGCAATGGGTGGAAACTAATCAAGGAGAGAAGCAACTTAGAATTGAGGAGAAATTTCCTGACAGTTAGAACAATTAATCAGTGGAACAACTTGCCTCCAGAAGTTGTGAATGCCCCAACACTGGAAGTCTTCAAGAAGATGTTGGATAGCCATTAGTCTGAAATGGTATAGGGCAGTGATGGCTAACCTTTTTTGGCTCACGTGCCAATAGCAGGGGAAGTGCAGGGGTGATGTGCACAGGTGTGCCACATCCATAATGCTATGTGCATGACCCCCTGCATTTGGCATGCTTTTTACGTCATCCCCAGGCTCCAGAGGGTTTATAGGAGCCTGGGGAGGGTGAAAACAGCCTTCCCCCACCTCCAAAGGGCAAAAAATGGCCTCAAAAGAAGGCCTAAATCAGCTGGCCAGGGCACACATACAAACTGAAGCTGACAGGGCAATGCCTCGAGTGGCCTAAGAAATGGTTCCATGTGCCACCTGTGGCACCCGTGCCATAGGTTCGCCATCATGGGTATAGGGCTTCCTGCCTAGAAAGGAGTTGGACTAGATGACCCCCAAGTGATAGATAGAGAAGGAGAAATAAGGTAGGTAGGTGGGTGGATGGGTGGGTGGATGGATGGATGGATAGATACAAAGAAAGAAAGAAAGAAAGAAAGAAAGAAAGAGACGGTAGGTAGGTAGGTAGGTAGGTAGGTAGAGGGAGAAAGGAAGAAATATAGTAGGTAGGTACATAGGTAGGGGGATGGATAGATAGATAGGGAGAAATACAGTAGATAGGTAGGTAGAGGGACAGACAGAGGGAGAAATACAGTAGGTAGGCAGGTAAATGGATAGGGGGATAGATAGAGAGGGAGAAATACAGTAGGTAGGTAGGTAGATAGAGGGAGAAAGCAAGAAATATAATAGGTAGGTAAGTAGAGGGATAGACAGGGAGAAATACCGTAGGTAGTTTAGTTTATTCAATTTATACCCCGCCCTTAGGTAGGTGTATAGATAGATAGTGAGAAATACGGTAGGTAGGTAGGTGGAGAGAGGGAAGAATACAGTAGGTAGGTATGTAGGTAGGTGGATACAGAGAGGGGAGAAATACGGTAGGTAGGTAGGTAGAGTGATAGTGGGAGAAATACAGTAGGTAGGTAGGTAGGTAAGTACAGGGATAGATAGAGAGGGAGAAATACAGTAGGTAGGTAGGTAGGTAGAGGGATAGATAGAGGGAGAAATACAGTAGGTAGGTAGATAAATAAAGGGATAGATAGAGAGTAAGAAATACAGTAGGTAGATAGGTAGGCAGGTACAGGGATAGATAGGGAGAAATACAATAGGTAGATAGGGGGATAGATAGAGAGAAACAGTAGGTAGGTAGATAGAGGGATAGATAGGGAGAAATACAATAAGTAGGTAGGTAGAGGGGTAGATAGGGAGAAATGCAGTAGGTAGGTAGGTTGGGGGTTATACAGTGGTTGTGTGTATGTGTGCAGGTGTAGATATACACACAGATTGGTTGGCCATTTAACCAGACTGGGCCACAGCAACGCGTGGCCGGGTATAGCTAGTTGTCAATAAAAGCCTTTGACGCTTATGCAAATGCTTGTACTTATACTTCAGTATATATTGTAACATCTGAATGAAGATCTTCCAACGCTGGAACAGCAGACTTTGTGAGAATTAATCTTTGTGTCATTCTCAAAACTTTTGGCCAGGATTGTACTTTCTAAATAAGAGCAGTTTGAACAGGGCTTTGGATTTGATGAGCTGTGATCCCTTACAACTCTGGAAGTCTGCACAACTGATGACCGCAGGGCCTGACTGAGATTGTATGTTGAGCTGGTACAAATGTTCTTTCGCTGCCTGCCTCCATCACCAGAGCTGGGGCCTATCACCCTGGAGGCGAAACCCCATAGCCAGTCAAAAAAAAATGCTATCATATAATTAAGTGATTAACATGCCTCGTAAGGGTTCCAGATACCCAAGAGTGGTATCTGGAACCCTTACAGATACCACTCTTGGGTATCTGGAGAAGAGAATGGAGGACAGGTGGTACTGAGGTTTTCTGGACCAGAGGAAATATACTTGCATCAGTTCACCCTGGACAGCAAAGTTGCTGCACCTGTCATACCTTGCAATGTCTTCATCCTAAAATGAGTGACTCATGATAGCTTTACCTGGAACTTCTGGGCTCCTTCTTCTGGGGTTGCCCACAGCTTCAGGCTTCATTGGCAGCCTCTGAAGCTCAAAATTGACCATTTTGAGACAGGAAATAGCTCCAAACCCCATGCAATTGTGGATTTAAACACACCAAAATGAAAATCCTAACTTTGCTCACTTCGGTATGTTACACTAGAACTACAGTCCCCAAACTGTTGTGAAGTTCCAGCCTTATCACCCTTTCTGCAGTGAGCCAGGTTTCCCAGACTGAACACACAATTTCTCCCTATCCAGATGTTGCTTGCTTCAATTTGCTTCAAGCAGACATCCACTCCTATAATGTTTGCATGGTTTCATAAATTCCAGTGTAAGAGACCCAGGATTTCTAGATAATAACTCCAGTAAAATCCACAAATCAGCCATTTTATTTAGCTTCCATCGAAATTCCATGTACAAGTTCAGAGCTGCTTATATTGGATGAGTGATGTGTAAGCCAAGTGGACAGGAAAAGAAAGCAAATTCTTTCCCAGATGGGTTGTATGACAAAGATTCAGGGAAAGGATTGTGCAAATTAGCTTGAAACAAATCCAGCTTTCAGTGAAGTACGTACATTTCCATATGGATTGTCCTCTGGCATCAAGGATGATCCTGAAGGAAGATACACCGCTGGAATGCAGCAAAGCAGCCTTTGTGCCCATCTGCCTACATCTGGAAGAGGAGTTCAGAAACTGGGGAAGGAAAGAGATCCGAGTCGCTCTTGAAAACCCCGTTTTTGAATCCTGCAGTACAGTATACAAGAGAGTCAACCATCACACACACACACACACACTAGGTCTTACCATTTCATTGTCTTTCCCTTCAGAAGAAAAGGTCACATTCCACTAAGAGATAATTTATTGGGCTGGGTTTGGCTGTCTTGGGAAGAATGGGCCTCCCTGGGCTGCTCCATTAAATCCCGTTTCAGGCTTCTGTAATAATTCCAAAACACTTATGAAGAGAATTTCTTGTGTCTCCTCCACCTTTCATTGTGCAAATTTCCTTCCAGGTTCCAAACAGATGGTGTAGGATGCAGTTTTTATAGAGATAATGGGCTGCCAGCAAGTGTTCAAAGCAGAGCAAACAGGTCCCCAAGAGGAGCTTGGCTTGCACACTCCCACAAAGGGAGCAAAGAGGCCCAGCCCACAGCCACCCCAGCGGAATCTCCTTTGGACAAAAAGGATGTTTCCCTTTTGTAAAAACCAACCACCGTACATGCCCCTAGGGCTTGTTAAAAGAGTTTAAGGTCACACTAGGCTTGCTTATGGTTACAGCTACAGCAAGGAAGGAAGCCAGATGGAGAAATGGGCTTCTCGGGCACAGAGAGTGTGACTTCTTCCCCCACAGAGAGGGACTTCTCCGGGTGCCGTCCACTAGGTTATGCCAGCGCGCGACACCCAGGGGAAGGGCCTTCTCTGTGGCGGGCCCGACCCTCTGGAACGACCTTCCCCCCGAAATCAGAACAACCATGGACCTCCGCTCCTTCCGTCAAAAATTAAAAACACACTTCTTCTGCTTGGCCAGCCTAGGGTAATTAAGCTGTTTTTAGGGGTTTTTAGGGCTTAGTTTTAGTTTTTTATATGGGATTTTAGCGCAGGGTTAGTTTAATTTCATTTTAATATTGTATTTGTTTGTGGTTTGTATTAGTATTTTTAATTCCCTGTGCCCCGCCTCGAGTCCCTTGGGGGAGAGTGAGCAGGTTATAAATTAAAAATTATTATTATTATTGTTGTTGTTGTTGTTATTGTTATTATTATTGTTATTATTGAAGACTATGCACTGAATGTACTTGGTCAGCCGATTGTAAATCTATCTGGTGGTGGTACAACTTATCCCACATTGTTCTCTCTTATCAATAAGTAGGATGCAGTCTACATTATCAAATGCCTTTCTGAAATCTAAGTAAATAACTTTTCCTTGATCCACTAATTCCAGTACTTTGTCAAAGATGGCAAGGTTTGTCAGGTACAATCTGTTTTTGACCAACCCAGGTGTTCACCTTTTGTGACCTTCTGACAAGCAAATTCAATGAGAAAGCCAAATTCATTTAACCATGTTATAACTTAACAACTTGCAGTGATTCACTTATTGGATGATGAAGATTGTAAAATGGGGCAAAACTCAATAGTCTTGCTTAACAACTGAAATTTTGGTCTCAACTATGGATCACAAAAGGTGAACACATGACCCTAGAACAGTGCAGCAGTCATAAATATGAGTGAGTGGTCAAGCATCTGAATTTCGATCACATAATCATGGGCATGCTGCAATGGTCACACCCGTGAAAAATGGTCATGAGTCATTTAAGTCAATGAGTCAGATACAGAACGAGTTAGCCCCCATTGATGGTCCAGTGGGATGCCACGAGATAGATCTTGTTTGGGAGGAGTTTGACTCCGTTACTTCCGAGGATATGGACAGGTTACGTGGGTGACTGCGAGCCACCACATGTTTATTGGACCCGTGTCCCTCCTGGCTTGTACTGGCATCCTGGGAGGTGACACGAGGCTGGCTCCAAGAGGTTGTCAACGCATCCTTAAGTGAGGGTTCCTTGCCTCCCTCCCTAAAAGAGGCTATGGTGAGGCCCCTCCTTAAGAAGCCCTCTTTGGATCCAGCTTTATTAACCAACTATCGTCCAGTCTCCAACCTTCCCTTTTTGGCGAAGGTTGTTGAGAGTGTGGTGGCACAACAGTTTCCCCGTCACCTGGAGGAAGTTGATTATCTAGACCCGCGCCAGTCCGGCTTTCGGCCCGGGCATAGCACCGAGACGGCATTGGTCGCGTTGGTCGATGATCTCTGGAGGGCCAGAGATGGGGGTTGTTCCTCCATCCTGGTCCTATTAGACCTCTCGGCGGCTTTTGATACCATCGACCATGGTATCCTATTGCATCGGCTGGGGGGGGTTGGGGGTGGGAGGCACCGTTTTACGGTGGTTCTCCTCCTACCTCTCTGGCCGATCGCAATTTGTGTTGACAGGAGAGCAGAGGTCGACCTCGAGACCCCTCACATGTGGGGTGCCTCAGGGGTCGGTCCTCTCGCCTCTCCTGTTTAACACATATATGAAGCCGCTTGGTGAGATCATCCGTGGTTTTGGGGTAGAGTACCATCTTTACGCTGATGATACTCAGCTGTATATATCTATCCCAAACCACCCCAACGATGCCGTAGCGGTGATGTGCCAGTGCCTGGAAGCCGTACGGATCTGGATGGGAAGAAACGGACTCAAGCTCAACCCGACCAAGACCGAGTGGCTGTGGTTTCCGGCTGCCCGATTCAACCAGCTGACTCCATCGCTGGCCATTGGGGGCGAACATCTTGCCCCAGTGGATGGGGTGCGCAACTTGGATGTCCTCCTGGATGCCCGGCTGTCCATGGAAGATCAAGTGACAGCCGTGGCCAGGAGGGCGTTTTACCAGGTTCGCCTGGTTCGCCAGTTGCGCCCCCTATTGGATCGGGACGCCCTTCGCACAGTCACTCATGCTTTCGTGACATCCCGACTGGACTATTGTAACTCTCTCTACATGGGGCTCCCCTTGAGGTGCACTCGGAGACTTCAGCTAGTCCAGAATGCAGCCGCGCGAGCAATTATGGGAACCGCAAGGTGTACCCACGTAACACCGCTCTTGCGCGAGCTGCACTGGCTGCCTGTCGTCTTCCGGGTGCACTTCAAGGTTCTAGTCATCATCTTTAAAGCGCTCCATGGCTCGGGACCTAGCTATTTGCAGGATCGGATCCTGCCGCACACATCCACACGGCCGATTCGCTCCCACAGAGAGGGACTTCTCCGGGTGCCGTCCACTAGACTTTGTCAGCGGGCGACGCCCAGGGGAAGGGCTCTCTCTGTGGCGGGCCCAGCCCTCTGGAACGACCTTCCCCCCGACATTAGAACTACCACGGACCTCCGCTCCTTCCGTCTAAAACTAAAAACATATCTGTTCTGCTTGGCCGGCCTAGGATAGTCTCTCTTCGATGGGGCTGCTAGAAATTTTAGATGGGGATTTTAGTTTTTAATTGGATTTTTAGCGCAGGGAAATATTTAATTTGTTTTTTAACTATATGTATGTATTTATTGTTTTATTAGCCCTGTGCACCGCTCCGAGTCCCTTCGGGGAGAGGGAGCGGTCAATAAGTTTAATAAATTATTATTATTATTATTATTATTATTTTTTTTTTCAATACTATTGTAACGTCAAACATCACTAAACCATTGTAATGCTGTTGTAAGTTGAGGACTACCTGTGTACCAGGGGTGGGTTTCTCAGGGCTCGCGGGGGTTCTCGCGAGCCCTTTCGTCAAATTTTCAGAACCCCATCGATCCCTTTGGACCGTTATTTATTATTCAGCGTTTTTCCTACCCGCCTGCCCTTCCAGGAATACGAACTCTCTCACCTTAACTCTTTGGAGGGGATTAGTCTGGCTGACTTGGAGGGGCCCTGCCGGCTAGGCGCGGCGGAACAGCGCGCTAGGGTGCGCGAACCCCCCCCCCCCCGCCCCCTGCCAGTCGCGCTAACAGGGAAAGTTTTGCCGCGACTGGGGGGGGGGGATTCGCGCAGCGTAGCGCGCTGTTCCTAGCCGGCAGCCTTTGAAGCCTTTGCTTCAAAAGCCTTTGCTCGCTCGCTTGCTCACCCATCGGACGCCAGGTTCCTTCGTCCGGTGGATGGGTGAGAGAGAGAGTAAATACAGCCAGCGGGTTCTCTGGCTCTCTGGTTCCCCCCTCCCTCCCTGTCTCTCTGTGTGTCTGTGCCTCTCTCTGTCTGTCTGTCTCTCCCCCCCCCCACACAAACCTCCTCAGCTCCTGGAAGTAGCCTGACCCGCTACTCTCGCTCTCTCTCTCACCCATCCACCGGACGAAGGAACCTGGCGTCCGATGGGTGAGCAAGCGAGCGAGCAAAGGCTTTTGAAGCAAAGGCTTCAAAGGCTGCCAGCTAGGAACAGCGCGCTAGGGTGCGCGAACCCCCCCCCGCCCCCTGCCAGTCGCGCTAACAGGGAAAGTTTTGCCGCGACTGGGGGGGGGGTCGCGCAGCGTAGCGCGCTGTTCCTAGCCGGCAGCCTTTGAAGCCTTTGCTTCAAAAGCCTTTGCTCGCTCGCTTGCTCACCCATCGGATGCCAGGTTCCTTCGTCCGGTGGATGGGTGAGAGAGGCTGAGGAGGCTTGGGTGGGTGGGGGGAGACAGACAGAGAGAGAGAGGCACAGACACACAGAGAGACAGGGAGGGAGGGGGGAACCAGAGAGTGACAGACACACAGAGAGACAGAGAGTGGGAGGGAGGGAGAGAAAGATAGACAGACAGAGAGAAAGAGAGAAAAAGAAAGAGAGACAGAAAGGAAAGAAAGAAAAAAGAGAGAGAGAAAGAGAGAAAGAAAAGAGACAGAAAGAGAGAAAGAGAAAGAAAGAGAGAGAGAGAAAGAGAGAAAGAAAGACAGAAGGAAAGAAAGAAAAAGAAAGAGAGAGAGAGAGAACTTATGACCACAATTAAGCCCAAAAGTTTGGTTGCTAACCAAGACCATTGTTAAGTGAATTTCACATTTTCCAAATTGGCCACTCCCACCCGGTCACATGGCTGGCAAGCCACTCCCACCCGGTCACATGGCTGGCAAGCCACTCCCACAAAGCAGGCCACACCCACAGAACCTGTTCCAAAAATTTTGAAACCCACCCTGCTGTGTACAACCATTTCCATAACTAGATTGGGCTTCTTATATTAGGTTATTTCTGTTTGCTTTCATAACCCTGAATTTCTATTAATATTTCCTATTTTATATATATATGTAAATCTATCTTTTATACCTTAGATTCAGGGGTGAAGTCCAGCAGGGTCTGACCGGTTCTGGAGAACCGGTAGTGGGAATTTTGAGTAGCTTGGAGAACCGGCAAATGCCACCTCTGGCTGGCCCCTGAGTGGAGAGGGAATGGGGATTTTGCAGTATCCTTCCCCTGCCACGCCCACCAAGCCACGCGCACAGAAAAGGTAGTAAAAAAAATTGAATTTCTCCACTGCTTAGGTTATAATTCTTTGAAAAACCACACAATCATTTCTCAAAGGAAAATTAAATTCTGGCACAGGTGCAAATACACCTAGATCATCTTCTTACTGCATTTTGTTGTAATTCCTTCTTTGTAAATATTGGGGTGGGGAAGAGAAAGGTGATGCTTTTTATGTGAACAGAAAGCCACTGGAAATAAAATTAAACATTGTGCCCCTCCACCAACTTTTAAAGCACTGTGGAAATTTAAAGTGTCAGCTGCAGTTAACTCATGTAACCATCTGATATAGCCCATGGATTACAGTAAATAATATTAAAGTTGCATGCCACAAAATGAATGGCCATAGAAATGTTTTAAATAAATAACAATAATAAATTGTATTACTTGCTAGAATTAATATCATTGGGAAAAATAAAATGTGGACTGTAGTTCTTTCAAGTAAAATTATTGGTAATAAATTGGTTTTGGACAGCAAAATAATTTATATTCATATCTCAAAAATAAATATTTCTCCTTTTTATGGATTAATACAATACATATAGATCTAACAAAATGACTTTTGACTGATTCTTAGATTTCCAAATCCAAACCTTGCACTTGTTCTCCTCCCTACATACCCACAAGAGGTACACACAACTGTGTTGCTTTGGAATTGGCAAATCAGCGTCAGAGTTTTGCAGAGTATTTTGGTCCAAGCCAGAAAGGATGGAGCTGCCATCTCACCAACAGGAAGCCAAGTATTCTAGACCGCTGATTCCGGCTTCACACCAAAGCAATGTACAACCTTAGTTGATATAACACCCAGGAATTCCATGTTGTAAATTGCAAAACAACAATATCTGAATATTCACAAGTCAAGACTGTTGCATAACCCAATATGTTAAAGTTGGCAAAGACTGAACATAACATTTCAAAATGATACTCAGCACCAAAGTACCACGCAAACAACAATTAATTCAACCTTTAAATTACACCCTTTGAAGCAGGTGTGCAAATACCAGTTTCTTTCATCCATACTGAAAATTGAAAGGAAGCTTAGCTGCTTTGCTCCCAGATGCCCTGATTGCATGGAAGAGGCAAGATCTCTCATCAAGATTAATTGTATTTTCTTGGCTGGCTGATAGGAACTGCTTTCTGCATTAGAAGCCGTAAACAAAAGGCTGCAAGCAAAGACTGTTTGCAGTGCAGTGGACTTGAGTCATCTGAGCCTTCCACCTGGAGGCTTCTTGATCTAGAATTGAACTAGATGACCTACAACGCCCCTTCCAACTCTGTTATTCTATGCCAGAGATCAGCCCAAGAGGTCTGGCTGCCTGAAAAGAACTCACAGATGCTGCCTCTGTCCCAAATCCTTATCCTTGATGCACTCAGTTGCTGTCTCCCAGCAGTCAAATGGGGGGCAAACCTGTTTCTGAACATTGCCAAGTGCTTTTAATGAACGTGGGCTAGCCATATATAATAATAATAATAATAATAATAATAATAATAATAATAATAATAATAATAATAATAATAATAATAATAATAATAATAATAATAATAATAATAATAATAATCTTTATTGTCGTTGTAAAAATTACAATGAAATTGGTTTTAACTTCACTGGTGCAAAATTCTAACAGAAACAAAAAAGAGAGAAAAGAAAAAAGAAAAAACTAGCATGTGCATGGAGTGATTGCGGTTGAATTTAAAAGTCTCACAGCCCATGGATAGAAGCTACCTTTAAACCTGTTCGTTCGGCTGGCTATACTTTGATATCTTCTGCGTGATGGTAGAAGGGCAAAGAGATACCAACCAGGGTGTGAATCATCTTTGAGAATCTTCCTTGCTCTGCTAAAGCAGCGAGATCTGGCGATGTTATCCAGTGATGTCAGAGGGCAACCGATGGTTTCGAATTGATCACTCTCTGTAGTGCCTTCCTCTCTGCAACTGTTAAACCAGCATACCACACTGTGATACAATATGTGAGGACACTTTCTATGATGGACCGATAGAAAGAGGTCATCAGCCGTTGTTCCACCTGATTTTTCCGCAGGACTCTAAGGAAATGAAGTCTCTGTTGAGCTTTTCCAATCACCAGAGACGTGCTGTTTTTCCAGGTGAGATCTTGGCTAATAAGCACTCCTAAGAATTTAAAAGAGGAAACCCTCTCCACACAACCCCCCTCGATATACAGTGGGGCAGGTTCCTCTCTGTGCCTCCGGAAATCTAGCACCATCTCCTTTGTCTTGCTAGTATTTAGATGTAAGTTGTTTCTTGAGCACCATGCGGATACCTTCTGGACTTCTTCCCTGTATGCTGATTCGTCCCCTCCAGTTATGAGGCAGAGGGTATTAGAAGGTAGCCTATAAGATACTAGCATATGTACACAAGGCTATAATCAAACTCCCTGTCCTGCATTAGTCCTTCCACAAAGCAGCCTGCATTTCAACAACTGACCCATCCTTAGCACTGCATAAAGCCTACATCCCCAAAGGCTCTCAACCTTGGCAATGTTAAGGCCCAGGAACTGGCTGGCTGGGGAATCCTGGAAGTTAAGTCCACCACTTTAAAGTTGCTAAGGCTGAGAACCCCTGCTCAAAGGTCTCTGAGCTAGCAGCTAGACCTTCCAGAGCTCAAGAGGTTGCTCTCAGTCTCGTGATTTTTTTCTGAAGAGAGAAAACTGGCAAAACAAGGTTAAGGGCAGCCCTAGGAATCTCAGGGGAAAATCCCACATTGCCCACTTTCCCCCCCCTCCCCAAAGTATTTCTCCTCCGAAAGAGCACTTGTCTTCATCTCAGCCCCAGCTGAAGACCTCCAGCACAACTGAGAGAAACCCCTTCCAGGCAGAGCTTAATCTGGCTCTCCTCAAATCCAGCTGCATGGAGCATCTGAGACTGCTCTATCTCATAGTTATACAATTCATGCAATCTTTGCATATCTTAATTTATTTCAGTTTCTGCAATTGTAAAATCGTTCAGTGGGAAGATGCTTAAAAATCTTGATAAATTTACAAAACCAGAAGCTTCAGTTGACCTGTTTTCATCATTCTCTAATTTTTGTGATCATGTGATGATTACGAATAGTATATAAAGCGTCAGGTCAGGGCTGATAACCTGTCCCACCAATCCCAGTGCTTCCCTATTAGGTGGCAGTTATCTGGCTGAACCGGGGTGCCGGAAACCACCGCCACTCAGTCTTGGACGGGTTGAACTTGAGTTTGTTACTACCCATCCAGACCCGTACGGCCTCCAAGCACCAGGACGATGCTGTCTATCCCGCTTTTTTCTAGCTTACCAAGAAGTAGGTTATGGTCTACTTTGTCAAATGCCTTGCTAAATAAGTATATTCTGTCTACAGCATTTTGCTGATCTACTAATGTATCAAAGAATGAACTGATTGGTTTCACATGATGTTTTTAACAAATCCATGCTGACTTCTAGTTATTACTTTACTCATTTCTAGATGTTTGTGAACATCTGTTTTTTTATCATCTTTTCCAGTATCTTCCTGGATATTGATGGGAGGGTGATTGGTCTGTAGTTTCCTGGGTCTGTTTTTCCCCCTTTTCTTTTTTGAAGATGGGAACCACATCAGCTCTTTTTCAGTCCTCTGGTAATTCCCCGATGCTCCAGGATTTTTTGCTGTATCCCAGCTCACCCACCCAAAACGGCAGCATGTCATGTCAATAAAGCACAGGAGAAGTAACACAGAAAATAAATGTTTATTGATATGTAGTGTAAAAGGGAGATTAGAAATACATAAATGCCTCCCAGAGAAAAGAGAATAATACTTTTAAGTATTAGTACATCAAAACGAGACAATTATTGTCAGTTGTTCAAGTTGCTGAGAACAAGAGCACTTGGTGAATTGGTTAATCTAAGTCTTCCAGAAGAGCAAAAAAAGAGGCATTCTCTGACGTTCTCAGAGTCAACCTTCCCCAAAGACATTTTAATCCCACCCAATCTATGCACAGGTTAACCTTCCCCATTTCCTTTCCTCTGTTTATAATCAAATTTTCTGAGGTGACAATTCCTGTCACGTCAGAAAAATGGCAATAGAGCCCACAGCCGATTGCAGTCCAAAACACTCTAATTCCCTGTGCCTGGAACGTCCTCTTTGCAAAGGGCAAAGGGCAGGAATGCCCAGTTATCTGCAATTCTGGAAATCAAGGCCTTTGTGTTTGATCAGCATTGTGAATGGCAGAGTAAGCTGTCAGTTTGTTGAAGCAGCACCACAGCCAATCTCCAACTGAAGGATGCTTGTGGCAAGAGACACTCTTGCCAATCAATGAGCCATCTTCAGAAATCCATCAGGGTGACGCCCTGTCTTAGCACACAAATACCTCCAACCGGCACAATGTGGCTTTGCAATTATTCAAGATCATGTTCAACTTCAGACCTTAACGTAAGTAACTGGCATTTTTGAAGCAATCTGCTTTTAATATTTCCATATAAAAAGATGGGGTGTTTTTTCCCCAGAAACCCAGAACACCATATATCAGCTTTGGGAACTATTGCAAAGTTACTTAAAAAGCAACACCAAACTTTCCAGTCCTTTATATTTTTTCCTAAAACACATAACATCTATGCCAAGTTAATTTTCTCACCAAAAGGCTTTGCCTGCATAAATAATATCCTTTATAGTGGATTATCATACATAATTTACAAAATACTGTATTTTAAGGTGCTATTAATCACCTTAGCATAAAATCAAAGAATTTGAGCAATTGGGTCCATTATTTGAATCCAACTAGCACAAGCTAAGGCACAGGCCTCACAGCAGGAGCAATGTTTCCCCAGAGGAAGGGGTCTTTCTGGGCGCCCCTTTCAGCAGAGTTCCCCAATCCAAGTTGAATGGAGCCACAGCTGACAGCTGCGGCCACCAGTTCATCAAATATATGTAAGGACCCAATTAGGTTCCCTGGGTAACTGAACAGACTTGTCACTCTAGGAAGAGAGATGCTCCCCCCCCCCCCCCCCAGCAAGCCACAGATCTGGAAAGGACAAACTGGTCTTTGGCCCTTGACCCGCCTCCAACTCCTGGCTGCAAAGGGGGGTCCGGCAGCACAGCCAAGCCCACTACAAGAGGCACAGCTATTCTTTAGTTTTGCATTTTAAAAAAAACTTTAAAAATTTTTCCCAACTACTTTGTTAATTAGCTTATTTGTAAACAGTTTATTTCTTCTTTTTAAAAAAATGATCAAACACAATCTTAGGCTACTGTATTTCAAAGTTTCAAACAGCTTTCCATTTTTATCTATCCCAGTCCTGCTGTCCTTAAAACTACAAATAAATCAGTAATCAACACTCTGTGAAAAACTATTGTAAAAAGCAAAATATCATCTGATGTATTTTTCTCTCATGAAAACAGCAATAAAAAGGAATGACTACTTTTAGCTAGTCTTCAAAGAGGCAGCTTGGCCAGCCTAGCCGCCGTGGAACACAGGGCCAGTCCCAGGAGGACACCTTCAGTCTGGTCCAGCCCCCCACCTTGGAAGGCCCACCGCTCTGAGCCCCTGACACCTGCAAGGAGGGGGAGGGGAGATGTCTGGGCAGGGCAGGATTAGCTTTCTTTTAGAGCTGTCAATCCGACATTCAGGAGAACTTGGCTTTGGTCATCATTTTGACTACCTATAAATAAAAACTTCTAATTTTTCAAATCACGAGTGATCTTTTCATTTTTGTTTTTTTGTGTAAAAAAAAATCATATTCCTGTTACAAGCAGCTGGGGGCGGGGTTTACCAACTCCTAAGCATTAAGGGAGGTTAAGAAGTTGGCAAAGTTGCCTGCAGCCTGAGGAGCCAGCCAGAGCCTCAGTTCCCCTAGCAAATCAGTCCCTGTCGCATGCGAATGATCTGGAGCAAGGCTGCCTGCACATCTTCATCCATGTGACCCTGCAAAAGTGAAAGGAGACCTTTAAAAAAGTAAACTACCAAACATTGAAGACACTCCATTCTTCTTCTGAAGTTGGATTGCTTGGCTAAGTCTCCTTAAAGGATCCAGGAGTCACTCTCAAGCATGAGAGCCATTGTCCTGGAAGAAGTCACCCAGGCCAAGCGACCCCCTCCCTCCCCAAAGCCCCTGCAAGGTCACGCACCTGAACAGCACTCAGAAGGTGTGTCCGGTATATTGAGATGACTTCTTGGTGCTGCCTGTCAGCATCCTAAAGCAAAGGAATCTTCCATTAATTTTCTACCTGCAATGATCCAGCTGATTGGCTTCACTCTCGTGGATGAGAGGTGAGAAATTAGACAAGGGATGATGCTTCTGAGACCCCCTAGAAATCCCTCCGGAGGTTTTGATCCACTGCTGACAGTGAGGAGCACTCCTTGGGGCTCTCTGAGCTTGCTTGATTTCTTGCAGAGTAAAATATTGGCGTACACCAGAAAAAAAGTATAAGGAAAATATTTAAAAAGCTGGTGGGCTCCAGGAGAAGAGCCTTCTAAGTGGCTTCTGCCCTCTGGAACATTTCCCCCCCTTCCCTCCCGACATTTTCTAAGCGCCTTAAGACTTGGCTATGCCAGATGGCCTGGGGATCCAATGGAGGAGTTTCATACTGGAGGTGACTGATGAATTAAAACTTAATCCCATCTCCCCACCAGGAGGTGGGATTAAGTTTTAATTCATCAATCACCCTGCCCTGCTTTTTCCCATCTGATGTAAATGATTTTGTTAATGATTTTATCCACTGTGTTCTGTGATTGTCGGTTTTTAATGCTTTTAATTTTTTTATGCTGTAAGCCAAAGTCGTTGGCTATAAGATTGGTGGAAAATAAATTTGTTAGACAGAGAAACAAGACAGCCAGTCAAGGAACCCTTTGTGCTCTCTGTTTGCTTGCAAACCAGCAGTGCACTGATGGGATCTGGTCAGGTCATGAAATATCTGCAAGGAACGACCAAGGTCAGAGAGGACCCACAGCTCCACTGGAGCTATTGTGATGTCTCCCTTGGACGACTCCTCTGATTCTTCCTTGGAGGCCAGCTCAAGGGAGGATGAGCTCATTCCTGCCATGTCAGGAACTGGGTTAATTAATGACTCTGAACAGCCAGCCAAAAGAAATTTACAGGCGGCTTCGGCTGGGGACAGCTTGCAGGTCAGTGAGGAAGAGCTACCTTTCATAGTAGATCTGAGAGCACACAAGACAGAGAAAAGACAAGAGCATTGGAGATCTGCCAGATTAATCAGGAGAAGATCCTTTTCCTGTCTTGATGGGTTGCACTGGAAGTCTCTTTATCACAGAGGGAAGTGTTTCTGCAAACAACATATTTCATGTTTGGGTGTGAGTTCCTTGTGCTTCCTGCTTGACTTTGTGCCTTGGAGACTATGTTGGCCTGGTGGAGTTAGGGTTGTTTGGTGGACTTATTTGTTGGAGTCACTTTCCACTGTTTCAGGGACTATCGGCCATTGCTTTGTGGACTAACCTTGGCTTGTTTCTCGTTCGATTTATTTGGGAGAATTCTGAGGCTGGTTGAAGGGAACATTAATAAACTCTCTACAACCACACTTGTGTGTGAGAGAGAGGCAGCACAGCAATATGTATTGTCTTTTATAGGAAACAAGTGTTAATGGAAAGGAGGGGCCATGCACTCACAAGCAGCATTCAGGTTTCTTCTGCAGATGTGCAGAGTGGCAAGACATGCAAGGATTGAGAGATTATTTTCCCTCCTAACACGCTGCAATGGGTCCTGGTGTCCCAGATCCCTACTTACAGCCAGCTGCTGCTGCAGAGTCTTCACCTGGTTCTGGAGCACTTCCATCTGCGGATTTTGTCTCTTTGCAGGAATGTTGTTGGTAAGCTGGGAGAGGCCATTAAGAGCCTGTTTGAGCCGTTCCACATCATTGAGAAGCTCTGTTATCTTCAAGAGAGAGGGTGATAAAATTCCAATGAAAAGAACAAGAAAGCCCTGCCCTCCCGTCACCCCCGGCCCACAAATAAGGAGGAAAAATACCACCGAACCCCTGGGACTTGGGCACGTTCACCCAGAAGGTCAGAAGTTCCGCTTTGCCCACAAGAGGGCTGACCCTGTTTTTACATGGAATTCTTGCCTGATATCAAAAGGCAGGAAGTAGGAAACAACTGCAGGCATCTTCACACTGAGCAGCTCCTCTCAGCTACACCACCGACCCCAACTGCAGAAGGAAGAAGCCACCCAACTCCAGGGAGACTTCAGGTCAGAAAATCAAACTCCCGAGAGTTTTAAGATGATGACTGACCAATGTTATTTTTTACTAAATGGCAATGCTGTGAAAATGCAAAGTCCCCTCAGAGCTTGCCAGCAGCTATGCTAGTGACTGCATGGAAGCGACCAGGAGCCTAAATGGAGACGCTGGGCATACGACTACTGTAATTTTACAACGGCAAGTTTAGACAATCTTTTTAACCTAGAGTAGGGTCCTATGCAGCTTTTCCCAAGCTAGATGTTTTCATCATCAGAAAAACTCCAGGAAGGGCTTCCATAAATTGTAGCAGTTTTTTCAAATTCCCCAAATGTCAGAGGAAAATGTATGCAATGCTGGCACCAAAACCTGATGGTGCAGCTTTTGCTCACCTGGAAATCCCTGTAAAGGTCCCCAAGAGTTCAGGGCAGCTACTGGCAATTTAATGTCCTTGGGGGTTTCCATAAAGTACTTTTGGGGGATTTATAAATACAACGTTGTGTAATCATGTGTTCTAGATGCAACAAGCAATGCTTCTCTAATGCAACTCCATTCCAAAGCTACTGAAAGGAGCCAGCCTGGCTCTCCTCTGCGCCTCCTCAGGCATCTCAACTTCCCCCTTTCAACTGGCTCACCTTGTTATCTTTGGCCTCCACCTGCTTGGCAGACTCCTGGATCCTTTTCTGCAACTCCACAATGGTGTCCAGAGACTTGTCACACCGCTCTTTCTGGTCTTTGATTTCCTGCTCAATGTTGACATTTCTTGGCTGAAGCAGCTCCTTCTCCTCCTTCAAGGATGGCGCCTCTGCATTGGCCTTCAGCGAATCATGCTGCAGCTTCTCCATTTTTTTAGTCAGCTCAGCCAGTTTCTCAGCCATGCTGCTCACCTGGCCTTCCAGCCTGCTTCTCATCCTCTTGTGCTCAGATGCCTCCACCACCTCTCTCTTCTCCAGCTTGCTTAGTGCTTGCTTCGTTCTCTGAAGTTCAGACTTCAGCTGGGAGATCTCTTCTTTTCTGCTTTGGTTTTCTTCCTCCTTCTCTCTCCATCCGGACTGGAGAATTGCCATTTCCTTCTGTAGCCTTTCTTTGACTTGGGAGTGTTCTGCCAGAGGCACCGATGTGGCCTGTAGATGGACCAGTTCCTGCTGCAGCTCTTGAGCTCTCTGCAGCTCTTGCTGGTTGCTGGTTGCCTGGCTGTGGAGTTCTGTTTTCAGGTCCTCAATGGTGCAGCTGAGCTTCCTCTCCAGGGCCTCCACCTGCTCCAGAGGAACATACTGGCCCTGCAAGCGGCTCTGCAGGAGAAGCACCTCTGAGTGCTGCCTGGCACTCTCCTCCTGAAGCCTCTCCTTCTCTCCTGCGAGCTCAGCAAACGTTTGCTGCAGCTCCCTTAACTCCTTGTTCAGGTCATCCACCTTGCTTGCCAACATTCCCTCCATTTCATGATACTTCTCTGCAAGGATATAGTTTTGCTGCAGATCAGTTTGGACAGTCAGGATCCCAGCTGTTAACGTTCTGATTTCCTCCGTGTGTTTCTGGATTTCTTCCTCTTTTATCCTGAGCTGTTCCCCCTGTTCCAGGAGCTGGTTTTTCAGCTCCATCACAGTTGACTCAAAGTCCCGCTTCTTTTCATCCAGACTGGCAAGGGGAGCATATTTGGACTTGATGCATTCTTGAATCAAGTCAATCTCCTTCTTCTGGGCTTCAATTTCTGCATGCAATTGGACCACTTCGTCTTGCTTTTCTTGGTACTTTGCCAGCATTGCAGAGTTGCTTCTCTGAAGGTCCTGAATATTTTTATTCAGAGCAGCGACTTTACTGTTATGGTCTTTTGTACTGAGATATTCAACCTGTATTTGACTTTGCAGCCCCCTCAACCTCTGCTTCAGTTCACCGTTCTCTTCATTTACTTTCAGATATTCCTGCTTCACCTCTTCCATCTTCCCTTTCAGGTCTGACAATTCTTCATCTGTTCTTTCCAGCATGGTGTTCAGGGTAGTTTTGGTCTCTTCGTGAGTTTCTGAAGAGACATACTGCTCCTTCATAACATCTTGGAGAGCCGCATTTTTAGTTACCAATTCAGAAACTTTGGCCTGCTCTTTTTCGTATCTTTTGCTAAGTTCATGAAGTTGCTTTTGCAAGTCTGCCAAGGTAGATTTTAAGATTCCCATTTCCTTCTCATGCTTTTCAGGAGGAATGTAGCCTGTCTGAAGCTTACTGACCTTCTCCTGCAGGCACAGCTTCTCCGCTAGTAGTTTCTCTGTTTCTCCTTTATACCGGTGATATTTTTCAGTGGTTTCCGTCACCTTCTTGTTCAGCTCTCCTACCACTTTCCTTGTGTCTTCATTGATCTTCAAAGGAACATACTGGGTCTTCACCTCACCCCTGAGGGTCTCCATCTGCTGCTTGAGGAAGCCATGGTCTATCTGAGCCCTGTCTAGCGCCTTCTGCAAGGCTTGGTTTTTCTGTTTCAGTTCCAAGTGCCCTTTCTCAAGCTCACGGGCCCTTTGCTCATATCTGCTTCTGACATGCTTATGTTCCTCTGGCTTCACATAGTGAGCAAACTGAGCTTTCTGCTTCTCAAGCTCCGTCCTGAGATGCTGAACTTCTATGCACAGCTTTTCACGCTCTTTCTCCAACTCTGCTAGCTTCCAGTCCTTCTCATCAATTTCACTGGACAGAGAACTCTTCATCTTTTCAAATTTGTTAGCCAATTTCACTGCCGTTTCCTTCAGCTGCTCTTCGGCTTCGGAAAAAGTCCTCTCCCTTTTTTCACGTTCCCCCTTCAACATACCGAGTCCTTTCTGCAACTTTTTGTTTTCCTCCACCAGCCTTGCTTCATCTCGTCTGAATTCTTCCACTAATAGCTCATTCTGCTTCAACTGATTCCTCAACTTGCCCACTTCAGCCGAGGCTCCCTCATACTTAGCCTTCATGTCTTTCAGCTGCTCCTTCAGCTCCTCAGCCACCTTAGTGCTACCTGCAGCAGCTTCATTTGTCAGGTGGTCCTTCAAGGCAAGGAAGTGGGTCTGCATCTGCTTCACTTTCCCTTCTGAATCAAACATTCTCTTCTGCACATCTTTTAAAGCATCTTCCAGTTGTTTTATCTGCTGATCTGACTCTTGCTTAATTCTTTCACACTCGGAGACCAGGGCTTTGCATTCTGCAGTCTTGTGGGACAGCTCGGCCTGAAGCCTGCTGAGGTCACCTCTTGCTGCCTCATAACAGCTCTTGATGCTGCTGAGCTCTCGCTTGAGAGTCTCGGAGGTGCCACACTGTGTTGGGCTTAAGAGCTCTAAAGGCCTCACCATTGATCGGCTCTGGAGATTAGCAGGTGGCAAAGCAAGAGTTTGCTTTAAACAAAACAAAGGTATTTGTTAAGTTTCATACAATTGTTTCTATAAAACCTTAACTTTAACATTTTTTATGCAAAAGGAAAAGCCTCCTCTAGTTCAACTATGGCTGTGATGGCCAACCTTTTTCTTATGGCGTGCCAAAATTGTGCATGCGCATGCTATCATGCGCGCATGTGTGACCCCACCAATTCAATTTCCCCTCCTCCTGTGCATGCTTGCACAACCCCTCCCCAGGCTCCAGAGGCTTTCTTGAAGGCCCTCCGGAAGGCGGAAACGGATCGTTTCCAAACTTCCAGTTGGCCCATTGGGCCTGGTTTTTGCCCTCCCCAGCCTCCGGAGGCTTTCCTGAAGCCTTGGGAGGGTGAAAACAGCCTCCTCCAGAAGCCCAAAAATCAGCTGGCGTGTGCACACACGTGCGCTGGAGTTGACTGCTAGCGTGCCATCAAATATGGCTCCACATGCCACCTGTGGCACATGTGCCATAGGTTTGCCATAGCAGAACTATGGTGCTTTGAATGCTACACTCCCAAGTTCATTCCATCTTTTTCAGATTAAAAGGCAGGCCAATGTTGCTTAGAAGGATGGAAAATATGATGCCTTGTTGGATCACCAATTATACTTAGGATAAAAAGTAGAAAATAGGTGTAAGGATATACCTCCACTAACAAATGTATTGCCTCTAAATTTTACTTAACTTGGAGATTAAAATAGCACCCTCATTTCCAGATATACACTGTCAGCACTGGAAGAGTGTGAAGTTCAACAACTCCCCAGCTCAGAGAGAGCACAAGTGGGCCAATGTTTGTAGCCAATGGCCATGCAAAGCATTTGAGAAGGGTTCGGAGCAGGGGTGAATTTCAGCAGGTTCTGACAGATTCTGGGAAACCAGTAGCAGAAATTTTGAGCAGTTCGAAGAACCGGCAAATAGGGAATGGAGATTTTGCAGTATCCTTCCCCTGCCCCCCCCCTCCCCCCCAGAACTGGCAGTAAAAAAATTGGAATTTCACCACTGGTTCAGAGGCTGCAGCAAGTGGGCCCACAATGAAAAAGAGATAGCCTAGATCAGGGGTGTCAAACTCAAGGCCTGGGGGTCGGATCCGGCACACAGGATGCTTAGATCTGGCCTGTGGGGGTGCCCTGGAAAGGACCAGCCCCTGGTGCCTCTACCAGTGAAATCTTTTTGCTAACAGAGGGCCGCAGAAAGCCATTACGGCCAAAATCGGAGCATCAATGACTGATGCTGAGCTGGCCACGCCCACCCCAGCAATGCCCCCTGGCCACACCCACCCACCCTCCCTCCCAGCCCCCTGAGGTCAAATACAGCCCTGATGTTTTTATGAATTTCTCACCTCAAAAGGGCAGAAAAGCCAACTGTCGACAGCCACAGTTGCAGGGGGGATTGACAGCAAAAGAAAGCAGGGGGAAGAGGGCAATTGGGGGGGGGGGGCATGTTCTCACTTCTCAAAGCCCCAGCCTCCTCATGGGTGGAGCTACAGAAAGATCTGCTGAGGAATGTGGCATCTCCAGGGGTTGCCCAATAACAGACTTAGATGCCAAATAATACATGGATCGCATTTGGAAAGCAAACTGGAGTTGCATTGGAACTAAGAGCATTCAGGTACCTGGGATCCTGCAGAATAGCCTGGGTCCATCATTAGTACATTTTCTTTTCCTTGAGAAAAACAGAACACGTTCCTTCTTTAATTTGAAACAAATGTCCACATATTATATTTTCAAAAAGAAAAGAAAATCAAATGCATACACTGGTTGCACCAACAATTTTGAAATGGTGTTCCATCTCTTCAGATGCACGAAGTATTTCCATATGCTTGCATAAACATTTGGGAGGTGAAAAACACAGTACTAATTACAGTAAGCTTATTAAAGCAATATTAATGATCTAGTACTGGCTTTATACAGAAGAGTTGTTACCACAAGCTATTACTATTGTGAGTTATAAAACATTATTTTATTTCAGCTACAGGTGATAGATCTGAAAATCAAGATAGTTTAACAGCTCCAGAATGGAATCTGAGACTCCAAGAATGAATGGCTACTTTAAAGTTAGCAGCTGAAACCAGACGGATTACATCCCAGGATTTTGAAAGAGCTGCCAGATGTGCTCTCAGAACAACTGAACCATGTCTTTCAGAGCTCCTGGAGCATTGGATACTACACTTGATCTTAGCCAAAAGGTTGAGAAGCCATAGGCTGACAATGCTACTGGAGCATTGGGGAACTATCTAAGGACTGGAAAAGAGTTGATGGGGTTTCAATCTTCAAAAAGGGAAAAGGTGTGGATCCAGGAAACTACTGACCAATCAACTTGACAGATACCTGGATGAAATCCTAGAAACTATCGAGGCAATTACTAGAAGCCAACAGGGATTTAAAAAAACAAATCATACCAGAGAAACCTTATTGCCTTCTTCAACAAGTGACTAAATTAGTGCATCAAGGAAATGTCGTGGACATAGTTTACTTTAGCAAGGCAGTTGACAAAGTACAGTTGCAAGAAAAAGTATGTGAACCGCTTGGGATTACGTGGAGTTTTGCATGAATTGGTCATAAAATGTGCTCTGAACTTCATCTAAGTCACAACAATAACAAAACACAGTCTGCTTGAGAGACCGCTTCCACCTTCCGGAGGCGACGGACGGGTTTTCTTGATTCGTCCGCCGCTTGTCTTCTCTAGTGGCCCCTTCGGGGGTAAGGGGCTCTTGTAGGGAGCCCCAACCGTAAGAGCGGCTTGCGGTGAAATCCCCACCCCGACGGCGGTTGGGGGGGGTCGTTCCCGCTTCGCTCCAGGAGCCGGAGAACAGAATGCGGGGGGAAGAGTTCCTGTTGCTGAAGGATCACTGGAACCGCAGAAATTGAAGCAGCGGGCTGAAAAGCCGGAGTTGGTGGAAGTGCCGAGGCTCCGTTGCAACAGAGTGGCTTGTGAGTTGGTTTCTGAACTTTTGAATGTTTTCAACTTTTTAAAAAGAAGAATAGAGGGGGGAGTTTGTTAAAAAAAACCTCTCGGAACAAGCGGTGATTTAAAATGCTCCCCGGGCGCGGGGAGAGGGAGAAAGTAACATCCGGCTATTTAACAAGTGAAAATGAAAGTGTTTGCTAAATGTGGATTCACGGTTGATACTTTATATCTGAATCTTGCTACAGCAGAAATGGACTTTCACTAATTCTTCTCAAACGCCAAAGAGGCGGGAAAATGGCGCTTCTTTGTTTCCAGTAAGAAACTTTTTTGCTTACTTTTTAAACGTTCCTTCATTTTTACAGCACTGCAAAACTTATACACATGCCATCTCAGTGAATCTCGGGATTTCTCCTATTGTGTGCCTTCTTTTTTCATTGGACTTGATTGTAAAAAATTTTCTCTCTGGACTTTATGGAATTTATATTTTGAACTTAGACAAGACTTTTCCCTTTTCTTCGATCTCACGGACTGCCAGCTCTTCAGACGCCATCTTAATTACAAGAACATAAAACTTTTACCATGGCATCAAAGAAGCCTCCACATGGAAAAACTCTTTCCGCTCCAGCCTCATTAAGAGCCAGTCCGGACACACAGCAGCCTAAGATAAGTGCAATGTTGCAAAAAGAAACACCGGGAGAGGCTTCTCAACTATCAACAATAGAAAAAAATCTTCAAGATATAAAGAAATAAAAGAAATTCGGAAAGATATGATGAGTTCAAGATTGGAACTTTTGGAGACACAGAGAACACTAATGGAAAATAAAGAAAAAATTGATGGTCTGGAGGGTGGGGCAGTTGAGATGAGGGAGGAGATAAGGGATTCCAAAAAAGAAATGGTAGAACTTGCTGGTCATATGTCTAGAATGGATTTTGAAAGAATGTCTTATTTTTTAAGGTTTCAAAATGTTCCCGAATTACCTTCAGAAAATTTAAAAGATTTAATGTCTACAATTTTAGCAGATTATACTAAAAAGAATAAGGAATATATTTGGGGGGACATTGACCTGATTTACAGAATTAATTCAGCATATGCCAGAATAAATGACGTACCCAGAGAGATACATATTAAATTTGTAAGAAGGTCAACAAGGGATGAGATTCTGAGAGCACAGAGAGATGGCGCTCTGATATAAATGCAGAATGAGATTGCTATTTTGAAACAAATCCCAAAAAAGATTCGAGAGATTCGAAGGAAATATTGCTCCTTATCCAAAAAACTATATAAAAAGGGGGTGAGGTTCAAATGGTTAATGCCTGAAGGAATGTTGGTGTACTGGGAGGGGGGAAGAGTAAGAATTAAAACAACTGAAGAGGCCGAAGCCTTTCTTAAAAAACATTCCTCAACCCTGGAGGACGAGAATGGGGGAACGGGAGGGGCCATGGCTCCGCCCACTGGCAGGAAGGAAGAAGATACAATAGCTAAAAGACTCAGATCATAAAAATGATTTTCTTTTATATAGTGTAATCCTTACGGATGTCAATAGAAAACGATTGAATGCATGTAATTTATGATATGATATATATGTATTCCCTTCCACCTTATGCCGAAGAAAAAACCTTACTCTTTGTATGGAGCCCCGGAGGCGACCACCTCCGACATGGAAGCCCTAAAATATTTTTCTTATATCCTACATACCTTTTTCCCGGTTATAAAATTTGTAAAAACCAATAAAAATTGTTATTCAAAAAAAACCAAAAAACAGTCTGCTTAAAATAATACTACAAAAACATTAGATGTTGCCATGGTTTAATTCAGTGCTTCTCAAATAGTGGGGCGGGGCCCCCAGGGGGGGCGCGAGGCTCGGTAAAGGGGGGCGCGTTTGACCTCGGCAGAGGTGTACTTATAACAATTTTATAGACAAATGATACTATTTACAGTCGCGCGGGGGGCGCGAAATGTTTTCTTCTTCCTAGGGGGGGGGCATGACAGAAAATAATTGAGAAGCACTGGTTTAATTGAACATAACATGTAAACATTCACAGTGCAGGGAGGAAAAAGTATGTGAGCCCCTAGCCTAATGACTTCTCCAAGAGCTAATTGGAACCAGGAGTGAGCCAACCTTGACTCCAATCAGTGTGATGATATTGGATGTGTTGCTGACAGCTGTCCTGCCCTTTAAAAACACACACCTGGTTTGGGTTTACTGTAAGGTGACCAGATTTTCAAACTCCCAAAGCGGGACACCGTCGACAGGGCGGGGGGCATGCTCTGGCATGGCACGTGCCTGCGCAGAGGGCATCGGGGCAGGGGCGTGCTCCCACCCGCCCCTGCGGGGTCCCCCTGCCGCCGGCTGGGGCAGGGAGGGGGAAGGTGGCCCGAGCCGGCTGCTGTCAGCCCATCATGCTGGCGTGATGGGCCGAGCTGAAAGTGGCCGCCTCGGGCTGCCTCCCCCTTTCCACCTGAGCCAGCGGCTGTCAGCACCGCCGGGCCGGGCCACCGCCACTGCCTTTAAAGAAGGCCCCGTGGGTGCGGGTGGGAGCGCACCACCGCTCCAACGCCCTCTGCGCAGGTGCGTGCCGCGCCGGAGCGCCCCCCCTCTCCTCGGCCCCGACGCCCTCCCCGCCCGAGCTGGTGCTCTCAGCTATCTGCGCCTGCCCGCAAAAATCAGGAAATTTTGAAGAGGCGGCGGGGCGCAGGACATCTGCTGGTGAACCGGGACTGTCCCGCCAGAAGCGGGACGTCTGGTCACCTTAGTTTACTGGTTTCAAGAAGCACTGTCTGATGTGAACCATGCCTCACAGAAAAGAGCTCTCAGAAGATCTACGATCAAGAATTGTTGACTTGCATGAAGCTGGAAAGGGTTACAAAAGTATCTCCAAAAGCCTTGATGTTCATATATCCACGGTAAGACAGACTGTCTACAAATGGAGAAAGTTTAGCACTGTTGCTACTCTCCCTAGGTGTGGTCGTCCTGTAAAAATGACTGCAAGAGCACAGCGCAGAATGCTTCATGAGGTAAAGAAGAATCCTAGAGTGTCAGCTAAAGACCTATAGAAGTCCCTGGCACATGTTGACACATCTACAATAAGGAAAACATTAAACAAGAATGGAGTACATGGGAGGACACCACGGAGAAAGCCATTGCTGTCCCCAAAAAATATTGCAGCACTTTTGAAGTTTGCAAAAGAGCACCTGGATGTTCCACAGCACTACTGGCAAAATATACTGTGGAAAGATGAAACCAAAATTGAGTTGTTTGGGAAGAACACACAACACTATGTGTGGAGAAAAAAAGGCACAGCACACCAACAGCAAAACCTCATCCCCACTGTAAAACATGGCAGAGGGAGCATCATGGTTTGGGGCTGCTTTGCTGCCTCAGGGCCTGGACGGATTGTTGTCGTTGATGGGAACATGAATTCCAGAGTTTATCAAGACATTTTGCAGGAAAACATACGACCATCTGTCTGCCAACTGAAGCTCCGCAGAGGATGGGTGATGCAACAGGACAATGACCCAAAGCATACAAGTAGTTCAACAAAAAAATGGCTTCAACAGCACAGAATACGCCTTCTTGAGTGGCCCAGTCAGAGTCCTGACCTCAACCCAATTGAAATGCTGTGGCATGACCTTAAGAGAGCGATTCACACCAGACATCCCAAGAATATTGCTACACTGAAACAGTTTTGTGAAGAGGAGTGGTCCAAAATTACTCCAGATCGTTGTGCAGGTCTGATCTGCAACTACAGGAACCATTTGGTTGAGGTTATTGCTGCCAAAGGAGGGTCAACTAGGTATTAAGTCCACAGGTTCACATACTTTTTCTTCCCTGCACTGTGAATGTTTACATGTTATGTTCAATTAAACCATGGCAACATCTAATGTTTGTGTAGTATTATTTTAAGCAGTCTGTGTTATTGTTGTGACTTAGATGAAGTTCAGAGCACATTTGATGACCAATTCATGCAAAACTCCATGTAATCCCAAGGGGTTTACATTTTTCTTGCAACTGTAGTCCTAAATGGAACTACATCTACATGGAGGGAAGCATCCATTGGGGTACCCCAAGGTTCTGTCTTGGGCCAGTGCTCTTCAACATCGTCATAAATTATATAAATAAGGGGATAGAATAATAATAATAATAATAATAATAATAATAATAATAATAATAATAATAATAATAATAATAATAATAATAATAATAATAATAATAATAATATTTAATACTTGTAGACCGCTCCCTCTCCCCATAGGGACTCGGGGCGGTGCACAGGAAGAATAAAAAACAGCAAATATACAAACATTTAAAAACAAATTAAACCTATACCTGTGCTAAAAATCCCCATTAAAACTAAGTTAAACTAAAATAACATTCCCAATTAAATAATACCCCATAGACAGAGAGACTATCCTAGGCCGGCCAGACAGAAAAGATATGTTTTTAATCTTAGACGGAAGGAGCGGAGGTCTGTGGTCGTTCTAATGTCGGGGGGAAGGTCGTTCCAGAGGGCTGGGCCCGCCACAGAGAGAGCCCTTCCCCTAGGCGTCGCCCGCTGACAAAGTCTAGTGGACGGCACCTGGAGAAGTCCCTCTCTCTGGGAGCGGATCGGCCGTGAGGATGTATGAGGCAGGATCCGATCCCGCAGATAGCTAGGTCCCGAGCCATGGAGCGCTTTAAAGATGATGACTAACACCTTGAAGCGCACCCGGAAGACTACAGGCAGCCAGTGCAGCTCGCGCAAGAGCGGTGTTACATGGGTAAACCTTGAGGTTCCCATAATTGCTCGCGCAGCTGCATTCTGGACTAGCTGAAGTCTCCGGGTGCACCTCAAGGGGAGCCCCATGTAGAGAGAGTTACAATAGTCCAGTCGGGATGTCACGAGCGCATGAGTGACTGTGCGAAGGGCGTCCCGATCCAATAGGGGGCGCAATTGATGAAAGGGATCTCATCAACTTTGCAGATGACACCAAGCTGGGGAGGAACAACTAACATTTAAAAAGTAGATTTGAGATCCAGAACAATCTTGACAGACTTGAAGACTGGGCCCTATGCAGCAAAATTCAATTAAATTGTGAGAAATGTAAGGTTTTACACAAAGAGTAATAAAGGCAAGAAGAGGTCTACAGGTTCAACCGAGTCCAACAAAGAGAAAGATTATCCACATGATAGCAGTCTTCCAATATTTGGAGGAGCTAACACAGAGAAAAGGGGAGTCAACATATTCCCCAAAGTACTTGAGAGCAGAACAAGAAATAACAGGTGGAACATCATTAAAGAAAGTTCCAATTTTGGAAAAAGTGCAAAGAATAACTACCGTATTTTCCGGAGTATAAGACACACCTTTTTCCCTCCAAAAAGAGGCTGAAAATCTGGGTGCGTCTTATACACTGAATACAGCATTTTCTGCCTCCCAAAACCCCACACCCTTCACCAAAGTGGCTGTGCATACCCTTATAGAGGCTTTCAGGGGCTGGGGATGGCAGAAATGAGCAAAAAATGGGCTGTTTTGACAAAAAAAGAACCAATTTTAGCAAAAAATGGCCCGTTATTTGCTCATTTGGGGGGGGGCACCCCCCAGGAGCACTCTACAAACCTCCTAAGGGCTATTTGTGCCCTTTTTTTGGAAAAAAAACAACAGACCATTTTTGGGAGGTTTGCAGAGTGCAGAAACTTTTTTTAAAATTGCCTCTTTAAAACCTTGGTGCATCTTATACTCCAAAAATACAGTAAATTAATTAAGGTCCTGGAGACTAAAATATATGATGAATGTATCAGCCGGATCTCCAGCATGGGTTTCTTCAGTGTGCTTGCTATCAGCTGCCATAATAACGGGGATGGGGCCTCAGGTATTTGGGATGGAGCTGGTGTAGTTCCATGAGAACTGAAAGGGAGGTTTGCACTCATGAACTACGGCACTGCGGAGTGGAATTGTTTATACTGTGTCAAGGCCAACTGTCCTAAGACTCCAATGGGAGAAATACCTGAAGACGGGCTGGATGTTGATTGGACTCCCAGTGCTGGACCCTGGGAGGAGGGATTTGGGGTGACTTTCAATCTGTAACCTTCAAGTGTTTTGAATTAGATCTTGCCTCGCTTTCGCTGCTTAGTAAACTTAGTAAAAGTACCTCTATTCTAAATCAATGGAATTGGGGGTTTTCTTTCTTAAGGTTTGAATGGAGGCAGGCTTGACAGAACGGTTGCAGGATTTGGGTATGGCCAGTTGAGAGAAAAGAAGAACTAGAGGTGACATGATAGCAGTATTCCAGTATTTGAGAGGCTGCCACAAAGAAGAGGAAGTCAACTTATTTTCCAAAGTACCAGAAGACAAGACAAGAAGCAATGGATGGAAACTAATCAAGAAGAGAGGCAACCTGGAATTAAGGAGAAATTTCCTGACAGAACAGTTAACAACTTGCCACCAGACGTTTTGGGTGCTTCATCACTAGAGGTTTTTAAGAAGAGACTGGACAGTCACTTTTCTGGAATGGAAGCCTTGTTTACCTCCACAAATACAAATCTAAAAACAATGTCAGAAGACTCATGAACATCAACATTGAGGCAGAGAACAGAAGACAAAGGAGAGGCAAGGAGGGCAGAATATCATATGGTGTTAGAAGAACGAGCCTTCTCTCAACTCTGAAAGGTACAAAATGTCCAGCCTGGGCTATCTGAGTATCTTCCTGTTCTCCATCGCTTGGGAGGCTTCACCAGCATCTGACTGCAAAGGGCAAATCTCTATTTCTTCTGCACATGGACTCAATTCCACTGAGAAGCCTACCAAACCCACATTTCCTCAACTTGCCTCCCACTGCCTGCCTATTGTTTTGGAAGAAGTCTGCTAGGAATTCATCTGCTTCCTGGAAGACAAACACAATTACAGGCTGCAGAAATAAGCGACTGCAAAACTGTACAGAAAGACTGCGTGGTATGCTGAAGAAGATACCAAAAGCTACCTACTGTTATTAAGGTTGCTTCCAGATCCTGCATGTTCACCCTGAAATCACAAAAAACAGATATGGTTTCACATAGCTAATTGGTTGCCAATCAGGAACTTTAAATGAGACTTCTTTCCTTCCTTAAATTCCTTCAGAATTACCAATGATAAAATGCAAGGTAAAATGTACAGAATGACCATTGGCTTACCTGAACAGTCCTTTTCCGTGCGCTGAAGTAGAGTCCAAGCAACGGGTTAAATCCTGACCTCCTACCCAATGGACTGAATTGAATTTCTGGCCACACCTTCCTGTCCCCTCATGCATCCAGATTTCAATGAAGGCATGGTCCAAGGTAAGTAGTCAATGTCATACTGCAGGTAAGTCTCAGATGTCACATGATCAGTCAATTACACAGTTTAGAGAGAAGTCACCAACCAAGGGCGGGTTTGGACTCTCCCACAGCACACAGAAAAGGACCGTTCAGGTAAGCCAATGGTCCTTTTTCCGTGCGCTGCTTGGAGAGTCCAAGCAACAGGACATGCCCAAGCAAAGTTATGTCGAGGGTGGGTGAAAGGGTGACAGTCAAGTCTACTCAGAAGTAGACACAATGGATTGCAGAACCCTTCTGCCAAATTTGCAGAGGCAAATTTGTCTACTTTGTAGTGCTTGACAAATAATGAAGAAGACACCCAAGTTGCCGCCTGCAAATCTCCTCGATCGATGCTTGGGTGGCCCCGGCAGCAGTCGTAGAGGCACTATGTGTAGAGTGCGCTGTAATATGCGATGGCATTGGTTTGCCTTGCTGCTCGTAGGTGAAGGAAATACAAGCTTTGATCCATCTGCCGACCGTGGAGGAGGTGACTTTGTGTCCCACAAATGTCGGTTGAAAAGAAACCAAGAGGGATTCGGATCTACAAAAGGAGGAGGTTCCTTTGATGTACCTCTTTAAAGTTTGGCGAACGTCCAGGGAGTGCCAACGCCGCTCTCTGTGGTCTTTTGGCTTAGGGCAAAAGTCCGGAAGGACAATCTCCTGGGCATGGTGAAAATATGAGTTGACCTTTGACAGGAATGATGGATCGAGCCGTAGAATGACCCTGTCTGGGTGAACGATGCACAAGTCGCTGCGGACAGACAGGGCTGCCAACTCCGAAATTCTGTGAGCCGAGGAAATTGAGACTAGAAAGGTGGTTTTAAGGGTGAGATGTCTTAAGGAAGCATTGCATAGGGGCTCAAAGGGCGAACTGATAAGTGCCCGTAAAACTGTGGTGAGGTCCCAAGAGGGGTAGCGGTAAATAGTTGGAGGGCTGATGTTGGAAGCACCTCATAAGAAACTTCGCACCTCCGGAATCCTTCTGAGTGTTTGCCAGTTAGAGGAGGAGATAACCGTGGATAATGCGGCTACCTATCCTCTCAGGGTATTGGGAGCTAAACCTTTGTCAAGGCCCTCCTGTAGAAAGTCCAGTATCTTTGGAAGGGGAGCCGAAGATGGTTGAATGCGACAAACTACACACCAGCGGGTGAAGGAATTCCAGGTGGTGTCATATATTTTAGTGGTGGAAGCCTGTATGGTTTTGGCAACATTGTCAGAGAACCCAGCCCTTTTCAGGAGGTCCCTCTCAAGTGCCACATGGTTAAGTTGAGGCACTGGGGATCTGGATGGAGGACCGCCCCTTGGCTGAGACCGACTCCTGTGGGATCTTCCATGGGTATACGATAGGGCGGCCCATCAAGTCAGTGAACCAGGTCCATCTTGGCCAGTAAGGTGCCACCAGCAGGACCTCCACGCCCTCGTCCAGAATTTTCCTGATCACTCTCGGAAGGAGGGCCAGCGGAGGAAAAGTGTAAAGTAGGCTGGGATGCCAGGGGCAGCGAAGGGCATCGACCCCTTCTGCCAGTGGACAGTGGAATCTGGTGTAGAAATGGGGCAGATGAGCGTTCTCCGGGGTGGTGAATAGGTCGATCAGGGGAGATCCAAATCTTCTCGAGAGCTGCTGGAAGAGCCGCGGATGCACGTGCCACTCCGAGTGGTCCAGTGTCATCCTGCTGAGCCAATCTGCTTGTACATTGCTCACCCCGGATATGTGCTCCGCCCACAGTGATTGAAGATGTAACTGCCCAGTGTTCTATGGCCTCCACTTCTGCCATGAGCGACTTGGATCTGGTCCCCCCCTTGGCGGTTTATGTGCACCTTTGTCGCTATGTTGTTGGTGAGTATAAGGACATGCTGGCCCTGAACATACTGGTGGAATTGTCGAAGGGCCAGGCATACTGCCCTCAACTCTAACCAATTGATGTTGTGTGAGAGATCTTGACCACTGATCTTGAGCAATGTGATGGTGGAGGTGAGCCCCCCACTCAAAGAGGCTGGCATCCATTGTGATAATCTGCTGAACAAGTTCTTTGAAGAAGGTTCCCTTCATCAAGGCTGGTGATTGCCACCATCTGAGGGATTGATGAACTTTGGGCGGGAGCGTCACCTTGGTCAAAGAGTTGCTGGTGTTGGCTCTCTGCATCAGGAACAGAAACCATTGTAGGTGGCAAGTGTGGAGCCGCGCCCAGGGAACTATGGAAAGCTCCTAGAGGTGATAGCCGAGGCGGCGGTGGAGACCCACAGACTGTTAGTCATGGGGGACTTTAACCTGCCGTCAGCAGGCGAAACCTCTGGGTTAGCTCGGGAGTTCATGGCTTCCATGACAGCCATGGACCTGACCCAAGTAGTTGTAGGCCCTACCCACGAGGGCGGACACACCCTGGATCTAATCTTCGTCTCGGGACAGTGGAGTAGTGATCTGGGAATAGGGGATCTAGTCATCACACCCCTGTCATGGACAGATCACGCTCTCCTTCGGCTCGACTTTCCGATCGCCGCACCTCACTGCGGGGAGGCGGAACCAGACATTCCTATATGGTTCCGCCCCAGGCTCCTGATGGACCCGATAAGGTTCCAAAGGGAGCTTGGGCCAATTCCTGTGGACTTGCCCTGCGACTCGACTGAGGACCTAGTGGCCGCATGGTTAAGTGCGGCCACGGGGGCCTTGGACCGAGTCGCGCCCTTGCGGACTCTCTGGCGGCGACGAACCACCTGGGCTCCTTGGTTTACCGAGGGGCTTAGGGGTATGAAGCGCCACAAGAGACGCCTAGAGAGCAGATGGAGATCTTCTCGCTCCGAAGCCGACCGAACACTAGTGAGAGACAATATTAGGACTTACTTAGTGGCGATAAGAGTGGCCAAACGTGAGTATTGTGCCACTCTTATTGCATCCGCAGATAACCGCCCTGCCGCCCTGTTTGCTGTGACCCGCTCCCTCCTTCAACAGAGGCCGCGGGAAGCCCCTTACAGGGTCGAGCAGAGGAATTTGGGATTTATCTACAGGAGAAAATCACTCGGATTCGGAACGAGCTACCCTCCATCGACAGTGGCCCAGTCGAGCGGGCCGAGGCTGTTCTTGTGACACCATCTTGGGAGGAGTTTGATTTGGTTACCACCGAGGATATGGACAAGTTGTCAAAGAGACTTAGGGCTACCACATGTTTATTGGACCCGTGTCCCTCCTGGCTTGTACTGGCATCCTGGGAGACGACACGAGGCTGGCTCCAGGGCATTGTCAACGCATCTTTGAGTGAGGGGTCCTTGCCTGCCGTCTTGAAAGAGGCGGTAGTAAGGCCCCTCCTCAAGAAGCCGTCCCTGGATCCAGCATTATTAGAGAACTATCGTCCCGTCTCCCAACCTCCACTTTCTAGTGAAGGTTGTTGAGAGTGTGGTGGCTCAACAGTTTCCGCGACACTTGGAGGATGTTGATTATCTAGACCCGCGCCAGTCCGGCTTCCGACCGGGGCACAGCACCGAGACGGCATTGGTCGCGTTGGTTGATGATCTCTGGAGGGCGCGGGATAGAGGATATTCCTCTATCCTAGTCCTATTAGACCTCTCACCGGCTTTTGATACCATCGACCATGGTATCCTATTGCGCCGACTGGGGGGGTTGGGGCTGGGAGGCACTGTTTTGCGGTGGTTCTCGTCCTACCTCTCTGGTCGGTCGCAATATGTGTTGACAGGGGGGCAGAGGTCGGCTGTGGGGTTCCTCAGGGGTCAGTCCTCTCGCCCCTCCTATTCAACACATATATGAAGCCGCTGGGTGAGATCATCCGTGGTTTTGGGGTGGGATATCATCTGTACGCTGATGATACTCAGTTGTACATATCCACCCCAGACCACCCCAACGATGCCGTCAAGGTTATGTCCCAGTGCTTGGAAGCCGTACGGATCTGGATGGGTGGTAACAAACTCAAGCTCAACCCGTCCAAGACTGAGTGGCTGTGGCTTCCGGCGCCCCGGTTCAGCCAGATTATTCCAACTCTGGCCATTGGGGGCGAAACACCGGCCCCCGTGGAGAGGGCGCGCAATTTGGGTGTCCTCCTGGATTCCCGGCTGTCTATGGAAGATCATGTGGCAGCCGTGGCCAGGTTCGCCTGATGCGCCAATTGCACCCCTTACTGGACCGGGGTGCCTTACGCACAGTCACTCAAGCACTCGTCACCTCTCGACTCGACTACTGTAATGCTCTCTACATGGGGCTTCCCTTGAGGTGCACCCGAAAGCTGCAGCTAGTCCAGAACGCAGCCGCGCGGGTGATTACGGGAGCGCCTAGACACTCCCACATAACACCTATCCTGCGCGAGCTGCACTGGCTTCCTGTGGTCTTTCGGGTGCGCTTCAAGGTTTTAACGACCATCTTTAAAGCGCTCCATGGCTCGGGGCCTAGTTATATGCGAGACCGCCTCCTGCCCCATACATCCCTCAGACCAATACGCTCCCACAGAGAGGGCCTCCTCAGGGTGCCGTCGGCTGGACAATGCCGACTGGCGACACCCAGGGGGAGAGCTTTCTCTGTGGCGGGCCCAGCCCTCTGGAACGACTTACCCCCTGAACTCCGCACCATCTCTGACCTCCGCCTCTTCCGCAAGTGTCTGAAGACACACCTATTTCATCTAGCCGGCCTAGCGTAACCTCCATACTGACTATTAGATAGTTTTTAAACTTGGGATTTTAATTCGGTTTTTAGCGCAGGGCTTATTTATTAGAATAAGTATTTTAAATTTCATATATTTTGTATGTATTTTAACATCCCTGTGCGCCGCCCTGGGTCCTAACAAGGAGAAGGGCGGGGTATAAATTTAATAAAATAAAATAAATAAATAAACATGAGATCATTTTCTACAGTAATTGGGATAAGGATAGGATCTGGACTCTCGGAGAATGGTGAATCTGGTGGGCTAGCCCTTGGAGACTTGCCACATGATCTGGCGAGAGGAAGACCTTACAAATTGAGGTGTCTATCACTGCTCCGAGGTGTAACAGCTTGGTTGTAGGGTCAGGTGGCTCTTTTCCTTGTTGATGGTAAAACCGTAATTCTGCAACGTGCACATGGTGACTCGGAGGTCGCGAACCACCTGTGCTGGGGTCAACAACTGGATCAAAATGTCATCGAGATAGCACTGAAGACAAATGGGCCGTTGACGTAGATGGGCGGCCACCATCGCGAGGATCTTCATAAGTGTCCTCAGGGCCGAGGGCAAGCTGAACGGGAGAGTCCAGTATTGAAAGTGGGTTCTGTCGTAGAAGAACCTCAGGTAACGTCTGTGTGTGGGTCTTATTGGCATGGACCGGGTCATGCCTTTGCGGCCTCTCACCCGGCGTCGAACCACCCGGCGTCGAACCATCTGGTTTTCCGAGGAGCTGAGGGTGATGAAGCGTCAGAAGAGATGCCTAGAGAGCAGTTGGAGGGCCACCCACTCCAAGTCTGACCGGACACTGGTAAGGTCGCACTTGAAGACCTACCTAGTAGCGATAGGAGCGGCAAAGCGTAATTATTTCTCCACTCTTTATCACGTCTGCAGATAACCGGCCTGCCGGCCTGTTTAGGATAACCCGCTCCCTTCTTCACCAGAGGGCGCGGGATGCCCCCTTGCAGGGTCGTGCGGAAGAATTTGGGTGTTATCTGCATGATAAAATCTGGGACGGGTTGGCCTCCAATTGGACCAGTTCAGACGGGCCGACGGAGGCAGGTCTTGAGTCTGCTATATGTGAAGAGTTCGATCCTGTGACTCCTGAGGACATGGACAGGATGCTGGGGCCGCTGAATGCCACCACATGTTTATTGGACCCATGTCCCTCCTGGTTGGTACTGGCCTCTCGGGAGGTTACACGAGGCTGGCTCCAGGGAATTGTCAGCTTCTTTAAGTGAGGGGTTTCTGCCGGCCGCCTTGAAAGAGGCAGTGGTGAGGCCCCTCCTCAAGAAGCCCTTCCTGGAGCCGGCTGTGTTGGCCAACTACCGTCCTGTCTCCAACCTCCGATTTCTTGCGAAAGTTGTTGAGAGTGTGGTGGCGCGGCAGCTCCCTCAGCACCTGGAGGAAACTGTCTATTTGGACTCGCGCCAGTCCGGCTTCCGGCCTGGGTACAGCACAGAGACGGCATTGGTCGCGTTGGTGGATGATCTCTGGAGGGCTCAGGAGAGGGGTTGTTCCTCTATCTTGGTCCTGTTAGATCTCTCAGCGGCTTTTGATACCATCGACCATGGTATCATGCTGCGCCAGCTAGCGGGGCTGGGGGGCACTGTTTTACGGTGGTTCTCCTCCTACCTCTCCGACCGGTTGCAATTTGTGTTGGCAGGGGGGCAGAGGTCGATGTCGAGGTGCCACACTTGTGGGGTACCACAGGGGTCGGTCCTCTCGCCTCTCCTGTTCAACATTTATATGAAGCCATTGGGTGAGATCATCCGTGGTTTTGGGGTAGAGTTCCACCAGTACGCTGACGATACTCATCTGTACATCTCTACCCCGGACCACCCCAACAATGCCGTGGAAGTGATGTCCCGGTGTCTGGAGGCCGTGCGAATCTGGATGGGGAGAAACAGGCTCCGACTCAACCCATCCAAGACCGAGTGGCTGTGGCTTTCGGCGTCACAATATAGCCAGTTAGTTCCATCTCTGGCTATTGAGGGCGAGTCATTGGCCCCTACAGAGAGGGCTCGCAACTTGGGTGTCCTCCTGGACTCTCGGTTATCTCTAGAAGACCATATAACACCCGTGGTCGGGGGGCTTTTTATCAGGTTTGCCTTTCTGGATCGTGACGCTTTACGCACGGTCACTCAAGCCCTCGTCACCTCCCATCTGGACTACTGCAACGCTCACTACATGGGGCTCCCCTTGAGGTGCACCCGGAGGCTCCAGTTAGTTCAGAATGCGGCCGTGTGGGGGATTCTAGGAGTGTCTAGATGCTCCCACGTGACACCTCTCCTGCACGAGCTGCACTGGCTGCCTGTGGCTTTCCGGGTGCGCTTCAAGGTACTAGTAACCACCTTTAAAGCGCTCCATGGCAAGGGACCTGGTTACCTGCAAGACCGCCTCCTGCTACCAAACACCTCCCACAGACCAGTTCGCTCCCACAGAGAGGGCCTCCTCAGGGTGCCGTCGGCCAGGGAATGTTGTCTGGCGACCCCTAGGGGGAGAGCCTTCTCTGTGGCACCTCCTGCCCTCTGGAATGACCTACCCCCTGACCTACAGACGACCACGGACCTGTGCCTTTTCCGTCGGGCCTTGAAGACCTATTTATTTCGTGTGGCCAGCCTGGCGTAGTTTTAATTGTTTTAGTAGGGGTTTTAGTAGGGTTTTAGGACAGGCTAATCATTTAATATATTTTTAACGTATTTTATGTTTTATACTATTGATTTTTATCGTTGCCTGTACACCGCCCTGAGTCCCGAAAGGAAGAAGGGCAGTATAAAAATCTAAATAATAATAATAATAATAATAATAATAATAATAATAATAATAATAATAATAATAATAATAATGTGGAGGTAAGCCTCCTTCAAATCGGTCAACGTGAGGACATCACCACGTCGAATGCAGCTCAGGATGGAGTGGAGCGACTGCATTTTGAATTTCTTGTAGGCCACAAACTTGTTTAGCTTTTTTAAATTGAGAATTGCCCTCCACCCCTCCAGAGCTCTTGGGGACTAAGAGTAAGATCTACTCAATCTGCGTTCCTGTCCTGGGGGAACTGTTTCTATTGCCTTGATCTCCCTGAGATGGTGAATTTCAGCCTCCATGAGGCCCCGTTTGATGAGGCATCTTGGGGTCGGGCAACAAATGAAATGGCGCGGTGAGGGGAGAGAAATTCAAACATCAGACCTAATTCTAGAGTTTGGAGGGCCCAAGCGTCTGACGTGATCTCCCCCCAGCAGATGGCAAATAGGTGAAGTCCCTCCCCTATGGGAGGGTTGGGATGCTGGTCACTTGTTATGTTTGAAGGGCCTGTTGCCAGACCCTCCACGAAAGGGGCATCGGGAATAGGACTGGAACCAGTTCCTGTCCCAAAAGGACTGCCTGTTGTTCGCCCTATCCTGAGGTTGTTGGTACTGCCTCTGGTAGGAGGAAGTAGAAGGCTATGAGTTGGTCTGGCGAGGGGCCTGCCGACGCAAAAAAGGAAGAGGACCTGCGGTCTGGTTTAGAAGACATGGAGGTCATTACTTTGCGCTTATCCTTATTTTCTATTAGCACACATTCTAGGGCTTTTCCAAATAACTTGCCTCCCTTAAAGGGAGCTGAAGCAAGCTTCCATTTCGACCTCATGTCGGCATTCCAATGATGGAGCTAGACAAGGCATCAAGAGATAACATTGGAAGCCATGGCCTGCAAGGTTGAATTTTGCAGCATTCAGAGTAGCGTCTGAGGAGTATTCCATCGCCACCACGATCTTGTTAACGTCCTGGCGTAATCTGGAATCTCCTGGAGGGAGTCTGGTGATCAATTGATGAAGCCAGGCAATGGTGGCCCGATTAAAAAATGAGGTGGAAGTGGCCTCCTTAATGGCCCACGCTGTGGTCTGATGAGTTTTATGACAGGCCCGTTCAGCATGCTTATTTTCTGCCTTCAGGCCCTCTAAGAGGTCAAGATGGCAAGACAGATGTAGAGGTCAGTGGTGACCAGAGGATCGATGGTGGGCAGCTTTAAAAGCTCCTCCATGCTGGGGTCTACTGAATAGAGGCACATATCATTACGACCTGGTATGGCCAAGGTACCAGGCTGTACCCATTGTCGTTGGACAACATCCATAAATAGTTTGGGAGATGGCACAATTTCCTGAGCTGGCAGCTACTCGTTACATAACCCTTTACTGTGGTCAGGGGGGTCAGAGGTGCCTTGGACAGGGGCGGATTCTGACTCCATATGGGTCGTGATTTTAGCCTTGAAGAGAATAGACTTGAATAAGGTTGGTTTGACTGCCACTATACCCTCGTCCTCAGACAATGCCTGATCCCCCAATTCCTCGTCCTCCCATACCGATTCCACAGTTGCTAAAGATGGATCAGGGGATGAAGGCCTTGGTGGAGGAACCTTGTCCTTGCGATGTTTAGGGGCCTGGGCATCAGAGTGGGTGGCAGAGCGCTAAGCCTTTTTCCGTTGCATGCTTTCAGCGATGCCTTGGGAAATCACTGTAGCAATTAGCTCACGCATCTCAGTCGAGAGGTTAGGGCCCTGGTCCTCTATCGGGCGGATCCCTGCAGCTGTGGGGCTAGGTGATGGATCTCTGTCCAGGGGAGAGGAGGGGAAATCCTCACCATCCGTATCTAGCTCACAATCAAAAAGCTCCGCATCCCTCTCAAGGGAGGTGGAGGGGACCCAGACCTCGCTTTGGCCACATGAGGAGGTAAGGCCCGAGAAGCCCTTTCACTGTTCGAGAGGGATCTGGTGGAAAGAGAAGGCCCCTGATCTGCTGGGGTCTCTGGCTGGGCCGGTTGATGAACCTGAGCCACCACCTGTCTCTGGGTCTTGGCGATTTGTTTCTCAATCGCTTTTTGGCATCTGCGGGAGTCCCTATCCTGGCTCTTAGTGGGCCTATCGGCATAGGGTTTGCAGGATCTGGTCCCTCTAATGGCCTCCCTTACAGCCCTGCCCACCTTTCTGGTAAAGGGTCTGGCCTGATTGTTGGTAGACTGGCTTGCCGGTTCCGGGTGTCAGCCTCCGCTTTTTGCTTGCTTCGGCTGTCATTTTGAAACGGGGAGGGAGGGGCTGTGAGCCTGGATATTAAATGAGCTGGAGAGAGATGGAGCCAGGGCCTGATATCGCCAAGGCTAACGGTCTTGCATTCCATTGTGATGATGCTCCTGAGCAGGATGCGCACCTGACATCGTGGACGACTCTGCATTGGATATTATACTGGGGTCAAAGGGGCTTAAGGGCTGGGTTATGCTTTGATACGTATGTTACGCGCCTAAATGTTTCATTCCTTGCTTGACTTTCACTGCGGTCTTATCATATTTTATTTATTTATTTATTTATTTTATTCATATTTATATCCCGCCCCTCTCCACAGAAGACCCAGGGCGGCGCATAGGAATTTAAAAATGTACAAAAAACAATACAATAAATAGAATTTAAAAATAGATTAAATTAAATTGTAATCCTATGCTAAAATCAATTAAAATCCCCAATTTAAAACTATCTAAATGGTCAACAACGGGAGGGTTAGGCTAGGTTGGCTTGTTGAAAAAGATGTGTCTTAAGACACTGGTGGAAGAGGCGGAGGTCCGTGATGGTACGTAATTCAGGGGGCAGGTCGTTCCAAAGGGCGGGGCCCGCCACAGAGAAGGCTCTTCCCCTGGGTGTCGCCAGACAGCATTGCCCGGCCGATGGCACCCTGAGAAGGCCAACTCTGTGGGAGCGGATCGGCCGAAGGGATGTATGGGGCAGGAGACGGTCTCGCATATAACTAGGCCCCGAGCCATGGAGCGCTTTAAAGATGGTTGTCAAGACCTTGAAGCGCACCCGAAAAACCACAGGAAGCCAGTGCAGCTCGCGCAGGATATGGGAGCATCTCGGGGCTCCTGTAATCACCCGCGCGGCTGCGTTCTGGACTAACTGTAGCTTTCGAGTGCACCTCAAGGGAAGCCCCATGTAGAGAGCATTACAGTAGTCAAGTCGGGATGTCACGAGAGCTTGAGTGACTGTGCAAAGTATTCTATACTATGAAGTATTATATTCAGTAAAAGTAACCTTAAACTTCCAAATGAGCTTAAGCTGATTTATGATGGAAGCAGATCTGACACCGGGACTTCCACAATGTCATCTGCCACGGTAGCAGGCTGTGCGACCTCCAATCCTCGGTCTTGTGGAGGGTAGGGTTGCTGGAAGGGTCCTCACAAAGAGTCTGCACCAAAGGAGAGGACACAACGCAGCCAAGCACCAAAGACTGTACTCTGAAGTGAAGTTGTGCAAAGGCGGAAGTCTCGTGGAGCCTGACCGCGGTCAGAAGCTCCGAAAACGCTGCCTCGCTGATCCGAACTCAGAAGACAAACCGTCATTGCTAAATCACTGCTGAGAGTGGCAGCAAGAGCAGAGAAACACAGGAGAAATCGCTCTCAAAATGGCCGCCGGAAGTGAAGAGGATCAAAAATCGCTGCATCCAGTGAGGACCATGCTGCCGGCTCCGGCAAGGAGACAGTGCCGAGCCTTGGAAAACTGGCCAGCGCGTGTGAGAACAGGCACGGAAGAAACAGCAGCAAGCCACGTAGGACGCCAAAAAGGACACTCCCGGCGCTGAAGATCCGTTATAAGCCAAGCTGCCCCTCGGCTAGGAGATAAAAATCCCAGCTGACACGGCAAGCCGAGCCTGTCTGTTCAAGCGTAAGCGTCCTTAACTGAAGCTGTCCATTCAACCCAAAAGGGAAGGAAAAAGAAACAGAAAAAAAAATACCGAATTGAAAACTGGATACATGAGGAGACAGAAATTCAATTCAGTCCATTGGGCAGGAGAACAGGATTTAACCTGTTGCTTGGACTCTCCAAGCAGCATACGGGAAAGGTTTCATTCATATCAACAAAATGGATGCACGAGATAGTACTACACAACTGAGCTCTCTAACTAGTGCTCGAGAAGTTACAATTTCACCCTATGCTGCATTGATCAGACTACAGTCAAATTAGCATGCCCAGTTCCGGGTTCTACATTTGGGGATGGATATTTACAAACTGGCACACACCTAGAGGATAACAGCCAAGAGGTTCAGGATGAGGAACAGTGGAAAGCATTGGCTGCTTTTAGCCTGGACAGAGGAGACTGTAGAAAGAAAAGGCTAATTTCTTTCTGAAGGGCTGTCATACAGGCAACTGGGTAGAATTGATCCAGAAAATAGGCAAGAAACAATGGTTTAAAATACAAGAAGTAGATTTATCAGGAAAAAAACCTGTAACAACAAGAGCCATTCAGCCATGAAACAGAAGGTAGGAAGTGGGGTGGACTCTTCTTCACTGCAAGTACTGAAATCAAAGACATCTGTTGTAAAGGTAAAGGTTCCTCCGCACATGCGTGCTAGACGTTTCCAGCTGTAGAGGTGGTGCTCATTTCTGTTTCTAAGCTGAAGACGCCTCCGTGCTCATGTGGCTGGCATGACTAAACGCCAAAGGCACATGGAACACTGTTACCTTCCCACCAAATGGTCCTTATTTTTCTACTTGCATTTTTTACATGCTTTCGAACTGCTAGGTTGGCAGAACCTGGACCAAGTAACGGGAACTCACTCTGTTACACAGCACTAGGGATTTGAACTGCTGACCTTCTGATCGACAAGCTCAGAATCTTAGTCACTGAGCCACCGTGACCCTGTTCATCAACAGACGACACTGTTCATGTGTCATCTGCTGAGGATGCTGTAATTGTGGATCCTCTCTTTCTCTTTCTCTCTCTCTCTCACACACACACACACACACAAACACATTTTCTGGTTCTGCAAAGGACCACTAGAACTGAAGACTGTCTTCCAAATTAAGGTACCTTACCTCTTGGAACCTGAGTTTTGACTTCAGAGCTTCAAACATCCGCAGACTCTCTTCTTGTTGCTTTTCCTTTGTGGCCAGAAGCCTCCTCAGCTCATCTTTCTAGAAGAGAGCAACAGTCACTGCTGTGGGGAGCCAGAAATATCTGATTCTCTTTCTGGGAAAATATACTTTTATAGATTTGATATACACAAATATCCCGCAGTGTATAGCTAAAGTTACTTGAGACTTAACATATGCTGCCATTACAGAAATCCTGGTGTGTTAGCACAATCAACCCAAAATGTTTTGAAGCACTCCTTCCCGTTATTTTATGATTTTAGATCTGTTGGGCAATTCCTTCTCTATTCAAGGAAATGGAAAAAAATGTTTTCCTTTCAAGTTAGTGAGAATGAACAATAGAAAGAATTTCCTTTTTTACCTCAGTTTCAAGATCATCAGCAACCATTTGCTCCTAAAAACAAAAACAGTACACATATTCAGATATTTGAAATTATTGTTTCTTCTCTCATTCATGAATGGTTAGTGCTATAATTCATTCACCTGGCAAAGGATAACTTTCTTCTGTATTTCATATATTGTCCCAGATTTGGTCAAAAAATATTCTCTACACAGACTTCTCCTGCCTTGCATTCATACCCTCACAAAAATAACCACAAGAACTAGATTTTTGGACAAAGGACAAATCCTGTCCTTTACAATGCCAATTCCTGGCCAATTTTCTGACAGTTCAAGGAAGCCACAATTCTGAGACCAAAGTTGCAGAAGGGAAGAGGGAAAGCAAGAAAGAGATCAGCCTCTCCTGAAATTACCTTCTTTCCTTCCACATAATAAAGAAAAGCTTAATAAAGCACATCAATTGACTTGGAAGCCATACCAGTACAGCTTCTTTTTAAAAATACTGTTCTGACACAAGAAGTAGAACAATCAATCAACGCCAGAAGGACAAGTAACAACAATATGGCTTGATCCCCAAATGCAGATTTGCATTGAAGCTTCTAGATCACTCTGTTTAAAATGAAAAACCAGGGGAAATGAATACATCCCTCAATCTAATCATCACGAGAAGCATCCTGTGGAGACAGCAATGTCTCCTGGCCTCAACTGCTAAACCATCATCCCTCTCCAGAAGGCAAAGCTTCCCCTTGGGCACACTGGCCAGCGCTGCAGCTTTATTGTTCCTGCTGCGGAAAGGGCTGCCAGATTCCAGCAATGGGGACTCCACTTCAAAAGGCAGAGTGGGAACTCTTCCGTCAGAGAACATGCCTCGGAGTAGGAAAAATGTCATCACCTTTATTCTAACCATTGTTCAGAAAGGGATGGTAGGTAAAAAGAAAAAAAAGGGGCTTCCGGTTCCGCCTTCCAGCGGCAACGGACGAGTCTTGGGACTCGTCCGCCGTTTTGTTCTTTTTTCTGCCCCCCAACGGGGGCGAGGCACCCCATTTTTGGGGTCCTTCCGTAAGGCTGGCTTGCCTGGGTTTGTTTGTCTCAGCGGCAGCGGGAAAACGGCCCTTGTCTTCGGTCTAGGTGAGAGGAGACATGCTGCGGGGGGGGGGGGTTCCCTTTGCCAATGGAGGACGGTAACGCACGATGAATTTGGAGAGAGCTGAGTGTTCGGGTCGGAAGGCTTTCCGAGGCTTTGGCGGCGAGGTGGAGAGTGAGTGACTTTAAAGTTATTTTTGCTGGCAGCCTGGACTGAAAGAATGTGGAGGGGGGTGTTTGTTTGTTTAACCCCCCCTCGGAATTAAAGCGGCGCTTGGAAATGGCTCCTCGTTGTGAGGAAGCGGACGTTTCTTATCTGGACTGCTTTAACAAGCGAAAGTGATTTGCGGCTTGTTTTTTCACAATTTATCTAAGTCCGGCTGGCTTGAAACAATTTTTCCTTTGCTACTTTCTCCTGCTGGCTCTCAGTTTGGGCGGTGGAAGATGGCGGCCCTTTGTTCTTGAATGACTATTTCATTTATGGAAAATTACCAACATCCCTTTGTGATTGGGACTTCCTCTCTCTATTAATGAAGAAATTTCTGGACTAATTGATCCCATCCCTGGAGTGCGTTCTGTGCTACAACTATTGATTGTGAAAGCTGTTTTTTCTCTGGATATTGAACTTTTTAACCCTGATTTGGACTTTTCTCCTCCTGATTTGCTTCAACGGCCCCACCCAAAAAACGCCATCTTAGTGGCACTGACTTTAACAGCTTACCATGGCACAAAAATTAGAATTGGCAGGTTTGGAACAAAGGATGTCTCCTTTGGAGACAGTGTTACAAGCTTTGGTGCAAGAAATTAAAGCTTTGAGAGAAGATAATTGCAGCTTCAAGAAGGATCTTTTGGAAACACGGAAGCAAGTGCTGGAAAACACACAGGAGACTGAGGAGTTGGAAGGGGGGCTGGCTGGGGCAAAGGGAGAGCTTAAAAATGTTAATAGTGAGGTTGGAGAACTAACTGGGCATATGTCTAGGATGGATTTTGAAAGGATGTCATATTTTTTAAGATTTCAGAATATTTCTGAACAGGCTGGTGAATGTCTTCCTGAACTCATGAGTACAATTTTAGCAGACTATTTACAGAAACCTAAAGATGAGATCAGGGTGGACATTGACCTAGTCTACAGAATAAATTCAGCATATGCCAGGATAAATGAAGTACCCAGAGAGATACATATTAAATTTGTTAGAAGGTCAACCAGAGAGGGAATTTTGAAGGCGCAGAGAGGGGGCCCATTAATTTACCAACAAAAGGAAGTCGTCATCTTGAAGCAGATCCCAAAAAAGATTAGAGAGATGAGAAGGAGGTATTCCTTCTTATCCAAAAAATTGTTTGACCATGGGATTTGGTTTAAGTGGGCGATGCCGGAAGGGATGCTGGTGTTCTGGGAAGGAGGGAGAGTTAGGATTAAAACAGTTGTTTAGGCGGAAGCCTTTTTTAAGAAACATTCCTCAGTCCTGGGGGAAGATTCAGGGGGGACGGGGGAGGCCACGGCCCAGCCCGCTGGGGGCCAGGAAGGAGAAAAAGAAGATACAATTGCCAAGAGACTTAGATCAAAAAAATGACTTTGCTTGTTTTTTTATTAATATACTATAACCTTGTTATCTGGATGTTTGTATATGACTGCCAACATAGAATTGAGAATTTAGGATGTATGCACTTATTTTCATCTCGTAGTACTTCTGAAAAATGTCTTTCTTAATGTTTTATTGTGAAGCCCAGGAAGGGCCAATGATCCCGACACAAAAGTTCTCAAAATGTTTCTGTATCCCTTACCTTTCCCTTTTGGAAAAATTGTAAAACTCAATAAAACTTTTTCAATATAAAAAAAAAGAAAAGAAAAAAAAAGAAAGGAAAATCTGGGGATCGAGGCTTGGTATTTTATACCAGCAATCTCAATTAAATGTTTGCTGCACAAACTGGGGCTTGTTACCTCATTCAGCTGCAATTGCAATCCACTTATTCTGTCTAGTAAGATTCGCTGCTCCTGTTGGATTTCCCTCATTCTTCCTTTCAAGTCTTCATTTTCTCTTTCTAATTCCTGGGAACAAAAAAAAATCTTATTCAAAGTGAGAAAGTCATCAGACATTGCAGCTAATCTTAGCTCCCACCCCAAGTGAGACCTTCTCCTTTATAGAGACATCCAGATTCTCTTCCCTGTTTTCCCGTTGGCCACTTGCGAAGGGCAAAAGACCCGACTTCTCCCTGAAGCTACATCTGAGCAGAGGGAAACAGAACACACGGACACACACACACACACACACTGGCAGAAAGCAGCCGGTGCTTTCAGTCTGCCTGCTGATTCATCCCCATCCCCCCAAAATACTGGCAGTCATTGCTTTATATTTATGTTTTTTCCTGCATTTTTTATTCTTTCTTTCCATTTTCTTTAACTTTCATTTGTATTAATTTTTTACTATTGTAATTAAAATTCTTAATCATTATAGTAAAAAATCCTACATGCTATTGCAGAAAACTTTGCAGTACTGTAAGTAATGTGTGTGTGTGTGTGTGTGTGTGTTAGGTTTTTGAGCTGATCAATAAATAAATCAGGGAGACTTAACAGGGTGTTATGACACAACCAGACACAACTAGATATATGTGTGTTATGTTTTTGAGCTGATCAATAAATAAGTCAGGGAGACTAGGATAGATCTATTTCGATCTTTTTAGCTCTCATCAGCTAATCATACCCTTACTGGGATTTGAACCGGGGCTGTATTACATGTTAGGCAAAGACTTAGCCACTTAAGCCACCAAGTTCTCTTCCTGATCAGCTGAGACAGGAGAATAAGTACAGTTGTGTTCAAAATTATTCAACCCCCACTGAAATTGAGTGTTTTGGCCAGTTTGACATTGATTTTGATCATTCGGTCATCTTGCTTACATTTACATCAAAGAGGCACTTGTAGGTCAGACAAATATAACATTTATAATGAAATAACCACAAATGTCTTTTCTGTGCTCACATCATTATCAGTTTTATTCAACCCCCAAGTGACATTCAATCTTAGTACTTAGTACAACATCCTTTTACAGTTATAACAGCTTTTAAACGTGAAGCATAGCTTGACACAAGTGTCTTGCAGCGATCTACGGGTATCTTCGCCCATTCTTCATGGGCAAAAGCCTCCAGTTCAGTCACATTCTTAGACTTGCGCACTGCAACTGCTTTCTTTAAGTCCCACCAGAGGTTCTCAATCAGATTTAAGTCTGGTGACTGCGATGGCCACTCCAAAATGTTCCAGCCTTTACTCTGCAACCATGCTCTAGTGGACTTGGAGGTATGCTTGGGATCATTGTCCTGTTGAAAGGTCCAACGTCTCCCAAGCCTCAGGTTTGTGACGGACTGCATCACATTTTCATCCAATATCTCCTGGTACTGAAGAGAATTCATGGTACCTTGCACACGCTGAAGCTTCCCTGTACCTGCAGAAGCAAAACAGCCCCAGAGCATGATTGACCCTCCGCCATGCTTCACAGTAGGCAAGGTGTTCTTTTCTTCATAGGCCTTGTTCTTCCTCCTCCAAACATAGCGTTGATCCATGGGCCCAAACAGTTCTAATTTTGTTTCATCAGTCCACAGAACACTATCCCACAACTTTTGTGGTTTGTCCACAAGACTTTTGGCATACTGCAGTCGACTCTTCTTATTCTTTGGAGACAGCAAGGGGGTACGCCTGGGAGTTCTGGCATGGAGGCTTCATTACGCAGTGTGCGCCTTATTGTCTGAGCTGAAACTTCAGTACCCACATCTGACAAATCTTTTCTCAGTTCCTCAGCAGTCACACGGGGACTTTTCTCCACTCTACGCTTCAGGTAGCGCACAGCAGTCAAAGTCAGCATCTTCTTTCTGCCACGACCAGGTAGCGTTTCAACAGTGCCCTTTGCCTTGAATTTGCGAATGATGCTTCCTATGGTGTCTCTTGGTATGTTTAACATCTTTGCAATCTTCTTATAGCCATTGTCCTTCCTGTGAAGAGAAATGACCTCTTCTCTTGTCTTCCTGGACCATTCTCTTGACTTCACCATGTTTGTAACCACACCAGTAAATGTCTAGAAGGAGCTGAGTATCACAGTCACTTTAAAGCTGCCTAATTGGTGCTTATTATGCTTGATTGCTGCTCGGTGACATCCACAGGTGTTTTCAATACCTGATCGAAAACACCTGAATGAACCTCTGTTCTTCAGAGTGGTAGTCTTTAAGGGGTTGAATAATTGTGTCAATGAAGAAATCACAAAATAAACATTTACTACTGTATTACAAAAACAATTGATGTCATTTTAGTTGCATTTGGTTCTTTAAAAAGTCCTTGTAGGATTTCATTCTGAATACAATTACAAATGTACACTAAATTCCCTAAACCCCTTTACAGCATTGGGGGTTGAATAATTTTGAACACAACTGTATATACTTGTGTCACAGCAGCACCCTGTTAGGCCCCAATTAAGGGAGGAAGCATACTGCTCTCCTTTTCTGCCTTTCGGCTCATCACCAGAGACCATCTAGACAGAAAGCCATGAGTTCCGTTGTGTAATTTTTTCAAATCCTTACTGTTCAAATCCCAGTAAGGGTATGACTAGCTGATGAGAGCTAAAAAGCTCGAAATAGATCTATCCTAGTCTCCCTGACTTATTTATTGATCAGCTCAAAAACGTAACACACATATAAAAAAAGTACACAACGGAACTCATAGCTTTCTGTCTAGATGGTCTCTGGTGAATGAGCCGAAAGGCAGAAAAGGAAACAGTATGCTTCCTCCCTTAATTGGGGCCTAACAGGGCGTTGTGACACAAGTGTATATGTACGTTGCAAAAACACTTTTAATTTTACACGGGAAAAGACCCGAATAAACCAAAACCTACATACCTATATCCGTGAAAGTCTACGAAAACAAATTTATATATATATAAATATATATGGGAGAATATATAAATATATATGGGAGAATTTTTTTTTTACAGCTCCTGTTTTTAGGCCCGTTTAAGGGAGGAGACAAACTGTCATCCTTCTCTGTCCTTCGACTCAACCTAGAGATCATCCAGACAGAGACCCATTAAGATTGCTGCTGTTTTTTAGGTATGTGTTAGATTTTTAAGGGCTGATTTAATAATGAAAAGACCAGGATAGATCTATTTCAGGCTTTTTAGCCTTCTTCAGCTGGCCATACTTCATCTACTGGGATTTGAACCGGCACTTTTCAGCATTTCAGGCAAGCCTTCCTATGCCTTGAGCTAACCGGCTTTCCCTGATTACATCAGCCTTTTACAGGACTCTTATTGATGAGAGAATATTTTTTTTTTACAGCTCCTGTTTTTAGATATATATGTTTTCGTAGATTTTCACGGGTGTAGATATGCTGGCATTGCTGGCTTCGGGGATTTTCCCGTCTATATAGCATGGAGATGTTATTGCAACGTTTCGACAAGATCTCACTTGTCATCATCAGGCAGGCTTCTGTCTGTGACCAAAAGCCTGCCTGATGATGGCAAGTGAGATCTTGCCTGCTGGCATTGCTGACTTCGGGGATTTTCCCGTATATATAGCATGGAAATGTTATTGCAATGTTTCGGCAAGATAACATCTCCATGCTATATACACGGGAAAATCCCTGAAGCCAGCAATGCAAGCATACCTACACCCGTGCAAATCTACGAAAACATATATATATATATATTATATATATATAATAATCTGAAAGCAGCAGAGACACATAGAATTATTTTGGTTGGTTTGGCTAATGCAACAAGAAGACTGTGATGGACCCTGCACATCTCTACAGGAGGCCAGTGGAATAAACAAGGCTGGGATTGACTATAATTCCCAATCCAGAAGGGAGATGTGTTTCTCATAGGGGATGTGAATGACTGTGAAAGGAAGCCCACTGCACTCGTTTTTCTTTAATCAATGCTCTTTGAGCAGGGGAAATATGGTTGGTGGGCTTTCCTTGGGAACATGTAACCCATTGGGGAGCTAACTCTGGTTACTTCCATACATCCTCAATTGACCTATGGAGCAGGAAAAGTAAAGTTTCCATAGACAGAGGCAGCAAACAACTCCAATTAAGATTTTGAGTGGCTCCTGAATGGTCTGGAAAGGATATTAGAGTAAGTATGATTAAAGCCTTGGGCAGAGAAGAAGAGATCCTCCACTTTGAAATAGATAAAATTTATAGAGTAAATTCCAGATTTGCTACAAGAAAATTATTTATTTATTTATTTATTTATTTATTAGTTTTATATACTGCCCCCTCTCCCGAACATGGGACTCGGGGCGGTGCACAGGAATTATAAAATATAAAAAAACAACAACCCAAGAGTTAAAACTAGTATTAAATAAGGTTAACCCGTGCTAAAAGCATGATTTAAAAACCCAGTTAAAATCTAGACAGTAACTACATCAGCTATGCCAGGCTGGCCGCACGAAAGAAATATGTTTTTAATGCCCGGCGGAAGAGGCGAAGGTCTGTGATTGTGCGGAGGTCGGGAGGCAGGTCGTTCCAGAGGGCAGGGCCTGCCACAGAGAAGGCTCTTCCTCTGGGGGTCGCCAGCCGGCATTGCCCAGCGGACGGGACCCTAAGGAGGCCCTCCCTGTGGGAGCGGACTGGTCGGGTGGAGGTATGTGGTAGGAGCATCTTATCAAGGGGCATCTTAGTCAATTTTTTTAAAACTAAAATGGATCATGTTTTGGATTGCCACTTCAAATCTAAATTAAGAATGGAAAATGTGGATATAATTTTTTGAAGGAAATTCCTATCAGAATCTTGAGAAAAAGGAAAGCTTATTCCTTCTTTACTAATATCCTAAAGAAGAGAAAAATTCCCTTCCACTGGGATAAACTTGAAGGAGTGATATTTACTTATCAAGAGCAAATATTCAGATTGAATTCTACAGAAAAAGCCAAATATTTCTTGATCATAAACTAATTTTTGACCCAGCTGGAGAAATGGATACAGACAAACTAGAAGTACATCAGCCTCACAAAGTCGACACCAAGGAGGATATGGCTGACATGTCCATACAGGAACTTACTACTTTATCCAAGGATGAAAAATAAGTTTACAACTTGGAATATTAATGGGGCAAATGCCCCATCTAAGCATTAAAAAAATAATTTCATTACTGAAGGAAACTGAATGGTGATATAATTTGTCTTCAAGCACATATTAAGAAACAAAACAAAAAGTATTTAATAAATAAAAGACATGTCTTCTATCTGCTGGTGTAAAAAAGATTAATGGAATTGTTTTATATATAAAAACCCAACTTAAACCTAAATTACTTTTATCAGATGAACATGGTAGATTTGCAGAAATGGAAATTGAGTTTAATGGAATGAAATCAATAGTAGTTGGATTTTATCAAATGGTGACAAAAGTTATTTTTTTGAATATCTTTATTTAACCAATTTCATTGTAATTTTTACGACAATAAAGATTATTATTTTATTTATTTATTTATTTATTTATTTATTTATTTATTTATTTATTTATTTATTTATTTATTAATTTATTTATTTATTTATTTGATTTGATTTATATCCCGCCCTTCTCCAAAAGGACCCAGGGCGGTGCACAGGAATTTAAAATACATACAAAATCGAAATACAAAATTTAAAAACTTATTAAATGCCTGTCCTGCGCTAAAAATCAATTAAAATCCCCGAAATAAAACTATCTAAACTAGTCCCAGCGGAGGTTATGTTAGGCCGGCTTGATTAAGGAGGTGTGTTTTTAAACACTGGCGGAAGAGGCGGAGGTCGGTGATGGTACGAAGTTCTGGGGGTAGGTCGTTCCACAGGGTAGGGCCCGCCACAGAGAAGGCCCTTCCCCTGGGTGTCGCCAATCGGCATTTTCCAGCCGACGACACCCTGAGAAGGCCCTCTCTGTGGGAGCGTATCGGTCTAAGGGATATATGGGGCAGGAGACGGTCTCGCATATAACTAGGTCCCGAGCCATGGAGCGCTTTGAAGATGGTCGTCAAAACCTTGAAGCGCACCCGAAAAACCACAGGAAGCCAGTGCAGCTCGCGCAGGATCGATGTTATATGGGAGTGCCTTGAAGCTCCCGTAATCACCCGCGCGGCTGCATTCTGAACTAACTGTAGCTTTCGAGTGCACCTCAAGGGAAGCCCCATGTAGAGAGCACTGCAGTAGTCGAGTCAGGATGTCACAAGTGCTTGAGTGACTGTGCGAAGGGCAGCCCAGTCCAGTAAGGGGCGCAATTGGCGCATCAGGCGTACCTGATGAAACGCCCCCCTGGCCACGGCCGTCACATGGTCCTCCATGGACAGCCGGGAATCCAGGAGGACACCCAAATTGCGCGCCTCTCCACGGGGGCCAGTGTTTCACCCCCAATGGCCAGAGTTGGAGTAATCTGGCTGAACCGGGGTGCCGGAAACCACAGCCACTCCGTCTTGGAGGGGTTGAGCTTGAGTTTGTTACTACCCATCCAGATCCGTACGGCCTCCAAACACCGGGACAGCACCTCGACAGCATTGTTGGGGTGGTCTGGGGTGGATATGTACAGCTGAGTATCATCAGCGTACAGATGATATCCCACCCCAAAACCACGGATGATCTCACCCAGCGGCTTCATATATGTGTTGAAAAGGAGGGGCGAGAGGACCGACCCCTGAGGAACCCCACATAAGAGGGGTCTCGAGGACGACCTCTGCCCCCCTGCCAACACATATTGCGACCGACCAGAGAGGTAGGACGAGAACCACCGTAAAACGGTGCCTCCCAGCCCCAACCCCCCCAGTCGGTGCAATAGGATACCATGGTCGATGGTATCAAAAGTCGCTGAGAGGTCTAACAGGACTAGGATAGAGGAATGTCCTCTATCCCGCGCCCTCCAGAGATCATCAACCAACGCGACCAATGACGTCTCGGTGCTGTGACCGGGTCGGAAGCCGGACTGGCGCAGGTCTAGATAATCAATTTCCTCCAGGTGTCGCGGAAACTGTTCGGCCACCACACTCTCAACAACCTTCGCTAAAAAGTGAAGGTTGGAGACTGGACGGAAGTTCTCTAATAATGCTGGGTCCAGGGACAGCTTCTTGAGGAGGGCGCTTACTACCGCCTCTTTCAAGACGGCAGGCAAGGACCCCTCACTCAGAGATGCGTTGACAATGCCCTGGAGCCAGCCTCGTGTCGTCTCCCAGGATGCCAGTACAAGCCAGGAGGGACACGGGTCCAATAAACATGTGGTAGCCTTCAGCCTCTTTGACAACCTGTCCATATCTTTGGTAGTAACAAAGTCAAACTCCTCCCAGGATGGTATCTCAAGAGCAGCCTCGGACAGTCCGACTGGACCACTCTCGATGGAGGGTAACTCATTCCGAATCCGAGTGATTTTATCCTGCAGATAAATCCCAAATTCCTCTGCTTGTCCCTGTAGAGGGACTTCCCGCGGCCTCTGGTGGAGGAGGAAGCAGGTCACCCCAAACAGGGCGGCAGGGCGGTTATCTGCGGATGCAATAAGGGTGGCACAATACTCATGTTTGGCCACCCTTATCGCCACTAAGTAAGTCCTAATATGGGTTCTCACTAGTGTTCGGTCGGCTTCGGAGCAAGAGGATCTCCATCTGCTCTCTAGGCGTCTCTTGTGGCGTTTCATCTCCCTCAGCTCCTCGGTGAACCAAGGAGCCTGGGTGATTCGTCGCCGCAAGAGAGGCCGCAAGGGCGCGACTCGGTCCAAGGCCCCCGTGGCCGCACTTAGCCATGCGGCCACCAGGTCCTCAGTCGAGTCGCGGGGCAAGTCCACAGGCATTGGCCCACGCTCCCTCTGGAACCTTTCCGGGTCCATCAGGAGCCTGGGGCGGAACCATATAGGAATATTCGGCTCCGCCTCCCCGTGGTGAGGTGCGGCGATTGGAAAGTCTAGCCGAAGGAGAGCGTGATCTGTCCATGGCAGGGGTGTGATGGCTAAATTCCCTATTCCCAGATCACTACTCCACTGTCCCGAGACGAAGATTAAGTCCAGGGTGTGTCCACCCTCGTGAGTAGGGCCTAAAACTACCTGGGTCAGGTCCATGGCTGTCATGGAAGCCATGAACTCCCGAGCTACTCCAGAGGTCTCGCCTACTGACGGCAGGTTGAAGTCCCCCATGACCAATAGTCTGGGGGTCTCAACCACCGCCTCTGCTATCACCTCTAGGAGCTCGGGCAGGGCTGTTGTTGCATAGCGAGGAGCCAGGTACACAACTAACACGCCCAACTGCCTCCCTAGGCCCCACTTCACAAGGAGGGACTCACACTTATGGATCAACTACTACCATTTATGTATGACAATGGCTTATTCTGAGAGATTGGAATGGGATGATTTCCCCAGTTTGGAGAGAACATCCATAAAGGTTTAAATCTTCCCAGGGTTAACTACCAAAGATATTTTTTGAGATGATGGTTAATTTAGCATTAATAGACGCAAAGAAATGGCTCTGCTACAGCATATACTTTTTTTCAGTACAAGTATTTATCAAAAGTTGATATGATACAGATTTCTAAAATTCTTGCAAATAAAATCCTAAAAGTTGACATTTTACCGAAACCTTTTTCTGATCATAATCCAGTTCTTCTGGTACTTAGAAAAAAAAATTGAACTATAAATGGAGATTAAATGAGTATTTTAAAAAGGAGATTGTAAAGGATTGTAAAAAAGAAGCTGAATGAATATTTTGATAATAATTTGGGTAGAGGGACAAATTTAATGACTGTGTGGGATGCCAGCAAAGCAGTTATGAGGGATTATTTTATACAATGCAATCACCTAGAGAAGAAGAAAAATCCCAGGAAAAGATGCAGAAGATATTTTACCAAAGTTTCTTTTTTTGTTTCAGATGTTACCAATCCTTGCAACTTATACTCCGTTTAAACAATGGCAGGTCTATTTCCACATAGCAAGGGAAAATTAGATATAAACTTTTGCATTATGCTAAGGAGAGAAGGGGTTGAGTCTAACAATTTCAATTTGTATTTTGATGCTTGATTCTTTCCCCCCTTTTCCCCCCTTTTTCCTTCTCCTTTCCCTTAGTTTCCCATTATTTTGATTTTGCATTGTATTTTATACGTTAATAAACTAATCAAAAAATGGAACCCTCCAAATTAACATTGATGCATTTGCTGCCATTACTTTTTCTCATGTTGTTTGATCAAATTTTAATATTGATTAGATATTTAATTTTGATTTGAAGTTCCCTTGAGAGGGTCTTAGGAGTCCTAGGACAAAACACTTCACGAAACACTGACCTAGACTGACTCTAATATAGTTATTAAAGAGACCTGACCTAGTGGAAATCATGTATTTTCACTCATCGGTTGCCAATTGCTAACCAAACTCTTGTTCTCATTCTCTGAAGACCAACCTTCAATGATAAAGAAGCATTTGTGATACATCTAAGCAATTGTGAACCTGCTCTAAAGAGCTTCGTTTGTTCAAAGACCTTCAGCTGGACTAAGGACCAATGATATTCCTAAAATGGCGTTCTGGCATCATCACCATCACACCCCATGTGGAAAAATGTCAGGCTACCTAAGAGTTTCTGCTTGTATGTAATTGGCCTGCCATGGCCCAGAAAGCACCATGCCACTCTAAGAATTCAAAAGATGTTATCCCCTTCTTTTATGTCCATCAATGAGACATTTGTGCAAGTTAGACATGTTGGCAAAGACCATTATTATCTTTCTCTTTTGGTGGTTCGTTTGTATGCGTTCCTTTTGCAGAGCTGCGCAAATATCCTGCCAAAGCAAGCAACTAACGTTTGCACCAGACACTGCAGGATTCTGAGTAGTAGTTTAGGAACAAAGTGAGAGTTTTCAAGAGCTGATAGATTAAGTGTCATGTTCTCTTCAAAGGCATTTCCTTCACCTGTACATTCTGGTGCTCCTTCAGAAATGGTTTATTGCTCACTTCGTCCAAGACATTAGGTTGAGTCCATTTGGGTAGCATGCTGGGCACCTGAAAAGAATGTTGAAGTTCATCTTCAGTAAGGAAATATTTCAGAAATACTAATTACCTCATCTGCACAAGTCCCCCATTCCTTACAGTCACATTAGGCAACTGCAGACTGGATAGAGATGGCAGGTTTGACTACAGATGCTCATAAACAGAGCTGATCGCATTGAGAAAAGCCACAATCACTGAGGATGCCAAAAATATAAGATCTTCCCCAGAGGGCAGACCTTCCTCCAAACCTCCTCCAAGGGGCAGAAATTAGAAGCGTACATTGGATATCACCTAGAATCCTTACCTTCAATAGTTGCTGCCCTTTCTTCATTACTTCGTAACCTGCTTAAAAACAAAGATTCTGTTTAGATATTCCATCCAAGCTCAGGGAGAATGTGAAGAAAAACAAACTTATTCTTTAGAAGCCACTAGTCTGCCTCTTCATTAATGTTTCACATCTAACAATACATACAGAACATCAATTCCAAAGATGATTTAGAATAGCCGCCTCAAGCTGAAACCCTTTGGGATTCAATGGATTATACACTCACTAATCACATGAACTCGATATGTTGAGGGTAAAGCCTGAAGGGAAATTGATAAAACTCTAACAGCACCTGGCAAACAAGAAAACAACATACGCCGGTTTATTTAAAGAGCTTATGTGCCCCTCACATCAACAATGCCTCTGAGGCTCAGGAGGAACAGGAGTAATACTAGACATAAACAATGCACAAATGAAAAAGAAGTTAATTAGTAGTTCATCTCAAAAGTATCAGAAGAGTGGCTTACAAAGAGTCTAAGAAGAAGACATTCTGCCTTGAGGAACTCACTAATCAAAGACAACTGGAATCTCCTATTACATTTTTCAAGATTTCGTACCTAACCTCTAAACTTTGCATTAAAAGCATCTCATTTAATTCCTGCTTCCTTGAAGGTGCCCTGGGAGCAGCTTACAAACCCGGTTTTCATAAATAACCACCAGCTTGCTTGCTTTATTTGATTGATTACTGAACACCTAGAAGCAAACAAAATAATAACCAAAAGCCAACATGGTTTTGTCAAAAACAGATCATGCCAGACTAATCTTATTGCATTCTTTGATAATGTGACAAAATTAGTGGACCAGAGGAATGCAGTCGATATAGTTTACGTGGACTTCAGTAAGGCATAACCTACTACTAGATAAAGTAGAAGAATGTGGGTTAGACAGCACCACCACCAGATGGATTCGTAACTGGCTGACCAACCGCACTCAACGTGTAGTCCTCAATGGAACTGCATCTACATGGAGGGAAGTATGCAGTGGAACGCCCCAAGGCTCTGTTTTAGGCCCAGTACTCTTCAACATCTTCATCAATGATTTGGACGAGGGAATAAATGGGGAACTCGTCAAATTTGCAGATGACACCAAGCTGGCAGGAATAGTCAACACTCCAGAAGATAGGCTTAAGATACAGAAGGATCTTGAAAAACTCAAACATTGGGCACTATCTAATAAAATGAAATTCAATGGTGAAAAGAGTAAGGTTCTACATTTAGGCAACAAAAATGAAATGCACAGGTACAGTATAGGTGGTACCTTGCTCAATAGCAGTAACTGTGAAAGGGATCTTGGAGTCCTAGTAGAAAACCATTTAAATATGAGCCAGCAGTGTGCAGCAGCTGCCAAAAAAGCCAACACAGTTCTAGGCTGCATAAACAGAGGGATAGAATCAAGATCACGTGAAGAGTTAATACCACTTTATAAGGCCTTGTTAAGGCCACACTTGGAATACTGCATTCAGTTTTGGTCGCCATGATGTAGAAAAGACGTGGAGACTCTAAAAAGACTGCAGAGAAGAGGAAACAAAGATGGTTAGGGGACTGGAAAGTAAAACATATGAAGAACTGTTGCAGGAACTGGGTATGTCCAGTTTAATGAAGGACCAGGGGAGACACGATAGCAGTGTTCCAATATCTCAGGGGCTGCCACAAAGAAGAGGGAGTCAATCTATTCACCAAGGCACCTGATGGTAGAACAAGAAGCAATGGGTAGAAACTAATCAAGGAGAGAAGCAACTTAGAACTGAGGAGAAATTTCCTGACAGAACAATTAGTCAGTGGAACAGCTTGCCTCCAGAAGTTGTGAATGCCCCAACACTGGAAGTATTTAAGAAGATGTTGGATAGCCATTTGTCTGAAATGGTATAGGGTTTCCTGCCTAGGCAGGGAGTTGGACTAGATGACCTCCAAGGTCCCTTCCAACTCTGCTATTGTATTGTATTGATTATATTTGTGTAGCCGCCCAATAAACAATAAAATGATAGAACCCAAAACCACAAAATCATTAAGCAAACAATTACAAAGTTTTATGGCAGAAAGAAAGAAAATAGCTCTGTCAACCATCTGTTTAACAGACCCAATAATAGCAGACATTTTCAGGAACTTTTAAAACCCCAAAGCAAAACTTTAGTGAGTCCATCATTTCAGCACCGGAGAAAGCAAAACCAACTCTAAATTTTCCTGCACAACCCTGCATAGTTAAAAATGAGTTTCATCCCCTCCTCCCATGGAACAGGTCACATTGTCCAATTAGGAATCAGCCTTTTGTTCCACAACTTGGCCAACACCTGAAGAAGTGTCCTTGGCTCTCACAGCTGAAGATTGTAGCCTCAGCCTTCCATCCCACCCTCCCCTCCACCCAGTTCTTCAGCAAACTGAAAAGCAATAATAGTCACAGGAAGCTTAAGTGCTTTTCAATCTTGACAAGCTCCATATCAATTAACCCCACAAATTACAAGAGTTACCAAGTTTTTGTCACCTAGACTTCTGATAAAAACAACAACCCAGTTTTGGTGGCTTTTGGGATCTTAGGGCAAAGGCACTTCCAAAGAAGGAGGGCAACAACTAAAAAAACCCCAAACCCTCTGAGCCTCTGACTGCATGGCAACCTCTTCCACCAGATCTTATCAGATGGGCAGAAACAACGAGGAGCTGGCAGTATCATATGTGAAGAAGAAATTTCCCCTGACAATACAAAGAAAGCTGATGTACCTTTGCTGGATTCTTCAAAGGCAGCCTTAATCAGAGATAGGATTTCAGCACTGTCCCCAATTCGTGCATAGTAAAAACCATCATGCCCTAGTGCATCAACCAGAGAAACATCGGCTCCATTTTTGAGCAAAACCTCTACAGCATCCTTACAGCCGTATTCACAGCCCAACATCAGAGCGGTCCTGCAGGAGAAAGGAGAAAACATGCCAATACAGTACCTGCCGGTTGCCCAGTCCCTGAATTTTGAACATGTGCCAAGAGTGAGGATCACTTGTAAGTCACTTTTTTCAGTGTCATGGTAGCTTTGATTGGTTGCTAAACAAACAGAACTGGAGGAAACAAAATTATGAAAAAACTATGAAAGAAAATTTCAATATTGTAAGGGGGGGAGGGGGGAAGTGCTCCAGAGGCAGATGCCCCTCTAGTACCCTTTGGGCTGAGTTCCCTGCATGTGGGGTGGTGTTGGAGGAGCGCCCGGCATCAGGGGTCCACCAAGTGCTGCTTCCACTTCCGCTTCCCCTCCCTTCCCCACAGAGGAGACTGAAGGGAAAAGGGAAAGCCAGCGGCACCTGTGTGAGTTGGGAGCTCAGCCTGCTCAACCCAAATCCAAAGGCTCTCTGCACGCGCATCGCTGATGTATTATTTATTAAGAATATCTATGTGGCTGCTCAAGGTGACGCCCAGCGGCTTACAGAAACACAGAAATTCTGCTCCTCCTGACCCACAGGGCCAAGGAACAAGCCAGATCTTGACCGCCTGCTAATAGGTCAAGGCAGAAGCTTCCAGCGAGAAAACACTCCCCCCTGGGCCCTGTAAGGTGGTCTTGATTCATGGAAGGATTGTGTGGAACTTTCAGATATGCTTCTGGGCAAGTGGTCCCACAAATGCCCTACTCATATGGCATACAGGGCTTTAGTGGTGTAACTAGCACCTTGGACTGTTCTCAGAAGCCCACTGAAAACCAGCGCAGATTACAGAATACAGGTGCCACCTGGCTATTACAAAAGATACCCCAAACTATCCACCTTAATGCATTTTGAACCAATTGTAGCTTCCAGACAGTCTTCAAGGGCAGTTCACAAATAGTGTTGAATAGCCCACAAGGAAGTGAATGAGACATTAATGGCTAAGAACAGGGCCCCCATCCCAGGAACAGGCAGAAGCGGCACATATTATGGAGCACACAAAGGCCGCTCTGGCTAAAGCTGCCAGCTTTCCAGTTACAGAATCCATGGGGCCCAAAACTCACAATTTCTTGGTCACAGTAGGGTTTTACTACAGAGAAACTAACTCTAATGCCTTCCAGAAGCATATAGGTAGATTATTTGCAGATGACTTGCAGGAAGATATCTTACCGATTTTGCTTATCTCTTGCATTAACTTCAGCACCTCTATCTAGCAGAAACTGGCATATAGTTGGACGGCACATCTGGGTGGCCAGCACCAGTGGTGTCCTTCCATCCTAGCAAAAGAACAAGAAACTTGAGCTTCTGGAGAAGAAATGGCAGGCAGCATCATGAAAAGGAGAGCTGATGCCTGTGGCAGAATGACGTACTGGCAAATAGACCGGTTCTTTGAGAATTCCTCCATAGACAAGTGGTGGACTTGATATCACCCACAAGTGCTCCAGAAAGCTCACAAAGAGAATGCAGAACAGCCATCTCCAGTGTGTTTAGAGCTCCAGGAGAAAAGTGAAAGCCATCTTGCTCGAAGCACAATTGGTGCCTTTGAAAAGTCACTAAGTACACATACAACACTTCCTTCAGAAATTGTTTGTTAACTGCTTTTCAGCTATTGGAAGTCTTTGCATCAACAGGTTTTATACAGGATGGCTTTCCTTCAATCCTTAATGAGAAAAGTTTTAACTTCAAGTTTAAAAACTTTTTTTTAAAGACTTTTGGGAATAAACAGGAAAAGCAAGCTTCAATTTTAGAAAGTTGCAAATGGATTTAGGATCCAGATAAATTTGAGATATGATTTTGAAATTCATTATAAAAAAATCCTTCCCATGGGAAAATGCTTTTTGTTTTGAATTTCTTTAAAAAATGAGATATATAAGTAACAAATCAAGAAAGTGATTTAAATTTTCTTATATTGGATTTACAAAATAAACTTGTTAACATTTTGAAGAATTTTGTGAGTAGGGACAAAGGAAAAATTAAAAGAAATCAAGTTTAACAACATTATTTGAAGGGACTCAAGGTTAAGATTGTTAGAAGTAAAAGAAAGAAATATAATTTGGTTTATTTGATCAAACTTAAATAGGCAAGTTGTTATCTCCAGTAATCCTTAATGGAGTTTTGCTGACATCAGGACTGAAATGAGGTTTTATGGATTTGTTTAGACAAAAGATGGAATACAGGAAGAAAAGATCATTTATTTTATTTAAGCTACTAAATTTGTAGATAATGCAGGAGTCTCTTTTTCATTTATTTCATTCCTTTATTATATTCTTATTTCTTTCTGTTTTATTTTTTTTTTCTTTTCCACACGTCCTATTTTTTTTTCTTTTGGCTTGTATTTTTTACCGATGTACAGTGGTACCTTGGTACTCAACTGCTTTGAAACTCATAAAATTTGGTACTTGATGCATGTTGACATGAAAATCTTGTCCCAGTACTCATTGTTTGTTTGGTACTCAATGCACAAACTTGTTAGTGTCAGCCGCCTTGTGACTCACTAAATTATTCCTTATAGGAAAAAAATTGTTTGATACTCATCGCACCTCCCAGGACCACATAACGACGAGTACAGAGGTACCACTGTAATTGTACTGTTTAATAAAATGTTATTTAAAAAGAAAGAAAAAGCACCAGGAACTTAGCCATTCCTGAAAGAAGATTCTGAAAGAACTTACAGCATCTTTGGCATTCACCAGGGCTCCATGGTCACATAGCAACTGTATGCTGGATGTACAATCCGACATTGCTTTGGGAAGCAAAAGAACAGATATTACTGGTGGAAAATTCAAGGTTTAACTATTGGCAGATTATTTATTGGCTGAAGGATCCATAGAACAAGTCTCTGGACTGTTTTAATAATACCTACTAATATCTAATAGTTAATTCCTCAGTCAGAATTCATCTGTTTCAAAGTACTGAAGTAATTAAAAAAGTTCCTTAACAATTATCATCCATCTTTTGGTGAAACACAAGCAACATTTGCACTAATCATTGGCTTTTCCATGTTGTTAGTAGCTCTGCTAGTTTTCTCATTACATGAGGAATCCTGGCTGCACCTATAGCCTTTCCCTTACCTGCATCATGAAGAGCAGTCCGTCCTTGCAGATCCACATTTTCTGTTGAGCAGTTGTACTGTAGAAGCCAAACGTATCTTATTACCATTGTGTTGAGATTCAATACCTTCAATATTTACCATTACAATTTAATAATAACAAAATCTCAACCTGGCGACACTTCAAATACAATTTTATTCAAAAATGTTACATGCATGGATCAGGAACACTCATTTAAGATGTTATTATGTAACATCCTACCTACTAATAATGCAGCTTTCTACAAAATCAGTCCACAAGCTCCATGTGGATCTGTAGGGCTTCCTTTCCAAGTGTTTTCCCACCTTCCCCATGGATAGATTTTCTACACACAAAACCTGCATTGCCCTCCACTGACCTCCTCAAAGAAAAAGAACCTTGCATATGCAGAGAAATCATCTCTATCATGCAAAGTTATTCAGCTTCTGCTTAATTTGTTTTACATTTTTTTGAAATCCCACTGGACATTCGATAACTCCTATATATAGCTAATCAAGGTCCTAAATTTTCCCCATGCAAAGAAACAAAATTCCCTATCATGCTTTCTTTTCAACATAACATTTAACAATTTGTCATCTATTTAATACCTGCAAGAGTTTTTGCAGACAAAGCGCATGTCCATATTTTGCTGCTAAATGTAGAGCAGTCCTTCCTGAAAAGAATTAATAAGTAAATTCTGAACATAACCAGAATATATATGCTACATACATAAGCAAAGAAATGCCTATTCCCCCTCCCCAAACCCCCAGAGATTTATACATCTATATAAATAAAAATGTAAAATAGTTTGTACGAATCCACTAATCTCAAAAACTACTGAACCGATCTGCCTCAAATTTTGACACAATGTAGTCAAGGACTTCCGATAATAGAATAGCTACTCATTTTGTGCCTAGCACACGTGTATCGTGTGCAAGCTACACACAAGTAAAAGGTACTAACTGAAAATGTTTTTACCTCCCTGCAACTCCTCCCACCCGGCTGCTACGTCATGCACATTCCTAACGGCTGAATGTGTGAAGGGTTTGAGGCTGTGCGTTGCCAAGGGCAACAGGGGAATCACCTCATGACTGTTGGTCTTTTGGAAGCTATGGAGTTTCTTCAGTTCCTGGCTCAGGCACCGCCTACCAGGCAGAGCCTGAAGAAACAGAAGGGAAAATTCTCCAGGCAAGTCTTCCCCGGACAGCCCCCCCTCTCCCCCACCCCCCGCCCCCAACCTCTTCCCACTGCCTGGCTATTCAAAGGCAAATTCAAAGACAAGATAATTTCCCTTCATTGCGGCAGCTTTTTGTGCTGGATTTTAAAAAGGAAGCGGGAGATTAAAGGAACAGTAAAAAAAAAAGTTACTCTGTCTTGCTTGCCCGGGAGCTCAAAATGACAGTTACCCAGGAGTAAACATTTAAAATGCGGCGTGTCCTCACTAGAATGGCCACCCCACGTGCCCTGAGGCTCTGGAGAAGCCCGAAACCAAAACTCCCAGTGAAGTCTTTACAACGTGCTTCCGCTCAGCCTTATAATAAAGCGATGCTATGAAGTGAGGTTTCTGGAGCCTTTAAACACGCACAGTTGCAGGAAAAGCAGTAGCTATAAATAAGACATGTATGAGTTTCCTGGTCTCATCTGAGGTTTCTTCACCAGGGAATTAATATTGGGCATTCTTTTTTTGGGGGCTGGTGTCTTTTCAGCCCATCACTGTGCTGGTGCCTATCATTTTTCATAACGTGCATCATACTTTAGGAACAGTTGAAGTTGAACCCATTTAATCATTATAGAAGCTGGCGTTTTAGGTACGTAGGCAGAGGAAGACATAGAGGGATAAATGCGGTAGGTAGGTATAGGGATAGAGAGAGGCAGAAATACAGTAGATAGGTAGGTAGGTAGCTTTGTAGAGGGATACAGGGAGAGAGAGAGAAATACAGTAGGTAGGTAGGTAGGTAGGTAGGTAGGTAGGTAGGTAGGTAGGTAGGTAGGTAGAGGGATAGAGACAGGGGAGAAAATACAATAGTTAGGTAGGTAGGTAGACGGATAGAGAGAGAGGGATGAATATAGCAGGTAGATAGGTAGATAGGTACAGGTATAGAGAGAAATACAATACGTAGATAGGTAGGTAGAGGGAGAGAGGGAAGAATACAGTAGGTAGGTAGATAGGTAGGTAGAGGGATAGAGAGGGAGAAATACAGTAGGTAGGTAGGTAGGTAGGTGGATAGATAGATAGGGAGAAACACAGTAGGTAGGTAGATAGGTAGGTAGAGGGATAGAGAGGGAGAAATACAGTAGGTAGGTAGGTTGGGGGTTATATGGTGGTTGTATGTATGTGTGCAGGTGTAGATCTACACACAGATTGGTTGGCCATTTAACCAGACTGGGCCACAGCAACCCGTGGCCGGCTATAGCTAGTATATAGATAATCCTGTGTAGCTCCAATTGCAGATTAAATTGGTTCCTGTATTTTAACTAAATTATATACCTTAAGGAAAAGAAAGAAAATGAGTTTTTAAAAATTAATTTAAATTGATTTGTAGTGCAGAATAAATACTTCCACATCTTTCTTTGAGGGTGTATGTGTGTCAATAAGATACTACAGTTCAAAGCAACAAAACAAGCACCATGGAACCCAACAGGCTTACAGGGCCAGATACACAATACATTAGTTGGCCTTTCAAAGCTGTTTAAGTAACAACATGCAATTGTTCTTTTTAAACAAGGAAATCATACCTGCTATATCAGTGGCGACAAGGTCTACTCCATGAACAAGAAGAGCATTCAGACAATCGAGGTTACCCTTTGAGGCTACAACATGGAATCTGAGTGGAAAAAAAGGTGGGGGGGAAGTAATGTCTTGATCACCTGCACAATTTCATTCCACCAACTCTGGTTCCTAGGCTCAATTGCCACAAAGGATTCAAGAAACCTTATACAGAATATTCCAAGCAATCACCATTCTCACCCTTTTCAACCTCAGAGAGAAAGTCATTTTTTTGAGTCATTTACAGCTGATATTCTTTGGGTGTTAGAAGATTCTTAGAAGATCATCCTGGGAGACGACACGAGGCTGGCTTCAGGAGATTGTCAACGCCTCTTTGAGTGAGGGGTCCTTGCCTGCCGTCTTGAAAGAGGTGGTAGTGAGGCCCCTCCTCAAGAAGCCCTCCCTGGACCAAGCATTATTAGAGAACTATCGTCCAGTCTCCAACCTTCACTTTTTAGCGAAGGTTGTTGAGAGTGTGGTGGCCCAACAGTTTTCGCGACACCTGGAGGAAATTGATTATCTAGACCCGCGCCAGTCCGGCTTCCAACCCGGTCACAGCTCCGAGACGGCATTGGTTGCGTTGGTTGATGATCTCTGGAGGGCACGGGATAGAGGTTGTTCCTCTATCCTTGTCCTGTTAGACCTCTCAGCGGCTTTTGATACCATCGACCATGGTATCCTATTCACCGACTGGGGGGGTTGGGGCTGGGAGGCACCGTTTTACAGTGGTTCTCGTCCTACCTCTCTGGTCGGTCGCAATATGTGTTGACAGGAGGGCAGAGGTCGACCTCGAGATCCCTCTTATGCGGGGTTCCTCAGGGGTCGGTCCTCTCGCCCCTTCTGTTCAACACATATATGAAGCCGCTGGGCGAGATCATCCGTGGTTTTGGGGTGGGATATCATCTGTATGCTGATGACACTCAGCTGTACATATCCATCCCAGACCACCCCAACGATGCCGCCGAGGTGCTGTCCCGGTGTTTGGAGGCCGTACGGATCTGGATAGGTAGTAACAAACTCAAACTCAACCCATCTAAGACTGAGTGGCTGTGGTTTCCGGCACCCTGGTTCAGCCAGATTACTCCAACTCTGGCCATTGGGGACAAAGCACTGGCCCCCCTGGAGAGGGCGCGCAATTTGGGTGTCCTCCTGGATTCCCGGCTGTCTATGGAGGACCATGTGGCAGCCGTGGCCAGGGGGGCGTTTCATCAGGTACGCCTGATGCGCCAATTGCGCCCCTTACTGGACCGGGCTGCCCTTCGCACAGTCACTCAAGCACTCGTGACATCCCGGCTCGACTACTGCAACGCTCTCTACATGGGGCTTCCCTTGAGGTGCACTCGAAAGCTACAGCTAGTCCAGAATGCGGCCGCGCGGGTAATAACAGGAGCTCCGAGATACTCCCATATAACACCTATCCTGCGCGAGCTGCACTGGCTTCCTGTTGTCTTTCGGGTGCGCTTCAAGGTTCTGACGACCATCTTTAAATCGCTCCATGGCTCGGGGCCTAGTTACATGCGTGACCGTCTCCTGCCCCATACATCCCTACGGCCGATCCGTTCCCACAGAGAGGGCCTTCTCAGGCTGCCGTCGGCCGGGCAATGCCGTCTGGCGACACCCAGAGGAAGAGCCTTCTCTGTGGCAGGCCCTGCCCTTTGGAACGACCTACCCCCAGAACTTCGTACCATCTCAGACCTCCGCCTCTTCCGCCAGTGTCTAAAGACACATCTTTTTCAGCAAGCCGGCCTAGCCTAACCTCCCGCTGGGGGGTTTTAATTTGATTTTAGCATAGGATTGTTTAATTTAATATGCTTTTAAATTTTGTATATTTTGTTTTATATGTTTTAAATTCCTGTGCGCCGCCCTGGGTCCCTCGTGGAGAAGGGTGGGATATAAATCGAATTAAAATAAAATAAATAAAATAAAATTTGGAAATTGCCAACATCTTTCCTCTTTAGTGATGGGGGGGCTGCAGGGAATCCTGGGGGAGGGAGAACAGGTGGGAGAAAGATCCGGAGGGACTTGCAAACTTCTTGCTGACTTCCCCATTGTCTTTGGCTATGAAGAGTCAGAAGGGAAGGTTGCAAAGGTTACTGTGGCTCCTATGACGTTGTAATCATGAGCTGGGCACCCAGATCAGGATCAAACATCTGTGGGGGTGCTGCAACATCTGGAATCTCACAGCCGGTCACTCATTCCTACTTTCAGGTCTGCCATGGTTGAACAAATGAACACAAACTGAGGACTACATTTCACTCATTTTCTGCTTCACTGCAACATAAAATTCTTTTCATCCACAATATCATGTCAGGTATCCTTCATTGCATAACTATACATCTGAGTATTTTTCAGAGAAATTTTCATATTGTGAAAAACAATGCAATACAATACAAGAGTTGGAAGGGACCTTGGAGGTCTTCTAGTCCAACCCCCTGCCTAGGCAGGAAACCCTACACCGTTTCAGACAAATGGCTATCCAACATCTTGTTAAAGACTTCCAGTGTTGGGGCATTCACAACTTCTGGAGGCAACTTCTGTTCCACTGGTTGATTGTTCTCACTGACAGGAAATTTCTCCTCAGTTCTAAGTTGCTTCTCTCCTTGCTTCTTGAACCCATTGCTTCTTGTCCTGCCCTCAGGTACCTTGGAGAATAGATTGACTCCCTCTTCTTTGTGGCAACCCCTGAGATACTGGAACACTGTTACCATGTCTCCCCTAGTCCTTCTCTTCATTATACTAGACATGCCCAGTTCCTGCAACCGTTCCTCATATGTTTTAGTCTCCAGCCCCTAATCATCTTTGTTGCTCTTCTCTGCACTCTTTCTAGAGTCTCCATATCTTTTCTACATCGTGGTGACCAAAACTGAATGCAGTATTCCAAGTGTGGCCTTAACAAGGCCTTATAAAGTGGTATTAACCCTTCACGTGATCTTGATTCTATCCCTCTGTTTATGCAGCCTAGAACTGTGTTGGCTTTTTTGGCAGCTGCTGCACACTGCTGGCTCATATTTAAATGATTGTCCACTAGGACTCCAAGATCCCTTTCACAGTTACTACTATTGAGCAAGGTACCACCTATACTGTACCTGTACATTTCGTTTTTCTTGCCTAAATGTAGAACCTTACTCTTTTCACCATTGAATTTCATTTTATTAAATAGTGCCTGTATCTTAAGCCTGGAGTGTTGACTATTCCTGCCAGCTTGGTGTCATCTATAAATTTGATGAGTTCCCCATTTATTCCCTCATCCAAATCATTGATGAAGATGTTGAAGAGTACTGGGCCTAAAACAGAGCCTTGAGGGACTCCACTGCATATTTCCCTCCATGTAGATGCCGTTCCGTTGAGGACTACAAGTTAAGTGCGGTTGGTCAGCCAGTTACGAATACTTCTGATTTGTGATGCTGTCTAAGCCACATTCTTCTACTTTATCTAGTAGTAGGTTATGGTCTATCTTATCAAATGCCTTACTGAAGTCCAAGTAAATTATATCGATGGCATTCCTCTGGTCCACTAATTTGGTCACTTTGTCAAAGAATGCAATAAGATTAATAGAAGTTTAGCCTAAAAAAGGAACATTTGAATTTCCAGATGTTGCTTAAAGAGAAGGGTTTAAGGTTAATCAAGTTTCTCAGCATTTAATAGAATGTTTGCAAAAGTGTTTCCCTCCAATGCTTGTCTAAATATTTCTAATTTCAGAATTTCAAATAAGGCTGGTTATTCCAAAACACAACATGAGTTATAAATATGGGATTCTTTTCCCAGGATAAAAGCTCCAATAACTGTCTATTTGTTTTTTTAAAAATTCTACTGCATTATTTGTAAGGGTTAAGGAGGTTTCCTAAGCAATAAAATCAAATTTACCGTATTTTTCAGAGTATAAGATGCACCTTCCCCCCCCCCCCCAAAAAGAGGGTGCCTCTTATACACTGAATACAGCATTTTGGGCCTACCGTAACCCCGCCCCTTTTGCAAAAACGGACGTGCAGAGGGTTTGGGAGGCTTGCGCTCCTGGAGGCTAGGGCAGGCAAAAATGAGCAAAAAAAGGGGCATGCAGGTTTCCCCCAAACTTCCACAGGGTTGGGGGGATAGTTGCAATCTACTTACGCAGATCTCCCTTCCAGATCCAGTTTTGTAGGGTTCACTCCTTTTTTAGCAAGGACAGACAAGATCTTCTCCAAATCACCCCTTTCAGCTGCTTTCATCAAACGATCATCATATTTGTTCCAATCTGCAGTCAACTGTTTGAAAAATGCAGAAAAAATATAATAAACATCAATATTGGAAAATCTAGCAAGAATTCCAGAAAATATTTGTTATAAGCAAGCAGTGAGTGTCTCCAATAAAAGTGGATGGGCTAAAAGAATTGTTGCTCATCCGGCACATGGCTAAAAGGAGGAACCACTTGAGAAGTCAGGCTGTAAGCACTTTTGCAGGCAAACTCCCTGGAGGCGTCACTCTGGTCTAAGAATACGAGAAATAAATCTACTCAATTACATTTTTAACAGCCACTTTAAACTGATTATTATTTTAGTTTATTACTATTATTTCTTTTAGTACTATTTAGTATTATTTATAGCTTCTTTTCCTTGGGCAAAATGGTTCAAAGAGATTTAACTGACTCCGATAAGTCAGAAATTGTAAAAAGTCAGAGGGATGCAGCACTCTTCTTAAGATATTGGGGTGTGATCACAGAACCCTCAAACTTTTTGTTGCAAATAGTCATCAAGGGCGCAAGAAATGTGTTGAGAGAAAAAAGATGCAAATTATCTGCCAAAGATTTGAGAAGAATCAAATGTGAAACTACCAGGAACCCAGGATCCTCCAGTGCTGTCATATTCCAGAACTGCAGTCCACCTGGAGTGCCCAGAAGTACCAGGTGTTCAGTGCTCAGAGACATGGCCAAGGTAAGGAAGGCTGAAACCCAACCACCACTGAACAAGAAACATAAGTTGAAACGGCAAGACTGGGCCAAGAAATAGCTGAATATTTTCCAAAGGTTTTAGGGACTGATGAGATGGGAGTGCCTCTTGAAGGACCAGATGGAAGTGCCCGTGGCTGGATCAGTGATGGGCACAGAGCTCCACTTCTACTCAAGACGCCTGCAAGGTGGAGGTGGGGTACTGGTATGGGGTACTGGACCTTTTCGGGTTGAAGATGGACGCAAAATCAACTCCCAAGCCTACTGCCAGTTTTTAGAAGACACTTTCTTCAAGCAGTGGTACAGGAAAAAATCTGTATCTCTCAAGAAGACCATGATTTCTTTGCAGGACAATGCTCCATCGTGTGGCTAGCCAATAAAGGCCATAAAGATGACAGAGTAATGACATGGCCCCCTTCCTCACCTGACCTAAACCCTATTGAGAACTTGTGGGCCCTTCTTAAATGGGAGATTCATGGTGAAGGAAAACAGAACACCCTTCTGAATGGGGTCTGGGAGGCTGTGGTTGCTGCTGCACAAAAAGTGGATCGTCAACAGATCAACATTTTGAAATGTCAGAAATGTTTATTTGTACATTTTGAGTTGTTTATTATTCTCACTTTAACAGATGGAAATAAACAAGAGAGATGGGCAAATTTTCATTTTACATTTAGTTGCATAATAATTCTGCACACTAATAGTTGCCTGACAATTGTACACGCATAAATATTCTCCTAAGAAAGCCAAAACTTCACTTTTACTTTCTTCAATATTCCGGTTTGAGGGTCATTAACATTTTGGATTGAGCCAAGAGCACTGCAGTTGTTCAATAATGAAATTACTCCTCCAAAATACAACTCGCCTAATAATTGTGCACACAGTGTATTATTTGGTTTTTAATCAGTCTTTTTCCCCCTCAGAATATTCTCATCCTCCCCAGCTCTGATGACCACCACAGGCTGAAAGAGTAGCATCTGTGTGTGAACCCACAGCTTTTCATATGATAGTAACAGCATCTGAACCGCAATTCAAACTAATATTGTTCATAAGATTCCTCCTGTTCTCCAGACTCCTTGGAGAGTAAACCTCAAGGAAAAAATAACCATCTGCATAGCAGAGACTCTAGTAGATGAGATAGAAACCAAAGGCATAAGCACCAGTCTCCATTCAATGTGTCTGTTTTCTTCAGCCAATACTGCGGAAAGCACTACAGAAAAAGAAAAGCTGAAGAGGACAGGAGCTGCCAGAGGAGGAATAGGGTAGGTGATGTTTTTTGAAGCAAGTGCGTTCACACCCATGCATCAAGGAAGAAGTATTGTCCAATTTGTACTGCAGCCACCACGTACAAACTATTCCTCTGGTTTCACTCATTTCCTTGTACGTAACAGAACATTCTTTGTGGAAGGAGAGAGCAGTTAAAATGACATGTACACAATTATACATGCATCTTTCCCATCTCCAGAATCCTATTTAAAAATGAACACCTGCATTTGTTGTCTAAATGGCTTAAACAAAATAGAAGGAGGCCACCATCTGTCTGTGTGCCAAGTCCCTTTAGACTCAGGCAAGAGCCCACTCAAAATCAATGAGCAAAACTAATGCAGGCATTTTAGTTCATGATCCCACAACTAATAGTGACCTTTATTGGACATGGGTGGCCTGGGGTCACTCCATCTACCGGCCGTCTTGCTCTCTAAGCCTTCTCTTTCTAGCACTTTTCAAAAAGTCTACTGCCTGCCAAACGGACCTCATAACACCATTCAGATCCATTTGTATCCTTTCCAGGCCAAATCAAATGGTCCTTCTTGGGCGGGAGGTGGGGGCTGGACTAGATGACCTACAAGATCCCTCCCAACTCTGTTAATCTGTTATCTGTAATAACCCTTTCAAAACCAAATCAGATACTGCAAGAGCATCACAAACATGAGACTGGAAGTCATGCGCACTTCCTCACAGCACCAAGGAAATGATAGAAAACACAGCACTAGATGAGCCTTCCCAAAATGTCCTGAAGATTGCCTTCCATTCCTTTCAAACTGCAGCCAGATTCTGAAATCAAACATTCAAAGAAACCAAGCATCTACAGGAAGAATTATGCTTTCCAATCACTGTTTATCCCCAAATGCCTCATTAGCTTTGAGCATGGACTAAACTCTTGCAGCAAATGCACAGCTGGATTGGACTGGGAAATCACTAACACAATCCCTAGGGGATTCCCAGCAAGGCGGGGACATTTTCAACGTAGGGAAGATATTATTTCAGCCACTTTGCTCTTCGTACTATCTACATATTCCACCCGACTTGGAGTTTCAATCCTAGGGCAATAAATGCTTCCTTTAGTTAACTTTGCAACAGTTCATAAGTGTTCCAATGATCTAAGTTTTTTTTTAATTACAGTTATGTCAAAAGTAACATTAAAAATATTCTGGAGGGCTTGTCGTAGTAACAGTAGCCATTTATAGAATACATTTAAAAATTACACATTCTACAAATACTTTGGAAGCACATGTCTATAAAATCAATTTTTTTCTACACTAAATAGCTTATTATGTAAATTGATCCAGAATCTTTGATGTAAAAGTAGTTGTAAATTAAGCAATAATTGAAGAAAATTATAAACAAATCTTTACAACTGTGTAGGTCAACCAAAATTAAAAAGGTATAATATTTATTAGAACAAATTTAAGACTGCACTGCCAAAAATTGCTTGGTTTGTTATCAAATACATGGTACCTACTATCTTTTTAAGAGCACATGAAAACCAGCAACTCATCCTAGAATTCCAAATTCTTGAATCCAAGCACAAACAATGGAGCCGCTACAGAACCCAAAGGTCCCGCCTGAGTCCCAGGAGGCGACCCAACGTCATCCGTGCTGCCCTGCTGTGAGCATCCTGGCCCTGCTTTCCTTAGCTTGGATCCTCAGCCAGGGTCTCTTCATCCCCGGCTCCTTCTCCAGACCTCATGACTGAAAGGACTCCAGAGCTCTGCCAAGCCCAACGGTCTCCCCAGCAGGTCCTGCCTGCCCTGGGGATGGAACCAAGCAGAGGCTCTGGCGGTGTCTTGCAGCCTTTGGGCAGTGGCACCGAGTATTACTGCAGCAATTATGACATAGTAAGTATTACCTAGGTCCAAAATATCCTGTAAACAATATGCAGACAGTCTCACATGGGTCCAGAGCTATTTTCTGATTCTCCTGGTACTTGATAGCAGGGCGATAGGAAAAAAAGGGCTAATAATACATTCACTGCATGCTCAACCAGTGAGTAATGTGTCAACTAGTAAGGCAAGGATACATATGTTGCTACCGCCACAAGTGGGCGACATTCTCCAAAAACAGGGGAGGCTGTGTCAGTCCTCGGAGTGGCTTTGAACAGGAGCAGCACCTAGGGAAGCCACTGGCTTTCTAGATACCAGCCAGATGGCCTGGCACAGCCCAGCCTTCAGATACGGGGAGCCCTTACGACCGTTTGACCATTCACATTGCAACAGCACTGAAAATAGTGAATTATGGCTATCTAACACAGGGGTGTCAAACTCAATTTCATTGAGGGCCGCATCAGGGTTATCTCTGACTTTGGAGGGCCAGCTTGACATCACTCTTCTTGGGGGCACTTGTGGTGGCCCGAGCGCCACAACGTGAAAACGGGCTGCCAAGTTCATTTTGGGCTGCAACTGCCTCCTGCAACCCTCTGCCAGAGAAAATGGAGCTTGGGAGGTCTGCCTACAACCCTCCAGAGCTATCTTTTCACTGGCAGAAGCACCGCAGGCTGGTCCTTCGCTGTTTCCAGGCCGGCCCCATGGGCCTTGAGTTTGACCCCTCTGATCTAACAGAAGGAATCTACAAATCTATTTTTGTAAATCTATTACAAATCTCAGAAGTTAACTTAGAAAATGCCTTTGCCTTTTAAAATATTGGAAAAGAAGTTTCCATTCAGAAAGAAAGGTTCAGCTAAATTTTGTTGCTGTTTTCTATAGGCTTGTTGAAAAGGCTTGTGAAAATACTCAATGAAAAAAATGCATTCCCTCTCACCTCTCACTCATAATGGTGAACATCCACCTAATAGACATGCCATCTAAACTAAATTAAATGGCTTGTAATTCAATTATCATGGAATACTTCAAGAAGTGCTTTGCTGAAATTGAAGTATATAACGTCCACAGAATTTACAATTTACTTAGGAAATTAGCAGTCAAACAATGAATAAGGTTAATCTGAGATTTGTTACTGGTAAATGCTTACTGACTATTGGAATGACTGCATTATTTATAGGATCAAATTACTTTATTATCTGTTCTCGTCTTCCTAGGTGCTTATGTCAGATTGGTCTCTCCTCTTTTCTGTCTTTAAAAAAAAAATTCTTGTCCGATCAACTGTCACTTGTTCTCTAGGATTTTTCACAGATCTGCAGATAGGTCTTTCGATCTATCAGATTATCCTCCGAGCTGCCAGTGGCAGCTGTATTGATAGCTGAAGAGGGTTACATCTTGCAAAATAGGGCATTGATGGCGAACCTTTTCAGCACTGAGTGCCGAAAAAGTCGTGTAGAAATGATGCGTGCACTCATCGGGGCCGCACTCCAGAAAAGCCAAACCTCTGGGTTCTAGCGTGCATGCATACCCAACAATCACCTAGCCGGCACGCATACTCATGCTGGTTTTGGCACTCCCACACATGGAAAGGGATCACGCTCCAGAAAAGCTGAACTTTCAGGTTCTGGCACGCATGTGCATCCAACAATCAGCTGGCGAGCGTGCATGCGCACACTGATTTTCGGCACTGTCTCTCGCACGAAGGACAGCTGATCATCACCGGTGCATGCAGGCCAGAAACCTGGAAGATAAACATGCGGAAACTGTGAGTCAAAAAAAATTACATGTACCGAGTCTTCAGTTAAAGTAAAATACACTTTAGGAATGATGAACTTAAGAAAAGACTGGGCCAGAGTCATTGGCTGAATTAAGCACACAGCAGCCTTACACAATGGGAGAGAACCCAATCACCATTTGCAGATAACAAAAGGAGAAGGGAAAACAGTAGAAAACAGGACTGGTGCAGAATCACCAGCTGGTTTTGTGTCTCAAGCGGGACTAGAGCTCCCAGCTTCTAGTCTGATGTCTTAACAATTGCACCATGCAAGTTCTCAAAGGGGCTTTACAAGAATCCAAAACTGCAAGCCAAAACTGCAATTAAAATCAGTCTCATTATATTGTTCAGTTATCAGTTGAGACTTGGTTTTGCAGTCTCCGCCCTGAATATTCGAAGAGAGCTTCCAAACCTACTTCTTTGAGGAATGATTCCACCGTCTGGGAGCCACACAGGAGAGGATTTTCTTCTCATTGGCGAGAGAAGAGCTTCTGGCAATGGGATCGTCAAGAGGCAGAAGGGCCTCTTCTGCTGAGCCAAGGAAAGAGAGCTTCATGGGAAGAAACCATGGGAAGAAACCATGGGGGCCACACAGGGCTTTAAAGACCAGCGTCTTAAATCATGCCTGGTTAGCAGCCGGCAACCTCTGCCAACTCTCTCAGCATAGGTGCTATATGGTCCCTGCTTCTTGCACCAATCTGGTGGTCGCCTTTTGTGCCAAATGCAATTTTGGCCACTTTACAAAGGAGGCCCTATTGCAGTTGTTGAGATTGTTTGGGACAGATGTCAGCCTGGGGACATGGCAGTGTGGGACAGCACCAATCAATGATCAAGGGGATGAACATGAGCCCCCCACAGCACAACCTCTGGGTATGTCCCAATAGGAAAGGATGGAATCACTGCAAAAAATATCTCCCCACTTCAACTCCACCAGACAACCAGTAGAAGGACACCACAGCTGATGAGAGGAAAAGCAGTGAAGAGATCCAGAACTAACAGAGCTGCACTGTGAAGCAGCCATTTGCTAGGAAAGTAGGAGCACGTTCCAAGACAAGGCACAGACAAGACACAACACAGCTTGGAGCTGGAGAGGAAGTGTGTTAGGAGAGCCACTCCCTAAGAATCTCAAAGGGCTTATCCATTAGGCTGAGAGTAGGAAAGATTTAGTCTTCTATTGGGTGTGAGCAAATAAAAATGGAAGCTTGGCTATATGGCTGTCATTCTTGGGCTGGGCCTTGACATGCACTCCCATCATCGACTTTCCAATGTAGATCATCCACCAAGTGAATAAAACAGTCTCAAGAGCCTTTCCCAGATGAACCCGATTGAAATGTATCCAGATAATCAGATTTAGAGATGAAACGGTGTATCCAGAAAAAAAAATCTAAATTAAGTAAAGATGGGAGAGAATATTCTGAAAGGATGGAAGGGTGGCAAAGTTTGCTCCACTGAAGTGAACATTTTGACTTGTCATGCCTGGCATTGTGTCATTTTTTCAGTGAACCTACTTTCCAATACTAGAAATTATAAAAGCATCCCTAACACATAAATATCATTCTCTCTCATGCAAGGAAGAGATCAAGAGCAATCAATACATACTGGCCTGTTGATAGCTTTTTCCATTTATTATTTGACACTTTTAAGCATGTGCTTTGCCAATTTCATAACTTTGCCACTGAGAAAAAAGTTTATGAACAAGGAAAGTATAGTTATTTTATACACAAAATAATTGAAGCCAATTAGAGATGGCTTGAGAGTGGAATGCATTCCCATGAGCCTACATAGCTGTTGGATATTCAGCCTTATATTGGGTTGACAATACATATGAGCCTATGTTCTTCAGAAGTTATGTAACTTTAAGAACTGTGTTTGAATCTGATTGGCTGTGAGTATCAGCTATACCATATAATCAAGGTCAGGAACCCTGATCACCCCCTGTTCGATTCCTTATGATCCTGTGCTGAAGCTGTGAAGATACTGTATCTGTGTTTGGTGTAGGACTGTTATAATTGTTTGAGAAGTTAGTCAGAAGAAGCATTTTAGTTGCTACAAAGTAAAGACTATTTATTTTCTTACTATCACTGTTTTAGATTTTGTTTGTGGTTTACAGCAACGTATCTTTTTACTGTCCGGTGAATTACACTATTCCGCATTTATTTGCTAACACTGGTTAAGGGGCCAGAGTTGTATCACTGGTTCTGAACCCAGAGTAGCTAACAATAGCTTTTCGTACTTCTTCAGGAAAAGGGAGTTAAAAGTTAGGCAATTCTGTATACCGGAAAAGTTACAATCTATTTCCAAAAACAATGACACTCCCTCCAAACACATACCAGATAACACACCCATTGACTCTGAGGAACAAGAAAAACTAAATCCAGTTGATAGTTATAATCACTTGTGATTAAAGGAAAACTTCCTTTTTGGTTATAAATCAAAATACAAATCAAAACACCCCTTTAACAAGTTTTCTGCTAGTCAAAGGCAACAAATCCTGCTTCCCGGTCTCACTTGATAGAACTGAATCTTCCATGCAAAATCAAAATCGAAAGTTTCCTTGTAACCTAATTTTTCCCACATAACTTTCATTAAAAATGGGGGGGGGGGGATTTATACTCTGTTCTAATTATCTTGATTCCTGGTTATTCTCTATTGATTCTGAAGGTTAGAAGAAATTTTGGGTATCAGCTATGGTAGTCCAACCCATTGCTCAACAGAATAGGATAACTCACCACGGCCTGCACCATTGCCACCAAGTCACTGTCGCTAAGTCACCACTGAACTTATGCAGCCAACTCACTGCAGGGACAACTCACCATGGGTAGCTGATACTACAGCCATGCCAGGCTCAGAGTTGCTGGTAATGCCGCACCAGGCGCCGTGCCAGGCTCAAAGCTGCCACCAATGCCCTGTGTGAGTTCAGGGAAGTGGCGGCTCTGCAGCAGCGGCAGCAGCAGTGACAGAGGGTGTGGAAATGGGAAGCCCCCAGTCTCCACTGCCTCCCTGATGCTCACCATGACTTCCATCGCCACCATCCTGGCCTCTTCCCCTTGCAGCCTAGTATGGCTGCAGCAGTGATGGGTGTGAAAATGGGAAGCCTCCAGCCACCACCTCCCCATCGTCCACCCTGCCCTGTGCTCTGCCCACCTGCTTGCTCACTCACCTGCTCTCTCTCTGCCTGCCTCTGGCAAGTTGGCCATGAGGAATTGCCCTGCGTGACTTGGCAGAGATGAGTTGGTGGTGGCGAGCTGCCCACAGAGAATTGTCCTGAGCTGCTGCACAGGATAGGAATTGACTACAATAGCCAGTGAAGCCGACCTCTCTTTCAACCTCTTTGCAAAGGACAGTGGACTACCTCCTTTTTCCATTACTGAATAGCACTTAGTGGTAAAACATCTTTCCTGAAGTCCGAGTGAAATTTCCTTTCTTACAAGTTAAGATAGAAAGAGAACAAAAGCAAGCATACGAGGCCATCAAGAGAGTCAAAGAATTGCAGTGGAAATGGCCTGGTCACATAGCAAGAAGAACTGAGGGTAGGTGGACCAAGGCAGCCACAGAATGGATCCCACTTGATAAAAAGTGTCCACAAGAGAGATCTAAAACAAGATGAATTGAGGACATCAACAAGTATTGCGGGCCCAATTGCAAAAGCAAGCTCAGAACTGTATTGGTTGGAAACAGCGGAAGAGGGCTTCATCCTGCAGAGGATAAACAATGGCTAAAAGGACCATGATGAATAACCCATTATTTCTTTTCCTGCCTTTTGGAATCAAGAAAACAACTGTCCCCATCTCATTTTACTGAGACTGTTGAGAGGTATAGGCTTAAAGCCTCTCCCCCCCCCCCAACAAATTTATTTATTTAATTTGTATACCGCCCTCTCTCCCGTAGGGACTCAGGGTGGTGTACAGGGATAATAAAAGGTATATCTAAATACAATAGATAAATTTAAAATTAAAATTACACTTAAACTTAAACTTGAATTAAAATAAATAATTAAGAAACCCTATTAAATGATGATAAAAACAAACTATGCCAGGCCGGCCTCATGAAAAAAGTAAGTTTTCAATGCTCGACGGAAGAGGCGAAGGTCCGTGGTAGTGCGAAGGTCGGGGGGCAAGTCGTTCCAGAGTGCTGGGCCCGCTACAGAGAATGCCCTTCCCCTGGGAGCCGCCAGCCGGCATTGTCCAGCGGACAGCACCCTGAGGAGGCCCTCCCCCTGGGAGCGGACAGGTCGGATGGGGTTATGTGGGAGGAGGCGGTTCTGCAAGTAGCCAGGACCCATGCCATGAAGCGCTTTGAAGATGGTTACCAAAACCTTGAAGCGCACCCGGAAAGCCACAGGCAGCCAGTGCAGCTCGCGCAAGAGAGGTGTTATGTGGGAGTGTCTTGGTGCTCCCAAGATCCCCCGCGCGGCCGCGTTCTGCACTAATTGGAGCCTCCGGGCGCACCTCAAGGGAAGCCCCATGTAGAGAGTACACTACTTCACTCCTTTGCTAAACCCTAGACTGAAATAATGGGCCACCCATTTACATGCAGCTTTTTAACGGTTAAGCCTTTCTGATGCAAAGAGTTTCTCCTCATGGAGTACAGATCATCTTCTGGGGAGGGACACAAATCTGAAATTCTTGAACAGAACTCTAGAGCAGCAGGTTTTAGAATGAGCCTCCTTTACACCCTGTAATTAATACAGACAAGTCTTAACTCATTTATCCACTAATTATGCAACTCTGTGTTGTAAAGCTGAACATCTACTATGAAGTATTATTAGTAGATAAATTAGTGGATAAACATGTACTCTTTGTATTAAAAAAAATAAACAACCCAGTAAGACTGCCTCCTAAAAAGAAACTATTCACAGAAGAGTCTTTGAAGCTATTTCAAAGCCGTAATGCCTATAGCCAAAACCCCTTGAAAAAATGAGCTTGTTATGTATTCAATTGCACTCTCCAACAAATAATCTTCAACCAAGATATTATTGTGCTGATTAAATGGGTCCTAACAAGGAGAAGGGCGGGGTATAAATTCGAATAAATAAATAAATGGACACACCTTTTGTTCATCTTACAAGCAAACTAAAATTCTAATCTTTCTCATGAATTGCTAAATTCATTCCCCCCAAATATACCAGAATACTACAGAATTTGGAATTAAGAGTCAGTTTGGCCACATTCACAACCAGACTCAAATTGTGACATAACTGATCAAAAAGACTCATATAACCACATAGTGCAGAAGTACTATGTCCCCAAACTGAACAGAAACGGTTCAAAGGAAATTAAATGTAATCATTAATCATAATTACATATAATCCTCACATAATGATGGCAACTGGGGCATTATGTGATCACCATTTGCAACCTCCTGATGGCTTCCCCATTAACTTTGTAGCAAATTGAGATCACATATGAGGTAGGATACTCCATAAGGATATAAGGAGGAGTCACAATTACTTTTTGTTCAATTGCTGAATAATTGTTGGTCATTAAAAACAGGGCCACCTATAGCTCACTCTTCCTATATTGTTTTTGTTGGCATTTTTTAATTCCAGAAAATTTACAATAACTTACAGGCCAGTCACTAGATTCCAGATAGTACTTTAAAAGTATACAAGAAGTTAAAAAACACTCCTCAATCCTGGAGGACGAAAATGGGGGAACGGGAGGGGCCATGGCTCCGCCCACTGGCGGGAAGGGGGAAGAGGACACAATAGCCAAAACACTCAGATCACAAAAATGACTTTCCTTTATATAGTATAACTTTTAAACGGATGTCTATGGAAAAAAATGATTGATTGCATTGAATTCATGATATGACGTATATATGTATCTCTCCACTTAGCTTGAAAAGAAAAAAAATGTACGTTTTATATGCTTTTTGTATGAAGCCTCGGAGGCGACCAACACCTCCGACATGGATGTCCCCACAATATTTTACCTATATCCTACAGACCCTTTTCCTATTATAAAATTTGTAAAAACCAATAAAACTTTTTAAAAACAAAAAGTAGACAAGAAGCATGTTTTATGCACAAAAAGCAGCATAACTTAAAATATGACTTCATGCATCATATCAGACAATACAAGACAATCTATTACACAACGTGCACAATAGAGACTAAAAGAATAAACCCGGGTGCAAATATTACTCTACAAGTGTAGTAGAGAATTTCCTTGTAAGATTACATCTTTCAGGTAGTTATTCCAATAAAATAAGCAATTTTATATCAACATCAACAAGAAAAAGTTCAATATTTTTGCTGGGATACTCTTTTTACAGAATGCATGGAATGTATCAGTTGGGAAAAAATTCATCCACTAGTTTACAAGGACTCTTTTATCCATCTCACGTTCGTTAACAAACGACTTTTCCAAGGTATCTATCTATTTGGTTTTTCCTATTCAGATGCAAGCCCCCACATTTTACCCAGGTGAAAGTGGACTGGCCAAAATGTTCAAACATTTATAAGGTAATTTGAATTGTGATTTTGTCCTTTAAAGCATCAGCTAATTTCCCTACATTAGTGTTATTTAACAAATTTTACAAACCTCTCTTTCACTCCAACAGTACTAACTTACATGCCATGGGGGGGGGGGGGGAAATCCACTATCAATTGTGACAAAGATTACTGAGTATAGGGATGAATCTACTGCACAAGAGCTAAAACGTCTCAACAATCACACCTCAGGACTCATACCTTCCGAGAATATTAAAACACACACTGCCAGTACAGTCATCTGCTAACCAAATGTAGAATGTGACAAGTTGCAACACTCGCCCAAGTATTTTGCAGGGCAGTTAATCTTGTCTTTGCTCTCTTTACATCCGATTTTGAGTATGCATCCAAGGTGCACCTGTCCTGTTCATTCAGCATGCCAAGCATCAGCAATATTCACGTGGTTACTGAACACAAAACAAAAAGTACTGCCTTTATTGCGCTGAGGACCTTGCGGCCTAATTCGACTTCATGGGCCCGAGCTCTACATGGAAGAAACAGATGTGATCAGAGTTTGTATTCTGCTGTATCCTGTGGGCAGCTTTCAACAGTTGTTTGGTATTGCTTAGGGAAGATTCAACATTCATGTAATCCACATCTGTCAAGGTGGCATCTTGAGATGTAGCCCTAATCTGGTAAAGCACAGGGGATGTAGAATGAAAAGCAGACCTCCTGGCATTCCAAAAACGCCCGCTGTAAAAGCTGAGAGTTTCATTTTGCATTCCCTTCAACTGCCATGCAGGGTAATGGGTAATGGAGTAGGGCAAAGGAAACACCCCCAGAGCTACTTTGATCAACAACAAGGGACCAAGGAGGACCCTCTCGAAGAACAAAGGCACAAAAACAGCCCCAAACGCCGTTTTCCACCAGACAGAAGCCATACTGTGAAATCCGGCCTTGAGCGGACCACAGGGAAGACATGAAAGCTGCTGAGCGCTCAGGCCAAAGTTCAGAAACTTCAGGCGGCAGCGAAGCCTCCCCGCTGAGGGGAAGAGGGAGGCGCGTCGGGACAGCAGAAGCCAGCCGCCTCTTCCTTGCCTGCTTCCCGGGCTCCTCTGGCCTTTTGACCCTCGGCGGCCAGTTCGGACGCCTGCCTCGAAGTCGCAGGAACCGCTTCCCCAGGAGAAGCAGCGGCTGCCCCGGCCTCCCTTCCGTGAAAGGCGGGACCCGCGCAGGGCTGCAGACCACGGGCGCTCCTGGAGGTGGGAAAGTCCCGGGAAAGAAGGCGCCCCCCCCCGACCCGGCCTCCGGGGAACCTCCGCTGGGGCGCCTGAAGAGGTTTCGCCGCTGCCAGGAAAGCCGCGTTCGCCTCGCCTCCCCTCCCCGCCTCCCCTCGGCCGCCGCCGCCGCGATCCCGGACGCTTTGCCCGACCCGCCCGGACCCCTCGGCGCCAGCCCGCCCAGCCTTCCTGGGGGGGAGCGGGGAGGCCTGGAGGGCTAAGCTCGTTCGCTGCCGCTCCTGGGCAGCCCCGGAGACCCCCCGCCGCCTGTCCAGGCAGCCCCGGCGGCGAGTCGCATCTGGAAGGACCCCGCCCGCGCTTCCCCGCTCACCCCTCCGAGGCCGCTCCCGGCGGGCGAGGCCTCCGGCTTCCTCAGACGCGACTTGAGGCTCTTCATGGTGCCGGTACCGGAGCCGCCGCCGCCCGGCGGGACGGAGCACCGCCACTTCCCTCAGCCGCGCGGGAGGAGCGCAGGCGCCGTGTAGGCAGCCTCGGCCAATGGGGCCCCGAGGGGGGCGGGACTTCCTTGAGTGGCCTCTGGGCGGGGCCTTCGAAGGGCCACTCCCTCCCTCCTCCTCCCTCCCTCCCTCCCCGCGGGCGGCCCTCGGGGGAAGCCTCGTCGGCCTCGTGCAGCGGCAAAGGGGATCCGGCCCAGGGACCTCGCCCATCCTGAACCGGAAGCCGGCAGGATGAGGAGCAACCAAGCGGGGGTCGGGGGGGGGGGTCCGGAGCGCGACCGGAAGGGCCTGCTTGGCGAGTCCCACCTGCTGACCCTGATAGGGGAGACCTGGAGCCCCTGGGCCTTGCAGCTCCATGCCAGGCAGGGCTTGTGGCAACCGACACCCTAAACTCCGCAGGGAACTATTGGAGCTCCCAGAGCAGCAACCTGTGGTCCCCTCGTCCGGTTGCAGCTGCAGGGTTTCCCTCCAGGGCGGCCCATCCTCCGTGAAGCTGGCCAAGGCGTGCTTGCCCATGGACGCGGCCTCCCAATCTCTCCAAGGGCCCAATGGGCAGGCCAAGTGAGGCCGCAGGAGGCCTCTTGACCGCAGCTGCCACCTGTTAATGTTTTGGACTGTGGGTGGCCTGTAGGGAAAAGAGGGAATTAACTATCCCTGCTTTTGCGTGGGAAACCCAGAGGTGGTTTATTCAGTAAAGTTTTATACTCTTGGTAAAATAATGTCCCAGGAGTTCCTTTTCCTGGATTTGCCAATTGGAGAGTTTACAACTGACCTCTTTGGAAGCATTTTTCTTTTCTTGTGGGGTAGAATGAACATCCATGAAATTAAGTCACAACAGTCCCCTTCCAGCATTGCAATATGCTTTGTAGTTTAGGAGTGAAATCAACATGAGGGATATAGCATTGAACTACACCAATCTCACAAAGTCCTTGTGAAAAGGAAGGGGTGTCACAGAACACAGTATCATAGGGCTGGAAGGGCCCATGTTGTTCTAGACCAGTGATTTTCAACCTATGGGTCACAGGAGTCGCCTAAGACCATTGGAAAACACATATTTTCGATGGTCTTAGGAACCGAGACACTGGTTCCTATGGTTGGGGGTCACCACATCATGAGGAACTGTACTAAAGAGTTGTAGCAATGGGAAGGATGAGAACCACTGTTCTACCCCAACTCCCTGTTCATAGCAGGAACCTCATATAATCTTAATCAGATGGTTGTCCAGTCTATTTTTTTTTATTGAAAGAGTTTTATACAAACAAATTCCCCCCCTTTCCCCCCCCATACATATAATGTAGTTCAGATACAAATACTGTACCCCCTTCCTCCCACCCAACATAATATAGATTTCTCATAAAATAACATTACCCCCTTGTCCCCATCTTTTAAGCTAATTCATATAAATCTTATACAAATATATTTCCCTCCCCTAACCACCCTAACCCTCCCCCACCTCCCGTTCCACCCCCCCCAGACTTCCACTATACGCCACTCTAATAGTTCCAAACAACCCATATGTTATTCGTTCTTTTCATGTTGTTCCCCTTGCTTATTACCTTGTCAGTCTATTCATTCTTACCTAAAAGCTACATGATATTTTCTAGTCTGGTATTTATTTTGTATATAACCAATCCATTTTTCCCATTCCTGTATATAATTCTCCTGCTTCTGGTCTTTTAAAAAAGCTGAGATTTTTGCCATTTCCGCAAACCCCGCCACTTTCTGTATCCATTGGTCAATCGTAGGTAAAGCGTCTTTTTTCCAGTGCTGAGCAATCAGCAACCTAGCTGCTGTGACCATATACAGAAGCAATTTCATTTCCCCCTTTGTAGAATCCTTAATTATACCCAATAAAAACATTTGCGGAGTAAATTATAGTCTTTTCTTCAATACAGTTTGCATAACCCACCAGATTTTTATCCAGAAGGCTTTAACCTTATTGCAGGTCCACCATATATGAAAAAATGTAGCATCTAAACACCCACACCTCCAGCATGTTGGTTGAACATTAGGATACATACATGATAATTTCTTAGGATCTAAATACCATCTATAAAACATTTTATAAAAGTTTTCCCTTAAATTCTGTGACTGTGTAAATTTAACATTCTGAACCCATATTTTTTCCCACGTCTCCAACATGACAGGTTCGCCAAAATTCTAAGCCCATTTAATCATACAATCCTTAACCAATTCACTTTCTGAATCCCTTTCTAACAATACATTATATATTCTTTTGATATGCTTTGGGCCAGTCTCTTTTATCTGCTTAATCAGTTCTGCTTCATTATGCATGAATCCAACTCTTTGATCTTCTTTCCATCTCATCTGTAGCTGTTTATAATGTAACCAGTTTAAAATAATTCCTTCTTCCAACAGTTGTTCCAGAGTTTTCAGCTGCCAGCTGCCCCCATCAGCAAAAAGCACATCTTTATATAAACAACCCCCGAGTGACTTAGTATTTATAATCCACATGGTATCTGCAAGATCCAACCAAAGCGGTATCTTATAATCCCAGTTAGGCCGGTGCTTCTTCCATATTCTCATCAAGGCATTTCGGAGAATATGACTATTAAACAGTCTATTTTTGAAAACCTGTTGTGAAGGAGCACTCACAATTCTAGGAACCAAACTATTCCACTCGTTAATTGTTCTCATTTTCTCTTTACTTCTAGGTTGGATCTCTCTTTAACAAGTTTCCACCCATTGCTTCTTGTCCTGCCCTCTGGTGCTTTGGAGAACAAGTCAATCCCTTCTTCTCTAAAGCCTCTCAAGAACTGGAAGATTGCGTTCCTTCCGGTTAGCCGGAGGCGACGGTCGGGTCCTAGACTCGTCTGCCGCTTGGTTGCTCCGGCGGCGCCTTCGGGGGCAGGGGGCTCTTGTTAAAGAGCCCCCACCGCACGGACGGCTCGTGGTGAGTCTCCCCACCTCGACGGCGGTCGGGGGGGGGGTGGCTCCCGCCTCGTCCTAGGTGTCGGAGAACGAGTCACGGGGGGGGGAGTTCCTCTTTCGTCCCCTTCGCCGATGGAGAGCCGGAACAGCTGCTGCAATTAAAGACGGGCTGAAAAGCCGGGGCTGAAGGCAACACCGAGGCTCATGGCTACAGAGTGGATTGTGAGTGATTCCAAATTAATGCTTTCAACTTTCACTTTAAAAGAAGAAGGAGGAGGGAGTTTGTAAAACCCCTCCTCGGAAAGGAAAAAAAAGCAGCGTTTTGAAATGTTCCCCAGGCTTGGGGAGGTGGAGAAATCAACATCCGATTTTAAAACTACAAATGAAAGTCTTTCACTTTAAGATTCTTAACGATACTTTGTATCTCTGTCTTGCAACAATTGATATGGACTTTCACTAGTTCGCCGCAGCTTCCAGAGGGGCGGGGAAGATGGCGTTCCTTTGTTCTCAGCAAGAAATACTTCTCTTTGAAATTTGCTGACACTCCCTCGTCTTTGGGACTGAATTTTTTACCAGTGGATTAATGTAACTGATTATTAGGACCTTTCCCAGATGTGCCTTTTTTTCCCCTTATCTGATTGTTTTTAGAAATTGTTCTCTCTCTGGATTGTAAGTAAATTGAACTTTGAATTTGGATATTGACTTTTACTCTCTCCTCGCCTCACGGACTACCTCTCCAACAGACGCCATATTAGTGACAAGAACTTAACACTTTCATTATGGCTTCAAAAAAGCAGCCACACCAACCTAAGATTACTTCAATGTTATCCAAAGAAACAGAGGTGGAAGCTACACAGTTATCAGCAATAGAGGAAACTCTTCAAAACATCATGAAAGAAATAAAAGAAATCCGGAAAGACAATGTTAGCTCAAAATTGGAACTTTTGGAGACACAGAAAGCACTAATGGAAAACAAACAAAGAATTGATGGACTGGAGGGGGGGACGGCTGAGATGAAGGGAGAGATAAAAAATTCTCAAAGAGAAATTGTGGATTTAGCTGATCATATGTCTAGGATGGATCTTGAAAGGATGTCTTACTTTTTAAGGTTTCAAAATGTTCCTGAATTAAGCTCTGAGAATTTAAAAGATTTAATGTGTACGATGTTAGCAGATTATACCAAAAAGAGCAAAGAAGATATTTGGGGGGGATATCGATCTGATTTATAGAATTAACTCAGCATATGCCAGAATAAATGAAGTACCCAGAGAGATACATATTAAATTTGTTTTTTTTTTTTTTTTTTTTTTATTAAAATTTTTATACTGTTTTACAATATATCACCCAGTGCTGTACAAAACAAAAGGAAGAGTTGGTTTCAAGTGTCGTCTATTATCTTTAGGATCTCCAAAATCCACGTTCCCTCGGTACAGGCGTCGAGACGTCCAAAGTTCCAAGTGCATAGTCCACAAATGGCTTCCAAGTCTTCCAAAAGATATCATTTTTATAAACCCCCTCTCTAAATTTAATATCACACGTCATTTTATCATTTAAGGCTAATTTCCACATTTCACAATACCATTCGTCTATTTTAATATTTACCTCTATTTTCCAATATCTTGCTATTACAATTCTACCCATTATAATCATAATTCTAATCAGTTCTTTCTCGTATTTTGTTAACTCTGGTTCATTAATTATCAATAACAATATAGTTTCTGGTCTCAATATTATTATTCTTTTCATCATTTCACACATTGTTCCTTCTAATTGCTGCCAAAACTTTTTAATTTTCACACATTTATACCACATATGCTCATAAGTTCCCAATTCCGTATTACATCTCCAACATTTATCATTCATTTTTTTATCTATCAGTGATAATCTTAGTGGGGTCCAGTACCATTTCCAAACAACCTTAAAATTATGTTCTTTAATCCTTATAGATAAAGTCCTCATAATCCGACTCTTCCAATTCTCATTCCAATCCAAATCCAATATTTTAATCTTTAGATCTTCCTCCCAATTCTTTTTCATTACCATTTGTGGATTTCTATCAAAGTTTATAATCCTATATATCTTACTGACGAGTCCTTTTAACCCGGTTTCATCTTTAATAATTTGAGATACTAAACTTTCAAACTTAGTTTTACTTCTATCTATGTTACATATTCCCCTTACTTTCATATTCCATTTTTCTACCTGTATTTTTTCAAACCAATTTAACTCCAATTTTTGAATTACTTTTTTCTTCCTACTTTCAGTTCCTAAGGCTCTTAACCAATCTACTATATTTCCTATATTTTCATCTTCAATTACTTTGTTCCGACTTATATTGGTTTTAATCGGCCAACTTTCAGTTGTCTTTCCCAAAAACGTTATATCCGGAATCAATTTCTTAACAAATTTATTCCAAGTTTTACTCAACCCTTTTAACCAATAACTATTAATTGTCTTTTTTGTTTTTGCTCTATCTAAAAACCATATAGACCCAAATCTCTTAATATCTTTTAACTCCAGATCTCCCCAATGACCATCTCCACCTTTAAGTATTTTTATCACAGTTCTAATATTATATGCCCGATAATAATTAAGTAGATTGGGAATTCCCAATCCACCCTCTTTTTGATTTTGATACCACAATTTCTTCATTAATCTTGGTCTTTTCCCACCATTACAAAATTTATCTAATTTCTTCTGATATTCTTCTATATCTTTCTCTGTCAAATTTAATGGTAGCATCTCAAATAAAAAGTTAAACTTTGGTAATAACATCATTTTACACATTGCAATTCTACCAAACCAAGACAACTTTATCTCTTTATATTTATCTATCTTTTTCTCTACTTCCTTCAGCATCACCTCATAATTAATTTTTTTTAAATCTCTAACTTTAAGTGAAAGTGTTATCCCCAAGTATTTCAATGTATTCTTAGCTCTTATCCCAAATTGTTCTTGCATACTCTCCCACTCCTTACCATCTTTATTCATTAGTAATTCAGATTTTGACCAATTTACCTTTAAACCTGTCATTTCTTCAAATTCTATCAAATGTTTGTTTATCCTCTTTAAATCTCTCTCTATATCTTTCAAAATAATCAAAGTGTCATCCGCATACAAATTTATCTTATATCCCTTATAACCTTCCAACTCTTCATCTGCTTCTATCAATTTAATCAAAATTTCCATAACTAACAAAAATAATGTTGGGGACAAGGGACATCCTTGTCTCGTGCCTGCTTCCAATTTAATCTCTTCCGTCATTATTCCATTCACCTTTACCTTTGCACTGCTTTTTTGATACAGTTTTGAAATAACATGTATAAATTTATTACCAAAGCCTAATGCCTCGATAATTACTTTTATAGTATCCCATTGTACAGAATCAAAAGCTTTAAAAATATCTAACGATATTATACCTAATCCATCTCCATTATTCTCTGCTACATCTATAATATTCAATACTCTTCTAATTATATCACTCATATATCTACCTTTAACAAACCCTACTTGGTTATAACTTATATATTTATCTATAAAACTATTTAATCTATTACTTATAATAGCTGTAAATATTTTAGCATCTTGGTTGATTAAAGAAATAGGTCGATAGGACTCGATCCTCTCAAGATCTTTATCCGGTTTAGGAATTATAGATATTACTGTCTTATTCCATGACATCGGGACTTCTCCACCATGTAAAATTCCATTGAATAATTTTTGTAGTTTTGGTACTATTAGTTCCTTGAAATCTTTATAAAATTCAGCAGGTAATCCATCTTCTCCTGGGGTCTTCCCTAATTTTAACTCTTGTATTATTTCATTAATTTCCTCCTGTGTAATATCTCTTTCCATCAAGTCTTTGTATGATTGATCTATCTTCATACCATATTTTCCAAGATGATTCTTCAATTTTTCTAAATCAATTGATTTCTTTAAGTATAATTTTTGAAAAAAATTCCTAGCTACTTCACATTTCTCCAATCTCTTATAACACCTTATACCTTTATCATCTATCAGAGAACCAATTTCTCTCTTTTGAATTTTATTTTTCACCGTCTTTGCCAATAACCTAGAATTTTTATTACTAAATTCAAAAAAATCCCTATTCAAATATCTTAAATTTTTTTTAACCAATTCAATATCTTCTTCTATCAATTTAGTTTTTAATAAGGTCAATTCCTCCAAACATTTTTTATCTTTCGTAAGTGAGAATTGGTTCTCCAATATCTTAATTTGTCTTGTATCCTGATCAATTTTTGCTTTGTATTCTCTATATTTCCTGCTTGACAATTTAATACTTTCTCCTCTAAATATGGCTTTCATGGTATCCCAAACAATTTCAAATTTAACCTCTTCATTATCATTCAATTCCCAACTTTCCTTCCATTTTTTGAATATCCATATTTTATCCTCCTCCCTTTTATACAATTTTTCATCATATCTCCAACCTCTTTCCTTTTTCTCAAAATTAAAATCTATTTCCATCATGACTTCTGCATGGTCAGAATCCTTAAAAATTCCCACATCTATTCTATCTACTTTATTCAGCAAATCTTTAGAAACAAAAATATAATCAATCCTTGAATAAGTATTATGTACCTTAGAACAAAATGTATACACCCTTTCAGGGCCTTTCAACTCTCTCCAAACATCTGCCACACTGTTTTGAAACATCCATTTATTTAAAATTTCCCCTTTATTTGTTTGTTTAAAGCGGGTAGGATTATTACTATCAATTTTATCCCTAATTAGGTTGAAATCTCCCGCCACAATTACTTTCCCTTCACTTTCTGTTTCCAAAATCTTAGTAATTTTATCCAAAAATCCCTTTTGTTTTTCATTCGGTAAATATAAATTAACCAATGTCACTTTTTGCTCGTTAATATTCCCTGTAATTATTAAATATCTGCCTTCCTCATCTCTAATTACTTGTTTTTTCTCAAAGTGTACCCTATTTGATATCAATATCGCAACTCCTCTAGCTTTGGAAGTCCCAAAAGATTTTTCATAAATTTGCATACCTTTAATATTCATTCTATTAAAATCCTCAGATTTTTGATGAGTTTCCTGCAAAAATAATATATCTGGAGAATCCCTTTTAAATTTAAGTTCCAATCTTTTCCTTTTTATATGATTGCCTGTACCTTTCACGTTCCATGTCATTATTTTTATAAACCGCATTTAAGCGGTAACTTTTTTAAGCCTGACCCCTCCTCTTCCTTTATGTGCACACCAAACACCAAACAAAAAAGACATACAAAAACATAAAACTCCACAAACAATATATAACAAACAACATAAACAAAAAACTCAAATATCAAACACAACAACCACAACAAATAACAAGCAATCTTCATCCCCCACATCCTCAATCAGATATCGCCTCTATATAAAGAGTGCGGGGGAGTGGGACGTGCCGATGGTCGGATCACCTCTTCGGGCTGTTCTTTAAATTCCACTTTCAAAAAAAGAAGACAAAGCTGGCTTCGCCCCGGACTCAGCTTCCTGCTTTTTACTAAGATCCTCCATCTTGTCTGGCGTTCGTTCAGTATCTTCACGAATTTTCTTATACTCAAAGACTGCCGGGGAAATTTCTTTTCTCTTTAAACTCTTGGGATCCTGGCCGCCAGTTGCACCTCTTTCTTCCAAAATTGGGGATTCCTCTTGTACTCCACCCGTCTTAAGCATATAATCTTTAATTTCTTCCAAATCTTCCTCTTTCTCAATCAGCCCAAGCCCCCGAATTAATCTTAATACATCTGTTTCTGAAGTAATAGTATGCATCCTTCCTTTATAAAAAAACTTAAGTTGCTGTAGTGGCCTCCAATTGTACTTAATATCATTGTCTCTCAAGAGCTTTGTAACTGGTTTCAAATGATATCTCCAAGCTCTGTCTTCCCTGGAAATATCCGGAAAAACTTGAATCTCTTTCTCCTCAAACTTAGGAACACCTTCCAGTTCTCTTATTTTTGCCATAACCTCCAGTTTATCTCCAAGGTTTGCAAATCTTACTAAAACATTTCTAACCGCTCCACCTTGCCTCTTATAACCAATTCTAAAAACACTTACTAAATTTGCTGCTGTATATTCAAATCCAAAATCATTCAACCATTTTAGCACCCTCTGCTTCAAATCATCCGATCTATTTTCTGGAATATTACGTATAACAATATTGAATTTTCTAGCTTCTTCCTCCAAAAGACTAATTCTCTTATCTTGCTGCTGGTTTTTATAAAAAATTCCTTCCATCTTACGATCAATTTGTGCGTCGTGTGCATGAATTTGTTCAATTTCATCTTTAATAAATTTCACCTCCGCGTTTTGCTTTACAAAACTAACATTCAATTCACTTATCTGTTCTTTAGCTTTTTGAACTTCCAATGTTAAATTAGCCACATGATCCGTTAATCCGGTTAACTTTTCGCCAATTGTATTCAAAGCTCCGAAGATCCTTTCCAGCTCTGAAGGCTGTTGAGTCGACATTTCAGTTCAAAAACAAACTTTATATTTATACTTCTTTGCCAAGAGGGTCTCTTATAAAGAATAAAGGGCAAACAGTGTTCCAAATCAGATAAGGCTAAGCCGGCTTAAAATGCACCAAAAGAGCCAAAAAGAGAAAAAGCCTAGGAGAGCTTCCCCAGTTTATTTAACTTTTAAGCCTCCATTTTAAGTGTAATCGAAAAAGCTTGTCCGCTACATTCAGCTCACACAATCCACTTTAAAAGAATTAGAAAGTTCAAAGGAGTTATAATCCACATGCCATCACCAACTTCCTTCTTTCTTAAACTTCAGCTTGTATTTACAGCCTAGTAGCGAGACAAAAGGCATGCAAATGATCTTTGCCAGAGACAAAGGGTAGCCCCCCTTACCTCGGCCGCTCGCCCAACTCTCTGCTCCACGGAGAAACAAAACTTTGAAATTCAAGCAGTTCGAGTTGTCCGATCACTTTGAAAAAGCAATTTACAAGTCACACCGACCTTCCAAAACATCTATAAACATTTCCAGCTCTCAGCGGCGCGTTTTAATCACTTTAATCCACATTTGTTGGTAAAAAAAAGCCCTACGAGGTGGAGAAAACGTCCTCACCTCATCCGGCCATAACCACGCCCCCCATACATATTAAATTTGTAAGAAGGTCAACAAGGGATGGGATCCTGAGAGCACAGAGAGACGGTCCCTTGATATATCCGGCCTAGGATAGTCTCTCTTCGATGGGGTTGCCAGAAATTTTAGATGGGGATTTTAGTTTTTAATTGGAATTTTTAGCGCAGGGAAATATTTAATTCGTTTTTAACTATATGTATGTATTTATTGTTTTATTAGCCCTGTGCACCGCTCCGAGTCCCTTCGGGGAGAGGGAGCGGTCAACAAATTTAATATATTATTATTATTATTATTATTATTATTATTATTATTATTATTATTATTATTATTATTATTATTATTATTATTATTATTATTATTATTATTATGATTATTATCAATAGAATGAGATTGCCATCTTGAAACAGATCCCGAAAAAGATTAGAGAAATAAGAAGGAAATATTCCTTCTTATCAAAAAGATTATATAAAAAGGGGGTGTGGTTCAAGTGGTTGATGCCCGAGGGAATGTTAGTGTTCTGGGAGGGGGGAAGAGTAAGAATTAAAACAATTGCAGAGGCGGAAGCCTTTCTTAAAAAACACTCCCCAATCCTGGAGGATGAAAATGGGGGAACGGGAGGGGCCACAGCTCCGCCCACTGGAGGTCAGGGAGAGGAAGATACAATTGCTAAAAGACTTAGATCTCACAAATGACTTTTTTCTATATAGTGTAACCTTTATCTGGATGTTTATAGAAATAATGATTGATTGCATGAATATAAAATGATATATCTGTATCTCTTTTCACTTTGTAGGGAAATGAAAAATGTATTGTATTATCCTTTTTTTTTTGTATGAAGCCTCGGAGGGGGCCGACACCTCCGACATAGATGTCCTCAAAATATCTCTTTAATACCTTATACCTTTTTCCTATTTTTAAAATTTTGTAAAACCAATAAAACTTTTTTCTCATAAAAAAACAAAAACTGGAAGATTGCTATCACATCAGTCCTAATCCTCCTGTTTGGTAGGCTGGTCATACTAGTTCCCTCAACTTCTCGTCTTATGATTTAACCCCAGACCCTTTACCATCTTGGTTGCTCTTCTCTGCACTTTGTAGGGTGTTTTTTGTATTGTAGTGAACAAAACTGGATGCCGTGTTCCAAGGGTGATCTCACTAGTGCTCTATAAAATGGTACTATTGCTTCTTGTGAACGTGATGCTATTCCTCTGTTGATGCAGCCTAAGGTTGTGTTGGGTTTTTATTTATTTTTTTGGCAGCTGCAGCACAATTCTGGCTCATATTTAAATGATTGTCCACTAGGGATACTATATCCCACTCACAGTTACTGCTATTGAGCCAGATGGTTTATTTCTGTCCAAGTGCAGGACCTGATGTTACTCACCATTGAGCCACCCCAATGATGCCGTAGCGGTGATGTGCCAGTGCCTGGAAGCCGTGCGGATCTGGATGGGAAATAACGGACTCGGGCTCAACCCGACCAAGACCGAGTGGCTGTGGTTTCCGGCTGCCCGATTCAACCAGCTTCTCCAACGCTGGCCATAGGGGGCGAACATCTTGCCCCTGTGGATGGGGCGCGCAATTTGGGTGTCCTCCTGGATACCCGGCTGTCTATGGAAGAGCAAGTGACAGCCGTGGCCAGGAGGGCGTTTTACCAGGTTCGCCTGGTTCGCCAATTGCGCCCCCTATTGGATCGGACGCCCTTCGCACAGTCACTCATGCCCTCGTGACATCCCGACTGGACTATTGTAACTCTCTCTACATGGGGCTTCCCTTGAGGTGCACCCGGAGGCTTCAGTTAGTTCAGAATGCAGCCGCGCGAGCTATTATGGGGACCACCAGGTTCACCCACGTTACACCGCTCTTGCGCGAGCTGCACTGGCTGCCTGTCGTCTTCCGGGTGCGCTTCAAGGTGCTAACTATCATCTTTAAGGCGCTCCATGGCTCGGGACCTAGCTATCTGCGGGATCGGATCCTGCCCCATACATCCTCACAACCGATTCGCTCCCACAGAGAGGGACTTCTCCGGGTGCCGTCCACTAGACTTTGTCAGCGGGCGACGCCCAGGGGAAGGGCTCTCTCTGTGGCGGGCCCGGCCCTCTGGAACGACCTTCCCCCCGATATCAGAACGACCACGGACCTCCGCTCCTTCCGTACGAAATTAAAGACCCATTTCTTTCGACTGGCCGGCCTTGGATAGTCTCTCTGTCTATAGATTTTAAATGTATTTTAATGGGTTTTAATTTTTTAGCACGGGATAACATTGTTTAATTGTGTTTTAAAGTATATATTTCTGTATCTATTGTTTATATTGTTTTTAGTCCTCCTGTGCACCGCCCCGGGTCCCTGTGGGGAGAGGGAGCGGTTAATAAATTCAAAGTTATTATTATTATTATTATTATAACTGCATCATTGGATAGATGGTTAGATAGATCTTGTCCCCAATGGCCACAGATTAAGAGGATGTGGATTGTCCAAGAAAAATGATTGGCAACTTTAAAGAGAGTGATTTAAACTTGAAATAAGGAGAAAATTTCTAACTACGAGAGTTATGAAGCAATGGAGCAGCTTATCTCTAATCACAGGAGCTTTCCAGAGGGAAAAAAAGACAATACCATTAGTCCAGAATGGTAGGGGAATTCCTGCTGTGAGCAGGGGCTTGGGCTTGAAGGTCTCCTCCAATCCTATCATTCAAAGAAATGTGGCCTTCATCGGGCAAAGGACCCATTTTGGATAGTGATAGGTGAGAGAAAAGAGCCAAAGACAGAACATATTATTGCTTGGTATGGCATATCACCCCAATAGGATTTTTGCAAAATTTATCTCCACATATTCTATTTGTTGTATACATTGAACTAATCCTCCATCCATGCCTGATTTAACCATACACTTAAACACATGCACTGGATTTGTACAACACTGGGTTAAAATATGATTATCTAATTTATGGTGTTGTGTGAATGTAGCCTTTATGCTAGTAACTTTCTCTAGATAGGAGCACTTTCTTCAGCTGGGGAGTGGGGCCCTCAGGGACCTATCCCAGATCAAGCAAATGTTCACAGCGCAGAATCTTTTTTCTGCATGCCATGATGGTCTTTCACATTAAAGACCACATTGGGAAATTTTGAAAAATGAGATTATAAAAGCCCAGTCTAGCGCAATACCAATGAAGAAGAAAAATAACAGTTCCCAAAAGAAACCAGCATGGCTGCATAAAGAACTCTCTGACAAATTGAAAGACAAAAAGGATAAATATAAAAAGTGGAAAGAGGGGGACATAACTAAGGCAAAATATCAGTAAATAGCCCGAACCTGTAAAGATGAAGTGAGGAAAGCTAAGGCTCGCAATGAAGAAAGGCTTGCAAAAAAAGTAAAAAATAACAAAAAAAGCTTCTTCCAACATGTTAAAAACAAGAAAAAAGTTAAGGAAACAATTGGTCCACTGCTGGGAGAAAATTGAAAGAAGATGATAAGCAACAGGGAGAAAGCAGAACTATTTAACTCATCTGTCTTTACACAAAGGGATAAAACAGTCCAATCTATCAAAAACAGCACCACAAAAATCAGATTAGGAACATGTTCAAATAGGGAAGAAAATAGTAAATAAGCACCTGTCTACTCTAGATGAGTTCAAATCACCTGGACCGGATGGATTACACCCCAGGGTTCTGAAGGAACTGGCAGACGAGAGATCAGAACCACTGAACTATATCTTTCAGAGATCCTGGAGCACCGGGGAAAAGAGCTGATGTGGTTCCCATCTTCAAAAAAGGAAAAAAAATAGATCCAGGAAACTATAGACCCATCAGCCTGACCTCAATACCAGGGAAGATTCTGGAAAAGATAATTAAGCAACAAATAAGCGAATACCTAGAAGCAAACAAAGTAATAGCCAAAAGCCAACATGAGTTTGTCAAAAACAGATCATGCCAGACTAATCTAATTGCATTCTTTGACAAAGTGACAAAATTAGTGGACCAGAGGAATGCTGTCGATATAATTTACTTGGACTTCAGTAAGGCATTTGACAAAGTAGACCATAACCTACTATTAGATAAAGTAGAAAAATGTGGGTTAGAAAGCATCACCGTCAGATGGATTCGCAACTGGCTGACCAACCGCACTCAACGTGTAGTCCTCAATGGAACTGCATCTACATGGAAGGAAGTATGCAGTGGAGTACCCCAAGGCTCTGTTTTAGGCCCAGTACTGTTCAACATCTTCATCAATGATTTGGATGAGGGGATAAATGGGGAACTCATCAAATTTGCAGACGACACCAAGCTGGCAGGAATAGCCAACACTCCAGAAGATAGGCTTAAGATACAGAAGGATCTTGACAAACTTGAACATTGGGCACTATCTATCTTAACCAATTTCATTGTAATTTTATTGCAGTATTATTACAATGACAGTAAAGATTATTATTATTATTATTATTATTATTATTATTATTATTATTATCATCATTATTATTATTATTATTATTATTATCATTATTATTATTATCTAATAAAATGAAATTCAAGGGTGAAAAGAGTAAGATTCTACATTTAGGCAAGAAAAACAAAATGCACAGGTACAGTATAGGTGGTACCTTGCTCAATAGTAGCAACTGTGAGAGGGATCTTGGAATCCTAGTGGACAACCATTTAAATATGAGCCAGCAGTGTGCAGCAGCTGCCAAAAAAGCCAACACAGTTCTAGGCTGCATAAACAGAGGGATAGAATCTAGATCATGTGAAGTGTTAATGCCACTGTATAGTGCCTTGGTAAGGCCACACTTGGAATACTGCATACAGTTTTGGTCGCCACGATGTAGAAAAGACGTGGAGACTCTAGAAAGAGTGCAGAGAAGAGCAACTAAGATGATTAGGGGACTGGAGGCTAAAACATGAAGAACGGTTGCAGGAACTGGGTATGTCTAGTTTGATGAAGAGAAGGACCAGGGGAGACATGATAGCAGTCTTCCGATATCTCAGAGGGTGCCACAAAGAAGAGGGAGTCAAACTATTCTCCAAGGCACCTGAGGGCAGGACAAGAAGCAATGGGTGGAAACTAATCAAGGAGAGAAGCAACTTAGAACTGAGGAGAAATTTCCTGACAGAACAATTAACCTCTGGAACAGCTTGCCTCCAGAAGTTGTGAATGCCTTTAAGAAGATGTTAGATAGCTATTTGTCTGAAATGGTATAAAGTTCCTGCCCACGCAGGGGGTTGGACTAGAAGACCTGCAAGGTCCCTTCCAACTCTGCTATTGTATTGTATTGTATTAAGACAGTTTCCTGAGGAAAGAAAGTTCACCTTCTCCAAGCTGCAGAAGCACCAGCAGGAAAAGGGTTGACCCTCTAGCAGAAAGAAGAACTTGCTTGGTCGAGAGTGTTTTATCCACCTGGCCTTCCGCTTTCTCAAATATTCCAGATGGTGCAGCAGCTGACAAATAAGAATTAATTGGCTAGGAGCTGTTAAAATGCACTTGGAGTCATTAACTTGGCTCATTTATGGAGCCTGTCTGTCTTCACCTATGTGGTATCTGAGCCAGATGATTTTAAAGCAAAGACTTTTGCAGAGGTTGAGAAATGGTCTCATAAAGGCAGCTGTCCTCCAGCCAGTGTCCCTAAGGCTCTATTGACTGAAATTATGGGTGTTGTAGTCTGACCGGCCTGAGGCTTTCATGTTGAGGCCATCTGTTCTAAAGGACGGGATGACAGGTACTGAGAGAAGCAAGGGACTCTGGGAAAAGGAGCACTTTGCCAGTGGTGGACCATCTCTTAATCTCAGTTTGGACTTCTAAATGGTCTCCAATAGGATCTAAGGATCTGCTCGGATATAAATCTTTTTGCATCCAACTGTTAATGTCTTTAAAGCTGGGCAACAGACTAGAAACCGACTGGGAGCTACTGAGCTGACAAAAAGCCCCAGTTACTCACCAATTGCTTTCTTTTAGGACAGGTGAGATTCCAGACCATTTTAACAACTTTAAGAGAATTTGACACAAAAACAGGATGTAATATTAACAGGAGGGGGAACTGAATTTAAATAGAGAGCGACAATACACACTTGATAGAAAACTTCCTTGAGTGAATATAGGTTTTAGTCCAGTTATTTATTTAGAAAATTTGAAAAAAATGTGTGACCTTCAGCAAATAGCTCTGGTAACCAAAACAAAAGCTACACCTAGAGCATGCCAAACATGCACCCATGAGTGTGGGGGGCAGTATTGGGAAGCAGGTCCATGGTGATCATGAGCTCTCAAATCACCTCTGCTCTGGGGCCCCAGAAGGCAGGTTGAAGTGTGCCAGAGCCATAAGGCAGGAAACTCCATGTCAAGGAGCCCCACAGTCAATGAGCGCAGGCAGGGAAGCCATTGTGCAGCAGTAATCCCAACTGATGATGGAACACTTTCATGAACGGCTTTCATCATCATCATCTTAGCCGTTGTCTGTCCACGGCAGAATGAAGGCCTCTTCCACTGTTTCCAACCAATAGAGTCCTGAGCTTTCTTTTGCAATTGGGACCGCAACACTTGTTGGTGTCCTCGATCCATCTTGTTTTAGGCAGAGGTGGTATTCAGCCGGTTCGGACTGGTTCAAACGAACCAGTAGCAGAAATTTGACCAGAGAACCGGTAAATACCACCTCTGGCCCCCGCCAGCCCAGTCGCCAGTTGCCCCCTCTCTCCACCCGCCTGCTCACTTGCCCTGCCCACCTGCTTTCCCCATCCAGTCACTCCTCACCACCTATGGGGCACACTGGGTCCTCTCATGCGCACAGTCTCTGCTCTGCAGTTTGCCTTTCTAAGCTGCCTTACCACGCAGTGCCCGCACCCCAACTGAGCTGCCCTGATCTGCCTGCTTACAGGTAAGTTTGTGAGTTGTGCTATCCCCCCCACCGTCCCCAGAGCTTGCTGCCCCCACTCCAATGTCCCCAGGCTCACTTGGCTGGCTAAGCCGCGGGCACAGCTCCATCCCAGGTGGTGGCACTGGCTGCGGCTTAACTATCTCGCCTCGAGTCCCTTCGGGGAGAGAGAGCGGGTTATAAATTAAAAATTATTATTATTATTATTATTATTAGCTTCCTTCCCCCACCGTTCATGCCTGCCTTCTCCTGCCTTCTTCCACCTGGCCCATGGCCCCACCGTGCTTCCCTGCCTTCCCGGCGGTCCCTGTGGCCAGGCCCATTGCCCACGCTTGCCCTTAGGACCCAGGCAGTCCTAAGTCTACACCCCCCGGGGCCAAAATAATTTACCCAGCCTGTGGCCTGCCGCTCGGCCGAAGGGCTGTAGGTGGGGCCAGTGCAGGTGGGAGCGGCTGAAGCGGTTTGGGGAAGGCTCTTCCTTACTGTAAAGTAAGGTACAGTAAAGTGCTGCAGTGGAGAAAAGCAGCCGCTGACCCAGAGAGCACAGGGAGCCACTCCACGTATTCTCCAATTCTCTCCCCTGCTGCTCTTGCCGTGGCGTCTTGTGCAGCGAACTGAAATTTACAGTGAAATTTACCTGAGCAACCAGTGTATATAAAAGTAAAGGTAAAGGTTCCCCTTGCACATGCATCCTAGTCGTTCCTGACTCTAGGGGGCGGTGCTCATCTCCGTTTCAAAGCTAAAGAGCCAGCGTTGTCCAAAGACGTCTCCGTGGTCATGACTAAACTATGAAGGCACACGGAATGCTGTTCCCTTCCCACCAAAGGCGGTTCCTATTTTCCTACTTGCATTTTTACAAGCTTTCAAACTGCTAGGTCGGCAGAAGCTGGGATAAGTAATAGGAGCTCACTCTATTGCGCGGCACAAGGGGTTCGAACCACCAAACTGCCAACCTTTCTGATCAACAAGCTCAGCATCTTAGCCACTGAGTCACCACATCCCAATTTACCTTTATGGTATATATTAAATAGTATATTTTGGATGTTCAGTAGTAGTAAATAAATAGACAGGGAAATTGTATCTCGTTGAGGCCTTTGAGGCAAGGAGAGGCCAGGCAAGGTGCCCCTTGACATGGGTCAAGGGCCATGCCCACCCAGTCACATGATCAACCAGCTACACCCACCCAGTCACATGATAGCAATAGCACAGAGTTATATACTGCTTCATAGAGCTTTCACAGCCCTCTCTAAGTGGTTTTACAGAGTCAGCATATTGTTCCCAACAATCTGGGTCCTCATTTGACCCACCTCGGAAGGATGGAAGGCTGAGTCAGCCTTGAGCCAGTGAGATTTGAACTGCCAAACTGCAGCTAGCAGTCAGCTGAAGTAGCCTGCAGTACTGCACTCTAACCACTGTGCCACCTTGGGTCTTTGGATCACCAAGCCATGACCACCCAGTCACATGCCCACCAAGCCACGCCCACAGAACCAGGAGTAAAACTTTGTATCCCACCACTGGTTTTAGGTCTCTCTTGTGACGCTTTTTGCCCTCAATTTTTCTTGCTGTGAGATTCTTTGATTCTCTTGATGGCCTCGCATGCTTGTGTTTGTTCTCTAATCCATGTGCAGGTGTTTTTATCTTGTGATGCTGAACATGTATCTTCCCATGGCTCTTTGCGCCACTCTTAGCTACAAATGGCTTTACATCTATCTAGCTATGTCCAGCACAGCACCCCTGAAAGCCACTAGAACGCTGGATGACAACTGCTTACACCTCCTCTCTCGCGCTTGGGTCATGGCTGACATCATGCTTGAAAACCAAGTGGGTACGTTTCCAAGAGGAGAGTCTTCCTCCAACTGTGCCCAACCAGGTTTCAATAGTGTAGAATATCCATGATTAGTGTCAGCCTTGCAGCCATATTCCTTTCTGGATCTTTGGCCTTCCACACTAACATTCTATTCTACTATGCGGTTTCATTAGTGGGGAATTGGGAGGGGGAATAGCAAGGAGTAGAATGTGATGTTGTCAAAATAAAACTCCTTTCTAGAATCCAAGGTCATCCTTTGTCTCTACACCTCTGCACCTGACTGGAACTGGATGGGTGGAACTGCTAGCATGGAAGTGGAAGATTGGCCCACGGGATGGACTTGTGGGTGTGGGGCCAAGATCCTGAACTTTCAACTAGGTGGGGAAAAACCCAGGAAGCTCTGATTTGGGTTTTTCCAGATATGCCAACATGACTCCCTTAGTAAATTGGAACTTTGAGGAATACTTTGCCTTGGACTCTGATTTAATTTTGGACAATTAGATCATAGAGGAGGTGACTCTATTACAGGCCAGACTTGCATCCAGTAGCAGCAGACAGGGAGTAAGACCACTGAAACTCTGAAGACTGGGCCTTGGGTCTGAGCACAGGACTCAGGAATGCAGCATTGCTGCTTAACACTGAAGCCACTTCCCTGAGAGGGAACCATCCCCATCTCCCATCATATCGCCCGGAGGTGGCATTCAGCCGGTTCTAACTGGTTCTTGTGAACCGGTAGTGGAAATTTTGCCTGGTTTGGAGAAATACCACCTCTGGCTGGCTCTGCCCATCCCACCCTGCCCCTTCCAGGAGTCCCCATGCTTTGGCTCCCAGGTAAGTGCAGAGAGGCTTGCTATGCCCAAAACAGGGGGGGGGGTTGTGGCGGGTCCCCCACACCCCATTTTGGCTTCCAGAGGGCTGCAGGGAAGCCTGCTAGCAAAATGGGGCACAAGGAGTGCCTAGCAAGCCTCCTTGCAGCTCCCTGGGTGCAAGGGGGGGGGCTTCAAGGGAGAAAGTAAGCCTTAAAGGGAGAAAGAAAGGGAGGGAGGGAGGGAAGGAAGGAAAGGGAGAAAGGAAGAAAGGAGGGAGGGAGGGAGGGAGGTGTTAGAAGGGAAAAAAAACCAGGGATCGCTTTTCAGCTGGGAGATCATGTGGCAAAGAAGAAGAAAAAATGCCCTCACTTTAAATCAGGAGTCTCCAACTTGGCTGGGGAATTCTGGGAGTTGAAGTGCACAAGTCTTAATGTTGCAAACTTTGGAGACTCCTGCTTTAAACTGAAAAGCCTTCGGAAGGAGGTTTTTAATTGCAGAAGTGAAGTGACACTGGTGGTTTCTGGATCAGCTGAACAACAAACTGGATAAAAGAAAGGATTCTTATATGGTTCTATGTTTTTAAGTTTGGGGGTTGTGCAATATGGGCTTTGTGTTTCTCCAAGGGTTTGGGTGATTCCCATTGTGGCTAAATGACTTTCATCCTGTATGAGCCCTACACTCACACGATCTTGAGTGTGGGGCTGCTTATTCTGATTCTACTACTCTATTTTGTTAGCTGCTAAATCTTGCCACGGGGAAATTTCAAAATATCCCGTCTTGAATGGGTTTTCTAGGGATCTGTTTGCCTGCTTGTGTGAATGGAGCCAAACATCAGGCTTCTACTTTCCATAGGCTCATTATCTCTATCTGGCAGGAATGTGGAATGAGCCTAAGGCAGGTTACTTTGTTAGCAGCTTGATTTTCCTTGATTTTCTTATGAATAATATTTTATTGGGGGGGAGGGAGTGCTTCCCACTGAGAGAGAGAGAGAGAGAGAGAGAGAGAGAGAGAGAGAGAGACAGAGAGAGAGAGAGAGAGAGACAGAGACAGAGAGAGACAGAGGTAGAGGAAGGAAGGACCACAAACCTGGCTGGCACTAGATGCAGCTTCAGAGGATGCTTTGAAACAGCACAGCAATCCAGGGTTGGAAGGGACCTCCAAGGACATCTAGTCCAACTGCCTGCTCCCTGCTAAATGGACTGCTAAATTGGCCACACCCACCCAGTCACATGGCCATGGCCACCAAGCCACACCCACAGAACCAGTAGTAAAAAAAATTTGAATCCCACCACCGATATCTCCCCCTGCCCACCACCATCATCATGCCTCTGCCTGCTCTGTCCCCAAGCCACAGTCATCTTCCAGAATGAGTAAGAGGCTAGACTGGTTAACCTCTTAAGGTCCTTCTATCTCTGATTTGCAGTGTTTGCTTGGGGGAAGAAGGCTTAGCCTGGGAGGCCCAGATTTCCATTACCTCTTCCCTGCAAAGTACTGTGTGTATCTCTCTCTCTCTTTCAGAAAATGTCTTGGTTACAAATAAGAGTCTTAAGACTTTTGCCAGTTGAGCAGTATCCATTAAGAGTAAAACCATATTCTACAGCCCCAAAGGACTTGCAAAATAATGCCTCTAATTTTATACCTGCAGCGATGCCTTCAGGCGAGGCATTCTGTCTATGCTTGTGAATGACCTAAAATTATAGCAGGTTACAGACGTGATATTTATCATTTTAAAAGTAGCATCCTGCTGGTAGCTGATATGCCTTGTGGGCTATTTGTAGTGGGGGAGCCAGAATGGGGCATACCAGACAGCCTCCTCCAGTCTCGGGGGTTGTTTGTTTTTCCTCTCCCGATATGCTGATCCAGGATGGGGAGAATACAAATAAGGCAGTCTGTGAAATGCTGCAACCTAACCTGCCGGTGACACACAGCCCCAACCATCCCAGGCATCCTTGTCTGGGGTCAAAGATTCTGCGCTGCCTTCCTTTCAACTGGAGGGCAACCCAGCTGGCCTGTGTCTAAGGGGAAAAGTCAGGAAGAGTGGGAAGAGGAGCCCTCCCCCTCTGCTCCTACAGCTCTGTGCACTCGCTGGTCTCTTCCCATCTCCCAGAAGAATTAGGACAACCATGATGTCAGCCTCTGCTTCACTACGCTTTCGGTTGCCATAGAAACAGGGAGGGGGGCATGGTACTTGGGATGGGAATAATTGGTTCAGGAGAGAGAGTTGAAAAGGGAGTTTTGTTCTCACCTTCTTCTGATGGCTGATGTTAAGAGTTGGTCAAGGCCAACCGTTCTACATACCAACCTGATGATGCTTCTTGGAGATGCAACCCACATGACACTAAAGGGATTTGCAGATGGGGCAATGGGATGGGGTTTGTTGGGGAAAGGGGCTTGGACAAACGATTGATATGTATGATTTCACCCACTTTGGCTTCAGACCTTGCTTTACTCCGCTGCTATCTTCTCATAGCCAGTAGAAGGACTTTTAATTCCACAAACAATGGTGTTGAGAGGTTTCTGTCCTGGTTGCTGACACATCAGCCAAGACTGGCTCCCCTCTCTCTGCTTCAGCCCTGGAAACAACAACTAGGGCAGAGATGGTGAACCTTTTTCTTGTGGCGTGCCAAAATTGTGTGCTATCGCACATGTGCTCACAACAATTCAATCCTCCCCGACCACCAGCGTATGCTTGCGTCATCCTCCCAGGCTCCAGAGGCTTTCCTGAGACCTGAGGAGGGCGGAAAACACTCCCAATGCGCCAATCAGTAGTTCAGGAATGAACTTCAGGAACGACCGGTCGTGCCAGCAAATATGGCTCCACATGCCACCTGTGGCACGCGTGTCATAGGTTCACCATCACAGAACTAGGGAGTGATATGAGATGAAGGGTTGCATGCCCCAACACTGGAAGTCTAAACAGTATAGGGTTTCCTGCCTAGGCAGGGGGTTGGACTAGAAGACCTCCAAGGTCCCTTCCAACTCTGCTATTGTCTTGTATTGATATCTCTCCTTGAGATCCAACCTAGAAATAAGGATAATTTCCTGATAGTTAGAAGAATGAATCAATGGAATAGCTTCCCTCCAGAAGTTGTGAGTGCTTTAACATTGGAGGATTTAAGAAGAGAGACTGGATAGCCTTTTATCTGAAATTATACAGGCAGAGGTAGGATGGAGTAGAAGACTCCCAGGTTATTTCCAACTCTGTTATTCTCTAATTCTCTAATAAATAATTTTTAGTAACTTATCATCTTTTCTTAAAATAAAGTAATGATGCCTTCTTCCCATATATCATCTCTTACCTACAGTATACTGTAAACAAATCCATGAAGCCCCATCAGTTCAGTCCGTTAAGGGTTATCAGAGATAAAAACATATTTATTTTAAACTTGATCATATAAATGAAATTCATTTGGGATTTCCTGAAACAACCCTTCTTTCTTTTTCAAAATATGTTTTTATCACTTGATAGTGCTTAATCCAACCATATTACCACAGAAGAGGGCCCAGTTTCCAAAAGAATAATAGAATTTGGAACACAGCTTGGGAGTCCACAGGTCAGAAAGAGTCCCAGAATATAGTGCACATTCATGATCAACAGATAAAATGGGGTGGGGGAGAAAATACTAACACACAATTAAGTATTTTGCTTTTAATTTAGCCCAGCTCATCTTAAAGCCTGCGATCATAAACATTTATTTTTTATTAATTTCTCCCATGATTGACTCTATTCTTCCGAGGATGGGAGACCTTGAATCAGGATCGAAGAAACTGCTGTGGTCCTACTTCAAACCCCCATTTGATAGCTGCAGGCAGCAAAAGCAAGTCCTTAGTCTAGAACAGGGGTCTGCAAAGTCGGCTCTTTTAAGACGGGTGGACTTCAACTCCCAAAATTCCTCAGCCAGCTATGCTGGCTGGGGAATTCTGGGAGTTGAAGTCCACCCGTCTTAAAAGAGCCGACTTTGCAGACCCCTGGTCTAGAAGATCTGGTATGCAAGGGAGGCTTCAATGGCTCTAAAGGAGCTCAGTCCCCATTATGCATGACCAGAGTGCCAGGTGTGCACAACCTCTTTGGAAAACCACTCTTGACACTCAAGAGACAAGGGCTCCTTGCAATGTCAAAGGACGTTCTCCCACAGCAGGTCTACCTGCCAGCTGTGCCTTGCTACAGTTGCCACACCCAGGTGCAGATAAGCAGCACAGTCTGATCCCCCCCCAGTCACGCCCATAGTAAATGTAATGCCATCCAGAATCTCAAAGATAACACTGACACCATAATTAAAGAAGCACACAAAAGAGGAATGATTGTCATTCTGAACAAGTTGGACAACATACAGGAAGCCAAGAGGAAACCTCCACACCCCCAGCTGTAGAGAGCTTGGGAACCTCTTCAACACTCATCTTTACCACTCAAAAGAGAGAGACCAGATGGCCCTAGGTAGTCTTTTGTTCCTGAAATTAATATCATCTTAATTGGGCTGCCTGGTGGCTTATATGGTCTCAATACAGGATTTCTTCTGAAGAAATTGCAATCCATCAGCAACTCCATATTGCTGTGGATGTTGACATCCTATAACAATGGATTTTAATTTTAATTCATTGACAATATCATCACCAGGATGCTGAAGCTGATTTGTGCAACTGTCTCTTCTGATTTCTCCACAAATATTTTACTTTGGGAAAACCATCTATATTCAGAGCAACCAGATGGTATCATGTTACCATGGCAAGTATCTCCATAGCTAACTTAAAACATATTGACAGCTCCCATTTCATGTGCCTCTTTTTGGCTGATAATTATATCATTATTACCAGAATGCATATTCAGGATGTCCCAGCTAAGTTCCAACTACTCTGTTTTTGTTGATTAAATTTTTATTCTGCCCATTTCCCCTACAAGGTGACTTGCAAATTATAAAACAAGTCTCCGCTGGGAGGAAAGCTGCACAGGTCAATGGCTGCTTCCAGAAGATGCACATTAGCTAAGTGGCCAGTTGAGGAGGAGCTTGTGGGGCCTGGCAAGGTGGAAAGCAGGCCAACAGTTTGTTGGGACCCAGGAACAGATGGAAGTCATTAAGTGAGGCAATCATTGCCTTGCTTAACAATGGTCACAACTCATGACCATAATGGGCAGGCTCTATTACAGCTGTATATTTGTATACCCTGTAAGGGCGACACAATGGCTGCAGAAAATCAGGATGAAGCAGCTTTCACAGAAGCTAAGAAAATGTTGACATCAGACCAGAGGTCCCAATTATAACCCATCAGTTGCAATGAAATTGGCTTGGGATGCCTCATTATATGGCATTATTCATCAAATGATGAAGGGAATGCCTGAGAGGTTTCACATCACACCCTCAGCAATGGAGGAAGATCAAAGAAAGAACCAAGTCCCTTTTCTTGCCTAGTAGCAATCACTCATAATAACACAAGGCAAGACATTGATCAAGAGTTGTAAAAAGAAGGAATTCATGTAGTTGGAGACTCAGGTGTGATTCTAGAGTTACCACCAGTAGCACCTACCTTTTCAATAGGCAGACATGCAATCAGAGGTTTCCTGTTGAGCCCCCAAACCAAGGAAGACGTGGTGATTCCAAGCTTTATTTAAAGCTTCAAATCCATAGACAAAATCTTGCCAGATGGAGGGCTCTACCGTACAGCACCCTGGACTAGAGGTGGTACTCAGCAGGCTCTGAGCAGTTTTGGAGAACCGGGAACGGAAATTTTGAGTAGTTTGGAGAACCAGTAAATACCTCTGACTGGCCCTGCCCCCATCTATCCTCTGCCTCCTGAGCCCCAGCTGAGAACCGGTAGTAAAAAAATGTGAATCCCACCACTAGCTGTACTCTGAGGAGGATTCATGAGGGCTGCCTCCTCTTCACCCTCTTTCTCTTGCACCTCTTATTCTGAGGGAGGTGCCTCTTCCTCCTCTGGATTGCTCTCTCCCTCTGGGAATCCATTTCCTCACTCCCCGTAGATGCCAGCATAATATGGATTTTATCTTAGCAGGGAAGAGTATTTACTAATGTGTTACTAATATTACATTGATTAAGCAAGTTTGTAGATGGTTCCTGTTATATATTTACCTGTGGATCTCCCTAGTTTATAATTCTTGCAGTCTGGCTGGAGGGATGGGTTCTGAAATTTTCAATAAAAGCAAGCAATAGAAAAACCTGTTAGTGTCTTTGGTTCAATCAGTACAACAGTTCTCACATTTGGTGATAGCATATCCAGTTTAGTTCACTGAATCATGAAGCCAGTTAAAAATTATTAATTACTAAACTGATCAATTTCCTAAGCTGATTTGTATTTCTTTTTGTGCCGTTTCTTCCTTTGAATATTTTAACAATATAGAATGTCTTAGTTTGCTTTCGCTCCCAAGGGAGTGAACTATGGGAAATTTTATAAATCATTTTATTACATGAAAATTACCATAAAGTATTTTGTGATATAATCCATATTTCCTAAGCTGATTTGTATTTCTTTTTGTGCCCTTTCTTCTTCTGAATATTTTAGAACATAGAATAATAGAATTGGAATAGAGTCTTCTGCTCCCACCCCCGGCTGAAGCAGACCTAAACCATTCCAGCAGAGGCGGGTTGCTGCCAGCCTTACTGCAGTAATGCATGATCTGCGTGCATGTGCATGCCTGATGCACGGTCCGTGTGCGTGCGCAGTTGTCTGGAAATAGGTCTGCGCATGCACAGAATATTAAAAATGCCAAAAACCATGCTGCAATAATTGGGGAACCAATTTGGGGGTGTTGCGTGCCTGCTGTCCCTACTGGTTCGGCAACACAGTTGCCATTTCTACTACTGGTTCGCACTGGTTCGGGTGAACCAGTAGCCACCCACCTCTGCATTCCAGAGAAAAGTCTCTGTTTGAAAGCCTCCAATACCTACAACTTCTGAAAGCAACTTATTCCATTGGATGATTGATTGCTCTCTCAGTTAGGAGATTTCTCCTTGGTTAGTTTCCATCCTTTGTTTCTCATCTTGCCTTTTGGTGCATTGGAAAATAGTTTGATGCCCTCGTCTTTGTGGCAGCCCCTCGGCTATTGGAATGCTGCTATCATGTGTCCCCCCCCCCGTCCTTCTTTTCGCCAGACTAGACCAAACCAATTCCAGTAACTGTTCTTTATATGTTTTACCCTCCAGCCTCCTATCATCATTTTAACATGTTTAACATGTGCAGCCTAAATTCAAATTTGCTAGTTCTGTTCTGAACTAAGGAATAAATTGAATTTAGATTTTTTTTTTAAAAAGGGAGTTACCCGAAACCCTAAATTAGGACTACCTGTAACAGTAAAACAGAAAGCAAACAAATTTTAGCATCAGATTCATCTGATGAATTCATCTGATGAATTGAGGAGATGTATTCATCTCAAGCTATCTAAATCCAATTTATTCCTTAGTTCAGAACAGAACTAGCAAATTTGAATTTAGAAGACTATTTATTGTTAGTCAAATCATCATAGACTTTCTGAAAGCCACTTGTGGTCTCAGGGATTCTAACAGGAATCTTCTGGTGTGACCAAGACGTGGCTCGCTTAAAGCAGCCAAATCCCAAGCTCCATGCAATCGATAGACAGGACACACCTACTGGGCTCCAGCGAAGCTCAGCTCAACCACAGCACCTGTAGCTGCTGTGCTGCAAAGGCAAGACAAGGCGAAGGCAGGCAAGAAGCCTGGTCCCCTGGCTGCCATTCAGACTCAAACCACCCCTTGTGGCGAAGGTTTTCTTACAGGATTTTAAGCAGGGCAGGGTGCGTGTGTCTGGGGAAGGGTACCATTTACCACCACACTTCCAAGAAGTCACAAGATGTTGGACAATGACTCAAATAGTCTCGAACTGGCAGCAGCAGCCAGGAGGTTATAGCTGGGGAGAGGGGTTAACTGAAGGATATAAATTTGATAATCAATAATATTTTTCAAAATGAATGATCTGAATCACATGGAATTATTTTCGAAGCAGAGGAATGTGTCCCCATTTTTCCAGCAAAGGCAGGGCATTAGATCCAACATCTCCAGAATATCTTGACAGTCTCCATCCTGGAGGCTTCTTTAGACCACTAGGTCCCGCAGAATAGGAGGCTCCACATTTTTGGCACGCCTTTAGAAAAAGGTTAGCCCCCACTCTTCTAGACCTCCTAGACCCGTGATGGTGAACCTATGGCACACGTGCCAGAAGTGACATGCAAGCCATCTCCCGTTGATCTTCCAGGTTCCAGTGCACTGGCCAGCTGGTCTCCACGCGTCCAGGAGCACTGGAAATTGGAAGAGCAGCCACATGGTGCGCATGTGCACACCAGGAAGATGATCTTCCGGTTTCCGGAGCGTGCATGCACACTGGCCAGCTAGTCTTCATGCGTGCATGCATGCCTGAAACCAGAAGACCAGGTGGCCGGTGCGCATATGCATGCCAGAAACCAGAAGATCATCTTCCCAGTGTGCTGGGCGGCTACTCTTCTGGTTTCCGGCATACGCTCACACACCCAGGCACGTGCACTCCCATTTCTACACTCAGTGCCGAAAAGGTTCGCCAACACTGCTCTCTACCATTCAGGGCAAATGACTCTCCAATCTCTTGGTAAGAACCTCCAGTGATGGACTACCCAGCCATGCCCAGCCATGTGCTCCTTTGCAATCATCAACTGAAGACCTTCCTATTAATCCTGTGTTATGAATCATCCACTAATACTTGGTGTTAACTTGTAGTTTTTCGATTTTAACTGTGGTTTACATTTTTATTGCAGATTATCCAGAAAACCTTGCTACTGGGTAGCACATACATCACTTAGCCCGCCAGAGAGGCGGCTCTGGGTCACAAGCGGAGGCTATTTCAGGCACAACTGAACACATGGGCCGGCAGCATTATTTTTGTTTCAATGACATGTATGTAGTAGGTAGTGCTGGCAATACAGAAAGATTTGGACTGGGAATAAAACACTACAGAATAAAAAGCATCTTTTTTCGTATCCGACTTAGAGAACATTTGTCAGACCAGAGGAACATCCCATGTTCCTGACAATTACTCAGCCAGAGAAAGTCAGGAGGACTGAAACCAAAGCCTGTTTTGAGCTTTCAGAGCTCCTGGCCATTGAGGCAGCAGCTGCCGGATCACTTTTCCAAATACTTCAGGGCAGAGGAAGCCTGTCTCCAGCTAATATAACCCAGGCCAAAGACATCTGGGTTACGTTTCCAGCCTGCTCATCTTCCTCTAAGCAGGGAAGGGGACACTTAAGCCCCCCGTCCTTCAACTTTTCCATCCTGACATCCTCTACCTCATTATGTCACGTGCAACGGGCAGACCTAAAGCCTCTTCGCCTTCCAGCTGCTCAGAGTTGCCAAACCAGACTGAAGATCCACACACACACCCCTTAACTCAAGTAGGAGGCAAAGGTCACCATAACATGCCCCCTCCTGCCCCCTCAAACCTTCCGCATTTTCAGATACTCTCAGAAATCATCCGGACTTTCTACTTGGTCCTAAAGTAAACCAACCATTTGGTCTTATAGCCTATTTCAAATTTTCTACTCCCATTAATGCCTGTTGTCGTTTCCTCCTCCTCGATACCATTTAGGGAAGGATGTTGAAATGTTGGTAGTGACTAAGCTACAGAAAACCCCAGAAGACACAGAGGACCGAGAGTTCTTTCTGTTGGGGAAAGCACAAAAAGGACAAAGGACAAAAACGATAGAAGACGGCCCTCCTGATCTCTCTTAGATCAAGTGGCAGTTTTGATACCATCAACGACCGAATGGTATCCTGCTGGATGAAGTATAAGGATCAGGAGTTGGAGGCCCTTGTATTCCTATGAGTCCACTCCAATTTGTGTGGCTAGTTCTACACTGTAGTTGGAGAAGAGGGGAATTACTTAAATCTTTGGTTACTCCAGTATATTTAAGCTATATGTGATTAAAATATCACAAATATGAGTTATGGATATAGAAGCCTTGTAATACAACCATAGTTAGCCTTTTCATGAACTCACTGGGAAACTCACGTTGCTGGAATATGGGTACTACCGATAAGGAAAGATTCTGAGTGCCTGTGTGAAGGATTGATTGTTGATGATACTAGGTAGAACATTAGTGGGCATAAGGAATGTGATGGATTGCAGTTTTTATGGAGTCATGGAACAGGGAGTTAGAATGTGTCGTACCTAACAAGACCTGACAAGTTGGCAATATGCACCATACCCATGGGATTCAGAGTAAACAAGCTGGGTATGAAGAGAAGACTCGAATGAAGCCAGATCCTGAAGTGAGACGACTCTTGTTGGCATCTGCTTCCCAGCACACTCTAACACAGCCTAATGTTGAGAGTGTACGTAAATATTGTGTGAATGTTGCCTAGTTGGGCAAAAACACCTAGAACAACTTGAGTAGCCTTGTTGGGCATAGCTTATTGTAGTAAGATAACTTTGAAATTAGACAACTATATGTACAAATATAAAGGAACTAATTAAGCATAGTTGCACACTTGCTTTGTTTTTTGTGTGAACAACAAAATATTTTGAGTGGCCTGAATTCAATTTTATGACATAATCATAGGATATTGTTTTCCCTTATGTCGTTTAACATCTGTATGAAGCCATTAGATAATGTCATTCATTGGTATAGAGCCGTGATGACGAACCTTTGGCACATGGAACCATATTTGTTGGCACGGCAGCCCTCAGCTCCGGCACACATGCACGCACTGGTCAGCTGATTTTGGTTTTCTGGAGGGCTGGAGGTGGCCGTTTTTCCCTCTCCCCAGACTTCAGGAAGGCCTCCAGAACCTGGGGAGGGCAACCCCCCCCCCATGAGGCGGAACCGGACATTCCTATATGGTTCCGCCCCAGGCTCCTGATGGACCCGATAAGGTTCCAAAGGGAGCTTGGGCCAATTCCTGTGGACTTGCCCCGCGACTCGACTGAGGACCTAGTGGCCACATGGTTAAGTGCGGCCACGGGGGCCTTGGACCGAGTCGCGCCCTTGCGGCCTCTCTTGCGGCGACGAACCACCTGGGCTCCTTGGTTTAACGAGGGGCTTAGGGAGATGAAGCGCCACAAGAGACGCCTAGAGAACAGATGGAGATCTTCTTGCTCCGAAGCCGACCGAACACTAGTGAGAGACCATATTAGGACTTACTTAGTGGCGATAAGAGTGGCCAAACGTGAGTATTGTGCCACTCTTATTGCATCCGCAGATAACCGCCCTGCCGCCCTGTTTGGGGTGACCCGCTCCCTCCTTCAACAGAGGTACGCCTGATGCAATTGGCGCATCAGGTACGCCTGATGCGCCAATTGCGCCCCTTACTGGACCGGGGTGCCTTACGCACAGTCACTCAAGCACTTGTCACCTCTCGACTCGACTACTGTAATGCTCTCTACATGGGGCTCCCCTTGAGGTGCACCCGAAAGCTGCAGCTAGTCCAGAACGCAGCCGCGCGGGTGATTACGGGAGCCCCCAGATGCTCCCACATAACACCGATCCTGCGCGAGCTGCACTGGCTTCCTGTGGTCTTTCGGGTGCGCTTCAAGGTCTTGACGACCATCTTTAAAGCGCTCCATGGCTCGGGGCCTAGTTATATGCGAGACCGCCTCCTGCCCCATACATCCCTCAGACCGATACGCTCCCACAGAGAGGGCCTCCTCAGGGTGCCGTCGGCTGGACAATGCCGACTGGCGACACCCAGGGGAAGAGCCTTCTCTGTGGCGGGCCCTGCCCTTTGGAATGACCTACCCCCTGAACTCCGCACCATCTCCGACCTCCGCCTCTTCCGCAAGTGTCTGAAGACACACCTATTCCATCTAGCCGGCCTAGCGTAACCTCCATACTGATTATTAGATAGTTTTAAATTTGGGATTTTAATTCGGTTTTTAGCGCAGGGTTTATTTATTAGAATAAGTATTTTAAATTTTGATATATTTTATATATTTTGTATCTATTTTAACATCCCTGTGCGCCGCCCTGGGTCCATTTGGAGAAGGGCGGGGTATAAATTTAATAAATAAATAAATAAATAAATAAATAAATAAATAAATAAGAGGCCGCGGGAAGCCCCTTTACAGGATCAAGCAGAGGAATTTGGGATTTATCTGCAGGAGAAAATCACTCGGATTCGGAACGAGCTACCCTCCATCGACAGCAGAGGCGTAGCGTGGGGGGTGCAGGGGGGGCCGGCCGCACCGGGCGCAACATCTGGGGGGGCGCCGTCGGATCTTCCTGCACCCCTCCTCTCCCCCCTTCCCGTTTCTCGCTTCCCCGCCGCTCCGCATGCTGCGCCCTCCCCGTCCTCGATGCCGCTGCTTCCCCCCGGGGAGGGCTAGAAAGCCCGCAGCCACTGCCGAGGAGGGGGCGGCGGCGGGCGGGGGCCCTGTGGCGGGCGATGGAGGGCCCGAGGCAGCGGGGCGGGAGGTGCGCTGCGGCGACTGCCTAGTGTGGAACCGACAGCAGACGTGGCTCTGCGTCGTGCCCCTCTTCATCGGCTTCGTGGGCCTGGGGCTCAGCCTGATGCTGCTCAAGTGGATCGTGGTGGGGTCCGTGCAAGAGTACCTGCCCACCGAGCTCATGGATTCCAAAGGTATCGAGCAGGACCCCTTCTTCCTTTCCAAGCAGCCCACCATGCCGCCCAAGAGCAGGGAGCTCACCGCCTCGCCCGGCACGGACGCCGCCGCCGCTGCCGCCGCTTCTCGGACGCCCAACCAGATCAGTACCCGGCTCACCACCATGACCAAAGCGCCTACCCGCTTCCCCGCCACCCGGGGCCCCGTCCGGGTCGTCCCGCCGCGCTCCACCAGGGGGCGCAAATTACTTGCCTTGCCCCGGGTGCTGACAACCCACGCTACGCCACTGATCGACAGTGGTCCAGTCGAGCGGGCCGAGGCTGTTCTTGTGACACCATCTTGGGAGGAGTTTGGTTTTGTTACCACCGAGGATATGGACAAGTTGTCAAAGAGACTTAGGGCTACCACATGTTTATTGGACCCGTGTCCCTCCTGGCTTGTACTGGCATCCTGGGAGACGAAACGAGGCTGGCTCCAGGGCATTGTCAACGCATCTTTGAGTGAGGGGTCCTTGCCTGCCGTCTTGAAAGAGGCGGTAGTAAGGCCCCTCCTCAAGAAGCCGTCCCTGGATCCAGCATTATTAGAGAACTATCGTCCCGTCTCCAACCTCCACTTTCTAGTGAAGGTTGTTGAGAGTGTGGTGGCTCAACAGTTTCCGCAACACTTGGAGGAAGTTGATTATCTAGACCCGCGCCAGTCCGGCTTCCGACCCGGGCACAGCACCGAGACGGCATTGGTTGCGTTGGTTGATGATCTCTGGAGGGCGCGGGATAGAGGATATTCCTCTATCCTAGTCCTATTAGACCTCTCAGCGGCTTTTGATACCACCGACCATGGTATCCTATTGCGCCGACTGGGGGGTTGGGGCTGGGAGGCACCGTTTTGCGGTGGTTATCGTCCTACCTCTCTGGTCGGTCGCAATATGTGTTGGCAGGGGGGCAGAGGTCGGCCTCGGGACCCCTCATATGTGGGGTTCCTCAGGGGTCGATCCTCTCGCCCCTACTGTTCAACACATATATGAAGCCGCTGGGTGAGATCATCCGTGGTTTTGGGGTGGGATATCATCTGTACGCTGATGATACTCAGTTGTACATATCCACCCCAGACCACCCCAACGATGCCGTCGAGGTTATGTCCCGGTGCTTGGAAGCCGTACGGATCTGGATGGGTGGTAACAAACTCAAGCTCAACCCTTCCAAGACTGAGTGGCTGTGGCTTCCGGCGCCCCGGTTCAGCCAGATTATTCCAACTCTGGCCATTGGGGGCGAAACACCGCCCCCCCGTGGAGAGGGCGCGCAATTTGGGTGTCCTCCTGGATTCCCGGCTTTCTATGGAAGATCATGTGGCAGCCGTGGCCAGGGGGGCGTTTCATCAGGTACGCCTGATGCGCCCCTTACTGGACCGGGGTGCCTTATGCACAGTCACTCAAGCACTCGTCACCTCTCGACTCGACTACTGTAATGCTCTCTACATGGGGCTTCCCTTGAGGTGCACCCGAAAGCTGCTAGTCCAGAACGCAGCCGCGCGGGTGATTACGGGAGCGCCTAGACACTCCCACATAACACCTATCCTGCGCGAGCTGCACTGGCTTCCTGTGGTCTTTCGGGTGCGCTTCAAGGTTTTAACGACCATCTTTAAAGCGCTCCATGGCTCGGGGCCTAGTTATATGCGAGACCGCCTCCTGCCCCATACATCCCTTAGACCGATACGCTCCCACAGGGAGGGCTTCCTCAGGGTGCCGTCGGCTGGACAATGCCGACTGGCGACACCCAGGGGAAGAGCCTTCTCTGTGGCGGGCCCAGCCCTCTGGAACGACTTACCCCCTGAACTCCGCACCATCTCCGACCTCCGCCTCTTCCGCAAGTGTCTGAAGACACATCTATTCCATCTAGCCGGCCTAGCGTAACCTCCATTACTATTAGACAGTTTTAAACTTGGGATTTTTAATTCGGTTTTTAGCGCAGGGTTTATTTATTAGAATAAGTTTTTTAAATTTTATATATTTTGCATGTATTTTAACATCCCTGTGCGCCGCCCTGGGTCCATTTGGAGAAGGGCGGGGTATAAATTTAATAAAATAAAATAAAAATAAATGCAGGGGGGCCTGCATGCCCCCCCCCCAGCATGCATGTGCAGATGGGGGGCACATGTGCATGCACACAATTTTTGGCACACCTTTAGAAAAAGGTTAGCCATCACTGGTATAGAATGATGTCAATATGCTAACATCCCTTAGTTGACAGTGCCACCCAAGCTTGAGTAGGATTGTCACAGAAACTCGTTATGCTGCTGCTGGAGATTCGAGTTTTCAATTGGAGACGCAGTGGATTTGCAGATAAAGGGATAGAGAGTGAAATAAATTTTACTCTGGGATGGTATTAGATGGGACAAACACTTCCCATATGCAAAGTTGGAGTTTTGGAAGGGGGGCTGTAGCTTAAATATACATTTTGTGATGAATGATGGCACTTTCATAGTTGTATAGTTAAAGGGAGGTGGAAAGGTGGAAGACCAGCTGGGCCAGTGGAGAAAGTTGCTTCATTGGGATAACAGTAGCCTGAAAGACAGACCGGAGCCGAGAAGACCAGCAAGGGAAGTGAAGAGAGGGGACTGGCTTGAAGCCAAGACGATCATAGTGATGGCATGTTTGCGGTGGCAAGTTGTAGCTGTTGCTCTTGTGCCTGGGACTGGGCTCTTCCTGGGGGCCCTCACAGACGGAAGCCACTGCAGGGAGAGCAGCCAGGCCCTTTAGAGTTTCCGAATGCTGGGGGCAACGGGAGCAAAGGCCTGGGCCTCGTGTTCACAGGGCCCAGCCAGGGAGTCCCCTAAGAAGCAGCCTGCCAGCACCCGAGTCTCTGGGAGATGTGGCTATTTTAGGGTCAAAGACATTCAGGAATGGTTCTGGGTGGATTCCCAGAGACTCCTCTTTGAAGAGCTTAGATTCTACATGGTGTTGGAAAAATAATGTTACAGCCGATTTCTGACCTTCCCACCTTCCCTCAGCCTCGGGATCCCCATGACAGTACAACCAATAGCCTTGCCCTTGCCTGAACCCTGGTTCCCCACCCCCTTCGAAGGGCAGCAATTGGAGAGGAAGGGATGGCACCAAAGCAAGCGGTTGTTTTGTTCTTCTGCACATTAAAAGCAACACCATCAACAGAAAACGGAGCCGTGAGTGAGCCATACAAACAGCCGACAGCAGCGGGACCCAACCTTTCTGGCACTGGGGAAGTTGGATGGGAGACAATTTTTCCACAGACCAGGATAGTTTCATACGCTACCTAGAACCTGCACATGCGCAGATGAAGCTTTGCTCATCCGCCACTTCTATGTCTGGTTCCTAATAGGCCAAAGACCGGTTCCAGTCCATGGCCTGGATGTTGGGGACCCCTCACTTACAATACACTCTTGCAAGCTCCTCCTCTCCAATCTTTGTTGGGGGGGGGGGGGGGAGCCAAGCAATTTCTGCAAGTAATCTCCCCTTTGTTTCACCTTCCCCACTGCCAGCACAACTGGGTTGCTCTGAAGTGTAGAAGAGCAAACAGCTTCCTCTCTTGAAATCTCTTCCCCTCCAATCTCTCTGCTGTGCTCGGGGGTGGGGGTGGGGGGTATTAGAATATGGGGTGCAATATTTAATATTACATGTCATAACTGCAGCTAGAATTATTTATGCACAAAATTGGAAGAATAAAATCTGAATATTACTTGGTATAGAATATATAGTATAAGCGGTTTGAGGAAAGATGTAAAGGTTATTAATATGTATAAAAGAAATATACGTATACATGTATGGAAATAAAGGGAAAAATGGAGCTGTAACGGATGTATACCAATGCGGAAATGTTGCAAAGATGACAATTGTGTTATAAAACTGGGGAAAAAACTGTTCAATAAAAACTATTTTTAAAAAAACAATATGGGGTGCACAACGTAGCTGTAGAATCCCGTCATTATCAGGCTAATCCAATGGGAATCAAAGTGGGTGAGAGGAAACTCCAATTTGGTGGCAACCTTTTCTTCTGACTTGGTTGTCCCAGCGTGGACCTGGTGGTTGGATTATTGGTCACTTGGCCTTACAGCGTTGCTGCTGCTGAATGCCGGCCAGGTCTGCCCCACCAGAGTTCAGATTTTGCATTTGGCAACAGCAATGACCAATTCATTTAGCATCAAACTACCGAAAGAATCAGTTACCCATCAACATTTAAAGACAAAAGTGGTTTTGCAGAAAAGTACAGACAGACTTAAGCCTTTAACAGCTGAAGTAGAAAATTTTATTTGGAGACCTGTACCCATCTCCTGCAGAGAATACCGTATCACCACACCTGGGGGGGACCATGGCAAATTCCTCCTATGCTCGAAGGTGCGTTCAGTCCCAGCTACTAATCCCACAATTCTTCAGCTTTGCAAAGAACAGACACGTTAACAACATTTTACTCTCCCAACACCAAGAAAGCACACAAGGACCCTTCCCTCCCCCCAATCTGTGCTTGACCCCCCTCCCCCCAATACTGGCGGCCAGAGTTTGTTTGTGGGAAAGGTTGACAACACGGCATCAAACCGTCAGCAGCAGGTAAGGCTTTGCTCCAAAGAAAACGGACCAAGAAGCATGCAGGAGTTCTGGCTATGAAACCACCGTGCATTTCCAGCGACATTCCAACATCAAACTGCTGCAGTAAAGCATCCCAGGAGCCGGTCTTCCTTCCTTCAGGACTGAAGAAGCAGCCTTGGGACCCAGGTGGTGGCAGTTCCAACTGACGACACAAACACTTTTGCCATTTGTGCAGAGATGCATGTGCAAGGAAGGGACTGTGGACAAACGTGGAACTTAGTGGGCAGCTGCAGAGACCAAAGGATCTCTTCTGGTAATCTGCCATCTCCTGTGTGCTGTTATAGCACACGGCTCACACGGCTTTCCGGTGATATTCTGGAGGTGCCACCTCATAGTCGCCTGCACTGAACAGTGCTGAAGAATTCTTGGCTAAATACCTGCAAAGAAAGGAAAAGCCCAGTGTGACTCTAACACTGACCCCAGAGAGGCCTTAGGGACCTGGTCCCCCTCCTCACCTTCACAGCCGCCCTCCTCCTCAGCATTTCCCCTGGGTCACTGCTGTACCCACATCACCATCCCTCCTCCGACTTTTGAAGAGCGGAGACCAAGGGCCGCCTCCTGCTAAGGCTCTCTCTGGACCAGTGGAAATGGGGCAGGGGAAGGGCCCCACGCATACCATTTCAAGCCCTTCAGCACAATGCTGCTGCAGTGGCAACATACAATTTTCCACCACAAAGGGTGGTGCTGAGGAAGGAGAAAGTATGAAGAGGGGAAATGGACACAATTCAGCTCCTACTTTTGTTTCCACCTAAATATTTGTTCAAAGTCAAGCAATCTAGAAATGCCACATTCTCTCTGGCCGTTTGTGGCTCTGCAGCTCATCTGGGGAATGCACTGAAAGGTCAAAGAAAGCGGCTTCCTTGCCCACTCCTCACCCACCCTCCGGCCCTCGGACTTGCTTGGACAGGTGCCAAATGCTGCTTATTACCCTCCAAAGACAAAGTGGGATGCCTGCCGGACACAAGACGACCCGTTTGGCCTGAGCTGAGCTGAAACAGTACTTGGAGGGGCTTCAGCCTCGGCCCCCCAAAGGAAAAGGCTTTGTCCAAACTTAGGAGGAGCAAGATGGAGGACACTCTTGCATCCACCTATACCGAACTTCAATTGAGGCTTGCCTGCAACTGTGCAGAGGCACTGGCATGCCTCCATACAAAGGGATTGATGGCTATGGGTAAGGTGCACATCTCCCAAATCCCAACAACGCACAAGGTGGAGATGTGCGTCCTGCATGTTAATGAGTGAATCTGACTTCCTATTGGGAGGCAGATGGAAGGCAAGGCACACTGTGGTGTGAGCAGCCCCTGGCCAGCTTGGTATTTGCAAAAGTATAAATGCAACAGTTAGCAACCATCTCCAAAAGACAAGAGGCCTATGTCCCTGAAGTCTAACACAAGTGTTAAGCAACGCAAGCACCTGTGGAACAGTGTGGCTTTGATACTTATTGTGAAATCAAACAGGCACCTCATCCAAGCTGGGGAGAGGAAATCCAAGCACAGGTTTTAATCTAGTTAACCTGTTAGGTTCTGTAGGAGACAGAAAAATGGTGGCTGAGATTATGACTGAAGGAAAGCTCACGGTTGCCCTCTCACCTTCTGGCTGCCTCTGTAGAGAGAAAGGGTCTGAGACGGCCCAGCTTGCTTTTCTACAGGTCTGTCATGCAAAGATCAAATGCCTGAGCAGCCATCTCCTGTAGGCTTAGGCACCTTTGCTACAGTGGCCTCCCTCTCCTGCTTCTTAAAGGCAACATTTATGGCGGGCGTAAAAGACACAGGGCAGGTCTCTCCTTTGGATCTCTAGAGAAACCAGGGAGGATTGAAAGAACACCAGAGAATTATGATCAGAGAAGGGCAAACCTCCCTCCCATTGTAAAGAGGGGGAGAAGACAAGCCTGGTCTCTGGGCAACAACATCACCCAATCAGTCTCAAAGCACTTCAGAGGAAGCCCTGCAAAGCCCTTCTTCAGCTGGGCAGGAAAACCAAAACCAGGCGCATGGGATGGGGGGGGGGGGGGGGAGAGGCCTGCCAGGCAGAGCTTCAGGTGAAAAAGACCCGGATCAAGAGAAGCCCATTGTTAAGATCGTTTCCGGCTTCGGACGTGGACAGACGTGGATTCCACACGTCCGCTGCTGTGTTGCCTCAGCCGCGCTTTCGGGTGCAGGGGGGGACGGGCATAATCCCCCCCTCCGTACAGGCGGCTTGCGGTGAGGGCCCCCATCTCGACGGCGGTCGGGGGGGGGGCTGCTCCCGCCTCGCCCCAGGGGCTGAGGAACTTTCGCGGGGGGAGTTTCCCTTTCGCCGAAGGAGCTGGAACATGGAGAATTTTTACAAGGAGCTGAAACGCCGGGGCTGAATGGCTGCGCCGAGGCTCCGGACTAGAAAAATGGTATGTGCCTTATTTGGATTTTTTGCATTCAACTTTATGGAAAGAGAAGATAGGGGGGAGTTGGAAACAACCCCCCTGGAACCAAAGCAGCATTAGAGAAAGAGACCCGCGATGCGGAGAGAGTGAAAGTGGCATCCGTTGGATTTATTGAAAAAGGAAATCTATTGCCAAATAAGGGATTGCTGTCAGACAATGTATCCAGAGCCTTGCTACATTTTAAATTGATTGTTTCCACTTTTGCTTTTTTCACCCTGCCAGCAAGGCAGAAAGATGGCGTTCTCTTTGTTCCCAGGACGGAACTTTTCTTTTTGGAAATAAGCATTCCTCCATTTTAACAAAAATTAGACTAACTTTAAAATATATATTAAAAAAAGACCTGCTCTGGTGTCTTTCAGTGCTCTCTCCCTTGTGAAACCTTCTGCCTTTGTTTGGAAAGTTTTTTCCTTTTTTCTTTATTTTTCTCTCTGGACGTTGCAAACTTAATTTGAATTACAGCTGCTTTTGTCTCGGACTTCACGGACTGCCCGCCCAACAGCGCCATTTTTCCCCCCTTTCTTCTCTATGCACTAACATTTTAAATTTTAATTATGGCATCGAGGAAACCTCCATCTGGGAAATCAAGCTCTGCTCCAGCATCTACAAAGCCTAGTCCATCCTCACAACCAAAGATTTCAGCCTTGTTACAGAGGGAAACAGAAGTAGAGGATCCTAAACCATCAAATCCTCAGCCATTAAACGTAGAGATGATGTTTCAAAAAATAATGAATGAAATGCAACAAATCCAGAAAGACAATTTAAGTACAAGATTGGAACTATTGGAGGCGCAAAGAGAAATAACAAATAATAAACAAAAAATTGAGGGGCTGGAGGGGGGGGCGGTTGGGATGAAGGAGAAGATAAAAGACTTTAAGAAAGAAATTACAGATATTACTGGTCAAATGTCTAAAATTTATTTTGAACATATGTCTTTCTTTTTAAGATTTCAGAATGTTCCAGAATCACCTAATGAGAATTTAAAAGAGTTAATGGCTACTATGCTAACGGATTACATTAAGAAAGATAAGGAATTTATCTGGGGGGACATTGATTTGATTTATAAAATTAATTCAGCATTTGCCAGAATAAATGATGTACCCAGAGAGATACATATTAAATTTATAAGAAGGTCAACGAGGGACGAGATACTGAGAGCGCAACGAGGGCCCCCTCTGATATATCAGCAAAACGAGGTGGCCATATTGAAGCAGATCCCAAAGAAAATACGAGATATAAGAAGGAATTATTCCTTCTTAACAAAAAAATTACACAAAAAGGGGGTGTGGTTCAAGTGGCTGATGCCTGAAGGGATGCTGGTATTCTGGGAGGGAGGAAGAGTTAGAATCAAAACAGTAGAAGAGGCGGAGAATTTTCTTAAAAAACACTCCTCAATCCTGGATGATGGTGACATGGGAACAGGAGGGGCCACGGGTCCGCCTGCTGGTGGGGGGGAGGCGGAAGAGACTATAGCGAAGAGGCTCAGATTGCAAAAATAACTTATCTTTTTTTTTTATGATGGTAATTCCTGTACGGATGTTAATAGAACAAAGTAATTGAATGTATAAAATAATACGAAAATTTATGATTTAAAATGTATGTACCCCTTCCTTTTATTATTTCCTAATGGAATATGTATGAAGACTCGGAGGCGGTCATCAAACCCGATGTGGAAGCTCTAAAATACTACTTAATACCTTATCTACCCCTTTCCTTTTATAAAATGTTAAAACCAATAAAACTTTTTCAAAAAAAAAAAAAAAAAAAAGAGAAGCCCATTGTTCTGACCCACAGACTTCTCAGAGCAGGAACTGGTGCCCTGGCTGCTGGTGAACTCAAAAAAGGGGGGCTTGAGGGTTGAGGATGGGCAAGGCAGATGTCTTGATGGGCCTCCTGTAGAACAATATAAAATTTTTTCAATCCATTTATTTCTGTGCACTCTGATTTCTGATTGAATTTCCTGAAAATTGGCTCCACTTTATATATTCACCTCCTACGTTCAAAGTGAAACTTAATATTATCTGAAACCACTTTAGAAAGACACGAGGCACAAATGAACACCTCCGCCTTTAAGCACCTGTTTGAACTTCAACCATTGCCACATTCATGGCTGACGTAGTTCTTTAGACTACTATTATTCTACTACTAGATAAAATCAATGTGTACCTTCATTAGGGCTGCACTTTATGACTCAGTTCCAGCTTTGCTGGATTGATAAATGTGTTTGAGGAAACAGGATATTCAAGTTGGAACTCAAGACAGTAGGCAAAAATGGCTTCACTGAATCATTAAGCAATTATTTTGTATCTGAAATGTATGTTTAGTTTTTATTTACACAAAAATATAATATATATTTCTATATTAACTATCTTGGGAGTTCTTTTCTAAGAGAAAAAAAAATTAAATAATTACTTTAAATATCATTAAAATATGCCTAATCTATCTTTCCTGTCTCCAGTCTGTATATTTAAATTTTTAATTGGGTTTTTAGTGTTTTAGGATTTTAGGTTTTAGCGCAGGGTTATAGTAGTTTAATCTGATTTTAGATATTTATATTGTTTTATGTTTGCATGTTTTATAATCCCTTGTGCACTGCCCCGAATCCCTTCGGGGAGAGGGAGCGGTATACAAATAAAATTTCTTTCATTCATTCATTCATTCATTCATTCATTCATTCATTCATTCATTCATTCATTCATTCATTCATTCATTCATTCATTCATTCATTCATTCCATCAGCTATCTGTTAAGATCTAAAGAGATCCTATATATTTACATCTTTAAATTCGATTCTTTGGGCCCAAAGTTAACACTCTTAAAATTAACACATTTCCATAACTTGGATAATGTTTTAAATTGATTTTATAAAAGAGGCAGCCAGATATTTGAACGTTGCTACTCAGGGCCTCTGACCTTTCACTATATCTTACTTAGTGAACAGGCCAGGTGAGAGTTGCTCCAGTTTTCTCTGGGATTTGAAGATTCTGTACTTAGGCAGGAAAACCTAAACCATCGGGAGAGATGGTACCCGACTCAACAGGAGTGATTCTGAGAGGGATCTTGGAGTCCTAGTGTATCACATAAGAATGAGCCAGCAGCGTGATGCAGCTGACAAAAAAGCCAACACCATCCTAGGCTGCATCAACAGAGGAATCGCATTAAGATCATGATAAGGGATATTGTTGCTCTATACTGCACTAGTGGTACCACACCTGGATATTGTGTCCAGTTTTGTTCACCACAATATAAAAAAAATGCTGACACCCCAGAAAGAATGCAGAGAAGAGCAACAAAGATAACAAGGTGCCCTGAGTCACTTCATTGTGAGATGGGTGGCAAACAAATTTTAATAAGAACAACAATAATCATAATGATACAATCTATAACAGATGAAAGAGGCTGAAGAACAAGATCAAAGAATAGCTAATCAAATATACCACTTAGATACAAGGAAGATCAAGGAAGCATTGGAAATAATAAAGCAGGAAATCACAGCGATAGCCAAGATTAGCAGATATGAAGCTCAAATTACAAATTATAGGCAAAATCTCCAATTTCAATCCAATCTGAAACGTTTCTACCAATCCATCAATGGAGAACCTCCAGTGAATCAGTCAGTACTTGACAAGGAAGAAACAGTGCAGTTCTAGGTGCAGATATGGGATAACCCAAATAAATACAACAAGGACACAGCTTGGTTAGAAGAGGTGGATAAGAATAAAAAAAGTTGAAATGAAAGAACTAGCAATAACAACAGAAATGGTAGAGAGAAGAGCAAGAAGAGCAAGAATTGGCCAGCATCAGGTCAGGATGAACTGCATGGTTTTGGGTTGAAATATCTGTACCAACTCATAAGCAGGTGAAATTGAAGAGTGGCTAACATCTGGGCAAAACCTACCTGATAATGAAAGATCCAGCAAAAGGGGCAGCACCAGGCAACTACAAGCCAGTTACTTGCTTATCAACAACTTTCAAAGTGCTAACTGGGGTGGTAGTTGAGGCAGTTCAACAGCATAGAGTTGAGACAATATCTTTCCACCTGAGCAGCAAGAGCAGAGGAACAGAAGATCAACTCCTAACTGGCCAAATGGTTTTGGGAAACTGCAAGAGAAGGAAGACCAATCTGAATGTACCATGGATGGACTACAAAAAGGCATTTGACTCTCTGCCACATGACTGGATAATCAAGTGCCTAGAAATAACAGGAGTCAGTAGAAACATCAGAAGCTTTGTGCAAATGGAAGACACAGTTGCAGGTCAATGGTGAGAGGCTGGGAGAGGTTAATATCAAGAGAGGAATATTTCAAGGAGATTCACTATCATCATTTGTCTATTTGCACTCTTTCAACAATACTGAGCAACTCAGGCCGTGGCTGTCAAAGGTCAAAAACATCCTTTATTTCCTTTATATGGACAATCTGAAGCTGTACGGAAAAAAAAACATAATCTGAAATAGAATTGCTGCTCAACACTGGCCGTATATATAGCCAAGATATTGCAGTGGAGTTTGAATTGGACACTTACTATCAAACAATGAAAAATAGTGAAAACTGGAGGAATCAAGATGCCCCACAAAAGTAATATTAAGAGTCTGGATGAAGATGATTACTACAAATACCTGGGTATCCTTCAGGTTGACAACACCAAGCACACTGAAGTCAAGAAAAAGGTCATAGGTGAATACACCAAGAGAGTGGAGAAGAAGTCTAAAGTCAGTGGAGGAAATGCCATCAGGGCAACACTAAGGCAATTCCAGTCATTAGACTGGACTCAAGTAGAACTAAAAGCAATGAATAGGAAGATCAGAGAAATAATGACAATGACTCATGCCTTGCAGCGAAATTGACACTGACAGACTCTACCTACCAAGGCAAATAAATGGGCATGGAAGCACATCAGATGGTAGAAGAAAAAAAGGAGCTTTGGAAAAATAGCGGAAGGACAATGAAGAAGATGCACTGAAGTTAGCAGGCCAAGGCGGCTTCCCGGAGAGACCAAACGGGCCCTCAGGAAAGACCAACTGAAGAACAGAATGGAGGCCTGGGAAGACAAAGCACTACAGAGCCAGTCTATTAAAACAAACAGCAGGGACAGCAAATGGCTTTCCTGGCAATGTTTAAAAGCAGGAAAATTAAAGAGATTGAGGGACTAATTCTGGCTGCACAAGACCAAGCCTTAAGAACAAACGCATACAAAGCAGCAACAGACAGTAAGTGCCATCTATGCAAAGAAGCTGAAGAAACAGGGGACCATCTGATAAGCTGCAGCAAGATCACACAGACTGACTACGAACAGTGGCATGACAAAGTAGCAACAATGGTGTGTTGGAAGATCTGCAAGAAATATATGTGCCTGCAAGCAAGACCTTGTGGGACCATAAAATAGAGAAAGTCACAGAAAATGAAGAAGTTAAACTGCTTTGGGACTTTAGAATTCAAACAGACAGGCACCACATCATATCTGACTTAACAACTGTCAATAAGAAAGACAAAAAAGTCTGGATAGTGGATGTGGCAGTGCCTGGAGACAATGGAGTAAAAGAAAAAGAATTGGAGAAGATAACAAAATACAAAAAGATAGAAATAGAACGACTGTGGCAAAGTCAAGCAAGAGTAGTACCAATAGTAATAGGTGCAATCCCAAAACAACTGGAGCACCACTTGATCATTGGCATTGACAAATTCGGCATCAGTCAATTGCAGAAGGCAGGTTTACTTGGAACAGCAACCTGTAACACCATCAAACATCCCAGTCTGAACATCTGGCTGACTGTGCGATGATCAGTAATAATGATATTAAACGGAGGCTCCTCTAGACCCCTCCAAGTCCCTTCCAGCCCTACAATTCTGCCACTGTACAAGAAAACTGCAGGGACTAGTCCAGGCAATTGCCAAGACGAACACCAACTGGAAGGCACAGACCCCCCCCCCCTTCCCTGTCATACCCACAGCACATCCCCCTTTGAAACACCGATTTGATGCTACAAATGAGCTAGGGAACTCTGAGGTGGAAACCCCTCCCTTCCGCCTCCTCTCACTGAACAATAGCAACCACTGAAGAGATTTTCTAAATTAATGGCCACATCTCACAAGCAGACCATCCAGGACAAACACAGGCCGAGACAGGACAGTCCTAACATCACACGCAGGTGAGGTAGCTTTGCCTGGGTCTTGGTGATGTCTTTGCAAACCACGAGTACCAACATACTTTGCGCTTTATACGTACTTTAGGAAGTCGTGCAAATAGTTCAACAGCAAGGCCAAGCTCTTCTCATCAAGAGGCGTGTAAGCAAGCATTGCTCCAATCCTGACTGTTTCAAACACAAAAGAAAAAGATGCATCAAGGAAAACAGGTTTACAAGGCTTCTTGGCAGCAACCACTCCAACCCTAAGACTTCGCCTGAACTTGAGCGGAGGTAGTTCAGTACCTGCTGAATGGAGGGGAGGGGGGGAGGAAGAAGATCCAGAAATAGGGGGAGTGCTTGGGGGAAAGGGCCTGGTGCCCTGCTTTGTCTAACAGGCAGACGTTCTTCAGCTGAGAGGGCCAGAGAAGCTGTGGGAAAGATCAGCCAGCCCCAACCACTTCCTTCTTTCTCCTAGTCCTGCCCCTCTTGTAGAACCGCCTCCAACTTTCTGTCATCTGTCAGCTAGATTGAAGAAGCTGCCTGGCAATGAGAGGAGGAACCTTTCTTCCCCAAAAGGACTTTGAGTGATAATGGAAACCGTTCTTAGCGTCTCAAGTCATGCAAACTATCTGCACCATGCCCACGGCCCTACCTGTGCCAACTACCTATGCTATCTATCTTATCCCCATCTGTTTCCCGAGAGTAGGAAAAATACGGAAGAAATTAGGGGAAAGCAGCCATTAGCAGAAGTCAGAACTTCTTAGGCAGGACAAAAGGAACTTCCCTTTGGCTTTCCATCTAGAGGAATGAAGAAAGCTGGATCAGGAAACGGCCTCTCTCAGGATTACTGGACATTCCCATTTTGCTACCACAGGCCTTCAATTGATCTTACAGCTTTGCAAGATGGACAGCTTTAAAGGGGGCTTGGAAGTAATGCAAAGAGGAGGACGTAAGAGCTTGACAGAGGCAATGGCCGGTGTAGACAAAATGCACCGGCCACAGCAGATTTCTCCATAAAGGCCTGATCCATACCGAACAGCCGCAGGAGGTGTGGTGCTCCGTAGACCTGGGACATGGGTGCGTCTGGATGATCCGCTAAGATTTCTGCGTATTGTGGCCGCTCAAATTTATACAACAGTTGGGTCCCCAGCATAACGTTGAAGTATTCTTTGATGCCTGCCACAACTTCATTCACAGCATATTCTCTGATGCGTAGCCAGAACAACAACAACAACAACAAAAGATGTGGTAAGAGACCATGGAAAATAGGCAGCTTTCCTGAGCCCCAACAGGTGTGCCCAAAGGACAGGCTCAGTGACACGTGGGCAGGGGTGGCACTGCTGCAAGCCATGCGAGGCCAATGCCAAGACCGGCATCCCTTTGTAAGGATGTTGGGAACAGGGCTTGGCAGGACGGCCTTTGATTTTCCTGAGAGTGGAGAGCTTCAGGCGGACGCAGGGAGAGGGTCTCTTTGGCCAGAGGGGCTGGGGAGAGCTGAAAAGGATGGGCGATTCAAGAGACAGGAGCTCCGTTCCTCCGGGTCCTCAATCTCACTGCAGTTCATTTGTGCTTGGAAGGAAGAGAGATCCAGGGGAAGCCCAAGGGCCACCTGGCTCCAGGGATGCCTTCCATTCAGCAGCCTCCTGCGGATGGAAACAGCCTGCCCTAATCTAGCCTGATTCCCCACAAAGGAAGTGCCTTGGATCTGCCAGAAGCTGCCACTCTTGCTATGAACAGACCCAGAGAACAAGCTGGTCCTCAGAGTCAGCACTTCACTAGACTGATGGCCCAAGCTGCCATTGCTGCTCTGCATTGGGCAGGGAGGAGACTGACAAGGGTTGGCAAAAAATCCCACCCAGATCTAATCTAGGCTAGTTCCAAGTTGTTTGAGGTTGTGTGCCTTTAAACAGCCTCCTATTGTTGCTTCCCCAAAGCAAGAGAGCTTCTCCCCACTCAGCCTCCTTCCCAAGAGCTGGGCCAGGACATGGGCTTGTGGTCAGCAGATGACTGCCCTGCCCTTCAGGACCAACCAGTTGCTCAGCCTCTGTTCCTCACTTGTTATCTGTGTTTCCTCGTGACTTCTTGTAGTTTGCATAGTCCTCTAAAATTGAGTCAACGTTCTTCTTGGCCGGAAGGTAGAAGAGCTGAGAAAAAAGCCAGAGACCATCAGAGGCTGACTAAAAATGCCCATCCATCAGCCCAGAAGACATTTAAAATATAAATACCCATCACCAAGCGGAAACCCAGAGAAGGAGCTAGCTAATTAAAGGCACAATTTCAAACTCACCTGCTTTTGCCGTGTAATCAAATCCCAGTCATCTACAAGCCACGGTTTTAGCTCTTCTGGTATTTTTACCTTTACTTCAACTCTGTTCATAAAAGTTTCTTCCTGAAGAAACAGAAATGCAAACTTTAAATTTGGGGACACTACATTTGAGTTGGATGCAACTCTATGTACAAACACCTCATTCATTTGGGTCACAGTTGTCCAAAAGGTGCTTTTGTTTTAAAGGCAACTGGATTTTCTACTTTTTTTAAAGATGTTTTTCTTCCCATATAAGAAGCTGCTTCTTATTAGTTAGAACTGAAGAAGTTTCTTGGATGAGTCTGAAACAAAAATCAGGAAGTCTGATTGCCTTTAAAATAAAAGCACCTTTGGGACTCAGTGAACAAACAAAGCTTCCAAAATGAAGGAACCAAACAGGGAGGGCCAAGTGCTGCCTTGGATCCAAAAGAGCGGCCAAGGGCTCCAAATAAAGGTCTTTTGCAGAAATACAAGAATCGTCTCTGCTGATATGCAAACAATAACAGCATACAAAAGCCATCAAGGAACCCACACCGAAAAACCACCAGCAAAAGTAAGTAACAGAAGAAAGAATCAAGCTACGTATTTCTTGGAGTTCCTCCCAAGAGGTGATCCGAGGGTTCAACAATTTGCCATACACTTTTCCTAGCACTTAGTTTGGAGCCCCAGCGCTGAAAGTAGGAAATGGCAAAGCACTCAGTAAGGGGAGCCCCGATGACACCCCTGGAACTTCCTCCTGGGCTCCCAAAGCAGAAGCAAGTCCCAGAGAAGACAGCAACCTGCCAGGGGGCCAGGTGCAGCTGGGCCTGGCTGCCTCCCGGGACAACCGGCCAAGGGCAAATACCTACACTTTCCACCGTAGGGTCTACTCGAGCTCTTTTCTTCCTGGGAGGCTGAGGGTTTTCACTGGAGCCGCTTCCCTCGCCAATTCCTGGAGCTAATCATAGAGGCAGAAAGATTCAGGTGGTTTTTAAAGCTAAGCACCCCCTACATGCTGCTTCAGAGCAGACAAACGTCACCGACATAAAAGCCCCTTCCATTGTGCAAAGCTTTTAAACAATTACCAATAAAACCTCCGTACAAAACGGGGGGTTTTCTGCTCCATTATTCAGTATTGTTAAGAACAACTGCAAGTGTTTTTAAATGATGCAATGTCTGAGCCAACTGAACCTTTTGATCCAAACCATATCAGGCAATTCTCTCACCTTTCTCTGGTATATATGAAGCAAAAGCCTATGCCATGTTACGATCAAACAGAAGGCCTCTAGGGTCAATATTTTTGCCTACACTTTTAACAGAAGTAAATGTATTTACGGTTGATCTGTTTACGAGTTAATCTGAACTAAGAGTTGGTGGATATCAACATTTTTAACCTGTTTAAGTGTATCTTTTCGGTGTTTAGTCATGCTGGCCACATGACCACGGAGACATCTTTGGACAGTGCTGGCTCTTCGGCTTTGAAACGGAGCACCTCCCCCTAGTCAGGAACGACTAACACATATGTGCGAGGGGAACCTTTCCCTTTATCTTTTTCCCACTTCTGGATGTACTGAGTTTCCAGGCATCACTGCCACCAGCTGAAAATGAACCAGTACACCTAGTCCTTGTTCTACAACCATTAGGTCAGCAAGCATTCCAGAGTATGACACGGCTGAACAAATGGTGATTACCATTGGTCTTTGGAATTCCCGTGGCTACAGGATCCCAAGCTGGGTACTTGGCAACCCATTTGCATTTACAACTCGATCAAAGCATCCTGTGATCATGTGATCATCATTTTCAAACTTCCCTGCTGGCTTCCCCAGAGGTCAATGGGGAAACCAGCAGGGAAGGGCACAAATCACTGGGTTAAGTCTCACTGCTTGCATTCCCTCCCCCACATCTCTCTCTGCTCACAAGCATTCCTGTCCATCCTCCCAGGTATCCCCTCTCCTGCAGCCCGACACATTCTCCCCAATCCATATGGCACTCCTCATGCACCCTCCCTGCTCTGCACACCTTCTCATACACACCTTCCCTAACCCTTTCCTGCATCCCTGCATGTCATACCCCTTCTGTTTCCCCACTCAGAGCAGCCATTTGCCTGTCTACAGGCTTGGCACTCACAATTTCCTGCTGTTTTCCTCACTGACTTTGGTTGTAAGTAGCCAGCAGGAAGATACTGCACCTAAGAGCGGGATTTGGTTAAGAGCAGCAATCAGGACTGCAGGGATTGCCATTGCTAAACAATGCAGTCATGCTTTACAACCACGTCACTTAGCAATAGAAATTCTGGTGCCATTGTAAGTCAAGGACTATCTGTACTGCTAGAAGGCCTAACAGAAATGCAAGAAACACACCCTAGGGGCCCCTTTCCACTATTCTATGACCTCAGAGGGCCCCTTTCCATCAAGCAAGGATCAAAATTATAATTAGGGGGTGGGTTGAGGAGCTTAATGAGCAAATGGAATGCCTTAAATGTGAAAACAGCTACCAGCTTTGTGAGAGTCAGTGTGGAGTTAAGTCAAGTATAGGCTGTATAGTATAATTCCACCCTGACCCAATCACTCTCTGCTCAACGTATCTACTCACACGATTGTAGCTGTAGGTAAAAAAATTGGGGGAGAAAATATTATATATATGCCACCTTGAGCTCCTATAGGAAAGACAGGATATTAATCCAACAAATATAATATTCTCTCTGCAGCAAACACGCACAATTTCTTTGTACCAAGTTTAATTTGAGAATCATTTTGACAGGCAAGTTAAGTTACTTCCACATTTTAAAAATCTCTCCTCTGGGATGTTGGGTTAGGGTTAGGAGAGCCTTGTAAAAGTAAAGTAATTCTTACTTTTCTGTTTGTTCTTTTTGGTCTTCCTGCCAAAGAGAGAAAGAGACCTGTTATTGCCTGTGCAAAGCAGTTCCACCGACTTTACTTTCTTTTTATTTTCTCACCACTCATATCAGCTTGACTAACGCTTAACAGTTCTAGCTAAGAATTGAAATGCTGCTTTCCAAAGCCCACATTTTAAAAGGATACATTTTGCACAAGTGTTTGAAGATGAATTCTTACTACTACTACTAGAAAAATACAATATTTTTAAAGAGCCTACAAAGATTTTCCTCATTTGTCAGGCCTTCACCTGTATAGAATCAAAACGAATATTACTAGCAATGTAAGAGTACTCTGTGGCAACTGTTCTCATTCTATTCCAGCCTAATTGTTCTTTCACCATTTAATGAAAACTTTGAATCATATATCACCAAACACTTAAGGATGTTAAACACAGTTTGATCAGGTAAATGATTATTCTGCATAGCAGTAACTGAATGTCTTGATTATGCCAGCTGATTGGCATAGCTTGTTGCTTTTCCTAACTTTATCAACATTCTATACTCGCAGCACAAGTTGGACTTTGCTTGAACTTCCACTTTGAGGATTGTTACTCCATCATGTAGAGCAACATCTGAATATTGTTACAAATTTGCAGATCTAGAATTAATTGAAGTTTATCAGTTTAAAAGGGGCAATCCACTGATTACCTAAGGGGGGGGGGGACTCAGGAAGAACACTTTTGAATCATTATAAATTCTGAATTCCAATAGTGTCTTCTCTGCTGAGTAAAATTCATGGAATAATACAGGTAGTCCTCTACTTATAACCAAATTGAGCCCAAAATTTCCATTGCTAAACAAGACAGTAGTGAATATTGCCCTGTTTTTCTTGCCACAGTTGTTAACTGAATCTAGTTTTCCCCATTAACTTTGCCAAAAAGTTGCAAAAAGTGATCATAGGGACACTGCAACTGTCGTAAATATATGCCAGTTGCCAACGGTCCAAATTTTGATCAGGAGACCATGGGGATGCTGCAAGAGTAATAAATGTGACAATTGTCATCAGTCTCTTTTTTCAGTGCCCTTATGACTTTGATTGGTCAGCAAATGAATGATTGTTAATTCAAGGACCACCTGTATGGCATTACTTTTTAAGAAGGTCCTCATTTTACAGAGAAAGTTTTAACTAAATTGCACAGAACATCTAAAGAAACAAGGAAATCTGGATTTTAGGGTGCAGATCCTTGTGTGCCATTCCATCCTTAACTCACCGTGTCGATATTGCAGGGGTTTCCAAACTGCAAACAGTGTGCGCTCCGTCTCGCCTGAAGAATCTAGGCACAAACAGGGATTCAGATAAGGAGAGCACTTGGTTCCACTTGAAAAAACGGTGCCAAAGTTAACAAGACAACAATCCCACAGACCAATACTGCCAGGCCTGAAGAAGGTTTAGCGTTATTTAGAAGGGCACCCAGTTAAGACAAGTGACTCTCTGTATTGTGCTTTTTCCATCTAAAGGTTGGAAATTCCCAAGGGGAACTTCAAGCTTATAAAAGTTAGGGTTTTTTTCAGAGAAGGTCAGATCAGGAACTGCTGCCGCTAAGGTCTCCAACAGACAAACATTGAAATCAGTACCAGTACTGTAACTGCCACTGGTGCTTACCTAAACAAGGGTTCTACATAGAGAGAAGCTCCACACTCAATAAACTATGCAGCATTCTAGAAGTGACAATAGGGAAGTTTGCTCATAATCTTCTACTTTGTGAAAACCAGCTGAAGTCACCTAAAATTCAACGTTCTGAAAGGAAATATCCAGATGATCGCTCCATCCAAATGAGGCCCATTTAGGATGCCCAGTCAGAAACAGACCTCAGAATTCATGACTCAGGAATTCTCTGTCGTCAGCTAATCTTTAAATATTTTCAGATTTGAAAAGTGACCCACCAACAGCTAAATTGTCTAAACTGCCTAAACATTAAAAGCTCCAAATGATGGCAGGCTGCTGCTCAATGCTAAATGTATGTGTTTTATAATGTGATAATAAAACTCTTCCACATAAAATCTACACATTTACTTGGAGTTCCATAGATCTAAACAAAACTATAACGGGAAAGAGGTTCCTAACAACCCATTTAAAGAGCAAAAGTTTCAGAACAGAGACACAAAAGCTGCATTTTCTAATGCAATATTCACACGCAGGGAGCCATTTTAGGATGTGAAGATAAGATCTCCTAGATCAGGGGTCTGCAAAGTCGGCTCTTTTAAGACTGGTGGACTTCAACTCCCAGAATTCCCCAGCCAGCTATGCTGGTTGGGGAACTCTGGGAGTTGAAGTCCACCAGTCTTAAAAGAGCCAACTTTGCAGACCCCTGTCCTAGATGAAAGAGTTCAAAGAAAAATAAAATAAAATAAGATTTTCTTACACTTCAACATTTTTCTGCTGGAGTCCAGAGGTTTTCTTGCCTGGAGCAGCCCCTCTCATCTTCCCTTCTGCATACTGTTCCCTTTCAAAGGAAGGAAGCAAAGGGCTTTTAATTAGACACACAGGCACATCTCCCTAAGGGGCCAAATGGTGCACTAGGCGAAGGATTGCAGCACCTTCCAAAGAAGCTTCTTGGCTTCTCCTGCTGCTGGTTTGAGAGGAGTTTGCACTTCTTTGAAGGGCCGTGTGGCCCACTTATTCCAAGAACAAGGCAGGAAGGATACCAAACTACAATGTGCACAATCACAACCATTATTGGATTTTAGTTTCAATGAAATAAATTCAGTTAAATTGACTGCTCTCGTGATCCTCTTTTACCTAAAACCAAGATAGATGGGATTATAGGCTTGAGAAAAATTGGGAAAGCAGTCTAACCTCTAAGTAAAGGACTTAAGCTCCCTCCCAATTTAACCTTCTTCCACAGGGAGTATCGACTTGTAGCTCAAAGTAATCTTTGCACATCAGCCAAGGGGCTTCCTACAAAGAAGGCAGCAGCCAGTCTGGGGGTGGGTGGGTGTCCACCAAACACGTCTCTTCGAAACTAGAGAGGTGACAAATACATTTAATAAATCCTCTAGACTAGATGAGCTAGAAATGGGATGTAGAGTATCAGAATCTGATGGGGCCACACGACAGAAACTACTGGACTATGACATAATCAAAACAGCAACTGCAAACCAAAATATATTGGTCTCTTCCAGAAAGAGAAGCATATTTAACAGACAATAAAGGTATCTATCCCTTGAACTCAAAAGTAAGATATACCTACTAACCCTATTTGAAAATTCTTCTTGGTTACTACCAGGCCATTTTAAAATTATTATTATTTTTGGTTTTGTTTCTTGCGATATGCTCACATCATCCCCAAAATTAAAACAAAATCAAGACACAACAGTTTGAAGGATTACGGATGTTTTTCTTTCCCAGGATGTCAAAGAATAACATATGGAACAATATGAGAAAGAGGACAAAGGAAAATACCAAGCACTTAGCAGGGAACTCTGAACCACGAACCATTGTATCCGAGAATAAGGCCAAAGCCAAACAACAGGCAGGGGGTGGAGAGAGAGGCATTCTGGGTTCCCACAATTGTTAGAACAGGCTGGACGTTTTGCTTCTCTTCTATCAAATAAGGAGGCAGCAGGGGGCCTTTTGTTCCTCTGGTGCAAAGTAAAGCAAGAGCCCCCCGACTCACCAGGACAACCCAATTTGGCTGTCAAAGTGGTGCATTCCAGGCAGCTCAGCTCCTTAAAAACATGCTTTTGTTAGCATCCAAGAAGTCATTATAAACTCAAAAAAACTAATAAACTAATGGCAGTGTCAACAAAAATGTGAGGTAGTGTTTTTGTCAGTGTTCCTTGGAAATTCATTTGTAGAAAAAGGATTAAAAATGAAGTATAGAACTGCTGTAGTTTAAATGCTTTTAAACATTAAAATGTTTTAAAAACCTCAATCTATACATCATAGAACACCATCCGAGTTGGAAGGGACCTTGGAGGTCTTCTAGTCCATCCTTCTGGTCAAGCAGGCAGCCTTGTATCGTTTCAGACAAATGGCCATCCAGTCTCTTCTTAAAAGCCTCCAGTAATGAGGCACCCACAACATTTGAAGGCAAGCCATTCCATTGGTTAATTGTTCTGTCAGGGAATTTCTTTTAGTTCTAGATTGCTTCTATCTTCAGATTAGCTTCCATCCATGGTTTCTTGCCCCATCTTTTAGTGCTTTGGAAAATACATTGACCCCTCTTCTTTGTGGCAATCAGAGATATTGAAACTCTATCTTGTTGCCCTAGTCCTTCTTTTAATTAAATTAGACATACCCTATTTCCACAAATGTTCCTCATACATTTTACCCTCTATCCCCCAATTGTCTTTGTTGCTCTTCTTTGCAATCGTTCCAAAGTCTCAACACCTTTATATCTGGTAACGAAAACTGAATGCAGTATTCCAAGTGTGGTCTTACCAAAGTCTTATAAAACGGTACTAACACTTCATATGATCTCGATTCTGTTAATGCAGCCTAGGATTGCATTGGCATTTTTGGTGGCTGCAACACACTGCTGGCTCCCATTTAAGTGGTTGTCCACTAGTACTCCAAAATCTCTCTCAGTCATTGCTATTGAGCCAAGCTTCACCTCTGCTAGACCAATTTCCGAATACAGCTCGTCCGTCTGGAATCTGCACCGTACATCAGACATGAAGACAACTGAGCGAGTCCAGAGGTATTTTACGAGAGTTCTCCACTCCTCTACGTGCAACAGAACACCTGATGCCACCAGGCTCAAAATGTGGGGCTTGAACAACTTAGAACTATGGTCTGACTTAAGCGTATTACACAAAATTATCTGCTACAACATCCTACCTGTCAACGACTACTTCAGCTTCAACTGCAATAATACACGGGCACACAATCGATACAAACTCAAGGTAAACTGCTCCAAACTCGATTGCAGAAAATACTACTTCAGCAACAGAGTGGTCAATGACTGGAATGTACTACCTGACTGTTGTTACATCCTCAAACTCCAAAAATTTTAACCTTGAACTGTCTACTGTTGACCTCATCCCATTCCTAAGAGGCCAGTAGGGGCGTGCATAAGTGCACCAGCACATTTAACGTCTCTGTTCTACTGTCCCCATTTATTTGTACCCTTTTCCTGTGTTGTTATTCATGTTTATTCTTATTTCTGTTATCTTGTACATGAGTGACAAACTAAATAAATAAAATAAATAATTCTATATATGTCAATCAGGGTTTTTTTTGCTGGTGTAAAACCTTACTTTTCTCTACACTGAGTTTCATTGTTAGTTAGGGTCCAGTGTTCAAGTCTGTCCAGTTCCATCTGGATCTTGATCCTACCTTCTGGCCAATTCTTACCAGCTTGGTGTCATCTGCAAATTTGATGTGCTCTTTTTATTCCATCATCTAAATCATTTATGAAGATATTGAAGAGTATTGATCCTAAAAGAAGAGCCTTAGAGTACCCCACTGCTTACTTCCCTCCATGTGGATGTAATGCCGTTAAGGACTACACGTTGTGCGCGGTTTGTCAGCCAATTATAAATCCATCTGACGGTGCTGTCTAGCCCACATTTTTATAACTTATGAAGAAGGTTGTAATCTGCTTTGCCAAATGAATTACTGAAATCCAATATACTATATCCACAGCATTTCGCTGGTACACTAATTTGGTCACTTTGTCAAAGAACAAAATAAGAGTTGTTTGGTATGAACTATTTTTGACAAACCCATATTGGTTTCTGTTTATAACTTTGCTTGCTTCTAAATGCTCGCAGAACTGTTGCACAATTATCTTTTCCGGGATCTTTCCAGGTATTGCTGTCAGGCTGATTGGTCTTTAGTTTCCTGGATCTGTTTCCCCCCACAACTCTCAGACTGATTCTGCACGCTTTAACAAGCACCTAAAAATATCACACGTGGTACCATTCAAATGCTGAGGCATGAACACATTGGGTGAACACACCACAAATGGCAAATAATTGTCAATTGTGTTAGTAATCACAAGTCTCCATGAGGAAACAGCGTCCTGTTGTTGAGCATCTCTTATTAAGCCTCGGTCCTGCCTTGGATGCCTATCACCTGTCGACAAAATTGTTGGATGCACAGAAATGGTTCTATTAGATAATACTTACTGGTTGGCCTTTTGAAGTTCTTTCTGCTTCTGCAGATTGGTGTCGACGTATTTGAGGACTCTGCTTTCTGGAACCCATTCATCCCAGCTGAAAGAAAACGGGACAGCTTTTGGACCACCTAACCAGGGACTGTAAGTTCATCAAAGGGGCCCTACCTTTATTTCTGGCAACAGCTAAGGATACAGTGGCTAGAATAACCCTAACACCTAAATCAGAACCAAATTATAGGTAATCCTTGATTTACCATTATTCATTTAGTGACGTTCAGTTACAATAGGGCTGAAAAAATTATTTACAATTATTTACAATCACTTATGACTACTGTATCAACCCAATGGCCATGCAATCAAAATTCAGCCGCTCTACAACCAGCACATGTTTATAACAGTTGCAACATCCTATGGTTGTGCAATCACCTTCCAGGCCAGCTTCCCAGAAGCAAATGCAAAAGGAGGAAACCAGATTCGCTTAATGACTGATCTACTTCACAGCTGCAGTGATCATCTTAACAATTATGGGCGGAAAGATCAAACTCCCTTGTGGCAAGTCATGGAAATGGATCCCACTTATGGATGAAAGTCGAGGACTCCCCTAACCCATTTTTCAGATATGTTGCAAGCCCGTGAATTCTATTTTTCACCAAGGAAAGGGAAAGGGCCCAGGAGGAGGAAAACCGGAGGGAAAGAGGCCAAGGTCTCCGAGGGGCAGACTCGTCCGGCGTCGGGCCAGGCGGCAGAGGCTTGCGAGGCCAAGGAGGCAGCCCGCAGACGGTCCCCGGGGGGCTTTCCCAGGAGAAGAGGAGCCTCGGCCTCCCGAGGGCTGGACAGCCGCCCGGGGCGACTCCGACTCCGGCCACCCTTCCTCCCTGCTCCGAGGCCGAGGCGGGGGAAGGGGAGGGCGAGGGGCCCGCGGGGACTCACTTCTTGTTCCAGCCGCTGTAGTGGATGAAGTACTTCACCTGCTTGTCCTTGATGGCCACCTTCACGCACTGGGGGGAGGAGAGGCGTTAGGGGGGGGGGCGGCCGCCAGGCAGGGCTGGGCTCCGGGGAGGCCCGCGGCCTTCTTCCGCGCCCGGCCGAGCCGGCAGCCCGGAGGCCTCCCATCGGGGAGGGCGCGAAGGAAGGGCGGCCGCCGCCACGTACCTTGGCTTCGTACAGGAGAGGCCCGTGGAAGCACAGCACCCGCTCACCTGCGCGGAAACGGGCGTTAGTGGCCGGGCCGGGCCGGCGCGGGAGCCGCGGAGGGAGGCAGGGAGGGTGGCCCGCCCGCCCGCCCCGCGGCCAAGGGGGAAAGCCCGCCCCCGCCAGGCCGCGCCGCCTCTCACCCTCTTGGAATTTAGGCTTCGGGTCTTGCTTGGGCGCCATTTAGGAGCGACTCGGCCTCCCCCGCCCGTCGCCGCCGCCGCCGCATTATGGCAAGAGGGGAAGCGGCGCGCCTGCGCACGGAGCCCCGCCCACCGCCCCGGGGCATGCCGGGAGCGGTAGTCCGCCGGAGGGACCGGCTGCTCCGACGGGACTGTAGAGTAGAAACGCCCCGCGGGGATTTCACCGGCGGCCGCCTTGGCCCGGAAGCCTCGGCGAGATGAGGGGCCGCTCCCCGCCCGCTGCAGGCTCTGCCCTGGGTGCCTTGCGGGGAGCCCGGCTTCAGCTCGGGGGCGCTTCCGGTTCCGTCAGGTGGTGCCCAGGGTACACAGCTCCCCCCTGCCCCCCCCCCTCCCCCGGGCGGGTCTGAAGAGAGCGTCCCCCTTCGGCTCCTGGCCTCAGGCTGCCATCTGCCCCAGGCTTTTCCTGCAGGTGTTGGAATGGAAGCGCTTGGCTGGGCTGAGCCTGCAGGGATCGAGCAGGTCCCCACAGCACCCAAAGACGGGAGAGGCGCCCCCCCCCCCCCGTAGGGCTTGGTTTCATTGAAGAGTGCAGAAAAGGATCCAAGGATTGTTACTGAATATCACAACAGTATACAATAAAATGTTCCTTATTGGCCAGGTGTGATTGGAGCCATTGGACACACAAGGAATTCGTCTCCGGTGCACAAGCATACAGACAACCAAGTGACAGATCACGAATCATAAGACAACAACGGGATAAATCATAGGAGAAGGGAGTAGGGAACACGAGAAGGATAACAGCAAGGCAGTCCTACTATCTGGCTATGTATCTTTAGGCCTAACAGTGCTGGGGAAAGCGCTTTGGGTCTCGTTTTGGCCAGCAATGCCAAAGGCCTGTATGGAAAGAGGAAGGAAGGGCCAAGACGCCAGACAGGGTTAGTTGCTCTTCAATAGGATTTATCTGGATTTTTGTCATGGAATTTCTGGAGACATTTTGGAGTTCTTACCTAATGAGGGTCCCCCCATTCTGTCTCCACAGGTGAGAAATGTTTCCACGCCACTAAATACTGACTTTTGCCCCTGTCTTTTCAAGAGTCTAGTTAGACAATAGATCAGTTATCACCCAAAGTTACTGTATTTTGGGAGTCTTCCAGTATTTCCCCTAGATCTCCTTCCAGGGCGCTTGGGGTTTCGCCATTGGTTGAAGGAGTCCTGGGGCCCCTTACTGCCTTTTAGCCCTTGCACCAACAGGGCAGCTGGCTACATAGCTTTCAATGTCCTTTTTAAATGATGGCCACCAAAACTGGCGTTTTACAAGGTGTATGGTTTTACTGGAGAAGAACCGAACACTAGCCGAGCAGCCCAGTTTTTTGAGTCTAGTTTCACATACTCAGCCATGGTTCAGTATACAGTAAATTAAAATATCATCAAGGTAAATTCCCTTATATAGATGCTCATGTAGCATCTCATTTACCAATTGTATGAAGACAGTCCAAAGGGAAGAATTCAAAATTGAAAGCATCCATTCATCTAGTGAAAATATTTCCCTTGGCCAAGTAGGCTATATCTTTCACCAACAGCAAGGGGTAAATGTTCTCAATGCAATGCATGAAGCCTGCAATGATCAACCCATAGGTAGAGAGACCCATCTTTCTTCTCCCTAAAATGTACCAGGGACGTCATTTGTGGTCTAGCTGGCTGTATAAACCTGCTTCAACTTTTTTTCTATGAATGGCTGGAGCTCCTCCCCCCTCAGGGTCATGGAGTATAACTTAGGCTTCAATAATTTGACCCCCAGCAGTCTCCCTATGGAGCAGTCTATGAGGGGGACACTTATCCGAGCCTTTCTTGCCAAACACCTTTCGCAAGTCCCAATATTCCTTCGGTGTTCAAGGGTCTGATTCATGACAGTCCCGCATCATGGCCCCCATCTCCCTCTTTGTCTTGCTATTCATCGGTATCTGGCCAGGGATTACCAGTCTCTTTTGGGGTCCTCCCTCGAGTGCCTTTGTTTGGGCAGATCTTTAACAGCTTCCTGCTCCAATTCATGTAGGGGTTCCATTTCAAGAACCATGCAAGTCCCAATAGGGGGTGTCTCTCTAGGCCTGATGCTCAGGATTTCCTCATCTCTATTTGTTCAGTGACAAATGTTGGATACCTCATCTTTGCTACTGATCCGCCCACCTGGCAGAAAATCACGGGCACCCTAAGCTCCCTGAGGTGCAGATCCGGTTTCTCAACTAAGACAGGTGTAAAGTTTCCCAATGATGCCATAACTAACTCATAATAAGATACAATGTTTCAATACAGAAACTAGTGATTTATTAACAGCTTCATTAGGCAAGATTTATTCGCAGCCATTTCTTTTGCTTTGTCCATCTGCTTCTGAACTTTGCCTCTGTTCCTTTCCTCCCCTCAGTCTGTGTCATAAATCACGTTACCCAATAAATATACCCATCTCAAACCAGCCACTGTAATCTGAGATCCAGCTCCGCCGATGGTGTGTGGAATGTCAACACAGGGAGTTGACATCCGTCTCCTCTCACTTTTTCAAAAGCAATCTGCGAGCAAAAACAATTTGAGTACAAGTATAGGATTCAAGGCTGCATCCTCCCCTCAGGCTTGCTTGGTTTTTTTTTAATCATCATCATCATCATCATCATCTTTATTGTCATTGTAATAATATTGTAATAAAATTACAATGAAATTGGTTATTTCATGGAATCTTTCTATAAGTCAATCAGCCTGGATATTTCTACTCTTCACCCAAGATGCTTCTGACACGGGGTAGTCCTTCCACTTGATTTAAGTACTGGAGCCACCTCGAATCAAGGATGTGTTGCACCTCTTAATGGGTTTGGCCCCCTATGACCACAGGGCCTGGGGGCTCCCGGGGCAGGGGTCTCAGTGGATCTGACCATGGGTTTTAAGAGGCTATTATGGAATACTGGGTGTATCTTCCCTAGCAGTCGGGGCAGTTTCAGTTGCACTGAGACTGGGTTCATGATCTTTACTATGGGGAATGGTCCCACAAATTTTGGTCCCAGTTTCTTGCTAGTGAATCTTAATCTCAAACATTTTATGGAGAGGTAAACCTTCTCTCCCACTAATAGTCATTGTGGAGCTTGGTGTTTATCTGCCTGTTTCTTATAGGCTTGTGCTGCTTTAGCTAGCACTTTTTTTGACATTCTCCCAGGTTGGTTTTAGCACTGACATCCAGTCAGTCAAGCTGACTGAGGAAGGGGGATCCCTTGGATACTCCGGCATTGGGACAAAGTCCGTGCCACTCACTACTTTGAATGGTGTTAGCCCTGTGCTGCTGTGAACAGCATTATTGTACACAACCTCAGCAAGACAGAAAGTCTGCCCAATTGGACTGCCGATAGTTCACGTAGCACCTCAGGTACTGCTCCAACATAGTGTTCAGTCTCTCTGCCCCCCCCCCCAATTGGTGCTTGGGTGTAAAGCCGAGCTAAGGCCCTGGGATGACCCAATGGACTGCAGGAACTCCCTCCAGAACTTAGCCATGAACTCGACCCCTCTGTCTGAGATAATTCTTCGAGGTACTCCATGCAGTCGGTAGATGTGCTTCAGGAACAGTTTGGCCAGCTTGTGAGCTGAGGTTATGAGGTGTGCCTGGTTGGAGAACAGGTCTATTACAGTCCAAATCACCATGTTTCCCCCACTTTTTGGCAACTCTACTATAAAGTCCATTGCGATCTCCTCCCATGGCCTCATTGGCTCTGCTACTGGTTGCAGCAGTTCGCATCTTTCCGTATTCCGAGCCACCATAACTGCCTCCAGGCTAGTTTTAGTTTAGTTTTATTTGATTTATATCCCGCACCTATCTCCTACAAAAGGACCCAGGGCGGTGCACAGGAAATGGAAACACAATATAAATATACAAATACATAATATCCTAAAACCACAATTAAACTTAAGAACCTTGTGCTAAAACAACATAATAAAATCCCTCTAATTAAAATTTGTAAACTAAAACTCAGTGGTTATCGGGTGGTCACACTAGGCCGGCTTGATGGAACAAGTGCGTCTTCAGGCGCTGGCGGAAAAGGCGGAGGTCCGAGGTGATACGGAGTTCGGGAGGCAGGTCATTCGAGAGGGTAGGGCCCGCCACAGAGAAGGCCCTTCCCCTGGGCGTCGCCAACTGGCATTGACTGGCTGACGGCACCCAGAGAAGACCCTCTCTATGGGAGCGGAACGGTCGAAGGGATGTGTGGGGCAGAAGACGATCTCGCACATAACTAGGCCCCGTGCCATGGAGCGCTTTAAAGATGGTAATCAGCACCTTGAAGCACACCCGAAAGGCCACAGGTAGCCAGTACAGCTCGCGCAGGAGAGGTGTTATATGGGACTGCCTTGAGGCTCCCATGATCACCCGCGCGGCCGCATTCTGAACTAACTGTAACCTTTGAGTGCACCTCAAGGGGAGCCCCATGTAGAGAGCATTACAGTAGTCTAGACGGGATATCACAAGTGCTTGAGTGACTGTGCGAAGGGCCCCCCGGTCCAGTAAGGGGCGCAATTGGCGGACCAGGCGCACCTGGTAAAATGCCCCCCTGGCCACGGCTGTCACATGGTCCTCCATGGTCAGCCGGAAATCCAGGAGGACACCTAAATTGCGCGCCCTCTCTACGGGGACCAATAATTCGCCCCCAATGGCCAGTGTTGGACTTACCTGGCTAAACTGGGATGCCGGAAACCACCACTCAGTCTTGGATGGGTTGAGTTTGAGTTTGTTACTACCCATCCAGACCTGTACGGCCTCCAAACACCGGGCCATCACCTCGACGGCATTGTTGGGGTGATTTGGGGTGGATATGTACAACTGAGTGTCATCAGCTTACAGATGGTATTCCACCCCAAAACCACGGATGATCTCGCCCAGCGGCTTCATATAGGTATTGAACAGGAGGGGCGAGAGGACCGACCCCTGAGGAACCCCACATATGAGGGGCCTCGGGGCCGACCTCTGCCCTCTTGCCAACACCCATTGCGACCGACCAGAGAGGTAGGACGAGAACCACGGTAACACGGTGCCTCTCACCCCCAACCCCCCCAGTCGGTGCAATAAGATACCATGGTCGATGGTATCGAAAGCTGCTGAGAGGTCTAATAGGACTAGGATACCTCTATCCCGTGCCCTCCAGAGATCATCCACCAACGCGACCAATGCCGTCTCGGTGCTGTGACCGGGCCGGAAGCCGGACTGGCGTGGGTCTAGATAATCAACTTCCTCCAGGTGTTGAGGAAACTGTTGAGCCACCACACTCTCTACAACCTTCGCAAGAAAGTGAAGGTTGGAGACCGGACGGTAATTTTCCAACTATGCTGGGTCCAGGGAAGGCTTTTTGAGGAGAGGTCTCACCATCGCCTCTTTCAAGGCGGTAGGTAAGAACCCCTCGCTCAAAGATGCGTTCACAATGTCCTGGAGCCAGCCTCGTGTAACCTCCCAGGATGCCAGTACAAGCCAGGAGGGACACAGGTCCAATAAACATGTGGTGGCCCTAAGGCTCCTCAACAACCTGTCCATATCCTCAGTAGTAACAAAGTCAAACTCCTCCCAAGACGTTGTCTCAAGACCAGCATCGGATTAACCGACTGGACAACTTTCAGTGGAGGGCAACTCGTTCCGAATCTGAGTGATTTTATCCTGCAGATAGACTCCAAATTCCTCTGCTCGACCCTGCAGAGGGGCTTCCCGCGGCCTCTGGTGAAGGAGGGAGTGGGTTACCCCAAACAGGGCGGCAGGGCGGTTATCCGCGGACGCGATAAGGGTGGCACAATACTCGCGTTTAGCCACTCTCATCGCCACTAAGTCCTAATATGGTCTTTTACTAGTGTTCGGTCAGCTTCGGACCGAGAGGATCTCCACCTACTCTCTAGGTGTCTCTTGCGGCATTTCATTTCCTGCAGCTCCTCGGTAAACCAGGGAGCCTGGGTGATTCAACGCCGCGTGAGTGACCGCAAGGGCGCGACTCGGTCCAAGGCCCCCGTGGCCGCACTATACCATGCGGCCACTAGATCCTCAGTTGAGTCGCGGGGCAAGGACACAGGTATTGGCCCAAGCTCCCTCTGGAACCTTTCAGGGTCCATCAGGCGCCTGGGGCGGAACCATCTCGATATCTGTTTGCGCATGCGCGAAAATGGAGGTCCGTTTTTGATTACAGAATGGGGCCCGGGGGTCGTTTTGCCCCAGGAGGATGTCACCAGCCCTCATTGATAATCTCCGAGGGCTGGCCCAGCAAGCTTGCATGCCAGCCGTCACACCAGGCTGTTTTGGACGCGGAGGGTGAGCCGAGGGTGTGATGGCGAGGCGAGGAACACCGGAGCGAGGAGCGTGGCCCGAATCGTCCCATTTCGGCCTAGCACGGCCTGGCGAGGCAGGCAAGCAGAGGAGGTAGGCCTGCAAAGCCGGGGGCAATGGAGTCCGGGCCGGGAGGATATTCCATTGGGCCGCACGAGAAGCTTGCGGATCGTGCGGCCTTCATCCGACCCGACCCGAGTGTTCTCCACCTGATCCGGGGCTGGAGCAGCGGGAGCGGCTGAAGAAGAACGGCTGGAGGATGTCGGAAGAGTAAGGAGCAATGGAGAAGCTGGGAAGGAGAGAGGATGTGAGAGGAGAGTGGAAGACAGGAAACGTGAGGAAAGAGGACGGGAGGAAGAAGGAGAAAGAAGGAGAAAGAAGGAATGGAAATAGAAGGAAGGAGTGAATGGATAGAAGGAAGGAGTGAATGGATGGAGAAGGCCAAGCAGCCTGGTCGTGGAGTGGTGGAACTTCGGCCGAGGAGGACCCAGGAAGATCTCTGGAGTGTGTGCACAGGACTGGAGGATGTAAGCTGAGCCAGCACATGGCGAGCATTTATCATCAGGCTGTGCGGTGGACCAACTGGCCGCATGGCACTAAATGCAGACTGAGGCCTGTGTGGCTGAAGAGGACAGACGGGTGGGGCCCTTTTAAGGGGCTAAATCACAATCTTCCCCCATCTGTCGGATTACTTTTATTCCTCCTGCCTTTATGGACTTGTCATCTTCTATTTGCACTTTACATCGCCACTTTACTTAGACTCTGATTTGACTTTGACTTGCGATTATACTCTCCTAAGCCGAAGGAGACCACGATCCCTCAGACGACCGGGTGTGAGTCCCTCTTTGTGAAATGGGGCCTAGGGAGGCAGTTGGGCGTGTTAGTTGTATACCTGGCTCCCCGCTATGTAACAACAGCCCTGCCCGAGCTCCTGGAGGTGATAGCCAAAGCGGCGGTTGAGACCCCCAGACTGTTGGTCATGGGGGATTTTAACCTGCCGTCGGTAGGCGAAACCTCCGGAGTAGCTTGGGAGTTCGTGGCCTCCATGACGGCCATGGACCTGACCCAGGTAGTTTTAGACCCCACTCACGAGGGAGGATACACCCTGGACTTAATCTTCGTCTCGGGACAGTGGAGTAGTGATCTGGGAATAGGGGACCTAGTCATCTTACCCTTGTCATGGACAGATCACGCTCTCCTTCGGCTGGACTCTCCAATCGCTACACCCCACCGTGGGGAGGCGAAACCTGAGATTCCTAGATGGTTCCGCCCCAGGCGCCTGATGGACCCTGACAGGTTCCAGAGGGAGCTTGGGCCAATACCTGTGGCCTTGCCCCGCGACTCGACTGAGGACCTAGTGGCCGCATGGTTGAGTGCAGCCACGGGGGCCTTGGACCAAGTCGCGCCCTTGCGGCCTCTCATGCGGTGCCGAATCACCCAGGCTCCTTGGTTTACCGAGGAGCTGAAGGAGATGAAACGCCGCAAGAGAGCAGATGGAGATCTTCTCTAGAGAGCAGATGGAGATCTTCTCGCTCCGAAGCCGACCAAACACTAGTGAGTGCCCATATTAGGACTTACTTAGTGGCGATAAGGGTGGCCAAACGTGAATATTGTGCCACCCTTATTGCATCCGCAGATAACCGCCCTGCCGCCTTGTTTGGGGTGACTCGCTCCCTCCTTCACCAGAGGCCCCTCTAGAGGGATGAGCAGAGGAATTTGGAATATATCTGCAGGACAAAATCACTCGGATTCGGAACGAGTTGCCCTCCATTGAGAGTGGTCCGGTCGGATTGTCCGAGGCTGTTCTTGAGAGGAGTTTGACTTTGTTACTACCGAGTATATGGACAGGTTGTCAAAGAGACTTAAGGCCACCACATGTTTATCGGAGTACAAGCCAGGAGTCCCTCCTGGCTTGTACTGGCATCCTGGGAGGTGACACGAGGCTGGCTCCAGGATATCATGAACGCTTCTTTGAGTGAGGGGTTTATTTATTTATTTATTTATTTATTTTATTAAATTTATACCCCGCCCTTCTCCTTGTTAGGACCCAGGGCGCCGCACAGGCATTATATAAAACCATAAATACAATATACATCTATTAAAAATATATTAAATTAACTCACCCGTGCTAAAACCCGTTATTAAAACCATAGCCAAATTATAATTTATATTTAAAAAGTCAGAAGCAGGGGGCTATCCTAGGCCGGCTTGTTGGAATAAGTACATTTTAAGATGTTGGCGGAAGAGGCGGAGGTCCAAGATAGTGCGAAGGTCGGGGGGTAGGTCGTTCCAGAGGGCCGGGCCCGCCACAGAGAAGGCTCTTCCCCTGGGTGTCGCCAGCCGGCATTGCCCAACCGACGGCACCCAGAGAAGGCCCGTTCTGTGGGAGTGGACCGGACGAAGGGATGTATGGGGCAGAAGGCGGTCTCGTATATAGCTAGGCCCCGAGCAATGGAGCGATTTAAAGATGGTAGTCAATACCTTGAAGCGCACTCGAAAGGCCACAGGCAGCCAGTGCAGCTCGCGCAGGAGAGGTGTTACGTGGGCTTGCCTTGGGGCACCCATAACCACCCGCGCGGCCGCATTCTGCACTAACTGTAGCTTTCGAGTGCATCTCAAGGGGAGCCCCATGTAGAGAGCGTTACAGTAATCCAGCTGAGATGTCACGAGCGCTTGAGTGACTGTGCGAAGGGCCCCCCGGTCTAGTAAGGGGCGCAACTGGCGTATCAGGCGAACCTGATAGAACGCCCCCCTGGCCACGGCCGCCACATGGTCCTCCATGGACAGCCGGGAATCCAGGAAGACGCCCAAGTTGCGCGCCCTCTCCACGGGGCAAGATGTTCGCCCCCAATGGCCAGTGTTGGACTAATCTGGCTAAACCGGGGTGCCGGAAACCACAGCCACTCGATCTTGGACGGGTTGAGTTTGAGTTTGTTACTACCCATCCAGACCCGTACGGCCTCCAGACACCGGGACAGCACCTCGACGGCATCGTTGGGGTGGTTTGGGGTGGATATGTACAGCTGAGTGTCATCAGCGTACAGATGGTACTCCACCCCAAAACCACGGATGATCTCGCCCAGCGGCTTCATGTAGGTGTTGAACAGAAGTGGCGAGAGGACCGACCCCTGAGGAACTCCACATGTGAGGGGCCTCGGGGCCGACCTCTGCCCTCCTGCCAACACCCATTGCGACCGACCAGAGAGGTAGGACGAGAACCACTGTAAAACGGTGCCTCTCAGCCCCAACCCCCCCAATCGGTGCAATAAGATACCATGGTCGATGGTATCAAAAGCCGCTGAGAGGTCTAACAGGACCAGGATAGAGGAGCAACCTCTATCCCGAGCCCTCCAGAGATCATCCACAAACGCGACCAATGCTGTCTCGGTACTGTGACCGGGCCGGAAGCCGGACTGGCGCGGGTCTAGATAATCAACTTCCTCCAGGTGTCGAGGGAACTGTTGGGCCACCACACTCTCAACAACCTTCACTAAAAAGTGAAGATTGGAGACGGGACGATAGTTCTCTAATAAAGCCGGGTCCAGGGATGGCTTCTTGAGGAGGGGCCTCACCACCGCCTCTTTCAGGACGGTAGGCAAGAACCCCTCATTCAGAGATGAATTCACAATACCCTGGAGCCAGCCTTGTGTCACCTCCCAGGATGCCAGTACAAGGCACGGGTCCAATAAACATGTGGTGGCTCTAAGATTCCTCCGCAACCTGTCCATATCCTCGGTAGTGACAAAGTCAAACTCCTCCCAAGGTGTGATCTCAAGACCAGCACCGGGCACCTCGACTGGGTCACTTTCAGTGGAGGGCAACTCGTTCCGAATCTGAGTGATTTTGTCCTGCAGGAAAACTCCAAATTCCTCTGCTCGACCCTGCAGAGGGGCTTCCCGCGGCCTCAGATGAAGGAGGGAGCGGGTCACCCCAAACAGGGCGGCAGGGCAATTTTCCGCGGACGCGATAAGGATGGCACAATACTCACGCTTGGCCACTCTTAGCGCCACTAAGTAAGTCCTAATATGGTCTCTCACTAGTGTTCGGTCAGCTTCGGATCGAGAAGATCTCCACCTACTCTCTAGGCATCTCTTGCGGCGTTTCATCTCCCGAAGCTCCTCGGTAAACCAAGGGGCCTGGGTGACTCGACGCCGCATGAGAGGCTGCAAGGGCGCGACTCGGTCCAAGGCCCCCGTGGCCGCACTATACCATGCGGCCACTAGGTCCTCAGTCGAGTCGCGGGGCAGGGACACAGGTATTGGCCCAAGCTCCCTCTGGAACCTTTCCGGGTCCATCAGGTGCCTGGGGCGGAACCAACTCGGTGTCTCCGGTTCCGCCTCCCCGTGGTGGGGTGTGACGGTTGGAAAGTCTATCCGAAGGAGAGAGTGATCTGTCCATGACAAGGGTGAGATGACTAAATCCCCGATTCCGAGATCACTTTTCCACTGACCAGAGACAAAAATCAGATCCAGCGTGTGTCCTCTCTCGTCAGTGGGGCCCTGAACTACTTGGGTCAGGTCCATGGCCGTCATGGAAGCCATGAACTCCCGAGCTGCCTCGGATGATTCGCTCGTCGATGGCAGGTTAAAGTCCCCCATGACTAACCCCCATGACTAACAGGTTCTTGCCTGCCGTCTTGAAAGAGGCGGTGGTGAGGCCCCTCCTCAAGAAGCCTTCCCTGGACCCAGCATAATTACCGTCCGGTCTCCAACCTTCACTTTTTAGCGAAGGTTGTAGAGAGTGTGGTGGCCCAACAGTTTCCGCGACACCTGGAGGAAATTGATTATCTAGACCCGCGCCAGTCCAGCTTCCAACCCGGTCACAGCACCGAGACAGCATTGGTCGCGTTGGTGGATGATCTCTGGAGGGCGGGGGATAGGGGATGTTCCTCTATCCTTGTCCTGTTAGACCTCTCAGCGGCTTTTGATACCATCGACCATGGTATCCTATTGCACCAACTGGGGTGGTTTATGGCTGGGAGGCACTGTATTACGGTGGTTCTCGTCCTCGAGACCCCTCTTATGCGGGGTTCCTCAGGGGTGGGTCCTCTCGCCCCTCCTGTTCAACACCTATATGAAGCCGCTGGGCAAGATCATCCGTGGTTTTGGGGTGGGATATCATCTGTATGCTGATGATACTCAGCTGTACATATCCACCCCAGACCACCCCAGCGATGCCGCCAAGGTGTTGTCCCGGTGTTTGGAGGCCGTATGGATCTGGATGGGTAGTAACAAACTCAAACTCAACCCGTCCAAGACTGAGTGGCTGTGGTTTTCGGCACCCCATTTCAGCCAGGTAACTCCAACTCTGGCCATTGGGGGCGAAACACTGGCCCCTGTGGAGAGAGTGCACAATTTGGGTGTCCTCCTGGATTCCCGGCTGTCCATGGAGGACTATGTGGCGGCCGTGGCCAGGGGGGCGTTCTATCAGGTACGCCTGATGCGCCAATTGCGCCCCTTACTGGACCGGGCTGCCCTTCGCGCAGTCACTCAGGCACTCGTGACATCCCGACTTGACTACTGTAACGCTCTCTACATGGGGCTTCCCTTGAGGTGCACTCGAAAGCTACAGCTAGTCCAGAATGCGGCCGCGCGGGTGATTATGGGAGCCTCTAGGTTCTCCCACATAACACCTCTCCTGCGCGAGCTGCACTGGCTGCCTGTGGCCCTTTCGAGTGCGCTTCAAGGTTTTGACGACCATCTTCAAAGCGCTCCATGGCTCGAGGCCTAGTTATATGCGAGACCGTCTCCTGCCCCATACATCCCTTCGTCCGATCCACTCCCACAAAGAGGGCCTTCTCAGGGTGCCGTCGGCCAGGCAATGCCAGTTGGCGACACCCAGGGGAAGGGCCTTCTCTGTGGTGGGCCCTACCCTCTGGAACGACTTACCCCCCCGAACTACGTACCATCTCAGACCTCCGCCTCTTCCGCCAGCGTCTTAAGACGCACCTTTTCCAACAAGCCGGCCTAGCATAACCTCCCGTTCTGACCATTTTTAGATAGTTTTATTTGGGGGATTTTATACAATTTTAGCACAGGGTATATTTAATATTTAATAGTTTTTTAAATTTTGTATCTTTGTCATATTTGTTATGTTTTTTTAAATTTCCTATGCGCCGCCCTGGGTCCTTTTTGGAGAAGGTGCGGGGTATAAATCTAATAAAATAAAATAAATAAATAAATCTCCGGTTCCGCCTCCCCGCGGTGGGATGTGACGGTTGGAAAGTCCATCCGAAGGAGGGAGTGATCTGTCCATGACAAGGGTAAGATGGCTAAATCCCCTGTTCCAAGATCACTTCTACACTGCCCAGAGACAAAAATAAGATCCAGCGTGTGTCTCCCCTTGTGAGTGGGGCCCTGAACTACTTGGGTCAGGTCCATGGCCGTCATGGAAGCCATGAACTCCCGAGCTGCCTCGGATGTTTCGCCCGCCGATGGCAGGTTGAAGTCCCCCATGACTACCAGTCTGGGGGTCTCCACCACCATCTCGGCGATCATCTCGAGCAGCTCGGGTAGGACTGCTGTTACATAGTGGGGAGCCAGGTATACAATCAGCAAGCCCAACTGCCTCCCTACGCCCCACTTCACGTAGAGGGACTCACAGCCGGTCGTCTGTGGGACAATGGTCTCCCTCGGGATGAGACCTTCCTTAACAATAACCACCACCCCCACCCCTGCCTAGGGCCCGAGGCTGATGAAATGCATGGTAGCCTGGTGGGCACATTTCCACAAGGGGTAAACCCCCCTCGGGGCCCAACCAGGTCTCCGTAATTCCCACCAGGTCTGGGTCCCCCTCTGACACAAGGTCATTAATGTGGAGGGCTTTGTTCACCACGGAACTGGCATTGCAGAACATCAGCCTGGGACCACGGCTCTGTGGTCCCTGACCGCCTAGCCCACGAGTGGAGCACAGAGGGTTGGGGCAAGTGACCGCTCGTAACCAGCGGCCACAATCCCCCAACCCACGGTGGACATCCTGTCTCCCGCCGCCCCTGCCCCTCCCCAAGACCTATCGAATGGGAAATCCCTCTGTAGGGACGACCCCCCCTCCCCCCTCCTTAATGGACCCATCCTTTATCCTACTTCCGCCGGCCGGCCCTATATCTAGACCCCCCTAACTGGGTAGCCCCTCCCCCCCTCCCTGGGACCCCCTAAAAGCCTTAATCCCAAAAACCCTCCCCCCTCCCTGGAACCCCCTAAAAGCCGAATTTAAAAAAACCCTAAGAAACCCCTCAATTTCCTTTTCCGCCACCTCTCAAGATTAAGAAATCCGTCATCAAGGTGGGCCCTCGTTAGAGCGGAGGGCCAAACCTGCGAGAGGGGGACTCTCGCAGGGCGAGGAGGTCAGCTGCAGAATAAATTAGCTAGTTCATAAGTCTGGAGAGGAGAGCTGCCTTGAGAAGATGTCAACAGCCTATAGTCATAGTCAGGTACGGTGGCTCTGTTGGTAAGCCACTAGCCAGTCACTATGGTCTTTAAAAGTGCTTGAGTGCGTTGTGTAGCCAGATGGACCAAGGCACATCAGTTGGCTGAGAGGGGGGCGGTAGTCAAGATGGTACTAAAGGGAGAGAACTGGCGGTGAGGAGGAAAACCAGGACGAGCAGCAATGGAAAGACAACGATGACAATACATAATAACACAGTCCATTAATGAGAAGAACAATAGCACACAGTGGAATCAAAGTGAATCATAAATTAAGACCGAATAGATGACCAGAAGAAACCTAAAAACCATAAAATTGAGAAAACTGATTTAAAAGTCCATATGCACTCAAAGTTGAAAGTTGAAGATAGTCCGTAATTGAAGATAATCCATGGGCAGTTAATTGATGATAGTTCATGATAGTTCAAAAGCAAACCAATGGCAGCAGCGGCAGCGTAGACCATGATAAACAACCGCTCCCTGGTTAGCTAGCCTAAGCCAGCATGGTCGGGAGGTCAGGTCATTGCAATAGATTTCCCGCTGGCCGCCCAGCAGAGTATCGAAAAAGAATGTCGAGGCAACTCAAGCAGCCCACGTATAAAAGAAAAGAGAAAACACAAAACAAACCAGCCTGATGAAAAGTAATGAAACAACCGGAATAAAACGGCGGCGGCATAAGATCTAACGCCTGGCCGCTCCCAGATCAAACAGTCAGCATGGTGGAAGGGAACGCGAGCCAAGGCCCATGCGCCAAACTGAACGCCAGCCGTTATCAGAGAAATATTACTACAGTGGTACCTCGGTTCACGAACGCCTCTGTTCACGACCAATTCGGTTTACGAACAGAAATTTTCCAAAAAATGTGCTCCGGTTCACGAACACCGTTTCGGTTCACGAACGGAAAAGTTCGTAAAAATATGCTCCGGTTCACGAACTCCGCTTCGGTTCACGAACTCCGCCTCACTTCATGAACACAAAAGTTCGTAAAAATGTTCGGGTTCACGAACTCCGTTTCGCTTCACGAACAGAAGCCGCGGACATTTGATCTACGAACGTATTTCCTTTTTGTCACATGGTTGCGACTTCCTTCCTGTACGAACGGTCGTGGAGAGAGACACAGAAAACGACACAGAGAAGCTGACTGCGAAAATGGCTCCCAGGAAGCATGGTGGAAAGAAGAAAGTGCGGAGCAGCAATGCAGGTGACAAGAATATGCAGCGCAAGCATGGTGGGAAGAAGAAAGTGCAGACCAGCAATGCAGGTGACAATGTGCAAACTGGAAATGCAAGTGGTGATGTTGTGCAAACTGGGAATGCAAGTGGTGATGTGCAAACTGGGAATGCAGGACTTGATGTGCAACCTGGAAATGCAAGTGGTGATGTGCAAACTGGGAATGCAGGACTTGATGTGCAACCTGGGAATGCAAGTGGTGATGTGCAACCTGGGAATGCAGGAGATGTTGTGCAACCTGGAAATGCAGGAGATGATGTGCAACCTGGGAATGCAAGTGGTGATGTGCAACCTGGGAATGCAGGAGATGTTGTGCAACCTGGAAATACAGGAGATGATGTGCAACCTGGGAATGTAGGAGATGTTGTGCAACCTGGAAATGCAGGAGATGATGTGCAACCTGGAAATGCAAGTGGTGATGTGCAACCTGGGAATGCAGGAGATGTTGTGCAACCTGGAAATGCAGGAGATGATGTGCAACCTGGGAATGCAAGTGGTGATGTGCAACCTGGGAATGCAGGAGATGTTGTGCAACCTGGAAATACAGGAGATGATGTGCAACCTGGGAATGCAGGAGATGTTGTGCAACCTGGAAATGCAGGAGATGATGTGCAACCTGGAAATGCAGGTGATGATGTGCAACCTGGGAATGCAGGTGACAAGGATATGCAGCGCAAGCATGGTGGAAAGAAGAGAGTGCGGAGGAGCAATGAAAGTGACAGCAAGGCTGTGAAGAAAATAACCATTGAGCTGAAGAAGGAAATTGTAGAAAAGCATGACCATGGTATTCGTGTGACTGATCTGGCCTCGGAGTACAAGATGCCAAAGTCAACAATCTCGACTATTTTGAAAAACAAAGCCGCCATCAAAGTAGCTGATGTTGCAAAAGGAGTAACAAGGTTAACCAAGCAGAGGACGCAAGTGCTGGAAGAGGTGGAAAAACTTTTGTTGGTGTGGGTGAATGAGAAACAGCTGGCAGGTGATAGCGTTAGTGAAACTATGATCTGTGAGAAAGCCAGGAGATTGCACAGTGATTTAGTGCAAAGAAGCCCCTCTACAAGTGCAACAAGTGACGAATTTAAAGCCAGTAGGGGGTGGTTTGAAAAATTCCGCAGGAGAAGTGGCATCCACAGTGTGATTAGACATGGTGAGGCTTCCAGCTCTGACAAGGCCGCAGCAGAAGCCTACAAGTTAGAATTTGCAGAATTCATGGCGACAGAAGGATACGTCGCTCAACAAGTCTTCAACTGTGATGAAACAGGGCTCTTCTGGAAAAAAATGCCGAACAGAACCTATATCACGCAGGAGGAAAAGGCACTACCAGGGCACAAGCCCACGAAGGACAGATTGACCCTTTTGCTGTGTGCCAACGCAAGCGGCGATCTGAAAATTAAACCACTACTGGTGTACCATTCACAGACCCCTCGTGCATTTAGGGAACAAAATGTGAACAAGGCCAGACTGCCCGTCATGTGGAGATCCAATGCCAAAGCTTGGGTGACAAGGCAATTGTTTATGGAATGGCTGCACGAGGTGTTCGCACCCACCATCAAAAAGTATCTCTCTGATAACCAGCTGCCTGAAAGGTGCCTTCTTCTAATGGACAATGCCCCAGCACACCCTCCAGTCTTGCTGGATGATATGGATGCTGAGTATGACTTCATCAGGGTCAAGTTCCTCCCCCCCAACACAACACCACTTCTGCAACCAATGGACCAGCAAGTCATCTGCAACTTCAAGAAGCTGTACACAAAGGCGCTCTTCACTAGGTGTTATAATGTCACTGAAGAGACGTCCTTGACTTTGAAAGAGTTCTGGAAGAAACATTTCAATGTTGTCCACTGCATTAACCTCATTGACAAAGCCTGGCAAGAGGTCACTCCCCGAACCCTAACTTCAGCCTGGAGGAAACTGTGGCCAGAATGTGCCACTGAACATGAACATGAACATGACATAGACCTAGAAGGGTCTGATACAGAGGTAGTGGACGAAATTGTGTCCATGGGCAAGAGTATGGGTCTGGACGTTGACGGTGCTGATGTGGAAGACCTTGTTGAGGAACATAGGGAGGAGCTGACCACTGAGGAACTTTCTGAACTCCACAGTGAGCAGCAAAAGGCACTTCTTGAGGAGCATTCCACAGAGGAGGACGAAGAGAGGGAGGAGGTTACCAGTGATGCCATAAAATCCATTATGCTAAAATGGCATGAGTGCCATGATTTTTTTGAAAAGCACCACCCCAACATAACACTCATGAACAGAGTGTTAAATCTCATGGATGATAATGTGGTCTCTCATTTCCGGAAGGTTTTGCAGCGCAGGAAAAGACAAGTGACATTGGACAGATTTTTCAGCAAAACTGAGCCTGCAGCTAAGAGACAAAGGAGAGAGGAAAGCCCTGAAGAAGATCCCCCTGATGTCCTTATGGAGGGGGACTCTCCCTCCAAACAATAACCGCCTCCCACCTGCCTTCATCCATGCCAGAAGTCATCTCAAGCAAGCTTAGTGTTCTCTCTTTACTGTATACTGTACATTACCATACTGTACAAATGTGTTTTGTAATTTGTTTCATATTTTGGGTGCTTCCATAACCTAAAAACCAGGGCAGGAATGTACAAATGTGTCTTGTAATTTGCTTCATATTTTGGGTGCTTCCATAACCTAAAAACAAGGTCAGAAATGTACAAATGTGTAATTTGCTTCATATTTTGGGTGCTTCCATAACCTAAAAACCAGGGCAGAAATGTACAAATGTGTAATTTGCTTCATATTTTGGGTGCTTCCATAACCTAAAAACCAGGGCAGGAATGTACAAATGTGTCTTGTAATTTGTTTCATATTTTGGGTGCTTCCATAACCTAAAAACCAGGGCAGGAATGTACAAATGTGTAATTTTTTCATATTTTGGGTGCTTCCATAACCTATAAACCAGGGCAGAAATGTACAAATGTGTAATTTTTTCATATTTTGGGTGCTTCCATAACCTAAAAACCAGGGCAGAAATGTACAAATGTGTAATTTTTTCATATTTTGGGTGCTTCCATAACCTAAAAACCAGGGCAGGAATGTACAAATGTGTCTTGTAATTTGTTTCATATTTTGGGTGCTTCCATAACCTAAAAACCAGGGCAGAAATGTACAAATGTGTAATTTTTTCATATTTTGGGTGCTTCCATAACCTAAAAACCAGGGCAGAAATGTACAAATGTGTAATTTTTTCATATTTTGGGTGCTTCCATAACCTAAAAACCAGGGCAGGAATGTACAAATGTGTCTTGTAATTTGTTTCATATTTTGGGTGCTTCCATAACCTAAAAACCAGGGCAGAAATGTACAAATGTGTAATTTTTTCATATTTTGGGTGCTTCCATAACCTAAAAACCAGGGCAGGAATGTACAAATGTGTAATTTTTTCATATTTTGGGTGCTTCCATAACCTAAAAACCAGGGCAGAAATGTACAAATGTGTAATTTTTTCATATTTTGGGTGCTTCCATAACCTAAAAACCAGGGCAGAAATGTACAAATGTGTCTTGTAATTTGTTTCATATTTTGGGTGCTTCCATAACCTAAAAACCAGGGCAGAAATGTACAAATGTGTAATTTGTTTCATATTTTGGGTGCTTCCATAACCTAAAAACCAGGGCAGGAATGTACAAATGTGTAATTTTTTCATATTTTGGGTGCTTCCATAACCTAAAAACCAGGGCAGGAATGTACAAATGTGTCTTGTAATTTGTTTCATATTTTGGGTGCTTCCATAACCTAAAAACCAGGGCAGGAATGTACAAATGTGTAATTTTTTCATATTTTGGGTGCTTCCATAACCTAAAAACCAGGGCAGAAATGTACAAATGTGTAATTTTTTCATATTTTGGGTGCTTCCATAACCTAAAAACCAGGGCAGAAATGTACAAATGTGTAATTTGTTTCATATTTTGGGTGCTTCCATAACCTAAAAACCAGGGCAGGAATGTACAAATGTGTAATTTGTTTCATATTTTGGGTGCTTCCATAACCTAAAAACCAGGGCAGGAATGTACAAATGTGTCTTGTAATTTGTTTCATATTTTGGGTGCTTCCATAACCTAAAAACCAGGGCAGAAATGTACAAATGTGTAATTTGTTTCATATTTTGGGTGCTTCCATAACCTAAAAACCAGGGCAGGAATGTACAAATGTGTAATTTTTTCATATTTTGGGTGCTTCCATAACCTAAAAACCAGGGCAGAAATGTACAAATGTGTAATTTGTTTCATATTTTGGGTGCTTCCATAACCTAAAAACCAGGGCAGAAATGTACAAATGTGTAATTTTTTCATATTTTGGGTGCTTCCATAACCTAAAAACCAGGGCAGGAATGTACAAATGTGTAATTTTTTCATATTTTGGGTGCTTCCATAACCTAAAAACCAGGGCAGGAATGTACAAATGTGTCTTGTAATTTGTTTCATATTTTGGGTGCTTCCATAACCTAAAAACCAGGGCAGAAATGTACAAATGTGTAATTTTTTCATATTTTGGGTGCTTCCATAACCTAAAAACCAGGGCAGGAATGTACAAATGTGTCTTGTAATTTGTTTCATATTTTGGGTGCTTCCATAACCTAAAAACCAGGGCAGGAATGTACAAATGTGTCTTGTAATTTGTTTCATATTTTGGGTGCTTCCATAACCTAAAAACCAGGGCAGAAATGTACAAATGTGTAATTTTTTCATATTTTGGGTGCTTCCATAACCTAAAAACCAGGGCAGGAATGTACAAATGTGTAATTTTTTCATATTTTGGGTGCTTCCATAACCTAAAAACCAGGGCAGAAATGTACAAATGTGTAATTTGTTTCATATTTTGGGTGCTTCCATAACCTAAAAACCAGGGCAGGAATGTACAAATGTGTAATTTGTTTCATATTTTGGGTGCTTCCATAACCTAAAAACCAGGGCAGGAATGTACAAATGTGTCTTGTAATTTGTTTCATATTTTGGGTGCTTCCATAACCTAAAAACCAGGGCAGAAATGTACAAATGTGTAATTTGTTTCATATTTTGGGTGCTTCCATAACCTAAAAACCAGGGCAGGAATGTACAAATGTGTAATTTTTTCATATTTTGGGTGCTTCCATAACCTAAAAACCAGGGCAGAAATGTACAAATGTGTAATTTGTTTCATATTTTGGGTGCTTCCATAACCTAAAAACCAGGGCAGAAATGTACAAATGTGTAATTTTTTCATATTTTGGGTGCTTCCATAACCTAAAAACCAGGGCAGGAATGTACAAATGTGTAATTTTTTCATATTTTGGGTGCTTCCATAACCTAAAAACCAGGGCAGGAATGTACAAATGTGTCTTGTAATTTGTTTCATATTTTGGGTGCTTCCATAACCTAAAAACCAGGGCAGAAATGTACAAATGTGTAATTTTTTCATATTTTGGGTGCTTCCATAACCTAAAAACCAGGGCAGGAATGTACAAATGTGTCTTGTAATTTGTTTCATATTTTGGGTGCTTCCATAACCTAAAAACCAGGGCAGGAATGTACAAATGTGTCTTGTAATTTGTTTCATATTTTGGGTGCTTCCATAACCTAAAAACCAGGGCAGAAATGTACAAATGTGTAATTTTTTCATATTTTGGGTGCTTCCATAACCTAAAAACCAGGGCAGGAATGTACAAATGTGTAATTTTTTCATATTTTGGGTGCTTCCATAACCTAAAAACCAGGGCAGAAATGTACAAATGTGTAATTTGTTTCATATTTTGGGTGCTTCCATAACCTAAAAACCAGGGCAGGAATGTACAAATGTGTCTTGTAATTTGTTTCATATTTTGGGTGCTTCCATAACCTAAAAACCAGGGCAGAAATGTACAAATGTGTAATTTTTTCATATTTTGGGTGCTTCCATAACCTAAAAACCAGGGCAGAAATGTACAAATGTGTAATTTTTTCATATTTTGGGTGCTTCCATAACCTAAAAACCAGGGCAGAAATGTACAAATGTGTAATTTGTTTCATATTTTGGGTGCTTCCATAACCTAAAAACCAGGGCAGGAATGTACAAATGTGTAATTTTTTCATATTTTGGGTGCTTCCATAACCTAAAAACCAGGGCAGGAATGTACAAATGTGTCTTGTAATTTGTTTCATATTTTGGGTGCTTCCATAACCTAAAAACCAGGGCAGAAATGTACAAATGTGTAATTTTTTCATATTTTGGGTGCTTCCATAACCTAAAAACCAGGGCAGAAATGTACAAATGTGTAATTTTTTCATATTTTGGGTGCTTCCATAACCTAGAAACCAGGGCAGAAATGTACAAATGTGTAATTTGTTTCATATTTTGGGTGCTTCCATAACCTAAAAACCAGGGCAGGAATGTACAAATGTGTAATTTTTTCATATTTTGGGTGCTTCCATAACCTAAAAACCAGGGCAGGAATGTACAAATGTGTCTTGTAATTTGTTTCATATTTTGGGTGCTTCCATAACCTAAAAACCAGGGCAGGAATGTACAAATGTGTCTTGTAATTTGTTTCATATTTTGGGTGCTTCCATAACCTAAAAACCAGGGCAGAAATGTACAAATGTGTAATTTTTTCATATTTTGGGTGCTTCCATAACCTAAAAACCAGGGCAGAAATGTACAAATGTGTAATTTTTTCATATTTTGGGTGCTTCCATAACCTAAAAACCAGGGCAGAAATGTACAAATGTGTAATTTTTTCATATTTTGGGTGCTTCCATAACCTAAAAACCAGGGCAGAAATGTACAAATGTGTAATTTGTTTCATATTTTGGGTGCTTCCATAACCTAAAAACCAGGGCAGGAATGTACAAATGTGTAATTTTTTCATATTTTGGGTGCTTCCATAACCTAAAAACCAGGGCAGGAATGTACAAATGTGTCTTGTAATTTGTTTCATATTTTGGGTGCTTCCATAACCTAAAAACCAGGGCAGAAATGTACAAATGTGTAATTTTTTCATATTTTGGGTGCTTCCATAACCTAAAAACCAGGGCAGAAATGTACAAATGTGTAATTTTTTCATATTTTGGGTGCTTCCATAACCTAAAAACCAGGGCAGAAATGTACAAATGTGTAATTTGTTTCATATTTTGGGTGCTTCCATAACCTAAAAACCAGGGCAGGAATGTACAAATGTGTAATTTTTTCATATTTTGGGTGCTTCCATAACCTAAAAACCAGGGCAGGAATGTACAAATGTGTCTTGTAATTTGTTTCATATTTTGGGTGCTTCCATAACCTAAAAACCAGGGCAGAAATGTACAAATGTGTAATTTTTTCATATTTTGGGTGCTTCCATAACCTAAAAACCAGGGCAGGAATGTACAAATGTGTCTTGTAATTTGTTTCATATTTTGGGTGCTTCCATAACCTAAAAACCAGGGCAGGAATGTACAAATGTGTCTTGTAATTTGTTTCATATTTTGGGTGCTTCCATAACCTAAAAACCAGGGCAGAAATGTACAAATGTGTAATTTTTTCATATTTTGGGTGCTTCCATAACCTAAAAACCAGGGCAGGAATGTACAAATGTGTAATTTTTTCATATTTTGGGTGCTTCCATAACCTAAAAACCAGGGCAGAAATGTACAAATGTGTAATTTGTTTCATATTTTGGGTGCTTCCATAACCTAAAAACCAGGGCAGGAATGTACAAATGTGTCTTGTAATTTGTTTCATATTTTGGGTGCTTCCATAACCTAAAAACCAGGGCAGAAATGTACAAATGTGTAATTTTTTCATATTTTGGGTGCTTCCATAACCTAAAAACCAGGGCAGAAATGTACAAATGTGTAATTTTTTCATATTTTGGGTGCTTCCATAACCTAAAAACCAGGGCAGAAATGTACAAATGTGTAATTTTTTCATATTTTGGGTGCTTCCATAACCTAAAAACCAGGGCAGGAATGTACAAATGTGTCTTGTAATTTGTTTCATATTTTGGGTGCTTCCATAACCTAAAAACCAGGGCAGGAATGTACAAATGTGTAATTTTTTCATATTTTGGGTGCTTCCATAACCTAAAAACCAGGGCAGGAATGTACAAATGTGTAATTTTTTCATATTTTGGGTGCTTCCATAACCTAAAAACCAGGGCAGAAATGTACAAATGTGTAATTTTTTCATATTTTGGGTGCTTCCATAACCTAAAAACCAGGGCAGAAATGTACAAATGTGTCTTGTAATTTGTTTCATATTTTGGGTGCTTCCATAACCTAAAAACCAGGGCAGAAATGTACAAATGTGTAATTTGTTTCATATTTTGGGTGCTTCCATAACCTAAAAACCAGGGCAGGAATGTACAAATGTGTAATTTTTTCATATTTTGGGTGCTTCCATAACCTAAAAACCAGGGCAGGAATGTACAAATGTGTCTTGTAATTTGTTTCATATTTTGGGTGCTTCCATAACCTAAAAACCAGGGCAGAAATGTACAAATGTGTAATTTGTTTCATATTTTGGGTGCTTCCATAACCTAAAAACCAGGGCAGGAATGTACAAATGTGTAATTTTTTCATATTTTGGGTGCTTCCATAACCTAAAAACCAGGGCAGAAATGTACAAATGTGTAATTTTTTCATATTTTGGGTGCTTCCATAACCTAAAAACCAGGGCAGGAATGTACAAATGTGTAATTTTTTCATATTTTGGGTGCTTCCATAACCTAAAAACCAGGGCAGAAATGTACAAATGTGTAATTTTTTCATATTTTGGGTGCTTCCATAACCTAAAAACCAGGGCAGGAATGTACAAATGTGTAATTTTTTCATATTTTGGGTGCTTCCATAACCTAAAAACCAGGGCAGAAATGTACAAATGTGTAATTTTTTCATATTTTGGGTGCTTCCATAACCTAAAAACCAGGGCAGAAATGTACAAATGTGTAATTTTTTCATATTTTGGGTGCTTCCATAACCTAAAAACCAGGGCAGGAATGTACAAATGTGTCTTGTAATTTGTTTCATATTTTGGGTGCTTCCATAACCTAAAAACCAGGGCAGAAATGTACAAATGTGTAATTTTTTCATATTTTGGGTGCTTCCATAACCTAAAAACCAGGGCAGAAATGTACAAATGTGTAATTTTTTCATATTTTGGGTGCTTCCATAACCTAAAAACAAGGTCAGAAATGTACAAATGTGTAATTTTTTCATATTTTGGGTGCTTCCATAACCTAAAAACCAGGGCAGGAATGTACAAATGTGTAATTTTTTCATATTTTGGGTGCTTCCATAACCTAAAAACCAGGGCAGGAATGTACAAATGTGTAATTTTTTCATATTTTGGGTGCTTCCATAACCTAAAAACAAGGTCAGAAATGTACAAATGTGTAATTTTTTCATATTTTGGGTGCTTCCATAACCTAAAAACCAGGGCAGGAATGTACAAATGTGTAATTTTTTCATATTTTGGGTGCTTCCATAACCTAAAAACCAGGGCAGAAATGTACAAATGTGTAATTTTTTCATATTTTGGGTGCTTCCATAACCTAAAAACCAGGGCAGAAATGTACAAATGTGTAATTTTTTCATATTTTGGGTGCTTCCATAACCTAAAAACCAGGGCAGGAATGTACAAATGTGTAATTTTTTCATATTTTGGGTGCTTCCATAACCTAAAAACCAGGGCAGAAATGTACAAATGTGTAATTTTTTCATATTTTGGGTGCTTCCATAACCTAAAAACCAGGGCAGAAATGTACAAATGTGTAATTTTTTCATATTTTGGGTGCTTCCATAACCTAAAAACAAGGTCAGAAATGTACAAATGTGTAATTTGTTTCATATTTTGGGTGCTTCCATAACCTAAAAACCAGGGCAGGAATGTACAAATGTGTAATTTTTTCATATTTTGGGTGCTTCCATAACCTAAAAACCAGGGCAGGAATGTACAAATGTGTAATTTTTTCATATTTTGGGTGCTTCCATAACCTAAAAACAAGGTCAGAAATGTACAAATGTGTAATTTTTTCATATTTTGGGTGCTTCCATAACCTAAAAACCAGGGCAGAAATGTACAAATGTGTAATTTGTTTCATATTTTGGGTGCTTCCATAACCTAAAAACCAGGGCAGAAATGTACAAATGTGTAATTTGTTTCATATTTTGGGTGCTTCCATAACCTAAAAACCAGGGCAGAAATGTACAAATGTGTAATTTTTTCATATTTTGGGTGCTTCCATAACCTAAAAACAAGGTCAGAAATGTACAAATGTGTAATTTTTTCATATTTTGGGTGCTTCCATAACCTAAAAACAAGGTCAGAAATGTACAAATGTGTAATTTTTTCATATTTTGGGTGCTTCCATAACCTAAAAACCAGGGCAGGAATGTACAAATGTGTAATTTTTTCATATTTTGGGTGCTTCCATAACCTAAAAACCAGGGCAGGAATGTACAAATGTGTAATTTTTTCATATTTTGGGTGCTTCCATAACCTAAAAACCACGGCAGGAATGTACAAATGTGTAATTTTTTCATATTTTGGGTGCTTCCATAACCTAAAAACAAGGTCAGAACGGATTAACCAGATTTACATTAAACCCTATGGGAAATTGTGCCTCTGTTCACGACCAATTCGGTTCGCGAACAGAGTCAGTTCAAGAATTACGACCAAAAAACAAGGTCAGAACGGATTAACCGGATTTACATTAAACCCTATGGGAAATTGTGCCTCGGTTCATGACCAATTTGGTTCGTGACCAGAGTCATTTCACGAATTAAGTTCGTGAACCGAGGTACCACTGTACTTGGGTCAGGTCCATGGCCGTCATGGAGGCCATGAACTCCTGAGCTACCTCGGATGTCTCGCCTACCGATGGCAGGTTGAAATCCCCCATGACTAGTAGTCTGGGGGTATCAACCGCCATCTCGGCGACCACCTCAAGGAGCTCAGGCAGGGCTGCTGTTACATAGCGGGGAGCCAGGTATACAATCAGCACGCCCAACTGCCTACCAAGGCCCCACTTCACGTAGAGGGACTCACAACCGGTCGTCTGTGGTACAGTGGTCTCTCTCGGCTCAAGACCTTCCTTAACAATAATCGCCACCACCCCCACCCCTACCTAGGGCCTGTTGCTGATGAAATGCGCGGTAGCCTGGTGGGCACATTTCCATGAGGGGTAATCCTCCCTCGTGGCCCAACCAGGTCTCCGTTATGCCCACCAGGTCCGGCTCTCCCTCTGACACAAGGTCATTAATGAGGGGGGCTTTGTTCATCACGGACCTGGCGTTGCACAACATCAGCCTAGGGCCCCGGCTCTGTGATCCTTGGCCTCCTAGATTGTGGGGGGAGCTCAGGGAGTTGGGGCGTGTGACCGCTTGTAACCAGCGGCCATGTTCCCCCAACAAATGATGTGGTCCCTGTCCCCCACCGCCCCTGCCCCTCCCCAGGACCGATCTGATGGGAAAACCCTCTGTAGGATCGACCCCCATTCCCCCCTCCTTAATGGACCTATTCATTTCCCTAATTCCGCCGGCCGGCCCTGCACCCTGTCCCGCCCCCGACTGAGTGAACCCTCCCACCACCCTGGAACCCCATAAAATCCGGATTAAAATTTTTGTTAAAACCCCCCTAAGTTTGCGCTTCGCCCACCTCTCAGGATCAATCAATCCATTTAGATCTCTTTCTGCTCCGCCCTTATCCGTCGGGTGAAAGATCAACAAATCACCCTCTTTCTTTTTCAGCCCCATTGTCACTCAATCTATTTTAAAAAGGGGCAGTTTTGGTAGAAGTTAAAAAGTTCTGACACAGTCTCCACACTGTTCATCTTCACCCTTTCCCCATTCTTCTCTGTTCAGGTAGTCACAGCCTTGGACAGTGCACAATGGCTGCCTCTTCTCCCCCGCCAGATTGAGAGCTTTCCCTGGATCAAACAAGGAACTAGCAATCTCCTTGTGATCTACGGAGGTCTCCTCTCTTCTTCACCACTTCTCCAAGGTGGCTTAGATCCATTAGGATCCTCTGGCAGGGGGAACTCAATGAACTTCTATAGAGCCCTATAGAAGTGTCTGTCAGACCTGGAAGCCATCTTTTACCTTTGGATTTCTGGCCTGCCACATTTTCTACTGTGGGAAAATGGGAGAGGAGAATGATACAGAGTGTGGGTGATATGTAGACAAAATAACATTCCTTCTCAGAAAGTCAAGGTCGCCTTGTCCCTGCACCTGCATGGATGTGGATGGAAGGACTCTTCCTTCGTGGCAAGAATTGATTGCGGCATTGGGATGAATTTGTGGGTGTTAGGGCAAGATCTTGAACTTTCAACTGGGTGGGAAAACCTGGAAGCTTTCTGATTCGGGTTTTCCCAGATGAGCCAATATGACATCTCTAAAAAAATGGACCTTTGAGGAAACTCGAGCCTTGGAGTCTTCTTTAGTTGGGGGTGTTACTTGGAACCCTGACAAATTTGTGATGATGGGATCAATTGTTAGCGCCACCTCTCTGCGTTATATAAGTATAAGTGCTATTGCTATGAAGGGGGAGGGGAAAAGGGCAGTCAAAAATCTACCCCAAAACTATAGCAGGTGAAGCCAAAAAGGGAGGTGGGAGTAGCTGCCAGAGATGAGCCCCAGGGTGACCCTCAGGCCCCCCCAAGGAGTACTGGACTTGCAAGAAGTCTCCCATGGAAAGTGGTCAATGCACCCCCACTCCCACTGGCCAACTGACTCTCTCACTGAAACACCACCATACAGCTTCTCTTCCAACAGGAAGTCACCCTACTTGTTTTCCCATTGAACCCACATTTTCTGTATTTAAAAAGGCGGGACTGGCAATTTGTTTCATTTTGCCTTTTTGTAGTATGGCCTTGTACTTGTACTATTTTCAAGATAAGGAGATTAAAATATTTTAATTGGGGGATTTTATATTGTTTTAGCACAGGGTATGGGTTTAAGAGGTTTTTAATTAATGGTATTTTGTATATTTGTATTGTTTTTTAAATTTTCCTGTGCGCCACCCTGGGTCCTTTTTCAGGAGAAGGTGCGGGTTATAAATTCGAATAAAATAAAATAAATAAACAAACAAATAAATAAATAAATTTTGGGTGGAAAAAGGAGGGAGATATCTGTAGTTAAGCTTGCCACTAATCCCAAAAAATCCACACACTGTATTTGATAGATACGTAAATATTGATAATAAGTGATATTTCTCTTCATTTTGCTTCAGTTGTCTGGTTAGCACACTAGGAATTTTGTTGGACCTCTGGGTTTTTTTCTGCCTGAAATAAATACTCAAGGGAGCAGAAAAGGTGTTAAGAATGGTTTAATTAATTGTGACCTTTTAGCAAGTATTTGGGAAACAATACGCAAGAAATGTGTGCATCAATGTCAATATGAGATGCCAATAGCTGGAGATTCCATACTGAGGACAGAGGTCCTATGCAGGATTTAACCACGCGCCCACAGGAAAGGAAGCTGCCTTCAAATACTTTCCAGGAATGGGAATTACTTCCCATAGAATTTTTTGTTCAAAAGGAAAATAAGCAGGTTAACATTAACTTTTGCTCGGTCAAATAACTTCATGACAGCTACACCTTCGTATTGCAGCTGTAGCAGATCCTGAGAGAGAGAGAGAGAGAGAGAGAGAGAGAATTTAACATAGTTTATATTTAATACATGTATTATTTGCCAAAACAGGAGCACGTGCACGTGCCGGAAACCAGAAAACCAGCCACCCGGTGGGCATGAGCCAGCACACCGGCCACCTGGTCTTCCAGTTTCTAGCACCCATGTGCGGGTGAAGACCAACTGGCCGGTGCACATGCATGCGCCAGAAATCAGAGAAGCAGCTGCCCGGTGTGCATACGTGCAATGGGAAGACGATCTTCTGGTTTCTGGCATGCATGTGCACCAACCTCCTAGTCTTCTGGTGCCCATGTATATGTGAAGACCAGCTGGCCAGTGCACATGTATGTGCCAGAAACCGGAAGTTCATCTTCCTGGTGCGTGCATGCAGGTGGCTGCTCTTGCAGTTTCTGGTGCTTCCAGCTGGCTGGTGCGGTATTGGAAGATCAACAGGCAACAGCTCATGTGTCCGGAGAGATGGCTCTGCATGCCACTTGTGGCACGTGTGCCATAGGTTTGCCGTCTCTGATATAGTGCATACCACAATAGTATCAGTCACCTGTACCATGAGTTTGTTTCTTTTTGCAGGTTCTTTTTAGAGTTAAAAAAAAAACGTAAAAGTGGGAGATTTTATCTCAATATATGTTTGAAGTAAGAGAAAAAATAGTTTTAAAAAGTTTCATTTTGGTTGTTCATTCATGTGGAAGATTTTGGCAGTTTTCCAGAAGAAAATTTCAAGTTAATAATTTTAAAATGTATTAGTTGATTTAAAGTTTTCAAAATGTAAACGTTTTAAGGTTTAATAATTTAAAATTTGAGAATTCCTCTTTTTTGGTTGGTGGCTGTGGTTTGCTCTTATCTTTCTGTTTTAGGTAATTATGCCTATTTTTCCCCTATCCTTTTTTCTGTCTTTATGTGCTCGTTTTTCTACCTTGTCCTTTTTTTTAACTTGCTTTAAACCTTTCCCCGAGACGGAGACCTGGGAACTTCATCTGCGTGCAATGGAAACGGAGCGATTCATGCGAAATCAGGGCACTCAGAAGGCTCCAGTCTCCGGGCGAGAAGTGTTTGCACTCCAATGAGAGGTTTGAAGCAATGCGTTCACTGCTCCAAAGCCTCCCTTTGGTGTACCAACCGTCAGATTTGACACAAACACTTTTCCACACCACACCTGCGTACAGAAAAGGACCCTTCAGGTAAGCCAATGGTCTTTTCCTATACGCTGCTTGGAGAGTCCAAGCATGGGACATACCCAAGCTAAATGTCACTAGGGCGGGGAGAACCTGGTTCAATGGTCTCTCTAGCAGTATGAATACCCTGAAGGACACGTCTCCCAAAGGCTGCTTCTGCTGACACAAACTTGTCCAATTTGTAAGCACGAACAAACTGGGACGGAGAAGCCCACAGGACCGCTCTGCAGATCTCTTCAATGGGCGCTTGGGTTGCCCAGGCTGCAGTGGCTGTGGCGCTCCTTGTAGAGTGCGTCGTGATGCGTCGTGGTACTTGCTTAAACTGGAGCTGATAGGCAAGGGCGATACAAGCGCGCAACCATCGGCCGATGGTGGCGGAGGTGGCTTTGCGCCCCATGGTAGTCAGTTGAAAGGAAATGAAAAACGATTCCGACTGCCTGAACGCTGCGGTGCGCTTGATGTATTTGAGAATGGTCCAGCGCACACCAGCTTGTGCCATCTGCGTTCTGTAAGATGCCTGGGATGAGGACAAAAATCAGGAAGGATGACTTCCTGGCTCCGATGAAACCAGGAGTTGTTCTTCGAAAGAAATGAAGGATCTAAGCGGAGAGCGACACTGTCAAGATGTATGACACACAGGTCTTCCCTGACTGACAAGGCCGCCACCTCTGAAATCCTACATGCGGAAGTGATTGTGGTGAGGAAAACTGTTTTGAAGTTTAGGTGTTTCAGATCACAGGTATGAATTGGCTCAAAAGGGGCCTCAACTAGGGCCCAAAGCACTACGTTCAACTCCCAGATCGGGTAACGGTGAATGACCGGAGGCCGCAAGTTGGAAACTCCTTTTAGGAAGCTGCAAACCTTGGAATGACATGCTAGTGATAGGTGGTAGCTGGGAGTGAGGACAGTGGACAGTGCTGCAACTTGGTGACGCAACGTGTTGGCCGCCACTCCCTGGTCCTATCCTTCTTGCAAAAAGTCCAAACCTTGTGGGATAGAGGCGCAAGCGGGGTTGATCCGCTTGGGTGTGCACCAATTCATGAAGGCTGACCAGGTGGCCTCATAAATTCTGGTAGTAGATGGTCGATGTGATGCCTGGATGGTGTGGATGACCTTCTCTAGGAGGTCCCTTTCAAGTGCCAAACAGCCAATTGCAGCCACTGGTTGAGAGAGACCTCCTCTGGAGGAATCCTCCATGGCTTGGTGATAGAGAGGCTCACAAGGTCGACAAACCAGGCTCGCCTGGGCCAAAATGGTGCTACGAGGAGAACTTCCACCTGTTCTGTGAGGATCTTTCAGGTGATACTGGGAAGGAGAGGCAGCGGTGGAAACGCGTAGAGGAGGCCTGGTGGCCAGTGGCAAAGCAGGACGTTGACCCTCCTCTGCCCTTGGGGACTTGTACCTGGAGAAGAAGCGAGGGAGGTGAGTGTTCTCCGGGGTGGCAAACAGATCGACTAGGGGAAGGCCGAACCTCCGAGTGATCTTGATGAAGAGGTCCGGGTGCAGGTGCCACTCCGAATGATTGATCGTGGCCCTGCTCAGCCAACCCACCTGGATACTGCTCACCCCAGAAATGTGCTCCACTCGAAGGGATGACAGATGTTGTTCCACCCACTTCCCCAGGGGTTCCGCCTCTGCCATCAGGGACCTGGAATGAGTTCCCCCTTGACGGTTGACATGTGCCTTGGTGGCCACATTGTCCGTCAACAGCATCACATGTTGGCCCTGGATTGTCAGTTGAAATTGAAGAAGAGCTAGCCTCCCTCCCTTTAATTCCAGCCAATTTATGCTGTGCTTGAGATCGCCTTCAGACCACCTGCCCTGGGCGACCCGAGTGTCCAGATGTGCCCCCATCTGAATAGGCTGGCGTCCATGGTGATGATCAGGTGATGAGGCTTGCAGAAGAGACTGCCCTTGGTCAGTGCACAAGAGTCCCACCACTGCAGGTACTGCCGAACCTTCCTGGGAATCGGAATCCGAGAAGGGGAATTGCTCTGTTTGGCCCATTGATGGGGTAGAAGGCACCATTGCAATTGCCGTGAGTGCAGTCTTGCCCGCGGTACTATCGATCGGCAAGAGATCATCTTGCCTAGGAGTTTCGACAGCAGGACTATGGGCGCAGTCCGGGAGGCTCTTACTTGACAAATCAGCTGTCTGAGGCTGGAGATTCGCTCCTGTGATAGAAAGACTTGGCAACTTACAGTGTCTATGATGGCACTGAGATGCAGCAACCTGGTGGTGGGGATGAGGTGGTTTTTGCCAAGGTTGATTGAGAACCCGTGGACTTGCAGGGCTCTCATGGTTGCCTGGGGGTCTCTGACTGCTTGCTGGCGGGACAGTGACTGTATGATCATGTCATCCAGGTATGCTTGAAATCTCACTGGTCGCGACCGCAGGGACGCCACTACAGCTGCCAGGATCTTCATAAACGTTCTGGGGGCCGATGACAGGCCAAATGGCAGAGCCCTGTATTAATAATGCGTTCCTGCATAGTAGAATCTGAGGAACCTGCGGTGGGCCTTGCAAACAGGGATGTGAAGATACACTTCTCTGAGATCTATTGATGCAGCTCAAGATGGACTGGAGAGACTGCATTTTGAAGCGTTTGTATGCTAGGTGGTAGTTCAATCACTTCAGATCTAATATCCCCCTCCACCCTCCTGAGTTCTTCGGGACTAGGAACAGGATTGAGTAAAAACCTGACCCTTCTTGGCCTGCTGGAACTGGTTCTACTGCCTTTATCTCCCGAAGGTGCTGGATCTCTTGCTCCATTAGGGACCTCTTGGCTGGGGAGGAGGGGGTGGGACAGAGAATGAAATGGTGAGGAGGAGGAGAGATGAAGTCTAGGGTCAGACCCAAGCGGATTGTCTGAAGAACCCACTGGTGTGATGTCGTTTGCTCCCATCGGGCCTCAAATAGTTGCAGGCACCCTCCGATGGAAGCCGTCAGTTGGCTGTCACTTATAGCGACCGAAAGGCTTAGAGCCTGATCTGCCATGAAAGGGCTGCTTGGAGTAAGGTTGCTGTCTGGCCCTGTCTCGAAAGGGCTGGCGGTCCTGTGACTGGTCCTCTTCTTGATTGTACGGGCGGTGGTACTGAGCGGTGCTAGTGGACGGCTCTGAGGCACGAAAGGATTGTTTCCTGAAATACCCAGAACCTTTGCGCCCTGTCTTCTTAGTAACAGATGGCATGACTTTCTTTTTGTCCTTGTTTTCGACTAGGACAGGATCTAGGGCCTCCCCGAAAAGTTTCCCTCCCTTAAAGGGGGCAGAGGCCAGCTTCCACTTAGACCTCATGTCTGCGTTCAAATAACGAAGCCACAAGAGCTGCCTGGTGGTGACATTAGAGGCTAGGGCTCTGGAAGCGAACTTGGCGGAGTTGAGAGTGGCATCTGCAGTGTATTCTGCAGCTGCCAGAACCTTATTAAACTCCTGCCTCAACTTGGTGTCCCCTGCCAGAAGCTTAGCAGAAATCTGTCTGAGCCAGAGGAGAGGCCCTGGACATAAAGGATGCTGAGGTAGCTGTCTTAATGGCCCAGGCAGCCTTTTCAGATCTCTTATCCTCCACTTTCAAGCCCTCTAATAGGTCAGGAGGTAAGACTGAGGAGGATGTAAGGGCCTGTACCGGAGGATCCACCTGAGGTAATTTTCATAAGTCCTCCAGGGAAGTGTCCACCGTATAGAGCTTTTTATCACTGCTACCAGGTGTGTCCAAGAGTGCCCGGTTGAACCCACTGATGCTGTACAATGTTCAAAAATAATTTAGGGAGTGGCACAATCTCCTGGGGAACTACCGGTTCCGCAAATAGTCCCTCGCTAGGGTCTGACGGGTCTGACGTCGCCTAGTCGGTGGCAGTCACTCCCATACATGTGGCTATTTTGGCCTTATTCAAGATTGTCTTGAATGAAGCATATTTGAACAACCTTGAGAAGGTGGGCTTATCTGTGATGACTCCCTCGTCCCCTGAGAACTCCTGCTCTGGAAGGACATCCTCATCTACAGCCGAATCCTCGCTATCCAGTGAGGAATGGGGGGAAACGGATCCCTGGGATCCTCTGAAGAGGCTGCCTTAGAGGAAACAGGCCTGGCCCTGCAACATCGCTTGGCACGCTGCTTGAGACCCTCTGCAATACCCTGGGATATAGCCTTGGTGATAACCTTCTGCATTTCCGAGGAAAGAGCCGGCCCTTGGTCTTCCACAGGTCTTCCACAGGTCACCTACGCTTAGTGGCCCTGCGGGGCAGAGGATGTTGTGCAGCCAGTGATAAAACTGGAGGAGAATCCTCTGCTTCCAAGGAGCACTGAAACAAATCAGCATTCTCACCCATGGAAGGCCTGGGGGAATTGGCTGAGGCAGAATAGTCATCTGATGAAAATTCCTGGTCTTATCCTCACTATCTGACCGTGGTGGGTCCTGATAAATAGGAGTTGAGGCCTCTGGTAATTCCACTGCAGGAATAGGAGAACTAGCCACCGGTTGTTGCTGGGCTTGTTAATGTTGTTTCTCTGGTGCTCTTTAGCTCCTGGGGGCAACTTGATCTTGTGACTTTGATCTTTTCTTTCCCCCAGCCTGGCTCTGTTTGTTGATGGCCTCTGAGGCTGCTTTGCTAGCCTGCCTGGTAAGGCTTCTGCTGGTAGAGGGCCCTGGCTGCATTGCCTCCTGGCTAGTGTTGTCTGCCATTAGGTGTGATTAAGGGTAGTCAGGGCCCCACTCACCACCTGGAAACAGAGCCGGGGGCCATGCGGCAAATAGCAAACAGCAGCAATTTTCTCAAATACAAGAACTGAAAAGGCAGTCCTTATTTCTTTGTGGGCCGAAAAAGAATCTGGAGAGTCCAAGTTAAAGTGAAATTTCTGTTGCTATTCTGGAACCACTTAAAACGCGTCCATGGGCCAGAACTGAATTGAAAAATCTGAGGAGGAGCCAGAAAAGGAAGCGTGGCTAAAGATTTCAATTCAGTTCCAGGGTAGTCAGACAGAATTTAACCCATTTAATCCAAGCAGCGTACAGGAAAAACCGAGCAGGGCGCACTCATCCTGCTCTTCCACTGTTCTCGCCAGGAGGAGGCAAAGAAAGAGAGAGGCTGGAGAGGAGGCAGTTCCCTAGATCTTTGAAAGGGAAGTCAGCCTCCATAAGCCCAGGGCCTGTGGAGACCTGGTGGGGCGAGGGAAGAGGCGGGATGAATGTTGCAGGACCTCTTCAGTCGTTTGTAAGGGTGAAAGAGGGCCTTGGTGCTGCTACAACATTTGCAATTTGGGGACTGGGTTGTAAGTACTTGGGGAAGGCTATGTTGTAACTGGTAGTAAGTAGGAAGTATTTTCTGGATTTAAAGCTCTCAACCAAATTTTCTACATTTATTTTATTTACCTATGTTTACTAGAACTTATTTAAAGGAACAGCTACAAACAAAAAAGTTAAGTATTTCTCATACAATGATTCAGAGAACACCTTCAATGGTAAAAAAAAGAAATCTATATATTTCAATAGCTTGTGAAAATGTTTGCCTGAAATAATTTGCATTTAGACGCTTCTGAGACATTTCAATAGCCGTATCAATCACAATGCCATTGAGACTGGAATTGGAGATTGAATAGGATTAGGGCAGTTGCTCCAGGCCCAAACAGCTCTTAATGGGTTGAAGCTCCGCTATTTGTTAGCCTTCTGGTAAGGGAGCCCGTTTATGGTGCTTTTAGCCTAGGGTAGTCTCTCTCTCTATGGGCTTTTAAATGTATATCAATATTTAGTGGGGATTTTTAGTTAATGGGATTTTAGCACAGGAATTAATTTAATCTGTTTTAATTTGCTATGTATTTTGTATATTTATTGTTTTTATTCTCCCTGTGCACCGCCCCGAGTCCCTGTGGGGAGAGGGAGCGGTCAATAAATTTAGCTATTAAATTTAGCTATTATTAAATACCCCTGGGACTTATATGTCCACAGGAGTTGCACCCCTCATTTAATGGATATAGATTTTATGAAATGCAGAGGCATCCATTAAGACACCCAGGCAGTATTCCTCCAGGATTTGGTCAGCCCTCAGTTTAAGTTATTTACTATTGATTTTTGATGACTTTTGACTGTTTATTTTTAGCTTCTATTTTTGTTTTGACTTTTTTATTTGTTGCATCCAATTAGACCCTGACATTCAATTGATCCACCAGCATTTTGGAATAAGTAAAAATATTTAAGGCTAAAAAGAGGCTAAAATAATATCAAATATAGGCCAGCATAGTGATAAACCAGCAGCTCCTGAGAAAAGCTCCCATCCTGTCACCCTCTGGCTCTTTCCTTCCAGAGAAATGCCCTCCAGAGGCAAGGAAAGATCCTCAGGCCATCAATCTAACAAATAAGAGAAAAATATGAGGGTGTCTGTCTCCTATCTCCCCACAGCAGAGACAACCAAGCTTCAGGATCCCCTTCACTCCCCCCCCCCCCCACCAATCCTCTTCAGTGCCCCTCAGAACAGGACCTCCTGGGACAAACAGGGGACAAGCCTCCTACATTCCTCACAACTGTATCACTTGATTTTCAATATTAAAGACATATACCCAAATGGAATTTCTTATAACCCTAGTACTTATCTATCTCAGACCCAAAATATTTCCCTTCGGGTATTAAAATATATTATATTGGAGTGAATAAATATCTTTTCAAAATTAGAAATGCGTAATGAGAAAATTTCACTGTAACCAATGATGAATAACCCTGACCTTACAATCTGAAAGAGGCATTTTCCAACTGGGTTGGCAATGCAACACATGATATCACGAGCAGAATGGAAGGGGAACGCTCTTTCTTAGCGAAACCCAAAAGGTTGATGGGTTAAATATAGGAATACTTAACAGATCCTATTTGCTCAATTCATATCACTTAGGAGAGATCTATGATTTGTCAACAATAACTTTAAATACAAGATAAATACTTTTTATCATTGTATTATCATTTGCCTGGCTACCTCAAGCCAGTCGTTCTATTCTTCTCCCAGATTTTATCTTACTTTTTAAAAATCACTGCCAGTAGATGTTTGCAAAGTTAACATCTTTCCTACAAGGTTACCTGAAGAGCATTCACTGGAGAGTGACCAAAACAATAGCAAAGTTCATACCTGATAATGTAACATAAATGTCTCCATCTGAACTCCCATAAACTTAGCTTTTACTTCAAAGTCTCCCACTTCATCTGTTGGGCCAATTTCAAATATCACATTTTTAAACCTATTCAGTTGGATACACAAAGAGATATCATATTATTCATATTCACAGAAATATACCTGTGGATAAAAACAAAATACAATTTACAAGTGTCAACAGAGACATAAAAGAATGGATTAGCTTGCCACAGATGTCATGGACCATTAATGCTCGAAGTATGGGAAACTGAAGCTCTAGTACAGGAGGGCAGAGACGACATTGCTGCCATTACTGAAACATGGGTGATGGAAAGCACGCTTAGAACATACTGCTAGAAGGATATATTATTTGTTCCAAGGCAACAGACCCCACAAAAGAGGAAGGAGTTGCATTGGACTTACTGCACCTCTACAGAAATATACAATACCAAGGACGAAAGCTTGTGATGGCATTTGTTCTGGGTAATGTCCTTTCATGAAGCCAGAATAAGGATTGTGCTCCTTGGTTTCTCAGTGGTTTTGATAGTGATCACAGTCTCTTTCTGGACTGGCTGCAGGAACTGGGAAGACCGGGCACCACATTGCCATGGATGTCTTCCTTTCTCCATGGTTGGTTGCAGTCAGTGAAGATGGGGCAAGCAGGGGAAGAGGTCAAGCTCACAAGCCCTCCGGGGTAGAATGGCACAGCCCATGAGCCTTTCCCTGCTTCTGTTCAACCTGCAGAAGACATCTCCAGAGATCGAAAAGGTGGCACTCCACCTAAAAGAGCAGCTCTGTAGGTAGGCTGGAGGAGGCCGTGGCTGGCAGGGGTGGAGTGGGGGCATCCACCTTTGGGAGGTCTGAAGTGGAACTGCCACAGATCTCATTCACATGCCACATATCGCTGCCTCTGTAGATTACTCAGAAATTGCAACTGCTACAAAAGATCGCAGCCTGTACATTGGTGAATTAACATGGTTGCATGCCAGCCGCATGCATGACAGCTCTGCCTTACAGAAGTTCCTCCTCTCCAGATTACAAGGCTACTCTCATTTTCTGCTAAAGACTAAACTGTCTTTGGGGAACAAATTGTTATTCTGGCTCTTACCGCCATCTAGTGGTGTCCCCCCCCCCCCCCCCCCCGCTTTTCCAGAAGGCAACTGGGCATTCTTGGCTTTTTTCCTTTAAATGTTTCGCTTCTCATCCAAGTGACTTGTATGATTGAGAATCTCCATAGACATCTAGTTGTTTATATCATCATTGACTTTTATGTTTTTACTCTGTTTTCAAGTTGTAAAAGCTAGGAGTCATTTTGTGAAATCCTTTAGTATCTAAACTGAATAAATGAATGAACGAACGAACGTGTCAGCCGGATCCCCAGTACATTCTTTGACGCTTGTTTGCTCTCGGCTGCCATAGAAACGGGGAGTGGGGTTTATGTATTTGGGATGGGAAGCGTGCTGGTGTTTAAGTGTGTCTCCTGGGAATTGGAAGGAAGGTTTTTACTCATGAGCTATGGTACAGCTGAGTGAGATTGTTTACACTTCTCTAAGGCCAACCGTCCTGGGACTCTGGAGGTGAGAAACACCTGCAGAGGACCTGTTCCCATAGCATCTTACTAGATGTTGATTGGACTCAGATTGTGCTGGATCCCAGGGGGAGGGATTTGGGATGATTTTCACAGTGTAACTTTTGTGCACTTTTGCCTCAGATCTTGCCTGTTTTCCTTGTCATCAGTTCATTCTTAGTAAAAAAATACCTTTCTTTAAATAGCAATAGCACTTACGTATATACTGCTTCACGGTGCATGCTGTAAAGGGCTATAACATCTCAAAGCAGGCTGTAAAGCATTGAAAGGTGATTTAGCTGACATCTGTGGCAAGCCAATCCATCCCTTATGTCTTTTTGTCTGTTGAATCTGGATCCTCATTTTATCGACCTCAGAAGGATTGAAGGCCAAGTCACCCTTGAACCAGTAAGACTCCAAATGCTGAACTGCTGGCAGCTGGCAGTAAGCAGAAGTAACCTGCAGTACTACATTCTAACCACTGTACCACCATAGCTCTTGAGTGGAGTTATGGGTTTTCTTTCTTAGGATTTCAATGGGGACAGTACCAACAGAATGAAGGAATGGAACGGAATAGAATTAACAGAATTGGAAGGGACCGTGGAGGTCTTCTAGTCCAACCCCCTGCTTAGGCAGGATACCATATACTACTTCAGACAAATGGTTATCCAACCTTAAAAACTTCCAGAGATTGGAGCATTTACAACTTCTGGTGGCAAATTGTTCCACTAATTAATTGTTCTGTCAGGAAACTTCTCCTTAGTTCTAAGTTGCTTCTCTCCTTGATTAGTTAGATCCAAAACTGAATGCAGTATTCCAAGTGTGGCCTTACCTTTACCAAGGCCTAATAAAGTGGTATTAACACTTCATGTGATCTCGATTCTATCCCTCTGTTTATGCAGCCTAGAACTATATTGGCTTTTTTGGCAGCTGCAGCAGAATGAATGAATGAATGAATGAATGAATGCTCAATACCAATAATTCATGGCTTGTTCCACAGTGTGAGCATGATAGTGTTGAGGCTAAGTACACTGCACATTTCCACCATATTCTACAATGTAATCTTGGTTCCAGTTATCATCATTCCAGTATGCATCGTTTGAAGTAGGTAATGGTCCAATACGAAGAATCTCTTCACAAAATTTGGTTGGGAGCCAGATATGAGATAACAACTGCTACTGCTTGCAGGGACGAGGAAGTATTTTTACGGATGACAAGTATCAATCTGAGTATGAAATACAAATTAGTGTCTATAGGACACTATCTGTTTCCTATAAGCTCAAAAGTCCAATCTGGGAAGTCAAAAAGCTGTCCCAAATATGCAACAATGTGTATGTCTTTTCCACATAGCGGAATCCCTTGTGATGGTGGAGAATGAAAAGAGCCAATTGCAAATGTGATGCCATGTGTCTGATTTAATTATTCCCATGTGGCTTTTTTGGGATAGAAATACTCACTGGCTGGCTTGCAGGTCTTCAATCTCTAGCAAAACTCCCTTTTCATGGAGTCGGGCTGCTGTGTATTTCAGAAAAATCTTCTTGCTCTTTTTTCCTTTCATCTCCCTTGGCTTTTTTGAGACCCTAAAATAAGAAACACCAGAATCCGGTTGAGGGAAGTGCAGCGATATCTGTGACACATTTACTGACTTGCTCTGAGCTGAAATGAACCTGTCAAGCTTCAAACTGCGTTTTTGCTATTGCAACTATTTTCGCTTCTCAGCTTGCCAAAGAACTATGGGGGGAGGGAAGTGGGAAATAGAATGAAGCTCCAGACATCCGGATGCCTGCCAGGGGAACCAAGACATTTTGGCAGGTGGTTACCAGAGCCAACAAGACTTTCTCACAACACTAGAAGTCTCCATGGGACAATGTGACCTGGCCTCATAGTGGGGAGGGAAAACTTGAACTTTAGCTATGCGGGTTTGCGTGGGAAATAGTCAGATCTGGTTTTGTCCTCATCTTTGCCAATTTGATGTACTCATTAAAGTTTTGCATTAAGAGACTGGATCGTCTCAGTCATGCTTCCTTTTGGTTGGGTTCGTCAGTTGGAACGTTAACACATGCCCAAAGGTCATTGACATTCCTGATAAAAGGAGGGTTCTGTTTCTCCTTCCCAAGACATATATATATTATGTAAATATTTTCTATTACCACTACTCTCAATCCCTTTTCAATAATTTCTGTGACAAAAATGAAATTGCAAAACCTTGAGAGATGGCACCTACTTGCCCTTGCTGGCCAAATTATCCAAACACGTTTTGATGTAGCTCTTATAGTAATCCACTTGCTCCTCATAGAAAGTAGCCTTGGAATTCAGGGCACTGTAGGTCTGTTGAAGCTTCACCAGTTCTGCTTTTCTCCTCTGTCGATAGCGACGTTGATTCCGGATATCCTAAATCAGGAGAGGAATATATGAAAGCCAGGCTTTGACTCGAAGGCCTGGTGTTGAGATGCCACTAAAACAACTGGCCATTATCTGAACTTGGTGGACCAGACTCCTTTGGGACGAGTTCACACTGACATTTTTCCTTTTCCCCAGATGCCTATTTGAGCAACCATGAGTGACTGAGGTTATTCCTCCCAGCACTTCTCCAGCTTCCCACGAAAACTACCTTTGCAATATCATTGATCAAATCCTGGTATCTATTCTTTGGGTTTGCCATGCCCAGTTCGGTCAGCTTCTTCAGCCCTGATTGAATTTTGTCCTTCTTCTCTTGAAGACTCAAGTTATTGTCCTCCTTGAAAGCTTTCGACTTCTTCATTTTGTCCGGGGTTTTAGCATCCCGAATAGCCCGTCTCTGCATGGCCCTTTGATGTTCAACTTCCTAGAAAAGGGCCAACATGTCATTTGCAAACCACAATCTGAGCAAGTAAAAATGCAGATCTAAACAATTTCTCATCGTGCTCTTCGCCCGCCGTGAGCCACCCCTTCAGAACTGGCACAACAATTCCCTTCCCTTACGAGCCACGTAGAGTAAAGTATCTTTCATACCTGCTCAGCAGCAGCTGGAATTTCAAGGATCTCTGTTAATGTTTCTCCTGGCTGGAAACGGATGACATCCACAATTAAACGTTTGGTGCTAGGAAATAAAAATAATCAAGAGCATGATAAGTTATTTGAGTCTCTGTCCATCCTGCCAGGGAGATGTCAAGGTGTCTGTGCCAGAAGCAGGCGCAGATTTTGGCCTACTTAGGCACCTAATGGATCAGGATCATCTCCAGAGATTGTTTGAGGTTTTCCTCAACCTTCTTGGTAAAAATGGGGTCTGGCTCATGGAACCAATGACACAGTGTGGCCTCTCTTTGCTTGGTTGTCCTTGGTTTCCTAAGGACTGAGGGAAATAAAGAGACTGAAAGACAGCTGGAAGGATCCTGGCTTTAAGCCCAAAAGCATTCATGTCAAGCACTGGTAACAGCTCATGCTGAAGCCTACACTGCGCATTAAGAGTGGCTAAGGAACAATCCCCTACACAATTATTGTATCCATGGAGTCTCAACTGGCAGACATACCATATTTTTCTAACACGCACCTTTTTTCCTCTGAAAAGAGACTGAAAATCTGGGTGCGTCTTATACATCGAATACAGCATTTTTTGCCTCCCGAAGCCCTATCCCCTTCACCAAAATGGCCGTGCAGAGCCTTATGGAGGCTTTCAGAGAGCTCCTGGGGGCTGGGGAGGGCAGAAATGAGCCAGAAATGGGCTGATTTTTGCTCCCACAGCCCCCAGCAGCACTCTATAAGCCTCTATAGGGCTATGCATGCAATTTGTTTGACAAAGAAATGGCCCGTTTTTGTGAAAAATTATATTGATCAAGTGCTGTGCCAGCAGAAACAAAGTTTTAGGTGCTACAGCGATTTCCTTCTCCAGCACATGGGTAAATACACCTGGAAACATCTACCTATCTACCTACACACTCTCTCTCCCTCCCTCCCTACCGTATTTCTCCCCCCCCCCTCTATTTACCTCTATACCTACCTTCTATCTCTCTCCCCCTATCTACTGTATTTCTCTCTCTATTTTTCTATCCCTCTATCTACCTACTAATCTACACTCCCTCCCTATCTACTGTATTTCTCTCTATTTCTCCCTCTCTATCCACCTACTTACCTACCTACCTACACTCTCTCCCTACTTATCTACCTACTGTATTTCTCTCTCTCTCTCCCTTTATCTACCTACCTACCTAACTTCTCTCTCTCTCTCTTCCTCCCTATCTACTGTATTTCTTTCTCTCTCTCTCCCTCTCTATCCCTCTACCTACATACTTTTTAAAACCTGGGTGTGCCTTATACTCCAGTGCGTCTTATACTCCGAAAAATACGGTACTTATGTTGAGTAACTTGAACCCTTCTGAGGAACACAGGCAAACCACAGCTCCAGTTGGATGGACTTGTGAGTTTCTTAATGGATAAGGTAGCTTTGATGCCAATTGGACAGTCTACGCAGGGGTCCCCAACCCCAGGGCTGCGGACTGATACTGTTGGGAACTGGACTGCACAAGTGATAGGGGGTGCACAAATCTTCATTTGTGCATGCATGGGAGTTAGGCTACACATGGGAAACTCTCCCCTCCCCCTCTGCCGCCAATCCATGGAGCCAGAAAGGTTGAGGACACTGGTCTACAGGACTGAATGGGGCAATATCTTGTGAAATTAAGTAGGGTTCTTTTGAGCCTGTGGTGTCTGAGGAAATGGACAAAGTCCTCTACAAGTTTGACATGCCCCTTCTGAGTCCTCTGCATTACCAGTCAAGGTTTATGCAGTTGGATCTAGGATCCATTAATGCTTCTTGGTGGTAAGGCACGACAGCTTCATTATGCAGTTCCCCAAGGCTCAATAGTCTTCTCTATGTAGATGTTATTTAATGTTCTAATCTAACCAGCTACTGAGACAGGTTGTCTGCTGGTTTGGGTGAACTGTCAGCCATAAGCCAAGGACATCCAAGCTGAGATGGCAATGGCAACTGGTGCCTGGAGAACCCAAGATTCAGTCAGGATTAAACATTGGCAAGAATGAGCTTCTTGTTTCCAGTAAATACCAGGCAATTCATTGAAGGTAGTTGATGCATGATCTGGGACTCTTTCTGGACTGGTAGCTCCTTGCTGAAGCAGCAACTGGAAGGCATACCCTAGCTTCCACTGCAATACCAATTACCATATTTTTCAGAGTATAAGATGCACTGGAGTATAAGATGCACCCAGGTTTTGAAGAGGCAATTTTTTAAAAAAAAGTAGGTAGGTAGATAGAGGGATAGAGAGGGAGAGAACGAGAGAGAAATACAGTAGGTGTAGGTAGGGAGAGAGAGAGTAGGTAGAGGGAGGGAGGGAGAAAGAGAGAGAGAGAGAAAAATACAGTAGGTAGGTAGGGAGAGAGAGAGTGTAGATAAGTAGTTAGGTAGACGGATAGAGAGAGAGAAATAGAGAGAGAGAGAGAAATACAGTAGATAGGTATGGAGAGAGAGAGTAGGTAGGTAAGAATATAGAGGGGGGAGAGAAATACAGTAGATAGGTAGGAAGAGAGAGTGTAGATAGGTATAGAGAGAGACAAATAGAGAGAGAGAAATACAATAGATAGGTAGGTAGGTAGAGAGAGAGAGAGAGAGAGAGAGAGTAGGTAGGTAGGTAGATGTTTCCAGGTGTATTTAACCATGTGCTGGAGAAGGAAATCACTGACCATCTTTGGAACAAATCTTTGTTTCTGCAGGCACAGTACTTGACCAACGTAATTCTCATCAATTACTCTAACTAAACAGCTTTCCAAAAGGGAAAAAAAACCCTTTTTGCACTTTGAAACCTCCCCCAAACGGCCCGTTTTTTGCGAAAATGGGCCCTTTTTTCCAAATAAAAGGCATGAATAGCCTTGGGGGGGGGGGGCTTGCAGAGTGCTCCTGGGGGGTGGGCAGGTCATAAATGAGCAAAGAACTCGCCCATTTATCGTGGAAATGGGCCGGTTTTGGTCAAAAAAATTGCATGCACAGCCTTATGGAGGCTCATAGAGTGCTGCTGGGGGCTGGGGGGGGAGCAAAAACACCCTCTTTTTTGCTCATTTCTGCCCTCCCCAGCCCCCAGGAGCTCTCTGGAAGCCTCCATAAGGGTATGCACGTGGCCATTTTGGTGAAGGGGCAGGGTTTCAGGAGGCAAAAAAATGCTGTATTCGATGTATAAGATGCACTCAGATTTTCAGCCTCTTTTTAGAGGAAAAAAGGTGCGTCTTATACTCCAAAAAATACGGTATGCAATTAATTCGGCCCTTCAAGGTAATCCAGATAAGAAACACAAAGCATTACTAACGCTACCTTAATTGTAAGTAACAGAAATTTGCAAGTCTGAAACCATTTCTTCCCTATTGTTACTTTCCAAACAACTAGGGAGGGTCCCTCCTGATATGCTTCCCAGGCCCCTTTTCCTTCTGTATGGGGAGATACATTTTGCCCAATGGTTGCCTAGCCTGTGGCTCTTCCTCCTCTCTCCCAGGGACACTCCCAGAGACCGTTATAACTATCACAACCAGGAAGCCCAACAATGGAGACTTACACACAGACTACAATAATACACTATATGGGAAGCTGATTCAACAATGTGGTGTGGACAGGCTCCTGGGGGAGGGGCCAACCTCCATCCAGAGTAGAATGACATCTATGTTGAAGTCATTTCACTGGCAATTCAAAGTGTAAACCATTATTTTTAAAGCCCTTTGCCAATTATACCAGGCAATGCCTGCCAAGACAGAATCTACTATCAGGACAGATTCAAGACAGAATCTTGGGAGGAGTTTGACTTTGTTACCACCGAGGATATGGACAGGTTGTCAAGGAAACTTAGGGCGACCACATGTTTATTGGACCCGTGTCCCTCCTGGCTTGTACTGGCATCCTGGGAGACGACACGAGGCTGGCTCCAGGGCATTGTCAACGCATCTTTGAGTGAGGGGTCCTTGCCTGCCGTCTTGAAAGAGGCGGTAGTGAGGCCCCTCCTCAAGAAGCCGTCCCTGGACCCAGCTTTATTAGAGAACTATCGTCCGGTCTCCAACCTTCACTTTTTGGTGAAGGTTGTCGAGAGTGTGGTAGCCCAACAGTTTCCGCGACACCTGGAGGAAGTTGATTATCTAGACCCGCACCAGTCCGGCTTCCGACCCGGTCACAGCACCGAGACGGCATTGGTCACGTTGGTTGATGATCTCTGGAGGGCGCGGGATAGAGGTTATTCCTCTATCCTAGTCCTATTAGACCTCTCGGCGGCTTTTGATACCATCGACCATGGTATCCTATTGCGCCGACTGGGAGGGTTGGGGCTGGGAGGCACCGTTTTGCGGTGGTTCTCATCCTACCTCTCTGGTCGGTCACAATATGTGTTGACGGGAGGGCAGAGGTCGACCTCGAGGCCTCTCTTATGTGGGGTTCCTCAGGGGTCGGTCCTCTCGCCCCTCCTTTTCAACACATATATGAAGCCGCTGGGTGAGATCATCCGTGGTTTTGGGGTGGAGTACCACCTGTACGCTGATGACACCCAGCTGTACATATCCACCCCAAACCACCCCAACGATGCCGCCGAAGTGCTGTCCCAGTGTTTGGAGGCCGTACGGATCTGGATGGGTGGTAACAAACTCAAGCTCAACCCTGCCAAGACTGAGTGGCTGTGGTTTCCGGCACCCCGGTTCAGCCAGATTACTCCAACTCTGGCCATTGGGGGCGAAACACTGGCCCCCGTGGAGAGGGCGCGCAATTTGGGTGTCCTCCTGGATTCCCGGCTGTCCATGGAGGACCATGTGGCGGCCGTGGCCAGGGGGGCGTTTCATCAGGTACGCCTGATGCGCCAATTGCGCCCCTTACTGGACCGGGCTGCCCTTCGCACAGTCACTCAAGCTCTCGTGACGTCCCGACTCGACTACTGTAATGCTCTCTACATGGGGCTTCCCTTGAGGTGCACTCGAAAGCTACAGCTAGTCCAAAACGCAGCCGCACGGGTGATTATGGGAGCCACTAGATGCTCCCACATAACACCGATCCTGCGCGAGCTGCATTGGCTTCCTGTGGTTTTTCGAGTGCGCTTCAAGGTTTTGATAACTATCTTTAAAGCGCTCCATGGCTCGTTATATGCGAGACCGCGGGGCCTAGTTATATGCGAGACCGCCTCCTGCCCCATACATCCCTTAGACCGATACGCTCCCACAGAGAGGGCCTTCTCAGGGTGCCGTCGGCCGGACAATGCCGACTGGCGACACCCAGGGGAAGAGCCTTCTCTGTGGCGGGGCCAGCCCTCTGGAATGACCTACCCTCTGAATTACGTACCATCACCGACCTCCGCCTTTTCCGCCAATGTCTTAAGACATATTTGTTTCAACAAGCCGGCCTAGCCTAACCTCCCATGGGGACTTTTAGGTAGTTTTAAATTGGGTTTTAAAATGTGGTTTTAGCGCAGGATAGGATTATTGAATAGTTTTTTAAATTATATTTATTGTATTTTGTATGTTTTTAAATTTCCTGTGCGCCGCCCTGGGTCCTTTGTGGAGAAGAGCGGGATATAAATTTAAATAAATAAATAAAATAAATAAATACTATAAAGGGTTTCCCCATAATACCAACATCTATAAAGGGTTTCCCCATAATGTGAAGCTCATGGGGCTTCAGCAAGAGAACATCTCTTTCCAGGGGGGCTCCTACTTGGTGAAATTCCCCCAAGCAAGGATCTGTCCCTCCTTGTATTTTGGAGGGCAGTTAAAACTGTAGTATTCCTGCAGGCATTCGGCCCCAGCTGGTCCTGGTGCCTCTTCTAAATTTAATTTGAACTCTATTTGTTTGGACTTTGAGTTTTTAATTAGGTCTATCGTGTTTTTCACCATGCAAAGCCCTAGTTGATTGGGTGGGAAATGAATAGTTGAGAGTTATTACTGATGTGGGGCTTTTTTCTTTTCTTTTCTCCTGGTCCCCATCTCCACCCACCCTAGCCTTCGAGTGAGTGTGGATCCTTGCTGACTGCCCAGCCTTGCCTCTACAGTTTCCTTGTCAAGGAAGGGTCAAGATTTTGGCCCTTGTCTTTCATGTCCTAGGTCGGAGGGAGACAGAGGGAGTGGCCCAAGTCAGCCGGTTGGCTCTGTGCCTAAGGCAGAGGCCGCTGGGTTTCTCTGCCTCTGTGCAGGGGAGACAGCCAGCGCTGAAAGGCAACAGATGCTCCCGACAGATGCGGCAGGTCTTCCTTGCCGTCACTTACTTCAGCAGGATCGTCTTGGCGTCCATCTCGGCATTCTCATCGCCAGGAACATCAAACTTGTTTGTCAACGTGAGAGAAACCTCGGTTTTGGCAAGCATCTCTTTACTGGGATCGTTCACGTTGCCACATCCTTCTCCTGCAAGAGAAAGAGGCGTCTCCTTTCTGTACAATCCTCCACTAGTGAAACAGCAGAATATAAGAAGCATCTTTAAGATGGCAATAATGCAGCTCTATTGGAAGCAGTTCCCATAATGCAAATAGCGAAGGGCCTCCTATGTTTAGGGAGCTTTGTAACAGTCCAATGAAGAAATAAATACTCTTTAAACTCCATTATAGCATATTAGAAACATTGTATCTATGCAGTTAAAGGTAACTGGTAAAAGGAAACGTTGAATTTGAACCTAGAAAGGGTCTCAGAGCTGAATTAGCAGCTAATTGGCATTTGGGGAAGTTTATGGAGGAAAAAGGAAACAGCGGAAGTTTAAGTACTAAAGCCTTGGAAGATTCTTGTTTTTACATTTGAAGTTGAAGATACTAAAAATAATAAAAAGAACCGGGGGGGGGGGGGATTCCATTTCTCTTTCCTTTTGACAGCTTTTGACAATCAGTTGTTGGAGTGTATTGTGGATTGGAGAGCGCCACTTACTGGTGAGAAGGGAACACTACAACACCTAGTGAAAGAAGAAAGCAAGAGTGCAGCTATGGAATTTGACCTTGGCTACAGGAAAAGACACTTCGGAATTGTGAGAACTTTGAAGGTTTTTGTAATGTTGTTTGGCTTCAACTGTCTATAACTGTGGAAGAAAATAAATTCTTCAGTAAAAAAATCTGTTATAATGTACTTTGAGAACATAGTTTAGTTGCCAGAATTCATGTAACTCTACTGCACCTCAATAAATCTCACTAAATTAACATATATCAGAACTGCGCTTAAAAGAAATAGGATATCGAAGAACCTGACAGGGCTTTTGACTCAGTTTTCCCCCTCCTTTGTCATGTTTCAGTTTTCCTTTATCATCCTTCAGACATAACGTATTTTTTGGAGTATAAGATGCACCGCAATATAAGATGCAGATTTTGAAGAGGCAAATTTTAAAAAAAAGGTTTTGCACTCTGCAGACCTTCCGAAAACAGGCCCGTTTTTTGTCCAAAAAAGAGGGACTGCTTAGATTTTAGGAGGCTTATAGAGGGCTTCTTGGGGCTGGGGAGCCAAAAACGAGCAAAAACACCCAATGTTTTAAAAAAAATCTTATTGATTTGTGGTAAACCACTGTGTTGAAATTATGTGAGCATTATTGTTTTAACTTATTTATGGCTGCTATTTTCAACATTTAGAAAGTTTAATAATTAGGGAAGTTTACATTATCATTATTATTAAATACCCAACAATGAAAAATCACAACTGCCTATTCTTTAGCTGGTGTTGCCCTCCATAGGCATCGATTTCCTCCAAAGTATCTAGGACCGTGATGGCGAACCTATGACATACAGAGCCATTTGTCAGGGCATGTGAGGCATTGTCCTGTCAGCTCCAATGCGGATACGAGTGCTGGCCAGCTGACTTTGGCTTTCTTTTGAGGCCATTTTTTGCCCTCTGGAGGTTTCAGGGAAGCCTGAAGAGCGTGAAAAACCAGCCCTACGGGCAAACAGAAAGTTCAGGAATGGACTTCCAGTTTGGCTGTAGGGGCATTTTTTGCCCTCTGGAGCCTTCAGGAGGCTTCCCTGAAGGCTACAGAGGGCAAAAAACAGGCCAAGAGCAATAATACAATAATAATTCAATAGCAGAGTTGGAAGGGATCTTGGAGGTCATCTAATCCTGCCTAATCCCCTGCCTAGGCAGGAAGCCCTATACATTTCAGACAAATGACTATCCAACATCTTCTTAATGACTTACAATGTTGGGGCATTCACAACTTCTGGAGGCAAGCTGTTCCACTGATTAATTGTTCTAACTGTCAGGAAATGTCTCCTCAGTTCTAAGTTGCTTCTCTCCTTGATTAGTTTCCACCCATTGCTTCTTGTTCTGTCCTCAGGTGCCTCGGAGAATAGTTTGACTCCCTCTTCTTTGTGGCAACCCCTGAGATATTGGAAGGCTGCTATCCTGTCTCCCCTGGTCCTTCTTTTTATTAAACTAGACATACCCAGTTCCTGCAAACGTTCTTTATATGTTTTAGTCTCCAGCCCCTAATCATCTTTGTTGCTCTTCTCTGCACTGTTTCTAGAGTCTCCACATCTTTTCTACATAGTGGCGACCAAAACTGAATGCAGTATTCCAAGTGTGGCCTTACCAAGGCATTATAAAGTGGTATTAACACTTCACGTGATCTGTTTATGCAGCCTAGAACTGTGTTGGCTTTTTTGGCAGCTGCTGCACACTGCTGGCTCATATCTAAATGGTTGTCCACTAGTACTCCAAGATCCCTTTCACAGTTACTACTATTGTGCAAGGTACCACCTATACTGTACCTGTGCATTTCGTTTTTGTTGCCTAAATGTAGAACCTTACTCTTTTCACCATTGAATTTAATTTTATTAGATGTACCTGTGCATTTCGTGCACTATCTAATAAAATTAAATTCAATGGTGAAAAGAGTAAGGTTCTACATTTAGGCAACAAAAACGAAATGCACAGGTACAGTATAGGTGGTACCTTGCACAATAGTAGTAACTGTGAAAAGGATCTTGGAGTCCTAGTGGACCACAACTTAGATATGAGCCAGCAGTGTGCAGCAGCTGCCAAAAAAGCCAACACAGTTCTAGGCTACATAAACAGATCACGTGAAGTGTTAATACCACTTTATAATGCCTTGGTAAGAGTTCAAGTTTGTCAAGATTCTTCTGTATCTTAAACCTATCTTCTGGAGTGTTGGCTATTTCTGCCAGCTTGGTGTCATCTGCAAATTTGATGAGTTCCCCATTTATTCCCTCATCCAAATCATTGATGAAGATGGTTTCTTTTTTTTTGCAGTGATTTTTTATTTATTTTTGAAAAAACACAAATAAGGCAAACTTATTAAAAAAAACCCGATTTTTATTATGAAATACTGAAGAAAAGTGCAACGCCCCCACGTATATCTATACCAACACTAGTAGATCTGGATGGTTCAGAGCAAGATATTGAGATGGAGCAGAAACAATTTGGAAAAGAGATGGAAGAACATACTCAGTTGGATTCCCCTGGGCTTTTTTTAAGCCCTACTCCGGAGGAAATGTCGAAGACTGCTATAGGGGGATCTGTTGGAATGCCAATAGGTAAATCAGAGGAGCAATGTGAAGCCAGGTCTAGCACCAGACAAATTCAGAAACCGCAGAAGCAGAGGAGGTCTCAATCTCGGCGAGTTAAGAAAGACAAAAGGATTAAAGGACGAAGCAATTAATCAATCCAGATAAAAATATACAGATCTCTGCAATGCTGGTTCTCTTGGATGTGGAAACTTTTTCAGGGTTGAAAACTGGAACCGGAGCATTTGCAGTGGATCTGGTTGTTACCCTATCACGATCTTGGAACTTTATAATCCTGATGAAAAGTCACTCGGGGGTTACCTATGTAAAGGGTTTTTTTATTTATTTATGGGGGCAGCTGCTTAAACTGGTATTACAAACAGCTATGGATGGAATGGAAGGAGACCTGAAGAGTTGGACTTATGAACATTGACGCGGAAAGGATTAATATTATGTTAGTGTTCTGGGAAAAAACTTGGGTCGAACTTTGAAATTTTCTTGCAATTTACTGTATCCTTCCTGTGATAGGATCTGAAATTTTCCTATACCATTTCTGTTTCCTTTGTGAAGAGAGAAGTAACTTTGTTTTTTTCAAATATTAGAGTAATCTTTACATTTTTTTGTGTTGTTAAGTGGGCAATTAAGCAAATGGAGAGGGGAAAAATAGTAAACCTTTTGAATCAGGAAGGATGTAAACTTAAGCTAGGATATATGGTTTAAGTTTTATAAGTGTTAGGTTATATGACATGGTATTTAGATCTTAAGAATTATTTTCTATGTATTTTAATGTTCAACTAAAAGGGGGTGTTTATGTTGAGTTTGTTATAAGGTTTCTAATGGATTGATTATATACAGAATAAATATCAGATTAGGAAGTACTATGTAGCTTTTAGGTAAGAATGCTTTGATTGATAGGTGAATAGAGTAAATAATATTTGGGATGCTTGGAATTATTAGAGTGGTGTATAGCGGAAGTCAGGGGGGTGGGTTTGAATGGGAGGTGGGGGAGGGTTAGGGTGGAGGGCGGGGTAATATATATGTATGATTAATCTAGAGAGGGGAATAATGGGATACGCTTTTTTTTTTTAAAGAGAAATTTATATTATGTTTTTTATATCTTTAATTAACTTAGAAGATGGTGTTAATGGGATATTAATATACTAAGAGAAACTTATATTGTGTCTGTTGGGAGGCGAGGGGGTATAATATCTGAATGAGAAACTTATTTTAAGACGAGGTGAGGGGGGGTATAGTATTTGTATGTGATTTATATTACATGTCGGGGAGGGGTAAAAAGGGGGAAAATCTGTGTGAATAAAACTTTTTCAATTAAAAAAAAACCCATAAAAAGCCATCTTCCATTACAAATTACAAATCATGAAAATTGTATCAATTAATCACAAAATTCCATACATTTCTTCCATATCAAATTTTGCAATTATTATATCTCAACCTCAATTTAATTATCATTACATCCTTTTGTATGTAAAACAAAAGTATAGAATCACCTAATAGCCTCCATTTTCTATTCTCAACAAACATACATATATACATACAATAATATTCTAAAACCATCTAACTAATTAATCATCAATATATCAATTTTCATTATCAGCCAGTATCAATTATAATTATTCTGCTACTCCTAGAATAGCTCATAATTTCTATGTTAATAGCTCTTCAGTAATATCTAATAGTCTTGAATTTATTTATGTCTAATCTCACAAATACATGGAAAGATAAATTATATATCATTAAACTACAACATTATTGTTAATTAATCTTATTGTAAATCTATTAATTAACTAATAATCCTTCAATGATATTCTAAACACAATCTAACTAGTTATTAATCATCAAAGGATAACAGCTTTCCTTGTTAGCTATTGTCCTTCCAGTTGCAAGTTGGAATTATCTCTTTTGCCATTTGAAACCCCCATTTCTTTTTAGTCTTTTTAGTCTTCTTCTTTCCAAATTTTTTATACATTTTCTTCCGCACTCTATTATCCAATATGACTCTCCAATAATACCGCCGTCCAGTTCCTGTCTTTAGATGTTGGTTGCTTTTAAGTATCAGATGTACTTCTGGAGAGGTTTCTCCTCTTGGATTCATCTTCAGATCTCCCCCCCCCCTCTTTTTCTTAGTAACCACGCTGAGGCTCAGGTTCCTCAAATTCTCTTTTAAGAATTCCTTTCTCTTGCTGTTCCTGTTCCCGGCGGCGACAGACGAACCTTGGGGTTCGTCCGCCATTTTGTTCTTTTTTCTGCCCCTAACGGGGCGGGGCACCCCCTTTTTTTGGGGGGTCCCTCCGTAAAACTGGCTTGCCTGGGCTGGTTTATCCTGGCGGCGGCTAGGAAACGGCCCTTGTCTTCGGTTTAGGCGAAGGAAGACATGCTGCGGGGGGAGTTTCCCTTCGCCAATGGAGGACGGTAACGATCAGCAAAATTTAAAAAGAACTGAGCGTTCGGGTTGGAAGGCTCCCTGGGGCTTTGGCAGCGAGGTGAAGAGTGAGTGATTTACAATATTATTTATGCTGGCAGCCTGGATTGAAAGAACGTAGAGGGGGGTGTTTGTTGGTTAAACCCCCCCTCGGATTTAAAGCGGCGTTCTGAAATGGCTCCTTGTTGCAAGGAAGCGGATACTTTGTTTCCGGACTGCATTGAAATAAGCGAAAGTGATCTGCGGCTTATTTTCTTACAATGTATCTAAGTCTGGCTGGCTTGATACAATTTTTCTTGGGTTATTTTCTCCTCCTGGTTCCCAGGCGGGGCGGTGGAGGATGGTTCCCTTTGTTCCTGAATGACTATTTTTACCTTTGGAAAATTACCAACATCTTTTCGTGAAATGGACTCTCTCTCTCTACTAATGAAGAAATTTCTGGACTAATTGATTCCTTCCCTGAGTGCCTTCTCTGTTAAAGTTTTTGGTTGTGAAAAGTGTTTCTCTGCTGGGTCTTGAATTCTTTTACAACTTTCACCTGAACTGTTTTGCTCCTGATTTGCCTCAACGGCCCCACCCAAAAAACTCCATCTTAGTGACACTGACTTTAACAGCTTACCATGGCATCAAAATCAGAATTTGGCAGGATTGGAACAAAGAATGTCATCTTTGGAATCAGTGTTACAAGCTCTGGTGCAGGAAATTAAAGCTTTGAGAGCTGATAATAAAAGTTTTAAGGAGGACCTTCTGGAAACACGGAAGCAAGTGTTGGAGAATTCACAGAAGACTGAGGAGCTGGAAGGGGGGCTGGCTGGGGCAAAGGGAGAACTTAAAAATGTCAACATTGAAATTGCAGATTTGTCTGGTCATATGTCTAGGATGGATTTTGAAAGGATGTCATATTTTTTAAGATTTCAGAATGTTTCTGAAGAATCTAGTGAATACCTTCCTGATCTCATGAGCACAATTTTAGCAGACTATTTCCAGAAACCTAAAGATGAGATCAGGGGGGATATTGACCTAGTCTACAGAATAAATTCAGCATATGCCAGGATAAATGAAGTACCCAGAGAGATACATATTAAATTTGTTAGAAGGTCAACTAGAGAGGGAATTTTGAAGGCGCAGAGAGGGGGGCCGTTAATTTACCAACAAAAGGAAGTCACCATCTTGAGGCAGATCCCAAAAAAGATTAGGGAGGTGAGAAGGAAATTTTCCTTCTTATCCAAAAAATTGTATGACCACGGGATTTGGTTCAAGTGGGTGATGCCGGAAGGGATGTTGGTGTTCTGGGATGAAGGAAGAGTGAGGATTAAAACAGTTGCTGAGGCGGAAGCCTTTCTTAAAAAACATTCCTCTATCCTGGGGGAAGATCCAGGGGGGACGGAGGGGGCCACGGCCCCGCCCGCTGGGGGCCAGGGAGGAGAAAAAGAAGATACAATTGCCAAGAGACTTAGATCGAAAAAATAACTTTTTTTTTTAATTATTATTAATATTGCTTAACCTTATGTCTGGATGCTTGTACATGACTGCTAGCATAGAATGGAGAATGTTTGAATTTTGTACTTATTTTCACCTTGTAGTACTTTTGGAAAAATGTTTTTTTTAATGTTTTATTATGAAGCCCTAGAAGGGCCAATGATCCCGACGCGAAAGTTCTTAATATGTTTCTGTATCCCTTACCCTACCCTTTTTGAAAATTGTAAAAACCAATAAAACTTTTTCAATATAAAAAAAAAAGAATTCCTTTCTCTTCTTTCTCTTCATCTAAAATACATCTCTTTATCTTCCTGCTTTGGTTCTTTCTCTTTAATTTCTGGAATTTCCAGTTGGTCAGCTTGATATAATAGATTTCAGAATGTTTCTACAAATTTCCAGTTGGTCAGCTTGATATAATAGATTTCAGAATGTTTCTGAAGAATCTGGTCAGCTTGATATAATAGACATAAATTTGTCCAATGCGTTGTTTATTCTTCTAGTATTTTGTTTCACTAAGTTTAAAATTTCAGCCAGAGCTTTCTGGTTTTCTGGAGTGTTCTCTTCAAAGTATAAAGCCATGTTGACAACTCCAAAAGATAATAAAAGTTAGTCTTTGACTGCACCTGGTCTCTAGCCTGTTTTATTTTGGTATTTCCGGTTATCAGAAGGCAAATACTGTAGCCTTGAAATTCATAGGAGCCAAACAATGACCTCTAGTGGCAACAAATTTTAACTTTTCAATACACAATTTTCTTTGTTGTTAAAGGAAGGAAAAAGTAGAAAGTATACTTCTTGTTAAATTTTAAAAATACGCAGTAAATCTTCAAGGTTAATTATAGAAATAGTCCCAGATTCAAGATTTTAAGTAGCAAAAAATAAAAAGAGAAGAAATGAAACCAAAAATAATCCAATCACTTCCAAAGGGGAAAAAAAAGAGCCTTGCTCTAACGCTTCAATCCACAAGTTCAGAGAAAAAAAATATTTAAAAAAAGGAAACCTCTCAGTTCAAAGCCTATTAAATTACTTCCGCTGCTTACTTCATAGTTAAGGGCTTCAGTTACTAAAGAAAAAAAAAAGAAACCCTTTGAGCAAAATGTTTCAAAAAAAAGTTAGAATACCTTCCCGGTCAGTACTTTCACTTTAAGCTTCCTTCCTTCCTTCCATCTGAGCTTGCCAGCGCCTGTGTTCCCCGGGGTGTGTGTGCGTGTGTGTCGCCTTCCAGGAGCTTTTTGCCGCCTTCCAGGAGCTCTTCTCTTGGGTCAAAACAGGGGTTTGCGATACCCGTGACCAGCAAGGCTTCGTCTCCCTCATCACCGTCCCTCCAGGACGGCTTAGGTCACCTACGGACCAAGGGGTGGCAAAAGTTCAACGCGGGTCTCAGAGAGCTGAGAGACCTGCGTTGTGTCGGCGCGGCTACGCTCCGCCCTCTCATTGATGAAGATGTTGAAGAGTATTGGGCCTAAAACAGAGCCTTGGGGTACTCCACTGCATACTTCCCTCCATGTAGATGCAGTTCTGTTGAGGACTACACGTTGAGTGCAGTTGGTCAGCCAGTTACGAATCCATCTGGTGGTGATGCTGTCTAACCCACATTCTTCTACCTTATCTAGTAGTAGGTTATGGTCTACCTTGTCAAATGCCTTACTGAAGTTCAAGTAAACTATATCGACGGCATTCCTCTGGTCCACTAGTTTGGTCACTTTGTCAAAGAATGCAATAAGATTAGTCTGGCATGATCTGTTTTTGACAAACCCATGTTGGCTTTTGGCTATTATTTTGTTTGCTTCTAGGTGTTCACTAATTCGTTGCTTGATTATTTTTTCCAGAATCTTTCCTGGTATTGAGGTCAGGCTGATGGGTCTGTACTTTTCTGGATCTATCTTTTTTCCTTTTTTGAAGATCGGAACCACATCAGCTCTTTTCCAGTCCTCTGGCAGTTCCCCAGTGCTCCAGGATCTATGAAAGATATAGTTCAGTGGTTCTGAGATCTCGTCTGCCAGTTCCTTCAAAAGCCTGGGTGCAATCCATCCGGTCCTGGTGATTTGAACTCATCTAGAGTAGACAGGTGCTTATTTACTATTTTCTTCCCTATTTGAACATGTTCCTAATCTGATTTTTCTGGTGCTGTTTTTGATAGATTGGACTGTTTTATCCCTTTGTGTAAAGACAGATACAAAAAATGAATTAAATAGTTCTGCTTTCTCCCTGTTGTTTGTCATTTTCTTGCCACTTTCTCCCAGCAGTGGACCAATTGTTTCTTTAACATTTTTCTTGTGGAAGTGAATTCCAGTTTGGTTGTAAGCATTTTTCACCCTCTGCAGCCTTCAGGAAAGCCTCCTGAAGGCTCCGGAGGGTGAAAAACGGCCCTACGAGCAAAGCGGAAGTCCACTCCCGTACTTCTGGTTTGCTAATTTGGCCGGTTGTTCACCCTCCAGAGGGCCTCCAGGGGGGGCAGGGGGCAGAAAGCCTGAGGAGGGTGAAAAAAGAGTGCCAAAAGCCGGGGGTGGGTGGGGAGTGCTGGTCCTGTGCGCATGTGCACAGAGGGGGGAAGCATGTGCATGTGTGGCATGTCTGTGCACGACCCCCTGCGCTCCCCCCGCTTTTGGCACACCAGCCAAAAAAGGTTCGCCATCAATGACCTAGGATGTCATGATGTATTGGTATAGCACAGGGGTCTGCAAAGTTGGCTCTTTTAAGACTGGTGGACTTCAACTCCCAGAATTCCCCAGCCACCCATGCTGGCTGGGGAATTCTGGGAGTTGAAGTCCACCAGTCTTAAAAGAGCCAACTTTGCAGACCCCTGGTATAGCACATGGATGGATCCAAGCAGTGTGACATTTTGTAACAGATAGATGGAAATCTTGCCAACCAATGTGCAGATTTCCAAACTGCTGTCCAAGATTTTCAACCGCTTTTTCAACTCTATGTTCCCACCAATTTTTCACTGCATTTCTATGGATGTTCTAGTGAATCATTTTTATGTTTTGTTGGACAGCCAGCCAGATATTTAAACGGGATCTGGTATTTTAATCCACCCATCGGATCTGTCCCTGGCATAGACAGATGTTAGTGTTAAAGGTATTGTTGCAGGATGCAAGCTGTTCTAAGCAAAGCTGCCTTTTGCAATTGATTGATTTGTGATTTTGTCAATGCCAGTATTTAAGTGGTGCTCCAGATGGTTTGGGGTTGCATCTAAGGCTCCTATTGCTATTGTGGTGAGCCCTACCCTCTGGAATGGCCTACCTCCCGATCTCCGTTCCATCACAGACCTCCGCTTGTTTCGCCGGCACTTAAAAACTTACTATTTTCACCTGGCCGGCCTAGCATGATCTACTCCACACCCATTGTTTTTATAACAAATCAAAATTTTAATTTATGGGTTTTTAAATTTAAATTTATTTTAAGCAGGGTATTGATTTAATTTAGTTATTATTTAGTAATATTTTGTATTTATGTATATTTATTTTAAATCTCTGTTCGCCGCCCCGAGTCCCTTTGTGGTGAGATGGGTGCGGGTTACAAATGTGAATAAAATAAATAAAAATAAATAAATAAATTGGTAGTATCTTTTCTTTCTTCTGCTATAGTCACTGTATTTCTATTTGCAGATCTTTATATTTTGCTATTTCCTCCAGTCCTTTCTCTTCTCTTCTGCTGTCTCAAAGCACTGCCACATCCACTATCCAAACTTTTGTCTTTCATACTGACAATTGTTAAGTTTGGAGTGTTGTGTGGCAGGTTATTATTTATTTAAATGAATTGTCTGCCCAACTCCAGTGGTCTCTAGGCAGTGTACAAAAGTAGGGAAAACATAAAAGCAGCTAAAATATTGAATCACTCAGACAAGACAAAAATAATTTAATGTGGAGAAAACACAAAAGGTAAAGAAATAATAAACATCAACCCAGGCCTGGGACCAAAACCAGATTTTCAAAGCTTTCTAGAACCCCAGGAAAGTGGACCCTGTCCCTTATTTGAAGGGGGGGGGGGTGCTGTTTTGGAAGGTGGGGTGCAACAGAGAAAGCCCCTTCTGAGAACCCACAAGATGGCAGTGCTGAATGGAGGGGGCCTGACGTGCACCCATTCTGCTGGCTTATGCTAGGAGGGCAGAAACAGCTGGGGAGAAGCAGGTAAGCCCGTCTCAGGAGCCCTGGCCAAACTGGAAATTGGAAAAGCTCACCAATCAGGGATTCAATGGTAGAAACTTCGCCCAGGTCATCCAGAAGCTCGTGTATGGGATCATTGTGCTCTGGGGCAATTGCATCTTGATGATCCAGGAGCAGCTGATTTGGGTAGAAGAGAGAAAGCTTCTTTATATGGTTTTTCAAATCTTTGGGAAAAAATGACATTTTTGCACAGCACATGCGACCCGGCTGTTGGCAGAGCTTAAAGGCTTCAATGCTATCGGCACGCAGCACTAAAATCAATATGCAAGACTTACGGTGTGTGTATTGATGATTTCTCCAATGGAAATATAAATCACTGGTTTTGTGAGTGTCACTAAGTCAGAATATTCATCAACATTAAACTTCTCTTGCAGTTCTGGAACCTCACAAGCAGCCTGGAAAAAGCGCCTTTAAAGGAAAACAAAGTCAGTTCAATCTCATCCCAGCACTGTATTGTTATGGCTCAAGAGAGGCCTCTGCAAGGCGGGTGTTATCTCTTGTGCTGAGAGTGGAAACATCTGGTATGGTTTCCAGTGCTTCTGGCGTGTCTTTTTGGAGGACCTGTTCTGTCTGTTGAGACATTAGAAGAGATTCTAATTCTAATTCAATTCTATTCTATTCTCTTTGCGCCTGAGAGTTGCCACTGGGATCATGGCTTCTCAGTGCACATGGGTTTTTTTCATCTACAAGGAGAGTCTAGACAGATATTTCCTTTCTTGGCCCCGGGCAATGTTGCTCTGCTAATTAAACAAGCATCACCCAAAGTTGGATAGCCTTGCTAAGTTGATAAATAAATTAGCTAAAATATTTTTTTCTTATTCTTATTTTCTTGTAAATCTTTTTAGATTTAGAATTATTTAGCTAATTTTTAATGGACACTTCCTTTAACGACAACTTGACTTTTTCTTTTGCCATGGAAAACTCTGGCTGAGCTTCCACTTTAAATACAGAAAAGAGTCCAGAAAAGCTGAGATGCTTTTTCATCTGTGTCTTCCAAGATCAGCTGTCCAAACAAGTTGCTCTCTGCTGGCCTGCTGAGAATGGAGCCCACTGTTTGCCCACCAACACCAGGGACTTCAGAAGCACTGAAGCAGGCTCCAAGGTAGGTTTAATTTTTGCAAATGCTTGTAAATTACCTAAAACTCATTCACAACTACCAAGAGTTGTGACTGCCAGTGATCATTTATGCTCAGATTTCATTTTTCATCAATTCAATTTGTTTTTAAAATGGTTTATCTTCAAAGAGTGGTTGAGCTTCTGGGGCATTTCTTTTTATGAGTTCTAAATTATTGGGTGGCCTCTGAACTCTTGTGCCATGAGGGTCCAAATGCGGCCTCTGGTCCCACAGTCCTAAATTAATCCACGGAGATAGCATCCATATATATTCCCTCTTCAGTCAACTGTTGCACTCTGGTTTCTGGGGAAGCAGACACAAGTTGTCATTCCAGCCAGAATCCCCTTCAAGTCGGAATCCAATTCAGCTCTGAAAATGCCCTCTCAGTTGGCAAGCAGACTCAAGGGCCAGGATCCTAAGATCTATTTTGCAAGAAGAAACCCCAAATGCAGTTTGTAGGGTAGCACATTTAGTCTTACCCAGAGGAGACTGGCGGCGCTGCTGCACACTAAAGTGCATACAGAATGTGGACGGTATGCACATTTATTAATGTAAGTCCCTTGCAGTATCTGACAGCCAATTTATAAATCCGGTCAGCTAACAACGACCAGGCCACCTTAAATGTATCAACAACAAAAACCAGAACTTCACCCAAGACTGAACTCCCATTGTGTTCCCACCAGGTGCCTCAATTCCTACCTACTTCCTTCAGTGAGAGCCATGTCTGATGTTAGCCGTGTTTCTAGATTTCACAGACAAAATCTGATCTTGGTTGGGGCCCCTTGTTTGTTTCCAACAGTATCAAGCTCTTGTGTCTTTGACTAAAAGCTGGGCACTTAGAAATTGTAGAACAACCACCAACTGTGTGTGCATGCATGCATTACTGATTTCAAGATCTTATTAAATCTTCTTCCTAGGCAACCAAGTTACCAGTTTAATATTACTACACTACAGAGATCAACATTTTATGAAACAAGGGACATAAACTTAATAAAGATGGAAGAAAAAAATATGTGTTCTGTCAAATTGAACATTCCTCAATTGTACAAAATATCTACAAAACTCTGGGAAACAGTGAAAAATGGAGCAATGTTTATGTGCATTATTCTGTTTTAAATTAAGCACTGTAAAATATTTAATAACATGCATCTCCCAAACAGATTTTCTTTTGGTCCTGCTGATAATAAAAGCTGCAGTTCACATACCAAGAACAGCTTGAGGTATTTGTAGTGTCTGGGAACAGACAACTGGGGAGAATGGATGAAGAATGGAGATTCTCCTGCTCCAAGTCTTAGGGCATCCCTGAGCATCATCCACTTCCCTGTACAACTCACCCGTTGCTGAGAATTCCCTACCTGAATTTCTGATAGGACTGAGACAGGAATTCGTTGATGAGGGCCAGGTGGGCGTTGTCTCCCATAAACATCTTATTGGAGGCTGCGTGCTGCAACATTTTTGCAATGGAGCCCAAGTTCCGCCGTTGGTCTGTGGTCAACTGTCCTCCAGCTGAGAGGTCAATGATGTCAAAGGCATCTGGGGCCACAATGGCCGGGTTCATGTAGCGATAGTACAGAAGGTTGCCCACAATCTGGAAACAGAGAGAAGATGGCAGGTAGATTCCTTGCAGCCCTGGGATTTTCCAGAAGAGCCTTTCCTACTTGTCTTCCCCATACTAGGTTGCTTAATTGCACAGATAGGCAAGGGAGGCACCAGATCTTAGAAGAAAAAGAAAATTACAAACACTTGTGGCAGAGAGTCAACCGCACCTTTAAAGGTAATTAGACACAACTCAAGGAACGCCGTGGCTCAGTGGCTAAGATGCTGAGTTTGTCAATCAGAAAGGTTGGCAGTTTGGCAGTTTGAATCCCTAGCGCCGTGTAACTGAGCGAGCTCCTGTTACTTGTCCCAGCTTCTGCCGACCTAGCAGTTTGAAAGCATGTAAAAATGCAAGTAGAAAAATAGGAACCACCTTTGGTGGGAAGGGAACAGCATTCTATGCACCTTCAGTGTTGAGTCATGCTGGCCACATGACCACGGTGACGACTTCGGACTGGCTCTTCGGCTTTGAAATGGAGATGAGCACCGCCCCCTAGAGTTGGGAACGACTAGCACAGATGTGTGAGGGAAACCTTTCCCTTTCCCTTAGACACAACTTGGGAAATCTTTTTTCAGTTGCAGAGAAAGCAAAAGCAGGAACATGATCCCACTGCAACTGCAACTAAGCTCTACTCAGTCACAGTATCATCTAAATTTTGTGGAGGCCTTGGCACTCTCTGAACTGGGTTGTTTCTTTGCAGACCTTTCATTACCGAACTAGGTACCATCATCTGTGCTAGTAGGTAGCCGGGCTTGCTTTCAATTTATATTCTGGTGGCCTTCCCTGGTCAAAGCGGAAACTAACGGTTTTTTAAATTAGATTCTTAATTCATGTTTTAAGGGTGTCCAGGGAGGGGGGGGGGGCAAATTGAGACTAGGGTGGTGGGTGAGGGGGAAAACCCACCGGGGAGTGTCTCCAGGCCGACTAATGGCCCCGATGGGGAGGGCGTAGTGTCCAGAATTGGGGAGGGGGTGAGGGTCTGTTCAACAGAGGGCCACTCTATTAGGACTGTGTGTGGGAGGGGCAGGTATGGCGGGAGCCGAGGGCCATATCATTTAAGAGGAGGGTGCACCCGCTGCTTGCAAGCGGTGGCGTGCTCCGGCCGTCATGGCTCCTCTTGCGACCCAGGGGGGTTCAGGATCTCAGGGCCTGGGCCTTTGGCTGATGTTGTCTAACGCCAGGTCCATGGTTAATAAAGCCCCCCTCGTTTACGAGCTGGTTTTGGGGGGGGGACCTGGTGGGTATTACGAAGACCTGGTTGGGGCAAGAGGGGGGGGTGCCCCTCGTTGAAATGTGCCCATTTCATCAGCCACGAGCCCAGGGTCGGGGGGGGGGGGTGGCAGTTGTTATAAAGGAGGGTCTGGACCCGAGGGAGACCACTGTGCCACAGACAGCCGGTTGTGAGTCTCTATGTGTGAAGTGGGGTCATGGGAGGCAGCTGGGCTTGCTGATTGTGTACCTGGCTCCCCGCTACGTATCAACAGCCCTACCCGAGCTTCTCAATGTGATAGCCGAGACGGCGGTTGAGACCCCCAGGCTGTTAGTCATGGGGGATTTCAACCTGCCATCGATAGGTGAAGCATCTGAGACGGCACGGGAGTTCATGGCCTCCATGACGGCCATGGCCCTGACCCAGTTATTTCTTGACCCCACCCACACTGGAGGACACACACTGGACTTAATTTTTGCCTCTGGCCAGTGGGTGAGTGACCTTGGTTTAGGGGAAATAGTCGTTGAACCCCTGTCATGGTCAGATCACTCTCTCCTTCGGCTGAACTTTCCAACCGCTGCATCCCACCGCAGGGAAGCGGAACCGGAAGCGACGATGGTTCCGCCCCAGGCGCCTGATGGACCCTGAGAGGTTCCAGATGGAGCTTGGGCCAATACCTGAGACCCTGACCCGCGACTCGACTGAGGGCCTAGTGGCCGCTTGGAATAGTGCGGCCACGGGGGCCCTGGAACGGGTTGTGCCTTTGCAGCCTCTCACCCGATGCTAAACCACCTTGGCTCCCTGGTTTTCCGAGGAGCTGAGGGTGATGAAGCGTCAGAAGAGATGCCTAGAGAGCGGTTGGAGGGCCACCCGCTCCGTGTCTGACCGGACACTGGTAAGGTCTCATTTGAAGACCTACCTAGTGGCGATAGAAGCGGCGAAGCGTAACTACTCCGCTCTTACCTGCAGATAACCGCCCTGCCGCCGTTTAGGGTGACCCGCTCCCTTCTTCATCAGAGGGCGTGGGATGCCCCCTTGCAGGGTCGTGCGGAGGAATTTGGGTGTTATCTGCATGATAAAATCGATCAGATCCGGGACGGGTTGGCCTCCGACTGGCCTAGTTCAGACGGGTTGACGGAGGCAGATCTTGAGTCTGTCATCTGGGAAGAGTTCGATCCTGTGACACTTGAGGACATGGACAGGATGCTGGGGTGGCTGAACGCCACCACATGTTTATTGGACCCGTGTCCCTCCTGGTTGATACTGGCCTCCCGGGAGGTGACGCGAGGCTGGCTCCAGGGAATTGTCAATGCTTCTTTGAGTGAGGGGTTTCGACCAACACAAACAAGCTAACAGTAAGCAACAGCCCAAGGAAGACCCCCAAGACCATTTCCAGCAATACTGACAGGGCAAGCCTCTAATATGTAACACGAGAGCAAACCCCATTCCTTGCTAGCCCTGATGTTTAGTTTGGTAATGAAACATCTGCAGGAAAACAACCCAGCTCAGGGAGTACCAAGGACTGCACAGTTCAACTCTGGGCTACAAATATTCTCTTCTAGCCATTCCAATATTCTTTAGCCTTCATATCTTGGACATTCAGTGAATAATACTAGAGAAAGTTTCCAGATCTACCTATGTATTCTTCCTGATATATTTCACTCTTTTTCCTAAGGTTAGCTAGAAGTGAGGCAATGGCACAGAGCTCCTTAGAAAAGTTTGAGAGGCATGTAGAAATTTTAATCCTTATTAAACCAACACATCCAAAAATGCGCCAGGGTTAATTCAGGAGTGCAGCTGTCCTCTTTGTTGTGGCTTTCCCCCTTAATTTCTCAAGACAGAGGCAGCCAGAGCAAAAGGCCTAATTTCCCTGGGCAGTTTTCTCTGCTCACCTTCAGGGCTTTAGATGATGATGATCTGACAAGGAACAGTTGAGCTAAAGGAAGGAAGCATTTTGCTCGCTCTCCAGGGGCCCAGGCCCTTCTCCAGCAAGGGCAACAATAAGGGCCTGCCTGCTGAGCAGGGAGGGAGGAGGGCAAGGCTCCAGGGAAGCCCAGTCATTCTGAATCAGAAAGGGCGCCTTGGCTCTCTCACACAGCCCAGCACTGTCTGCCACACTACATCTCAGCTGCTGGTGGAACAGACTGGCCACTAGGAAGCTACTCCGTGGGGAGATCGCCTTCTGACCTGCATGTCAGAATCTCAAAAAAAGTTAATTCACCTGCAGAGAAAGCCTAGATTCGATGCCTCAGTGTGGGAAAGCAGAGAGCTAGAAAAGAGAAGAAAACAGCATTCAGTCTTTCATAGGAAGAGGCACAGAATCTTCTATCTTTCAAGAGAAGCTGCCAGGTATGAACTGCCACACAATCCCACCACTGCTTGCTCCAATTCAGGGCCTGCAAGGCTGGCCCCTTTCCTGTAGCGGAGAGCATTTGAGGAGGAGGAGGCCACCCGCTGGCTGTTTTAACAGCGTCTTACCTGACACTCTCTCTCTTTTAAGAAAAGAAGGAAGAGCTGGCCTAAGCTTTGGCCGACAGCCTATTCAGAGGAGAAGCCCAGCAGGAGGAGGCAGGCAGAAGCAGAAGCTGCAGAACGCCCCACCACCACCACCACCACCACCACGGTCAATGCAAGGGGACGCACACACCTGCCCCGCCCCGCTCATCTGGCTCCTCACCTTCAGAAGCTCATCCTCGCTGGCATCCGGAAACTTCTCGTGCAGCGAATCCTTCAAGACTTTGGCAATGAAGCGCATCCCATAACTGCAGGAGAGATGGGGTGGGGGGAGGGGGGGGAAGAGGGTGTTGGTGTTAAGGAGATGAAACCCAGAAAACTTTGCCATAGGAGCAATTTCTGGAACTCACGGGATTTTCTCCACAGAGCTGATGATAGCCAGCAAGAATTTGTCTGTGACGGTTCGCATGTTCTTGATGGAGGCGTCCAGGCGTGTCTTCACTTCTTCGTGGCTCAGTGCTTGCTCAGGTGTCACGTCATACGGCAGTTTACTGATAAAAAAGGAGGGAAAGGGCCATGGGCCAGCGTATTTGGAAGGCTGGTTCTGCCCTTCCCTGCCTCCAGAAATGGCAAAGGGCGGCAGAGTTGGGGGTGCAGCTGGTGCTCTGCTGCTCAAGCTATCTTAAGACTTGTGTTAGATTTCAGGCACAGAAGTACATCAAATGTGTCAGAATTTATTAACTTCAGAAATTTTTTTTAAAGAAAAGCTTAGAGTTTCAAATGTATTCAAAGTATATTCCCAGAAAAAAACAGTTTTGTACATACTGACTGCAACACACCTTTTCTATGGAAAAATGGTTAACTATGTTGTAGGATCTTTAGAGTAACTTTATCTTAAAATAAATATGACACAAAAAATACTTCAAATTGGGAACCACTGTTAGATTTCATTAGCCTTCTTAAATTAGAATAGTATGGACGGATTTTATTGTTCTGACTCATACTTTGCTGACTATGGTTTCTGATCATTATTCTTTGCTTAGAGCTCAGTAGTGACTTTGAAGTTTTAAAAATATAATAATAATAATAATCTTTATTGTCATTGTAAAAATTACAATGAAATTGGTTATAATTATATAATACATTCAGTTATGTACAACCAACTATTGATATACTGGGATACTAATTTCTATGATATTTGTAAACTTGTTTATCCATTTGTATCCTACTCTTTTATCATAGAAAGGTTTCTACACCTTTCCTGTTTTCATATTTTCTTTTAAAATGTCTAGTAAAAACAAAGAGAAATGCACGCCTTTGCGTTTTTCACCACCATAATCTGCCCCCTCATAAAGCTCTCCTTCCCCAGGGAACAGCAGCACTCCCCAGCAAGAGCTCCACACCTGGCTTCTCCAGTCTGGGATTCCATCTGGTTGACCCACGACTTGTAGATGTCCACTGGATCTGTTTTGATATTGAGGGACTTGTCCTCCATGATCTCCTTGACCACTGGGGCCAGGATCTGCCTCAAGGCATTCTGCCCACGAGCACCACGGTTGAAGCTCACCACCATCTTTATGACTGTGGGGTTTCCGGTCACGATCTCATGTAGCTGATCCACCTTTGATCTGGAAAAGGGCAAGAGCATCTTTGTTGGACCTCAGAAGCTTTCGAAAGTCACCCCGGAAGATGTGAGCCTCGTGCCAGCTGCTTCCCTTATGTGTTCTCATGAATGGCCTGAGGAACTTTGGGATAAGTGTTAGCCTTTGACCCCAACTTGTCTTAATGTTTCCATAAACTGATTGCTGCGTTATATCCTCTTGGTGTTGCTAACAGATCCACTCTGTGTTTATGGTTGATAAGATACCAGAACTCATTTTACCACCTCCTTTGCGCCACGCGACTGTTTCCTAAATAATTGCAACTCACGCCATCTGCATATCGTGCTGCCATTTCATGTTGGGACTCAAATGGACTGAGGAGTCCATTTAAATGGGCTTTCCTTGTGACTCCTGGGGACAGGAGGGGAGGGGGAGGTTTTCTGAAACAGCATTAGACCAGAGATTCTGCACATTTTTCACACAACTCCCTTTTTACATGTTGGAATCATCACTTTAGCTGTTTTCTGTCCACTGCAGGATGAAGGCTTCTTCTGCATGTTTCCAACCAATGCAGTCCTGAGCTTTCTTTTGCCAATTGGGCCGCCATATTTGCTCACCATCTTATTTTACGTCCCTTTTGTGGACGCTAGAGGTCTCTCCAAAGCAGGGAGGTTTTCACTTACTGAGTGGGTGACAGCAGTGAGCGGTACCAAAAATTCAGAAAAAGGCCTTTTATATTTTATATTCTAATATTTCAAACATTCACAAAATGTTAGAATACAAAACACAAAAGGCTTTGTTCTGGATTTTTGGTACCGTTTACTGCTATCTCCTATTTAGTAAGTTAAAACCTGCTTGGAGAGACCACTAGGAAACCTCAGGAGTGTAAGCTAGACTGGCGAGTCAAGAAAAGTATACAGCTAGTTCTCCATTTACGATTGTCATGGAGCCTGCCCATTACTGTCGAAAGTCAAGGTCTAATGATCTCCCCATCTCTGCTCTCCCAATGCCTTCATTAAACGAATGCATACGTCATTAAAGGACAGCATGGGGTGACTCAGGGTGGGGGAGATGGTGGGAAGCCTAGTCCAGGCACAGGCCCACGCACAAGGGCCTTCCCAAGACCTTCCCCAAACTCTGACACATCCACACTCTGCTTCCTGCCCTTACAGGGAACCTTCTGGATTGGCTCTTCTCGCTATGCTTTGCTCCCCCCGAGAAAGCATTGTGAGGAAAGAAAAACTGGCAAAATGTCTTCTTCTGGATTGTGCCATGTGGCCCAGCAATGGAGGACCATTTCCTGCCCAACATGCTGAGGTAAATGAGCAAGCAGTGAACAGGGAGGAGTATGTGGAACATGGAAGGGTAGCAAAACAGGGCCAGTGCCTGTGGGGAGCCAGCGAGGCAGAAAGGGGGTGAAATAGGCGAATGGGTTTCCTGCAGCATCTCAGCAAAGGACCACAGGGACCCTGCAGGTTTTGTAACTTTGAAACGATTCCCACGTAGCTTTTGGGGAAGTGCTGTAAATTTGAGCAGTCATTAAATGGCCTGAGGTACCTCGAGGATTACCTGTATCACCATGAACAAAAGGGGGAGATATTGTCCGTGTAGCCTGACTCAATAGAAGTCTCTACCTTCCACACCAGAGAGAAGCCCCCTTAGAGAACAAGGCACTCTGCCCCTGATGAATTTGGGGTCCTACGTGAATATAATTTTCTGGGCTGAATCTTGCTCTTTTGGGGTAGAGGTCTGCTCACCTTCTTTATGCTAGTAAAAGTCTATGCTCAGAGATATTTCTCAAATCAATTTAATTATTCAAATTGTGAGAATTCCATAATCAGGGCATAGCCATTTAAATCACCTGCCATCAAGCTGGAACTATACAATGATCTAAAACCTATAAGCTGCTTATGCTCTGCAGTTATACAAGAACTTAATGCTTTAAGATAGCTGTGGAACAATGCTCTCTCTCACACTCACACCATTCTAAAAAATTGTTGTAAGAGGAGTACTATCATCACACTTTAAGAAAAGCCACCCTCAAGAAGTAGAAGACCAAAGGCAATCTCTAAATTGGGGACCAAGATACAAGAAGCAGAGAAAAGTTAGTCCTTGTTAGCACCGGAGCTCTGCCTTCTGGACCAACAATTTAGCCTAACAGGAATGACGGCCTCAAATTGAGTAAGAGGGCAGTTCCAGCCCAGTGGCCTAGACAGGGAAATATAGCAGCTCTTTCCACATCTGACTATCATTGAGTACTTCATGCCAGAGTATAAATAGACGTAGTGCTAAATTAAAACCTCAAATCCACCTACTTGATCTCTTCCTGGAGTGCAGTCTTAAAGAGGCGCAGCAGTAGGTATTCTTCTCTTTGATTGGATGCATAGTTGTAGAGTGTGAAAATTACAGAATCCATGAACTTGGTAGATTTGTTCTGTGGCATTTGGAAAATCAATTTCGCCAGGTAGGTTGGGTTTGTCTGCAGGAAAACAGAAAGAAGACATGGGTGAGATGCGTTGGGAAGGAAGCAGCTCAATGAACTCCAAGGGGCCTCCTTTGTCTTACCTGTAGCAAATAGAAGAGATGCTGATAGGCTTCCAACTTTTCTCTCTTCTCCTTGCTCAGAGCCTTCAAGCCCCCCCTTTGCTTGTTCAGCATCATCATGTCAGATAACTGTTCTTTGTTCTTTTTAGTGAGCTTCTTACTGTGAGACACAACTTCCTGTAGAAGATCAGAGGATGGAACAATTCAAGACCTGACTGCTCTTTGAGATTGGATATTGCTTAACTGTGGAAAGTTCAGTATGCAAAATTCCTCCAAAGTTTAGGACACCCAGACACTGGGAATATGGCTCTAAGGAGGCAGAACAGAAAATTCTATCCATAAGCACTTCAAGACACTTAAAAAAATATATACTAACTGTCAACAAATAAAGTCCATCTTAGTTATACTTGTGTAAAAAAATGGCAATCTTACATGTTCTTCTGATCATTCTTTGGAGTATGTGTAGAGTACCTGCAATGTGATCTTATTTTTCACCAGCAATCCAATTTTGATATCCATGAGGTTGAGGTCATTCTCCAGCTGCTGATTGGAGCGAATCAGCGTCACAACCTCCTCACGCAACTTCATCCAGTCTAATTCCTCTTGAAAATCTTGATCACTTTGATCCAGCAAGTGAACAAACTTTCGGACGACAGCCATGGGGGGTTCTTCAGCACTTACTGTAGAATGAAAAGAGTGAAAAACGGTCCATCTGATATCTTGTTGCTGGAAAAGGCAAACCTTTATATATCTTGTTTCTGCAGATCCAGCAGCATCGCATAGCAGGCTGTGGACCATCCTCCAACACAGAGCATCCTCCTCCTCCTCCTCCTCCTCACACTATTCATTCCCTATGCTAATAAAAAGTAATGGAAGGGAAGAAAGGCAGTAACATCTTGCTAACCTTTGGAGCCACCTTTGTATTCTGTGGTTCAGAGAGAGGATAAGCAGTGAGTAGCCCATAGAACGTTTCTGCACAGCTCTATGGCCCTTCCCCAAACTCTAGCATTCTGAGACACCCCAGCTTTACCAACACCTATCTTTCTGCCCCCTTTGAGGCCCCCTTTGCTATATACCTCTGCATCCCTACTATACACATTTTTCTTCTATACTCATCCACCAGGGTTATTTGTGAGGATCTTGATTCCTTTTTTCCCGTGATTTTGCTCCAGATCATTAGCTTCTGCATACAACACCAGAAAACGTCACATTTCCAATTACAGAAACAATTTTAAGGTGGGGCCCAGGATATAATTCTAAGGGCATGCCTTCTGCAGTACTTACTTAGGGTTTTGTAGTCGTCACGAGCTTTATTAGCACGAATAAAGGCTTGAATTTTCACAATGTCATTGATCTAGGTAGAAAGCAGAGGGTAGAGAGTTTTCATCCTATTTCACTAATATTTCTAAGGCATCAATGCATTTGTATAGGCAAAATGACCCTTACATGATCCCGGAAGAATTGTAACCGATCTCTGTACCGTTTTCGGGCCTGATACATCCTAGTTATTGCTTGAATCTATGGAAATAGGAAAAAAAATCACCAGAATCAGGAAGAAGAACAGCAAAGCTCAGTAGCTATGGAAGAGTTTGTCACTTAACAGAATACCAGAATTGGAAAGGATCACGGAATCCAACTTGGGGGATTTGAATCTCCGGCAAAACAAGTACTAGAACACTGTGCCTCAATGCTAACTTTATTAAATATCTGTTTCCCTCTGGAAATATCTGCCTGTTAACTAAAATGTTTTAAATTGATACTTAAATTAGCCATGCCCTCCAGGATGACCTTTAAAAATTAAAAATTACAATTAAATTGCAGTGCTCACTTTACTTTTGCAAGTAACTATAAACATATTTATTTATATCTCCTATTTCTTAACCAACCTTCTTCCTCTTTTAATTTATGACTGCAATAATCTTGAACATTTAAACAACTATGAACACGTGGGGGCGGTGGGCGGGAATGGACAATGGATGCTGAATTTCTGCCTCCTCTGGACTATCACAGAGAATGGATTTAAAAAATAAAGATTATGACAGTTGAGAGATTATGAAACGTGAGTTTTTCCCTTGCTTTTCTCCTGAAGAGCGGACTGGATTCGATTTGGAATTGGACATTTGCTCAGAGGAGCTTTGAGCTTTGATTAAGAGACTGGAGAGGCCTTTGAAGGCAGAAGGGAGAGGGAGAGCCCTATGATGGAAGACTGAGGAAGAACTTGGAAAGAGTTTAAAGGAGTATAGCTGAGAAGATATTAGCTGATTTATGAGCGTATAGTGTGAAGGCCCTGTCACTCCCTTCTAGTAGTCGAAGTATCGAGGCCTGGAGAAGGTGGAAGAACTAAATATTTTTAAGACAGAGCCTTGATAAGGTGTGTGTAATAAAGTTAACTGCTGCCATTAGGTTTATTTAGTTTTATTAAATTGCATTTTCAGAGATAAGCTGATAAAGACAAGACAAAGGAGGAAGTGATACTTCTGGACTATAGACTGTAAAACTCTTAAAAGGTGAAAAGCTCTTTTTGGATGGATGGACGTCAAAACGTAGCAAAAGTGTGGAAAGTGTTTGGCAAAGACCCAAAGTAGGCCTTAGACCTTCAGAGTTGCACATGATTCGTCTAGAAAAGGATTTAGAAATGGAAGCAAGGAAAAAAATCGCCTGAGAAATCACTGACTCAATCAGACAAATTTGATATTCTCTTACAAGAGTTAAGAGAAATGGACTTCCGGTTCCAGCTTCCAGCGGCGACGGACGAGTCCTGGGACTCGTCTGCTGTTTTGTTCTTTTTTCTGCCCCTAACGGGGCGGGGTACCCCTTTTTTGGGGGGTCCCTCCATAAGGCTGGCTTGCCTGGGCTGGTTTATCCTGGCGGCGGCTGGGAAATGGCCCTTGTCTTCGGTCTAGGCGAGAGAAGACATGCTGCGGGGGTTTTTCCCTTCGCCAATGGAGGACGGCAACGCACAATGAATTTGGAGAGAGCTGAGTGTTCGGGTCGGAAGGCTTTCCGGGGCTTTGGCGGCGAGGTGGAGAGTGAGTGATTTTAACTTTATTTGTGCTGGCAGCCTGGACTGAAAGAACGTGGAGGGGGGTGTTTGTTTGTTAAACCCCCCCTCGGATTTAAAGCGGCGCTTAGAAATGGCTCCTCGTTGCGAGGAAGCGGACATTTCGCATCCGGATTGTTTTGAAGCAAGTGAAAGTGCTTCGCGGCTTGTTTTTATACAATGTATCTAAGTCCGGTTGGCTTGAAACAATTTTTCTTTTGCTACTTTCTCCTGCTGGCTTTCAGACTGGGCGGTGGAAGATGGCTGCCCTTTGTTCCTGAATGACTATTTTTACTTATGGAAAATTACCAACATCTCTTTGTGATTTGGACTCCCTCTCTCTACTAAATTTAATAAAATAAATAAAAATAATGAAGAAATTTCTGATTAATTGATTCCTTCCCTGGAGTGCCTTCTCTGCTATAATTATTGACTGTGAAAAGTGTTTTTCTTCTGGGTCCTACAACTCTTTACAACCCTGATTTGAACTGTCTTCTCCTGACTTGCTCCAGCGGCCCCACCCAAAAAACGCCATCTTAGTGGCACTGACTTATGGCATCAAAATCAGAATTGGCAGATTTGGAACAAAGAATGACATCAATGGAATCAGTGTTACAAGCTTTGGTGCAGGAAATTAAAGCTTTGAGAGAAGATCATAGCAGCTTCAAGAAGGAACTTTTGGAAACACGGAAACAACTGCTGAACACACAGAAGACTGAGGAGCTGGAAGGGGGGCTGGCTGGGGCAAAGGGAGAGCTTAAAAATGTTAACAGTGAGGTTGGAGAACTGACTGGGCATATGTCTAGGATGGATTTTGAAAGGATGTCATATTTTTTAAGATTTCAGAACATTTCTGAAGAACCTGGTGAATGTCTTCCTGAACTCATGAGTACAATTTTAGCAGACTATTTACATAAACCTAAAGATGAGATCAGGGGGGACATTGACCTAGTCTACAGAATAAACTCGACATATGCCAGGATAAATGAAGTACCCAGAGAGATACATATTAAATTTGTTAGAAGGTCAACCAGAGAGGGAATTTTGAAGGCGCAGAGAGGGGGGCCCCTACTTTACCAACAAAAGGAAGTCGCCATCTTGAAGCAGATCCCAAAAAAGATTAGAGAGATGAGAAGGAGGTATTCCTTCTTATCCAAAAAATTGTTTGACCACGGGATTTGGTTCAAGTGGGCGATGCCGGAAGGGATGTTGGTGTTCTGGGAAGGAGGGAGAGTTAGGATTAAAACAGTTGTTGAGGCAGAAGCCTTTCTTAAAAAACATTCCTCTGTCCTGGGGGAAGATTCAGGGGGGGCAGTGGGAGCCACGGCCCTGCCCGCTGGGGGCCAGGAAGGAGAAAAAGAAAATACAATTGCCAAGAGACTTAGATCAAAAAAATAATTTTGCTTTTTTATTAACATAGTATAACCTTTTTATCTGGATGTTTGTACACGACTGCCAGCATAGAATTGAGAATTTAGGATGAATGCACTTATTTTCACCACGTAGTATTTTTGAAAAATGTTTTTTTTAATGTTTTATTATGAAGCCCTGGAAGGGCCAATGATCCCGATGCGAAAGTTCTCAAAATGTTTCTGTATCCCTTACCCTATCCTTTTGGAAAATTGTAAAAACTCAATAAAACTTTTTCAATATAAAAAAAAAGAGAAGAGAAATGAATGAAGAAAAATATAAAGGAAGATTTGAAACAAATAAATGATAAAATGGACAGTATGGATGTAAGAATAACAGATTTGGTGAAACAATGTCAGGATATGACACAAAATATTATAGAAGTGAAGACTCAGATTGGAGAACATGATAGGGTGTTAAAAAGTCAAATGACTATGATGCGTCAGGTGAAAAAGGATTTGATCAAGAAACAGGACCATCAGCGCCGCTCAAATGTACGTTGATGTAATACATAGTGTTGGCCCAAAAAGGTTGGGAAGAAAATGGCTGAGACACATTGTGATAAGATTCTGGTCTTATGCAAAAAAAGAACAATTGATGCATAAATTGTAAATTGTGGCATTGATAGTGTTTGGGGGTCGTCAGATACAGGTTTTCCCAGATTTAAGTAGTGAGACTTTACAATAGAGGAGAGAGATGGGTCAAGTGTATCAATAACTGAAGAAAAATAATATTAATTATAGCTGGGGTTATCCAGTTTTTTTGAGATTTCCATATGGAGGAAGATTTTATAGAGTTGAAACAAATGAGGAGGCGATGGAGAAATTAAGGGAGCTTGGAATCATCAATAAAGAAGACTTCATGGACTTCCGGTTCCGGCTCCAGCGGCGACGGGCGAGCCTAGCGCTCGCTCGCCGTTTTGTTGCTTTTTCTGCCCCCCCACGGGGGCGAGACGCCCCGTTTTTTCGGGGGTCTCCCGTAGGGCCGGCTTGCCTGGGTTGCTCCCCCCACGGCAGTGGGGCAGCGACCCTTGTCTTCGGCTCAGGTGAAGGAGGACATGCTGCGGGGGGATTTCCCTTCGCCAAAGGCAGACGGCACCATTCGTTAACATGGAGAGAGAGGATCGCCTGGGTCGGAAGGCTGCCTGGGGCTTTGACTACGAAGGGGAGAGTGAGTGATTTAAAACTTTTTTTTTTCTGCTGTCAGCCTGGCTGAAAGGACTTGGAGGGGGGGTGTTTGCTTGTAAAAACCCCCCTCGGATTTAAGCGGCGCTTGAAAATGGCTCCTCGCTGCGAGGAAGCGGATATTTTCAATCCGGACTGTTTGTACAAGGGAAAGTGATTTGCGGCTTGATTTGCAACAGAGTTTCTAGGTCTGGCTGAAACAATTTCTTTAACCACTCTCCCCTTTGGACTTTGAGCTTGGACGGCGGAAGATGGCTTCTCTTTGTCCCTGAGTGACTATTTTACTTATGGAAAATTTCCAGCGTCTCTTTGTGACTTGGACTTCCTCTGGTTACTAAAGTAAAAAAAATTTTTTTGGATTTGGGATTTCTTTTCTGGAGTGCCTTCGTTATTATACTTATTGATTTGGAAAATTGTTTCTCTCTTGGTTCCTGAACTTTACAACTTTGAACTGAACTTTTGGCTCCTGATCTGCCTTAACAGCTCCACCCTAAAAACGCCATTTTAGTGGCACCAACTTTTACAGCTAATCATGGCACAAGAATCTGCACTGGCAAGCTTAGAACTAAGGATGGCTTCTCTTGAATCGGTTATACAAACTTTGGTACAAGAAATCAAGGCTCAGAGGGCAGAAAATATCAACTTTAAAAAGGAGTTATTGGATACGCGGAAGCAAGTGCTGGAGAACACACAGAAGAATGAAGAATTGGAGGGGGGGCTGGAGGGGGCTAAGGGAGAGATTAAAAATGTCACAAATGAGGTTGTGGAAATAAATGGGCATGTGTCTAGGATGGATATGGAAAGGATGACATATTTTTTGAGATTTCAGAATGTTTCTGAGGAATCTGGTGAATGTCTCCCTGATCTCATGAGCACAATTTTAGCAGACTATTTACAGAAACCCAAGGATGAGATTAGGGGGGACATTGACCTAGCCTATAGAATAAATTCTGCATATGCCAGGATAAATGAAGTACCTAGAGAGATACATGTTAAATTTGTTAGAAGGTTGACCAGAGAGGAAATCCTGAAAGTGCAAAGGGGGGGTCCGTTAATTTACCAACAAAAGGAGGTTACCATCTTGAAGCAGATCCCTAGAAAGATTAGAGAATCGAGAAGGAAATTTTCCTTCTTGTCCAAAAAGTTGTTTGATCACGGGATCTGGTTCAAGTGGGTGACGCCCGAAGGGATGCTGGTGTTCTGGGAAGGAGGAAGAGTGAGGATTAAAACAGTTGCTGAGGCGGAAGCCTTTCTTAAAAAACACTCCTCTGCCCTGGGGGAAGATTCAGGGGGGACGGAGGGAGCCACGGCCCCGCCCGCTGGGGGCCCGGAGGGTGAGATAGAAGACCCAATAGCCAAGAGACTTAGATCAAAAAAATAACTTTGCTTTGATTTTTGAGTAATATTGTATAACATGTGTATCGGGATTTTTGTAAATGACTGACAGCATAGAATTGAGAACTTAGAAACATGTACTTGTTTTCACTTTGTAGTGTTATGAACAATGTTTTGTTATTGATTTATATTGAAGTTCCAGAAGGGCCGACGACTTTGACGTGAATGCTCTCAAAAATTTTTCTGTATCCCTTACCCCACCCTATTGAAAAACTGTAAAACCAATAAAACTTTTTCAATATAAAAAAAATAAAAATAAAGAAGACTTCATGGAGCAAATCCAGAAAATGAATGAGATGTCAAAATTCTCAAGAAGGGAGATGGAAGGGAGATCTCTTTTGTCTGGCCGGCCTAGGATAGTCTCTCTGTCTTTGGGGTATTATTATTATTGTATTAATTATTGGGAATGCTATTTTAGTTTAGTTAGTTTTATGGGGTATTTTAGCACAGGCTCAGGTTTAATTTGTTGTTTTTTTTAAAAAATGTCTGTATTTATTTATTGTCTTTTATTCTTCCTGTGCACCGCCCCGAGTCCCTATGGGGAGAGGGAGCGGTTTATAAGTATTAAATTATTATTATTATTAAGAAGAAAGATGATCTACGGGCGAAAGGGAGGCTGGACGAAGCAACAGGAGTTACAAGTTCGCTGTAGGAATAGTATATAAATATTTTTATATTAAGGGATATGTGTTATAACATATGTTTGGGTGTAGAAATAGAGTAAAGATGGTTAAGGGATGTGTATGGATGGCTCCTCTTCTCTCCCTTGGAGGCCCTATGTGGCAAAGAGGAGGAAGATTTCCTGAAGAAGAAAAGGGGGACATTATATATGTTTATGGGTGGGTAAGAGGTTGTTTACGTTTTGGGGTAATATATATACTTATTATAAATGCAACATAGATATTGTATTTTTACAAGAAACACACCAAAAGAAAGAAGGGGTGATTGAATTTATACTGGGCTGATGTGTATGATAAGGCATTTGAAAACCCCACAGAAGCTACTCTGAAGCTTTAACTCTTGGGTTTATCTGAAGAGACTGAGACATTCTGTTCTACAACATGGCCAGAGTTACCTTCACTGCTTCTCCTGTGTGAGTCTGCAGATACTTCAAACGATCTTGATATGCTTTGCGCTGCTTGTAGCCACGCCACTGAGACTAAAACAGAAGAAAGTGTTAGAGTTCCCAGATGCCACGGATGATCTAGCATGAATCCCTCCCATCAGTGACCTGCTGGACTGATCCACAATTTGTGTCCTCCAACTAAACCAGCTGAGTGTTCATCCTCTCATCCCATCTGCTGTCCTTCTTAATAGTCAGGCCAACCCAAGACAAGGCTAATGAGCTATCCTGGCTCTGTTCAAGACAGACATAAGAAATACTGTTTTAAAAAAATAGCATTCAAAGTTTCTGGGTGGGGAAAATGGTAATTTGATGTGCTTCAGATGATCGGAAAAAACTCTGAGGTGGAGACTGGTGATAGGTCAGTGAGCCCAGATCAGCTTCTCTGATGAAGGAGAATTGAAGGATTGCCACATTTAGTCCAGAGGGCTGCTCCCTGTAAGGAAATCACAGGAGAGAACCCGTGGGCAACTGTAGATGTTTAGGCAGAAGCCAAAGGAGAAATATCAAGCTCTTATCCTATAGGCAGAGCCTCTATGATGGACACTTGGCTCAATCTGCGTTCCACTTTTTGAAGCACATTTGGATGCAAATACTCTGACAGCTACAGAGACCTTCCTTCCAAACACCAGAATAACTACCGTAGATCTCATCAGTTAGTGAAATTATCAACAGAGACTTGATTACACTTGAAGGGAAAATGGAAGAGATTTTTGTAACTTTGAAGAAGAAATGAATATGTAACCCAAATCTCTGGAGAAGTTAAATTAAGGAAAAAGTAGACATTTTAGACTTTGAGATAGAAATATTAAGAGGTGGGGAAAATACTTAGATAAAGATCAGTCGTTCTCAGTGCGCTGCTTAGAGAATCCAAGGAATGGGTAAATTTTGGTCTGCTTGCCTCGAGACTGAATTAAATAAAATTTGGCCATGCCTCCTTTTTCACTCGGCTGGTCAGTTTTTTCAATGGAAGGCATGGCCGTTTCGAGAAGGAAAGCACCTAAAATGCCCACTAACCTCGAAACCTCCCAGCCCCAATGACCTTGGACAGAATCGTAAAGGGTTCGTGGTTGGATTCTCACGCAGCGCACTGAGAATGACCATTCAGGTAAGTACAACGGTCTTTCTCCAGTGCGCTGCTTAGAGAATCTAAGGAATGGGATATGCCTAAGCATACTACCTTAAGGGCGGGTAAATGTCTGATCCAGGGAGCTGGAGTCCGAGTGAACCGCTTGCAGCACCTGACATCCGAAGGCTGCTTCAGCTGAAGCGTAATCATCCAACTTGTAATGCTTAATGAAGGACGATGGAGGTGACCAAGTCTCTGCCCTACAAATTTCCTTGACCAATGCTTGCATGGCCCAAGCCATGGTTGTGGCCGCACTGTGCGTCGAGTGGGCTGTGATGTGACATGGCGGCGGGCGCCCCTGCACTTCATACGCCTTGGTGATACAGGCTTTCAACCATCTTCCAATGGTGGTGGGCGATACTTTTTGACTCATAGAGCCGAGAAGAAAAGCAATAAATAGCACCTCCGACCACCAGAATAACGCCATATGCTTGATATAGAGCCGCAGGGCTTGCTGAACGTTGAGATGATGCCACTTCTGCTTGTGAGGGTGTTGCAGTCGAAGACAGAAGTCCAGTAACACAAGTTCTTGGGCTCTATGGAACCCGGAGTTGACCTTCGTAAGGAAGGACGGGTCAAGCCAGAGGATTACTCTGCTAGGGTGGAATGTGCAGAGGTCGCTCCAAACCGACAGAGCCGCCAATTCCGAGATCCTGAGAGCCAAAGTAATGGCCACAAGAAAGGCCACCTTCAGGCGGAGGCTGATGGAATGGATGGGCTCGAAAGATGCAGAAGTCAAGGCCTCGAGCAAAATGGGGAGTTCCCAAGAAGGGCAACGATGCACCGTCGGGGGCCTGAGGTTGGAAGCACCCCTGAGAAAGGTACAAATCCTGGGATGGTGTGCCAGAGAATGTCCCACACCTCCGTGTCGAACCGTGGAAAGCGCTGGTGTCTGTCTCTGTAAGGTGTTTGGAGCCAGTCCCCTGTCCAGACCGTCCTGGAGGAATTCTAGGACTTGAGGGAGTGAAGCTGATCTTGGGGTAACTCCCAGGGGGTGGCACCACCTGCAGAAGGCTGACCACGTCGCATTGTACATCTGCGTAGTGGATGGGCGCCTAGCCACTTGGATCCCTTTCCTAAGGGATTCTCCAGGGCCTCTCCACCAATAGGGATCAGAGGTTGGCAAATCAGGGCCACCGAGGCTAATGTTGGGCAATCAATATTACCTCTGCCCCCTCCCGCAGAATCTTCTGCATGATCCTGGGAATCAATGGCAAGGATAGGAAGACGTAAAGGAGCACCCCCCCCCGGGGGCCAGGGGAAGCAGGGGGCGTCCACTTCCTCCGCGTCCTGCGATGGGTATCGGGAATAAAACCTTGGGAGCTGAGCATTGAGAGGAATGCTGAATAGGTCGATCTCCAGGCGGCCGAAGCGGTTCACAATCTCCCTGCAGCTGCCATTCCTCATTGTCCACCTCGGCCCAGCTGAGCCGGTCGGCCCTGACATTGTCCACCCCCGCTATATGCTCCGCAGTTATCAAGAGCGGGTTTCTTTCATCCCAAAGCTCCAGTCTTTTGGCCTCAGCTGTCTCATTAGCTTGCACGTCTGGGTTTTCTTCATCCAATTTTATAGGATCAAAGTTGACGGATGTGCCATTAGCCTCTGCCTATAGAGCTTTGGCCCTTACTAGTTTCTCCATAGTTTCCCGCTGGTGCTGAAGTAAGTCAAACTCAGCCTGAGCTTTGGCGTTATGTAGGTTCGTGGCGGCTTCTGCAGCCGCCACCTCTTCCTCCAGCAGCCTCTTTCCTTGCTACCTCTAGTCCTAACTTGGCTGTCTCAGCTTCCATTGTGCTTCTGCAACTCTAGATACCCGTGATCTTTGGCTGTAACGGGAAGATTGCTGCGAGATGCTGGTGCCTGCTCGGGTTCGGGCTGGTTTTGGATAGAAGGATGAGGCCTTTTTGGAGATGTGAGAGGAAGTTGCATGCGCCTGCTGAAATGTTGTATATGAACAATGAGACACTTCGAAGTGGGACTTCTGTCCGGTGCAGTCTCCCTCTTCAGACTGGTTGGATAGTCTTTGCTACTTGATATTTCTTGTTACGTTCTTTGTTTAACGTCTGAATGCGCAGCATTTCCTTCTGAAGTTCTTCATCATCCTTTAGTTGTGTCGTTTAGGCGGTCTCCATAAGGTGTCCATTGCATGAAGAATTCATCCATGTCTGGGTCAGGGATTGGGTTACCTTAGCAAGAAGACGGATCTTGACAATTGAAGGTCATGACCTATCTCAAGGTTGGCACTCATTTTTATGGCCCAAAAAAGATAGGCAACCTAAAAGCTTTTTCATCCACCACATTAGGGGAACTCTGTACAAGACCTGGGGGAAAAAATCAAACAGCAGTTGTAGACCCAAATCCCAAGGTGGTTAGCCCCAATTGAAGCAGTAACCTATCCGACTGTCCATAATCCAAGGAGAAACTGAGGGACCTGATGGATGAAGCGAGTAATATTAGGACACAGGTCGATCTACAAACTAGGGAGTGGAAGGTGGACTGGTGGTCATATGCCCAGGCGCAATCTCAATTTAATAAAGACAAACAGGAATTTGGGATATACCCAACAAACCAAGATATAGATAAAATTCTTCGGGGAACACCAACAAAAATCATTTCTAAGGCCTACAATCTGCTGCTGCAGGGACACGTTGGAATGGAAATAATCAAAGATGCCATGATTGCCTGGGGGAGGAATATTCATTCAGAGGAATGGCAAATGATCTGGATTTCTCATTTAAAGAAAACTTATATAAAATGTTATACAGGTGATATCTAGCACCTGCCCGAATTGCAAACATGTTTCCGAATTCCTCAGACAGTTGTTGGAAGTGCAAGACGGCCAGCGGTACGTTCTTTCACCAATGGTGGACCTGCCCAATAATTATTCATCTTTGGAAAGAAATACAAATTTGGCTTTTGGAAATAGCAGGCATGAACTTTCCACTCAAACCCGACCTTTATCTGCTAGGCATTATATCAAACAAAATTAAAAATCAAGATTGGTATCTTTTCTCTCATATAGTAACAGCGACCAGGATGGCCATTGTACAATACTAGAAAGATACCAACTTACCGCCAGATCAGTTAATTATAGCAAAAAAATTTAACTGCACAGAATCTGATCAATTAACGTACATTCTAAAAGATAGGCAAGACTCGATTTTCTTTAAAAGCTGGAATAGATGGTACTCATGGTATAGTAGGCGGCTAATGGATACCAAGGGAACTAACTAGACAGATTACTTTAGGAACTAATGTAAGGAATAAACAAGATAAGATTATGATAAATTTGAGATAGAAATCTTTGTATAGTTACAAGCAATAATTGATAAGTTAGACTGGGATGAACTTAATTTTCAACTTAGGGGACCAGATATTTCCCTGGTAGGTTTATGTATGTTTCCCCAGCTACGCTTACCCCATTTTTGTTGATTGTGTGGTTTTATGTTGTAAATACTAATAAAGATTTAATTAAAAAATAAATAAATTTGTCCATGTCCTCATCCGCTGAGCAGAGGTGTTCGGGTGGTAGATCATCGAGTTTGTCGCAGAGATGCTGCAACTTCTTCCAGCAAATCTCATGCTTTTGATAAAACCTGTCCCAATCCTGCAAGAGGTTTGTCTGTTTAATCTGTGTAGGCTTTCTATGCTGTCTTAGATCATAGGCTATCTGAGGTGCTTCCGCATTTTCTGATAGTTGGACATCCAATTCTGAGTTTGTGGTGGGTTCAGGCATGGGGACCCTTTTGCCATGGTTAGAAGTATGCTATGATTCTATAACTAGGATTTCTTGAATGTATTATGAATTTTTTGAGTAGATGCAGCCGCAGTTCACTGGTCAGCAACTAGAGTGCATTGCAGGGCTTTGTAGATGCAGGTACAGTTCACAGATTGGCCACTAGGGTGTGATGCAATGCTTTGTAGATGCAGGCGCGGATCACTTGTCAGCCACTAGGGTGCGTTACAAGGCTTTGTAGATGCAGGTGCAGTTCCCAAGTCAGCCACTAGGGTGTGATGCAAGTGTTGGCCTGAAATACTGGATTGCAGTTTGTAGAGGACCCACTAGAGAGCGGTGCTTGTGCCTACTGTTTGGAGTGATTGGTAATGGCGCTTTCCTTGGTGTTAAAGGATGGACAGCTGAGTCAATCTTGAGCCAGTGAGATTTGAACTGCCAAGCTCCAGCTAGCAGTCAGCTGAAGTAGCCTGCAGTACTGCATTCTAACCACTGTGCCATCTCGGCTCTAGTTGCCAAGGCTATTCTGCTGGTTAGGTTTGTCAAGCTGACTTTCCAGTTTGGAATTCCTGAAGGTCTTTACCCGAACTCGGAACCCGTCTTGGACCTGGATAGCTTGGTACCTTCTAAAGGGGTTGTGGATTTCCCCAAATGATTCATAAACAATAGTAACCAATCAACAAGAACCTGACAATCTCTTCAGCTGAACTGCATCTGCCTTTTGGCTTTGGCTGCCGGAAAGCTTTGCACACACAAAGTACGCTGATGTTGGGATGGTTGGGGCCTCTTTATTGCTCCTCATTGTCAGGACAACTTATCAATAAGGTTCAAAGGATTTGAGAGGTCGGTTCTGGGCTAATTGACCTCTTTCTCATTCAAGTTTCATTTCCATGGAGATCTTTCCATGAGGCTTTTACAACCACTTAAGGAGTAAGACTTGGAATCTGTTTTGATTCTTTTTCTTTGTTAGGCCACGTGTGTTTGGCCTTAACAACAGAAGATTACATAGGTTGGGAAGGGGTGGGATTGCTTTATCATGCGATTCCTGGGTCCCATCCCCTGGAGCTCAGTTAGATAGAAGCAAGGTAGATCTTGATCTCAAAAAAGGAAAGAGAGGAAACATGCTTTTTAACTTTGCAGACTCTGCTTTCTCAGTGTATCAGAGAAGAAACAAGAGTCCAGCACATTCTTCCACAAACAAAAACATTTATATCCCTTTGTTCTTCCCACTGCTGCATATCAATTATTCCGTTTGCATCTATTTAACCATACAACCAATTTCTTATTCATATTTTAGGTTTTTTAGTAAAATGAGCTGTAGATGTTCTGAATATTGTTTTATTAGCTTTTCAGATTCAACAAATCCCTGAAACAAAAGCAGGCACTTCAAAGCAGACTGAATCAGCTAGATTGTAGACGCTGTGTTCCACATGCACCTCTTGGCACCTTTTTAACACATTTTCTTAATCACAACAGAGTCCTTCATCTGATAACTAGCCTTTTTCACTGAAACGGGACATTTCTCTTTGCTGGGGGGGGGGGGGGGGGGGAGGAGATCCCAGCAGCTGTTCTCGGTTAGAATGCAAAAAGAGTTTGGGATTCAACTTCAATGTCTCTTTTACTCGAGGGGAGCTCAAATAACATCATCTTTTTACTGTTCTGCCTCGGGTGGTTGCCCCACCCCCACGCCTGCAGAGGTAGAAGGGATCCTCCTGTGTGATCGCATCAGGCTCCAGTCCAGGGGAAGCCTTCTTGCTATTGGTCTTATGGCAGATGCGCCCTAGGGCTTTATGCCTCTGCCTTTCATTTTTAGTGGCAGATTTGGGAGGCTTGGAGCTGGAGCTTGCCTCTTTAGCCGTCCTGGAGGTGGTGTGCTTCATTTTGCTCTTTGTCTTGCCGCCCCCACCCTTGGATGGACCTTCAGGGGTAAGGTCTAACCTGATTGGGGGCTCTTCTGCTGGCTGTAGAAGCAACGACTTGATTCCTGCCTGTGTCCTCCGAGCTGCAGGCAGCCACCATCTTGGGTCACGTGGGTCTCTGCCCCCCTTCTTTTCAAAATGGCACTGCGCAGCAAATACCAACAGCCCTGCCAGTCAAGGCTTTGAAAAGTGGCTTGTGCTACTAAGAGCTGCCACACTCTCTCCTGCAGCCTCCTGCTGTTATCAGCGGCTTGCCCCTCCTCCAGCTGCTTTGCTTTCTCTTCCTTAAAGGGGAAGACTTTCCTTAAAGGGGAAGCCTCAGCAGCGATCTGAGCCTCATTGCCCTGTCTGGGCTTCTCCGGCTGGTCAGGCACTCACAGAAAAGGATTGAGTAGGGCTTGTATAAATCGTGATAGCAAGGTTGCCGGAACACAGGATGACACAACCATTCAGTTGAGGAACTGAGTCAGAAATTGGGGAATACCTGGCGATAGGGGCGTGTCTTAAAGAGCTTATTGGACTCAGTTCAACCAATGAGAAAACAAGGTCAACCGATCCTGGATATTCCTCCCCTCACTATGGAGAAGGTTGGTGACCCCTGTTCTAAAGGGCACCAGCTGATGCTATTGATAACCAATGAAAAAAAAGGGAAGGATTGGGCACATCTGCAGAGCACAACCATATTCCAAATCTTGCTGTACATTTCATCTCCTTATTATTTCGTCCTTCTTTTCATCTCATCTGATATGGATCTCACCTGGATGCAGGTGATGGCAGGGACTTGTTTTTTCAAGAAATGCATTCTGGCCCTGAACTCCTGACGAACTAGGTAGCCTCGGCAGCGAGCCTGTAGCTTGGTGATCAGGTTCTCATTGGCCAACCAGAGCTGCTCCCGATTGTATGCTGCCGTAACTGCCGAGATGGCGCTCTGCCAGGAAGAAAAAACAAAGCAGGTGCTGCATAACAGAGGAACAGAGGCATCGTTTCCCACCAATAACTTATAGAATCGGATTTGGAGCTAAATAGTTGGCAAGGGCTTGCTGATTTCAAATTTAGGGATTAGCATCCACTCAATGTTCATCCCCCAAATTACTGAAAGCCAGGCATGTGGAATTATCTATTTTGAAAATCAACACTACTGTGAAATGGAAAAAAAATATATACCAAATTCCTCAATCAATATAATATTTATATCCCTTTGTTCTTCCCACTGCTGCATATCAATTATTCCGTTTAAACTATGCATCTATTTAATCATACAACCAATTTCTTATTCGTATTTTAGGTTTTTTAGTAAAATGAGCTGTAGATGTTCTGAATATTGTTTTATTAGCTTTTCAGATTCAACAAATCCCTGAATGTTCCACTTCATTTCTCTAATTCATTTTGCATTATATTATAAAATAAATAATTCAAAATGACTTACAAAAGCAAGGCGGAGCAATTCAATTATTACTTCAAATATTGGAACCAATGAGACATTTTGACCAGTCAAAGATAAATGTTTGTAAGGTTAATTCTTACACTCTGAAAAAAGTATCACTCTTTCACATGTAATTGTGCATACATTCATCTTTGTGGATATAAATATTTAATATTGAAGCAAGATAAAATAGGTTTTGACTTATTCTATTACATTTATCTACTACTTTTAGAATGGTGCTTATAATCAAGTACTCTCTTACACACTGAACACTTCTGTTTATGACCAAATACATTTGTGCAAACTGAGATAGTTCTAACATTAGGATAATTGTGCCAGGCAAGAAAGAATTCCTAATCGATTCCCTCATTCTTTGGTACACAACAGAACTTGCCCCAGGAGGGCTGCTGAAAACCAGAGGGCATCATACCTGGATCTCCTCCCGAGAGAGCTGTACGCTGTTCTGCACAAATCTCTGAGGTTCCTCCCAGACTCCATCCTGGCTTTGGAGGTTGTGGTAATAATGGTACCCACCTTTTACCCAGTGTTTCACCCAATTACTGTTGTTGTTTCCTAGAAGGAACGGAAAACCTTACTGGTGTTGAGTTCACTCTTACAACACAGCTCAAATTTCTATCCCTTCATCTAAGCCATTTATGAAGATGTTGAAGGTTACTGGACTAAAACAGAACCTTGAGGTGCTTATTTTCCTCTATGTAGATGGGTTCAATTGAGGACTACACATTTAGTGTGGTTTGTCAGCCAATTACAAATCCATCTGGTGGTTAAGCTGTGTAACCCACATTTTTCTATTTTACCAAATACAGTGGTACCTCGGTTCACGAACGCCTCTGTTCACGACCAATTCGGTTCACGAACAGAAAAGTTCCTCAAAATGTGCTCCGGTTCACAAACAGGAACCGCGGCCATTTTTAATGTATTCCTGGCTGTCACATGGTTGTGACTTCCTGTAGGAAGATCGTAGAGAGAAGAAGACACAGAAAAAAGCCCCAGCACGCACACTGTGAGTACTTTCAGTGACTTTTTTAAATTTTTGCTATGCTTTTAGCATATGGAAAACTGTGCCTCGGTTCACGAACAATTCGGTTCGCGACCAGAGTCAGTTCACGAATTAAGTTCGTGAACCGAGGTACCACTGTAGTAGGTTGTGGTCTACTTTGTCAAATGCTTTACTGAAGTCCTAGATACAAACGTAGTATGGAATTAAAAAAAACTTAAATAAAAGTTTCACACAGTAGGCAATTCTGAATAAGAACAGAACTATTTGGAGCCATCAAGAGACAATGAAATTGCTGTACCAACCACTGCTTCAATGAAATAAAAGTGTGCATTCCAAAAACTGAATCAGAAAGAAGATAGGTCACAGGCTCGCTGAAGAACTGTACAATAAAAGTGATTTATTACTTCAGAAAAATATAATGAAAAACATAACACTGTACACTTGAGAGCTAACTCAAAGGAAGAACAAAAGGAAACAACAGCTGGCTTAGGGCTAACTATTGGAATTAGCAAGAGTGAGAAAGATCAGAAAGCCAATTGGAAGCTGCACGGCTCTCCCATCCAAGGTGGATCAGTACTCTTAAGAAGACTCCCACAGAGCAACCCTTCTTTAGTGAAAAGGAGGGGATTGCCCTTGGCCACCCACATCTGCAGAGGCAACCTTGTTCTACCTCCCCATGATTTGAAAGCAGTCTAATTATGGAGAGGTAGAAGACTGCTGAAATCCAGGTCCAAGTCCATCCCTAGCTTGGAAGGCCAATGGGACATTCAAGCTCAGCCAGCATATTCCACAGGGTGATTGCTTCTTGGGGAAAAGACTGAAGGAGAAGGTGCTTAAATGTCCTGCCTTAAAACACCTGGAGGAAAGCAGGACAGCAATTTAATAAATGGGGAAAAAACCAGTCAAGAGTTAATTTGGTCAAATAGTCTCATTTGCAAACAATTCATCATTTGTGTGTCACCAACCCATTCCCAGGTTACAAACAGGGTATTCTTACCAGAAGCCAGCTTCACATTTTTTGTTGCTGTCAGTTCCTGATGATATGACTTGGCACATTCGGGGGTCACCCCATACAGTCCAACATCAGCTGAACGCAGGAAGCTGAGAGTCCTTGCAACATCATCCTGGTCCACTGCCTCATTAATGGCCAAAATTCCTAAGGCAACTTGGGTGAAGAAAATGGCAAAAGAAGCTTTGCTGTGAATATGTTTCATGGAACGTGTGATTTTCAATTTGAAATTCATTCACAATTTCAAAAATGTCTCCATTCCATGTCGTGGGACCTATGCCCAGGCACTGCCAAGCGCTGGGGAGAGTCAGGCAGTTCAAAGGTGTATGTAGATTTATTGCAATCTTAAACTCTCTACAAAAATCTGAGCTACTAACGGTCAAGGGAAATGAGCAGGAGTTAAGAAAGGTATTCCAGGTGGGCTGGACTTAGGCCTCTTGTGGTGGCCTAAGGGACTCATGATAGAAGATGTGTTTGACCCCTTCCTCAGGCTCGGGCTGGTAATCTCCTACAAATGCACTGTTACTGGACCTTTGGCCTTAGGCCCAAACCTAAGATCTCTTGCTTTGGGGCTGCCTTACAGTCAATCCCCACAAAGCCCTGCGCTTGAGCAAAATCTTCCCTTGGGAGGCCCCTCCGAGGTGATTCTCCATCTCAAGCTGAGCCTTTTAGGAGCAGCGACACATAACGATGCTCAATTACTTGCCTTCTGCCCTCCTTTCCCACTCAGGGACTTCCCTCCTCTCGTTTTTATCCCACTCCTCACTTCTTGCTCTTCATGAATTTTGCCGGCATTTGCTAGCAAAGGGCAGTCTTCCTGAGATGGCTCTTGGGGGACAGCAATGGCCAAAACCAGCCCAGGCCATCACTCAGTCAAAGAAGGTGGGGGGGCCTCTATGAGACAGTTTCGTGCTCTCGGTCTGATCTGCCCCACAGGGTTATTGCTGCGCTGAAACACAGGCCTTGCCCTGTCTTTAGATCTAACTGCATACCAATAAAAAGGAAAACCGTGCCCCTTGATTAGAACTCCTCTGGGACCCCTCCTCAGTTCCGCGGGGCAGTGGGCAAACTAGCTGCTTAGACCACCAGGATGACGACACACATGGGAACATGGTGGCCCAACATCTCTTTAAAGATCAAGCCTCAGCCGGAAAGAACAATGACGATTCTGACCACAGCCATCAACTCTGACAACTGCAAAGTGAACAGAAGCAGCAGCAGCAGCGCATCAAGCGAGACGAACGAACGCTGCCATTTTTCTGGAGTGCAACAAGGAGAAGCCTTCGCAATTGAAAGACCACCTCAGCCAGCAGTGGAATTCCACAAGCTACTGAAAGGGGGAAGCCAGACTTACATCTTTGGGCTTCGTCTGTATCTTGGTTGGACTGATGGACACCACCCTGAATTTCATCCAACCACAGGACGGCCGTTTCATCCCGAGTTTCCTGAAAGAAAAAGAAAAGGTCAGCCCCGGCTGTCCCGCGAAGCCCAACACCCCTCAAGAGACAGAAAAAAATGTTGTTCGCTACGGTTTCTTCAACGTTATTGCCGTTTTTTGTGGAAATGGACAAAATGAAAATGATGTCAAAGAAACAGTGGCAGGTAGTATTTAATGCACTGAGTCATCCCCCATGGAATTGTCCCATGGCGGGTTGTCCTAGAGACCCTCCTTTAGGTCTTCTCAAGCACAGAGAAGGATTCCCCTGGTGCCAATTTTCTTTCCGGCAGAGAACTTTTTCTTCTGCCAGCAATGCTGATGCAATTTAGGACCACACTGCTTAGCAATGGGAATTCCCATCCCAATTGCCATAAATCAAGGAATTCATGTTCAGCAAAGAAACCTGCACATGTAATCTGGAAGTTGCTCAACAGATTAGATGTGAATGACAGTAGACTTAAATTGAAATAACTCAATAAACAGCAGTAAAGCCTGACAAAGGACTTCCCCGTCAAAGGAAGAAACCTTCAGAAGATATTTTGCTCTGCTGTAATCATTCTCTCACCTGGGCTTTCTCCCTCTTTGCACGGAGCAGTACATCCTGATAATGCTGTGCTACTTTGGGGGTTACTCCTTCCAATTTTGCTGCGGGGGTCTGCAAGGCCTGCAAGGTCTTCCTGGCATCTCCTTCATCCAAAGCCTCATTTATGAGTCCAATGGCTAAAATCCCTGGAACAAATATAAGAGAAAGGCAGAATCTCAATGACACAATGCAGCCCCTGCTACAACCATCCATTCCTTGCCCTCAAATGGTATATTCACATAAAGCTGTTTAATCAATCAAATATTTAAATCTTTCAGGTCACCTTCTTCCTTAGGGAAAAGAAGACAATGAACACAGGCTTATCCCAAGGTTATTGGCGTTTAAGGAGCTAAGGGATTAGGTATTGGCCCACCTAAAAGGCAAATCACTATGTTGTCTCTTCTAAAATACCTTCTAGAAATTTTCTGAAGACATTTAGCTATAATTGTGCAAGAGAAGTCACAGGATGTGTGATTGAAGTCTGAGTTGAGGAATAGAACATAGAATCATAGGGCTGCAAGGAACCTCAGAGATCTTCTAGTCCACCCACACTCAAGCAAGAGACCTTATTTCAAATGGTTGTCTAATCTACTTTTGAAAACCTGCAGGGATGAAGCAGCCACAATTCCAGAAGGCTAGCTATTCCATTGATTGATTGTTTTTGCTGTCAGAAAATTTCTTAGTTCTAGGTTGGATCTCTCTTTAACAAATTTTCCCCTCTTAATTCTTGTCTTACCTTCTGGTGCTTTGAAGAATAAGTCAACCCCCAGTCCTCTGTGACTGCCCCTCAAATACTGAAAGACAGTCATCATGTTCTCCCTAATCCTTCTCTTTGATAGGCTAGAGATTCCTAGTTCCCTCAGCTGCTCATCATATGTTTTAGCCTTCAGACCCTTTATCATATTTGCTGGTCTTCCCAGCACCTTTTCTAGGATCTCAGCATCTTTTTTGCATCATGGCAACCAGAACAGGATGCTTATTTCAAGTATGCCCTCACTAGTATGTTATAAAACAGTATGATTACTTCTTGTGATCTTGATGCTATCCCTCTGTTGATGTAGCCCAGGACTGCATTAGCTTTTTTGAGGGCAGCTGCAGCATACTACTGACTAATATTTACGTGGTGGGCTACTAGGATACCTTGATCCCTCTTATAGTTACTACAGTTGGGACAGGCACCACCTATTCTGTACCCGTGCCCTAGGTGCAGGGCCTTACTTTTCTTGCCACTGAACCGCTCCTTGTTGTATAGGGTCCATGGTCAAGTGCAAGATTGCTCTGAATATATCCACCACATTGGGTTCAAATGTCCATTAAGAGCCTGCACCAGCCCTATGACTGATTTTTTCAATATAGACCACCCTATCCTTGAATGGCTGTAAGTCCATGTATTTGCCATACGCTAAATAAATAAATCCTTCTGAATCTTTAGTCTATCTTCCAAAGGGAATTAGCAATTCCCTCCAGCTTGGTGTTGTCTGCAAATCAGAATTCCCCTTCTGTTGTCTAGGTTGTTTATGAATATGTTGAAGAATACTGGGCCTAAAACAGAATTTGGAGCAACTTGATTGCATGCTTCCCTCCATGTAGATGTAGTTCCATTAAGGACTACATGTTGGTCAGACAACTGCAAATCCATCTGGTGGATCCCACATTGTTCTAGCTTACCAAGAAGCCAAATGCCTTACTGAAGTCCACAGCATTTTGTTGATCCACTAATTCAGTTATCTTATCAAATAAGGTTTGCCTGGCATTATCTGTTTTTAACAAACCCATGCAGGCTTCTAGTAGTTCATTTCTAGATGCTTACAATCCTGCCGCTTAATGCTCTTTTCCACGATTTTAATTGATGTCAAGCTGATTGGGCTATAGTTTCCTGGATTCATTTTTCCTCTTATTATAAATTGGTCTCTATAGAATATCTATACACTATTCCTTTGTTCCCCAGACTATAAGCATCAGTACAGGGCCACATAGAAGCAAGCTGCCAAAGAGTAAGGGCTTAGGAGCTGAAAGGAAAGGTCCACTATTCTGCCTTGGGCAAAGAGAAATATAAACCATCTCTCCACTGACAGAATGCCTTTTGCATCAAACTTCCTCATTTACAGCTAAAGTGAGAAGGAGCATTTATGGCCAAATCATCTTCTATTGCTCTGCTGATACAGTTTGGAATGGAAAATTGTTTGTCTGAAATTTTGGACACCGACAATTGATCAGTGCTAGTCCTGTTTTTATGGCAATGAACTGCATTGGTGTCAAATGAGCATCATGATCTGGAGGAGAAAGATGCAAATAGAATAGAATAACAGCATTGGAAGGGACTTTGGAGGTCTTCTAGTCCAGGGGTCACCAACCTTTCTGGCCTCGGGGACTACTACATTCATAATTTTAAATCCCACAGACCACTAATATGATTTTTTTTAAAAGATAAATAGTATTTAGTGCAGTATAAAAACACAAATAATTTTCTTGTGGACCATCAGTGGTCCACGGGCCACCAGTTGGTGACCACTCTTCCAATTCAATCCCCTGCCCAGGCAGGAAACCCTCCAGCACTTCAGACAAATGGCTCTCCAACATCTTCTTTAAAACTTCCAGTGTTGGAGCATTCACAACTTCTGGAGGCAAGTTGTTCTACTGATTGTTCTCACTGTCAGGAAATTTCTCCTTAGTTCTAGGTTTAGTTTCCAGCCATGGGTGGATTAGTTTCCACCCATGGCTTCTAGTCCTGCCCTCAGGGGCTTTGGAGAACAGCTTGAGTCCCTCTTCTTTGTGGCAGCCCTTGATTAGGAATAGGAACAGGGTGGCCACTCAGGATAACCTGGTCAATTGGTTTCTCCAAACACAGCAAAGGCTAATTTCTCATAAGCAAAAAAAGGTTGCCTCTCTCTGTCCAACATATCCCCAACTGAGCCACACTTTTGCAAACAATTGCAAAATCTGGGCACACAGGTGGATTCACAGGCAGCATTGTATAACACATCTTGTATTTGTGTTAAATGTAGCAATAGTTATGATACATAACATTAAGCCACTAACCATTTTATAAATATTATATGGTAACTGTGCTTAGCATGACGCTTAACTAAAAAACCCAATTTATGGCTTTGCATGTTTCCACTAAGGGATATATTCCTTCTTAAAAAGCAAAGTACTGTAAGTGGACATACAGTTACAGAATCTTAACTTCCAAACCCCAATATCATAAAGCTGGATGAAAAACCATCTTGAGAAAAATGAGAAACAGAGTCTACTTTCTATTCTGAATTGTGTCCGAAGGGGTCATCCCTAGAACTCAGGCTAATTCATCTAAAGCCACTCAAGAAAATCCTTGCTGGATTTTACAGGGGAACCAACCATCTTGGGATGGTGCATTCAAGGGTGGTTGTACAGCTATTTACAGCCAATGACAAGGTTGCCATTCCTGGATGCTGCAAGCTAGGAAACTGAATGGAAGCCCAACTCTCCCCACCTTTCCCCAATTTGAGTGAATGGACACTTACTCTCATGTTCTTCATGTACCACAATATTCACATGGTCAATACACGACTGGATGTCATTCCATGTCAGGAACTCAGTTCCCTCGCTCTGCATCTGAGCCTTCAGCTTGAACAACTCATCAATGTACCTGTTTAAGCCAAAATACAAGATGAGATTTCAAGAAGCACAACTGAAGATATGAAAAGACAATACAAACACTCAATCCCAAAATTGTTATGCCTGGGAAAAGGATATTTACTTTCCTAGTCCAGGAGTAACATACAGCTTTAAATCTCTTTTGATGGCAATACCCTTATGATCTCAATGTCAAAACTCAGCAGCAACCACCCAAACTCTGGGGTTGATATTGTGCAATAGGAAAAGGGCTTGTCAGCCTTTGGACTGGCTCTCAGTAACAAAAACAGCAAAAGTGTCCAAAAGCACTGCTGCCTAGTGTGTTACTATCGTCCCCCATGTTGTGTCAAACTTGCTGTCTTTTCTTACCAGACAGCTATTCCCCTTAAATCGCTTCCAACCAACTTGACATTCTTGACTGCCAGGCTTGCCATCGTCACCTTGGGACCTTGCTGGCATCCTGCCATCAAAGGCCGGGGGGGGGGGAGGGGTGAACAAATGGGGAATGTGCCTGTGTCAGGATGTGATGGGAAATAGGGAGGAGGGAAATGACAGCTTAACGAAGAACAGAAACACTCAGAACCAGTTTGCACCTGACCTCAAGGCCCTGAACCCTGAGAAGGAATGTGGATTGCCCCAAATAACTCCGTATTCTCAGAACACCGAGGAAAGAACAAGGGGTGGGATTGTGGAAGGTCCTACATTGACCATCATCTGGCAAATGAACATTTCGCATGTCTGAATGGGTATGGATGGTGAGAATAAGGTTCTTATGTGGAGGAACTGGAGCCGTGAAGAGGGAGAAAAAAGGATCGGTGAGCCAACTGATCTCAGAAGGAAGCCAGAGGCCAATTATAGCCAGGGGTGCCAGTAAGAAATGGGTGCCAGTAAGAAATGGCAGCTTAGGCAGCTATAGTTGGCTGAGGCACTGATTGGACAGATGCATTAACAGAAGAAGGCCGACCTTGGTGATTATTCCTCTGTGGTCAAAATCTGAAGAGAGTTGCCAACCCAAAGGCTGAAACATGGTGGGAAGCTGGGATGTTTGGCTGGGACCGTAAACAGCAGTTGGGCTGCGTAGGGTTGGATTGCAGCCTTTTGGAGGGTCCCAGATTAGCCCCAACAACTCAAGGCAACGTTGGCCAGCCATGGCAGAACAATGCAGTCGTTAGAACTGTGTTCGGGCTTGGAAAAAAGGGAAGCATAAAGATGGAGCGCTACAGAACATGAGGCCTTCCCAATTCAAAGCATTACTATGGTAGTTTTATGCTAGGAGTTCCTTTACAGCATGGAGCATGATTACTGGAAGGATTGTGCACTTGAAGCAGAACTGGTCCCAGACTGTTTCCCAACTGGGAGGCTGAGCTGTGAGATCAAAAGAGGGAGGGCAGAGGGCAATGTTTCCCACGGGATGAGCCATCCATCTTGAAAAGAAGGCAAGGTGGAGGTTTTCCTGTGTGTCTTTTATTAAAGATGATTTTAGGAACTGAACTAATCATGAGTTAAGGTTGGATAAGGATTTTATGCTCCTTTTTCGTAAATCACCATAAATATTTTTTAAAAGCCTAGCGCTGCTTGCCTTTGTCTCTCTTGTGGATCATTATTCCATTCACCACATTTTTCATATCAGCAACGGATCTACCAGACTTTGCAACTGTCAGCCTCCCCAAGTAATCTGAGCAGGACCCAGGCTCCACAGGAGGGCTCCAAGTCTGCTTTGGTGTGAGGGGCTCTCTAAGAGACCATGGCCATCCTTCCATCCTCCTGGGAGTCAGGGAGGAGATGCTCTGAGCCTCTTTTCTAATGTTTCCTGGCTGCCCCTCCGGGCTTCCCTCTGGCATCCTCTGCACCTGCTGGGCCCCTGCTGGCTTCTGGAAGCCTCCTGCTCCAGGGTCCCTTCCGTGGCTCTCTTCAGCAGCACGAGACAGTTCCTGTCTACAGCAGAGACTCTGGTCCCGTCCACTCCTATAACTCTTCCTCTTACTAGGACCATGACTCCAACAGTCTACAAGTGACCCTCTCTGGGGGGGGGGGGGGGTTAATATGGTCACCCAGCAGAACTGACCTCTGGGAGTTTTCATCCTCAACATTGGTTAGGCCTATCACGGAACTGCTGAGCTGCTTCCAAACCATGCTCTTGTCCCCCGAGTCCAGGGCTCGGTTGATCAGGGCCACTGAGGACAGCATCTCCACAGCCACCGACAGCTCTGGGTGTGTGAGTTTATTCTGAAAACAGAAAGGACATATGAGGGCCATCCTGGTTAGTTTAGCAAACAGAAGTCTCTCTCACCTTAGATCGGTTCAGCAACTCTTGTTAATTTTAGTTCTCTTTTTTATGAGCGAAGAAACGGAGAGAAGAAACACTAAGTGGACAATCCTGACACATCTACAGCCCTTGAAGGCTGTGCTGCAGACCCCTCCTCCCAACTGACATGAGCTTCCTGCTGAGAAGTCCTCATCCCCTCTGGCCTGGCAGGGGGCCTTCTCAGAACAGGGGCTGGCAGCAGAATCTCAGAGACGTCTCTCCAGGAACAGCTACAGAATTCTCCCACGGGGCAGGCGAAGTGGACCCCCGTTACAGAAAAGGAAGGCTAAAAATTCATTACTCGGGGAGGGGGGGGGAGGAGAAGCACACTGCATCTGAAGTAGGGTTCCCGGCTTATGTCCCATTCTCCTGCAGCTCAGTGACCATCAACTGTCCATAATGGCAGGTGTGCCTAGATTACAGTCAAGATACTGTAAGAGCAATACTTGCCCATGCTTGCTCTGGGGAGTCTGCAGGCTCTGGGTCTGCCTTTTGTTCCCACCTCCCACAGTGGCAGTGAGGGTGAAAGAGTGGGAGGAGGGTGAAGGCAGAAAATTAAATTATTGGGAAGGGATGTTGAAGCCTTTCCCCCCACCCAGCAATTCTGGCCACATGGAGCAAAGGGGGAAGGTGTGTCTCAGGGGTGGGTTGCTACTGGAGTTACTGTCGGTTGGCAACCGGCATGCAACGTGCGCATGTGCGCACTTCAATGTAAATTGTTCTGCATGCAGAACAATAACGTCACTAAAATCCAAAATGGCAAAAGCGCATCGAGGAAACCGGTTTGGGGGCATGGCAAGCCTGGGTTGCTGCCAGTTCTGTGAGCCAGGCCTGAATTCCACTACCGGTTCAGCCAGCAGCAACCCACCTCTGGTGTGTCTTCAGCACGCCAACCACTGCAGTATTAAGGTTGCTCCCTGGTTGACCATGTCTCAAAGTCTCAGGAAGAGACTTTTGCAGGAGTCTCTGGAAATAAAGGCTTTTTCTATCTGCTTATTGAATGGCTAAACTGCTGCCCCCAAAGTGTTCTCAGCCTTAAGATGCCTCCTCTTTCTCCAGGGAGGATTTCTCTGAACCTTCACCCCTTTCAGAAGCTTTTGACCCGAGACAGGAAGTCCACTACCAAATGTGGCGATAGCTCCCCGTCTGCCATCCCAACCTTCCCGCCCAATATGAGCTCTGGATTAAACCCCCCCCAAAGACCGTCTCCTCCTGCAGACAGCCTAGGGGGAGAGTGAACACCAGAGAAAGCCAAGCTCTTGAACCCTCGTTTTGGAAGAAAAAATAAAAATCTTTGACTAGTGCTAGTGACTAATCCTCGTGTTTTAAAAACATTTTCCTCTACAAATTGAAGGGAAAGAAATATTCTGAAAGAAATTCACAAGATAGGTTGTTGGGTGACACAAAGAGTAAAGAAACTGAGAAAATCTCAAGCATTTTGCAACAGGCCTCTATGTTGTGGACAAATAAAACTTAGAGCAGTGATGGCAAAACTTTTTTGGCTGCCGTGCCAAAAGCAGGGGAGCACGGAGTGTGTGTGTGTGTGGGGTGTGCACCAGCATGCCACACCCATAATGCTAAGTGCATGCATCCCAACACATGCACATGCGTACAATCGGCAACACACACACACACCACTTTTGCCACGGTTTTTTTTTTTGCCTCCGGAGGCAAACAACGGACCTACGAGGAACCTGGAAATTCGGGAATGGTGACTTCCGGTTTGTCTGTAGGGCCAATTTTTGACCTCCGGAGCCTTCAGAAGGTTGAAAGTTGGCCCTATGGACAAACCAGAAGTCACCATTCCCAAACCTCCTGTTTGTCCTTGGGCTGGTTTCCGACCTCCGGGGCCTTCAGAAGTCTTCCGTAAAGGCTCTGGAGGGTGAAAAACAGCCCTAGGAGCAAACCGGAAGTGACTTCCAGGTTGTCCGTAGGGCCATTTTTCGCCCTCCGAAGCCTTCAGGGAAGCCTCCTGAAAGCTCCAGAGGGCGAAAAATGGCCCTACAAGCAAACCGGAAGCCCATTCCTGGTTTGCCCCTAGGGCCAGTTTTTCATGCTTTGGAGACTTCAGGGAAGCCTCTGAAGGATGAAAAATAGCCTCAAAAGAAGGCCGAAGTCAGCTGGCCAGGGTGCACATGAATGCTGGCCAGCTGACAGGGCAACACCTCGCATGCCCTGACAAATGGCTCCGTGTATCATGGTCTTAGAGGCAGACAAAGCCAAGTGCAGGCTGGTTTTGCCAGAAACATCTTCTATGAAGCAACTCCAGAGAATGAAGAGGTCCATTGGACAGACAACTAATGGAACAGCTTCTTTCCCAGGACTGCTGGGAACACCTATTTATTATTACAACTTAGAACTGCAGCAAGGTTGGCTTCTCATCATGTGGTCACCCCAGATAAACTTGGATGAAAACATGCACCTCCTCCATCCACAAACGTAAAATGGTTGTCTATGCATTTAAGGACAGTTGACGGGGGAACTTCAGAACAGGAGCCATTTACTTACATCTGGACTCTGTTGCTGTAGGGTGGCCAGTTCTTTCTGGTATAACTCAGCAGCAAAAGGATAAACTGGAGGCAGCTGGGCCTCGGGATTCATCAACTCCACCACGGTTTTCTCAGAAAGGCCATTACAGATGGCCACGTTGATCTGTTCCACTGCTGCCAGCTCTGATGGGATAAAACAGAGAGACACAGCCTCAGAAGCAGAAGATATCCCTGCCCTGGTTCACGCTGCCCCAGGCTTACACAACCCCTACTCCTATACAAGCAGGGAGCACAGCATAAAGTAGCACGGTCCAACATTTCTATCCTGAAAGCAATAATTCTATTTACATAGAATTAGAATCTCAACCCTAATCCTAAATTGTAAACAGATTTATTGCAAACAACTAGAAAGCCATGCTCATCAAGTTCTGGATCTAATAGCAGCAGCAGATACAGGTAGTCCTCAACGTACGACCACAATTGAGCCCAAACTTTCTGTGGCTAATTGAGACATTTGTTAAGGGAATTTTGCCCCATTTTACAATCTTTCTTGCTATAATTGTTGTGATAAGTGAATCATGGCAATTGTTAGGTTAGGAAATTGGTTGTTAAGTGAATCAGGCTTCCCCCTTGATTTTGCTTGTCAGAAGGTTGTAAATGGGGATCACATGACCCCAGGACACAGCAACCGTCATAAATATGAGTCAGCTGTCAAGCACCTCAATTTTAACTCTTTGGTTTTTAAAAAAATATAAATCTTTATTAATATTTGCCATATAAAACCACACAATCAACAAATATAGGGTAAGGGTAGCTGGGAAGACATACATAAACATACCAGGGAAATGTCTAGTCCCTTAGATTGAAATTTGAGTTTATCCCAGTTTAACTTATCAGTTATTATTTATAATTATACAGAGATTTTTTTCCTCAGATTTACTATCCTCTTGTCTTATTTATTCTTCACATTGATTTCTTAAATAGTCTATCTAATTGGTTCCCTTGGTATCTGAATTTTAACTCTTTGAAAGGAATCGGGAGGTAACAATTTATTCTCCTCTCATTTTAGAGAAGCAGGAAAACAAGGATTTCAGTTACAGGAACTCAGGTTCCAATTGAATGCTAGAAAAGCTTTCCTCAGGAAGGATGGTTGGTTGTCATAACAACATGCTGAATGTATTTATTTTATTTATTTACTAGCTATACCCGGCCACGCGTTGTTGTGGCCCAGTCTGGTTAAATGGCCAACCAAACTGTGTGTAGATCTACACCTGCACACATACACACAACCACCATATAACCCCCAACCTACCTACCTACTGTATTTCTCCCTCTCTATCTATCCCTCTACCTACCTACCTACTGTATTTCTTTCTTTCTCCCTCTATCTACCTACCTACTTAATTTCCCCCTCTCTATCCCTCTACCTACCTACCTACCTAATGTATTTCTCCCTCTTTCTCTATTCCTCTACCTACCTACCTACTGTATTTCTCCCTATCTATCTATCCCCCTACCTACCTACTGTATTTCTCCCTATCTATCCATCTACCTACTTACCTACCTACCTACCTACCTACTTACTATATTTCTTCCTTTCTCCCTCTACCTACCTACCTACCTACCTACCTACCTACCTACCGTATTTCTCTCTCTATCACCCTACCTACCTACCTACCTACCTACCTACCTACCTACCTACCTACCTACCGTCTATCTATCTATCTATCTATCTATCTATCTATCTATCTATCTATCTATCTATCTATCTATCTATCTATCATCTATCTATCTATCTATCTACCCACCGACCTACCTACCTTATTTCTCCCTCTCTATCTATCCCTCTATCTACCTACCTACTGTAATACAATAATACAATAGCAGAGTTGGAAGGGACCTTGGAGGTCATCTAGTCCAACTCCCTGCCTAGGCAGGAAGCCCTATACCCATGATGGCAAACCTATGGCATGGGTGCCACAGGTGGCACACGGAACCATTTCTTAGGCCACGTGAGGCTGTCAGCTTCAGTGTGTATGTGTGCCCTGGCCAGCTGATTTAGGCCTTCTTTTGAGGCCATTTTTTGCCCTCTAGAGGTGGGGGGAGGCTGTTTTCATCCTCCCCAGGCTCCTATAAAGCCTCTGGAGCCTGGGGATGACGTAAAAAGCATGCCAAATGCAGGGGTCATGCACATAGCATTATGGATGTGGCACACCTGTGCACATCGCCCCTGCACTCCCCCTGTTTTTGGCTCACGAGCCAAAAAAGGTTAGCCATCACTGCCCTATACCATTTCAGACAAATGGCTATCCAACATCTTCTTGAAGACTTCCAGGGTTGGGGCATTCACAACTTCTGGAGGCAAGCTGTTCCACTGATTAATTGTTCTAACTGTCAGGAAATTTCTCCTCAGTTCTAAGTTGCTTCTCTCCTTGATTAGTTTCCACCCATTGCTTCTTGTTCTGCCCTCTGGTGCTTTGGAGAATAGCTTGACTTCCTCTTCTTTGTGGCAACCCCTGAGATATTGGAAGGCTGCTATCATGTCACCCTTAGTCCTTTTTGTTAAACTGTATTTCTTCCTCTCTCTCTCTCTCTCTCTATGGGCCACCTGGGAGTTTGCTATCTCAGTGCCTTTTTGGCCGTAAGAGGCCTCCGTACAGCCTTTTTGAGGAACTAACTGTTGGAAATGCCAGGTGGGAGGAGTTACAGGGAGGTGAAAAAATTTTCAGTGGTACATTTTACATTTGTGTACTGTGTGCATGATACATGTGTGCTAGGCACAAAATGAGTTGGTATTCTATTATCCGAAGTCCTTGTGAACATTGTGTGAAAAATTGAGGTAAATCGGTTCAGTAGTTTTTGAGATTAGTGGATTCGTACAAACTATTTTACATTTTTATTTATATAGATTTATTTGATTTGATTTGTACACCGCCCTTTCTCCCATAGGGACCCATAGGAGTTAAATAACTCCTGAAATAAATAGACATTGTCTTAACTTCTGATAGCTTTAACTGTTGGCAAACAAAAAGTGGTTTAAATTAGTGGTCAACAATATTCACCTTTGATTTATCAAGGGGCCAAAATTAAAAAAAAGTGGCATGAGATCTTTCTCATAACACACAAATGTGGCACTCGAAACATAACATTAATTGAAAGGCTGCTGCAAGTAAAAAAAAAAGTTGTGTAACTCAATTCCTGGCTGAAGCAATTTCATAGGCAGTCTTTCCTTTGGGGTTTATATATATTTCCCCCCATAACAATAAGCCTGTGAGGGAGCTTGGGCTGAGAGTGGACTGGGCTTCCCCATGGAATTTCTAACTGAAGACCATGAGACTTTATAGCCTTTTTCTGTTTTGAAGGTTGAGCTATCTTCTTAAAATGCTCCGCAGCTGCCTTTGTGTAGGTAGCCTGTGTCAGGAAACAGACGTCACAAACCCAACCAACAACCGTTTAGAAGCATCAGGTATTTATTCACCTGTGGAATTGTCATCTCCTGATGAATTTGCAGTCTGCTATATCTTGAATATATAGCAAAAGCTTCATAGACTCAATGCAGTTAGGTAAATTGTTTTATTTCTGACAAGTCTTCACTGTTGGAAGGGGCTTAGGCAGAATCAGGACTCAAGCTCTCTCTAAATGTCAGCCCCAGGTTTAAATTCCAGAGATCTACATCAATGGTGTCTTCCTGGCCTTGGAAGATGGAAACAATTCTGTCAGCCTGAGAATTGTTAGCTTCCAGCTTATCAGATTGATTTATGTGACCATCTGTCACAAATACATAAGTGTCTATGAATGTTCTCAATGATCCAGGTCATGGTTGCCCCACAGGATCCTTTCAGAAGCTCAGCTGAATGGTGGGGAATGAAGGACTTACTGTAAATTCCTCAGCAGTCATCTGGCTGTTAGGACTCTGAAGGAGTGGAGCTATAAGATTGACCTTCAGAGTGCTAACTACCAGATGGTTGCAAAGAGTATAAATCCTTCCATTCCCCGACATTCAGTCAGAACTGAAGAAGCTTTTTGGATGAGAAGTAAAATGTCTTCAAGGAAAAAAAACCAAGGAACTCCAGTTGCCTTTTGAAAGACAGCACCTAGGGTATATGAAATAAGGTGCAGCCCAATAGAATCCTTTCCTCTTCAGGTCCTCTTGCGTTGACTAGAAAAATGGAGGAGCATATCAATCAAGCTCCCAGAGGCTGGATCTTCATTCCAGCATTTGCAACATTTCCATGGTGATTCAGTTGTAGCCATTGATCGCTGTGCTATTTCTATAGGCAGGACAGCATATATTGATACATATTTATCAAATTGTTTTCCAGTAGTAAGATAAACATGGACTGCAGGTCTCAATTGCAGATTCCTATATGATCATCTTCATTTTTGTTTCTATAGGTTCCACCAATGGAAGCACTTTTCATTTCTCCTTGTTCTTTTCTCTGGCTAGCATTTTATAAATGTGACCTGCATCTCACTGAACTATCCAGGGAAATAATTCACCTCCTTCCTGCAAGCACCTTAGTCCAGAACAGGCATGGACCTGGAAACGGTGGTTTCATAGATAGTTTTGCAACCCTGTAGCATGAAATAGGTCAAAATAGCCCATCTTCTCTCAGATTATCTGCAGTTGAGAAGCCACCACCTTCAATTGCTTTATCCAGCCTTGCACAGATGAAGAATGGCTGATATTTGCCCACTGGGGGGATGCAACAGAATGCTTTAAAAGTGGTTTGTACCATCCATTAATCTCCAATTTAGGCAGGATTGTTGTTCTTGTTATAACTAAGAAAAGGATTAATGCTGGGACGGCATGGAAGAACTTGTAGGAGATGGACAGTGGAACAGTTTTCTGCCTAACTCAAAGATGGCTTCACCTCAGACGTGTGTCCCTAAAATTATTTTAGGGGAATCAGAATGCCTTCCAATACAACTACTTGTCTGATTTCCCAATATTTTGAACGGGAAAATGTAACCAGGCTCTAAATCAGCCCTAACATACTTGAAAAATAAGGACTCCTCCCTCTCCAGGCGAATGACAAAAGCAGCCCAGCTTCTTCTGGGCCCAAATGTATCTCCCTTGTTCTCTTCCTTAATGTTGAGCTGGGCCTAAAGGACTTACTCTGCTGGTACTGCTGTGCTGCAGCGTTGGCCTGATTGATGCCGGCCTGCAACTCCTCCTTTTGCAGAGCTCCATCTCTGCCATCCTGAAAAAGAAAAATGTCTTGACTGCCTTTGCCAGGTTAAGGGGGCGCTGCCTAAACTGCCTCTACACCAGAACTAAACGAGAAGCTGCGGATAAAGAGTGAAACAGCATCTTCAGCCCTTCAGTATTTCCTCACTACCCCTGTTTCCTTTTCTTCCATCAGGAAAGAAATCTGCTTAAGACGAAGCAGGGGCTTTTTCTGGTGCTATCAGCGCAGAGGCATCTCAGAAAGAAATAATTACGGTGTCCTATTGCAGGCACCACCGCAGGCAACCCACTGCCAGGGCTGAAAGGGCGCACGGCCCAATCTGCATGCCAACATTGCGGACTTCCCCACTGCAGCAGCCCAAGGACAACCAACAGATCCTACCTTTTGCTTTTGTTGTTTCTCGTGAAGAAGCTGCTTGAAGTACCAATCGCTGTTTTCGGGATGCAGCGCACGGAGGCCCAGGGCAGCTGAGGACAAAACTCTATACAAGGCAGCTGCATCTCCCTGGTCCAGAGCCAGATCAATCTTACCCAAGGCTGAACGTGCTGGAGAAAAAGAAAAGGAAATCGACATGGAAGCCAGTCAGGTTTCCCCCTTCATCAAAATGTCCTCCACCAAGAAACTTGAAGATTATTGATGTCGCAACTGCCAATATTGAGAGACGTAGCCTGCTTTGGAGCAAACAAGGTTGAGATGTAGACATCCGGCCAATTCTACTGCTAAAGTATTTGTAGAAGATGGTTTTAGCATACACAATACGTGGAAGCAACATTGAACAGAAAAGTGCCTCCACAATGTTGAGGTTTGCCTTGCATCTTGGAAAAACCACCTGGATTCGACCAGCCCTGCCTGTGTGATAGTTTTGAACTAGTACTTTGCCTAATTTATGGTGATTAGTTATGGTTATTCTTTAAGGAGGGTGATCCCGGTTTAGTTAAAAATGACAGGTCCATTTCTCTATGTTGCATTACGTGCAAAGTCATGGAATCCGTTATAAACCAATTGGTTATTCGCCATATGGAGGAAAATATCTTGTTATCCAGCAAACAGTTTGGTTTCAGGAAAAAAAATGTTGTGTAATTTACAACTTTTGCATTGTAAAAATATTTGGACTGCATGCCTTGACCAAGACAAACCTGTAGATGCAATTTACATAGTTTTCTGATTTAGTACGACATGATAAATAAACTGCTGAAATTCTTATGTTATTTCTGGATGTTTACACAAGTAACGACTTACCCCCTGAACTACGCACCATCTCTGACCTCCGCCTCTTCCGCCAGTGTCTAAAGACACACCTTTTCCATCAAACCGGCCTAGCGTAACCTTCCGCTATGACTGCTTTTAGATAGTTTTAAATTGGGGATTTTAATTGATTTTAGCACAGGTTGGGAGTTTTAGCACAGGTTGGGAGTCGCCGCCCTGGGTCCTCTGTGGAGAAGGGCGGGATATAAATATGATTAAAAAAAAAAAAAGTTTAATATCTTTTAAAATTTTATATTGTTCTAATTGTATGTTTTTAATTCCTGTGCACCGCCCTGGGTCCTTCTGGAGAAGGGCGGGATATAAATTTAATATAAATAAAAAAATAAGTGGATCACTGCTTTTTTTTTGTCTAACAGGCTGCAGAAAGTTAAAATGAGATCAGGTTCTGATCTGGGGTCACCCAACCGTGGTGTTCCTCAGGGCAGTGTCTAAGGGCCTCCTCTTTTCCAGGTTTATATAATGACGTATGTAATAACTTAAAAGCTCTTTGCTGATGATTTAAAATTATTTAACACTACTGAAAATTCACTTGTTTTGTAAAATGACATCAACCATATTTTTAAATGATCTTCAAACTGGCAACTTCAAATGTTGGTTAAAAACGACCGTTGACTTACTTACATGAACGGTCCTTCTATGTGCGCTGCGAAGGGGAATCCAAAGCATGGGTTTAACTAGCCCTTTAGCCTAGAGACTGAGTTATTAAAACTGTAGACCACGCCTCCTCTGTCTGCGCATGCTCAGTTTTTGCACGAAGGGAAGCCATCCAAGAGCGCAGAAGTCCGATCGGGAAGAGGACAAGTCCGTTAACAGTCACAAATGATGTAGGTAACAAGCCAGGATCCTGAACAGCCGAAGCTGAACGGGCGGGGTTGGTTTCCCCTTCGCAGCGCACATAGAAGGACCGTTCAGGTAAGTCAACAGTCGTTCTCCTGTGCGCTGCTTTGGGGAATCCAAAGGATGGGACATGCCAAAGCAGTAAACCTTCAGGGGCGGGAGTGAGGCTGGTCAGGAGCTGCAGTCGTGGTGGCAACCCTCTGAAGCACTCTCCGCCCAAAGCCAGCCTCTGCTGAGGCATAAGAGTCAATCCGGTAATGGCGTATGAAAGGCGACGAAGATGACAAACTGCAAATGTCCTCCACAGGAACAGTTGTCATAAGCAAGGGCGATACATGCCTTCAACCAGCGCCCTATCGTGTTGGAGGAAACCTTCAGACCCATGGAGGCAGGCTGAAAGGACACAAAGAGTGCCTCCGATCGCCTGAAGGAAGCAGTTCTCTGGAGATAATTTTATTTATTTATTTTATTAAATTTATACCCCGCCCTTCTCCTTGTTAGGACCCAGGGCGGCGCACAGGCATTATTAAAACCACAAAAATACAATAAATATCAATTTAAAATATATTAAATTAGTTAACCCGTGTTAAAAACCTTCCCAAATTATAATTTATTTTTAAAAAGTCAGAAATGGGGGGCTATCCTAGGCCGGCTTGTTGAAATAAATACGTCTTAAGACGTTGGCGGAAGAGGCGGAGGTCCGAGATAGTACGAAGGTCGGGGGGTAGGTCGTTCCAGAGGGCCGGGCCCGCCACAGAGAAGGCCCTTCCCCTGGGTGTCGCCAACCGGCATTGCCCCGCCGACGGCACCCGGAGAAGGCCCTCTCTGTGGGAGCGGATCGGACGAAGGGATGTATGGGGCAGGAGGCGGTCTCGTATATAGCTAGGCCCCGAGCCATGGAGCGATTTAAAGATGGTTGTCAACACCCAATCCCCCCTCCCTAGTGGACCCCTCCTTTATCCTACTTCTGCCAGCCGGCCCTATATCTTGACCCCCCCCTGACTGGATAAGCCCTCCCCCCACCCCAGAACCCCTTAAAAGCCGAATTAAAAATTTGTTTAAAAACCCCCTAAGTTTGCGCTGCGCCCACCTCTCTGGATCAATCAATCCATCCTCGAGGTGGGCCCGTGTTAGACCCGGGGGCCAGGCCTGCGAGAGGGGAGACTCCCGCAGGCAAAGAAGGTCTAACCTTGAATACGCTAGCATTCCCAGGCCACACTGGCTATAAAAGGAGGAACGCTAAAGATGGTAAACATGCTTAAGATGGTAAAACGCATAAAATTATACAACAGCAAGCCCGACTAAAGTGGCGACAGTGCAGATCGAAAATATATACAGGCCGAATCTGTGAGCCAGTTCCTGGAACAGGGATGGATGGAGCTGCCACTCCGCCTGATCCACCGTGGCCCTGCTCAGCCAATCCGCTTGCACATTGGAGACCCCGGATATGTGTTCTGCACGAAGAGACAACAGGTGCCTCTCCGCCCAATGATGCAGCTGTTCCTGCATCAGGGCCCTGGACCAAGTGCCCCCCTGACGGTTCACATGAGTCTTGGAGGCCACGCTGTCCGTGAGAACGAGGACATGGGCAGCTCGAACCACAGACTGGAATTTGCGAAGGGCCAGGCGAATGGCTCGAAGCTCCAACCAGTTTATGCTGTTCCGCAGTTCTTGAGAAGTCCACCTGCCCTGCGCCATGCGGCCGTCGGAGTGAGCGCCCCACCCGAACAGACTCGCATCTGTCGTCATGACAATCCGGTCCGGCTCCTTGAACAGACAACCCTTGAGTAGGCTGGATGACGTCCACCACCGTAGGGACCGTAACACCTTGGGGGGTAGACGAGTCTTGGCCTGAGAATGACTGGTGTGATTCCGTTGGAAGGGGAGCAGGAACCATTGGAGCGGACGGGCATGGAACCGTGCCTAGGGAACTACGTCGATGCACGATATCATTTTCCCCAGCAACTGGGAGAGGATAGCCAAGGATGGGGACCTCAGTCGTAGCACCCGGTTCGCCAGGTGTTGTATGCTGTGGCGCCTCTCCTGCGAGATGGAAATGATGCAGCTGTCTGAATTGATTATTGTCCCTAGATGCAGTAGAGACTTGGTTGGGCGAAGTGGCTCTTCGGGAAGTTCAAAACAAACCCGTGGGCCTAGAGGGCGTCGACAGTGAGCTGGAGATCTTGGAAAGCCTGCTCCCGGGAGGAGGAGAGGATCAAAATGTCATCGAGATAACAACTGACCCGTACGGGGACCGATCTCAGGGAAGCCGCGATGACCGCCAGGAGCTTGGTGAAGGTCCGCGGGGCTGACGATAGACCGAACGGGAGGGCCCGATACTGGTAATGACGGCCGGCGAAATGGAATCACAGGAACCTCCGGTGAGCCTGATGGATAGGCACATGGAGATAAGCCTCCTTTATATCGATAGAAGTCAGGAAATCTCCCTGACAAATGGACAGCAGAATGCTCTTTAAGGATTGCATTTTGAATTTTTGATATTTTAGAAAGAAATTGAGCCGTTTCAAATCTAGAATACCGTGCCATCCCCCCGAGTTCTTTGGGACTAGAAATAGAATGGAGTAGAATCCCAGTCCTGTCTGCCCTGGAGGAACCTCCTCGATGGCATTGATTGCCAAAAGACGACTGATCTCGGCCTCCATGAGGCACCGTTTGGATGGGCACCAGGCACCTGATAAAGCGTCTCGGGGAGATAGAGAGAAATTCTAGAACGAGGCCTTGGCTCACGGTTTGAAGAGCCCAGGCGTCCGAAGTGGTGGTGGCCCATTGGTGAGCGAACATTGCCAATCGCCAACCAATAGGGCCAACCGGGTGAGACTCAGTGGTACCTACGAAAGGAGCAATTTCCGGAGCCACAAAATGGCCTCCGACCCTGGGACTGATTAGCCTGTTGCCTATTCCTATCCCTGGCAACTGACCGGTCCTGACCTCTGTCCTGCGCCGGGGCATATGGCCTGTTGTAGTGCTGGTTATAGGGAACCACAGTGAAACCGGAATCCCCTGCCCGAAGGGCTGCGGGTAGGGCTGGTGTCTGCAGTCACCGAAGATAACATCTTCCTTTTGTCCCTAGTCTCAATCAAAATTGGGTCAAGAGCGGCACCAAATTGAGCACCACTCTTAAAGGAGGTGGAAGCCAGGCGCCACTTACAGCGGACGTCTGCTTGCCAATGGCGAAGCCATAAGAGGCAGCAGGAAGCTATGTTAAATTCCACCGCTCGTGAAGCAAACTTAGCTGCCGTGAGCATGGCATCAGCCGAGAACTCCAGAGCCGCCACCAGCTTGTTGACATCCTGGTGAAGGCGGAAGTCATCGGGGGCCAACCTAGCCTGCAACTGCCTCAACTGGAGCAACGAAGTTCTATTAAAGAAGGAAGCTGCCGTGGCAGCCCTCAAGGCCCAAGCAGATGACTGGTGAGTTTTCCGAATGACCAGCTCAGCTTTGCGGTCCTCCACCTTCAGTCCCTCTGAAATTTCAGAAGGGATCAAGGCCGGAGAAATCAAGGCTGCTATTGGTGGATCCATGGACGGAAATTGTAAAATAGTGTCCACTTCCGGTGTGGAAGTGTATAACTTCCTATCACCATTGCTGGGCGGCGAGACCGCAGTGGGCTGTTCCCATTGTTTTTGGATAATATCCATGAACAACTTGGGCCAGGGTAACAGGTCTTTGCTCCGCAAAGAGACGGTCAGTGGCCTCTAATCCCACCTCGGTACTAGCTTGGGTAGAGGTCCCACCCATATTGGTGGTGGCCTTGGCCTTGAACAACAAGGACTTAAACAAGGCCGGACTGAACAGGCCCGAATGAGAAGAAGAATCCTGATCCAGACCTTCATCATCTGAAAGCTCAAGTTCAGGAATCTCCCCTTCCTCAACCAGCTCGAGCCCCTCACTGTAAACAGGTTGGAGAGGCGAGGCAGGATCCACAGGGGAAACCGAAAACTCCCTGGATAAGGCTGAGGGCTGGGGCCAGTGGGCCCTGCGTTGTAATTCAGCATCCACAAACCCCGCGAAATGGCAGATTCAATCATACCCCTAATGCTGGGAGAAAGATTCTCCTCTGAAACCCTCTCAGGATGAAGCCCCACAGCAGTGGGGGTAAAGGTGGCTGAAACCCCTGGTCTTGTTGCCCCTGAGGCCTGATGGGACCTGGGACACAGGATCCAGGCCTTTGGAGCGGAGGCCTTGCTCCAAAGTAATATCTGTTATACCTATATACCGAGTGGCTGTGGTTTCCGGCGCCCCGGTTTAGCCAGATAAGTCCAACACTGGCGATTGGGGGCGAAATATTGGCCCCCGTGGAGAGGGCGTGCAATTTGGGTGTCCTCCTGGATTCCCGGCTGTCCATGGAGGAGCATGTGACAGCCGTGGCCAGGGGGACGTTTTACCAGATACGCTTGGTACGCCAATTGCGCCCCTTACTGGACCGGGCTGCCCTTCGCATAGTCTCTCAAGCACTCGTGACGTCTCGGCTGGATTATTGTAACGCTCTCTACATGGGGCTCCCCTTGAGGTGCACCAGAATGCAGCCGCGCTAGTCCAGCTAGTCCAGAATGCAGCCGCGCGGGTGGTCATGGGAGCCACAAGGCAGTCCCATGTAACACCTCTCCTGCGCGAGCTGCACTGGCTACCTGTGGCCTTTCGGGTGCGCTTCAAGGTCTTGACTACCATCTTTAAAGCGCTCCATGGCTCGGGGCCTAGTTACATGCGAGACCGTCTCCTGCCCCATACATCCCTCCGACCGATCCGTTCCCATAGAGGGCCTTCTCCAGGTGCCGTCGGCCGGGCAATGCCGGTTGGCGACACCCAGGGGAAGGGCCTTCTCTGTGGCAGGCCCTACCCTCTGGAACGACCTGCCCCCCAAACACCGCACTACCTCGGATCTCCGCCTTTTCCGCCAGCGTCTCAAAACGCTTTTATTTCAACAAGCTGGCCTAGCATAACCACCCGATGTGGACTTTTCATTAGGTGTAAATTTTAATTAGAGGATTTTAAAATGTTTTTAGCAAAGAGTAACTTAAGTTTAATAAGGGTTTTAGTAAATGGTATATTTGTATATTTGTATTGACTTTTAATTTCCTGTGCGCCGCCCTGGGTCCTTTTGTAGAAGGGCGGGATATAAATTTAATAAAAAATCAAAAAAAATCTGGGGACCACCCATGCACCGGAGGCAAGACTGGGTAAAACTGGGGGGGGGGGGGACCTCGGGTAAAAGCACGGGGGGGGGGGGCTGGAGGTAGCTTGGGCTGAGGAACACGCCTTGCCCTTGTCCCCACGTTTTGCAGCCTTCCCAGCAGTTGCGGAAGAACCACACAGTGGTTGAGAGGGGACCCTGGTCGAAGTCCTGCCCGCCCTCGAGGTGGAAGGGGGGGGAGAAGAGGGCCCAGTACTTTCCTGAACAGAAATTTGGTCAGTCATGGCAAGGAAAGAGTTGAAAAGGCTCAATTCCAGAGAATCCAATGAGCAAGGCAATAGCCAGCCGAAGCAAAGCCAGACAATACTGCGACGAATGCAGGAGAAAGAGTGGAGGCGAACCGACCACTCCCAAGCACGGTGTGACAATGTGGCTCTTGGGGCGGGAAAACGCAGATTGCGCCTGTGCAAACAGAATATGGCGCGAATTCCACCGCCAAACGGCCGCCGCCGAAACGTGCACCCAGCCGTCTAGCCCACCGGCGAATGTTGCGAGCCTGCAGCTCCAAACAAGGAGGACCATCCGGAAAGGTTCCCTTCTGCGAAAATGATGGCGCGGGAGCCGCTAGAGTCAAGCGCTCCGAAGAAAGTGATCGGGGGGGGGGGGGCGACAAGAGAGCCCAGCACTCGCAAACCAGTCCCCTGCCGCTGCGAAAAACTCACAAAGACAAATGGAGTCCGATCAGAAGGCGGAGAACTGACCTTTGCAGTTTGAAACAAACTGTTCAGGCGGCGAACCAGCCTGGTAAAGTCATTTAATAACAAGAAAACACAACCTTCCTCCCACGGCCACTGGAGCCACTAGGAGGGAATAAAATGGTCCGTAGAAACAATTCACAGTAAACTTCACTGATGTCCCAAAATGTCCAGAAGGAAATCCAATAGAAAATTCAAAGGAAAATCATTCAATTTGCCAAATATCCTGGAGAGGATAGATGAAGCGTCTCTTTAGGCTGGACTGAGTTAAAAAAACTGAGCATTTCATTTCATTTCATTTCATTTCATTTAATACTTATAAACCGCTCCCTCTCCCCATGGGGACTCGGGGCGGTGCACAGGTAGAATAAAAACAGTAAAAAACATACAAACAACAATAAAATACACAAACAATTTTAAAAGCCAAATTAAACTCAACCTGTGCTAAAATTCCCATTAAACTAACTGAACTAAAATCTACCCAGTAAAACCCCAAGATAGGGGGACTATCCCAAGCCGGCCAGACGGAAAAAGTAAGTTTTTAATTTAAGACGGAAGGAGCGGAGGTCCGTGGTCGTCCTAATATCGGGGGGAAGGTCGTTCCAGAGGGCCGGGCCTGCCACAGAGAGAGCCCTTCCCCTGGGTGTCGCCCGCTGACAAAGTCTAGTGGACGGCACCCGGAGAAGTCCCTCTCTGTGGGAGCGAATCGGCCGTGAGGATGTATGAGGCAGGATCCGATCCCGCAGATAGCTAGGTCCCGAGCCATGGAGCGCTTTAAAGATGATAATTAGCACCTTGAAGAGCACCCGGAAGACGACAGGTAGCCAGTGCAGCTCGCGCAAGAGCGGTGTTACATGGGTGGACCTTGCGGTCCCCATAATTGCTCGCGCGGCTGCATTCTGGACTAGCTGAAGTCTCCGGGTGCATGCCCAGACAGAGGAGGTGTGGTCTACAGTTTTAATAACTCAGTCTCTAGGCTAAAGGGCTAGTTAAACCCATGCTTTGGATTCCCCAAAGCAGCGCACAGGAGAATGTTCAGTTTTACAAATAAGGAAAACACACCCAGAATGTAAAGCATAAGCTAGGTGGTACTGATCTCATTTTGTTAAGGACCTGGGTGTACTTATCTCTAATGATTTATCTTCTAAAATTCATTACAACAGCATTGCTAAAAAAGCACTAAAAGTTGTGAATTTATTTCTATGAAGTTTTTTTTCTGGAAAAACTGTATTGCTCACCACAGCTCACAAAACATACATTAGACCAATCCTAGAATATAATCAACTACTTGGAATCCTTGGTACATATCGGACATTAATGCAATCAAGTGTGTTTAGAAGTACTTCACAAGTTATAGGGTTAATGAATGTATATTCATACATGCTTGTTGCAATATTTTGTTGGGAGTGTATATAGAAAAATCTGTCTTTTTAAAATCATAAATAAACTTATATTAAAAAAAAGAAGTACTTTATAAGAAAAATCTTTGGGATTTCCCATCCCCCCCCCAAGTTTGGAGGGACAAAGTACTGCTTTTCCATTTCCATCTTGCCTAAAAAGAACAGAAGGCCTAAGTTTTTCACCACTTTTTGTTTATTACATAAATAAGGTTGCTTGACTCCAAAAGGATCCTGGGTGGCTTATAGTATCTTAAAAAAATGAAACCGAAGTGCCCCCAGAGCCCCCCTAGCTCCAGGCCCAGGAGCCAAGGCAGGCCTTAAGGGACTTCTGGGATGCTTGAAGAGCAGGAGCTGCATGTGTCTGGAGTCTGGAAGTCTAAATTTCTAATTTCAACTTTACAAGAGGAAGAGAACTATGAATAGAGCATTTCAGTGAAGTAGGCCTGGGAACACAGAATAATTTGCTGTTCCTTGGAGGTGCTTTCACACAAGAAGGCAGCAAAAGAAGTACCAGAATAAATTCTTACTATTAACTTGATTGACGTTGCCCTGAATCTCTGCTTGAGTCAGTAGCTCTTCATACACATCTCGCTCTCTTCCTGAATCCTCCGAGGCAACCTAGAGGCAAACCGGCATCGTTTAGGAACTCACCGACAACCTTCCCCCAGAACATGGATGATGCTGATGGTCACTGCACTGAATCCTCACAGAGACAGGACTTGCAAAGGCCTTGAGGCTAGAGATCCAGCAGTACCTTCTTCTAATAAAACATCACTAAAGGTAATTAAATTTGCAAACAACCTGCAAGAAGTTATAAACTGCCAAAAGTTTTTGAAGGAACAAATGAGAAGTGATTGAAATATGACATCAACCAGAGACAAAATTATTAGCCCAAATTTCAATAGGTAGCTTCTGCCACCATGAGTTTGGCAGGCCGATCCATTGAGGAAAAACAGCTCCTGGGATATCCTGGACCCACAGAGGACTTTAAAGGGAATGATCAACATCTTGAATTGGATCTGGAAGCAGATCGGCAGCCAATACAGCACGCGTTACATGCCACTCGAGCAGCCTCCAAACCGGTCTGCCATATTGCATTCTGAACCAATTGTTGGGTCACCCCACATAGAACGTGTTGCAATAATCCAATGGCAGCTGACCAGGCCGTGAGTGACTGAGTGCGGGGCCTCATGATCCAGAAAGGGACACAGTTGGAACACAACACAAAGCTGTGCAAAGCTCTCCAAGCCACAACTGCCACCTGCTATTTGAGCAGCATCACAAACCTAAGAGAACCCTCAAGTGGCACACCAGGCCTGTCATACAGACCTAAGGGTGAGAAACCTCTGGCACCCAAGATTCCATCTCCCCACTTTGTTTTAGGGTTCAGCTGAAGCCTGGGTGTCCCTCACCCAGTTCCCTACCACTTCCAGGCACCACAAAACAGCAATGTAGGCTCCCATGGCTACTGGAGCCATTACCCTTTGGGCTTTGGTGTGACAACTGTCAAAGATCAGCAGGCTGAATCCACAACAATTCCACCCTTGAGAGAATTTTACCCTCTTCCGTGTGTTTTCTGTCTTGTCCTGCTTGGCTTGATAGAGGGTGCTCTGATAGACAAGGGCCAGGATCTCATCGAGATTCACCAGCATGGCGTTGGGGTTCTTCATTGCCGAAAAGGTTTCAGAGGGAATCTGACGGTCAATGGCTTCATTAATGGCGATCACGGCTGCGTGCACTGCAGGTGAAACAAGGCGAGAAAGGTTTGGCTCCATTGCCACGAGCAGGAAGGCTCATCAGCACAGCCCTCCTTCTGGGCAAGAGTGCCTGGAGAGCCTGGGAAGAGGTCCCAAAGGCTGGACCCCCGCCCCACGCAGAGGCCTGGCCAGAAGGGCAAGTCTGCATTTCTTTGGGCCAAATATTCTGCGATTCTGTTGAGGGATGCACAGCGTGTCTGTAACTCAGTCTCTAATTCAGAAATGCCTCAAATGAGAACAAAGGGAACCCGATTTCCACTTACATGCTGCTTCATCCAAAGATAGCTCATTAGCTAGAATCCCACCAATCTTGCCAAAGGCAGGCATCTGAATGCCATACTTCTCCAGTTCGCTCCTCATGTTGCTGATTTCTTCCTCTGAAACAGAAGGGAAAGAGACGTCTTGGGACTGGCAGCCCACAGGTGCAGGAAGGCAGAGACAGAGAGATGCCGGGAGCCCCTCCTGCAAGGCCAATCCTCCCGCTCTTGAGGCCTGGCCAACCCTGCAAAGGGCTGGGCAAAGACGGGGAGAAAGAAGGCCCAAGAGCTGCACCCCCCCACCTCCCCTCATGGGCAGAGCAGCAGAAAGGAAAGGCTTCTCTCACCTGTGAAGTCCACTTTGCCATACAGATCCTGAATCTGTGGAGCTAATCCCAACTTGAATAGGTACAGGCTGGGGGGGAAAAAAAGGAAAATCAAGCACACCAGAAGCTCCAGCCTCATTGCACAACACAATTCCTCCTGGATTCCCGGCTGTCCATGGAGCACTCGAAAGCTACAGCTAGTCCAAAACGCAGCCGCGCGGGTGATTATGGGAGCCACTAGATGCTCCCACATAACACCGATCCTGCGCGAGCTGCATTGGCTTCCTGTGGCCTTTCGGGTGCGCTTCAAGGTTTTGACGACCATCTTTAAAGCGCTCCATGGCTCGGGGCCTAGTTATATGCGAGACAGCCTCCTGCCCCATACATCCCTTAGACCGATACGCTCCCACAGAGAGGGCCTTCTCAGGGTGCCGTCGGCCGGGCAATGCCGACTGGCGACACCCAGGGGAAGAGCCTTCTCTGTGGCGGGTCCAGCCCTCTGGAATGACCTACCCCCTGAATTACGTGCCATCACTGACCTCCGCCTCTTCCGCCAATGTCTAAAGACTTATTTGTTTTAACAAGCCGGCCTAGCCTAACCTCCCATGGGGACTTTTAGGTAGTTTTAAATTGGGTTTTTAAAATTTGGTTTTAGCGCAGGATAGGATTATTTAATAGTTTTTTAAATTATATTTATTGTATTTTGTATGTTTTTTAATTAGGGCGGGATATAAATTTAAATAAATAAATAAATAAACAAGCTCAGATTCATCTATTATGTGCTCACTTTCACGTTCTCTCTCTCTCTCACCCACACACAATTATTCTTGCAAGAAAAAAAGACAATGGTTTTTCTTTCTTGCTGAATTCTCAGTGGCTGCAACCGAGGGAGAGGAAGGGCCTCAGCCCAGAGACCCTGAACCCGGGGAAGTCTTGGCAGGTTAGGTCCCACTGTAGAGGTTGTCCTGGGCGAGGTTTTGTTCCTGGGCTCCCTGTCTTCAGGAGGTCTGTCATGGGCTTGGCAATCTTTGCAAAGGAGGGGATGAATTGCCTATAGAAGTGTGTGAACCCTAGGAAACTTTGTAACTGTCTGCGGGTGCAAGAAGGTTGCCAGCCTAGGACAGCTTCATCTCTATTCCCTCATTTGACACTCAGGAGCCCAGGTAGTCTAGTCGTGCACGGGGGGATTCACACTTTGATAGCTTGATGTACAGGTGGGCTGCCAGATGATCCTCCAGGAGTATGTGGTCGTTCATGGTCTCCATGTAGATGAGGATGTTAGACCAGGACCCCCCTGTATAGGTGCTCGTGCAGCATGAACACCACTGGGGCTCCCTCCAGTTCAAAAGTGAAAGCCCTCCAGGTGGCGTCATATATGCGGTTAGTCAAAGACCGTCATGATGCCTGAATCATTCAGATGACACACACACACACCGATAGATTGGTCGCACTCAAGAACCTCTGCTCAGTCTCCAGGCGGCCAACTGGAGTCACTGGGGGTCCGGATGGACAAGCGACCCCGACTGAGCAAAATCTTGGTTGGAGGGATCCTCCTGGGTGGAGCTATGGAAAGATTCATTAGGTTTGCAAACCAAGGCTGCTTGGGCCAGTGGGGTGCCAGGAGCAGGAGCTCCTCCTCCACCAGCATCTTCCTGATGACCCTCTGGATGAGTGGAAGAGGGAAGGCATATAAGCAGCCCTGGAGGCCACAGGCAGTGGAGGGCGTCCGCTCCTTCTGTCCCTGGAACTGCATACCTTGTGTAAAACCCTGGCTGTTGCCTGGGGTGGCAAAGAAATCGAGTATTGGAAGGCCGTACTGGTTGGTCAAGTCCCGGAACAGGTTTGGATGTAGACACCACTCTGTGTGATCAACTTGAGTGCAGCTGAGCCAGTCTGCTTGCCCATTTGCCATCCCCGAGATGTGTTTTGCCCTTATGAACAGCAGATGTGTCTCCACCCAGAGCCCCAGTTGTTCAGCCTCCTGCATGAGGGACCTGGAATGTGCCTCCCCTTGGCAGTTGATATGGGCCTTTGTGGCCGTGTTGCCCATGAGGACCAGGATGTGTCTATTGGCCACGCAGTCCTGGAAGTGGGCAAGGGCCAGACAGACCGCCCAAAGTTCCAGCCAATTTATGTTGTGCCTCAGGTCCAACTGGGACCACTGGTCTTGAGCCATCATTGATTGTAAGTGTGCTCCCCAGGCGAATAGACTGTCATCTGTTGTCAACGTCAGGCAGTCCTGGTCCCTGAACAGTGAAATCCTGGAGATGGCTGGGGACAACCATCACCCCAGAGACCTGATTATCTCCGGTGGTACATGCACCCTGATCGATGAGCAGCTCCTGCCGGCTTCCTGATGCAGGAGAAGAAACTACTGGAGGAATCTGCTGTGGAGTCGAGCCCATAGAATGACTGTGAAGCAGGATATCATCTTCCCCAGCAGTTGAGAGAATAGAGCAGCTGGACCTGCTGTTGTCTCCTTACATGGTCTGTCAGATCCTGGAGACTGGACTGGTGCTCTAGGGAGAGGTAGACCATGCCTTCCATGGTGCCTACGGTTGGCAAAGAAGGCCAATTGGCCCCCCAATGGGAGGGTTCTCTAGACAATCACTTCTGATGCCGGAACGGGCGACTTCCTCCACCCTTGAAATACCTTGAGTGGAAAGCATTGGCCGCTTCTGCCTGGCCTATCCTGCTGCTGACCTTGTCTTTGTGGACAGGGGAGATTGAATTCCCCGTCCGACTCTCGAAAGGGCGAGCATTGGTAATAAGGAGAAACACAAGGCTCAGACCCTTGGTAAAGAGATGGCAAAACCTTGCACTTATCCCTAGATTAGGCAAGGAGGAGCTCTGAGGGAGCCCTGAATAGTCGATCCTCCACAAAGGTCAGGGGTCAGGGGTCAGACCCTTGTCCTCAGACAGGTTTGATTCTGTGGGTTTCCTTCTCCTCCCTGATGATTTTATTGATGGTTAAAGAATAAATATAAGAATTAGAAGTAAAAGTGGTGGTGTAAAATATAGAAAAAGTATCAATAGAGTTAAATAAGAAGAGGATCGTTACAGTACTGGACATTTAAAGTAGAGGTGTTAAGATAGGAATAGATCAAATAATGAACATGATTGTGAACTTTGTTATTTCACAAAATATTTGTACCCAGATGACACACTTTTTAATGGAAGATGGATTGTTTCTCCTAAAATAAAATAAAAACTAGTTAAAAAAAACAACTCTTCCAATGATCATGCTACCTAGTCTCAAGATGGAATTTTCTTCCACACATTTATATATGTGCTGGTTTTATTATGCCTATAAAGGAACACACAGAAGGTCAATTTTGTCTCTTCATCTTTACACCCAAGATACAAAATCCCTCACATCAACTCCTATATGTGGGTGCTATTCAACTTTTCAAATGTGTGTGTGTGTGTTAGGTTTTTGAGCTGATCAATAAATAAATCAGGGAGACTAGGATAGATCTATTTCGAGCTTTTTTGCTCTCATCAGCTAGCCATACCCTTACTGGGATTTGAACCGGGGCTGTATTACATGTTAGGCAGAAGCCTTAGCCACCAAGCCACCAGGTTCTCTTCCTGATCAGCTGAGACAGGAGGATAAGTATATACTTGTGTCACAACACCCTGGTAAGCCCCAATTAAGGGAGGAAGCATACTGCTTTCCTTTTCTGCCTTTCGGCTCATCACCAGAGACCATCTAGACAGAAAGCTATTAGTTCCGTTGTGTACTACTTGTGTACACCAGAAGTTGTGAATGCCCCAACACTGGAAGTCTTCAAGAAGATGTTGGATAGCCATTTGTCTGAAATGGTATAGGGCTTCCTGCCTAGGCAGTGAGTTGGACTAGATGACCACCAAGGTCCCTTCCAACTCTGCTATTGTATATGTATACTTTTTTATATGTATGTTAGGTTTTTGAGCTGATCAATAAATAAATCAGGGAGACTAGGATAGATCTATTTTGACCTATTTAGCTCTCATCAGCTAGCCATACCCTTACTGGGATTCGATATTTATTGATCAGCTCAAAAACCTAACACACATATAAAAAAAGTACACAATGGAACTAATAGCTTTCTGTCTAGATGGTCTCTGGTGATGAGCCGAAGGGCAGAAAAGGAAAGCAGTATGCTTCCTCTCTTAATTGGGGCCTAACAGGGTGTTGTGACACAAATATATATATATGTATGTATGTATGTGTGTGTGTGTTAGTTTTATGAGCTGATCAAAACTAACACACATATCTAAAAAATTTGCACAACATAATTTCATGGTTCTCTGTCTAGATGGTCTCTGGTGATGAGCCGAAAGGCAGAGAGGGAAACAGTATGTCTCCTCCCTTAATGGGGCCCTAACAGGAAGTTGTGAAAACAATTATCTATCTATCTATCTATCTATCTATCTATCTATCTATCTATCTATCTATCTATCTATCTATCTATCTATCTATCTATCTCTCTCTCTTCTAATCATTTTCTCTAAGACACTTACCCAGCTAAATGTCTGTGGAGATTCTCAGTCATCCAGATCATGGTTGTCCCAAAGGTGCTTTTTCAAGAGGCCACATTTTAAACAGAAAGGACCATTGGTTTGAAAGAGGGGGTCAAAGAGGCCCCCTATGTCTTTTTGAGGGGGAGAGATATGACATCATCTATCTCCAATCTACAGCACAGTCATTTCAACAATTCCAAGGAGGCTCCACACCCACGTGCGCCACTCAGGTGACCCCGATGGCACAGATAAACCTCCAGGTAATGTTAACAACTCACTAAAAGGGTACAAATGAGCAGCTGTCTGCAAGGAGTATAAATCCTTCCATTCCCCACCATCCAGGGAGAGCTGAAGAAGCTTCTTGGATGAGAAGTGAAATGTCTTCAAAGACAAATCAGAAAGTCCAGCTGCCTCTTGAAAAAGCATCTTTGGGACACTTTCACAGCGTTATGTCAATATTTGGATGGTTTAATCTTTACCTGAGTGCATGGATACAGTAGATGCAGCGTGGCATGTTCTTCCGATCATAGATGTCTGTTGTCTCCGGGTAAAAAATCTGAAGAGTGCGCAAAAAAGAAAGAAAGAGAAAAATGATTGATACTATTTGAATTTGCATTAAAAAAGAACCTTTTTCACAATGTTTATCTCCATTCAGGGAATCTAGCAAGTTGTTAACTTTTGGGAGCAGAGGAAAGACTGCATATCTTGTGACACATTAAAGGAAAGAAGATTGCAAACCTATGGAAAAATTGGAAAAGAAAAACTTCAGTTTGGAGAGGACAGGTACAGGACACCTTTTAAACGGTTAAAAATATGTTTTTCTCACTTCTCAGAACACAATGCACACAATGATCCTTTCCATTTCTTTTTCTGACTGCAAATGATGTGCAAAGGATACAGAGAGCTCAGCATCCAATCAACTAGACTAGAGCCTTCCAAAAATGCCAGCTGGATTGGGAGCCTTGCTTTGAAGCCAGATGGTGAGGCAAACGGGGCAGGGGGGGGGGTTTAGAATTGGAAACAGGTATGAGCTGCCTGTTCTAGGCATGGAGGGAAGGGATATAATTTAGCAACCCCAGAACTAGCATCCAAATGGCATCCAGGTCCTTGACATGAGGGTACATGGACAATCTAATCCAAAGGAACTGTAATTGTAATCTCAAGGCCTGTGGAGAGGAAATGAAAGGAGCCTAGTCAGCCAGTCGGTTCAAAGCTTGTCATGGCAACAGAATCTTATCCCTTGATGCCTCCTCTAATGCAAGGCCACCAAAAGCCCAGATGGAACATTTTGACCAGCGGTGATACAGAATCCCCTATTCTCAAGGAGACAGGTAAGATAAAGACAAGATATCCAGGTCTGGACATATGGGGCCTTCTCTTTCTTACTAGGATCCGGCAGAGTAAAATTGTCTTTTCCAGACTTTTTGGGATAGGGAACGAGGCAGGGTTGAGTCAGTTTTCCAGTTACAAAACAGAAGTGGTAAGAAGGTTGTAGGATATAAAATATTCTGGTTTTCACAATGAAGCCTTCCCCTACCTATTCTACAACCTATGATATAAAAGATAATGAAACTAAATTGAAAAAAGAATTATAATCACCTGATCTAAAACTATACGAGTCTAGGAAAAGAGGGTAGATAGACTTGAACACTGGGCCTATCTAACAAAATGAAATTCAGTGGTGAGAAAAGTAAAGTTTTACACTTGGGGAAGAAAACCTAAATGTACAGGTACAGAAGAGGTGGAATCTGGCTCAACAGCAGTAACTGCTAGAGGGATCTAGGAGCCCTGGTAGATAAGCACTTAAATGTGAACCAGCAGTATTGGCAGCCACCAAAAAAGCCAATGCTATCCTAGGCTGCATTCACAGACGGAGCGAATCAAGATCCCATGAAGTGTTCGTACCGCTTTATAAAGCCTCAGTAAAACACACCTGGAATACTGCATCCAGATTTAGTCACCATAAGATAAAAAAAGATGTCGAGACTCTGGAAAGAGTACAGAGAAGAGCAACAAAGATGATTAGGGGCTGAAGGCTAAAACATATGAAGAATGCCTACAGGAAGTGGGTATGGCTAGTCTAGAGAAAAGGACTAGTGGTGACATAGCAGTCTTTCAATAGTTGAGGGGCTACCACGAAGAAGAGGAGGGGTGTCAACCTATTTTCCAAAGAATCAGAAGGGAAAGCAAGACAAGGCAATGGATAGAAACTAATCAAGGAGAGAAGCAACCTAGAACTAAGGAGAAATTTCCTGACAGTGGGATCAATCAACCAGTGGAATGGCTTGCCTCCCGAAATTGTGAGTCCTCCATTGCTGGAAGTTTTCAAGAAAACACTGGACAACCATTTCTAGGATTGGGTAAGGACTCCTGCCTTGGGAAGGGGGTTGGACTAGAAGAGTTCAATTAGCTGCTTTTTTGCTCAAATCTATGCACAGGTATATTCTCAGACTGACGGTTTATGGGCAAATGTCAGGTGCAAACAATCAGGTAAAAGTTCCAATTTACTGCTTTATTGTTCAATTCAATTCACATAGGAATCTTCTCAAACTTAATGGTTTGAACCTGGGTAAAACAAATAAGGTTCAACAGCATTCAAGTGGTGTTCCTGTGCCCACAGAGAGATTCCAGAGTCCTTCCCCTAGCTTGGCCAACAAGTCTCTCTAACACTTGTTCCCCACTCTCTGCCCTTTGGAATACTTATCCCAGTACTGAGATAATTAGCAAGAAGAGAATGTATGTTTTTATTTACATTCATTAGAGAGGAAGGAATTACAAGAGACTAAATGGACATACAATAGAAAATACACACTGAAAGGAATGTGCTATCAACAGCTATTTGCCTAGCTGACTAGGAAGCAAGCAAAAGCCTTTAGCGTCAAACAATTTCAGGCAGCAACTGCAAGCCATCTGCAGGCTCCTAATCAACTAACTGCAGAGGTAAGCGTGTTAGCTTGCCCTCAGCAATTTTTAGGGATGTGCTGCAGTGTACAGAACAGCGAAAAGGGTCAGGTACAAGGTAATGAGCACTAACTTACCATCATGGTGAAGAAAAGAGGGGGGGGGGACTGAGAAGGTTGTAAACGTAGGCACTAGTCACAAAGTACCTTTTTCTTTTCAAATAAAAAATCTATGGCCACGGATTAAGATAAAAAAGGTGGCAGGAGTACTGAACAGGTCTCAACCCTGGCTTCCCTTGAAGGGCACCATATAACACGTGATCCCTCCCCATGCCTACATTTTTCCCATGGACCCGTTCATGTAGTTCCCGAGATATTCCCAACTCATTCCTTCATTAAATAATTCTTGCTCATATGAAGTTCAATCTAGAAAATCTTTAGAATCACAAACTGCCCTGGGGTGGGGGGAGGGGGCTTGATGGTTTCAGAAAAAGGAAAACTTTCCTCCCTGGAGAGATCAGAGGAGCTTTCAGCCCACTCCTTCATTCCAAGGGGCTTCCATTCCAGCCAACCTACCTTAGGAAGGCCAATTTCAGCCATTGCATTCAGCCACTGAATTACATTGTCCGTATGACGGAAGTGGAGGCCTGTGGCCTGAAACACAGAGGGAGAAGAAAATAAATGCAAAAATCAGACAGGCACTGCAGCTCCAGGACAGCCTAATCAACTGCTTCACTGATCAAGAAATGAGGTGCCCACGAAAAACTTTCTATGGAAGAGAGGAGCACTGTAGCCCATGGGGCCCAGACCCTTCTTTTCCAGAAGGCTTCATGGGATCGGAGCAGATTGCAACAGCTTCTTAACTGGCCTCACTGGATGCCCCATTTTAGTTAAGGCTTGATGATTGACATCATCCCTCAAGTAGCAACAATGGCATTTTTCTCATCTATGCATTGTTTCTTGAATTTTTTAAAACTAAAACTTCCTTATCCAGCAGAACAGGAAATGTTCACCTACCTTGTATCTGGTTTGCTCACGATCATAAATTTTTTTGAGAGACACCACTTTGGGGGAGAAAAAGTTTCCAAGTTTAGCCAGGTGGACCCCATTCCGAAGCCCTTCTTCCAGCTCTGTTGTGGGGGGCAGTTCTTCATTCAGACATGCTTCCATCCACCTGAGAAAAGAGGGCAGAAACCAATTAGGGAAAGATTTCCAAGAGAATCAAAATGAAACCTACCTTATAAGTCCTTTTGAGACCCGCTTTACTATACTAGGATAGTTGGAAATGAGAAAGGTTGTGGAAATACAATTGATATCAAAGTGAATAGCAAAATCAAAGGCATCAGTCAATAAATTAAACATGCATGATCCAAACTGGGTCAGTCACCACCACACCACGCATTCTGCATTTCAATAGCAACTATTCACTGTCACAGGAAAAGAGTTGCATTAGAACACTATGAGAGGGTGAGAACCCACTGCAGTACCCAGCAAGCCAAACAGCTGGAAAGCAGGTACCTACGTGAAAAATTCAAGCAGAATGGCTACCCACAATCATTTGTCACAAGATGTCTGTGCAACACAGCCGGGACAGAAAGGAAGAAAAAAGGTACAAGGCCAATCACATAATAATAATAATAATAATAATAAATTGAGATTTATTAACCGCACCCTCTCCCCACAGGGACCCGGGGCGGTGCACAGGCATAGTTAAAAACAGTATACAATAATACAAACATACTTAAAATAGAATTAAATAGAATTACCCGTGCTAAAAATATAAATTAAGAACCCAATTAAAATATTTGTAGTTAAAAGACAGAGAGAACTATTCAAGGTCGGCCAGTCGAAAGAGATAGGTCTTCAATTTTACACGGAAGGAGCGGAGGTCGGTGGTCGTTCTAATATCAAGGGGAAGGTCGTTCCAGAGGGCCGGGCCCGCCACAGAGAGCGCCCTTCCCCTGGGCGTCGCCCGCTGACAAAGTCTAGTGGACGGCACCCGGAGAAGCCCCTCTCTGTGGGAGCGAATCGGTCGTGAGGATGTGTGGGGCAGGATCCGATCTCGCAGATAGCTAGGTCCCGAGCCATGGAGCGCTTTGAAGATGATAACTAACACCTTGAAGCGCACCCGGAAGACGACAGGTAGCCAGTGCAGCTCGCGCAAGAGCGGTGTTACGTGGGCACACCTAGAGGTGCCCATAATTACTCGCGCGGCTGCATTCTGAACTAACTGAAGCCTCCGGGTGCACCTCAAGGGGAGCCCCATGTAGAGAGAGTTACAATAGTCCAGTCGGGATGTCACGAGGGCATGAGTGACTGTGCGAAGGGCGTCCCGATCCAATAGGGGGCGCAATTGGCGAACCAGGCGAACATAGCACACCAGGCCATACATGAAAAATATTTCTGAAGCTGTAGAACACAGCTTCCATGAGCTGCAAGTGGGCATCACACACCACCCAGAGATTACCATACAAGGACAAATTGTGCATTGTAAAGATCGCTTGGAGGTGGGAGATCCTGCCAATGTAATCTATCAAATCCCCTGCCTGGATTGCCTCTGTGACTATGGAGGACAGATAGGGAGGAAGCTAACCACCAGATTGGAAGAACACAAGCGAGGGGTCAGACGAGGAGATCCAAACTCATTGGTAGCTTCACACGGCAATGAACAAGGAACACATTCAAATTTGCAGCTACTAAAATTGTTGGACAAGCAGGCACAAAAATAGCCAGGGAAGTGATTGAAACCTGGAAAACGGGCCTCTCGTCAGTCAATAGGAGTGCTGATTTACCATCAGCTTATCAAGTACTTAGAGGTGAGGCCTGGGCAGCACAAGCAAACAACTAATGCCTTAAAAGCCAGTCATCAACAAATCCCACTCAACATCTAAAAAGCCACATGAAGCAGCCACTAAAAATACCACAGAGAGAACAGCTCAGACTCTGCTAGAGAGAAATTCCTTTAAGGTGAGTCTGAAAGCTCAGAATACAAAAAAAAAACCCTCTGGTGCCACTAACATACATCTGCTGAATCAAGTGGGTCTCCAGGTCCAGTATGGCCTACATAGTACCTGTATAGTCATTAAGTTTGCAATACAGGTAATCCTTGATTTACAACAGTTCATTTAGTGTCCATTCAAAATTTCATTGTAATTTTATTACAATATTATTACAATGACAATAAAGATTATTATTATTATTATTAAAAAATTACAATGGTGCTGAAAAAATTGGTTTACAATCATTTTTGACACTTACAACCATTGCAGCATCCCATTTATCACATGATCAAAATTCAGCCGCTTGGCAACTGGTTCATATTTATGACGGTTGTAGAGTCCCAGGGTCATGTGATCAGTCAATGGGGAAGCCAGGTTCACTTAACAACTGTGCTACTAACTTAACAATTAGTTTTATTATTTATAATTGTTATATATGTATATGCTCTTAAATTCTTGTACACCGCCCAGAGTCTCTTCGGAGAAAGGGGGCGGTCAATAAATCCAAATAAATAAATAAATAAATAAACAATTCCAGTGATTCTGTTAACAATTGTGGCATAAAATGACATTAAATGGTGCAAAACTCACTGAATAAACGTTTCCCTTAGCAACAGAAGGTTGAGGCTGCATCCTCCAGTGAGCCTGCTGCCCATCCCCGACGGGAAGGGAGAGGAGGATGAGGTTTGAGGGAGGGAGCTGCAATGTGCCAGTGACGGCTGGGCTGCCTCACCACAATCCCACAATGCCTTTGCCCATGGCCGCTGCAGCTGAGACAGAATCGTAGTCCTGGTGGAAGTGAAGCACTCGCAAGGCAGTCAGGCTGTGGGGCAACAGTCCTCGGGGACATCAGTCTCTCAGGCCTGCAAGCCAACTTTTCTTTTGGACCTCAGGCCTGCAACACTTTCCAGGAGTAGCTCTGCAAGGGGGCCCAACAGTCGGCACCTATCACAGGGCCAACCTCCCAGATTTCGGGCGACATTTGATGGGACGCCTGGAAAACTAGCCTATTTCCTAAATCGAGTCTGGGCGCACCTTGACAAATATGGAGATCAATATCCTTCCAATCGAGATCTAGTTTTGGACATAACAGAAGGGATGAACGAGGGGGAGGCTTCCAAATGGGTAGCGGAGCTCCACAATGAGGCAGCTCCTAAACTAGAAGATGCGGACAAATTTGTTTCACTGATGCAGATCCGGTTTAACAATGTGGCCCAACACGTACAAGCCGAAGAGCAAATCCAAGGGTTGAAGTAGGCCAGCTGTCCAGTGAAGGAATTAGTTTGGGAGTTTAGAAGGCTGGCTGGAAAGTTACAGGACTGGCCAGAGTGACTCCTTTTGCACATGTTCAAGGATGCCCTAGATCCTGAACTGAGAAAGGCACGCAGCATCTGAGGAGTGCCAGAGCACATCCAGAATTGGTATACTACCACAGTTATTCTGGACCATGAGCTCCACCCGCATTGTAAGCCTACCACCAAAAAGCCTGCGAGAAGACCTCGGGGCCACCAAACCCAAACGAAGCAGCCAAAATGCCTACTCCCAAATCAGTGGGAGCAATAAAATGCTAGGGGTGTGGTCGACATGGGCACGGAGTGTCTGAATGTTTGGCCCAGTCCCCAGTCCCACCAGCGCACACCCCAGCCACCATTGAGACAGAGGACCCGAAAAGAGTCATCTCACCCACCAAAAAGAAGAAGCCTCTCCCCAGATAGTGAAACTCCTCCAGGCTCAGAGGAGGAAAACAGCAGCAAAGGCGACTTGATGGCAAGTGCAGCCATCCGCCAAACTTAAAAGAGTGTTTGAGACGGGGGTAGAAGGGGGGGTTGAAGCAGTCGTTGACATGGGCTGCACTCGGTGCTTAATTAGCATGTTAGAGCAGCTGGGCATACGTACAAGACCCCTAGCCCATCCCATCCGGTTTGAGCAAATCAACAGGACGCTAATTGGAGTGACCCAGTCAAGCTAATCTCTGAGTTGGTGAGATTGCAGATAGGGTGCCAGCATGAATTCCTCGGATTCATCATAGCACCAAAAATGAATCAATTATCTTGAGGCTTGCATGGCTGGACAAATGGGCACCCACCATAAAGTAGGAGGACAGCTATCGAAAGTTAATCTCAGGCATTGGTCTGCTACCCCACCCCCATGAAGTCAGTGGGCCACCCAGGGACCATCAAGCACCGTAAGGCAGATGATCCAGAGCCTGTCACCCCGGCCGTAGAAACTAAACTGCCAAGCATCCAGCAAATACCAAAAGAATACTGGGACTTGGAAGGGGTCTTTTATTGAGGAAGACTGCAATTATCTCCCCCCCCCCCCCACCTCATCCACCCACCAACTGCACGATAAGAGTTTGTGCCCAGGGCAAAACTATTGAAGTCTAAGATGTACTCCATGAGCCCTAAAGAAATGGCGGTTTTTGGAAATACATTGATGCCAATTTGGAGCGAGGTTTTATCCAATCAGCCAGTTCTAAGGTAGCTGCCCTGTCCTCTTCAAAGAAAAGAAAGATGGTGTGTGTGTGTGTGTGTAAAAGAGAGAGAGAGAGAGAGAGAGAAAGAGGGAGGGAGGGAGGGACTGTATGTTGACTTCCATGGTAATAATGCCGTTTGTGTAGAAAACACCTATCCCCTCCCCCTCGTGAAAGATATGTTGAATCATTTGGCTAAGGGCAAGGTGTTCACCAAACTGGACTTAAGAGAAGTATATTACTGCATGTGAATCCGGGAGGGGGATGAATGGAAAACCGCATTCAACTGCCCCCTTGGTAGTTTCCAGTTCAAAGTCATGCCGTTTGGCTTACAAGGGGCCCCTGCAGACCGGAACTGGATGGGTAGAAGCTGCTAGCATGGCAGTGGAAGATTGGACCATGTGATGGACTTGCAGTGTGGGGGCAAGATCTTGAACTTTCAACTGGGTTGGGAAACTGGGAAGCCTTTAGATTCGGGTTTCCCCAATTATGCCAACATGGCTCTCTTAATAAATTGGAACTTTGAGGAATCCTTGGTCTTGGACTCTGATTTAATTTTGGATGTTATTTGGAACCATGACACAGTCCCTGGGTGTGCTCGCCATCTCCTGGGCATGCACTTAGGGGGCAGGGATGAGCCAGCCCCTCACAGTCTCCAGGATGGCCCCATGGATCTTAAGGCTAGTTGCATTCCCGCCTGGATGGCTGCCAGCAGGTTGTAGATCGGCACCTGGTCAGCCTGAGCCAGTCCAAGGCACCGAGGGCTGGTCCACTGCATCCAGGGCAACTCCATAGGCCAGATCTAACCACCTCATGGGCCTGATCCGGCCAATGGGCCTTGAATTTGACATCTTGACCATTGGTCTTACCTGTGAATGGTCTTTCTCTAGATGCTGCGGAGTGTCCAAACGCGGGTTATCCTCAGCTTGCTGCCCATTGGACTGAGTTTCACTTTGATGTGTAGCCACGCCCCTTGCCTCTGCATAGGGCCAGTTCTAAAAACGAAGGTAGACCAGAAAAAACGCAGAACAACTGGAACAACACTAGTCTTAACCTTCAACTAAACATGGGACCAGTTCCCACCACGGCTAGGGTGGGATTTGGACACTCCGCAGCATCTAGAGAAAGACCATTCACAGGTAAGACCAATGGTCATTCTCCTAGATGCTGCTTGGAGTGTCCAAACGCGGGACATGCCAACGCTATGCTGTCCCAGGGAGGGGAGATTCGTCTGAGTGGGAACTGGGAGCATCAAGGACCCTCTGGAGAACACGTCTGCCGAAGGAGGCCTCCGAGGATGCAAATACGTCCAGCTTGTAGTGTCTGATAAACGGCACAGGCGAGGACCACGTAGCGGCCCTGCAGATCTCGTCTATGGGGGCCTGGGTGGCCCAAGCAGCCGTGGTTGCAGCGCTCCTGGTGGAGTGAGCGGTAATACGTGGAGGTACAGCTCTGGACCGGTGCTCATATGCCAGTGTAATGCAGGCACGCAGCCAGCGCCCAATCGTGGTAGACGTGACCTTGCGACCCATGGACACCGGCTGAAAGGAAACGAAGAAGGATTCTGACTTGCGGAATTCAGCCGTTCTCCTCTTGTACATCCGCACCGCCCGGCGAACGTCCAACTTGTGCCACCTCCTTTCCCTGGGGTGAGAGGGGTGCGGACAAAAGTCAGGCAGGACGAGCTCCTGGGATCTGTGAAACAAGGAGTTGACCTTGGGCACGAAGGTCGGGTCTAGTCTGAGAACCACCCTGTTAGCGTGGACCACGCACAAGTCCTCCCGTACGGAGAGGGCCGAGAGTTCCGAAATTCGCCTTGCAGATGTGATTGCAATGAGGAACACCGTCTTCAAGGTCAGGTGGCGCAGTGACACGGAGCGCAATGGTTCGAATGGCGCCTCAGTCAGGGCCTGGAGGACGAAGGGTAAGTCCCAGGTCGGATATCTATGGACTGTTTGGGGCCGAATGTTCGAGGCCCCTTTCAGGAAACCACGAACCCCTGGATGTCTGCTGAGCGGCAGGGACCCACCGGGCGACAGGATGGTAGCGAGAGCAGCCACCTGCCTTCTCAGAGTATTGGGGGCGAGCCCCTTGTCCAAACCCTCCTGCAAGAAGTCCATCACCTGAGGTGTGGAGGCCTCAGCCGCAGCGATGTGTCTGGCACGGCACCAGGTAGAGAAGGTGGACCATGTAGTCTCGTAAATGCGAACGGTGGCAGGACGCCTGGAAGCCTGGATCGTTCTTATCACCCTGTCCGAATAGCCCATTCGTCTCAGAACGATCCCCTCAAGTGCCAGACGGCTAGTTGGAAGCACTGAGGGTCCGGGTGACGAATGGCCCCTTGTATCAGTGACACCTGGTTCGGAGGAATGCGCCAGGCCTTCTCTACTGACAGACCCACTAGATCGGCGAACCAGGACCGTCTGGGCCAATGGGGAGCGACCAGGATGACTTCCGCCCCCTCCGAGATGATTTTCCGGACTACCTGAGGAAGCAGCGGGAGAGGAGGGAAGGCGTATAGCAGGCCTGTGGGCCAATGGCACCGGAGGGCGTTTGTCCCTTCTGCTTGCGGGCACCGGAAACGGGTGAAGAACCTTGGCAGGTGCGTGTTCTGCGGGCTGGCGAACAGGTCTAGGACGGGCAGGCCGAATCTCCGGGAAATCTGCTGGAAAAGATCCGGGTGCAGCTGCCACTCTGAGGTGTTGATGGTGGTTCTGCTCAACCAGTCCGCCGTCACGTTCTCCTCGCCCGCGATGTGGTCCGCCCTCAGGGACAGGAGATGCCTCTCCGCCCACCTGCCCAGAGCCTCCGCCTCCGTCATGAGCGCCCTCGACTGTGTGCCTCCCTGGTGGTTCACGTATGCTCGGGTGGCGATGTTGTCCGTCAGGAGAAGGACATGGGACCCTTCTACGAGATTGCCGAAATGCCGCAGAGCCAGCCTGGCCGCCCGGAGCTCCAGCCAGTTGATGTTGTGGGCGAGCTCCCGTTGAGACCATCTGCCCTGGGCCACATGGTGCTGCAGATGAGCTCCCCAGCCGTAAAGGCTGGCGTCCGTCGTGATGGTGACGCGGTCTGGCTCCTTGAAGGGCGACCCCTCTCTTAGGGCGGGAGACCTCCACCACCTGAGGGACCGAAGCACTGGGGGTGGGACTGTCACCCGTCTCCTGGAGTTGCTGATCTTGCGTCGTTGAAAGGGAAGCAGAAACCATTGTAGCTCCCGTGCGTGCAGGCGGGCCCAGGGAACAATGGCTATGCACGAGATCAGCTTCCCCAACAGTTGGGAAAGCGTCACAAGTGGGACCAGTCTGGAGTTCAGGACCAACCCCACCAACTTCACAATGCTGCAGATGCGCTCCTGTGAAAGAAAGACCTTGCAGGTCTTCGAGTCGATGACGGCACCCAGATGAAGTATGGAGAGGGTGGGCTGCATGTGACTCTTCTCCCGATTCACCGAGAACCCGTGGTCCTCCAGGGAGCGGATGGTGCGGTCCAAGTCCTTCAGGGCCTGGTCCCTGGAAGGTGACATCAACAGGATATCGTCCAAGTAACAAACCAAACGCACAGGTCTGGATCGAAGATGCGCCGCCACTACGGAGAGGACCTTCGTGAAGGTCCTTGGAGCCGATGACAAGCCGAAAGGTAGGGCCTTGTACTGGAAGTGCTGGCCGGCGAACTGAAACCTCAAGTATCTGCGATGCGCCGGGTGGATGGGAATGTGCAGATACGCCTCCTTCAGGTCTATCGAGGTCAGGAAGTCGTTCTGTCGAATGCATCCCAGGATCGTCTGGAGGGATTGCATTTTGAAGCGCTTGTATTGCAGATACCGGTTCAGCTTCTTCAAGTCCAGAATGGCCCTGACCCCCCCCGATGACTTGGGGACTAGGAAGAGGATGGAATAAAACCCCTTGCCCTCCTGCCCCCCCGGCACCGCTTCTATGGCCGCTATCTCCAGTAGGTGACCGATCTCCGCCCTCATGAGCTGTTGCTTGTGCGGGGACCTGGGAAGGGGGCAGCGGATGAATCTCCGCGGGGGAAAGGATAGGAAGTCGAGGGTGAGGCCGTGTCGGACCACATTCCGGACCCAGGCGTCCGTCGTGGTCGCCTCCCACGTGGACGCATATTGCTGTAGGCGTCCCCCAATGGGAGGGATCCCCCAGGGGTCACTTGCTCTTCTTGAAGGGACGGTTGGCCTGACCACCCTTGAAGGGCCTACGCTGACCTTGGAACCTGGACCTGTCCCTGTAGGCCGGCCTGTCCTGGGAACGATCTTGGGCCTGGGGGTAGGTTCTGGAGGCCCCACCCGAGGTAGAGGGAGCCTCCGTAGACCGAAAGGGCTGTCTACGGTAGGAAGACTGATTCTTCCGGTCCTGCTTCTTGGTGACAGCCGGCAGAATCTTCCGCTTATCCTTGGACTCGATTAGGAAGGAGTCCAAGGCCTCGCCGAAGAGCTTGCCACCCTTGAAGGGGGCCGACGCCAACTTCCACTTAGCCTTCATGTCCGCCTGCCAATGGCGGAGCCACAGCAGACGGCGTGAGGTGACATTGGATGCTAGAGCCCTGGATGAAAACTTTGTGGAATTGAGCGAGGCGTCGCAAGAATATTCCACCGCAGCGATGATCTTATTGACCCTCTGTCTCGATCTAACCTGTCTCTCAGGCAAGGAGGCCAATAGCTTCCTGAGCCAGAATAGGGCTGCCCTACTAAAGTACGACGCAGAGGACGAGGCCTTCATGGCCCAGGCAGTGGCCTGGTGCGTCTTGTGGCAAGACTTCTCCATCCGCCTGTCCTCCGCCTTAAGCCCCTCCACCAGCTCGGCCGGGAGTGAGGATGTGGAGGTCAAAGACACAATGGGGTCATCAACCTGCGGGAGAGCCAGAATGGTCTCCATAGCATCCTCAACAGCGTACAGCTTTTTATCCACGCCGCTGGGGTGTGCCATGGTAGCGGGCTGAACCCACTGGCGCTGAATAATGTCGAGGAACAACTGAGGAGCCGGCACCAATTCTTGGGGAGGTGGAGGTTCCCTAAAGAGACCCGCCCCAGGGTGTCCAGGACCGATGACGATGGCATTGTCCTGATCAGAGGCCTTCTTATCAGATTGAGCCGGTAGACCCATCTGCACGGCCGACTCCCTAGCCTTGGTCAAGATAGCCTTGAACATGATGGGGTTAAATAGCCCCTTGGAAGCGGGAGCCTCCGGGGTGGAGCTCTCATCCCCTGAAAGGTCGGGAGCCCCCTGGGTAACCACCTCCTCATCATCCTCCCCCTCGGATGCCTCGCTGACTGCAGAAGAGGCAGAAGGGGAAACGCCACCCCCCTGGGCAGGAACCACCTTCCTAGGTGCCCTGGGCTTGGGGGTAGAAAGGAGGGGCAAGGAAGCCACTAATTGCTTCATGCAATCCGTGATGCCCTGCGAAATGGCCTTGGACACAACCTCCTGCATGGCCGCGGGCAAGGCAGCCTCAGCGGGTGCAGAAATGGGAGTGGCCGGAACCTCCTCTTCCTCATCCACTGACTCCTCCCCCTCCCCCACCATGGAGGACTCCTCCTCCTCTGGTTCCTCCTCCTCTAGCTCCACTTCCATTGAGGGGACTGGAGAGGCAAGGGAAACCCTTGAGTGATTGGGGGAAAACCCAAAATCCCCATCACCAGAGGGAATGGATTGGGTCTCCCTACGAAGCTGCGGGGCAGGGGGGGTCTTATCTGTCACAGCCTTGTCCCGGGCAGAGAGAGCCTTCTGGAATTGCTGCTCTAGAATCCTCAGCCGTCTATCCGCCAGTCTCTCATCAGCCTTGGTGGCCTTGGCTGCAGGCCTCTTCCCCTTGTCAGGACAGGGTGCAGAATCGCCCTTGGCAGCAGGGTTGGTCTTGCTACGCTTGGAGGCAGGTTCTCCTGTTTGCTCACTGGGATCAGCCATGGAGTGGCTGAAAGAACAAGAACAAACAATTAAATCCAGTCAAGGCACCCCAATCCCACCAGGGAAGAAACAATATACACTTTAAAAACAAGAAGAAACTGGAACCTGGTTTTGGCGCCAAAATCAGACCCAAAAATCTCAGGCGTTGCAGATCAGCGCTGGAGTAGACCAGGGAATGGCAACAGAATCTGCCAATCTCCCTGCAGCCGCTGGGAAGGATCTCTTCTGCTGCCCCAGGGGATCCTGTCCGGGACTCCCAGAACTAGAACCACCCCAGGAACGAAGCAGTGGCGATCTGCGAAGAGGAGTCGGGCTGCGGCAGAAAAATGGCGGCAAGTTTAAAACGCGCGCCTTTTTTCCTTTGCGAACGGCCGCCTAAGCTCAAACCGGCACTGGGGAAACAACGGGCTGAAAAGCCTCAGTAGAAGCTTCCCTAGGGAGGAAAACCCCCGATAGTCAAGTTGGGGGGTCCTATCTAACTACCTAGCCCCCTTAGAAGCTTACCAGCAGCCGCTGGCAAGCCCTCCCAGTGCCAAGCCGCTCCGCAGAAAAAGCGGGAAACGGCCGCGGTTTGAACAGCCCGCTCCGCGCAACGAAGACAACGAAGACAGGAACGAAAACAAAAAATCACCTATCTAACACAACTACACACAAAAATAACAACAAAGGCTACACTAACTCACTGCTGGGGAGGTCAGATTGCTGGCAAAGGACTGCAGACTCCCCAGACGCGTCCGATAAGGGCGACTGAGTTTTTAGAACTGGCCCTATGCAGAGGCAAGGGGCGTGGCTACACATCAAAGTGAAACTCAGTCCAATGGGCAGCAAGCTGAGGATAACCCGCGTTTGGACACTCCAAGCAGCATCTAGGAGAACTGGTATATCTCAAGTTTGAGAGCAGCTTCCTTTTCACTAAGTTAAAGTGTCGGATAAGAAGTATTTGTTAGTATGGATGTAGATCTTCTATCCATCCATGGTTCTCTCATGTGTATCCCTGTTAGGTCTGTTGCTGTAGTAGCATTTCATCATTTCCAAATTCTCTTATCTCTTATGGTTTGTTCCAGATTGAACAGATTGTTTTGATTCCCCAACATTCCTCAGGAAGAGGAATGTTTTCTTTCCTGCCAATTCATGTGTCATCTGTACAGTTTCATATCTAGTGGGGAAGAGGAGATAGAAGGGGAGGAGGAGGCTGCTTCTGTTCCTCTCCTCTAGGCAGCCTGCCTCTAAAACATTTTCCAGCCTTCCACAAATGCCTCTGTGATAAAAAGAAATATAAAGCTTTACAGTGTTTGCTGATCTCACCTGCAAGCAGCCCAACAGAAACACCTGAAAATGGCATCCAACCCATCAGCAGACAAACAGAAAACGAGCTGTGCCCCAAAGGCTTGCAAGAAATGAAGACATTCACAGAGCAGCTAAAGTTGGGGATTCTACACCCAAGATGCTCCAGCACCCCCACCACGCCCAGAATATCAGCCACACTGCAAGTACTTCCACAGTTGGACTGACTAAAAGAATTAAATGCTGGAGAAATTCAGTGTTTGGGCAAAATGTGGAATTTCTCTTGTTATCTGTAAGAGAAACAGTGGCAGCAAAACAGCAAAGGCTTGTATCTCTGGCTCTACTGTTTTTTTTTTTAAAAAATCATTCTTTACTTAGCCTCAATTGACAATCTGATGAATTGGGGAAAAGCTTACTCTGCTGGTTACTGAGATATAACCTATAGCAAGCAGCAGCTCAAAACTGATTAATCCATACCCTACTTTATCCACAGAACAGAAGCAATGAATTTGAATCTTGAATCATAACTTGAATTGTAACTTGAATCATTCTCACGAAGAGTCAACGACGACTTGATGGCAGAAAGCATACAATCAATTTAAACCACTAAATCCTGGGAGTTATATCTCAGGAAAGAAAAGGAAAGAATGGAGACAAACAACATCAGCATACAAGTGGGAATACTAAGACACTCCTCTGAATGGCAAAAGAACCTGTCTAACTGGTATGGCTTTTGCTCAACCACTTTTTCACTTCAAAGCATCAAAAAATGCTCTAGAACCAAGAACAAGTATGTCAAGATACCAACAATTCTGGTAATTTTAGAAAAAATCAGACATTATTGCAGCACAATCATGATTACCATAGTAGAGCTACTTCAGCTTTCTAAAAAGTGGGTATGCTCCTGATGGGAGTCTTTGAACACTCAAAATTATATCCCAGCAAGGGATTGCTATAAATCCACAAACTGAAACCCGAGACTTAGAGAATTGGAAGGATCTCTCACAGCACTGCTTAGCCTCCACACAACAATTGAGACCAGGATTGCTGGTCTCTAATGATAAGGTCATAAATCTATCATCAGTCCCAGTTGCCATCCTAATGCCAGGGATGGGTCATTAAGAAAGAAGATGGCGAGTCCCAGGCAAGGAGTATAGGGTTGCAATGGAAGGGAAGACTTTGGGACGGCAGGGAGGCCTTGAGAGGGTCTTGAAGGTTGAAGCTGTGAAGGTTAGAGGCTTGACTGGCGCTCCTGAGAGAGAGAGAGAGAGAGAGAGCTCACACAATGTTGTATCTATGACTGCTCCCAGGTGGAGCAATCTGTTGGTTGGAGACAGGTGGCTCTTGCTGATGTTGATTAAAATCTGTGGTCCTGGAGGGCCCAAATTGTGACCTGCAGATCCTCCCTTGCCCGGAGGCCAGAGGACTGTATATCATGCACGTAACTCTTGACACGCATGGGAATCGCCTGGAGATGTACCGCCAGCGCTGTCAATAGTTTAGTAAATATCCTGGGCACTGACGATAGGCTGAATGAAAGGGCCTTGTATTGGTAATGCCAGCCCGTGTAGTAGAACCAGTGGGCTGGCAAGATAGGCACATGGAGGTATGCCTCTGTCAGGTCTATAGGTGTGAGGAAGTCGCCCTCTTGGATGCTCTCCAGTATTGACTGGAGGGATCGCATTTTGAATCTTTTGTAAATGAGGTGATTGTTCAACCTCTTCAGATCCAGAACTGCTCTCCACCCACCCCAACCCTGAGGCCTTCAGGACCACAAACAAGATTGAGTAAAATCCCTGCCCCTGTTGGTGTTCTGGGACCAATTGAATGGCCTGGATATCCAACAAATGTTGGGTTGCTGCCTCCATGAGGCCTCTTTTTGATGTATTCTGTCAGGCGTGCCTCATTCAACATCCAAGAAAGGAAACCCCCAACTCCATTTATTTAGAGAAAAGGTACTTTTATTGGATATGAAATGAAAACAGTGAAAGTGAAGCAAGATCTGAGGCAAAAAAAGCATGAACTTGTACATATCAAACATTTACTCATCCTTTTATCTTTCTTAACTCGCTGGGATTGAGACCTCCTCTGCTTCTGCGGTTTCTGAATTCGTCTGGTGATAGACCTGGTTTCACATTGCTCATCTAATTTAAACATTGGTATTCCAACAGTTCCCCCTATAGCAGTCTTCGACAATTCCTCCAAAGTAGAACTTAAAAGAGGTCCAGGAGAATCCAGCTGGGAACACTGTATATGTTCTTCCGTCTCTTTTTCAAACTGCTTCTGCTCCATCTCAATATCTGTTGGTGTAAATGTGAGCGAAGGTGTGAAGCTTGTCTTCAAAACTGTGTAATAAAATTCTTTAGCTTTATCTAAAGTATTCAAACGATAACTCACACCTTCATATCTCGGTATAATACCCATTGGCACATCCCATCTATATTGTATCTTTCTTTTCTTCAATTCTGCTACCAAAAATCCAAATTCCCTTCTAGACTTCAACATTGCTGGTGGTAACTCCTTGAAGACACCAATCTGGTTTCCATCTATTTGAAGAGCAGAGTGAAAGGACTTCTGCAAGATGTCATTTCTAAGATTTCTATCAATAAAATATACAACCACATCTCTTGGTAGTTGTCTTTGTAGTGCTGCATGTGAGTTTACTCTGTATATTTTATTAATGTTAAAAAAAATCTGATCAGAATCATCCAGTTTCAACAATATAGACAATGCATCCGCACAAATTCTTTTAATATCTTCTTTAGGATTCTCCCGAATTCCTCTGTCTGATAGCTGATTCCATAGATCTGAATTGCAACATAACTATTTCATTATCCAACCTTTGTATTTCTCCAGCAACTTTCACAAGATTTAGATCAGATTCCTTCATTTTAGTTTCCAGGTCCAGAGCCAGCTGTTCAACTTTATTATCAATCTTAAGGATAATATCAGACATACCCATAGCTAATATTCGTAAATTTTTATCAAGCTGTTCATATTTATTCATATTATCCTGGACCATTTTCCTTAATTTCTTTAAATTCTTCCTTAATTTCTTTAAGTTCTATATCTATAAAGTGTTTCAAATCCTGAAGGCTTGTTATCTCTATCTGCTGTTGCATTAAAGCTGCGCCAGCTGGGAGACCTCCTCGCTTCATTGCCATCTTCTTCCTCGATTTTCACAAAATTATATATTAGCTGTCTCTCTTACTTGCTGTCTCCTTTCACTTTCCGCCAGGGTAGGATACTTTATAACGAGCTGGAATACACAGGCTTAACTTTCATTTCCTTTTCACTGAAGCTTAAGCTGTCAGCCAGGTTTAAATACAAATTAGAATACACAAAGCAGTTAAATTTCGTTTCCTTTCAACTTTCGTCTGAGGATTAACGCCATCTTAAGTTCTTTGTTCTAAATCCTTTGTTCCAACCGTTCAAATTTAACGCTACTGTATTTAAAAAATCATACTTGCATTTAAGGCGATTAAAGCAGAATATTTTCCTGGCTTGCTTGGAATGTAAATTGAAAGTTGAGAGTTACGCCTTGCTTCGCTGTTTGCGAAGTCTCCCAGCCATCCGGAGCATGTAGCCGCCCGAAAAGGGAGTCCCACCTTGCTCGCACCCCAGAGGAAAAGAAACCCTCCGGGACGCCCCGCAAGGGACTCTACCCAAAGGCGTCCTTAGGAGCTTGGAGTTTTCCGAGGCGTTTTGATGGTTTAAAAACGCCTCTACAGACAACTGGGTTGGCAGGCTTGGAAAAACCTGCCGACGGCGTCCGCTGCTCAACCAGGAAGTCAACAGTTACGGAAGAGATGGAAACAGACCTGAAGAGTTGGACTTATGAACATTGATGCGGAAAGGATTAATATCATGTTGGTGATCTGGGGAAAAACTTGGGTTGAATTTTGAAAGTTAAATGCTAAATCTGTATAGATATAGAATTCATGGGAGAATCTTTATAATATATTTTATAGATGGTATCTAGATCCGAAGAAATTATCATCATGTATGTAACCTAATGGTTAATTAAAATGCTGGGAGAATCTAGGAGGTATGGGTGTTTACTCCAACAGATTGATGCCAGTTATTTAAGAGGTAATTTATCATGATCAAGTAGGATTTATTGAAGGTGGATATATGAAGGAGAATGCAAGGCAACTCATAGTTTTAATTGACTATCTAGATAAAAATATGTAGATCTCTGCAATGCTGGTCTTCTTGGATGTGGAAAAGGCCTACGAGCGAATGAACCGGAACTCTCTAATCAAGACTTGGGGGAAAATGGATATGGGATTTGGACAAGGTTTATTATCTCTAATGTTATTTATTCTAACTTTAGAAGTCTTGTTGAATATAATTTGGGACTTGAATTCCTTAAATGGTATAGCTATAAGGCAAAAGGTATACAGAATTAGAGCATTTGCAGTTGATCTGGCTGTTACCCTAGTACGTTTTTGGAACTTAATAATTTTGATGAAAAGTTACTCGGGGGTTGTTTATATAAAGATGTGATTTTTACTGATGGAGGCAGTTAATCTGAAAATTTTGGAACATCTGTTGGAAGAAGGTTATAATATATTTTATAGACGGTATCTAGATTCTAAGAAACTATCATCATGTATGCATTAAAGTAGAAATTAGTTATTTTACATATCTGTTGCATTTAAGTAGAAACTTGCTATGTTATGTTGTAGTATCTTATATTGCTGTGGAGACATATGCCTGCAATCCATTGCATCCTTCCTGTGATAAGATCTGAAATCTTCCTATACCACCTCTGTTTCCTTCATGAAATGAGAACGTAACTTTGCTCTCCTCAAATACTAGAGCAATCTTCACACCTTTTGTGCTGCCAAATGGGCAATTAAGCAAATGGAGAAGGGAAAAAAATAACAAACCTTTTGAGCCAGGAAGGATGAAAATCTGAGTTAGGATATATGATCTAAGTTTTACAATGTGTTAGGTTATATGACTTAAGGTTTGACTTGAAGTTTACAATGTTGATTAAAATGATTTAGAAGAGTGATTTAGAATAATTAGAATGCGAAGAACAAAGACCTTTTTGAAGAACAAAGTTCTTTTGGTGTATAAGAAAGGAGATCATGTATGTAACCTAATGGTTAATTAAAATGTTGGAAGGGAGAATCTAGGAGGTATGGGTGTTTACGATGGGTTTGCAATAAGGCTTAAAAAATATTATATTATATTATATAGTTTTTTGGTACGAATGAGTAGATTGGTAACTAAGAGTTGGATTGATGGATAAAATGTTTTACAGATGGTATTTAGATCCTAAGAATTTATCTTGTATGTATCCTAATGTTTAACCAAAATGTTGAAGGTGTGGGTGTTTATGATGGGTTTGTAACAAGGTTTTTTTAAAAAAAAAGTATTATGTAGTTATTAGGTATTTTAGGCAAGAACGAGTAGATTGATAAGGAGATATGTAAGGGGTATAACGTGAACAGAGAAGATAATATTTGGGTTGTTTGGAATTATTAGAGTGGTGCATAGTGGAAGTCAGGGGGGTGGGTTGGATTGGGAGGTGGGGGAGGGTTAGGGTGGTCAGGGGAGGGAAATATATTTGCATAATTAGTTTAGAAGATGGGGTTAACTGGATAATGCTATTTTGTGAGTAATTCACATTTTGAGGGTTGGGATGAGGGGGGGTATAGCACTTGTATTTGATTTATATTATATGTATGGGGGGGGGGGGAAAGGGGAAAAATCTGTTTTTGTAAAACTTTTTCAATTAAAATTTTTTTTTACTCAAATCCCTCCCCCCCGTCACCCCGGCTCAATGTCCAATCTCCAACCCCTAAGGGTGTCATGTGGGGTGCATCTTCAGGTGGTCTCATTCATTTGTTATGTAGAGATGGTTGGCCTTGACCAAACCCAAACCCAAACACAGGCCTTCAGCATGTGCAGAAGATGGTGAGAACAAAACTCCCTCTTTCGAGATGTCTCACCAGCAGCTTCCCCTCCCAAATACCATAAGCCCCCTCCCTCCCCATTACTATGGCAGCCGATAGCAAGCAAGTGATATAGAGGTTGATATATTCTTTGATATGGGGCAACATATAAAAAAAACTCAGGGGTGTGGAGAGAAATTCTAGGGCGAGACATACTCTCACCTTATTTAGGACCCAGATATCCATTGTGGTAGCATCCCATTGATGGATGAAGAAGCTTAGGCGGCCACCAATGGGAGTATTGGATCACAAGCACCTGGAGCGGTGAAAGGGAAGACTTCCTGAGCCATGAAATAGCTACTTGCCACTTCCTTCCGGTTTGCCGGAGGCAACGGACGGGTCCTAGACTCGTCCGCCGCTTGGTTGCTCCGGCGGCGCCTTCGGGGGCAGGGGGTTCTTGCTAAAGAGCCCCCACCGCACGGACGGCTCGCGGTGAGTCCCCCCACCCCGACAGCGGTCGGGGTGGTGGCTCCCGCCTCGTCCCAGGCACCGGAGAACGAGTCGCAGGGGCGGGGGGAGTTCTCCTTTCGTCCCCTTTGCCGATGGAGAGCCGGAACAGCTGCAATTAAAGACGGGCTGAAAGCCGGGGCTGAAGGCAACACCGAGGCTCCGTTATTGCTGCAGAGTGGATTGTGAGTGATCTAACAACTAATGCTTTCAACTTTCGTTTTAAAAGAAGAAGGAGGGGGGAGTTTGTAAAACCCCTCCTCGGAAAGGATAAAAAAGCGGCATTTTAAAATGTTCTCCAGGCTTGGGGAGGTAGAGAACTTAACATCTGATTTTTAAACAACAAATGAAAGTCTTTTACTTTAAGATTCTTATTGAAACTTTGTATCTCTGTCTTGCAACAATTGCTATGAACTTTCACTAGCTCTCCACGGCTTCCAGAGGGGCGGGGAAGATGGCGTTCCTTTGTTCTCAGCAAGAAATACTTCTCTTTAAAATGTGCTGACACCCCCTCGTCTTTATGGGACTGAATTTTTCACCACTGGATTAAGGCAATGGACTTTTAGGATTCCTCCCAGATGTGCCTTCTTTTTTTTCCTATTTGACTGTTCTTAAAAAATTGTTTTCTCTCTGGATTTTAAGCAAAGTGTATTCTAAATTTGGATTTTGACTCTTGTTCTCTCCTCGCCTCACGGACTACCTCTCCAACAGACGCCATATTAGTGACAAGAACTTAACACTTTCATTATGGCTTCAAAAAAGCAGCCACACCAACCTAAGATTACTTCAATGTTATCCAAAGAAACAGAGGTGGAAGCTACACAGTTATCAGCAATAGAGGAAACTCTTCAAAACATCATGAAAAAAATAAAAGAAATCCGGAAAGACAATGTTAGCTCAAAATTGGAACTTTTGGAGACACAGAAAGCACTAATGGAAAACAAACAAAGAATTGATGGACTGGAGGGGGGGGGCGAGATGAGAGGAGAAATAAGTAATTATCAAAAGAAATAGCTACTTGCCCTGGTATTGTTGTCAGTTCCAAAATCCGGTTTTGCAGATGCATTAAGCAGATGCCCCCTCCCGGCTGTGATTGAAGACCCAGCACCGGCTACATCTGTCCTATTGATTAAGGACCTTAACCTACCAGTCACTGCTGCTGACATTGCCTGGCAGTCCGGTAAGGACAAGGTAATCTTCTGGGCTTTAGATTGGGTGAAATGGGGGTGGCCACGGGATGCCATAGAGCCAGATTTCCTCCCATACAAAACATGCCTGCTGGAACTATCTGTTCAGAACAGCTGCCTTCTCTGGAGTCACAGGGTAATTGTCCCTTCCCCTCCTCTCAGAGCCACAGTTTTGGATAAACTCCACTGTGGACACCCCGGAATCGTCCGTATAAAGGCTTTATGGTGCAGTTACCTTTGGTGGCCTGTTAGATCAAGACATCACAGCATAAGTCTCAGGGTGACCCCAACGCCAAAGCTCCCAAGTGTCACCACCCAAAGCCACACCACCCGAACGGGAACGTCCCAGCTCGCTGTGGTCCCACATTCACATTGATTTTGTTTCTTGTTGTGGTGGATGCGTCCTCTAAGTGGTTAGAAATCGTAAGTATGCCATCCACCACTTCGGAGGCACTGATTGGGGCTCTCAAGAAGTTATTCGCCACCCATGGGCTCCTGGACGTACTGGTGTCAGACAATGGAACCTAGCTTACATCAGCCAAATTTGAGAGATTTCTGGCAACACTGGGGGTTCACCACACGTTGACTTCTCCATTCCACCCGGCCAGCAATGGCCTGGCAGAACGCATGGTGCGCTCCTCCAAAGTAGCATTCACAAAGATGGCCCCAGCCAATTGTCAGGAATGCATAGATGCCTTTTTGTTAGCCAACCATGCCACGCCATGCCCAACTGTTAACATTAGTGTCGCTGAATTATTAATGGGCAGGCGCCTTAGGACCTGCCTGGATAGGCTTCATCCTAATTATGCCACAGAAAAACCCTTGGACTCAATTGGGGGCTCCCTGTCTTTTGTCCTGGGTGAGGCGGTATATGTCAGAAATTACGTAGGCCAGGGGTCCCCAACCTTTTTTGCACCAGGGACCGGTTTCATTTTAAAGAAAATTCTGCGGACCGGCTGGCCTAGAGGAGGAGGGGGGGCAGGGGGAACAGGCAGCGCATGTGCATGCGGGGGGGGGGAGTCGGCTCACTTGGCCGTCTAGGGCAGTGGTAAGCAAACTTATTAGTCAATAGAGCCAAATATCAACAGTACCACAACTGAAATTTCTTTTGAGAGCCAAAAGGTGTGGCCTGTTTTATGGGAGTGGCTCAGTTGTCATGTGACACAAGTGGGCGTGGCCAACTTGGAAAATGTGGTGAAAATCACTTAACAGTCTTGCTTAGCAACCAAAATTTTGGGCTCAATTGTGGTCATAAGTTCTTTCTTTCTTTCTCTTTCTTTCTTTCTTTCTTTCTTTCTTTCTTTCTTTCTTTCTTTCTTTCTTTCTTTCTTTCTTTCTTTCTTTCTTTCTTTCTTTCTTTCTTTCTTTCTTTCTTTCTTTCTTTCTTTCTTTCTTTCTTTCTTTCTTTCTTTCTTTCTTCCTTCCTTCCTTCCTTCCTTCCTTCCTTCCTTCCTTCCTTCCTTCCCTTCCTTCCTTCCTTCCTTCCTTCTTTCTTTGTTCCATTTCTGGCTGGTCTTTGGTCTTCTGAAGATGGTAAAAATGGATTTATGGGCACTCGTTATATATAAAGGCAGCCCATGACTCTTTGGGATGCTGGTTTGAATCCAGGAAATGACTCAGAGGATGTGATTCCTTTGAAATGACCACTGGGAGAAAAATAGATCTTTAACCTGGTTAACCAAAAAGGTAGCTTGAGGTGGAATTTCAATTTCAATTTCAATTTATTAAATTTATAAAGGAAATAGGAAAATAGATTTCTTCCTTCCATTGCCTCCCTTCTTTCCTTCCCTCCCTCCTACCCTCCATTCCTCTTTCTTTTTCTTTCCTTCCTTCCCTTCCTTCCTTCTTTCACCTCTCCCTTCCTCCTCCCTCCCCCTTCTTTCCTTCACTCCCTCCCACCCTCCATTTATCTTTCTTTTTCTTTCCTTCCTTTCCTTCCTTCTTTCACCTCTCCCTTCCTCCTCCCTCTCCTTTCTTTCCTTCACTCCCTCCCACCCTCCATTTATCTTTTTCTTTCCTTCCTTTCCTTCCTTCCTTCTTTCACCTCTCCCTTCCTCCTCCCTCCCCCTTCTTTCCTTCACTCCCTCCCACCCTCCATTTATCTTTCCTTTTCTTTCCTTCCTTTCCTTCCTTCCTTCTTTCACCTCTCCCTTCTTCCTCCCTCTCCTTTCTTTCCTTCACTCCCTCCCACCCTCCATTTATCTTTCTTTTTCTTTCCTTCCTTTCCTTCCTTCTTTCACCTCTCCCTTCCTCCTCCCTCCCCCTTCTTTCCTTCACTCCCTCCCACCCTCCATTTATCTTTCTTTTTCTATTTTTCTTTCTTTCTCTTTCTCTGTTTTTTGTCTCTCTCTCTCTCTCTGTCTCTCCTCCCTCCACCCATCTCTGTCACTGTGTGTGTGTATGTGTGTCTGTTTCCCTCTCTCTCTATTTCTGTCTCTCTAAGTCTGCCTCTCTGTGTGTCTGCCATTCTCTCCCTCCCTCCCCCCCGGGAAAGCAGCAGAGGGGACGGCATGTCGATTGCAGAGGTTATCCCGCAGCGGGCGGGCGAAGGACCCGAGCTGCGGCTATTCTTAAGTGCCGCCAAAGCCATCCGGGCGCTGCACGCCCAGCTCCCTTCCAGCTCCGTGTGCGCCGCTGAAGCCATCCGGGCGCTTAAGATAGCCGCAGCTTGGGTCCTTCGGCCGCCTGCTGCGGGATAACCTTCCCAGCCGACATGCCAGCCTCTCCAGAAAGCCCCGGAAAGTGCAGTACGCCGCGGTGGCCATCGGAACGAACTGGTGGAGGTGCGCTCGGCCATCCTCTGCCAGGGGGCTGCTCCCTCCTCCTTGCTGGCCCTGCGGCCCGGTTCCTATGAAGCTGCGGACCGGCACCGGTCCGCGGACCGGGGGTTGGGGACCCCTGACGTAGGCCATCCCTTGTGGTTGCCGGGCGTTGTAGCTAACCAGACCGGACCCTGTTCCTACAGCTGGATGACGGCCGGGTATTGTGGCGCTATTGCAATCAGATGTGGGCCAGATGGGGCCAACCAACGCAGCAATTTGATCTGTCCCAGGCGGAGGCTGGAACCACGGGCACGAGTGTAGCACCATTAGATGAGCCTGCGGCCCACCCAGAGATGTTGGATGCCAACTTACTATTGGAGCTGGGTCGACCCCTATTGTTTCCATGTCCGTCACTGCCATCATCCTGCAAGTCTGGGTCCTTGGAGAATCGTCCATCCACTCCTGAAATCCACCCTGCGCTGCATAGCTCAAGCCAGGCTAGGCGGCACCCGGCCTATTTATTTATTTATTTATTTTTCACATTTATAACCCGCACCCATCTCACCATAAAGGGACTCGGGGCGGCGAACAGAGATTTAAAATCAATTATACATAAATACAAAATATTATTAAATAATAACAAAATTAAATCCATATCCTGCTTAACTTAAGTTTAAATTTAAAACCCAAATTACAGTTTTGATTTGTTATAAAATAATGGATGTGGAGTAGATCATGCTAGGCTGGCCAGATGAAAATAATAAGTTTTTAGGTGCCGGCGAAACAAGCGGAGGTCTGTGATGGAACGGAGGTCGGAAGGTAGGCCATTCCAGAGGGTAGGGCCCACCACAGAGAAGGCCCTTCCCCTGGGAGCCGCCAACCGGCATTGTCCGGTCGGCGGCACCCGGAGAAGACCCTCTCCCTGGGAGCGAGTCGGTCAAAGGGATGTATGGGGCAGAAGACGGTCTCGAAGGTAGCTAGGCCCCGTTCCATGGAGCACCTTGAATATGGTCATCAAAACCTTGTAACGCACCCGGTAGATCACAGGTAGCCAGTGCAGCTCGCGCAGAAGTGGTGTTATGTGAGAATGTCTTGAGATTCCCATGATCACCCGCGCTGCCGCATTCTGGACCAACTGCAACCTCCGAGTGCATCTCAAGGGGAGCCCCATGTAGAGAGCGTTGCAGTAGTCCAGACGAGAAGTCACGAGTGCTTGAGTGACTGTGCGAAGGGCATCCCGGTCCAGTAAGGGGCGCAATTGACGGACCAGGCGAACCTGGTAAAATGCCCCCCTGGCCACGGCCGCCACCTGATCCTCAAGGGACAACCGGGAATCCAGGAGGACTCCTAAATTGCGCACTCTATCCACGGGGGCCAAATTTTCATTCCCCATGGCCAGCGATGGTGTCAACTGGCTAAACCGGGAAGCCGGGAATCACAACCACTCGGTCTTGGATGGGTTGAGTTTGAGTTTGTTACTGCCCATCCAGATCCGTACGGCCTCTAAACACCGGGACATCACCTCAACGGCATCGTTGGGGTGGCTTGGGGTAGAGATGTACAACTGGGTATCATCAGCGTACAGATGGTATTCTACCTCAAAACCACGGATGATCTCACCCAGCGGCTTCATATAGATGTTGAATAGGAGTGGCGAGAGGACCGACCCCTGCGGTACCCCGTATGCGAGGGGCCTAGAAGTCGACCTCTGCCCCCCGTCAACACGTATTGCGACCGATCAGAGAGGAAGGAGGAGAACCACCGCAAAACGGTGCCACCCACCCCCAAAAGGATACCATGGTCGGTGCAAAAGGATACCATGGTCGATGGTATCAAAAGCCACTGAGAGATCTAACAAGACCAGGATAGAGGAACAACCCCTATCCCGGGCCCTCCAGAGATCATCTACCAACGCGACCAATGCCGTCTCGGTGCTATGACCAGGCCGAAAGCCGGACTGGCGCGGGTCTAGATAATCAGTTTCCTCCAGGTGACGAGGAAACTGCTGTGCAACCACACTCTCTACAAGCTTCGCAAGAAAGTGAAGGTTGGAGAACGGACGATAATTAGCCAATAATGCTGAGTCCAGGGAAGGCTTTTTGAGGAGGGGTCTCACCACCGCCTCTTTCAAGATGGTAGGTAAGGACCCCTCACTCAGAGAAGCGTTCACAATGGCCTGTCTCCTCCCAGGATGCCAGTATAAGCCAGGAGGGACAAGGGTCTAATAAACATGTGGTGGCCTTTAGTCTCCTCGCCAACCTGTCCATGTCCTTGGCAGTAACAAAGTCAAAGTCTTCCCATAAAATAGTCTCAAGGCCTGCATCGGATACTTCCACCGGACCACTATCTGTGGAGGGCAACTCGCTCCGAATCTGAGTGATTTTATCCTGCAGATATTCTCCAAATTCCTCGGCTCGGCCCTGCGAGGAGGACTCTCGCGGCCTCTGTTGAAGGAGGGAGCGGGTCACCCCCAACAGGGCCGCCGGGCGGTTCTCTGCGGATGCGATGAGGGTGGCACAATACTTGCGTTTGGCCACCCTCATTGCCACTAAGTAAGTCCTCAAATGGGCTCTTACCAGTGTTCGATCAGATTCAGATCGAGAGGATCTCCACCTACTCTCTAGGCGTCTCTTGCGGCGTTTCATCTCCCTCAGCTCCTCAGAAAACCAAGGAGCCCGGGTGGGATGACGCCGCGTGAGAGGCCGCAAAGGCGCGATGTGGTCTAAGGCCCCCGCGGCCGCACTATACCATGCTGCCACTAGGTCCTCAGCCGCGGCACGAGTCAAGGATACAGGTATTGGCCCAAGCTCCTTCTGGAACTTTTCAGGGTCCATCAGGCGCCTGGGGCGGAACCATCTGGGTGTCTCTGGCTCCGCCTCCCCGCGGTGAGATGAGGCGATTGGAAAGTCCAGCCGAAGGAGAGAGTGATCTGTCCATGACAAGGGTGAGATGACTAAGTCCCCGGTTCCAAGATCACTTCTCCACTGGCCAGAGACTAAAATAAGATCCAGCGTGTGTCCTCCATCGTGAGTGGGGGCCTGAACTAATTGGGTCAGGTCCATGGCTGTCATGGAAGCCATGAACACCCGAGCTGCCTCCGATGCCTCGCCCGCCGATGGTAAATTAAAGTCCCCCATGACTAGAAGTCTGGGGGTCTCCACTACCACCCCGGCGACCAACTCGAGGAGCTCGGGCAGGGCTGTTGTTACATAGCGGGGAGCCAGGTATATAATCAACAAGCCCAACTGCCTCCCTAGGCCCCATTTCACAAAGAGGGATTCACAGCCGGTAGTCTGAGGTACAGTGATCCCCCTCGGCTCTAGACTCTCCTTAATGATAATCGCCACTCCTCCACCCCTGCCTAGGGCCCGAGGCTGATGAAATGCTCGGTATCCCGGTGGGCACATTTCCACGAGGGGTAAACCCCCTTCGGGGCCCAACCAGGTTTCCGTAATTCCCACCAGGTCCGGGTCCCCCTCTGATGCTAGGTCATTTATGAGGGGGGCTTTATTTACCACAGACCTGGCGTTGCAGAGCATCAGCCTGGGGCCACGGCTCTGTAAACCTTGACCGCCTAGTCCCCGAGGGGAGCACAGGGGGTTGGGGCAAGCGACCACTTGTAACCAGCAGCCACAATCCCCCAACTTCAGATGGACACCCTGTCTCCCACTGCCCCTCCCCCTCCCTAGGACCGTATGGATGGGAAATCCCTCCGCAGGAACACCCCCTCCCCCTCCCTCCTCGTTAGACCAATCCTTAATCTTACTCCTAATTTTGTTGGTCGGCCCTATGCCCAGATCCCCTACTGACTGATTAGGCCCTCCCCCCACCCTGGGACCCCTTAAAACAGGGGTCCCCAACCTTTTTTGCACCAGGGACCGGTTTCATTTTAAAGAAAATTCTGCGGACCGGCTGGCCTAGAGGAGGAGGGGGGGCAGGGGGAACAGGCAGCGCATGTGCATGCGGGGGGGGGGGGGAGTCTGCTCACTTGGCCGTCTAGGGCAGTGGTAAGCAAACTTATTAGTCAATAGAGCCAAATATCAACAGTACCACAACTGAAATTTCTTTTGAGAGCCAAAAGGTGTGGCCTGTTTTGTGGGAGTGGCTCAGTTGTCATGTGACACAAGTGGGCGTGGCCAACTTGGAAAATGTGGTGAAAATCACTTAACAGTCTTGCTTAGCAACCAAAATTTTGGGCTCAATTGTGGTCATAAGTTCTTTCTTTCTTTCTTTCTTTCTTTCTTTCTTTCTTTCTTTCTTTCTTTCTTTCTTTCTTTCTTTCTTTCTTTCTTTCTTTCTTTCTTTCTTCCTTCCTTCCTTCCTTCCTTCCTTCCTTCCTTCCTTCCTCCCTCCCTCCTTCCTTCCTTCCTTCTTTCTTTCTTCCATTTCTGGCTGGTCTTTGGTCTTCTGAAGATGGTAAAAATGGATTTATGGGCACTCGTTATATATAAAGGCAGCCCATGACTCTTTGGGATGCTGGTTTGAATCCAGGAAATGACTCAGAGGATGTGATTCCTTTGAAATGACCACTGGGAGAAAAATAGATCTTTAACCTGGTTAACCAAAAAGGTAGCTTGAGGTGGAATTTCAATTTCAATTTCAATTTATTAAATTATAAAGGAAATAGGAAAATAGATTTCTTCCTTTCCTTTCCTTCCTTCCATTGCCTCCCTTCTTTCCTTCCCTCCCTCCTACCCTCCATTCCTCTTTCTTTTTCTTTTTCTTTCCTTCCTTCCCTTCCTTCCTTCTTTCACCTCTCCCTTCCTCCTCCCTCCCCCTTCTTTCCTTCACTCCCTCCCACCCTCCATTTATCTTTCTTTTTCTTTTTCTTTCCTTCCTTTCCTTCCTTTCCTTCCTTCTTTCACCTCTCCCTTCCTCCTCCCTCTCCTTTCTTTCCTTCACTCCCTCCCACCCTCCATTTATCTTTCTTTTTCTTTCCTTCCTTTCCTTCCTTCTTTCACCTCTCCCTTCCTCCTCCCTCCCCCTTCTTTCCTTCACTCCCTCCCACCCTCCATTTATCTTTCTTTTTCTTTTTCTTTCCTTCCTTTCCTTCCTTCTTTCACCTCTCCCTTCCTCCTCCCTCTCCTTTCTTTCCTTCACTCCCTCCCACCCTCCATTTATCTTTCTTTTTCTTTCCTTCCTTTCCTTCCTTCCTTCTTTCACCTCTCCCTCCCTCCTCCCTCCCCCTTCTTTTTTTCACTCCCTCCCACCCTCCATTTATCTTTCTTTTTCTTTTTCTTTCCTTCCTTTCCTTCCTTCCTTCTTTCACCTCTCCCTTCCTCCTCCCTCTCCTTTCTTTCCTTCACTCCCTCCCACCCTCCATATATCTTTCTTTTTCTTTCCTTCCTTTCCTTCCTTCTTTCACCTCTCCCTTCCTCCTCCCTCCTTCTTTCCTTCACTCCCTCCCACCCTCCATTTATCTTTCTTTTTCTTTCCTTCCTTTCCTTCCTTCCTTCTTTCACCTCTCCCTTCTTCCTCCCTCTCCTTTCTTTCCTTCACTCCCTCCCACCCTCCATTTATCTTTCTTTTTCTTTCCTTCCTTTCCTTCCTTCCTTCTTTCACCTCTCCCTTCCTCCTCCCTCCCCCTTCTTTCCTTCACTCCCTCCCACCCCTCCATTTATCTTTCCTTTTCTTTCCTTCCTTTCCTTCCTTTCCTTCCTTCTTTCACCTCTCCCTTCTTCCTCCCTCTCCTTTCTTTCCTTCACTCCCTCCCACCCTCCATTTATCTTTCTTTTTCTTTCCTTCCTTTCCTTCCTTCTTTCACCTCTCCCTTCCTCCTCCCTCCCCCTTCTTTCCTTCACTCCCTCCCACCCTCCATTTATCTTTCTTTTTCTATTTTTCTTTCTTTCTCTTTCTCTGTTTTTTGTCTCTCTCTCTCTCTCTGTCTCTCCTCCCTCCACCCATCTCTGTCACTGTGTGTGTGTATGTGTGTCTGTTTCCCTCTCTCTCTATTTCTGTCTCTCTAAGTCTGCCTCTCTAAGTCTGCCATTCTCTCCCTCCCTCCCCCCCGGGAAAGCAGCAGAGGGGACGGCATGTCGGTTGCAGAGGTTATCCCGCAGCGGGCGGGCGAAGGACCCGAGCTGCGGCTATTCTTAAGTGCCGCCAAAGCCATCCGGGCGCTGCACGCCCAGCTCCCTTCCAGCTCCGTGTGCGCCGCTGAAGCCATCCGGGCGCTTAAGATAGCCGCAGCTTGGGTCCTTCGGCCGCCTGCTGCGGGATAACCTTCCCAGCCGACATGCCAGCCTCTCCAGAAAGCCCCGGAAAGTGCAGTACGCCGCGGTGGCCATCGGAACGAACTGGTGGAGGCGCGCTCGGCCATCCTCTGCCAGGGGGCTGCTCCCTCCTCCTTGCCGGCCCTGCGGCCCGGTTCCTATGAAGCTGCGGACCGGCACCGGTCCGCGGACCGGGGGTTGGGGACCCCTGCCTTAAAAGACGAATTAAAATTTTGGACAAAAACCCCCTAAGTTTGCGCTTAGTCTTAGTCCAAGACTACGCTTGCGCAAATGTGGTGGGAAGGAGTGTCATGTTCTGAGCATGCTCACCATGTTTGTGTATTGGTGGGAGAAAGCGGGCAGCTGATTGGCTAGCCATCTGACAGCTTTGAGTATAAAAGGGAGCTGTCAGATGGGAAGCCTCAGCTGTTGCCTATCTCGAAGCCGGTTATTCTGTTAGCTTGTTGCTGTTTAAGGAATAAACTTGTTAGCCTTTATTCCTGTCTCTGCCTCAGTTATTCTGGCAGCCACACATCGTTCTCAATACAGAACAGGTGAATTTTTGAGTTCTTTAAAAACACAAGGTCACACACTGTGCAACGTACATTATGCTGGCTGCCCTATTCAGGTTAGAAGCCTCAGTAAAGTTTGCTCTCAAAGAAGCATCGCTCACTAAAAATGGTTGGAAAAGGGACTCCCTTTCCTCTCCGTCAATGTCAAAGAGTCCTCAGAGAGTGACTGGCCAGAGCTCACCACAAGGGCATCCTGCAAGGACATCCCACTTGGGCTCAAAGCTTGTTACAGATGCTCACACAAACTGCCTGCCAGGAAAAAGCAGCTGAGCAGAAATGCTTTCTCTCCCTCATCTCCTTCCCTTCAGTGGTCCCTTTGACCAGCCTTGCCTTGCCTTGTTGCTGGGTCTGCGTTACAAACCAAAGACTAGGTTGCAACCCTCCCCCACTTCTCTTATCCAAGAATGCCTATGGGAACCTAGAGCCATTTCTGTAACCACCAGGGAGGAAACGCCCCCCCCCCAAAAAAAACTGGCAGGACGTGTAAGGGAATATAAATAGGCAGCAAACCCACATGGACTCACACCGATGTAACCTAATTGAGCAATGAAACATCTGCAAGTCGGCAACCAAGCTCAGAGAGCACCAAGGACTCCACACTTCTATTCAGTAAACACAGAAGATGCTAGACACTGTGTCTAGCCCAAGTTATTTTCTCTTTCTAAAAATTTAGAAGACCCTCAAAAAATAAAGAGCCAGGGATTCAGCAAGTACTAAGGGAGGCATCTCCCAGCCACAATCTAAGATACAGAGCAGGGGTGTCAAACTCACGGCTCGCGGGCCGGTTGCATCATGTGCTGGCCCCAACCCTGCCTGGTTTAGCAAAGGGGGGGGGGGGGAAAGTCCTGATACGTCACGTGATGCTGCTGTGATGCCATGAGTTTGACACTCCTGATATAGAGGGACAGAAAAGAATCTAACAGGACCAGCCATGCCAGACAATCCTGGCAGGTAAGGGGCAAGGGACACATTATTCTTTTCCCAGGAGGAAGGGGCATGTTTGGACACCTCTCAAGTCCTATACCTGAAAGGATTTTCACTAGGAATGGGGGTATGTCTGCTTCAGTGCTACTGGTTGCCAACTCCCAGATATTTCCTAACCAACAAGCCCAGACATTGGACCATTATCATCGCCGCCCTGGGTCCTCTGTGGAGAAGGGTGGGATTTAAATTTAAATAAATAAATAAATAAATAAATAAATAAATAATTCCTTAGGAAGCACACAGAACTTTATCAGCCCATAAAGGACAATATCCAATAGTGATGCTGCTTCTTTTTTAGGATTTCTATCCCAGAGATGCTAGGAATCAGAATGGGGATGAGGGGACAATGACATAAATTTAATAAAGTGACTTCCTGGGTGGCTCCTCATAGGGCCTTATTCCTTAGTGACTTCTATCATTCCATCCAGACAGCGTGCAGCCCTCACTCAACGGCAAGCGGCATCCTGACTGGAACCAGCCCAAGACTTGGTGCAACCCTTGAAAGATGCATGGCAAGAGATGTGTGGTTCCAGGAGCACAAAGATAACCTGTCCCTAAAGGAAGGTTTGGCATGGGAGGGAACAAAATTATATGTCCCAGCCAGCCAATAGACCTGGATTTTACAGAGGACTCGTTACACAAAGGTAGCAAGACAATTTTGGGTTAGTAAAAACTCTTCACTTCACTTAGTGAAGAGGTGGTTCTGCTGGCCAAATATGAAAAAGAACAGAGCTTTGATGGTGACCCTATGGCACGCGTGCCAAAAGTGCCATGCAGAGTCATTTCTCTCGGCACGCAAGCCATCACCTGTTGCTCTTCCGGCTTCTGGCACACCAGGCAGATGGTTTTTCACACATGCAGGAGCACTGGAAACCAGAAGAGCAGCTGCCAGGTGCACATACATACTCTTCGTGCATGCTCATGCCGGAATCCAGAAGATCCTCTTCCTGCCATGTGTATGTGGACCTGGCAGCTGCTTTTCTGGTTTCTGGTGCGCACATGCGCATGGCCAGCTGCTATTTGTGTGTGCATGCATACCAGAAACCAAAAGAATAGGCACATGTGCATGTCGGTGCACATGTGCATGTCGGAAACCAAAAGATCATCTTCCCGGCTGTTCTTCCAGTTTCCGGCACATATTCCCATTTCGGCACTTGGTGTCAAAAAGGTTCGCCAACATGGACACAGAGGCTTACATAGCCAGCTGCCCTGTGTGCACTTCCATGAAATGGCTCCCTGGAAGCTCCCTGGTCTATTGCAACTGGTGGCCAATCCGATGAAACCCTGGGAAGAGATCTCTATGGACTTTATTGTGGACTTGCCAGAAAGCATGGGAAGCACTGAAATCTGGACCATCATAGACTTGTTCTCCAAACAGGAATACTTTGTAGCATACCCAAAGATTCCCTCTGCCTGATCCCTGTCAAAATTGTCATACAGCATATCTATCGACTGCATGAAGTCTCAAAAGACATTATCTCTGACCGAGTTTACAGTTCCCATCATAACTTTGGCAGGAATTCCTCAAACTGATTTGCTCCTCAGCGTCTTAACTCTGCCTATCATCTTAATACCAATGGAGCCTGTGAATGAGTGAACTCAGTTTGGAGTAGAAGCTGAGGTTTATGTCAATTACCAACAGACCAATTGGGATGAATACAACATGCATAGTAGGGTCCCCCTCAGGGACAACCTTCCTTGGCATCAACTAGCTGAATGGATGGAAACCTCAAAGGAAACGTGGGTGGTAGTGTGCAGAGCATTGCAGAAAGCTAAAGAGATGCAAAAGAGGCAGGCAGATAAGAAGAGGGCAGCAGAGGGATAGTTCAAAGTGGGGGATAAAGTCTACCTGTCTACCAAGTTCCTCAATCTGAGGCAGCTGTATAAAAACATGAGTACACAGCCCTTCCAGATTACCCGGATTGTAAATCCGGTTACTGTAGAACTGCAGCTGCCAAAAAGCCTCAGGCGAGTGCATCCAGCATTTCACTGCACTATAGCTCCAAATTAAAGGCCATCATGGTCAAAGGAGAGGAGCACTATGAAATCAAGGATATTCTCAACTCCCAGTACCATAAGGAGAAACTGCAATATTTGATGTCATGGAGGGGCTATCCTTTAGCCGATGCAGAATGGTGGCAGAGACAGATGTGAGGGCATCTAGGCACAAGTTTCATGCCAAGCAACCAGGTCAGCCCCAGTAATGAAAATCCTGGAGAACAAGCTATGTTTAATGTTGTGTGCCCTTTTATATTTATTTTCTAGGACTATCATTCCTCAGGAGGGTTGGCGTGTCAAAACTGACCATTGTCTTACCTGAAGGGTCCTTCTAGGTGCACAGCGATGAGTATCCATGCAAGAGTTAACTCAGCTCCGCTGCCTATTGGACTGAATTAAATTACTGAAGTCACGCCTTCCTTTCCCATGATCCTTCAGTTTCTTAATGAAGTTCCGCTTTCTCGAGACCGTGTTCGCAGCGAGATCCATCCCCTGTGAATACATCTAACAACAACTGGAGATATTGGGGGGGGATGGACACTCATCGCTGTGCACCTAGAAGGACCCTTCAGGTAAGACAATGATCATTCTCAAGTGCACAGCTGAGTGTCCATGCAAGGGACATGCCCAAGCAAAATGTCACTGGGGTGTGTGTGTGTGCCCGAATGGGCTCAGCGTGACATAACGACTTGAGCAACTACACTTGCAAGACCTGACGGCCGAAGGCAGCGTCAGCAGAAGCGTATTTGTCCAGCCTGTATGGCGAACAAGAGGGAAGGTGACGCCCATGTGGCTGCTCTGCATATCTCCTCGATTGGGCCTGGGTGGCCCAGGCTGCTGTGGTAGCCGCACTCCTGGTCTAGTGGGTCGTGAGCCCCGGGGCTTGGTCCGGCCTTGATGCTCGTAGGCGAGGGAGATGCAAGCCTTGAGCCAGCGGGCGACGGTAGACGAAGAGACCCCACGACCCCTGATCGCTGGTTGGGACAAGAGGAACAGGGTCTCCGATCGCCGAAAAGAAGACGTGCGCTTGATGTAGTGTTTGAGCACTCGATGGACGTCTAGGGTGTGCCACCGACGTTCCCTGAGGGGGGAGGGTTTGGGGCAGAAATTCGGTCACTCCGTAGATCCTGGTGGAGGAGGGTCGGTGGGCCGCCTGAATGGTGCGGATGACTGAGTCCGAGAAGCGGCCCCGAGTTAGCAGATCCCCCTCAAGTGCCAGGCAGTTAGATTGAGCCCCTGGGCTCGGGGTGCTGGACAGCCCCCTGGCAGAGAGGAACCGAGGCTGGCGGGATCCTCCAAGGTGGATTGATGGAGAGGCTGGAGAGCTCCGCGAACCAGGTCCGACGTGGCCAATATGGAGGCCCTGGTATGACCTCCGCCTCTTCCTTCAGGATCTTCCGGATGACCCGTGTAAGTAGGGGCGCCGGTGGAAATGCGCACAGGCCAGTCAGCCACAGAGAGGTGAGCACTTCCCCTCCCTCCCCCTGCGGCGACTGGGTGAAGAAGCGTGGAAGCTGGCGCTCCCCGGGGAGGCAATTAGGTCGAGGAGAGGAGGACCGAACCTGTGGCCGATCTGGTGGAGCAGGTCCAGGAGGGGCTGCCACTCCGAAGGAGCTAGGGTAGCCGTGCTCCGCCGATCCGCCCGAACGTTGTCCACTCCGGAGATGTGCTCGGCCCGAATGGAGCTCAGGTGACGTACAGCCTCTCTGCCCAGAGCCTCGGCTTCTGTCATCAGTGCTGTGGATCTGGTGCCACTCTGGCGGTTGGTGTGTGCCATCCTCGCCAGTTGGATCATGGGCCTGAGGATGCCAGTGCGATCCGGTGGCAGGGAGACAAGGCCCGTGGGCATGTTGCTCACCGCTCCCAGATGTGAAACCTCCGTCACAGGAGTCAGATGGCTCTTGTCGGTGTTGATGGTGAGCCCGTGGTCCTGCAGAGTGGATATGGTAGTGCGTAGGTCCCGTAGGGCCTGCTGTCGTGACGATGATTGTGCAATAGCCTTCCTCATGTCCCATGGCCGGAGGCAACCCAGGATGGACTGGGGAGACTGCATCTTGAACCCCTTGTAGGCCATGTGGTAGTTGAGCGCCTTCAAATCCAAGATGGCCCTGACTCCTCCTGTGCTCTTGGGGACCAAGAAGAGGATTAAGTAATGCCCCCCCCTCCCCTGGCCTTGGGGAATTACCTCTATGGCCCTGATGTCTAATAGGTGGCGGATCTCCGCCTCCCTGAGATTCCTTTGTTGGGACACCTGGGGGTGGGACACCGGATAACACGAAGGGGAGGGGGCGAACGAACTTTAGAGAGAGGCCGAGACGAACTGTTTGCAAGACCCACGTCTCTGACGTGGTCGCCTCCCAGCGATCGGCAAACAGCTGGAGGCGGCCCCCTATGGGGGGAAAGGGTGATGGTCACTTATTGTGGTGGAAAGGCCTGTTGGCCTGACCCCCACGAAAAGGCCGCTTAGCGTAGGGTTGGCAGCGGTTCCTGTCCCGAAAGGGCTGTCTACCCTGGGGACTGTCGTTACCCTGGGGATAGTTACGTTGGAAGGACGTGGACGGAGTGGCGGAGGACTGAGTCTCCGACGCCTTGTAATTCTCTCTACGAAAGGACGAAGGCCCTCTATCATTCTTACGGGACACAAAGGGCAAGACTTTCCTTTTGTCCTTATTTTCTACGAGGACTGAATATAGGGCCTCCCCAAACAGCTTTTGTCCCTTGAAGGGGGCAGACGCTAGTTTCCACTTGGAGCGCATGTCAGCATTCCAATGGCGCAACGACAAGAAGCGGCGCGAAGTGATATTAGCTGCCATGGCGCGGGAAGCGAATTTCGCTGCGTTAAGCGAAGCGTCTGCTGTATATTCTACTGCCAGCATGATCTTATTGACATCATGGCGGAGTCTGGCATTTCCCTGGGGAAGGCGTTTGAGAAGTTGGCGCAACCAGGCAATGGAGGCCCTGCTGAAGAACGAAGCCGAGGTAGAAGCCTTAATGGCCCAGGCCGCAGCCTGATGACATGCATGCTCGGTCCGTTTGTCCTCTGCATTAAAGCCCTCTAGTAAGTCTGGAGGTAGAATTGAGTTAGATGTCAGAGCAGCGACCGGAGGGTCGACCTCCGGAAGCTTCAGTAGCTCCTCCATGCTGGGATCTACGGAATAGAATTTCTTGTCATTAGTACCAGGGGCGGCCCACGAAGCAGGTTGCAGCCACTGGCGCTGAACCACGTCCCTAAACAGCTTGGGTGCGGGGATCAATTCCTGGGGAGTGACTGGCTCCTCAAAGAGACCCCCACTGGGGTCCTCAGGATCCGTAGGGGCCTGGGGATCTGAGGCTGCCTAAGGAGTAGCGGGTGTGACCGTCATGTGCGTTATGGTCCTTGCCTTGTGAAGCATGGACTTAAAGTAAGATGGCTGGAACAGGCCCAAAAAGGCGGGCTTGTCCGCGGTCACCCCCTCATCCTCTGAGAGCTCAGGTTCCGCCAGGTCATCTGCCTCAGCGATGGATTCGGTGCTAATCACCGAGGAGTGGGGTGAGGAGGCCCTGGCATAGGGTGGCCTACCTCTGGGGCCTTGGGGTTCTGCCTCTGCATGGTCCTTGAGCCCCTGCGCAATGCCCTGGGAAATGGCTGCATTGATCACCTGCCTCATCTCAGCCGAGAGAGATGGGCCTTGATCCTCTATGGGGCGCACTCCCCCTCTGGAATCGATGCAGAAGGTTCCTGTATTACAGGTTGGATAGGGTTGGCTATCCCCTCATCCACCTCCATGTCGCAGTTGAAGAGATCAGTTCCACCCCCCCTGGAGTGGGATGGAGATTGGGAAACCAGGGAAGAATGATCCAGGGATAAATAAATTCGCTCTCATAGGAAGGGTTGGCCCCTGGCTGGGCCACGCTCCTCCCCTCAGGGGGCTCGGGGGAGGCCTCCCTGAGGACCTGTGCTGTGGCAATGATTTGTCTTTGGACCCTGTCAAACTGGCACTCTAGGGCCTTATGCCACCTGGCCTTCGCCCTGACCTGTGCCGCTTCATCCCTTTTGGCGTAAGGGCCCTTGCTAAGGTCCCTAATGGTCTCTCTGGCAGCCCTACCCGCCTTCCTAGTGAGGGGCCTGTCCTCCCAGGTGGCTACTCCCTGTTCAGGCCCCTCAACTAAAATCTGTTCCTCCATGGCAAGATCTGGTGCCTGGGAGATGGAAGGGGCGGATGGGGGGGGGGGGGCGAGGGATATGACCTGTTTAAGTTGCTGCAGAGCGCGCTGGGAGCCGGAGCCGGCGTCGGATCCTCTGCCGTCCTCAGAGCTGGATGTGGCCGAGGTTGAGGAGGGCGGTCACGCTTTGCCAGAAACGCCGCTGTGCTGCTGCCGCCCGCTCTCCTCAGTTAAAATGTGGCGAAGCGGCAAGGCGCAGTTTAAAATGGGGCCGGTTGGAGACTGCTGCTCCCTGATTGGTCCCCCGGCGATTCCAAGATGGCCGCGCCCAGTCCCCTACACGTGGGACGCGGCACGGAACTTCCCGGCGCTCTGGAGGCTGCAGCTGCCTTGGCAAGGCTCCCAGATGCCGGATGGGCCGCCGGAGGTTCAGCCAGTTCCGCCGGTGAAGAGCAGGGGGGAGGCGACACTGAGAAGTCGCTCCAGAGGCTCCACTCCCCCCCCCGCGGGAGGACGAGAAGCGCGCCGCTCGGTTGAGCGTTCTGGCTTCTTCGGCAAGGCGATGGCTCCTGACGGCTCTGCGTGTCGCTCCGATGGGAAAGGAAGGACTATGCTAAAACTAAGGTAAAAAAATCTAAGACTCTGAGTCCTTTAATTTAAAATTAGCTAAGCTAGACAGCTACGCATCCAAAGGGCTTGGACTGAATTAAGAAACTGAAGGATCATGGGAAAGGAAGGTGTGACTTCAGTAATTTAATTCAGTCCAATGGGCAGCGGAGCTGAGTTAACCCTTGCATGGACACTCAGAGCTGTGCACCTGAGAATGACATGGTTTCATGGTTGCCTACACCTGATTTTGGCTCACAGAAATGGGAGGGGGGTTGGTAAATTCCGAGGGAGGGGGGAGATAAGGAGTCTATAAGCCCCTTCTGTTGACTGATTTAATTTAATTTAATTTATTCACATTTCTATACCGCCCTATCTCCCTTGTGGGGACTCAGAAGAGATAAAAACAGGCAAAAACATATAAATACAGGATAAAATACAATTAAATATGATAAATCTGTGCTAAAATTATTAAAAACTATTAAAACAGTTTAAAACATTATCTTAAAATTAAATTATGGGATCTATGCCAGGCCGGCCAGATGAAAGAAATACGTTTTAAGGCCCCGCCAGAAGAGGCGAATGTCTGTGATGGTACAAAGATCAGGGGGCAGGTCGTTCCAGAGGGCCGGACCCGCCACAGAGACGGCTCTCCCCTGGGGGTCGCCAGCCGGCATTGACCGGCGGATGGCACCCTGAGGAGGCCCTCTCTGTGGGAGCGGACGGGTCGAAGGGAGGTATGTGGTAGGAGGCGGTCACGCAAATAACCAGGTCCCGTGCCATGGAGCGCTTTGAAGATGGTTATTAACACCTTGAAGCGCACCCGGAAGGCCACAGGCAGCCAGTGCAGCTCGCGCAGGAGAGGTGTTACGTGGGAGTATCGTGAACTTCCCAGAATCCCCCGCACGGCTGCATTCTGTACTAGTTGGAGCCTCCGGGTGCACCTCAAGGGGAGCCCCATATAGAGAGCATTGCAATAATCTAGACGGGAAGTAACGAGGGCTTGAGTGACCGTGCGTAGGGCGTCTCGATCTAGAAAGGGACACAACTGGTGTATCAGGTAAACCTGATAAAAAGCCCCCTGGCCACGGCCGTCACATGGTCGTCCAAGGACAGCCGAGACTCCAAGAGGATGCCCAAGTTGCGAGCCCTTTCCGCTGGGGCTAGTGACTCGCCCCCGATAGCCAGAGATGGAACCAACTGGCTATATCAAGAGGCCGGAAACCACAGCCACTCAGTCTTGGACGGGTTGAGTCGAAGCTTGTTCCTCCCCATCCAGACCCGCATGGCCTCCAAACACTGGGACATCACTTCAACGGCATCGTTGGGGTGGTTTGGGGTAGAAATGTACAGCTGAGTATCATCAGCATACTGATGGTACTCTACCACAAAACCACGGATGATCTCACCCAGCGCTTCATAGGTGTTGAACAGGAGAGGCGAGAGAACCGACCCCTAAGGCACCCCACAAGTGAGGGGCCTCGACATCGATCTCTGCCCTCCTGCCAACACAAATTGCGACCGGTCGGAGAGGTAGGAGGAGAACCACCACAACACGGTGCCTCCCAACCCCAACCCCTCCAGCCAGTGCAATAGGATACCATGGTCGATGGTATCAAAAGCTGCTGAGAGATCTAATAGGACCAGGATAGAGGAACAACCCCTATCCCGAGCCCTCCAGAGATCATCTACCAACGCGACCAATGCCATCTCCGTGCTGTGTCCAGGTCGGAAGCCGGACTGGCGCAGGTCTAGATAGACAGTTTCCTCCAGGTGTCGGGGAAACTGTTGTGCCACCACAGTCTCAACAACCTTCGCAAGAAAGCGAAGTTTGGAGACCGGACGATAATTAGCCAACACTGCTGGGTCCAGGGAAGGCTTCTTGAGGAGGGGTTTCACCACCGCCTCTTTCAAGACGGCCGGTAGAAACCCCTCACCTAAGGAAGCGTTCTCTACTTCCTGGAGCCAGCCTCGTGTAACCTCCCGGGATGCCAGTACAAGCCAGGAGGGGCACAGGTCCAATAAACATGTGGTGGCATTCAGCCGCCCCAGCAACCTGTCCATGTCATCTGGAGTCACAAGGTTGAACTCTTCCCATAAAACGGTCTCAAGGCGTGCCTCCGTCTGCCCGTCCTGATCACCCTCATTGGAGGCCAGTTCGTCCCGGATCTGAGCGATTTTATCCTGCAGATAACATCCAAATTCCTCTGCACGACCCTGTAAGAGAGCTTCCCGCGGCCTCTGTTGAAGGAGGGAGCGGGTCACTCTAAACAGGGTGGCAGGGCGGTTATCTGCGGATGCGATGAGAGCGGCGAGATAATTATGTTTCGCCACTCTCATCGCCACAAGGTAGGTCCACAAATGGGACCTTACCCGTGTTCAATCAGATTCGGAGCGAGTGGACCTCCAAATGCTCTCTAGGCATCTCTTTCGGCGCTTCATCACCCTCAGCTCCTCGGAAAACCAAGGGGCCAGGGTGGATCAGCGCCAGGTGAGAGGCCGCAAGGGCGCGACCCGGTCCAGGGCCCCAGCGGCCGCCCTATTCCAGGCGGCCACCAGGCCACCTCAGTCGAGTGGTCACAAGTATTGGCCCAAGCTCCGTCAGGAACCTCTCCGGGTCCATCAGGTGCCTGGGGCGGAACCATCTCACCATATCTGGTTCCGCCTCCCCGCGGTGGGGCGAAACGGTTAGGAAGTCAAGCCACCAACTGAAAGCTTAATCATATCTAAAATCTTCAGCTGTGCGGAATCAGATAAATTAACGTATATCTTAAAGGACAAGTCAACCTCAATCTATGCCCAATCCTGGGAGAAATGGTACAGATGGTATGGTAAGAGAATGACGGATAACAAAGAAACTAACTAGATAGAATAATAGCGAAATAGATATAAGGAGTTATAAGACTATACTATATTTAAGACAATGTTATAGACTCAAATGTAAGCATCCAAATATGAACACAAATAACAATTGATGTTAAACTGGGACAAATATACTTCTTAAATCAGGGGAGTAGATATATCCCCGGTTTGTATCCCCCTACCCCCCCTTCTTTACCCTTGTACGTCCTCTCCAATATCCCTACCTTATACTTGTTAAATGTTTAATTTTTATATATATACTAATAAAGATTATTTTTTTAAAAAAGGAAGTCAAGCCAAAGGAGAGAATGATCTGTCCATGGCAGGGATGTAACGACTAATTCCCTTAATCCAAGATCATTCATCCACTGGCCAGAGACGAAAACCAGGTCTAGCATGTGTCCACTGGTATGTGTGGGGTCATGAATTAGTTGGGTCAGGTCCATGGCTGTCATGGAAGCCATGAACTCCCGGGCCGCCTCAGATGTCTCTCCTATCGATGGCAGAGAAGAGATACCCACCAAAGTTGAGTTCCAATCTGTTCAAACAGTGCGGACTGTTTTCCCAAAACAAAAGCACTGCATGTAATTGGTGGACTATGATCTGTGGGTGACCCCGGGAGAAAAGGGGATTTTACCTTTGCAAGTTTTCACGGGAAAACCTCAGAACTTACTTTGCTTCCGCTGAACATAGATAGATCTTTCAATAAAGTTTTACTCTTGGTGAACTAATTGGACCAGGAGTTTCTTTTTTAGAATGTGCCACTTGGGACAATTGACCCTATGGTTCATCACAGTCAGTTGGATGTTCAAACTGAGAGGTCTTTGGCGCTCTCTGTGCTTTGTTGTTTTCTTGTAGATGTTTCATTACCCAAACTAGGTAATATCATCAGTGTTGTCAAATGTTTAGACTGAATTTGGCTTTTTGAATCCATCTTTTGAATCCTTCCCAAGGAACGAGATAGGTAGATATTGTTTGATGGTGTTAAAGATGTTAAGTTGTTCCAAGCAAAGCTGCCTTTTGCAATTGACTATGATTTTGCCAAAGTTGATGATGTTCAAGTGGGGCTCCATATATTTTGAGATTGCACGCAAGGCATCTATTAGGTATTTATTTATTTATTTATTTTATTTTTCGAATTTATACCCCGCCCTTCTCCTTGTTAGGACTCAGGGCGGCGCACAGGCATTATTAAAACCATAACAAAAGACAATATACACTATTAAAAACATAGTTTTCCGCGCAACGCTGGAGAGGCCCGGGGAAGTCCGGGGAAGCCTGGGGAAGCCCGCTCCCCCCCCCAGGGGAGCTGCAGGAGAAGGTTGGTGGACGGCGGTGGGAGCGCCGCCCCCCCCAGGGAGCTGCAGGAGATGGTGGACGGCGGATGGCGGATGGCGGACGGAGGTGAGAGCGTCGCCCCCCCCGAGGGAGCTGCAGGACGAATGGCGGATGGTGGTGAGAGCGCCGCCCCCCCAGGGAGCTGCAGGAGATGGCGGATGGCGGACGGTGGTGAGAGCGCCGCCCCCCCCCCAGGGAGCTGCAGGAAGAATGGCGGATGGCGGACGGTGGTGAGAGCGTCGCCCCCCCCCCTGAGGGAGCTGCAGGAGATGGTGGACGGCGGATGGCGGATGGCGGATGGAGGTGAGAGCGTCGCCCCCCCCGAGGGAGCTGCAGGACGAATGGCGGATGGTGGTGAGAGCGCCGCCCCCCCAGGGAGCTGCAGGAGATGGCGGATGGCGGACGGTGGTGAGAGCGCCGCCCCCCCCCCAGGGAGCTGCAGGAAGAATGGCGGATGGCGGACGGTGGTGAGAGCGTCGCCCCCCCCCCTGAGGGAGCTGCAGGAAGAATGGCGGATGGCGGACGGTGGTGAGAGCACCGCCCCCAGGGAGCTGCAGGAGATGGCGGATGGCGGACGGTGGTGAGAGTGCCGCCCCCCCCCAGGGAGCTGCAGGAAGAATGGCGGATGGCGGACGGTGGTGAGAGCGTCGCCCCCCCCGAGGGAGCTGCAGGAAGAATGGCGGATGGCGGACGGTGGTGAGAGCACCGCCCCCAGGGAGCTGCAGGAGATGGCGGATGGCGGACGGTGGTGAGAGCGCCCCCCCGAGGGAGCTGCAGGAAGAATGGCGGATGGCGGATGGTGGTGAGAGCGCCCCTCCCCAGGGAGCTGCAGGAGATGGTGGACGGCGGATGGCGGACAGTGGTGAGAGCGCCGCCCCCCCTCGGGGGAGCTGCAGGAGCTGCAGGAGAAGGATGGCGGACGGCAGTGAGAGTGCCGGGAGTGGCGGTGAGAGCGCCGGGAAACCAGTGGCGAAGGCGACGACGGTGGAGTGGCGGTGAGAGCGCCAAGGAGGAGAAGGCCGGTATGCCGGGGCAGCGGTGGATGCCGGCCAGGTCGCTGGATGCCGGGCTGGTCGGAGAGGCTTTTTAAGCCCTTGGAAGACCTTGAAGATCTTTGAACCTTCCTCTCTTGTGGTCCTTGTGAGGCCTGTAAGATCTTATAGACCCATAACCTCTAAGACCTTTGGTTTGAAGCAGCCGCATTGAGACTCTGAACTTATCCCTCATCGATGCACTGGTGCACTTTATATTCACTCTCCTAAGTGTCACCTACTATGTACTTGAAATCTTTTAATTCCATCTATGTCATCTTATGAATTGTATTGTCCCAACAATGCTCGCTTTTATCCATGACCCATTTTTATATGTTTATATTTTATAATCATTTTGTACTCTAGAACCGATTTGCTACGACTGCGAGAGTCCCCGCTCTAACGAGGGCCCGCCTTGATGAAGGATTTATTAATCTGGAGAAGTGGGCGAAGCGCAGCCTTAGGGGTTTTTTAGTTTTTAGATTACTGTCTATTTTAGGGGGTACCAGGGAGGGGGGAGGGTATAAACTGTTAGGAAGAGAGGGCCAGGCCAGCAGCCGACGGAGGGTAGCGGAAGGATCCGTGAGGGGGGGAGAAACACGAGTCGTCCCTAGGGAGGGCATTTCCATCCCGACGGTCGTGGGGAGAGGCAGGTCCGAGGGGAGGCAAGTTCCATCCTCCCGGTTGGGGACACGTGGCCGTTGGTTGCATACGGTCAGGTGTCACAACCCCTGCAGGCTGGGTGGTCAGGGAATACAGAGCCAGGGCCTGAGGCTGATGTTTTGTAACGCCAGGTCCGTTGTCAACAAAGCCCCCCTCATCCATGACCTTGTGTCAGAGGGGGAGCCGGACCTGGCAGGAATAGCGGAGACCTGGTTGGGCCACGAGGGTGGACTCCCCCCCTTTGAAACGTGCCCACCAGGTTACCGCGCTTTTCATCAGCCTCGGGCCCTAGGCAGGGGTGGTGGGGTAGCGGTTATTGTAAAGGAAGGTCTTGAGCCGAGAGAGACCGTTGTGCCTCAGACCACCGGTTGTGAGTCCCTCTGTGTGAAGTGGGGCCTAGGGAGGCAGTTGGGCTTGCTGGTTGTATACCTGGCTCCCCGCTATGTAGCAGCAGCCCTGCCCGAGCTCCTGGAGGTGATCGCTACGGTGGCAGTTGAGACCCCCAGACTTTTAGTCATGGGGGACTTTAACTTGCCATCTGTGGGCGAATCATCCGAGGTAGCTCGGGAGTTCATGGCTTCCATGACGGCCATGGACCTGACCCAATTAATTCAATTCCCCACTCACGAGGGTGGACATACACCGGATCTCATCTTTGTCTCTGGCCAATGGGAGAGTGATCTGGGTATAGGGGATATAGTCATCACGCCCTTGTCATGGTCAGATCACTCACTTCTCCGGCTCGACTTTCCAACCGCTACTCCCCTCCGCGGGGAGGCGGAACCTGAATCACCAATCTGGTTCCGCCCCAGGCGCTTGATGGACCCTGATGGGTTCCAGGCGGCGCTTGGGCCACTTCCTGTGCCCCTGACCCGCGCCCCGATGGAGGACCTCGTGGCCGCATGGAATACTGCGACCACGGGAGCCTTGGATCGGGTCGCGCCCTTGCGGCCTCTCTTGCGGCGCCAAGCCACCCTGGCTCCTTGGTTTACCGAGGAGCTGAGGGGGATGAAACGCCACAAGAGATGCCTAGAGAGAAGATGGAGGTCTACCCGATCTGAATCTGACCGGACACAGGTAAGAGCCCATTTACGGACTTACATTGTGGCGCTGAGAGTGGCCAAACGTCATCATTGTGCCACTCTCATAGCATCCGCAGACAACCGCCCTGCCGCCCTGTTTAGGGTGACCCACTCCCTCCTTCAACAGAGGGTGCGGGAAGCCCCGCTACAGGGTAGAGCAGAGGAATTTGTGACTTTTCTGCAGGAGAAAATCGCTCAGATACAGAACGAGTTAGCCCCCATTGATGGTCCAGTGGGATGCCACGAGATAGATCTTGTTTGGGAGGAGTTTGACTCCGTTACTTCCGAGGATATGGACAGGTTACGCGGGCGACTGCGAGCCACCACATGTTTATTGGACCCGTGTCCCTCCTGGTTTGTACTGGCATCCTGGGAGGTGACACGAGGCTGGCTCCAAGAGGTTGTCAACGCATCCTTAAGTGAGGGTTCCTTGCCTGCCTCCCTAAAAGAGGCTATAGTGATGCCCCTCCTTAAGAAGCCCTCTTTGGATCCAGCTTTATTAACCAACTATCGTCCAGTCTCCAACCTTCCCTTTTTGGCGAAGGTTGTTGAGAGTGTGGTGGCACAACAGTTTCCCCGTCACCTGGAGGAAGTTGTCTATCTAGACCCGCGCCAGTCCGGCTTTCGGCCCGGGCATAGCACCGAGACAGCATTGGTCGCGTTGGTCGATGATCTCTGGAGGGTCAGAGATGGGGGTTGTTCCTCCATCCTGGTCCTATTAGACCTCTCGGCGGCTTTTGATACCATCGACCATGGTATCCTATTGCATCGGCTGGGGGGGTTGGGGGTGGGAGGCACCGTTTTACGGTGGTTCTCCTCCTACCTCTCTGGCCGATCGCAATTTGTGTTGACAGGAGAGCAGAGGTCGACCTCGAGACCCCTCACATGTGGGGTGCCTCAGGGGTCGGTCCTCTCGCCTCTCCTGTTTAACACATATATGAAGCCGCTGGGTGAGATCATCCGTGGTTTTGGGGTAGAGTACCATCTCTACGCTGATGATACTCAGCTGTATATATCTACCCCAAACCACCCCAACGATGCCGTAGCGGTGATGTGCCAGTGCCTGGAAGCCGTACGGATCTGGATGGGAAGAAACGGACTCAAGCTCAACCCGACCAAGACCGAGTGGCTGTGGTTTCCGGCTGCCCGATTCAACCAGCTGACTCCATCGCTGGCCATTGGGGGCGAACATCTTGCCCCAGTGGATGGGGTGCGCAACTTGGGTGTCCTCCTAGATGCCCGGCTGTCCATGGAAGATCAAGTGACAGCCGTGGCCAGGAGGGCGTTTTACCAGGTTCGCCTGGTTCGCCAGTTGCGCCCCCTATTGGATCGGGATGCCCTTCGCACAGTCACTCATGCTCTCGTGACATCCCGACTGGACTATTGTAACTCTCTCTACATGGGGCTCCCCTTGAGGTGCACTCGGAGACTTCAGCTAGTCCAGAAAGCAGCCGCGCGAGCAATTATGGGAACCGCAAGGTGTACCCACGTAACACCGCTCTTGCGCGAGCTGCACTGGCTGCCTGTCGTCTTCCGGGTGCACTTCAAGGTTCTAGTCATCATCTTTAAAGCGCTCCATGGCTCGGGACCTAGCTATTTGCAGGATCAGATCCTGCCGCACACATCCACACGGCCGATTCGCTCCCACAGAGAGGGACTTCTCCGGATGCCGTCCACTAGACTTTGTCAGCGGGCGACGCCCAGGGGAAGGGCTCTCTCTGTGGCGGGCCCAGCCCTCTGGAACGACCTTCCCCCCGACATTAGAACTACCACGGACCTCCGCTCCTTCCGTCTAAAACTAAAAACATATCTGTTCTGCTTGGCCGGCCTAGGATAGTCTCTCTTCGATGGGGCTGTTAGAAATTTTAGATGGGGATTTTAGTTTTTAATTGGATTTTTAGCGCAGGGAAATATTTAATTTGTTTTTTAACTATATGTATGTATTTATTGTTTTATTAGCCCTGTGCACCGCTCCGAGTCCCTTTGGGGAGAGGGAGCGGTCAACAAGTTTATTATTATTATTATTATTATTATTATTATTATTATTATTATTATTATTATTATTATTATTATTATTATTATTATTATATTAAATTAAATTAAAACCCGTGCTAAAAACCCATTTAAAACCCTGAAAATTAAAATTTATAGATAGTCAGTTATCTGTTTGTATTCTAAGTTCCAAAGCGTCTTCATTTTCTATTGTGTGGTCCCATCAATTCTTGCTTGTAGGCAAGGGATATTAGATATTCCAATGCATTATTGTTTTTTATTTTTATTTTTTTATTTTTTATTAAATTTATATCCCGCCCTTCTCCACAGAGGACCCAGGGCGGCGCACAGGAAATTTAAAAAGCATACAAAATACAATAAATATAATTTAAAAAACTATTCAATAATCCTATCCTGCGCTAAAACCACATTTTAAAACCCAATTTAAAACTACCTAAAAGTCCCCATGGGAGGTTAGGCTAGGCCGGCTTGTTGAAACAAATATGTCTTAAGACATTGGCGGAAGAGGCGGAGGTCGGTGATGGTACATAGTTCAGGGGGTAGGTCATTCCAGAGGGCTGGCCCCGCCACAGAGAAGGCTCTTCCCCTGGGTGTCGCCAGTCGGCATTGTCCGGCCGACAGCACCCTGAGAAGGCCCTCTCTGTGGGAGCGTATCGGTCTAAGGGATGTATGGGGCAGGAGGCGGTCTCGCATATAACTAGGCCCCGAGCCATGGAGCGCTTTAAAGATGGTCGTCAAAACCTTGAAGCCCACCCGAAAGGCCACAGGAAGCCAATGCAGCTCGCGCAGGATCGGTGTTATGTGGGAGCATCTAGTGGCTCCCGTAATCACCCACGCGGCTGCGTTTTGGACTAGCTGTAGCTTTCGAGTGCACCTCAAGGGAAGCCCCATTTTGTCATGTTGTTGTTTGTAGTCAGTCTCTGCAATCTTTTCGCAGCAGCTAGCCAGGTATTTCTTCAGCTCCTTTGCAGTGGGAGTACTTGCTATCTGTTGCTGTTTTCTTAATCCTTAATTTGTATGCATTTATTCTTAAGGCTTGGTCTTTTGCAGCCAGAATTAGCCCCTCTGTTTCTTTATTCAACTTTGTTGCACTTAGTTATTGCCGAGTCTTATTATCTATTTTCCCAAATATTTTTTATTGCATCGGCCACGTGATGCTTTGTCTTGCCATCTGTCTTTTCTGTTCTTTGGTCTTTCTTGTAGGCCATTTTGGTCTTTCTGGTACTCAGTAGGCCTTCCCAGTATACTAGCTTCAGTGTATCTTCTTTGCTGTCCTTCAGATATTTTGCCAAGGCCGCTTTATCTTCTTCAACTGTACTTGCAGCATTTCACATTCACTTATATTCCTTGGTAAGTAGAATCTGTCAACATTGCTGCTTGGATAAAGAGCATGATTCATTGTCATCATTTTTCTGGTCTTCCTACTCAGGGCTTTTAGTTCTGTTTCAGTCCACTGTTCCAGTACCATATCTAATGACTGGAATTGCCCAGGTGTTAATCAACTTGATGGTATTTCCTCCTCTGAGTTTGGACTTTAAGATATTTTTCACTCTCTTTATATATTCACTTCTGGCCTATTTCTTCACTTCACAGTGTGCTTGATATTTTTCAGCTGGAAGAATACCCAGGTATGTATTTATAATGATTGTCTTCACCCAGACAATTCCTTGATTCCTTCAGTTTTCACTATTGCTTCCTGTTTAATGCTGAGCATGGCACATTTATCCAGTCCAAACTCCATTGAAGTATCTTATGTACGGACAGTATGGAGCAGTGATTCTGTTTCAGGTGGTTTTTGCTTGCAGCTTCAGATCATCCATGTAAAGGAAGTGTGATAGCCTGGCAGATGTTTTTTAATGTAGGTAGGTAAATAAGTATTTATATAACAACAAATGTTTGTTATATAGTATCTCAATTAATGGGAAATACCTACAGGTAGTCCTTGCCCAGAACTGGGACCTGAATCTCTGTCACTGAACGAAGCAATCATTAAGGAAGATAAGAGTCCGAAACAAGGACCTTCCGAGGCCTGGGGAAGACCCTGGGAGGCTCAGCACAGATCACCCCATTCCTTACCTTATCCCACTCTTTCCCCCTCGAGGCTGTAAAATACCCCATGGATGAAAATCCCGCTTGGATTTTGGGACATCCATCCCCCAGAGGGAGTCCTCTTGGCAGGGCCACATTCCCTGCCAAGTCATTCCCACTGACTTTCTGGGGAAGTGGACCAGGAAGACTGCAAATGGTGACCACATGACTGTGGGGTCCTTGGCAATCAGTCCATGCAAATGGATGGCCAAACACCCAGATCGCAATCATGTGATTATGGGGGCACTGCAATGCTGTAACTTCAGGCATGGGTTACAGATCCCTTTGCTCAGCACTGTTGTAATTTTTCATGGTAGCTGAACGGTCTTTAAGCAAGGACTACCTGAATTCCATGACCAAAACAAGGGGAATAAAAGTGTAATGCTCTCCACATTCAATCACACTGTAGCACTTGGTCTACAGTGGAAGAGACAGTGAAGACAACACCAAATGCTTCTTTTCTTCCATCTTGAACTTTCAACTGGGTGGGGAAAATCTGGATGCTTTCAGATTCGGGTTTTCCCAGATGTGCCAATATGACATCTCTAATCAAATGGAGCTTTGAGGAAACTCAAGCCTCGGAATCTTCTTTGGTTAGGGGTGTTACTTGGTGTTACTGACGGTGTGCTGTGGTCTACCTTGCATGTCAAATACAAGCTCCAAATAGAGCCATAATTCCAAATTCAGGTCTATGTACTTGGGAACAGAAGGATTGCTAAGTAAGATGTGCCTTTTTGCATTTGTTACCTGCAATGTGGGAAATCAGTTATTTACAGAGATCATCTCCTAGAAGGAAGCATGCACCAAAAGAAAGAGAGAAAGAAATGACACACTTCCTCATCACATTCTTGGGCAAGAGTTCCCGTTATACTGGGAGGTAAACAAAGAAAACTTGAGATCGTGCTATATATCATAAAAAGGGTGCACAAAGATGAAAACGCTTGACAGCCAAAATCATTTCTTCCCTGGAGTCACCCACTCCCTGGAAAAGACAATCACGCAACATTGTTTAAGGTCCTGCCCAACACTTTTTAATATTATTTCTCAGAAAACAGTTTCCCCAATGGCCCAACACCACCCATGAGGGGACATGAGAATTTGATCCTGGATCAATGCAGGCCATTTGTGTTGAACAGATCACATTTCTTCCTCCTACAAGGAAAAGCAATTCGTGATGTCACCCCTGCAAAGTCTGAGGCTTAAATAAACACATATACAGTAATTAATGTTTCAGAAATGGCACAAAGTACAACTGTATATTTTCATTTTAAAAATCTGGGAGCATATTCTCAGTTATGGTTCATTCCCAGACTGTTAAAGGTTCTGGAAACAGCTGTGTGAACATCTGCTTGCAAGCTCTGTCAGTAGGAAGACCTTTCATTCATAAGAAGGCAGTTGAAACTCCAGTCTAATGTACTGGGAGATATTGGATATCAGGTGGAAATAGTTCAGTTGCCAGAATTTTTGCAAGCCCAATTCTTTCTCGTCAATAAATCTTGTTAAAAAGACTGAAGATCCTCCTTGGAAAAAGATCACTTTTGGTTTTAGGCAAAAAGCCTAAATCAACACCTTAACTAACACCAGCCTAACAGCAAAGGCACTGGACTTGATCCTTTTGCAGCCCAAGCAGAGAACAGAGTTGTTGGTGATGGGAGATCAGTTTGTATGGAAAAGATCCTTTGTTCTCAAGCCATTTAGACCATAACCAGACCTTTAATGTTGAGGCCCAGAAAATGCAATAAAACAATGCAAGAACAGAATCAGTGAACCAAAATTCAAATATACTAAGATATAATTGCAACTTACACAATCTGTACTTTAAGTAGCTTCTGCGTTGTCCCTAACTGGCATGTACAATGAAGTTGAAGGAAAGACATAGTGAGAGCCAGCCAATGGACCTGGAGGAGACCTCCTAGTCTAGACAATCCTCAGCTTTGGAAGGTCAACAGGTAATGTTGAGACAATCATTATCTCTTAGCACATTCTAATGATCATTACAACTTATTAAATTTATATGTTGCTCAACTCCCAGCAACAATGGATGATTTAGAAATTGTTAAAAATATTTAAAAACAAGGAATACAAAAATCCCAAAACAATGGAAAGCAAGGAAACAAAGATGGCAGAAAAAACGAAACCGTATAAGAACAAAGAAAGGAAGAAAAGCAGCACCAAGGGGGGAAATCATATCTTCAGAATCCTTTGAAATACCAGTAAGGGAGTGGGGGTTGAACTGGGGGTGGGGTGGAGAGGCAGCTGAAGCTTCTGGATGATCTTTCAAGTAGAGTGCATGGCAGTAATCAAGCTGTGAAGAGGACCCCCCCCCCCAAAAAAAAACTACAAAAGGAGACAAGCCTGGCTGGTTTATCTGGGCAGTCTAAGCACCTACAGCCACTTAGGTCTTGGCACATTCGGAGACAATTCCTCCCTTTCTACACCTGCCCAGTTTCCAGGCCCTGGGACAGAATCGCAACAGCCACAGATGCTAGCTCAGAGTCAAACGATATCATTGTGTATCATCGGAGTACTGCTGATACTGAGTCCCAAACCACCGGATAGCAGAACAGTAGCTCCTGAGGTTAGAACACTGGACTGACTATCGGCAGGCTCACGTTCGAAAATCATTGCTGCCACAGGGTGGGGTGAGCTCCCGTCACTCAGTCCAGCTCCTTCCAACCCAGCAGTTCGAAAATTGGCAACTGTGAGTGGACAGATGGGTACTACCACTTCAGTGGGCAACTTCATGGGGACATGAATGGAGCCCAGGTTGTGTTCCCCAGGCGGCAGTGAAGTCCCCAGCTAATCCTTTCTTCACAGAAACACTTTGGTGCTTCCGACACGGAAGTTTTAGTACCAATGTATGACCTTACTTAACAGTTCATGAAGATGAGGGAAGAGAGGGGGCTGGGCACTGATCTCTCCCAATCTACCCACCTGAACTGAAACTGGCCCCAGAGAAGAGAGCCACAATAAAAGGGTGCCCTCTAGCCATGGAGCTAGCTCAGGAGGATTTTGTGTTTCACGGTATGGAAAGCTAGAGAGATCAAGGAGCAGAAGAATTTATGCGCCACCATTGCACCAGTCTCTGCCACAAGTCATCAACAAGCACAACCAAAGCTGCTTCTGTACTGAATCTTGGCCTGAAATCTGACAGAAGCAGGTCTAGATGATCCTTTTCCTTCAAGGTTCTCATCAGCTGCAAATCAACCTCCTCCTCAGGTTAGTTAGTGAAGACCATTAGATCCAAGAATGGCTTCTTGGGGAAGAGGGAGGTGGCACTATTGCCACCTTCAAGGCTAGGGGCACCACCCTTTCGATCAAGGGAAAATCCGAGGGAGTTTCTCCGTTCATCGCTGTGCCCTAGGTCAGGGGTGTCAAGCTCAATTTCATTGATGGCCACATCAGCATTATGGTTCCCCTCAAAGGGCCAGTTGCATGTAAGACTATGACCATTCACAGGGGCCAGGTGGGAATGGCCTGGTAGACGTGGCTGAGTGGTCACAGCCACATCAGTGAGACTAGGTGGTATGGCTAGGTGGCCGCAGCCAGCTCAACGCCGCTCACTGTGTGCGGCTGAGTCAGAACGGAACAAGTCACATGGCTAACTCAACATGGGGACAATTCGGTGCCCCACAAGCTCACCTCCCCAAGGAAGGGCACGCACACACACACACACACACAGGCACACCACATTCTCCGTTTGGGGACTTCTATCCATAGAGAAAGGAGAGGGCTTCTCCCCAAGCACAGGCATGATTGGCAGTTTGCAACCTCAGGTGTGGTTAAGTCTCCAAGCTTGGAATGGGATGTGTGTGTTCGCATGTACGCACAGCATGCTAAAGGAGATGTTCTTATCCAAATCCCAGACCTCACTGTTGTCGTGTCTCTCTGTGCAGTGTCCCCTCCCAGCAAAGCAGGAGATGGAGGTTGATGTCATTGTGCATGGAAGAACGGAGGAGAAAGTTTGCAGGAAGCCGTTTCCTTGGAGCCCAACTTCTGCTCTGAGCCATCTCTGAAGAAGCAGCGCTCCCTGGTCCTGCAAGAGGGAGGCTAGCCCTTCTCCAAAGGGAATCCCCGTTTCCAATCGTGGGTGGTAATGATGCTGGCTTGTTGGGGCAGCTCCACCCCCCACCCCCCTCGCCAAAGATGTTTTTAACATATTTTATGTTTTGTACTGTTGATTTTTATCGTTGCCTGTACACCGCCCTGAGTCCCGAAAGGGAGAGAGGCGATATAAAAATCTAATAAATAATAATTATAATTATAATAATGTCAAGGCAGAAGTTGGACTTAGAGGAATGCTTCCACACACAGCAGCGTTGAACTCTGCCTCCTGTTGGGGGCTGGACAAGGCTGGGAGGGGGGGATCCGGAAGTCGCCCACAGAGGAAGGTGAGACCAGGGAAAGCCCCAAAGCCCCGTTCACTAGAAGAGTCTCACTGACCCTCTCAGGCGACACCGAGGACCCTCAGAAGGCTTCCCGGGCAGCAGAGTGGAAGCGCCCAGCCCCTCAAGCTCCTGGGGAACTGGGACCCTGCGGCCCAGCCCAGCTTCCCCGAGGGGGTGCCTAGTTGCACTTACCTCGAGGCTGCTGCTGCACTCGCTCTCCTTGGCCAGGTTGCTCATGGAGGGTTCAGGAGGGCAAAGTGTGGGGGTGAGAGGGAGGCCTACTCCCCCTCCATGCAAGCAAAGCATTCTCAGCAATCGGATGGGAGACCACCAGGAGAGGCCAGGAGGAGGGGGTGGTGAATGGGCAGCAGGGCTGCTGGTGGCCAAGTGCTAAGGCAGGACTTCCTCCAGACTCTCTCTCATTCCAATCGCCCTCCCTCCCTCCTTCTCTTTCCCACCTCCTTCCTTCCTCTCTACCTCACTCTCTTGCTTCTTTCCTTATCATTTCCTTCCTCTCTCCCTCCTCATTCCCATCTCCGTCCTTCCTCTCCCTCTCTTCCCTGCCTCCCTCCTTCCCATTTCCTTCCTCCCTCCCTCCCTTGCTTCCTTGCCTCTCTCCTTCTCATTCCCATCTACTGCCTTCCTTCCTTCCCTTCCTTCTTCCCTCCCTCCCTCCATGCCCAGGGAGGGGAGAGGTGGCAGTGCTGCCTGGGGGGCTGTGGCTTTCCCACGTGGGGGGAGGGGATGGGGCTGTCCCGGTGAAAGGGAAGCGCTTGTGGGCTGCAGGGCCAGTGGGTCAGGCTGTGACGGCAGGTGAGCCATGAAGGGGCTGGTGGTGGGTGCTGCGCTGTTGCTGGCTCCACACTGATCTATAACAACTTCGCGATGGCCACCTGGGCCGGAAGGTGTTAAGCCTTAGATTTGGCCCGTGAGGCCACCCTGGATGCCACCTACCTGTGCGCTCTTCGCCTCCTGGGATGAACCAAGGCAGCAGGGCCCAGCCACTGGAGGTCTCCAGGGCAGCCCCATGAGCCAGATCTAACCATATTGTGGGCCAGATCTGACCCAGGGGCCTTCTGTTTGACCTGTCTGCCCTACATGTTCCAGGGGACAGACTTAACCATCCTGATGAGGGCCATGGGATGGCCACCCGCAGACACAATAAGGGTGGGAAAACATTGATTCCCTCCACCCTTTTCACCAAGAGGAAATCCCTAAGAGGCCCTTAACCCCTCTATTTAACCCCCCCCCCCGGCTTCTTGTCAGGGGGAAAATATGGGAAGAAAAGAGCGCAATGTTTGCTACCAGGAGTTTCTAGAATGAAACGGCAGGGCACGTGTGTAACAAATAAAAATCTCATTTCCCAAATCATTTGGTTGGTAAAAATTAAGTATTCCAATATGGACTTCAATGTGGATTTTTCCTTCCAAAATCTCCAGAGGTGAATAAAGCATTTCAAAGTTCTAGCTATACGTTTTAAGCCATGGAATCTATATAAATAAAAATGTAAAATAGCTTGTACGAATCCACTGATCTCAAAAACTACTGGACCGATTTACCTCAATTTTTCACACAATGTTCACAAGGACTTCTGATAATAGAATACCTACTCATTTTGTGCCTAGCACACGTGTGTCGTGTGCAAGGTACACAAATGTAAAATGTACCCACTGATCAGGTTTTCACCTCCCTGTAACTCCTCCCACCAGGCAACAGTCATTTCCTCAGCCCGTATGGAAGCCTCTTAGGGCCAAAAAGGCACTGAGATAGCAAACTCCCAGGTGGCCCATAGAGAGAGAGAGAGGAAGAAATACAGTTTAATAAAAGAGGGACTAGGGGAGACAGGATAGCAGCCTTCCAATATCTCAGAGGCTGCCACAAAGAAGAGGAAGTCAAGCTATTTTCCAAAGCACCTGAAGGCAGAACAAGAAGCAATGGGTGGAAACTAATCAAGAAAAGAAGCAATTTAGAACTGAGGAGAAATTTCCTGACAGTTAGAACAATTAACCAGTGGAACAGAAGTTGCCTCCAGAAGTCGTGAATGCCCCAACACTGCAGGTCTTCAAGAAGATGTTGGATAGCCATTTGTCTGAAATGGTATAGGGCTTCCTGCCTAGGCATGGAGTTGGACTAGATGGCCTCCAAAGTCCCTTCCAACTCTGTTATTGTATTATTGTATTACAGTAGGTAGGTAGGGGAATATATAGATAGGGAGAAATACAGTAGGTAGGTAGGTAGGTAGGTAGGTAGGTAGGTAGGTAGGTAGGTAGGTAGGTGGATAGATAGAGATGGAGAATTACAGTAGGTAGGTAAGTAAGATCTACACACAGATTGGTTGGCCATTTAACCAGACTGGGCCACAGCAATGCGTGGCCGGCTATAGCAAGTTTTAAATAAAGCTGGATAGCCATTCCTCATGCCAACTGCCCTGCAGAGGCAACCTTTCCAGGAGCTTCATGCCAAAGAGAATTACAATGGATTATCGATCCCAGAGGCCCAAAGGACCTCGAATTCGCAGCCTTTCCCTTCTGTTGCCCAGACCCGAATCTCCCCCGGGGCCAATGGCCTTCCTCCAGCAAACGCCTCCCCCCAGCCTTCGGACTTCAAGCGCCTGGATTGGCATCAGCCGGGCCAAGGCGCGACTTCAGGAGGCAGCAAAGGCGACAACCATTCCGAGCAGCCGTCCAGGTCGCCTCCTCCTCCCTCCCTCCCTCCCGCCCGCCCGCGCCCCTCGGCCTCACCTCTTGGCCTCCTCCAGGTGGCACAGGTACTCGTAGGCCACGTTCTGCCGCCGCCGCTCGTCCATCTCTTCCGCCGTCATCCTCTCGTTGTCCAGCACAGCTGCAAGGAGAGGCGCGGTCACTCCCGGCGGGCTCCCAGGGGACGGAGCGCAGCCCCGCAGCCCCGCTTCCCCGCCGCCGACTCAGCCCGCCTGGGGCTTCCCCAGCCGCCTGCCGGGCAGCCCTCCGACCGACAACTGGCTCCCTTCCGGCCCGGCCGCTCCTCTCCACGGCGGCGGCGGCGGCTCACTCTCACCGCCTGGCGCCGACGGAGCCACCCGGCCGGGCCTGGAAGGGGGCCAAGGCGCGCGGCCTGAGGAGCCCCATCCGCGGGAGGGTTCGGCCCAGGGCGGCCACGGGGCCCCGCGCACACCCAGGGCGGCTCTGCGCCCGATCCGCCTGTGCCGGGCGAGAGGGCCGCCGAGGGCAGGCCGCCGCCGCCGCAGCGCCTCCGGCCATCTTGGGCGCGGAAGGGCGGGTCGGCACCGCTGGGCGAAACCGGGGGGAGGGGGAGATGCAGCGCGCCGCAAAGCAAGCCGCCCCCCGCCCGGCCCGCGTGTCCCGTCGTGTCCCCCCCCCCTCGGCCCCCGCGGACTCACAGCCGTAGTGCGGGCGGGCGGCGCCCGTGCCGTCGCATTCCTCCGAAGCAGCCATGGGCGCAGGGCGGCGGCGGTTCTCTGGCGGGCGCGGAGCGGAGGAAGCGCAACGCAGCGCGGGCCGTCGGAGGGCGAAGGCAGGAAGACGAAGGGGAAGCGGCGGGGCGGCTCCGCCCGTGGGTGGCGGCCCAGGGAGGGCGCGGCCGCGGCGGGGACGAGCGGAACGGAAGCGCGCCTGGGCAGCCCCGCCGAGCCTCTTCGCCGCTGCGCTCGGCCGCCGGGGAGAAGCGGCCGCCCCGCTGGAGGACCCCGCCGGAGCCCCGTGCCTGGGCTGGACGCTCGGCAGTGGCAACCCGATGGGCAGCCCGGCGGCGAGTTCAGGGTCCGCGCTGCTGCCGAGCTCTCCACGGGTCAGTGGCTGGAGAACGGGCCCCGCCGCCTTCTACTGTAAAGTCCCCTCACAAATAACCTCATCTTTTCGTCCTTGAGCCATTAAAAGAGAAGCCCCTAAAAGATCTGGGTTTTCTTAAGGCTTCCTCCTCCTAATCTAAGGGCATAAATATATATATATCAATGTATCTTTTCCCTTCCTGAATCATTGAAGAACCTAATAAGGATGCTAACCCAACTCTGGTTGTAATGAAATAATATTCTCCCCAGAATGATATACTGCATTTATGTATCCTTCACCAAATGGCAACACTGGGGTGACACTTGATTTTGCCTACTCAATATTTTTGATCAGATTTGCTAATTCTGGAACGTTACAATGAACCATTTGGTTACTCCTGTTCTAGACTAAGAATATGGCATCATATAAAGAACCATGTTTAAGGTCCAAGTGTGGCACCACCTCCTTTCCCATCTCCACCTCCAAGGAGTTGCTATTCATGGGCCATCTCATCCAGCATGCTATTCCAATCTGCCTTGCATGGCATGCTCTAGGCCAGGGCTTCCCAAGGTGGGGCAATTTGATTTTTAATGGGGGCAATTAGAACCTTGTTTAAACTGTTAATGTCCTTTTAGGCTTCCTCCAGTTTTGAGTAAAGTAAGAATTATATGTCATGGTGGGGGGAGGGGTGTTGGGATCCACTGCTGTAAGCAAAATCTCAGTCACTGGAGTGGGGGCCATTTCTAAGCCCTGGTGGCCTTTTTTAGGTTCCTCTTCCTGTGCAAACTCAGTCACTCTCTTTGTACACTTAACCCTTTGTTCAGCAACCCTTAGAGAGACTGAATGAATGAGAGTTACCACCGTCCTCGGCCACTGCAGCCACCCCGTAATCAAAATTTGGGCATTTGGCAGCCCACCTGCACAGGACTACTGTGTGCGCTTAAAATCCCCCCCTCCCGCCACATCTTCCCATCCTTTTGGCCACCCTGCACCCCACCAGCACCTCACCCTGCTGTCCCCTCAAGGCCTTTGCAATGGTTGTCTCCCCCCCCCCCCCGCCCTCTCTACTGCCCCGTTACAGCTAACCTTCCACCCGCTGCTAATGAGGCACACCTGGGTGAGAACAATGATAACCTGGGGCAAGTCCAGAAAGATGGGAACCGGGTTCTATGTGGAATGGCACAAAGACTGCTTAGCTTACAGCAGAGAAGGATGAGAGGGACGTGGGGGCTGCCTTCCAATGTTTGACTGGCTGTCTCATAGTGGAGGGTTCGGACCTCTTCTCACCTGCTCCAGAGGGTAAGGGTAGAACTATTGGACGAACCCTCAAGAGTGGAGATACAGGCTGGACAAGTTCTTTCCAGTAAGAGAGAGAGGAAAGGGAGACTACAAACAATTCAGTGGTAGTGAGGCTAGAGAAGAGTCAGCTAAGCATACAGAAGGAATCCACATTCAATCCACCCCTTTACTTTTGAGGACATGACTGAATTTTTTAGACAGGCTTTGATGCCAGCTGATGAAATCTGAAGTCTGGAAAACCTTCTTTGATTACTGGAGAAGAATGTTAAGCATACTTCTAGGTCCGGAGGCCTGGTTGGCCAAGGGAGGCAAATGATGTCACATACAAAACAATGTCACAATGCAAATGTCATGACTTGCTTCAGGTGTCAGCACATGATGACAGCATTTGTGTGATTATGTCATTGCATGCAGGCCAGTGTTTTTGGACTGGCATCACTGGCTTGTATGGAAGTTTGATGGGCAAAAGCGACAGCGCTCCCTCAAATAATCTCACAAAGGGTTTTAGAGGTGAGAACCTAGAATGGCAACCAATGCAGAATGCTAATTACAGCTCAAGTAATTGCATTCTGGATAAGCAAAAAAATTCTGGATTTCCTAATTAGGGCTCGTACCTTTGCATTCAAAGGTCTTCAAAGCCAGTCCAATGTAAAGCACTTTATAATTCATTTGTGAGGTGACTAGGGCATGAGTAGCTGAAGGCTTCCTAACCCAGGAATAGATGTAACCTGGGCACTAGATGAAGCTGTCCCAAGTCATTCTTAGCTAAAGCTGCCACCTGCTCTTTGAGAAGCACTTGTGAGTCCAAAAAGCCCCAGTATGTACAGAGTCTCTAGTGGGAGAGTGGGCACAGAAAGTCTCCAGAATCAGGGGACCTACAGTCACATAGTCTTGCCAGGATTGAGTTCTCCCCAGGCAGACCTGCACAGCTTCCCAACACTGGTAGGGGATTGAGACAACATAACTTGAACAGTAACAGGGTTGAGAATATGATGGATTATCAGCATCCTCCTGATACTGAACCGATGCCCTTACCCAAACTGACCAATGACCTCACCCAGCAGTTTCATGTAGGCTTTGAAAAGGCCGAGCAAAAGTGTCGAGCTGTGAAATACCTCAGGTTTCTCCTTTCTCCCTCTCAACCAACTGATCACAGAAAAAGGAAAAGAGCAGCAGTGTGTCAACCTGTGCTGCTTGGCGGCCCAGTTGGGGTGGGGAGAAAGGAAGTGGGCCACATACACACACGTGCAACACTTGCGCGAGTGGTGGGCTGGAGCGCCCACTGGCCAGCTGCTCATGAAAGTTGAGCTATGTATGCGCTCCAGCCAGCCACTCACATGGCCCAATACCAAATAGGCCATAGCCTGGTAGTGGGCCAGAGCATGGGGATTGGAGACCCCTGTTTTAGACTAGGGGCACCCAATCTCCAGGCTGTGGCCTGGTACTGCAGCACACATTGATTTTCTATTACCATCTATTGTGTCTAATCATCAAAACCAAAGATCACAAATTCATTTTTTCATGTTTACACAAGTCCATCACCAATTAATGTGTCTAATGACTTTATTCAAAAAAGAGCAATATTATGCAGTCTTAGAGAGGTTTAAATGTATTTATATTTATTGCTGCTATGAAGAATATCAGAAGCCACTTCTCTGTATCTTTTTTCTTTCTTTTCTATTTTTCCTTTTTCTTGCACCTTTTGTTCCTTATTTTATACTAGCTGTACCCACCACGCAAGTTTGGTTAAATGAAAAGGTTTTCCTGCGCACGGTCACTCATGCGCTTGTGACGTCTTGTCTGGACTACTGCAATGCTCTCTACATGGGGCTCCCCTTGAGATGCACTCGGAGGCTACAGCTGGTCCAGAACGCGGCCGCGCGGGCAGTTATGGGAGTTACTAGATACTCCCATGTAACACCACTCCTGCGCGAGCTGCACTGGCTGCCTGTGGCCTTTCGGGTGCGTTTCAAAGTGTTGATCATCATCTTTAAAGCGCTCCATGGCACAGGACCTAGTTATTTGCGGGATCGTATCCTGCCCCATACATCCCTTCAGCCGATTCGCTCACACAGAGAGGGACTTCTCCGGGTGCCGTCCACTAGGCAATGCCAGCGGGCGACGCCCAGGGGAAGGGCCTTCTCTGTGATGGGCCTGACCCTCTGGAACGACCTACCTCCAGATATTAGAACGACCACGGACCTCCGCACCTTCCGCCAAAAAGTAAAAACTTATTTATTCCATCAGGCCGGTTTGGCCTAATCGACGCTTCTTGCCCCAGTCTGTTTTTTTTTTTTGCAAATTATCTATTTGGTTTTAATGGGTTATAATTTTAATGTTTTAAATTCTTGTATGTATTTATTTATTTAAATTTATATCCCGCCCTTCTCCACAAAGGACCCAGGGCGGCGCACAGGAAATTTTAAAAACATACAAAATACAATAAATATAATTTAAAAAACTATTAAATAAACCTATCCTGCGCTAAAACCAAATTTTAAAAACCCAATTTAAAACTACCTAAAAGTCCCCATGGGAGGTTAGGCTAGGCCGGCTTGTTGGAACAAATATGTCTTAAGACATTGGCGGAAGAGGCGGAGGTCGGTGATGGTACGTAATTCAGGGGGTAGGTCATTCCAAAGGGCTGGGCCCGCCACAGAGAAGGCTCTTCCCCTGGGTGTCGCCAGTCGTCATTGTCCGGCCGACGGCACCCTGAGAAGGCCCTCTGTGGGAGCGTATCGGTCTAAGGGATGTATGGGGCAGGAGGCGGTCTCGCATATAACTAGGCCCCGAGCCATGGAGCGCTTTAAAGATAGTTGTCAAAACCTTGAAGCGTACAGGGTAATTTAATTTGTTTTTAACTTTGTATGTCTTGTATGTTTTTAGATAGTTTTTTAATTTTCCTGTACACCGCCCCGAATCCCTTTGGGGAGAGGGGGCAGTTTATAAATGTAATAAATTATTATTATTATTATTATTATTATTATTATTATTATTATTATTATTATTATTATTATTATTATTATTATTATTATTATTATTATTATTATTATAGACCCTCTCAGCGACCCTCTTCCTTCTCTGCCTCCGTTTCCCCTCCCTGTCCCTTCCCCTTACTCTACCTAACTTACCTACCTACTGTATTTCTCCCCCCCTCTCTTATCCCTCTACCAATCTACCTACCTACTGTATTTTCCCTCTCCCTCTCCCTACCTACTGTATTTGTCCTTCTTTCTCTCTATCCCTCTACCTACCTACCTACCGTATTTCACCCTCTATCTCTCTACCTACCTACCTACCCGCCTACCTACCTACTGTATTTGTCCCTTCTCTCTATCCACCTACCTACTGTATTTCTGCCTCTCTATCCCCCTACCTACCTACCTACCTAAAGAGAGAGGAGAGAGAGGCCACTGACTTGGCAGCGACCTTGTTGGAGGGGGAGTTGGCGGAGGGAGGGTGGCGGCGGCAGAGAGGCAGTGGCCTTGTGGTGGGGGAGTTGACGGTGGCAGCGTTGCCAGCAGCGAGGTGGGAGGGGCGGAAGGAGGTGGGGGAGCAAGTGAGCGAGTGAGGGAAACACACAGAAGAGCTGCAGTTTTACAATTTGTGCCATCCACACAATCTGTACGTATCATTGGTGCAGCACTTGTAAGGAACATTGTGTGAAAATTTGGTGGCGATTTTGTGCAGTAGTTTTGGAGATTAGCAGTTTTGATCAAACTCATAGTTAAGTTTTTATTTATATAGATTAGTTTGTGTTAGTTTTTATCCTCTTGCTTAAAGTGTTCACAAAAGTTACATTCAAAAAATATAAAACTGTACTTTAGGTGAGAATAAGGGCCTATTGACAGCCTGCTTCCCCTTCCCTCCCTCTGCCGCGCCCACGAGAGCCGCCTTCTCGCACTTCCCCGCTTGGCCAGACTGAGCTCAACTCGGCGCTCCTCTAACGCCCCCCTCAGCCCCCCTCCCCGCTCCCCGCAAGCGGCGCCGGCGCAGTCAAAACCCCGACGAAGCAGCTCTGGCAGGGCGCCCGAAGGGGCCAAGCTAAGTGCCTGAAGGACCCCGTCGCTCACCAGGAGCCAGGCGGCTGGGCGGGGCTTCGGGCTTGGCAGGGCCGGCTGTGCCCTGAGTAGCCCGGGGGCGTCGCTGGGGCGCCTGCGCAGAGGGCCTGAGGCCTGGTCCGCCGCCATGATCCACGAGCTCCTGCTGGCGCTGCGCGGCTACCCGGGCGGCCTCTTCGTGGGCGGCGGCCTGCAGGTGGGCGAGGCGGCGGGGCGAAGCGGGAGCGGGGGCGGCCCTCCCTCCCTCCCTCCAAGGCTCCGGCCCAGCGGCCTTCCTCCTCCTCCTCCCCCCCGCAGGTGTCTCCGGAGCCGCCGCCGTTCCTGCACCCGAGCGAGGCCGCCCTCCTGGCCCGCGTCTGCCGCCTGGGCGCGCTCTACGTCCGCCTGCACGAGTTCATCGAGCAGTTCGCCGAGCACGCCCAGCCGCCGCTGCCACCGCCCGCCGCCCCGCCTCAGGTGCGCCCTTCCCGTGGAGGGGGTGGGGGTGGGCGGCGGGTGCCCTGCGGGGAGTCACCGCCTCTCTTCGCCTCTTTTCGCAGGAGTTGCTGGCCTCCCCGCCGGGGATCTACCTGCGCGCCTTCTGCACCGGCCTGGACGCCGTGCTGCAGCCCTACCGGCAGGCGCTGCTGGGCCTGGAGCAGGAGGTGAGCGGCGTGGGGGGAGGAAGACCCTCACCCGAATGGAGATGGTGCAAATTTTGACAACAAGCTCATTTGCAAGGTAGCCACTCCGAGCTTGCCTTTTCTGACAGGATGGGAATATCCTACCTGGAATAAGGTAGCGCAGGATGTGTCCAATACAGCAGAAGGCTACATCCGGACAGCCTGTCCCCCCCCCCCCCAAAAAAAAGCTCTGTTGTGAATGCTCACACTTTGTCTCTTTGTTTTGGGCAGTTTCTGGCTGATCCGCACCTTACCATCTCATACGTCAACTATTCCCTGGACCAGGTGAGTATTGTCACAGATCTGCCCTTTGAGGAGACTTACATAGATGCAACAAGAGCAGAGTTTAGATTTGCAGAGATTAGATTGGCTCTCTCTTTTTGCTTTTTTGTTTATTTTTTTAAAGCCCAAACTTCACCCAATAGATCCAACTGAGAACCTGCCTGAAATGGAGGACCAAAAATCTATGCTACGAAATTACATTAGCTTAGGTGATTATTGATAAGAAGTTCTTGAAAAGAGGGGTGCAGGGTTGAATTATTCTTGTTCTTTTGCAGCCAATCTCTGAAACTGCATTTGTGGGTAGGGATTATGGAGGCTTTTAATTTCATGCCCTTTCATCTCATCTTTCTTTTAGATTAGATGGAAAGTGCAGCCAGTTCTCATTGAATGACCTTTCATTCAGCAACCAAATTGAAGATGGTGTTGAATGAGGGGGTCTTTAAGTGGGTCCTGGTAGGTGCAGTCATCACAATATTCCCCTGCTCATGTAATCGCAATTCTGGGCACTTGGCAATCAGCTCACTAGTATGAGATCCCAGCATCCCACAATCACATGATCACCATTTGCGATCTGTGATATGATCATGTGGGATTTGCCTAAGCAATAATGTTGCCAGTTGCAATTACCATCCTTCAGCAAGGATTACTGTAATAATAATTATTATAGTTTTATCCTTCTTTTCCCTCTCTTGCTATACAGTTAATACTCTGCTTCCTATTATCCTCAACAACAGTAATCTTGTGAGGTGGGTCTGGCTGGGAATGTGTCACTGGCCCAAAGTCCCCCAACTGGCATTCATGCCTTAGGAGACTTAGAACTCATCATTTCCTGGTTTCAGGGCCAGCACCTGAACCACTCCATCAGAACTGAGTCTCTTAGATGTTCAATCTTCTTAGATGGGTTGTTTCTCCTTGTTCTACTGAGTAGGGCTGTGCAAATCAATTCCCATTCCAACTTTGCATTTCTTCAAAGAACTGGATTTTGACAAAATGATAACTAAACTGGTTCAACTTGGACAAAGAAGGACTTAACCACAGGCAAACTCTCTATTTCTGAATCACTGATAACTGTAGGGGCTCTAAGCAACTAATTACAAGGCTCAGCAATAGATAGAATATTTGAAGAAACCCTGGATCTCACTGAAGTATATGAAAACCACCTGGGTGATATAATGCTGTACATATAATATATTAGTGGGATGTAAATTCAAAAGGTTTCAAGCTTTCAAATTCAGAACAGAGTTTAACTCAAGAAACAGGGCTAAAACAATATAGATAAAGAAAAAACATCAGATGCAGTTTCCAGTCTTTACAGCAATTACAAATTTTTACCATTTTTCTCTTTTTAGAATTTTATTCTGTAGTTCACTTCTTCTCATATTCAACCCTTTTTAATCCACAATTCCAAAGATCTTCAGTTAATTTTTGCCCATTTACAGCAAAATGTTCATAAAAGATTTCCATCCTATACAGGTGAAACGCAAAAAATTAGAATATCGTGCAATGTTCATTTATTTCAGTAATGCAACTTAAAAGGTGAAACTAATATATGAGACTCATTACATGCAAAGCAAGATAGTTCAAGCCGTGATTTGTCATAATTGTGATGATTATGGCTTACAGCTCATGAAAACCCCAAATCCACAATCTCAGAAAATTAGAATATTACATGCTGGACCAACACCAGCAGATGACATGACTCCCCAAATCAACACAGACTGTGGAAACTTCACACTGGACTTCAAGCATCTTGCAGTGTGTGCCTTTCCATTCTTCCTCCATATTCTGGGTCCTTGGTTTTCAAATGAGATGAAAAAGTTGCTCTCATCATAAAACAGGACTTCGGACCACTGAGCAACAGGACTTTGGACCACTGTGTTTCATTAAGTCCAGGGTCAACGCAGCCATCTACCAGGAGATTTTGGAGCACTTCATGCTTCCTTCCGCAGACGAGCTTTATGGGGATGTTGATTTCATCTTCCAGCAGGACTTGGCACCTGCCGACACTGCCAAAAGCACCAAAACCTGGTTCAATGACCATGGGATTACTGTGCTTGATTGGCCAGCAAACTCGCCTGACTAAACCCCATAGACAATCTATGGGACCGAACAATGCAGAAGAGCTGAAAGCCGCTATTGAAGCATCCTGGTCTTCCATAACGCCTCAGCAGTGCCACAGGCTGATAGCTTCCATGCCACGCCGCATTGAGGCAGTAATTGCTGCAAAAGGGTCCCAAACCAAGTACTGAGTACATAGGCATGCTTATACTTTTCAGAGGTCCAATATTGTTCTATGTACAATCCTTGTTTTATTGATTGTATGTAACATTCTAATTTTTTGAGATTGTGGATTTGGGGTTTTCATGAGCTGTAAGCCATAATCATCACAATTATGACAAATCATGGCTTAAACTATCTTGCTTTGCATGTAATGAGTCTTATCTCATATATTAGTTTCACCTTTTAAGTTGCATTACTAAAATAAATGAACTTTTGCACGATATTCTAATTTTTTGAGTTTGACCTGTACACTATTAAAGCTCTTCTTGTAACTTGTAACTGGGTGAAATTTATTTATTTATTTATTGAATTTCTAGACCGCCCCGTCTCCCTGAAGGGAAATGATGCATCGTAGGGCAAAACTTAACTGAATCAAGTTACTTCAAATAGGCTGACTTACAGAGTGCTTCCAAATAACATGGCAGATACATCTTTAAATATATCCCAAATTTTCCAGTACTCTAGAAGCTTTGCACTGTTGAAAGTATTGAGGAATCTGGCAAATAAATATCTTTGAATGGATGACTTAGCAGATCATGGGTTGTGTAGTCTTTTATTAAAACATTGTTTTGTCCCTAATCAAACAAATCAATTTTGTCATTTGTAATTCTTGAAGAAGCCACTTGTGATCTGACTCCCTGAGAGCACCAGGGTTATTTTTATAACTGAGAAGAGGTTCTCCATTGTGGAAGATGTAATTATGTATTTCAGTTTTCATGTTGTTAATCTGATGATGTGACTCAGAGTGTTAGTGACTCTGCACTAAGTGGGAGATCAAACAGGTTCCTGACGAATCTAACAGACAACTTTGTCATTGAAAGGTAGAGGAGGGAACTAGAGCATCAGCTACATTGGGGCTTAATTCTGACTGAAGGAATGAAATGATAGAAAGGGCAGAAATAATAGGAATCCTGGGGGAGAGTGACCACGTTGTTGTAATTCATAATACAGGAACAAAAATAGAATAAACTCAAATAAGTATCTTAGACTTTTAAGAAAGCTGATTTCAACAATCTTAGAGCTTAAGAAGGATACCCTGGATGGAAATCTTAAAGGGGAAAACAACTGAAGATGCTTGAGAAATTTTGAAAAATAAGATTATAAAAGCCCAATCCACCACAATATCACTAAAAAAAGAAAAGCAATTCAAGAAGAACCCAGCATAGTTTGATAAAGAACTCTGATAAATTGAGAGACAAAAAGAACAGGAGTGACTAAGTTGATGGATCAGGAATGTACTGTAGACATATTTTATTTTAACTTCAGAAAGGCATTTGACCAAGTAGACCACAGCCCATTTCTTAGATAGAAAACTGGGATAGACAGCCTCACAGATGGATTTGAACCTGGCTGACCAATCACTCTCAGCATGTCCTTAATGGGGCTACAGCTCTACATGGAGGAAATTAAACAGTGGGATACTTCAAGATTTTGTCTTGTGCCCAGTGCTCTTCAATATTTTCATAAAAGATATAAGATGAGGGCATAGAAGGAGAAGTCATCAAATTTGCAGATGATGCCATGCTGGAGGGAATTGATAACACTTTGGAAGATAGATTTAAGATCTAGAAAGATCTTGACAGACTTGAATACTGGGTCATATAAAAAAATGCGATTCAATAGTAAGAAAATTAAGGTCTTACACTTAGCTAAAAACCATGTGCAGTTATAGAATAATTAGTATCTGGCTCAACAGCAGTGGCTGTGAAAGAGATCTAGATGTCCTAGTGGACAAACCACTTAGGTATAAGCCGGTATGCTGCAGCTGCCAAAAAAGCCAATGCAGTCCCTGGCTGCATCAACAGGAATGGTATCAAGATCATGCAAACTGATCATACCGCTTTATTCATACCTGTAATATGTGCAGGTCTGGTCACCACAATACAAAAATATGTTGAGACTCAAAGAATGTAAAGAGCAACAGAAGGTGATTAGGGGTCTGGAGGCTTAAGTTGTACAATGAGTGGTTGTGGGAGTTAAGTGTGCCTATTCCAGCTAAGAGAAGGACTAGGTCGCTGGTGAAATGGTAGCTGTTTTCCAATATTTGGGGGGCTGTCACAGAGAAGACTGGTTTGACCTGTTCTCACAAGCACCTGAGGGCACGACTAGAAGGAATGCAGGGAAGATCATTAAAGAGAGATCCAACCTAGAACTAAAGAAAAATTGTTTACGATTGGAATAATTAATCATGGCTTTCCTCCAGAAGGTGTAGTTGCTCCTTGATTGAAGATTTCCAAGAAAAGATGGGACTACTATTGGTTCAGAATGTAAAGGGCAGCGATGGTGAACCTTTCTTGGCTCACATGCCATAAGTGGGGCAAGCGCAAGGGGGTGGTGGCATGTGCAGACATGCTGCACCCATAATGCAATATACGACACACACCCAGTGTGCATGCACGCATGGCAGGCGCTCCCCCGATTTTTTTTTTTCCGCCCTCCCCAGGCTCCAGAGGCTTTATAGGAGCCTGGGGAGGGCGAAAACAGCCTCCCCTACCCCCCCTGGAGGCCCTCTGGAGGCTTCAGGGACCTTTAGGAGGCTTCCCTGAAGCCTCCCGAGGGCAAAAAAAGACTATGAGCAAACTGGAAGTGACTTCTGGTTTGCTCGTAGGGCTCTTTTTAGTCCGGAGACTTCACAGACCTTAAGGAGGCTTCCCTGAAGCCCCCAGAGCTCTAAAAACGACCCTACGAGCAAACCGGAAAGCAAGTAGAAGACCCTATACCCGGGATGGAGAACCTATGGCACATGTGCCACAGGTGTCACGTGGAGCCATTTGTCGGCACCCGAGGCATTGCATTGTCAGCTGGTCAGAGTGCATGCTGATTCAGCCATTTTTAAGGGCTTAAAACAACCCTACAAGCAGTTTTGTGCCTGAACTTTCGGTTTGCCCAAAGGGCCATTTTTTGGTGCTCCAGAGGCTTCAGATGGGGAGGAGGCTCTTTTTGCCCTCCCCAGGCTCCTAGAAAGCTTCTGTAGCCTGGGTGGGATGAAAAATGGCTTTAAGAAAAGCATGCGCACTGGCCGACTGACAGGGCAACGCCTTGGGTGCCCTGACAAATGGTTGTGTGTGGCACGCGTGCCATAGGTTTGCCATCCCAGGTATAGGGACGCCTACTTGAGCTGGAGTTTGGACTGGAAGGCCTCTAAGGTTCATTCCAAATCTCTATTCTGTGACCTCTATATCCATACATAGACAAGGAAGGTGTTTGCTATCAATACTGAAGTTTCCTGACATGACTACCAGGTTTTCTTATTGTTCCAGATGATATTTTACTTCCAGTGTAACCTTTCAGCTGCCTGAAATGAATATGACTGTTTGTCACTGTGTGTGTGTGTGTTGTATCAACAAAGCAAGTTATGGAAGTGCTGGTCCTCAGGATCTGTATAATTTAATTCTAGTGTGGTCTGCTTGCTCTGCATTGGAAGCAGCCTTTATTGGTTAGTAAGTTGTTTCAAGCCATAGTACTGACACCCTCTTAAACAGCTTTTTCCCCCAAAATTTTCTTGACACAGTAGAAAATCAGATGATTCTCAGCTGTGAAGTGACTTTGTCCAGTCCATTTAAGCGCTGACTCCCAGAATGTCAGTTTTCCCCCTTTGCTGCCATGGCAGCACCCAGCTTGCTTTGTTTCATGGCCTGACCTTCATGGTGTGCCTAGCAGTGTTCTTCCTTTTCTGGTGGCAGATGCTTAGCCTCTTGTTGTTAAGACCTGAACATGATGGAGCCCCATGCCAAAGCTCACTGGGACATGCAAAGCCCTCAGCAGGTCCTTTGTGGGAACAAAACGTATTTTGCAGCTTCCTTCAGAAGACAAGTATTTGTTCAATGTTTGCTCTAAGAAAGATGGGCAGTTAAGAAATATATATAAATTAAAAAGTAAGATGAAACCTTCCTGTGATTACTGCAATATCTGAGTGGTCCATGTTAGCAACATTCTTTCTGTGGAGAAAAAATGAGGTTTTCATCAGTTGCCTGATGTGTGTGTGTGTCTGATTCCCTCCCTCTCTCCCTCCTTCTCTCTGTTTGTCTTTCCATCCCTCCCCCTCTGGCTCTCTCTGTCTCTCTGTGTGTAAGTCTCTCCCCCCCCCCCCCCCCCGGAAGCAGCGGAAAGCCCAGCATGTCAGCGAGCCAGTGACCCAGGAGCAGGCGCAGGGAGGACCAAAGGCTGTGGCTCCCTAAGCGCTGCCCAGTCCGTCCGGGCCCCGCACGTCCGCCTCCCTCCCAGCCCGTGTGCCGGGCAGCCCTGGAAAGTGCCCCTCGGTGCTCTCTGCGGGCGGCTGTTGCTGCTGCTGCTGCTCCCGCAACACGCAGTTCTCGCCGTCTGAGGTCGCCCAGCAGGCGCATCCGGCAGGATAGCCGGGCTGCTCGGATGGCAAGAACTGCGTGTCGCGGGGCTCGGGAGCAGCAGCAGCAGCCGCCGCCCGCAGAGAGCACCGAGGGGCACTTTCCAGGGCTGTCCGGCACACGGGCTGGGAGGGAGGTGGGCGTGCGGCGCCCGGACGGACTGGGTGGCACTTAGGGAGCCTCAGCCTTCGGTCCTCCCCATGCCCATCCGCCCACTGGGGGAGGAGGGAAGTGGGCGTGCAGCTCCCAGTGTCTGCCCGTGGCTGGGTGGAGGAAGAGCCGCACTCAAGGGGCCAAAGAGCCACTCCTGGCTCGCGAGCCGCAGTTTGCCGACCACTGTTCTAGGACATCTAATACTATTCTTATGTTATTTTTCATTTGTTGTTTTGGTAGAAAACCATTTTGGTCAGTGTGCATAAACTCATTTAGGAATCTTTTTAAACATTTTAAATATTGGTCTGTATTTATTAGGGATATAGTTCTAAATTAGCATCCTATCTGAATTCTCTCTTGCTATCAGCGTGATGTTTGCCTCCACCCATGATGGTGGTATAATAATAATAATAATCTTTATTGTCATTGTAAAAATTAAAAAGTATCTTCGCCTCTTCCAACACTGCTGTCAGGTTCCAAATAACATCCAAAATTAAATCAGAGTCCAAGGCAAAGTATTGCTCAAAGTTCCAATTTATTAAGAGAGTCATGTTGGCACATCTGTGGAAACCCAAATCTGAGCTTCCTGGATTTTTTCCTACCCAGTTGAAAGTTCAAGCTCTTGGCCCCACACCCACAAGTCCATCCCGTGGGCCAATCTTCCACTTCCATGCTAGCAGTTCCACCCATCCAGTTCCAGTCAGGTGCAGAGGTGTAGAGACAAAGGATGACCTTGGATTCTAGAAAGGAGTTTTATTTTGACAACATCACATTCTACTCCTTGCTATTCCCCCTCCCAATTCCCCACTAATGAAACCGCATAGTAGAATAGAATGTTAGTGTGGAAGGCCAAAGATCCAGAAAGGAATATGGCTGCAAGCCTGACAACTGCATTATATACTTCAAGTAGAGTTTAATATGTATATTGATTTATACCTGGTTTCTCTCTCTCCAAATATCTTTTAATTTGAATTCCTCTACCATTTTGAAGGAGGTTTTTGGTAACGTTCTTCTCTTCCCCTTTTTCTTTTTGTTGCTTTTATAATCTAATTTTTTATCAATTATTGTGTTGTAATTTCCCAGGCTACAGATGTTATTGTACGATATATCACAAATAATGTTATGTAATTTTCTGTAGAATTGCTCTTGCCCTCCATTCGGAGCATAGATCCCTACTAATAGAATTTTATTCTGGTTTATTTCTATCTCAACTATCAAGATCCTTCCTTCTTCATCCTTATACATTTGCTTGACTGAAATCACCTCTTTAATATATAGAACCACTCCTCTTTACTTTTTTCTTTTTGTGCTAATGCAATCCCTAGTTTGGGATATTCAAACAGTTGCTTTTGTTTTTCTTTTAAATGGACTTCTTGTATTGCTATTAGGTCCAAATTTAACTTCTTTAATTTATTAAATATTTCCCTTCTGAGTTTAGTCCTTTGATGTGAAGTGATATAATTTTTATCTTCTCTTTCATTTCTCTATTGGTACCTTAGTCTTGGTGCTTCTTGTTGTTCTGATTTCTTTTGGTTCATGGTATCTTCTCTCATAGTTCTTCATCTTTTCTTCCTTTCCCTCTCCTCTCTCTTAAATTTGTTGTACTTTTTTTTCTTTTTCCACTAGTAATACAATGATACAATAATACAATAGCAGAGTTGGAAGGGACCTTGTAGGTCTTCTAGTCCAACCCCCTGCGTGGGCAGGAACCTTATACCATTTCAGACAAATGGCTATCTAACATCTTTTTAAAGACTTCCAGGGTTGGGACATTCACAACTTCTGGAGGCAAGCTGTTCCAGAGGTTAATTGTTCTAACTGTCAGGAAATTTCTCCTTAGTTCTAAGTTGCTTCTCTCCTTGATTAGTCTCAAGTCTCTTTCTTCCGTTTCTTCCACTTCTTTTTCGCTGCTAACATATTGGCTGTAGAATTCCTCCATGGTGTCCAGGGTGTCTATTCTGTGTCTTTTATCCTGCCACGAGACTGTAATGCTTTTCGGTATCGGCCACCTGAAGTTGATGTTATATTTGATTAGTTTGGAAGTCAAGAATTGGTAAGGTCTTCGCATTTCTCTGACCCTTCTTGGTATTTGCTATAGGACTATTAGTTGCTTTCCTCCATATTCTATCGGTTTGTCTTTCGTTCTGTGTAGTATTTCATCTCGGATTGATTTCTTCACCAATCTAACATGTATTTCCTTTGGTAGATTATGTCTCCTCAAATAATTTGTAGGTTTTGTCTATCTCTGTTAGCATCGCTTCTTTCTTGATTTCCAAGTGCTTTCGCTAATAATTCTGCCATGATTTCCGGTAAGTCTTCTCTTCTTTCCTCTCTTACATTTAAAAGCAGAGATAATGAACTGATCTTTCAGATTCTAGAAATACGACCATATTTTCCAGCTCCCTGTTTGCCTAAATTAATTTTTCACTAATTTCATCCACTTTTTTTCTTCTTTCTCCATCCTCAGTTCCATTTCTTGTAATTTTTGCTCATTTTTTGTGATTTGTTGTTAAAAGGATTCAAATTTCTCATCCATTGTCTGCATCTTCTCCTTTAGTTCTCCTGTATCATTTTTTCTCCAATCTCTTTTATCAGTCCCTCATGATTTCGTTTCATCGCCTCTTGCATTTTATTTATTTATTTATTTAAATTTATACCCCTCCCTTCTCCTAAAAAAGGACCCATACCTTATAGATCTTTAAACGAATTTGACCTTTGAACCATTTCCTTCATAGATCGTTCACCTGATTGACTCGGGGTTGCCCCTGTCAGTTGAGTACCTTGTTTTCTCCCTGCCCCTATCTTTGTTAAGCTTGCAACACATCATTTTTAACAACCTCCTCACATAATCAGCTTTTATCAAGTTCTCCCACTTTTTCTTCCCACCAATATAGACCTCCACCTCTCCAGCTGTTGTAGGCTATTGATATTCTATTTAGTTATCATATATAGGCAATTCTAAAACATAAACAATTATCTCTTATATGAGGCTATATAGCAGGTATATCGGGGTTAGATATCATACATTTAGGTCACTATTGGAAACAACCATAAAACCTGTATCAAGCACGCTCTTTCTATTTCACTAATTGCTACCGCTGTAATATTACTGATATTCTTAATGATCTTAATATTTGTAGATAAAGTTTACTGCTAATATTGATATTAGTACTTAATACTTGATACTTAGTAAGCATATCATACACATGGAATCATTCGGTAATCATTCACACTTCTCACAGTATTATTGCCAACAAGTTCATCTTGGATCTGTTATAAGAAGTCTCTCTGTGTGGCTTAGATGTTCTTTTTTTTAGTCAATTAATAGTCAATAGCAATTCAAAATGCCGATATAGTCCCTTCTTCCAGCTTCCTCCTCTCAAACGTTTCTCACCGGTGTTTTCTCCCTTTGACCAGTAGGTGTCATCCTGTCTCTTATTTCTGTTCTGAAAAAGCAGAACAGTCACAGTCTTGGAGAGAAGCCATTAATCACCAAACTTTCACGCTGTCGAGCTCTCCTGTTATTGCTGTCCAGTCTTCTCCAATCTTACATTAATCCAAATAATATCAAATTGGTAAAGTGAAGAGAGAGAAAAAGAGTATTCCTGTTATTTCAGCCAATCCGTCTTATTCTCCCTTGTTCTCCTATCTTTGCCCCACCCTCTCTTACTTTTTTCCCCTTTAAACTAATGAAGTTGCCTCCACCCCTCCTTTCAGTTGGATTACTTCTCTCTTTCCACCCGTGAAACTCCTCCAAATGACCTTTCGACTTCAGGGATTGGAACTAATTATGGCCAGATAAAGTCCACCGTTCCACTTAGCTCTCGCTTACTTTGTTCAGCTGTCAGCCCTTCAGGTTGGTCATTGCTGGCCGTCTTCTCCCCATCCAATCTTCTGCTTCACGCTTCTAACCTCCACCCTCTGTACGTGAGAAGCAGACCATCCCACTTTTCTGTAGATAGCGAGGACCAATCATAGTCCAAAGGAAATATGATACATAGCTTGAAGGGCCAGGGGAAAATTTGTTCCATGGGCCAGATATCAGATTGTCAAAGCTGCCAAGCAGCTATTCATTTTTTGCCCCAATTCATTAAGAATTGGAGAGCATTAAACAAGTATATTCTTAAATGCTAATTTTTTGTTTTACAGTTTCAGCTCTTGTTCCCCTCGTTGATGACTGTAGTAGAGCAGATAAAGATCCAGAAGGTACGGTATTCCTGCTGTCGGCCTCTGTTCATGGAAGTCTTATTTGTGGAGCAGTTCAATAAAATATAGATGTCTGGTCAATAGCTGAGTTCAGGCTGGTTCTTTTCATCGGGATGGAAATGAGAAATGCAAAAGATAAGTTGCATTGCTCTTAGAACGCAGCATTGCAGGCTGACTCTGCCCACAGCCTGGAGTTCAGTCCTGATGCGGCTTGAGGTTGGCTCAGCCTTCCATCCTTCTAAAGTCATTAAAAAAAGGAGCCAGATTGTTTGGGGGCAAGATGCTGACATTGTAAGCCAGCCAGAGAGTGCTGTAAAGCATATGGGCAAAATATAAGTCCCAAGTGCTGTTGCTATTTGCAGAAATGTGAAAAGAGAGGTAGTAAATGCAGCTGGCTGTTTCCTTTAGTTTTCTGTCCTGCAAGTGATTAGACTAAATTTGTTTCTTTGGTAGATTCATGGTTGTCAGATCCTGGAGACAGTCTACAAATACAGCCGTGGTGGCTTGCCGCCAGTGCGTCATGCTCTGGAAAAGTAAGGAACTAATGTTCTAGTGGCCTTTAGCTGTATCCCAGTAATCTCCCCCCTGCCCCCCCCCCCCCCCGATCCGGCTCACCCAGGCACAAGCACAAAGCTGCTTTCAGTGCATTTCTTAACCAGTTCTCTAATAAATGGCTAAATTGAGAGCAATTCAGAGCATCTGGAATTCAGGGGCTTCAATTGGAAAGTGCATCTGCCCAAGGAGGAGATCCTACCTGACTGCCGGTTCCATTTGCTGCCCATCCCATGAGACTGAGTGTCCTGGGCTTTTTCTTCCTTTTGCACCCCTCCAGGGTTTTGGCCATGTGCCATGCCGTTCTCTACAAACAGCTCTCTGCCTGGATGCTGCATGGGCTGCTTTTGGACCAGCACGAGGAGTTCTTCATCAGGCAGGGCCCCTCCCTGGGGCTCACCCCAGCCCAGCCAGAAGAAGAAGATGACGATCTGGGCATTGGAGGACTCACAGGGAAGCAGCTGCGTGAACTGCAAGATATGGTGAGATTGAGCCTTCCCCCGTTCCCTCAGTTGTTCCCTCAAATCTCTCAAGCTGCTTATGATTTATTCCTTAAGAAAATGGATGGTCATTCAACTCACAGTGACTTCAGGAGGCTTACAGGAATAGCCCTGAGTTCAAAACCCAGTAAGCCCTCATCCCCCTGGCAACAACAATGTAATAAGCTACACGATGGGCTCCGTTTACCCTTGAGGTCCGCAGGTCCACTGGCAAACCAGGTCTTCGGGGCCTTTCAGAAGAGTATCTAATTGGGGCGAATGAGGGAGGAAACCATCACGTCTCCTTGGTCCCTCCAGATGGACCTCCTTAAGAGAGGGGACCTGGAAGAGACCCTGTCTATTCACTTTGGTGGAAAAGGTAAATGTACCTTGGGAAAAACAGTCCTTTAAATCAGGGGTCCCCAACCTTTTTTGCACCAGGGACTGGTTTCATTTTAAAGAAAACTCTGCGGACCGGCTGAGTGGCTCAGCAATCATGTGACTGGGTGGGCGTGGCCAATTTGGAAAATGTGAAACTCACTTAACAATGGTCTTAGTTAGCAACCAAACTTTTGGGCTCAATTGTGGTCATAAGTTCTCTCTCTCTCTCTCTCTCTCTCTCTCTCTCTCTCTCTCTCTCTCTTTCTTTCTCTGTCTCTTTCTTTCCTTCCCTCTTTCTTTCTCTTTCTCTCTATTTCTTTCTCTTTCTCTCTTTCTTTCTCTCTTTCTCTCTTTCCCTCTTTCTCTTTCTTTCTCTCTCATTTTTTCTTTCTTTCCCTCTTTCTCTCTCTCTTTATTTCTTTCTCTCTTTCTCTTCCTCTTTCCCTCTTTCTCTCTCCCTCTCTTTCTTTCTCTCTCTTTCTCTTTCTGTCTCTTTTTCTTTCTTTCCCTCTTTCTCTCTTTCTTTTTTCCTCTCTTTCTTTCCTTTGTCTCTTTCTTTCTCTTTTTCTCTGTCTGTCTTTCTTTCTCTCTCTCTTACTTTCTCTCTCCCACTTTCTTTTTCTTTCTCTCTTTTTCTTTCTGTCTCTCTCTCCTTCGTCTGCCCATCTCTGTCACTCTGTGTGTGTGTGTGTCTGTCTCGCATTCAGGCACTTAATCACTCATTCTGTGCCTCTGTCTATCTTTCTCTCCCTCCCTCTGTGTGTGTGTGTGTGTGTGTGTGTGTGTGTCACTCTCTCTGATTCCCTTCATCCTGCCTGTCTCTGTGTCTATGCCTCTCTGTGTCGGTCTGTCGTCGTCCCGTCCCCCCCCCACCGCGGAGTCTCCTCAGCCCGGCTTGACTTGCTCACTCGCCTTAGCCTGCCCCGCCCAGGCGGCCGCTGCCACGCTTGGTCGCTCGTGCACTGGTCAGGCTCCTTCCAGGAGCTGAGAAGGCTCCGTGGGGTGGGGGTGAGGGGGAGGAACCTCCGCAGCCCCTGGAAGAAGACGAGTGGGTGGCATGCTGGTTGGGGAAGCTCTGGGGGGCAGGGAGGAAGGGAATCCGCGGGCGGTAGGGAGGGCTGTTGCTGCGGCGCGCAGGAGTCCCACCGTCGACAAAGGTGGAGGAAGAGGCGCACTCCAACCGCGCGAACAGCCCCGCCTGCGCTCCCGCGCGCTCTGCCCAGGGGACTGCTCCCTCCTCCTCCTCTCCGGCCCTGCGGCCCGGCTCCTACCCAGCCACGGACCGGTCCGCGGCCCGGGGGTTGGGGACCCCTGCTTTAAATAACCTGGGCCCAGGGCATGGAGGATTTTGAAAGTAGCAACCTGCAGCTTGAATTGGACCCAGAAGCAAATCGACAACCAGTGCAGCTCCTGTAATCTCTTACACATGTGACACACAGGTGACACATGTGCAAATCTAAACTTGCACAAAATTATGCATTTTGAACCAACTTATATTTTTCTGATTCTGGATACTTTTCAAGGGCCCACGAAGTCCCATGTAGAGTGCAGTCAAGATGGTAGGTGACTAGGAGAGTGAATGATTGTGAACAGGAATTGTTGGTCCAGGAAAGGGTGTAACCAGCAGTTGCCAAAGGCCTACCTAGCCACAGCTGCAACCTGCTCCTCGAGCAGGAGTTGTGAGTTAAGGAGAAGCTCCAGATTATGCTCTGAAGTTGTGCCACCCCATCCAAGACCATAGATGGTAATTCTCCATGGACCAAAGGACCCCCAACCCAGAACCATTCCATCTTGCCAGGGTCCTTTTTCAGCCTGTTGCTCTCTTAACAGCCCCCAGGCACTGCGAGAGGGCAGTCACGACGTTGCCTAACTCACCATGGACTGAGGCTCATGGCTGGGTGTCTTCTGCATGCTGGTGATGCCTCACCCTATGGTGATGGCTGATCTCTCCCAGCCGCCTCATGCAGATGTTAAACAGAAGCAGAGAAAGTCCCAAACCTTGCAGGACTCTGCAAAGCCGAGAGCCTCTCGCTTCCTAACAGCACCAACAGAGAGCAGCCTCTGTTGCCCTCTTGCATGAGTAGCTAAGTCCAAAAGGGTTTCAGAACTGGGTATGTTTAAAAACAGCTTGCAGGGCAGTGGGAACAAGGGCGAAATGGCAATATTTCCCCCCCAAACTTAGCATTGTTTATCCCAATCCCTGAACTCTTAAATTAAGAGACAGCTTCCTCCATTTTTGGGCATCCCTCCCAAGCCTTCTAAAAAGGTTGACGTTCCATCCGTGGCTCTTGGGTTTGTGCTAGAATCAATCCCTAATTTTTATTTCTCCCTCCCTTCCACCAACCTTGTTCCAACAGAGGCTCATTGAGGAAGAGAACATGTTGGCCCCTTCTCCAAAACAGTTCTCTCTGCGGGTGGAGATGCTGCCTTCCTACATTCCGGCTCGTGTTGCTGAAAAAATCCTCTTTGTAGGGGAATCTGTGCAGATGTTTGAGAGTCAGAATGTGGCTCTTACCAAAAAAGGTACTGTGATTGGCTGCAATGTCTTCCATGTGAGCTAAGAATGACTGTGGGCTGGTTTGGCAGATGGTTGGTATGCTGGTTGCAGGAATCCTAAGCGGTCTGGGCAACCCTTCCCAATAATAGGCCAGGTTTGCTCCTGTGGACCATCAGGGGTCCCTTGGGATCCATCTGAATTGGGTCAGTGATCCACATTACCAGAGGCCTGAGTAGAAAATAAAGAAAGATCCTTTGCAGCCGGTTTCAGCCATTCATAAAGTTTCTCCTCTCTTTCTGATGCTGTTCTACATACACACTCTCACCCCCCCCCCCCCCCGGGAGAGTGTGCTTCCTTCCTTTTAAACCTTTGAAGCTGCTGCTGCTGCTGCTTGGTCTGCAGTGCAAACTAAGCCTTGCTGATTCCCTTCTCTTTGTTGCTGTTTCTGGGTGCTTGTCTGAGCTGATGTTACCCAGGTCTTGAGAAGAGGGCAAGGCCTCCATGGAAATCTCTTCTCTCGCAGGCTCCATCCTGAAGAACCAGGAGGAGACTTTTGCTGCTGAGTTGCATCGTCTCAAGCAGCAGCCCCTCTTCAATCTGATGGACTTTGAGTCTGTGATAGACTGGATCCGGAGCACGGTGGCTGAGGTCAGGCAGAGCGTCAGGCAAAGGACCCTTAGGAAGCCTTTCATGACGGGGAGAAGTTCTAGAAGAACCTCAACGCACGGAGGGATGCCCATCCTGCAAGGAGGGAGGGGGCGGGGGGGAGACCTTGCACAAGGAATGAGCAGGGAGAGCAGCTTTGGATGCACCATTGCAGTTGGGCGGTTGGATCTTGACGCTGGGGCTTTTCTCTTTCCTAAGCACTTATGGAAGCTGATGGTGGAAGAGTCTGACTTGATAGGCCAGTTGAAGGTAAGCGGGTCTTCCTGCCATTCGTGAGCTCCTGCTTCCCCATGGAAGGAAGTTGCTGAACAGGGTGGCTTTTATCTCGTAGTCTTTCTTCTAGGTCATTAAAGATTTCTACCTCTTGGGGAGAGGAGAATTGTTTCAGGCCTTTATTGATACTGCACAGCACATGCTAAAGACCCTGCCATCCGCAGTGACTGAGCACGGTGAGTCTCTCCATCTCCACAAAGGCCCTGCAGTTCGAAATAATAATAATAATAATATAATAATATATTTATTTTATATACCGCGTCCTCTCCCCTAGGGGACTCGGAGCGGTGCACAGGGAAAACTAAAACACATAAGATATATACATCAATAAATACAAAAGATAAAAATCAATTAAACTAACTATCCCTGCGCTAAAATACCCATTAAAACTAACAACCCTAAAAACCCCAAGGAAGAGACTACCCTAGGCCAGCCAAGCAGAAAAAGTGTGTTTTTAATTTTTGACGGAAGGAGCGGAGGTCCGTGGTTGTTCTAATGTCGGGGGGAAGGTCGTTCCAGAGGGCCCTTCCCCTGGGCGTCGCCCGCTGACAAAGTCTAGTGGACAGCACCCGGAGAAGTCCCTCTCTGTGAGAGCGAATCGGCCGCAGGGATGTATGGGGCAGGATGCGATCCCGCAGATAGCTAGGTCCCGAGCCATGGAGCGCTTTAAAGATGAAAACTAGCACCTTGAAGCGCACCCGAAAGACGACAGGCAGCCAGTGCAGCTCGCGCAAGAGAGGTGTTATGTGGGTATACCTTGCGGTCCCCATTATAGTTCGCGCGGCTGCATTCTGGACCAGCTGAAGTCTTCGGGTGCACCTCAAGGGGAGCCCCATGTAGAGAGAGTTGCAATAGTCCAGTCAGGATGTCACGAGAGCATGAGTGACTGTGCAAAGGGCGTCCCGATCCAATAGGGGGCGCAACTGGCGTACCAGGCGAACCTGGTAAAACGCCCTCCTGGCCACGGCTGTCACTTGATCTTCCATGGACAGCCGGGTATCCAGGAGGACACCCAAGTTGCGCGCCCCATCCACAGGGGCAAGATGTTCGCCCCCTATGGTCAGCGATGGAGTCAGCTGGTTGAATCGGGCGGCCGGAAACCACAGCCACTCGGTCTTGGTCGGGTTGAGCCTGAGTCTGTTACTTCCCATCCAGATCCGCACGGCTTCCAGGCACTGGCACATCACCGCTACGGCATCGTTGGGGTGGTTTGGGGTAGATATATACAACTGCGTATCATCAGCGTAGAGATGATACTCTACCCCAAAACCACGGATGATCTCACCCAGCGGCTTCATATATGTGTTGAACAGGAGAGGCGAGAGGACCGACCCCTGAGGCACCCCACATGTGAGGGGTCTCGAGGTCGACCTCTGCTCTCCTGTCAACACAAATTGCGATCGACCAGAGAGGTAGGAGGAGAACCACCGTAAAACAGTGCCTCTCACCCCCAACCCCCCCAGTCGATGCAATAGGATACCATGGTCGATGGTATCGAAAGCCGCCGAGAGGTCTAATAGGACCAGGATGGAGGAACAACCCCCATCTCTGGCCCTCCAGAGATCATCTACCAACGCGACCAATGCCGTCTCGGTGCTATGCCCGTGCCGAAAGCCGGACTGGCGCAGGTCTAGATAATCAACTTCCTCCAGGTGACGGGGAAACTGTTGTGCCACCACACTTTCTACAACCTTCGCCAAAAAGGGAAGGTTGGAGACGGGACGATAGTTGGCTAATAAAGCTGGGTCCAAAGAGGGCTTCTTCAGTAGGGGCCTCACCATGGCCTCTTTAAGGGAGGCAGGCAAGAAACCCTCACTTAAGGAAGCGTTGACAACCTCTTGGAGCCAGCCTCGTGTCACCTCCCAGGATGCCAGTACAAGCCAGGAAGGACACGGGTCCAATAAACATGTGGAGGCTCGCAGTCGCCCACATAACCTGTCCATATCCTCGGAAGTAACAGAGTCAAACTCCTCCCAACCAAGATCCGCCTCGTGCAATCCCACTGGGCCATCAATGGAGGCTAACTCGTTCTGGATCTGAGCGATTTTCTCCTGCAGATAAATCACAAATTCCTCTGCTCTACCCTGTAATGGGGCTTCCCGCACCCTCTGTTGAAGGAGGGAGCGGGTCACCCTAAACAGGGTGGCAGGGCGGTTATCTGCGGATGCTATGAGAGTGGCACAATGGTGGCGTTTGGCCACTCTCAGCGCCACAATGTAAGTCCGTAAATGGGCTCTTACCTGTGTTCGGTCGGATTCAGAGCGGGTAGACCTCCATCTTCTCTCTAGGCATCTCTTGTGGCGTTTCATCCCCCTCAGCTCCTCGGTAAACCAAGGAGCCAGGGTGGCTCGCCGCCGCAAGAGAGGCCGCAAGGGCGCGACCCGATCCAAGGCTCCCGTGGCCGCAGTATTCCATGCGGCCACGAGGTCCTCCATCGGGTGGCAAAATGCTCCTTGGGTGGCATTTCTGCCCGGCTGGACTCCCAGAATCACAGTTTCATATGGACGCTGTGCTGTTATCTAAGCCTGGACAGACAGTGGCGGAGGAGAGAAGCAGAGCTGCTGTGTGAAAAGGGGAAGGCAGCAAAGGGCCCGTTTTCCTTCTGCCCCCCCCCTCCCTCCCCCTGCTGAAAGGCATCCCCTGCTCCTTCCCTCAGATGTGAATGTGGCCTTCCAGCAGTCGGCCCACAAAGTGCTCTTGGATGACGACAACCTTTTGCCCTTTCTTCACCTGACCATCCATTACCATGGAAAGGAGCACCGAGGTGGGTGTTGGTGCAAAAGGCCGGATGCTGCATTGGGGGGTGCAAAATGGGAGCAGAAAGCTGCCTTAAGCCACCGCTTCATGCTTTCCTCAAAGGCGGCCAGCGTCACGGCTGGCTGAGCTCCTGGCAGGAGAGGCTGCAGGAGGGGCCCCAGCGTGGACCTCGGCCTCTGAGCTGCAGCCTTTCCTGTCCAGCTGCCTCTGACCTTCGGTCCAAGCTGTTGACTGGCTTCCTTTTTCAGACCCTTCCCAGAACCGGGAAACCCCTTCTCGAGAACTGTCCCCCCATGAGTCCCCCATGTCCGGCTGGGCTGCCTTGGGGCTCTCCTACAAAGTTCAGTGGCCTTTGCACATCCTCTTCACCCCTGCTGTCCTGGAAAAGTGAGCGCTGCCTCCTCTGGAAAGTGGGAGGGGGCCTGCTGGTGTCCTGGGGCTTTGTGACCAGCTGACTCTTGGCCGCAGGTACAACGTGGTCTTCAAATACCTGCTGAGTGTGAGGCGCGTCCAGGCCGAGCTGCAGCACTGCTGGGCTCTGCAGATGCGGTGCAAGTGCCTGGAATCCAGGCGGACGGATGCCATCAAGTGGCGGCTGCGCCATCACATGACTTTCCTTGTGGACAATTTGCAATATTACCTACAAGTAAGTAATAATAATAATAATAATAATAATAATAATAATTTTAATTTATAACCCGCTCTCTCTCCCCGAAGGGACTCGAGGCGGGGCACAGGGAATTAAAAATACAATTAAAACCATAAACGGAATACAAAGTTAAGAACAAATTAAACTGGCCCTGCGCTAAAAACCCCTATAAAACTAAAACTATCCCTAAAAACCCTTAAAACAATTTAAAACAATTTAAATTACCCTAGGCCGGCCAAGCAGAAGAAGTGTGTTTTTAGTTTCTGTCGGAAGGAGCGAAGGTCCGTAGTTGTTCTGATTTCGGGGGGAAGGTCGTTCCAGAGGGTCGGGCCCACCACAGAGAAGGCCCTTCCCCTGGGCGTCGCCCACTGGCATTGCCTAGTGGACGGCACCCGGAGAAGTCCCTCTCTGTGGGAGCGAATCGGCCGCAGGGATGTATGGGGCAGGATGCGATCCCGCAGATAGCTAGGTCCCGTGCCATGGAGCGCTTTGAAGATGATAACCAACACCTTGAAGCGCACCCGAAAGACGACAGGCAGCCAATGCAGCTCGCGGAGCGGTATTACATGGGAAAACCTGGAGGTTCCCATAACTGCCCGCGCTGCTGCATTCTGGACAAGCTGAAGCCTTCGGGTGCACCTCAAGGGGAGCCCCATGTAGAGAGCATTGCAGTAGTCCAGTCGGGATGTCACGAGGGCATGAGTGACTGTGCAAAGGGCACCCCGATCCAATAGTGGACGCAACTGGCGGACCAGGCGGACCTGGTAAAACGCCCTCCTGGCCATGGCTGTCACTTGATCTTCCATGGACAGCCGTGTATCAAGGAGGACGCCCAAGTTGCGTGCCCCATCCACAGGGGTTAGATGTTCGCCCCCTATGGCCAGTGATGGAGTCAACTGGTTGTACCGGGATGCCGGGAACCACAGCCACTCGGTCTTGGACAGGTTGAGTCTGAGTCTGTTACTTCCCATCCAGGCCCACACGGCTTCCAGGCACTGGCACATCACCTCTACAGCATCGTTGGGGTGGTTTGGGGTAGATATATACAGCTGCGTGTCGTCAGCGTAGAGGTGGTGCTCTACCCCAAAACCACGGATGATCTCACCCAGCGGCTTCATATAGTGTCTGCCGGGGCAGCTGAAAAAGGCCCCAAGAGCTCAGCTACTTTGTTCTGGCTTTTTCTGCTGACAGCCGCTGGCTGAAATTGGTCTCACAACTTCTTACCAGGATTTCTCTACTTTTCCTTGACGCTTGGTGTTAAACGTCATGCTTCTGGTTTGCTTTCCTTCAGGTGGATGTCCTCGAGTCTCAGTTCTCACAGCTCCTTCAGCAGATCAACTCCACCCGTGATTTTGAGAGTATCCGGCTGGCCCACGACCACTTTTTGAGCAACCTCCTGGCCCAGTCCTTCATTCTCTTGAAACCGGTAAGTGCAGGTCATCATCAGCCGTTTCCCCTCTTAGACCCTTGCATTGCATCCCTGTGGGCATTGCATGTAAACCTGAAGGAAATAAGGGGAAGGGTGGCATGCCCCTGTCTTTAGCCCATTCATTTCCCCACTTAATGGAGTAATTGGGTAATTGGTTGCCCTGAAGAGCTGCTCTTCCTGTAAGGATTTGTTCCTTGAATATTCAACTGGAATCGGCCTTCTAGCAACTTCAGTCCATTATTCTATCTTCTGTCCTCTCTTATGATAGAAAACAGGTCTATGTCACCTTGTCTACCATCCTGGTAGATATTTGGAGAGGTCCCTTCTGTCTCGCCCCAGTTTTCCTTTTTCTCGAGGTCATTGTTCTAGCAAGTTTCAATTCTTTACAGTTGAATAGACACAAACTACCGTGTTTTTCCCAAAATATGACATGTAAGCCATGCCAAAAATATATGCCCTCCCCCGAAAATAAACCCCCCCATCTCTCTCTGTTGATGTAGTCTAAAGTTGCATTTGCCCTTTTGCAGCCTTATCAGGGCTAGTCTTCTAGAACATGTTCATAAGTATGATTGCCCAGCTGAATATTTTCCCATTCAAAAACTGCATTTGATTTCCAACATTCAGTATTATTGTAAGGACCTGCCTCAGGCACCTTCTCAAGGAAGTAAAACTCTTGAAGCAGTTTGCATTTCAAAAGGAACTTTTACTGACAGATGGTGATTGCAGAAAAGTCAGGCAGAATGTGAAATTCACACGTGAAGCATTAGGCTAACTTTCCACTTCAACCCCCACCCCCCCAATACCGCCTGTGTTCTGAGGAATTTAGGGTCCCATCAGTTTTGTACTATCCGCTGATTTGAAAAGCATTCTCTCCATAATTCTAATCCAATTTGTTAAAGAAGTGTTGAGTTCACAACCCAGAGCTGAACTAATTAATATTTTCATTGGTAAAATTCGTTTAGAATAACAGTTACAACAACTGTAAATTATTACATAATAAGATAGCCACTTCTGATCATTCCTTTGTAGGCTTTTCACTGCCTGAATGAAATTTTAGATCTCTGCCACAGTTTTTGTTCATTGGTCAGCCAGAACCGAGGGCCCCTGGATGAACGGGGTACAGCCCAGCTGAGCATCCTAGCTAAGGTAAGTACACACACAATCATCACACATAGATATACACTGAAGAGGCACACAAAGGAGCCCTAGTGCGATTGTGCTCTTGTGATTTCATCTGGGCTGCTTTTGAACATGCCAGATTAAAATATCCGGGTGCTGTGAGTAAAAAATGCAGGGAGCTCTTTGGTTCCTAAGCGTGGAGCCAAAGGCCTCTTTGCTTTGACCTGGTTCAGGTGTTCTCTCCTATTTCAGCAGGGGAGCCTGGAGGAGCTTTTGAATGTCCCCATCCAGCCCAGTGGAAAGGCCTGGGGGTGGGGGGGGGTGGGGGGGCAGGACGTATGCAATGTCCCAATTCATGGGGAAAGGGGAGGGGCTTGCAGAGGAGCCTGCAGGCTGGCTGTCCTTCCAAGGGTCTTTCACTGGAGTTGCAGGAGCCGAGGAAAAGAAGAGGCTGCTTTAAAAGGAGCAGCTGGAAGGATGAAGGGTTGTTTGCACCACCAAAATCCACTTTTCCACTTGGAATCCCTGCCACTCTTGGTTTAAGATGGGATAATCTGGATTTGGCGTGTGGGGAGGGGGGCGAGTCTTGGGGAATCCTAGGTGAGGGGCCTTTCCAGATTTGACAGCAAGAAGAATAGCAGTGAAAGACTGCAGTAAAGGGAAGCAGTTGCTTGACTCCCACGCCTTAATTTAACAAAGTTTGCAGTGCATCACATCAGTTTTCAAGCAGCATTTTGTACCCCCTCATCTTGCCTTTCAGGGTGGCTCCCCTTTGCTTTTAGAAAGTCATACTCCACCCTCCCAAATAAGGCATTAAGAACAGAAGAATAGCCTTGCTGGAAGAGGCCACAGCCCATCCAGTCCAGCCTTCTGTCTCCCACAGTGGCTCCCCATTTGCTTCAGGGTCTTCCCAAGCAGATGCCTTCACCTGCTTATGATTCCCTGCAAATGGCATTGAGAGATATCCTGCCTATCTCTCCATCCCGGAGGGTGTCCTTAGGCATCCATCATGATAGCCATGGATACCCTTGTTCTCCATGAACTCCTCTCATCCTTCCTTAAAGGTGTCGAGGCTGACAGCTGTCACCACTTCTTCTGGCAGGGAGTTCCATAGACCAGTGATCCTCTGAGTGAAAAAGTACTTCCTCTTATTTGTTTGAGGTCTAGCTTCCAAAAGTTTCATGGAGTGCCCCCTAGTTCTAGTGTTGTGCGATAGGGAAAACAGTTTTTCCTTTTCTACTTTGTCCACACCGTGCATGATTTTATAGACTTCAATCAGGTCACCTCTCAGGTGCCGTCATTCTAGAGTGAAGAGGCCCAGCCGTTGCAGCCGCAGATGGTAAGGAAGGTGTTACAGTCCCCTAATCATTCTGGTTGCCCTCCTCTGCACCTTTTCCATTTCCATAATATCCTTCTGAAGGTATGGTGACCAGAACTATACACAATACTCCAGATGGGGCCTCACCATAGATTTATAAAGAGGCAAAATGACACTTGCTGACTTATTTTCTATAGCCTTCCTAATGATCCCTAGCAATGAGCTTGCTTTTTTCACTGCTGCGGCACACCGGGTTGACACCTTCATTGAGCTGTCCACCAGGACACCAAGGTCCCTTTCCTGGTTAGTTGCAAGGAGTTCAGACCCCATCAGTTTATAGATGTAGTTGGGGTTTTTTGCCCCAACGTGCATCACTCTGCACTTACTAATGTTGAAGCTCATTTGCCACTGGTTTGCCCACTCCCCCAGTGTCAAGAGATCCGTCTGGAGCTCCTCACACTCTCTCTGTTTTTACTACCCTGTATAATTTAGTGTCATTGGCGAATTTGGCTACCTTGCTGTTTACTCCTAGATCATTTATGAAAAGGTTGAAAAGCAGGGGTCCCAGTACTGAACCCTGGGGGACCCCACTCTTTACCTCCCTCCACCTGGAGAAGTGTCCATTTAATGCTACTCTCGTTTCCTGTCCCTTAGCCAGTTGCTAATCCAGGACAAGGCCTGTCCCTTTATTCCTTGACTGGCCAGTTTATTTAAGAGTCTTTGGTGCGGGACCTTGTCAAAGGCCTTCTAAAAGTCCAGATAAACAATGTCAACTGGATCTCCCTTGTCCACGTGCTTGTTGACACTCTCAAAAAATTCCAGCAGATTAGTAAGGCATGATTTGCCCTTGCAAAAGCCATGTTGGCTCTCCTTCAGCAGCGCCTTCTCTTCTACGTGCCTATTAATTTTATCTTTTAAGATGGTTTCCATCACTTTACCTGGGACACTTATCAAGCTGACCGGTCGGTAATTTCCTGGATCACCTCTGGATCCTTTTTTGGAGATAGGTGTTATATTCGCTACCTTCCAGTCATCCGGCACAAGGCCTGATTTGAGGGAAAGATTATATATTTTGGCAAGGACATCAGCATTTTCATCTTTAAGTTCCTTGAGAACTCGTGGATGGATGCCATCTGGTCCTGGTGATTTGTTAGTGTTTAGTTTAACAAGACATGCAAGGACCTCCTCCCTGGTTATTTCTATCTGGGTTAATTCCTCAGTTTCCCTCCCTACAAAGATAGGCTCTGTTTTAGGCATGTGATCTCTTCTTCTTCAGTGAATATTGAAGCAAAGAATTCATTGAGTCTCTCTGCAATCTCTGTTTCCTCATTAATCCCTTGCCTTCCATTGTCATCTAATGGTCCAATGGCCTTCCCAGTTGGGTTCTTACTTCTAATATACTTAAAGAAGTTCTTGTTATTTCTTTGAGTGTTTTTAGCTAAATGCTCCTCAAAGTCTTGCTTTGCTTTCCTGATTGTTGCCTTGCAGTTGTTCTGCCAGAATTTATGTTTCTGCCTGTTGTCCTCATTTGGAGAAGCTTTCCATCTTTTAAATGAGCTTTTCTTGCTTCTGATCACTTCCCGAACAGCTCCTGTAAGCCACATCGGAGTCCTCTTGAACCTGCCGGTGCCCTTTTTCCTTTTAGGTATACATTCCAATTGGGCTTCTGTTATTGTTTTTGTGAGCAGCCTCCATGCCTCATGGAGTGTTTGGACTTTCTCAATTCTCCCTTTCAGCTTCTTTTTTACTAGTTTCCTCATCTTCGGGAAATTTCCTTTATGAAAATTTAAGGTCTCTGTGTTAGATTTTATCGGTGATTTGCAGTCTATGATTAAGTTAAAAATAATTGTGTTGTGGTCACTGTTCCCTATTGGATGAGTCACATTAACATTTTGCACCAGATCCTGTATATTGCTCAGAACCAAGTCAAGGATTCTTGTACCTCTAGTTGGGTCTTCAACCATCTGTTTCAGGGAACAATCATTTAGCATATCTAGGAACTTTATCTCTTTGTCATGTGCTGAACAACAGTTCGCCCAGTCTATGTGAGGGTAATTGAAATCCCCCATTATAACCAGGCTACCCTTTTTTGATGCCTCCTTTACAACATTCTCCAACTGCCAGTCTCTCTCGGGGGCTTGGGTCGGAGGCCGATAACATATGCCTACAGTTAGACCATCCTTTTGGCCTGATAGTCTTACCCACAGAGTTTCTAGTGGGGGCTCTAGATCACCTCGATATGCCAATTCGTATGACTTTATCTCTTCTTTGACATACAAGGCTACACCACCTCCCGTTTGCCCCTTCCTGTCCTTCCTGTACAGTTTGTAGCCTGGGATGACTGTATCCCATTGGTTATCATCCATCCACCAGGTTTCAGTGATACCAATAATATCAATATTTTTGTCTATTGCTAAGTATTCCAGCTCCCCTATTTTGTTCCGGAGGCTTCTGGCATTTGCATACAGGCATTTATATATACTTTTCTGATGCAGTCTTTTGAGTCCAGTTGCATCCTTAGACTGCTTCTTGCATCCTTCTGCTAGAGTGCTGGTGACTGGCTCCTCGCTCTGCTCAGTAATTATTGCATCCTCCTCACTACTCAAGTAAACCCTTTCCCGAACCGGATGCTGCCCAGCTCCTGTTGGCTTTCCCCCAGTTATCAGTTTAAAAGTTGTTCTGCAGCCTTTTTGATGTTGAGTGCCAGCAACCTTGTCCCATCATGGTTGAAGTGCAACCCATCCCCCATGAACAGGTTTGGCTTGCCCCAAAATGTTCTCCAGTTCCTGACAAATCTGAAGCCCTCCTCCTGTCACCATCGCCTCATCCACGCATTGAGGCTTCTGAGCTCTGCCTGCCTGGTAGGTCCTGCACGAGGAACAGGCAGCACTTCTGAAAATGCTACCTTGGAAGTCCAGGACTTCAATCTTCTTCCTAGCAACCTGAATTTGGCTTCCAGGACTGATTACTTTGCCTTCCCAACATCATTGGTACCAACGTGTACCACGACCACTGGCTCCTTCCCAGTTCTCTCTAACAAACTATCTAGATTTCTCGTGATGTCTGCAACCTTTGCACCAGGTAGGCAACTCACTACACGGTTGTCATGCGCATCACAAATCCATTTCTCTGTGTTTCTAATAATTGAATCACCTAGTCCAAGGAGCCTCTCTCCTGCAGTCTGTTCATCTTCCTTCACCTCATCAACATTATTAAGGGAGAGGTCTTCAGTTTGTTCCTGTTGTTCTTCCTGTATCTCATCAAGTGTGATGAAGGAGAGATCCTCAGGTGGGACCAGTTGCTCGTCTGTGCATTCCTCATCAGGTGTGATGGGGGAAGGAGCCTCAAGTTGATTCTGTAAATTCAGACTCTCAGAGCGATCCCTTGGTCTTCTATTTCTTCGAGTGACATTCCTCCATGGATCTACCTCTTGAGTTAGTGAAATGACTTCTTCCTGAGAGCTGTGCCCTGTCTCTTCATTGTCCAGGATAGTCTGCTCTGCCCTGTCCAAGAACAGCTCAAGCTCCTTAATTTGCTGATGGTTAGATGTACGTGCCTCCAGCTGCTGGACCTTCTCTTCTAGCAGTGCAACCAGCTTGCACTTACTGCAAGTGTAGTTCTCCATGCGCTTGGGCAAAATCAGAAACATGGCACAAGTGTTGCAGATAACTACAGCTGCTCCCTCGGACTCCATTTTAACGATTGCAGTATTCAGTGCTCACTTGTTCCTGTTGGTTTGGCTCTCCTCTTATGTAAACAGAGTATACTGGTTTTTTTCACACGGCTTCTCCATTTTGGCTTTCATTTTGTAAAATAAATGATGACATGGTGTAATATATCACGTGCTGTTGTTCTCTGAGGTTGTATTTACCTACTTTAAGAACTAAGGACCTGAGTACAACCGTTTTCAGGTGATTGTAGTTTTCCTGGTGAACCCAACTTTGTCCTTTTGTGCCTTAGCCCTTTTCTTTGCCAAAATTAGCTACTGTGAGGTTTGTCTTGAAGACTTGGTGTAGATAGCTCCTCCGTCACGGTTGAGAGGTCCATCGATGCCTCTGTCCCCATCCATGTTTTCTCTCTCCCGTTTCATTCCTGGCTGTGGAAGTGGCGAGGGCCAAAGTCGCTGCTCCAGAAGCAGCTGCACAACCCTTTTTTTTTTTTTAAGTCTGTTTTTCCACCTTGGCCATGGCAGTGCCCTTCTTCTCCTGCCTGAAATTGCTTTTGGAAGATTCCGCTGGGCTCCCTAAGGGCATCCTGAGAAAGAGCAGATTGGCTCCGGAAGGCTGCTCTGATGCCGGGGTTTCCCTTTGCAGGGCTTCAGCTGCCAGTCCTCCCTTCTCTTCAAGATTCTTTCCAGCGTTCACAACCACCAGATAAATTCTGACTTGGCACAACTGCTGTTACGCCTGGACTACAACAAGTACTACACTCATGCTGGAGGCACTTTGGGCAGGTAAAGGCTCAAGCCCCAAAGGAGAGGAGGCTCCTCTATCCCCCTGCCAACCGAATCAGCGGGAAACCCCTGGCCAAAGGCCATGTCAAGCCCTGCAGCTTCCCCTCCGGTCTCTGCAGCTAGGTCTCTCCAGGCTACATGGCATGGGCACCAGGCGTGCCGTCCCCTCCCTCTTTCCTTTTCCTTGCTTCCCTATCACACAGGGAGGAAACTGCAGAATAGCAGCTGCCTCCCTGGTCCTTTGTGATTAGTTAGATCGTGCCCCCTGCGTCTGTTGTAATCTGTCCATGTATTAGAAAACATTTGCCTTCCTCCAGGTCTTCCCTTTGAATCCCTTTTCTTTCCCTACAGTGTGGGGCTGGAGTGATTTGCCCCCAGAGAGCATCAATGGCCACGGTTTCCAAGAAGTGTCCTGGCCTGCAATGGCAGCAGTATTCCAGCCACTGGCGGAGGACAGCGGAGGATCTTTTCTTGCAGGGCTGCCAACAGCATTGCAAGTGGGGGTTTGCATATGAAATAGCTTTCGTGCTCCTTGGGCTCCTTTGGAAGCAAAGGGAGAAGCAGCGCTGCTTGCTTCAGGCTCCCAAATGAGTCACCCCTTTTTGCTGTGACCGCAGAGCCAGAAGTCCAGCCTTTTGAAGTGGTCCCCTTCACCATTTCTAAGCCAAAATCAGTTGATGACTATAAAGGGTGCAATGCTATTAATTGCATAAACATATTTTTGTCCCATTTCTGAAGATGGAGTAATATGTGAAAAGTAACCTGGCCTTGGAGATTTCAATTGCTCAGGCTGTTTTTGTTTGCTTCTCTTGCTCAGAGGGGAAACTGTGCTGAAGACACAGTTTGAACTACACTATCCACATTTGCTGTCTCTTTTGCTGGAAACTGCTCCCAAAACGTAAGAGGAGCCACTTGGCATTTCATTTCCTAACAAAGATGCTGGAGCCCTTAATGAAAAAGAAGGTAACAGATATTGTATTTTTATGCAATCCGTTTTTTCAAGAAGGCCTGGGTAGAGGGCAAATGTCCCAGAGATAGGTAACGTCTCTCCTCCCAGACTGATTTTCTAACCTACATTCATCCCATAACTTTGCATGGAAAAGATTCTAGAAGAAGCAGTTTTAATTGTTCTTGTTTCACAAGTTCTAGAAAGAAAATCAAACTTTTGGGAGCTATCCCATCTTGCTCTCTTCTTGGGTTTGCGGCTCTTCAAATCAGTTTTTCCTAAGTATATTTATTTAGATTGGTCTGTATGGCTCTTAATGGAACTTCCTCCTCTTGCACAACTGGAACTCAGCAGGTTTGTGTGGAAGTTTTGTTGCAAGAAAGGGAGGAAGGGGACCTGAGCTTGGGATTTCCTAGCCCCGTGTTGTATACCGAGAGCAGCCGCACTAAATTTCCTTCCTGTGTTCACACAATATAGCTTCTTGCGTTGTGATCACAAATTCAACTTTAAGACTGGCAACTTTAAGACTTGTGGACTTCAATTCCCAGAATTCCTCAGCCAGTGTGGCCGGCTGGCTGGCTGGCAGTAATTGATGACGAATCCTTCCATCGTGCAAGTAATAGCATAATAATGGCCAAGATAAGAAACCACCATTTATTTTATCATAAAAGTTCACATTAAAACTATATACAAGCACGCCATGCATAAGTCAAACACCACAAAAAAGTTCCAAATCTAAAGAATGAAAATCGCCACAAAACAAAAAGGGAGCTTTAGCAGGGGACGTAATCCTGTTGATACTTCGGATATTTAAAACCAGCTCTCTCTCCAGCAATGAGGCTCTGGATCACCCACTCCTGGGTTACTACTGGCAGCTGTAATGCTTTGGCACAGGGCACCATGGCAGCTGGGCAGGAAGCGTCTGTCACGACCACATCAAACACACCCAAACTCACATCTGTAAGAACAGGAAACAATGGCTGTCACTTTCCAGTATTGCATGTCCCACGCTTAACACTTTTCAATGAAACAGTGATATTGTAGGAGACTCATCCAGTTTCTCAAAGGGTCCTAAGGATCCTTTAAGAATAGAAAAGGGGGTGACTACTTTTTTTACGCCAAGCCCTTCCTTACGCAGAGGCAAAATATGCCTTCAACTGTGGGGGAAGCTGGCAGCTACTTGTACCATTCTTCCATGTTGAGGATTCCTGCTGCTTAACTGAAGCGGCTCCTCCCATCATCAGAATCTCGGACCAGAGTTCCAGGAAGTTTTGGGATTCGTCAGACACCAGGAGCACCCTCAGCCTCTGGAAGGGATTTTTCCGTGGATGCCTAGAAGGAGAAGCAAAGAGGCCTCCGTGGGTAGCACTAAACACCAGAGATGTTCCTGCCGTGCTGTGATAGCAATGCCCCCCCCTCCCCCAAACACATACACACACACACTGGTGCTGAAGTTGGCTGTTTCTCCCAATGCCTGAGCACCACAAGGCCCAGGTCGCCACAGCCGGCTACTTACCACTCCAGCAGCCGTTCTTCTTCTAGGCTGTAGCCAGCTGGCAACAAGTAGTTCTTGTAATTCTGAGTCTGGTTGGCGAGGCAACTGTCATGGACCCACATGTGAGAGACACAGGGTATTCCCCGGGCAAGGCACAGGAAATACTTCCGGGTGCGGCAGTGCTGGTCTGCTATCAGGAGGCACTCGTAGGCTGCGCTGCACTGGATCAAGAAAGGGGGTGGTGGTGTCACATTTGTGACAATCCTCCTATGGCAGATACAGCCAACGGAGGTTGCATTGGAGATTTGCAAGTGGGAAAAACAGGTGGGACCTTCATATGCCTATTGGACCTCCAGGCTCATCCAGGCAAGCAGGCCAGAGGGAGGGAAAGGGCGAAACTGGGCCTGCCTCAATTGCAAATCGCCCTGTTGGAAAGCAGACGATCATGGTGCCACAGCAAAGCCCTCCTTGCCAGACAGGAGTCATGACTGCCCTGCATTGCCTCCCACTCACATGGAGCATCCACATAGACCCAACAAAGCCCCAATTTTGACACCAGGCCCTTCAATAGCACTGAATGAGGGGCACTCAAGACCAGTCCTCAAAGGTTCCTGTGGTGATGTACCCCAACAAGGACATCACTGCAGTGTCCTGCAGTCACAGGATGGCCATTCATGATCTTCACTACCAACATTTGGCTGGAGCCAGCAGGTGGTCACAAATGGTGACTGGTGGCATTAATTGCTAATTGAGGGCAACTGTAAGCACCAGAACTGCCATTGCTAAGGGGCCCAGTCATGGATAGATTGTTTAGCAATGGAAATTCTGACCCCAATTACTGTTAATCAAAGACTTTCTGATGAGCAGCACAGTCCCGTCCCTTTCTTCCTGAAACTAGTAAGGTGGATGCTGGTCTGGCAATTTGTGGTTTTGGAAGCCAAGAAGGTTGCATCCCAGCCATGCTTGAGAAGAGAAGTGAGCCCAGCGGGCTTTCAAACTTGTTGACGAAGGCAACAGTCAAGTCCTTAACCTGGCAAAGTTTGATAGATACTGGGCTGCTCCATAAAGGTGGTTTGACAGTTCACTCCCAACTGAACAGGAGCAGAGAAAGAGGGCTGCATTCATTACCTGAGATTTTAACCTATATCTGAGATAATCCACTTATAACTTGGATTGTTATTTGGACCCTTCATTCGGTTGCACTTGGTTTTATGTATGGAACCTTAATGAAACAACTGGATTAAGATGCTGCAAATTATTACTGATGTTTCTTCCATGTGCATTTTTTAATCCCCCTCAAAATATAATACATCTTGTTATGAATGCACAAAAATGCACTGAATATTGGGTGTATGCAACAAATTAACTCTGTAATTTTAAGGGTACATAAAATCCTTGAAAAATGGAGAGGACGTTTCCCCTCATTCACATCAGCTACTGTGTGGGAAAGAGGGCAACTGTCTTCTTTTTGCAATGGCAATTTCTTGTATCTTTATTTTTAATTGTTAGGCTTTGCAAGTCCTTTTTATCAGCTCTATGCTCTGGAAGATGTGTACAAGTCCCCCAAATAGCTCAGCCCAGCTTCCCTTTCATCACTGAATAGACAGGTTCTGTCCTTGGATTGTTTCCTTCCTTCAGCGTTTTTCCCTGGATATTTTGCCAGACCTGCAATTCAGGAGACAAGTCAGGATCATACAGGACAAGGCCAATCTTCCCACCAAGGTTTTTCCCAGCAGGAATTGTGGTCTGCACGTCATAATGTTTTGCCACTTTGCCGGTTTTATGGCTAAGACGGTGTGAAAAAGATCTTGATCAATGCGGTGAAGAGAGGTACTAGGGAAAGGTCAGTTAATTATTATTATTTTTTATTTTATTAGATTTCTAGACCGCCCCCTCTCCCCGAAGGGACTCGGGGTGGTGTACAGGTAAAAAATTAAAATTATGACATCAACATTACATATAAACTAAAATCGAATTAAATAATCCCCTGTACAAATTTATAAAAATTAAAAACTTAATCTTAAAACCTAATCACATAATTTAAAATTACAAACTGAGGCAGGAAGCATGGAATTAGCCCAGGCCGGCTAGTTGAAACAGGTGGGTTTTGAGTTTCTGGCAGAAGGAGCGGAGGTCCGTGGTCGTTCTAATGTCAGGGGGAAGGTCATTCCAGAGAAGGCCCTTCCCCTGGGCGTCGCCTGCTGGCATTGCCTAGTGGACGGCACCCGGAGAAGTCCCTCTCTCTGAAAGCGAATCGGCCGAAGGGATGTATGGGGCAGGATATGATCCCGCAAATAACTAGGTCCTGTGCCATGGAGCGCTTTGAAGATAATAACCAACACCTTGAAACGCACCCAAAAGGCCACAGGCAGCCAGTGTAGCCCGCGCAGGAGTGGTGTAACATGGGAGTATCTAGTAACTCCCATAACTGCCCGTGCGGCTGCATTCTGGACCAGCTGTAGCCTCCGAGTGCATCTCAAGGGAAGCCCCATGTAGAGAGCGTTACAGTAGTGTCTAGACGGGATGTCACAAGCGCATGAGTGACTATGCGAAGGGCGTCCCAGTCCAATAGGGGATGCAACTGGCGAACCTGATGAAACGCCCCCCTTGCCACGGCTGTCACATGGTCATCCATTGACCCCCGGGCATCTAGGAGGATGCCCAAGTTGCGTGCCTGATCCACGGGGGCCAGATGTTCACCCCCAATGGCCAGTGATGGAATCAGCTGATTGAACCGGGGCGCCGGTAGCCACAGCCACTCAGTCTTGGACGGGTTGAGCTTGAGTCTGTTCCTTCCCATCCAGATCCGCACGGCTTCCAGACACCGGGACATCACTTCGACGGCATCGTTGGGGTGGTTTGGGGTAGAGATGTACAGCTGGGTGTCATCTGCATACAGATGGTAATCTACCCCAACCCCACGTATGATCTCGCCCAGCGGCTTCATATATGCATTGAACAGGAGAGGTGAGAGGACCGACCCCTGCGGCACCCCACATTGAGAGGCTTCGAGGTCGACCTCTGCCCCCCTGCCAATACAAATTGCACTCGACCGGAGAGGTAGGAGGAGAACCACCGCAAAACGGTGCCCCTCACCCCCAACCCCTCCAGCCGATGCAATAGGATACCATGGTCGACGGTATCAAAAGCCGCCGAGAGGTCTAATAGGACCAGGATGGAGGAACAACCCCCATCTCTGGCCCTCCAGAGATCATCCACCAATGCGACCAATGCCGTCTCCGTGCTGTGGCCGGGCTGGAAGCCGGACTGGCGCGGGTCCAAGTGACGTGGAAACTGCTGTGCCACCACATTCTCTACAACCTTTGCCAAAAAGCAAAGGTTGGAGACGGGACGGTAATTTGCTAACAATGCTGGGTCCAGGGAAGGCTTCTTGAGGAGGGGCCTCACCACTGCCTCTTTCAAGACGGCCGGCAAGAACCCCCTACTCAAAGAAGCGTTGACTAACTCCTGGAGCCAGCCTCGTGTCACCTGCCAGGATGCCAGTACAAGCCAGGAGAGACATGGGTCCAATAAACATGTGGTAGCTCTCAGTCGCCTACGCAACCTGTCCATATCATTGGAAGTAACAGAGTCAAACTCCTCCCAGAATGGAGCCTCAAGACGTGCCTCTGACGTCCCCTCCAGACCACTTCCAGTGGGGACCAACTCGCTCTGAATCTGAGTGATTTTGTCCTGTAGATACTCCCCAAATTCCTCTGCTCTGCCCTGTAGAGGGGCTTCCCGCGGCCTCTGTTGAAGGAGGGAGCGGGTCACCCCAAACAGGGCGGCAGGGCGGTTATCTGCGGACGCAATAAGAGTGGCACAATACTGCCGTTTGGCCACTCTTAACGCCACAAGGTAAGTCCTCAAATGGGCTCTCACCTGTGTTCGGTCAGATTCAGAGCGTGAAGATCTCCACCTGCTCTCTAGGCGTCTCTTGTGGCGCTTCATCACCCTCAACTCCTCGGAAAACCAAGGAGCCTGGGTGATTCGCTGCCTCAAGAGAGGCCGCAAAGGCGTAACCCGGTCCAAGGCCCCAGTGGCCGCACTATTCCATGCAGCCACTAGGTCCTCCATCCGGTTAAGGTCACAGCTGCTGCTGATCTCGCTCGTCTTAATCAAGACATTAGCATTCCCAGGTTGAGTGGACAGGAATGGAGTGGAGGAGCTGCTGGTACTTTATGGAGAGGCTCTGTTAACCGACTCTTGCAAGTCTCCTTTGCAGCCAGAAAGCGAGGGAGGGCCCCTCCTGAGTCTTTTACCCCCCACCCAAATGTTTGTTCCCCATAATCCCTTTGCCTTTTTTCTCCAACTCTTTCTGACGTAGTATAGATCTGTGATGGGGAACCTGTAGCCCTCTCTGTGGGCGCCCCAGCCATCGCCCCACCGCCTGTGCATGCGTGCCTCCCGCCATCCAGCTGGTATTTGGGTCTGCCACGCTCGTGGGGGACACTCACATTACATTTTGGGGCCTCACGCAGCGCCCCATTTTGGCTTCCAGGTTGGTGCAGGCCTTCCAGGTCCAAAAGGGGGCACAGCCCCCTCCCCCCCGTTTTGGGCCTACAAGGCCTCCTGGAAGCCAAAAATGGATGGGGGGGATTTTGTCTTGTTGATGTACATTTGCATCCATAGGTTTGACTTACAGCTCACCAGGCAGCCTCACCTCCCACCCCAGATTCTGACCTGGCTTTCATTGAAGTCCTCTAGGATGAAACCTCCACCTGATTGGAGTTGTAGCTCAGTGTAGGGTTTGTTGTAAGGTACTCTCTCCACAAATTCTGAAACATGGAAGTACATTGGACAGTTCTTACTTTTCCTCCAAACTAGCATTGCACATTTGCATCGTGCCTCCGAGAAAGCCTCAGAGCAGATAATAAAGTTCATGGGAATAATTTTCTTCCCCATGGCACACGCACCTCTACCTCTGGCCACAAAGCTGGACTGCGGTGGTTGCTGTAAGGGAAGGCAGCAGAAAATGGAGAACCAACCTTGAATACTGGTTGGACACCTGAAGTGAAGGGCCCCAAGTTTCCTTCCTGTACAAAAGGGGCTTTGCTATCCTGTTCTCAGCAAGCGTTTCTTCAACTGTATTTGGATCTTGCATGGATGGAGAACATCATTGATCTCTTAATATAGTTCTGACACCCTCCCTGACCACCCACCCTTCTGGAGATCTAATCCAGAGATTCTGGGGCTCCCCTTTGTCTTATTCTTCTTCCAGCTCATCCCCTTCCCCATCTTGGGAGCCATCCTGTGTCAAGGATCTTCCCATCCTGCCTTTGAGAAGTGACTGAGATGCTCTTGGCCACATGTTGCTCCACTAAGGAAAATTTCACTGAATTATCTTTCATCAACTTGAAAGAAAGTGAACAAAAAGGCAGAACAGAAGTTTCCCTCTCTTCCCAAATAAGAATTTTGATATCGGCACTCAAAGGCTGACGAGGCTCGAGGTCATATAGATCAATACTACTTTAACTGTATATTTATATCACAGAATCTTTGACGTCTCAGCATTCCCAGCCCCCACTAAGATGTTCCAGTTAGGGTTCTGCCCCAGAGCCAGGCTGAATTGGGGGTCTTTTATCTGACTTCCTCCTCCTGCTCCTCTCCTTGAAAATCACAAGAATTGCCCATGCTGCAAGGAAGGAGGGATTTTCCTTGGAAGAGGTGAAGGTGAACTTGTCCACTTGACCAGGGAAAATGAGGAATTCTGGATCCAACCAAGGAAGCCCTTGGAAAGGAACACCAAGACCTTCCAGATAGAAGGCAAGGGGACAGAGAGCTGGAGGGTGGGGGTTTGGTTTCAACTTGGTGTACGTTCAGCCATCAGCACCACTTTAATTTTGCCCATGAGTTAATACCTGATATATTAACCACATCCCTTCCCTCTCGCAAGATGGAGTCTAACTTTAATGCAATACATAACCATCAAAGACATCGCCTCAATTATCTACAATTAACTAGAGAACTTGAGTGTTCCAAAAGACCAACACACACTGATACAAGCAAGCCAGATGGCCTCACCTTCTTCTTCGCTGCTCACTGCAGTGTTTTGATGGCTAGAAAACTTCTCTGTCGTATTTGCCATGGAGAGAAGAAAGGCGTAGCCCAAAAAAAGTGTTTTGTTCTGGGGCAAAGGACCCCATCGGTGATCAAGTGCCAAGTGATCTCCAGAGTACCTTCTACTACCTGATGGGTTTGCCATCATCTCCCTGGCATTTGCAGCTCCTGCAGGTAAGAGAAAAACATCAGCTCCTGCCCTTGGCCAGGCCTTCCCAGAAGTAACCCAAGAGGGAAACACACAGGAGCCGGGGGGGGGGGGGGGGGGGATGGAGGGAAACCAACAGGGACATCCCAGGTTGCCTTTTGCGTGTGGGAGGAAGTAGCCGGGAGAGCACAACCAGGCTCTCGAGACCAGGATCACCTGAGCAAGCCTCACCTGCTTTGGACAGTGCCAGGCGCCGCCCCCGTTTGGCTGGCGCCTGCTCCTCTTCTGAGACAGCAGCCAGCTTCCTTTTGCTGGAAAGGGGCTCCGGGCTCTTGCGGACGGGAGTGGTGCTGCCACTGGAGGGGCCGGGGGAAGCAGCGCTGCGTCTCTTCCGCTTTCCCTCCACCAGGTTATCTGAGTCCAGCAGGGAAAGCAGAGTCAGCTTCACCTGCACAGGGCAGCCCCCCCCCCCCCGTGATCTTTCCCCCACATCTTTCTAGCCCTCCCCACAAAGGTGGAGCTCGCAGAGGGCCAGGAGTTCCTCTGCATTGTGGCCACTCCCACTCTGGCCACCCAGGGGCAAAGGATGTGGTCCCCGTCTGGGGCTCCTGCCTCAGAGCCACACCTAGGCTGATATCGGCTGCCCTGGTCAGAAGAGTGGCTGGCTGGCATGGGCCGAGGCCAAACTGCTCCCGGAGTCTGTTCCCTTGCTCCAAAGACAGGATAACCGCCGTCCGCCGGTACCACTTCTGCTGTCCATCCTTCTCGATGCAATAGAACAGCTCCCCCGCCTCCTTCCGATGGCCCTTTACCACACCTGCAGCAAAGGCAGAGCTACAGGCCGAGGCCCCAATCCTGCTCCCTCTCCTCGTCCCACCACCCCAAACGACCGGCATCTTGTGAACCAGCAGGCAGTTACCTGCACTGAAGTATTCATCCTCAGAGAGTGCCGTCACCTCCGTTTCCAGAGGGAGGGGGTCGCACAGGAGGACATCTCGGGCCAGAACGTCACATTCATAGCCATCGTCAAAGAGCAGCCTGTACTTGGCCCCGCCCACATCCTGCGTGATGGTCCCAGAGTAGAAATAGCCATTGGATGACCACTTGGCTACCACCCGGAGGCCCACCAGGCAGCTCCCAGAGGGAGGGAGGCTGGGATCGTCAGAGGCGCTCAGTTGCTCCTGCAGAGGGATTTCAGGGGAGCCACTGCGACACCGAGGGGGCTCTGCTCTCTCCCGTCCCTCCAGGTGTGGACCCGGGCTGGGCTGCCCATCCATAGAGGCGCCACCTGAAAGTTCTGCCTCGGCCTGCATGGAGCCCCTGCAGAAACAGCGAAAGGGATTACGGGATGCCCAAAGCCTTGCCGAGAAAGGTTTGCTTCCATCGCCACTGCTCTACCTCACTCCAGTGGATCGGGAAGTGGGGCGGCCCCTTCGCCCTCGCCCACGGGGGGTGAGAGGCGCGCCTCTACACTGCTGGTTGCTGGGGCCTGGGTCCTCCGCCTCGTCCCCCGCTGCAGCCTTGCCGTGGTCGCGATGGGCTGGGCAGAAACCGGTCCCCTTCTTTGGGCTGGGGAGATAAGAGGCAGCTTAGCTCCTGCCAGCAGCCACTACTTCCCCATCGGAAGCCTGTCAGGTTCATGACCCTTTCCCTTTGGAGAACCCGGGTCCTGGCTAAGAATTAAAAGATGTGCATTGCAAAACAAGGTGGTAAAATGTAGCCCCAAAGTCAATAAGTGGAGATGGGCGGCTAAACTGAACAAATAAAGTACCATTTCATATTCTGTTTCATTACTGAGTTTGGAGGGAACTTTCTATAAAATGTTGACTTTCACAAAGTTTTGCCAAACATCTGGACTCTTCATGTCTGTTTTCTACATCTGTCCTGAATAAGTTAAACTTGAATAAGTTAAACTACACTTGAGGTTTTAGAGCTCAGTTTTCTGAACTCTGGCACTAACTCCTCTCTGAAGACATCAACTGACTTTCGCAGTCCCAAGAATGGCACAGCCGACTTCTGTGCAAACTGGCAGGTAATCTCTTGAAGCCCCCACTCACCTCAGCTTCCTGGCTGCGGGCAAGGCCGAGTCTTGAGAGCCCCTCCTTGGGCCTGCAGAGTTTGCACGGCTGCGAGTGGCAGACATCGCACTGCTTCCTCCACTGGAAGTGGGCTGAGGTCCCGACGCCTTGGAGGAGAAGGAGCTGAGGTCCCCAAGGTCTCCGGAGGTCAGAGAAAAGGCCCCAGTGCGGGAAGGAGAGAGATCCACCTCACACTCATAGCAATCCACGTGGGGCTCCTCTCGCTCCTGAAAAAGACCAGGTTCCAAATGGGGAGGGGGCCACTGCAATCCTCCTGCTGGCCCCCTCTGCTCAGGCACCCAGGCATTCATAGGCCAACATCCACCTTGATCAGAACTCCTGCACTCAAGAACGGTATTTTAATGGCATTCTGAAGGCACAGCTCTGCTCACGTTCTACTGTCATTCCATCTCTCTGAAACAACAGACTATTTGTTGAGTTGGAAGCAACCTTGGAGGTCTTCTAGTCCAACTCCCGCTCCACCAGGACACCCTGTACCGCAGGGGTCCCCAACCTTTTTGGCACCAGGGACCGGTTTCATGTTAAAAAAATTCCTTGGACCGGTGGCCATAGCTTGGCTGGCGTAGAGGGGCAGCGGGGGGGAGGGGGAACAGGCGGCGCATGTTGGGGTCGACTCACTCGCCCCTCTCGGGCCCCCAACAGTGCGAGCGGCCGCGCCTGCGCTCTCTCGCCCCCGGTGTGTGCTCTGCCCAGGGGGCTGCCCCCTCCTCCTCTTCTCCGGCCCTTTGCGCCGCTCACTGCGGCCCGGTTCCTATCAAGCCACGGACCGGCACCGGTCTGCGGCACGGGAGTTGGGGAAAGGGCCATCCAATCGCTTCTTAAATAATAGATACTACTGCCATCAGCAGAAGCAGCCTCGAGTTCCACTCTCATCCCACGGATAAAAAGAAAAGCGTGCAAAACTGATTTTACCTCCCGGAGAAAGAAGACATTTTGCATCAATTCCTATCTTAGATGGTAGATCTAGGCTGGGGTAGGAATGGCTTCCTCTTAGGCTCTTCTTCCCTCAGGCCCCCACCCCACCCCCTTCTCCCTTTGATGGACCTCTGGTCACGCAGCCTCCGCCTTTCCAACTGACGGGCTCAGGACCTTCAGAAGGCTCAGGAAGCCTACAGGCCTGGCTTCTCATTGTGCCCTGGATCTGGGGTGCCCCCTCTAAGACACAGGATTGGCTGTGAGAACCCTAATTCCCCCAGAGAATATTGTTGCTAAACATTTTTATGTGCTCTGGAGATCATATCCTCAGCCTGCCAAGAGACTAATGGGGCCCAGGCAACTGACTCCAATAAAGTCCCTCACTTGGGAGGGATCTCGCTCTTCGCTCCAGCTCTCAGGCACATTGGGGGACCCGCGGGGGGGGGGGGGGCTGACCAGGCCTTCCAGCCTGACCTCCTCTCCCTCAGACCTTCGCTTTCACTCCTGTCCCCCTCAGAGGCCCTATAACCTGGATCCTTCTGGATGTGAGTTGATTCACTTTGCAAACGAAGATGGCTGTCCCTATGTTGAAGAGAGCAGAGTATGGAAGAGCCTTCTCCTTTAGTCCTGGATGTGGCTGCCACTGCCTTTGCCTCAGGGATCCTCTAAAAGAGCCTCACCCTTGAAGAGATCAGGCTGGAAACCATGGAGTCCTTATTGGAAACATCCTACCTCAACCACCTTCCGTTCCACTTCGGTGCCATCTTTGTAGTAAACATCTGTGATGACACGTGTTATGAGGGTGCGCACTTCCCGAATTGTTCTCACATGGCGCTGTAGGACTCTTCCTGCTGGTGGCTGGGGCAGTTCGAATTCTTCCTCCTTCTGAAGGAAAAAAAAATCCAAGCTATTTCCAGACATCCTTTCATCAAAACCAAGTAAATTGGATTTGGACTGAAAAATTTACTAATTGACAACTGCATGTAAGCTGACAGTTCTTGCTTCTAATTCTAACCTACCCCTAAAAGCTCACTAGATTTAGCTAAACAGGGTCTCAGCAACAGCAGGTATCAAGTCTGGCCACTTCTGAAAGAAAGCTAAGCAGGGTCAGAGCTGGCTGGTACTTAGATGGGAGCCTACCAGGAAATCGAAAGGCTACAGACTAGCCTGACAAGTCAAACACATGAAAAACTCTCTTCAGAAGTTGGCAAACCACCTCTGGGAGGCTTCATAAGAATTACATGAACATTGTAATTGGGACTCCCCTTCCCTTTCATCTGAAGAACTATTTTTAGACACAGGGCATGGGGTTGTTTCTCAACCAAATGGCTGCTGGGAGGAGCTAAATCCATTGAACCTTGTTCACAAGCAGGAGACGGGTTGATTCTCCTCCTAACAAGCCAGAACCAGAACCCTGTTTCCTCCCACATCTATGACACCAGCTTATTGGAAGGGAAAACGAAAGGTAGGGACTTCTTTGGTGTTCTCTGGGCTGGGCTGTTTTCTTGCAGGCGTTTCATGATTCCAAGGGCCAGCAGGGAGCGGGGTTTTCTCTTGGTTAATAATAATAATTTATTACATTTATAAACTGCCCCCTCTCCCCAAAGGGATTCGGGGCGGTGTACAGGAAAATTAAAAACCATCCAAAAACATACAATACATAACAAGATTAAAAACGAATTAAATTAACCTGTACTAAAATTTTAAGAACAATTAAAATTACAGCCCGTTAAAAACCAAATAAAACAATTTGAAAATACAGGCTGGGGCGAGAAACATACATTAGGCCAAGCCGGCCTGATGAAACAGATACGTTTTTAATTTTTGGCGGAAAGCGCGGAGGTCTGTAGTCGTTCTAATATCTGGGGGTAGGTCGTCCCAGAGGGTCGGGCCCATCACAGAGAAGGCCCTTCCCCTGGGCGTCGCCCGCTGGCATTGCCTGGTGGACGGCACCCGGAGAAGTCCCTCTCTGTGGGAGCGAATCGGCCGAAGGGATGTATGGGGCAGGATACGATCCCGCAAATAACTAGGTCCTGTGCCATGGAGCGCTTTAAAGATGATGATCAACACTTTGAAACGCACCCGAAAGGCCACAGGCAGCCAGTGCAGCTCGCGCAGGAGTGGTGTTACATGGGAGTATCTAGTAACTCCCATAACTGCCCGCGTGGCCGCGTTCTGAACCAGCGGTAGCCTTCGAGTGCATCTCAAGGGGAGCCCCATGTAGAGAGCATTGCAATAGTCCATTGCATGAGTGACCGTGCGAAGGGCGTCCCGGTCCAATAGAGAACGCAACTGGCGCACCAGGCGAACCTGGTAAAATGCCCCCCTGGCCACGGCAGTCACATGATCTTCTATTGACAGCCGAGAGTCCAGGAGGACGCCTAAGTTGCGTGCCCGCTCCACAGGGGCTAAGTGTTCATCCCCTATGGCCAGTTATGGCGTCAACTGGTTGAACCGGGGCGCCGGTAGCCACAGCCACTCAGTCTTGGACGGGTTGAGCTTGAGTCTGTTCCTTCCCATCCAGATCCGCACGGCTTCCAGACACCAGGACATCACTTCGACGGCATCGTTGGGGTGGTTTGGGGTAGAGATGTACAGCTGGGTGTCATCCGCGTACAGATGGTAATCTACCCCAAACCCACGTATGATCTCGCCCAGCGGCTTCATATATGTATTGAACAAGAGGGGCGAGAAGACCGACCCCTGAGGCACCCCACAAGTGAGAGGCCTCGAAGTCGACCTCTGCCCCCCTGCCAATACAAATTGCGACCGACCAGAGGGGTAGGAGGAGAACCACCGTAAAACGGTGCCCCTCACCCCTAACTCCTCCAGCCGGTGCAATAGGATACCATGGTCGATGGTATCAAAAGCCGCCGAGAGGTCTAATAGGACCAGGATGGAGGAACAACCCCCATCTCTGGCCCTCCAGAGATCATCCACCAACGCGACCAATGCCGTCTTGGTGCTGTGACCGGGCCGGAAGCCGGACTGGCGCGGGTCCAGATAATCAATTTCCTCCAGGTGACGTGGAAACTGTTGTGTCACCACACTCTCTACAACCTTCGCCAAGAAGTGAAGGTTGGAGACCGGATGGTAATTTACTAACAATGCTGGGTCCAAGGAAGGCTTCTTGAGGAGAGACCTCACCACCGCCTCTTTCAAGATGGTAGGCAAGAACCCCTCACTCAAAGAAGCCCTCACTATTTCCTGGAGCCAGCCTCGTGAAACCTCCCAGGATGCCAGTACAAGCCAGGAGGGACACGGGTCCAATAAACATGTGGTGGCCCTCAGTCTCCTACGCAACCTGTCCATATCATCGGAAGTAACAGAATCAAACTCCTCCCAGAATGGTGCCTCAAGACCCGCTTCCGACGCCTCCTCCGGACCCCATTCGGTGGAGACCAACTCGCTCCGAATCTGAGTGGTTTTGTCCTGCAGATACTCTCCAAATTCCTCTGCTCTGCCCTGTAAAGGGGCTTCCCGCGGCCTCTGGTGAAGGAGGGAGCGGGTCACCCCAAACAGGGTGGCAGGGCGGTTATCTGCGGATGCGATGAGAGTGGCACAATACCGACGCTTGGCCACTCTTATCGCCACAATGTAAGTCCTCAAATGGGCTCTTACCTGTGTTCGGTCCGATTCAGAGCGTGTGGATCTCCATCTCCTCTCTAGGCGTCTCTTGCGGCGCTTCATCACCCTCAGCTCCTCGGAAAACCAGGGAGCCAGGGTGGTTCGCTGCCACAAGAGAGGCCTCAAAGGCACAACCCGGTCCAAGGCCCCAGTGGCCGCACTATTCCATGCAGCCACTAGGTCCTCCATCCGGGCGCGGGTCAGGGCTACAGGTAATGGCCCAAGCTCCATCTGGAAACTTTCGGGTTCCATCAGACGCCTGGGGCGGAACCATATTGGATATTCCAATATGTAGCGGTGGGAAAGTCGATCCGGAGAAGTGAATGATCTGACCATGACAGGGGTGCGATGACTAAATCCCCAACTCCCAGGTCACTCGTCCATTGGCCAGAGACAAAAATGAGATCCAAAAATGTCCTCCCTCGTGTGTGGGGCCCTGAATTACTTGGGTCAGGTCCATGGCCGTCATGGAGGCCATGAACTCCCGAGCTACCTCAGAAGTCTCGCCTACTGATGGCAGGTTAAAGTCCCCCATGACTAACAGTCTGGGGGTCTCAACTGCCATCTCGGCGATCATCTCGAGGAGCTCGGGCAGGGCTGCTGATACGTAGCGGGGAGCCAGGTACACAATCAGCAAGCTCAACTGCCTCCCTGGGCCCCACTTCACGCAGAGGGACTCACAACCGGTTATCTGTGACACAGTGGTCTCTCTTGGCTCAAGACCTTCCCTGACAATGACCCCCACCCCCACCCCTGCCAAGGGCCCGTGACTGATGGAACGTGCGGTAACCTCGTGGGCACATTTCCACGAGAGGAAGTCCTCCCTCGTGGCCCAACCAGGTCTCCGTAATTCCCGCCAGGTCCGGCTCCCCCTCCGATACAAGATCGTTTATGAGGGGGGCTTTGTTGACAACGGACCTGGCGTTGAATAGCATCAGTCTCAGGCCCTGGCTCTGTAAGCCCTGACCACCTAGATTGCGGGGGTTGGGACATGTGACTGCTTGTAACCATCGGCCACGTTTGCCCAACCGGTGATGGGATCCTTGTCTACCATCGCACCTGCCCCTCCCCACAAGCGTTGGAATAAAATGACCTTCTTCCGGAACGACCCTAGTCCCTCTCTCCTTTCCAGACCTGTCCGCTTCCTTTTTAATTCCGCCCGTCGGCTTGGTTTTGGTCCCGCCCTCAGCCTGACTAATCCCATCCCCCTCCCTGGAACCCCCTAAAATCCGAATTAAAAATTTCCTTAAAAAAACCCCTAAGACGGCGTTTCGCCCACCTCTCTTGATTAAAAAATCCCTCATTAAGGTGGGCCCTCGTTAGCGCAGAGGGCCAAACCTGCAAGAATATTTATGTATTTATATGTGTCTATGTATTTATATATTTATATTTATATAATATAATTATGATTATGTACTCTAAGGCAGACCTTATGCTACTGCGAGAGTCCCCGCTCTCGCAGGTTTGGCCCTCCTCGTTAACGAGGGCCCGCCTTGAGGAGGGATTTATTAATCCGGAGAGGTGGGCGAAGCACGGCCTCAGGGGTTTTTTAGTTAGAAAACTGTTGTGTATTTTAGGGGGTACCAGGGAGGGGGGAGGGTGTAGACAGGTTGAGACGGGCCGAGCCAGCAGACTACGGAAGGAGGCGGATGGATCCGCTAAGAGGGGGGATACACAGGTCGTTTCCATAGAGGGCTTTCCCATCGAGAGGCTGATGGGGAGAGGCAGATCCGAGGGGAGTCATATTCCATCCTCCCGGTTGGGGGCACAGAACCGTTGGATACAAACGGTGAAGTGCCACAACCCCCGCAGACTAGGTGGTCAGGGTATACAGAGCCAGGGCCTGCGGCTGATGTTTTGCAACGCCAGGTCCGTTGTCAACAAAGCCCCCCTCATCCATGACCTTGTGTCAGAGGGGGAGCCGGACCTGGCAGGAATTGCGGAGACCTGGTTGGGCCACGAGGGGGGACTTCCCCTCGTTGAAATGTGCCCACCAGGTTACCGCGCTTTTCATCAGCCCCGGACCCTAGGCAGGGGTGGTGGGGTGGCGGTCATAGTAAAGGAAGGTCTTGAGCCGAGAGAGACCATTGTGCCACAGACCACCGGTTGTGAGTCCCTCTACGTGAAATGGGGCCTAGGGAGGCAGTTGGGCTTGCTGGTTGTATACCTGGCTCCCCGCTATGTAGCAGCAGCCCTGCCCGAGCTCCTGGAGGTGATCGCTACGGTGGCAGTTGAGACCCCCAGACTTTTAGTCATGGGGGACTTTAATCTGCCATCGGTGGGCGAATCATCCGTGGTAGCTCGGGAGTTCATGGCTTCCATGACGGCCATGGACCTGACCCAATTAATTCAAGGCCCCACCCACGAGGGTGGACATACACCGGATCTCATCTTTGTCTCTGACCAATGGAAGAGTGATCTGGGTATAGGGGATATAGTCATCACGCCCTTGTCATGGTCAGACCACTCACTTCTCCGGCTCGACTTTCCGACCGCTACTCCCCTCCGCGGGGAGGCGGAACCTGAATCACCAATCTGGTTCCGCCCCAGGCGCTTGATGGACCCTGATGGGTTCCAGGCGGCGCTTGGGCCACTTCCTGTGCCCCTGACCCGCGCCCCGATGGAGGACCTCGTGGCCGCATGGAATACTGCGACCACGGGAGCCTTGGATCGGGTCGCGCCCTTGCGGCCTCTCTTGCAGCGGCGAGCCACCCTGGCTCCTTGGTTCACCGAGGAGCTGAGGGTGATGAAACGCCACAAGAGACGCCTAGAGAGAAGATGGAGGTCTAGCCGATCTGAATCTGACCGGACACAGGTAAGAGCCCATTTACGGACTTACATTGTGGCGCTGAGAGTGGCCAAACGCCACCATTGTGCCACTCTCATAGCATCCGCAGATAACCGCCCTGCCGCCCTGTTTAGGGTGACCCGCTCCCTCCTTCAACAGAGGGTGCGGGAAGCCCCCTTACAGGGCAGAGCAGAGGAATTTGTGTCTTATCTGCAGGAGAAAATCGCTCAGATACAGAACGAGCTAACCCCCATTAATGGCCCAGTGGAATGCCACGAGGCGGATCTTGTTTGGGAGGAGTTTGACTCCGTTACTTCCGATGATATGGACAGGCTTCGTGGGCGACTGTGAGCCACCACATGTTTACTGGACCCGTGTCCCTCCTGGTTTGTACTGGCATCCTGGGAGGTGACACGAGGCTGGCTCCAAGAGGTTGTCAACGCATCCTTGAGTGAGGGTTCCTTGCCTGCCTCCCTAAAAGAGGCCATGGTGAGACCCCTCTTCAAGAAGCCCTCTTTGGATCCAGCTCTATTATCTAACTATCGTCCTGTCTCCAACCTTCCCTTTTTGGCGAAGGTTGTTGAGAGTGTGGTGGCACAACAGTTTCCCCGTCACCTGGAGGAAGTTGATTATCTAGACCCGCGCCAGTCCGGCTTTCGGCCCGGGCATAGCACCGAGACGGCATTGGTCGCGTTGGTGGATGATCTCTGGAGGGCCAGAGATGGGGGTTGTTCCTCCATCCTGGTTCTATTAGACCTCTCGGCGGCTTTCGATACCATCGACCATGGTATCTTATTGCATCGGCTGGGGGGGTTGGGGGTGGGAGGCACCGTTTTACGGTGGTTCTCCTCCTACCTCTCTGGCCGATCGCAATTTGTGTTGACGGGAGAGCAGAGGTCGACCTCGAGACCCCTCACATGTGGGGTGCCTCAGGGGTCGGTCCTCTCGCCTCTCCTGTTCAACAAATATATGAAGCCGCTGGGCGAGATCATCCGTGGCTTTGGGGTAGAGTATCATCTCTACGCTGATGATACTCAGCTGTATATATCTACCCCAAACCACCCCAACGATGCCGTAGCGGTGATGTGCCAGTGCCTGGAAGCCGTGCGGATCTGGATGGGAAGTAACGGACTCAGGCTCAACCCGACCAAGACCGAGTGGCTGTGGTTTCCGGCTGCCCGATTCAACCAGTTGATGCCATCTCTGGCCATAGGGGGCGAACATCTTGCCCCTGTGGATGGGGCGCGCAACTTGGGTGTCCTCCTGGATACCCGGCTGTCCATGGAAGATCAAGTGACAGCTGTGGCCAGGAGGGCGTTTTACCAGGTTCGCCTGGTACGCCAGTTGCGCCCCCTATTGGATCGGGACGCCCTTTGCACAGTCACTCATGCTCTCGTGACATCCCGACTGGACTATTGTAACTCTCTCTACATGGGGCTCCCCTTGAGGTGCACCCGGAGGCTTCAGTTGGTCCAGAACGCAGCCGCGCGAGCAATAATGGGAACCTCTAGGTTTGCCCACGTAACACCGCTCTTGCGCGAGCTGCACTGGCTACCTGTCGTCTTTCGGGTGCGCTTCAAGGTGTTAGTCATCATCTTCAAAGCGCTCCATGGCTCGGGACCTAGCTATCTGCGGGATCGGATCCTGCCCCATACATCCTCACGGCCGATTCGCTCCCACAGAGAGGGACTTCTCCGGGTGCCGTCCACTAGACTCTGTCAGCGGGCGACGCCCAGGGGAAGGGCCTTCTCTGTGGCGGGCCCAGCCCTCTGGAACGACCTTCCCCCCGACATTAGGACAACTACGGACCTCCGCTCCTTCCGTTTAAAATTAAAGACACATCTTTTTCGCCTGGCCGGCCTTGGGTAGTCTCTTTTAAGGTTAGGGGTTTTAAAGGGGGAATTTTAGTTTATGGATTTTTAGCGCAGGATTAATTTAATTCATTTTTAATTTTGTATTTTGTCTGTGGTTTTAATTGTATTTTTAAGTGCCTGTGCCCCGCCTCGAGTCCCTTTGGGGAGAGAGAGCGGGATATAAAATTAAAAAAAATTATTATTATTATAAGAGACTCTCGCAGTAAAATCAAGTCTGCTCTAGAGTACGACATAATGAATACTAGTGGATGTAGACAGTATAAGAAATCATGAGGGTTGTAAGCAAGGGCATCAAAATTGCTTGAAAGTTATACTAGCATGTCTAAGAATATTATAAATATTATAATAGATGTTATAAATATAAATAGATGTTATAAATATAAATAAATGTTATAAATAGACAATTCAAGTCAACCCAGGAACCATACAGTCCGGCTCTAAGTTCGAAATAGTTCGTTGGAGGTGGAGAAAGATTGTCCGTATATGTGTGTGGTGCTGGGGCTGTAATCCAGTTCCGGCCTGTGTTCTTCTATGGTCCAAGCCCAGCTGTTAATCGGCCTCCTTCAGCCCCACCACACCAGGCATCTCAGAGGGCCTAGGCTACAGATCGATGTTCGAGTCTAGGGGCTGCCCTGTCAGGGTCGGTGGGGTTGCTCTTAGGAGTTCTTGGTTGGACTGTTTACTATTGGCTTGGTTGGCAGCTCCTCGGTTGCAGTATTGTTTACTTCTGGATCGTTGGTCTGAGGTTGACCTTAATCTCTGCTCATCTGGGGACTAAAAACCCAGCAGCCCCAGAAGTAAATAAAGAAGCCATCGCCAACATAGAGTGGAAATGAAGACTGCAACAGCCAATAAGTAGGACAAACAGACTGGCAGAAGGCATCCATGAACACAACTAGCAGTCAGAAGACATGATGAAAAACCTTTAATTCTACAACACGTGGGCAGAATTAACCATAGTTTCACCTGGGAAACCATGACCATCCTAGCCAAACCAAGTCTGAAAACATGAGAGATTTCCTGGAAGACTGACATTGTGACAAACCCACCACCAATAGGCACATAAACAACAGCTATCTATTGTAGCAAAAAGGGAAGAAAAAGACCAAAACTCTCCCTGCCAGCACTCAGCCCCCAGAAGAGCACAGATTAACAATCCAGAAGTAAACAATACTGCAACCAAACAAGTCAACAGTAAACAGCCCAGCCAAAGAGCCTCCAATTCCACTCCCACCAGCCCTGGCCAGCCGTGAGAACACGGGTGTCAAACTTGCAGTATCACGTGACGTACTGTGACATTTCCCCCTTCATGGAGCTGGGGTGGGTGTGGCCTGCGCATGACACATCCAGCCCGCAAGCTGTCAGTTTCACACCCCTGCACCAGAACATCAACTGAGAGCAAACCCCACTCCCTGGTAGCACTGATGATGTTACCTAGTTTAGGTCATGAAATGTCTGCAAGAAAACAACCCGGCTGAGAGAGTAAGTGTACCAAGGAAGTCTCATTTCAACCCTGAGCTGCAAATATTCTTTATCGGTGAAACAGAATCTAAGCCTTTTACGCATGTTAAAAGGCCTGAATGTCTAAAATTGAGAATATAAGATTATCTGTTTATTTCTGTATGATTCCTGTTCAAATTCTCTATTTTTCTCCTTTTGTTTTGTGTTGCACAGACGTTTAAGAATTCACTTTCATTCAAATACATTTAAACTGCAACCTACCTCAGTGCAGCCATAAGGAGAATACAAGCAACCCCAAAGGCAGAAAACACAACAATAAAAACCGGTTGAAAAAAATGTTACGTATTTACCATTGCCAGAACAATGTATTAGTCAAAGGCCAGTCCAATGAAAAACCCTACTTGCCAACAAGTAGGTCACCAGAAAAGGGCCAAGAACTTTGGGAAAGGCCAAGATGACTCCAAGGAGCTTGGGATGCTGAAAGGACCAGGGAAGGCGCTTCCCAAACCGGACACCGCTTCCATTTTGGACCGCACTTATTTCCAGAGAAAACGGCCAATGCTTTAGAGCAGGGCTGTCAAACTCCCGGTCTGCAGGGCTGTCAAACTCCCGGTCACGCGCTGGCCACGCCCAGTTTAGCAAAGGGGGAGGGAAGCCCTAATATGTCACGTGACGCTGCCGTGATGACGTGAGTTTGACAACCCTGCTTTAGAGGCTCTAAGAAATCAATAAGTAAAACTACTGTTGCACACTTGTGTAACTGACACCGCTAATTGTGTCATTCAGACTCCAAAGACTCCTCCATCTGCCAACCAGCAACTTGTCTACAGCATCCCTTATTTCTCACTGACCAGCTGAGCTGCAGTGGCCTTACCACCACCACCCTCGTTCTCATCCAGAATTCCCCAGGTTGGCGGGGGGAGGGAAGAGAGCAGGTGCTGATGTGACAGGCAGGGGGAGAAAGCAACTCAAGCTGAGGACTACACTTCATCTCACTCAGAAATTATTTCTCCTTTATAAATTCTCCTGCTGCTGTCAGGTAGCCGCATCGGAGCCGCCTGAACTTCAAATGGCCCCGTCCTCCCTCACCTGACTGGCCGAGGTCTCTGGGGGGCTTCCGGGCCGCCACATAAAGTCCCGCTCTGTTTGCACGCTGGCGCTGTGCTGCTGGAGCGGAGGACAGGCAGTGCTGGTGCCCACTTCCACCTGAGCGGCAGAGGCCGTCTGCGTGGCTGCTGACACGGGGGCTGCTGGGTCTCCCAGGCGCTGGGTGCTCTTGCCATTGTTGGGTCCAGGCTCTGGGATGGTTTCTTCTTCTGGGGTGCCCACATGCCCCTTCTTTGGGGCTCTCTGATTCTCCCCCTGCTGAAGTGAGGCAACGTCAACCTCCATGGGCTCTCCCACTTCGGCACCGCCTCCCGCCTGCTCTTTCGTAATCAGCTCAGAAGACGGGACTTGTCTGCCACCCAAGGAGACACATTTCTGCTGGTCCTTCCAGGTTCGTGATAGCTTATCTTCTTCTTGGGAACTTGGAAAATTGAACAAGTCACCCCTAAAATCAAAAAGAGCAACAAAAAAGCCACTGTTGGATCAGGCCCAATATGCTGTCTAATCTGATCGCTCGTTTCCAACAGTAACAGCCAACAGGCATTGATCCGTCCCTTGAACTTCCCTTGCATCTGATGCTGCCTCTGTGCAATGTAGTTTCCCTTACAGCATGGTTTTCTATTTATTACATCTACATGCCACCCATTTCACCATCAACGCCTGGCTGTGAGCAAGCTCCTCCCCCATTGTCTCATTTCTTGTGAATCTCCCCCACAGAGGCCCTCATCTCAAGAGACCTCGGAGAAGACCAGCAATGGACTCTTCCTTTCAACCAAAACCCCAACCACAGCCTACTTGCCATGGCTACCTTCTCCCTAAAGCTGGAGTGTCTTTCATTCCAGAGCAGCAACATAGGAAATGAAGCTGGACCGTTCCGCAAAGTCAAAGATTGCAACTCTCAATCAAGGCTGAGAAAAGGCAGCAAAAATCTTCTCTCCAAAGGGAGCAAGGAAAAGGTCCGAGAGTTGCCTCCCGAGTTCTCCAGGCCTGTTTCCTTTCCTACATGAAAGCAGCTTCTCTAGGTGCAACCTCTCTGGGCAGCTTCTAGGCTGCGTTTCTTGGAATCCGTTGCCTCACACATTCCATGCATGTCTCATGGGGTCATTTGCCATCCGCCCCACGAGCCCTTGCCTTCCCTGGGCATCTCTGGATACTGCAAGGACGATCTACCCACAGCTTTAGGGCATCTATTTATACCACTGAAACTCTCGTTCCTGTAACCTTCAAGGGAGCAAAATGATGCATCGCAGGACAATTATTTTTGAATCGAGGTCCCCCCATGGGCTAACTTACAGAAGGCATCCAAAATATGAGATCTGTGGGACTGAAATTTGGCAAAAGTTCTAAAACATTTCATGATACAATACAAAATTTATGAAGCTTTTCCTGATGCTTGACTGCAATATAGTTTAACATGCGCTATTTTCAAGGCAGAGGCCATCCCTGGACACCTCCCTGCATGTTTAGAGAACTTGACCAGGAGGTCATGGGTTGCCTAGCTACATACTAAAAAGGACCCTTGATTACGTTTTCCCACCTTGTGGAAGAATGTCCAAGTTCAGCTTTCAACACAATCTGCCTTCAGGAATAAAATTATTTGTTTTTTGCATTATTAAATTTTTCCTCACAGGAATACATTTAAATAATAAGAGGCCAATTCTTTTTTAAAGCATTACTTTTGAGTCTAACAAGCAATTTGTCAGTCAATGTCAGTCCGTTTATGCATCTAATTTCCCCTAGATGTACTTGATGCCATGTGACGCCCCAACAGCTGCTCTGCACCGAAGAGTAGGACTCCCATCTTCCCATCCTGTCCCAGTGCGAGAGGCTACTCTCTAAAAGAGCAGGGAAGGGAGCAGGATCCGGGGCAGCTTCCCCCGAGCCTCAGTGGCCTTTCTCTGCCAGCGGTCATCAGCCAAACCACAGCGTAGCATCACACATACACTAGCATCCCCAGGATGAGGATGGACTCCTGGCCTCTTTTGCTCAAGGAAGACCTGGGCAGATGGGGAAGTTCTCCCTTCCAAAGCAGAGTAGAACCAGGTCAGTGAACTGGGACCATGTGGAGGAGACGGGAACTGAGGGCCACACGAATGCCACCCCTCCTCTGCACATTTGGGTCCACTGGCTTACATCTGCACCCTGCCCTCTGGCAACCCTTGCCTCTCCAGGAGCTACTTCCTTTCCATTTGCCCAACCTTCTCAACAAAGGACCCAACAGAGAGACCCAGAAACGCCAACAGGTAGGAACCAGCCAGACTTAGCAGGCAGAGGCTGCACAGAAAAGGGAGTTCTCCATCCCTGCAGAAGGAAGCAGCCAGAAAGCCCAGGGAGGAGCCTTGCCTGAACAGGGAAGACAGCTGCCCTGGGCCGGGAGCCTTTTCTTCAGGGCCACAGACTCGAGCGAAAACTGACGGCGTCTTCTGGGAACTGCAGACAGATGCGAGAGAGGGAGAGATGCGTAAAGGGCCAACCTCGTCCCAGAAGCCAATGCACATTGAGCTTCCTTTCTTCTGCCATCCCGGAGGGATTCCCCCCGAGAAACGAAGAGGCTTGGGGCGGGTCCACAGCAGTGACGAGGGACCCTGGCAGAGGTCTTACCTGGGATTGCTTGCTGTGGCCAGTCCATTGGTCCTTTCCCTGGCTTCAGGCTCTAAGGGGAGCAAGGAGAAAGAACAGAATACACCGACCTTCAAAGCCAAGGCCAGAAGCCGCATCCCATTCACATTCAAGATGGCCAGCTCAGTGTCTCTTTTTCTCAACTGGGCCTCCAAGTGACCAGGCAGGGGGGGAATCCCAATCCCTGGAGGCAACCAGTAAAAAAGAAAAAAGCCTCCTGGGCCAGCCCCCCGCTCCCCCCCCCCCGTCACCATTCCTGGGTGGGCTCTCTTACTCTCCAGGCTGAAAGGCAGAGGCTCATCACTCTCTTCCATCACGGGGGTCACCAGGTTCCTACGCAGGGAGAGCCCCCCTTCCTCTTCCTCTTCGCAGGCCACCATAGAGCTCCCTTGGGGGCTCTCCTCCATGGCTGCAGCACCAGCCGAAGCAGCCCCCAAGGCGCCACCTCTACCCTCTGCACCAACCACAGGGTGCTCTGGATCGCTTCCCACCACTGAAACAAGCCAACGAAAGGACAGCTTCAGGATGGCTCCTGGGGTCTCTAAAGCAGAGCCAGCAGCAACCCACAACCGGCTTCTTCTTTTCTGCAAGATCCATGGAGATGTGTGCCACTCTTGGCTCCCTCTTCCAGCATCACAGCTGCCATTAAAGCGATGTGCCAACCAGCCCCAAGGCTCCAGCTGACAAAACCGCATCTGGAAGTTTTTCTTCACCATACAAGCAAAAGTACTATGCAGAGCTTCAGCCCCTACTCGGGCTCTTGTGTCCGTCCCCCACAGAGGCTCCCCCCTCCACTCACCAATGGGAGTGCTGTGCCTGGGGCCTTTCTTGTGCAGGCCCACCAGAGGAGGGGTGAGGGCATCTCTCTCTTTCGCCAACAAGAGACAAAAGGGCGGCTCTGAAATGACAGGCAAAACAGTTCTACCTCCTCACTTCTCGTGCCTTCACACCAAGCAATCGATCAAAGCAGCCTTGCTTTTTTTTTTTAAAATATAATTTTGTTGTAAATTACTAACAGAAAAAAGAACATAAATAAGACATTGACAAGACAAAGCAAAACTACACATATACAACTGGGAGTAACCCACCCCCTATATGTACACCGTTACCAAGTAACACCGTATACCATCTTACCACATTCCTAGATATTCCAGCTACTTCTATTTGTCTGTATCTTACATTTATCAATTCCCCTTAGCTGCCACTGCTCCATCCATTCATTTTATTTACTATCTATATATCTACATTGTATATCCTTCCCTATCTCTCATCCCTTAGTCTCTTTACCTCCATCCAGTCATATCATCTTTCCCAACTTTGATAAAATATTGCTTCCTGTCTGTCTTTCAGAATATATGTTAGTCTGTCGCATTCAGCACACCAGAAGGTTTTGTTGATAATTAGTTGGTCTGATGGTAGTTCTTTCCCTTTCCAAAACTGTGCGTATGCTATTCTGGCTGCAGTGGTAATGTGTGTGAAAAGATACCAGTCTATCTTCCTTATGCCTCCGGGGTTTATCCTCAATAAATAAGCCTCTGGTTTTAATTGAAAGGTGGTTCCTGTAATCTCCGTAAGCCAATCTTGCTTAAAATGGGATCCCCTGGTTACTATCACCCTGGATCAGTCCTCTCAGGCTGCGTCCCTGAAGGTTAGGAAGGCCAAACTCTGCTGCGCTGGACCACCTGCTGTTTGGTGGACAGGTGTTTTTTCCATTTGAGAACTCAGCATGAGGGAGAATGTGGGTCTTCCCACTCCTGGTCCAGCCCCTTTCCCTCTCCACCCCACTGGAAAAAACGCATACGAACTATGGGGGAATGGCTGGTGAAGATGGCAGAAATTATAGAAAGAGCAAAGCTCACTTGTCTGATCAGGGATAAAATAAGTACCTTTTATAAAAGACTGGAAACCTTTTATGACTTATTTATTTGCTTAAAATGGCAAAATATTAAACGGGGTTTCTGGATTTGCTAATTGAAAAATGGGTTGAACACTGAAGAAAAATAGGTTGATCCCATAACATCAAAGAGGGAGAGACACCAAGATTTAACAGAATACAGATAGTCCTCAATTTACAACCATTGATTTAATGATAGTTCAAAGTTACAACGGCACTTTAAAATCTTTAATAGCAAAACAAAAGAAAAAGAGGGGGGCTTCTGTATATCAAGGAAACAATAAATGCTAAACAAATCTATACAGATGAAGAAGGAAGATTTTTGATGGTGGAGTTAGTAATAAACCAAAATATATATATACTTCTGATAGCAATTTATGTACCAAACAACAGACAAGAAGAATTTTATTTAAAGATTGCATAAGAAGATAACTGAAATCGACTATGAGATCATATGTATGATAGGAGATTTTAATGCAAAGCCAGACCACAAAGTAGTAAAATAGGTAAAAAAAATAAGGAGGACTCTTCCTGGGACCTTTTTCAAAAGGGCAGAAGAAATAGGTATATAGGATACACGGAGAGAAATAAATCCAGAGAAAAATCAGTATACATTTTACTCAAAGAGACATGGTCCCGATTTGATAAGATATGGATGTCCCCAGAATTGATATGCTCAAATGTGCAAAAGATAGAGATAGAAACAAATATACGGGCTGACCATAACCCAATAAAAATAAGTTGGAAGGGACAAAAGAAAAAGGTGAGATGGATGCTGAATCAATCGGTATTAAAAGATAAAGAATATTAAAACAATAGAAAAAGAAATGGAATTCTTCTTCAAAGTGAATAGAAGAGACCACATTACATATGTCAGGGGGTTAGCCATAACCTATATAGTGAGAAAAAATAAGAAGAAACAATACACATTAAATCAAGAGTATAAAAGACTTGAAGCTGATAAAATGTAAAACCCAAATGGAAATAATAAAACATAAATTTAACTTAATGGAAAAAGAACTGGCACAACGAATGAAAAGAACAAAACAAAACTTTCTTGAAAATGCCAATAAGCCAAGAAGATGGTTAGCCAGAAATTGAAAAATGAGAAAGAGAAGAAACTGATAAGTAAATTGCAAGATGAGAAGTGAGATTTACAGTATCAAAATGAGAGTTAAAAGAAAATAATTCAAGAGTTTTATAAAAAATTATATGACCAAGAAAAAATGTCAGAGGAAAAACTATTGCAATATTTGGGAAAAGCTGAATTACCAAAGATATCTGAAATGGAGAAAATTATGTTAAATGAAAAAATAACGATGAAATTGACAGAGGCGATTAGAAGACAAAAGAATGACAAAACACCAGGGCCGGATGGATTACCAGCAGAACTTTATAAATACCTACAAGATGTATTAAGTTTACCAATGTTAGAGGTTTACAATAAAGCACTGTCCAAAGCTAAGATATCAAAGAATTAGGTGGAAGCAAATATCACTCTTAATATAAATTTAATACAAATAAAGAATTATAGGTCAATATCATTATTGAATGTAGACTACAAAATATTTGCTTCAATAATAGAGGAAAGACTTAAAAGATATTTGAATGATTTCAGATCAAAATGGATTTTTACTGAAAAGACAAATTAGAAATAATATAAGAACATAAGAATATCCTTGCTGGAACAGGCCACAGCCCATCCAGTCCAGCATTCTGTCTCACACAGTTTAGTTTTTTTAGTTTATTTTGAATTTATATACCGCCCTATTCTCCCAGATGGGACTCAGGGTGGTGCACAGAAAAGATAAAACCCACAAGTACAAAAGTATAAAATAGAATTAAATAATGACTCTGCTAAAATAATTCAAAATTATTAAAATCCAATTAAAATTACTCCTTTATCTGTCTATGTCAGGCCAGCCAGGTGGAAGAAATAAGTTTTAAGTGTCCGGCGGAAGAGGCGCAGGTCCGTGATGGGTCGGATGTCCGGGGGAGGTCGTTCCAGAGGGCTGGACCCGCCACAGAGAAGGCCCGTCCCCTGGTGGTCGCCAGCTGGCATTGACCGGCAGACGGCACCCTGAGGAGGCCCTCTGTGTGGGTCGAAGGGAGGTATGTGGTAGGATGCGGTCTCGCAGGTAGCCAGGACCCGTGCCATGGAGCGCTTTAAAGATGGTAACTAGCACCTTGAAGCGCACCAGGAAGACCACAGGCAGCCAGTGCAGCTTGCGCAGGAGAGGTGTTATACGGGAGTACCGTGCGACTCCCAAAATCCCCCGCGCGGCCACATTCTGCACTAACTGGAGTCTCCAGGTGCATCTCAAGGGGAGCCCCATGTAGAGAGCATTACAGTAGTCCAGGCGGGAGGTAACGAGAGCTTGAGTGACTCTGCGTAGGGCGTCCCGATCTAGAAAGGGGCGTAACTGGCGTATCAGGTAAACCTGATAGAAAGCCCCCCTGGCCACGGCCGTCACATGGTCATCCATGGACAGCCGAGAGTCCAGGAGGACACCCAAATTGCGAGCCCTTTCCGCGGGGGCTAATGACTCGCCCCCGATAGCCAGAGATGGCACTAACTGGCTATATCGAGACGCCGGAAACCACAGCCGACTGGCGACACCCAGGGGAAGGGCCTTCTCTGTGGCGGGCCCTGCCCTTTGGAACAACCTACCCCCTGAACTTCGCACCATCTCCGACCTCCGCCTCTTCCGCCAGTGTCTAAAGACACATTTTTTTCATCTAGCCAGCCTAGCATAACCTCCGCAATGACTATTTTAGGCAGTTTTAAATTTTGGGGGATTTTAATTTGGTTTTAGCGCAGGACGGTTATTAAATAAGTTTTTTAAATTTTTTATTCGATTTTGTATGTATTTTAAATTCCTGTGCGCCGCCCTGGGTCCGTTTGGAGAAGGGCGGGGTATAAATTTAATAAAATAAATAAATAAAATAAGCTACTCGGTCTTGGCAGGGTTGAGTCGGAGCTTGTTCCTCCCCATCCAGACCCGCACGGCTTCCAAACACCAGGACATCATTTCAACCGCATCATTGGGGTGGTTAGGGGTAGAGATGTACTGATGGTACTCTACCCCAAAACCACGGATGATCTCGCCCAGCGGCTTCATATAGGTGTTAAACAGGAGGGGCGAGAGAACCGACCCCTGCGGCACCCCACAGGTGAGGGGCCTCGAGGACGATCTCTGCCCCCGTTAACACAGATTGCGACTGGTCGGAGAGGTAGGAAGAGAACCACCATAATACGGTGCCTCCCATCCCCAACCCCTCCAGCCAGTGCAATAGGATACCATGGTCGATGGTATCAAAAGCCGCTGAGAGATCTAACAGGACCAGGATAGAGGAACATCCCCTATCCCGAGCCCTCCAGAGATCATCTACCAACGCGACCAATGCCGTCTCCGTGCTGTACCCGGGCTGGAAGCCGGACTGGCGTGGGTCTAGATAGACGGTTTCCTCCAGGTGACGGGGGAGCTGTTGTGCTACCACACTTTCTACAACCTTAGCAAGAAAGCTGAGGTTGGAGACCGGACGGTAATTAACCAACAATGCTGGGTCCAGGGAAGGCCTCTTGAGGAGGGGTCTCACCACAGCCTCTTTCAAGATGGTCGGTAGAAACCCCTCACTCAAGGAGGCGCTCACTATTTCCTGGAGCCAGCCTCGTGTAACCTCCCGGGAGGCCAGTACCAGCCAGGAGGGACACGGGTCCAATAAACATGTGGTAGCATTCAGCCGCCCCAACAACCTGTCCATGTCATCTGGAGTCACAAGGTCAAACTCTTCCCACAAAACGGTCTCAAGGCCTGCCTCCATTTGCCCGCCCGGACTAATCTCATTGGAGGCCAATTCACACAGTGGCTCACCATTTGCTTCAGGGTATTCCCAAGCAGATGTCTTCACCTGCTTATGATTCCCTGCAAATGGCATTGAGAAATATCCTGCCTATGAGAATCATTTTTTTTTTTAATTTAAATTTACATCCCGCCCTTCTCCACAGAGGACCCAGGGCGGCGCACAGGAAATTTAAAAACATACAAAATACAAAAGATAAATATATAATTTAAAATAACTATTAAACAATCCTATCCTATGCTAATTTAAAATACCCAATTTAAAACTTCCTAAAAAGTCCCCATGGGAGGTTAGGCTAGGCCGGCTTGTTGGAACAAGTATGTCTTTAGACATTGGCGGAAGAGGCGGAGGTCGGTGATGGTGCGTAATTCAGGGGGTAGGTCATTCCAGAGGGCTGGGCCTGCCACAGAGAAGGCTCTTCCCCTGGGTGTCGCCAGTCGGCATTGTCCGGCCGACGGCACCCTGAGAAGGCCCTCTCTGTGGGAGCGTATCGGTCTAAGGGATGTATGGGGCAGGAGGCGGTCTCGCATATAACTAGGCCCCGAGCCATGGAGCGCTTCAAAGATGGTCGTCAAAACCTTGAAGCGCACCAGAAAGGCCACAGGAAGCCAATGCAGCTCGCGCAGGATCGGTGTTATGTGGGAGCATCTAGTGGCTCCCATAATCACCCGCATGGCTGCGTTTTGGACTAACTGTAGCTTTCGGGTGCACCTCAAGGGAAGCCCCATGTAGAGAGCATTACAGTAGTCGAGTCGGGACGTCACGAGAGCTTGAGTGACTGTGCGAAGGGCAGCCCAGTCCAGTAAGGGGCGCAATTGGCTCATCAGGCGTACCTGATGAAACGCCCCCCTGGCCATGGCCGCCACATGGTCCTCCATGGACAGCCGGGAATCCAGGAGGACACCCAAATTGCGCGCCCTCTCCACGGGGACCAGTGTTTCGCCCCCAATGGCCAGAATTGGAGTAATCTGGCTGAACCGGGGTGCCGGAAACCACAGCCACTCAGTCTTGGCAGGGTTGAGCTTGAGTTTGTTACCACCCATCCAGATCCGTACGGCTTCCAAACACCGGGACAGCACTTCGGCGGCATCGTTGGGGTGGTTTGGGGTGGATATGTACAGCTGAGTGTCATCAGCGTACAGATAGGACTCCACCCCAAAACCACGGATGATCTCACCCAGCGGCTTCATATATGTGTTAAACAGGAGGGACGAGAGGACCGACCCCTGAGGAACCCCACATAAGAGAGGCCTCGAGGTCGACCTCTGCCCTCCCGTCAACACATATTGCGACCGACCAGAGAGGTAGGACGAGAACCACCGCAGAACGGTGCCTCCCAGCCCCAACCCCCCCAGTCGGTGCAATAGGATACCATGGTCGATGGTATCAAAAGCCGCCGAGAGGTCTAATAGGACTAGGATAGAGGAATAATCTCTATCCCGTGCCCTCCAGAGATCATCAACCAATGCGACCAATGCCGTCTTGGTGCTGTGGCCGGGTCGGAAGCCGGACTGGCGCGGGTCTAGATAATCAACTTCCTCCAGGTGTCGCGGGAACTGTTGGGCTACCACACTCTCAACAACCTTCACCAAAAAGTGAAGGTTGGAGACGGGACGATAGTTCTCTAATAATGCTGGGTCCAGGGACGGCTTCTTGAGGAGGGGCCTCACTACCGCCTCTTTCAAGACGGCAGGTAAGGACCCCTCACTCAAAGATGCGTTGACAATGCCCTGGAGCCAGCCTCATGTCGTCTCCCAGGATGCCAGTACAAGCCAGGAGGGACAAGGGTCCAATAAACACGTGGTCGCCCTAAGTTTCCTTGACAACCTGTCCATATCCTCGGTGGTAACAAAGTCAAACTCCTCCCAAGAAGGAACCTCAAGACTAGTCTCGGACCGTCCCACGGGACCACTGTCGATGGAGGGTAGCTCATTCCGAATCCGAGTGATTTTCTCCTGCAGATAAATCCCAAATTCCTCTGCTCGCCCTTGCAAAGGGGCTTCCCGCGGCCTCTGGTGAAGGAGGGAGCGGGTCACCCCAAACAGGGCGGCAGGGCGGTTATCTGCGGATTTAATAAGGGTGGTGCAATACTCACGTTTGGCCACCCTTATCGCCACTAAGTAAGTCCTAATATGGGTTCTCACTAGTGTTCGGTCGGCTTCGGAGCGAGAGGATCTCCATCTGCTCTCTTGTGGCGTCTCTTGTGGCGCTTCATCTCCCGAACCTCCTCAGTAAACCAGGGAGCCTGGATGATTCGTCGCCGCAAGAGAGGCCGCAAGGGCGCGACTCGGTCCAAGGCCCCTGCGGCCGCACTTAACCATGCGGCCACTAGGTCCTCAGTCGAGTCGCGAGGCAGGGTCACAGGAATTGGCCCAAGCTCCCTCTGGAACCTTTCCGGGTCCATTAGAAGCCTGGGCCGGAACCATCTAGGAGTATCCGGTTCCGCCTCCCCGCGGTGAGGTGAAGCGATTGGAAAGTCCAGCTGAAGGAGAGCGTGATCTGTCCATGACAAAGGAGTGATGGCTAGATCCCCTATTCCCAGATCACAACTCCACTGTCCCGAGACAAAGATCAAATCCAGCATGTTTCCCCCCTCGTGAGTAGGGCCTAAAACTACCTGGGTCAGGTCCATGGTCGTCATGGAGGCCATGAACTCCTGAGCTGCTCCAGAGGCTTCGCCCGCCGACGGCAAGTTAAAGTCCCCCATGACTACCAATCTGGGGGTCTCAACTGCCGCCTCGGCTATCACCTCTAGGAGCTCGAGCAGGGCTGTTGTTGCATAGCGAGGAGCCAGGTATACAACTAACACGCCCAACTGCCTCCCTAGGCCCCATCTCACGCAGAGAGATTCACACCCGGTTGTCTGAGGAACTGTGGTCTCCTTCGGCTCAAGACCATCCTTAACCATAATCGCCACTCCCCCAGGGCCCTAGGCTGGTGGAAGGCGCCGTAACCTGGTGGGCACATTTCCACGAGGGGTAAACCCCCTTCGTGGCCCAACCAGGTTTCCGTTATACCCACCAGGTCCGGGTCCCCCTCTGACACAAGGTCATGGATGAGGGGGGCTTTCTGAACCACGGACCTGGCGTTGCATAACATCAGCCTAGGGCCCCGGGTCTGTGATTCCTGCCCACCTAGTCTGCGATGGGAGAGTGGAGAGTTGGAGCACGTGACCGCCTGAACCCAGCGGCCACGGTCTTCCAACCGATGGTATCCGTTCCGTCTCCCTCCGCCCCTCATGATATGAGAATCATTTTAGATACATTGGAGCATTATGACGTGCACTTGGAAAAACAAATGATGTTGATCTTTTTAGATGCACAAAAAGCATTTGATAACTTAAATTGGCAATTTATGGTACAACAATTAAAGTGCATGAATTTTGGTGAAAAATTTACAAATATGATTCAGACAATATATTCCAAACACCAAAAGTGATCATGAATGGAGATTTGATGCAGAATTTCAATATAAGAAAGGGTACAAGACAAGGATGTCCACTTTCCCCATTACTATTTATATTAAACATTGGAAGTGCTAAATAGAAATGTTAGACAAGATTCAGATATAAAAGAGATGGAAATCAAAAAAGAAAAATATAAATTACAAGCATTTGCAGATGACCTGGTATTTATTTTAGAAGAACCACTAGAAACTAGCCCCAATTTAATAAGAAAAATAGAAGAATATGGAGAAGTGGCAGGATTGAAAATAAAGAAAAAACTAAAATGTTAGTTAAATTTTTTACAGAGAAACAAAAATATGAGCTGGCTAAAAAGATAAACGTTCAGGTGGCTAAGAAAGTAAAATACCTAGGAATTTATTTAACAGCAAGATGTGCAACAATAAAAGAAGATAATTACATAAAATTAATACAACAAATCAAGCAAGTGTCAGGCCTGCAGTCCTATTCCTTTTAGGATCTTTCGCCTGCCACTCTCTCTCTCTTATTTTGCTATGCTGTTTCATGAGTGGGGAATTGGGAGGGGGGGATAGTAAGGAGTAGAATGTTGTGTTCAAAATAAAACATTCCTTTCTAGAAAGAAGCCCAAGGTCATCCTTTGTCTTTGCACCTCTGCACTTGACCGGAAGTGGATGGGCGGGCATTACCCGCGTGGCAGTGGAAGATTGGACCATGGGATGAACTTGTGGGGGTGGGGGCAAGGGTTTAAAGGGTTCAACTGGGTGGAAAACCCAGAAAGCTTTCAGATTTGGGTTTCCACAGATTGTACCAACATGTCTCTCTTATCAAATTGGAACTTTGAGGAAAGCTAAGCTTTGAACCCTGATTTAATTCTGGATGATATTTGGAACGCTGACAGCAAGATTTGGAGAAATGGAAGAACCTGCAACTAATCAATGGTAGGAAGAATAGCTACTATAAAAATGAACATTGACAAAACTCAAACAATTCCTATAAAATTAGACTAAAACTTTTTAATGAATTAAACAAACTAATGTTAAAATACATTTGGCAAGGGAAAAGAGCAAGAATAAGTTTGAAAATGTTGCAAGAATCTAAAAATAATGGAGGTTTTGGGTTGTCAGATTGGGAGCTTTACTATCAGGCATCTGTACTTAACTGGGTGAAAGAGTGGGTAAACCTGAGACATAGAAGATTATTAGTATTGGAGAGACATGATCTTCAACTGAGGTGGCACGTCTTTCTGTGGTGTGGTAAAAATAAAATACATAGACATTTCCAAAGAAAATAGAAAATAGCATGTAAGAAATGCTAGAAATACTTCTAGTATGGGAAAAAGTTAAAACAAAAAACTATACGAAAATACCAGTCTGGCTTTTCACAATGGAAGCACTGATATATCCAAATGTGATTAACGTGGAAAGAATTATAACATGTAAAGTGTCAGCCTCTGCTTTTGCTCGCTCCGGCTGTCATATTGTAACGTGTGTGTGTGTGTGTGTGTGTGTTTGTGTTGCTAGGTTACGAGTGTGCAGGAGAGAGGGATGTGGCCACGGACTGTTATCACCTCGGCTAACAGTCTGCATTCCATTCTGATGATGACCCTGGGCAGGACTTACACCTGAACGGCTTTGCATTGGACAATATGCTGGGGTCAAAGAGGTGGAGGATTGGGTTATGCTTTGTTACGTATGTTGTGCGCCTAAATGTTTCATTCCTTGCTTGACTTTCGCTGCAGTCTTATCATTTTCAGTAAAAGTAGCCTTAAACTTTCCAAATGAGATTAAGTGTGTTCTTTCTTGATTTATGATGGAAGCAGTCATGACATAAAGACATTTTAAATGAAGATGGGGAACTTAAAATGACATAGGAATTGCAAAATTAAGCAGTAGACCTGAGTATGGTAGCCAATACAATCAAGATATGTGCAAGATGCAAAGACACATGGATTCTATACAGAGCCAACAGCACTTGATCAGATATTTTTACGGACAGATGAAAAATTAATAAAGAAAATATATAGTTATTTGTTAAGTATTAAAATGGAAGGTAAACAGTTGAAAGAAACAATAGCGTGGGCAAAAAACTTTGGATATACTATAGAACTGACTGAATAAAGATTTCTGGGACAGAAATTACAAATGGACAATGGCAACTACCCATAAGGAAACCTGTATAAAATGTTCTATAGGTGGCATTTGCCACCTGCAGGACGAGCAAAGATGTTTAAAAATATGTCCGCAAAATGTTGGACATGTAATCAGATAGTGGATTCCTATTTCCATATGTGGTAGACTTCTTCAAAAATAAAAAAAATGGACAAAAATACATGCATGGTTAGAGAAAATGATAAAGCAACATAGAGACTTAAAACCAGAAATGTTTTTGTTAGGTATATTATCAGAAAATTACAATAAAAGGACTACATATTTAATAATACATGTGTTAACAGCAGCGAGAATTGTATTTGCACAACATTGGAAAAATGAGGACACTTACAGATGAAAGTATAATTAGAAAAATATTAGATTGTGTGGAGATGGATATATTGATATTAATAATAAAAGATAAGGAAGAAATAGAATATTTTTAGCATGGGATACGGTTTATCAATGGTTAGATAAAAGAGGTAGAAATTGGAGGATGAAAGATTATGATATACCTAAGTAAATGATGCAGGAATCTTACTATAAGCAAATATTAGTATTCTAATTATGGTTTTTATTATTAGTAATAGTAGTAGTATTTTATTAATACTCTATATCAGGGGTCTGCAAAGTTGGCTCTTTTAAGACTGGTGGACTTCAACTCCCAGAATTCTCCAGCCAGCCATGCTGGCTGGGGAATTCTGGGAGTTAAAATCCACAAGAGCCAACAAGAGCCAACTTTGCAGACCCCTGCTCTATATAAACAAATTGATCCAGACAACACAGTGTTTATTACAATTATTATGCCAAAAGAAATTGCATGGGCTTAATGGAAAGGGAAGGGCGGGCAGGCAACCAAAGACATCTGTTCCTGCCACAGGGAGAAAACTCTATAGAGTTTTGGACAGAAACAGTCTCTCTGATGCCCCCATCATCCACCAGCAGCAGTAAGAGAGGAGAATCACCCACGATGGGCTGGAGAATCCCTCCCAGGCAAGGGGCCTGCCTAGCCTGGGACTTCAGCAGCTCCGCTTCCCCTGTGGCTGCAACCTGCCTGGGAACTGCAGCCCACAGACAGGAGGGCCAAAAGGGAGTCTTGCTCTACTCAAAGAATGAGAGCTATTCCAGTTCAGAGGCCTTTGGGAGAGGCCTGCCCAGTGGACTGGAGGGAACGTCCAAGGAAGATGGCAGGGAGAAGGGAAGAAAGAATTTTAGCTTGAGGAACAGAAATTACATTTGGAACAATTTTAGAGTCACCTCTAAGGAAAGATTCAATTCAATTCAATTCAATTTCAATTTATTCAATTTATATCCCGCCCTTCTCCGAGAGGACCCAGGGCGGCGCACAGGAATTTAAAACAATATACAAAATAATACCAATTATAATTTAAAAAACTTATTAAATGACAAAACCTGCGCTAAAACCAGATTAAATCCCCCATTTAAATTGTAAACTATCCCTCCCCTCCTCCCTGGAACCCCCTAAAAGCCAAATTAAGAATTTTGTTCAAACACCCCTAGAACTGCGACCCGCCCACCTCTCTTGATACAGAATCCCTCATCAAGGTGGGCCCTCGTTGACGCGGAGGGCCATACCTGCGAGTAGGGGGACTCCCGCAGTAGAAAAAGTCTGCCTTAGAGTACTTCATGGTGAATGTCATAAATATGATATATATAAATATGTATAAATATATATAATAATAATAATAATAATAATAGTTAAATTTATTAACCGCTCCCTCTCCCCAGAGGGACTCGGGGCGGTGCACAGGGAGAATAAAAACAATAAATATACAAAATACATACGAATTTAAAAACAGATTAAATTAATTCCTGTGCTAAAATCCCATTAACTAAAAATCCCCACTCCCCAAAAAACCCTAAAAACAGAGGAGTAGTTATCCCAGGCCGGCAAGGCAGAAAAAGTGTGTTTTCAATTTAAGACGGAAGGAGCGGAGATCCGTGGTGGTCCTAATATCGGGGGGGAGGTCGTTCCAGAGGGCTGGGCCCGCCACAGAGAGAGCCCTTCCCCTGGGTGTCGCCCGCTGACAAAGTCTAGTGGACGGCACCCGGAGAAGTCCCTCTCTGTGGGAGCGAATCGGTCGTGAGGATGTATGAGACAGGATCCGATCCCGCAAGTAGCTAGGTCCCGAGCCATGGAGCGCTTTAAAGATGATAATTAATACCTTGAAGCGCACCCGGAAGACAACAGGCAGCCAGTGCAGCTCGCGCAAGAGCGGTGTTACATGGGTGTACCTTGTGGTACCCATAATTGCTCGCGCGGCTGCATTCTGGACCAGCTGAAGTCTCCGGGTGCACCTCAAGGGAAGCCCCATGTAGAGAGAGTTGCAATAGTCCAGTCGGGATGTCACGAGGGCATGAGTGACTGTGCGAAGGGCGTCCCGATCCAATAGGGGGCGCAATTGGCGTACCAGGCGAACCTGGTAAAACGCCCTCCTGGCCACGGCTGTCACCTGATCTTCCATTGACAGCCGGGTATCCAGGAGGACACCCAAATTGCGCGCCCCATCCACAGGGGCAAGATGTTCGCCCCCTATGGCCAGCGATGGAGTAAGCTGGTTGAATCGGGCAGCCGGAAACCACAGCCACTCGGTCTTGGTCGGGTTTAGCTTGAGTCCGTTACTTCCCATCCAGATCCGCACGGCTTCCAGGCACTGGCACATCACCGCTACGGCATCGTTGGGGTGGTCTGGGGTAGATATATACAGCTGGGTGTCGTCAGCGTATAGATGGTACTCTACCCCAAAACCACGGATGATCTCACCCAGCGGCTTCATGTATGTGTTAAACAGGAGGGGCGAGAGGACCGACCCCTGAGGCACCCCACATATAAGGGGTCTCGCGGTCGACCTCTGCCCCCCTGCCAACACAAATTGCGATCGGCCAGAGAGGTAGGAGGAGAACCACCGCAGAACGGTGCCTCCCACCCCCAACCCCCCCAGCCGATGCAATAGGATACCATGGTCGATGGTATTGAAAGCCGCCGAGAGGTCTAATAGGACCAGGATGGAGGAACAGCCCCCATCTCTGGCCCTCCAGAGATCATCCACCAACGCGACCAATGCCGTCTCGGTGCTATGCCCGGGCCGAAAGCCGGACTGGCGCGGATCTAGATAATCAACTTCATCCAGGTGACGGGGAAACTGTTGTGCCACCACACTCTCGACAACCTTCGCCAAAAAGGGAAGGTTGGAGACAGGACGATAGTTGTTTAAAAGAGCTGGATCCAAAGAGGGCTTCTTGAGGAGGGGCCTCACCATCGCCTCTTTTAGGGAAGCAGGCAAGGAACCCTCACTCAAGGATGCGTTGACAACCTCTTGGAGCCAGCCTCGTGTCCCCTCCCAGGATGCCAGTACAAGCCAGGAGGGACACGGGTCCAGTAAACATGTGGTGGCTCGCAGTCGCCCACGTAACCTGTCCATATCTTCGGAAGTAACGGAGTCAAACTCCTCCCAAACAAGATCTCCCTCGTGGCATCTCACTGGGCCATGAATGGGGGCTAACTCGTTCTGTATCTGAGCGGTTTTCTCCTGCAGAAAAGACACAAATTCCTCTGCTCTACCCTGTAACGGGGCTTCCCGCACCCTCTGTTGAAGGAGGGAGCGGGTCACCCTAAACAGGGCGGCAGGGCGGTTGTCTGCGGATGCTATGAGAGTGGCACAATGATGGCGTTTGGCCACTCTCAGCGCCACAATGTAAGTCCGTAAATGGGCTCTTACCTGTGTCCGGTCAGATCCAGATCGGGTAGACCTCCATCTTCTCTCTAGGCATCTCTTGCGGCGTTTCATCACCCTCAGCTCCTCGGTAAACCAAGGGGCCTGGGTGTTTCGCCGCCGCACGAGAGGCCGCAAGGGCGCGACCCGATCCAAGGCTCCCACGGCCGCACTATTCCATGCAGCCGTGAGGTCCTCCATCGGGGCACGGGTCAGGGATACAGGAAATGGCCCAAGCGCCGTCTGGAACCCATCCGGGTCCATCAGGCGCCTGGGGCGGTACCAGATTGGAGACTCTGGTTCCGCCTCCCCACGGAGGGGAGCAGCGGTCGGAAAGTCGAGGCGGAGAAGTGAGTGGTCTGACCATGACAAGGGCGTGATGACTATATCCCCTATACCCAGATCACTCTTCCATTGGCCTGAGACAAAGATGAGATCCGGTGTGTGTCCACCCTCGTGAGTGGGGCCTTGAATTACTTGGGTCAGGTCCATGGCCGTCATGGAAGCCATGAACTCCCGAGCTACCTTAAAATATAAGGTCAGAGGAGTTGTTAGACAGGGCATTAAAATTCTAGATGTTATTGAATATTAAAATAGATGTTAAAATATGTATAATACAAGTTAAAGATGGCGGCATACAAGTCTAATAAAATAAATGAAACTGTTAGGAGTATAAACCTAGTGTTGGGTTGCCAATATATGTAAGCCATGATTATAATGGCTTACATATATTATAAAGAGATGTAAACTTAGGTAAGGATATGGAGGTTTTGAAAGATGTCAGATGTTTACCGGGTGCTACAGCCAGCAGAGACAAGAGGCGTATTCTTAAGATAGTCAAGAATGCAAGTAAGGACTGTGAAGTTGATGCTATTATACATCTTGGCACAAATGATCTGTCCCAAAAAGATGTAGCTTCTGTGCAGAATGATTTCCAGAGTTTGGGGTACGAACTTAGTAGTACAGGTTGTAGGCTTATCTTCTCAGAGATCATACCAGTATACAAGGAACAAAAAGGAAAGGGCCAGCGCATAGCAGAGTTTAATGTGTGGCTAAAGGAGTGGTGTAAAAAGGAAGGCTTTGGTCTTATTAGTCATGATGCCTGCAGCTGGTCCAATGATAAACTGTACAAAAGAGATGGTTTGCACCCATCCAAGAAAGGGACTGAGTTACTTGGCACTAAATTCACAGATTTCCTGGCTAAACATTTAAACTGAATAGTGGGGACAGAGAATCAATAGATAAAGAATATTTCTGTCCCCAGCAAACTAAAATTCATAGGGTTATCAGTGCATGTAACATAGATATTGGTGCGGGTAATATTACCAACACTGCTGTCAAGCAAAACCAAACAATTAACAGTGAGTGCCATACCATGTACATGAACCATACAAGTGGCAAAGAAATAGGGGCAAAGAGAACCATAGTCAGGCATAACACAGGTTTCGTAGACAGAAAACACAGGGTCAATCAAAATGGACTCAAATGTCTATACACCAATGCACAGAGTATGAGGAATAAACAGGGTGAATTAGAAATTCAAGTAAACGAGGGCAGATACGATATTGTTGCCATTACAGAAACTTGGTGGGATGAAACCCACAAATGGAACATACAGCTAGAAGGATTTAAATTATTTAAAAGAAATAGACAAAATAAAAGAGGAGGTGGAGTTGCACTATATATAAGAAATAATTACATCTCTACAGAAATAGAGCACAACAATGATGAGAACTATCTTGAATGTATTTGGGTCAATATTAAAGGATGGGGGGGGAATGATATTGTCATAGGTCTATACTACAGGCCACCCAACCAAGCAGAGGAAGTGGATGTACTTTTTGCTAACCAGCTAACTAAGGTATGTAGGAAGCACACTGCAATAGTAATGGGAGATTTTAACTACCCTGACATCAATTGGGAAACAAACTCTGCACCAAGTGGAAGATCCAACAGGTTCCTAAGAAACCTAGCAGACAACTTTGTTTCCCAAAAGGTAGAGAAGGGAACAAGGGGATCAGCAATATTGGACTTAATTCTCACTAACAGAGAGGAAATGATAGAAGGTGTAGAAGCTACAGGAACTTTGGGGGCAAGCGATCATGAAATACTGGAATTCAACATTATGCAAACAAAAGTAGTTGAACAAAGTCAAACTAGAGTCTTAGACTTCAAGAGAGCTAATTTCAATAAACTCAGAGAGAGCTTGGGAAGGATTCCATGGATGAGAATCCTCAAGGGGAAAACAACTCAGGAAGCTTGGGAAATTTTGAAAAATGAGATTATAAAAGCCCAGTCCAGCGCAATACCAATGAAGAAGAAAAATAACAGTTCCCAAAAGAAACCAGCATGGCTGCATAAAGAACTCTCTGACAAATTGAAAGACAAAAAGAATAAATATAAAAAGTGGAAAAAGGGGGACATAACCAAGGCAAAATATCAGCAAAAGCCCGAGCCTGTAAAGATGAAGTGAGGAAAGCTAAGGCTCGCAATGAAGAAAGGCTTGCCAAGAAAAGTAAAAAATAACAAAAAAAGCTTCTTCCAACATGTTAAAAATAAGAAAAAGGTTAAGGAAACAATTGGTCCACTGCTGGGAGAAAATGGCAAGAAGATGATAAGCAACAGGGAGAAAGCAGAACTATTTAACTCTTTTTTTGCATCTGTCTTTACACAAAGGGATAAAACAGTCCAACCAATCAAAAACAGCACCACAAATATCAGATTAGGAACACAAGTTGAAATAGGGAAGAAAATGGTAAGTGAGCACCTGTCTGCCCTGGACGAGTTCAAATCACCAGGACCGGATGGATTACACCCCAGGGTCCTGAAGGAACTGGCAGACGAGATCTCAGAACCACTGAACTATATCTTTCAGAGATTCTGGAGCACCGGGGAACTGCCAGAAGACTGGAAAAGAGCAGATGTGGTTCCCATCTTCAAAAAAGGGAAAAAAACAGATCCAGGAAACTATAGACCCATCAGTCTGACCTCAATACCAGGAAAGATTCTGGAAAAGATAATTAAACAACAAATAAGTGAACACCTAGAAGCAAACAAAGTAATAGCCAAAAGCCAACATGGGTTTGTCAAAAACAGATCATGCCAGACGAATCTAATTGAATTCTTTGACAAAGTGACAAAATCAGTGGACCAGAGGAATGCTGTTGATATAATTTACCTGGACTTCAGTAAGGCATTTGATAAAGTAGACCATAACCTACTATTAGATAAAGTAGAAAATTGTGGGTTAGACAGCAGCACCACCAAATGGATTTGCAACTGGCTGACCAACCGCACTCAACGTGTAGTCCTCAATGGAACTGCATCTACATGGAAGGAAGTATGCAGTGGAGTCCCCCAAGGCTCTGTTTTAGGCCCAGTACTCTTTAACATCTTCATCAACGATTTGGATGAGGGGATAAATGGGGAACTCATCAAATTCGCAGACACCAAGCTGGCAGGAATAGCCAACACTCCAGAAGATAGGCTTAAGATACAGAAGGATCTAGACAAACTTGAACATTGGGCACTGTCTAATAAAATGAAATTCAATTGTGAAAAAAGTAAGGTCCTACATATAGGCAAGAAAAACCAAATGCACAAGTACAGTATAGGTGGTACCTTGCTCAATAGTAGCAACTGTGAGAGGGATCTTGGAATCCTAGTGGACAACCATTTAAATATGAGCCAGCAGTGTGCAGCAGCTGCCAAAAAAGCCAACACAGTTCTAGGCTGCATCAACAGAGGGATAGAATCTAGATCACGTGAAGTGTTAATGCCACTGTATAGTGCCTTGGTAAGGCCACACTTGGAATACTGCATACAGTTTTGGTCGCCACGATGTAGAAAAGACGTGGAGACTCTGGAAAGAGTGCAGAGAAGAGCAACCAAGATGATTAGAGGACTGGAGACTAAGACATATGAAGAACGGCTGCAGGAGCTGGGTATGTCTAGTTTGATGAAGAGAAGGACCAGGGGAGACATGATAGCAGTGTTCCGATATCTCAGAGGGTGCCACAAAGAAGAGGGAGTCAAACTTTTCTCCAAGGCACCTGGGGGCAGGACAAGAAGCAATGGGTGGAAACTAACCAAGGAGAGAAGCAACTTAGAATTAAGGAGAAATTTCCTGACAGTAAGAACAATTAACCTCTGGAACAGCTTGCCTCCAGCAGTTGTGAATGCCCCAACCCTGGAAGTCTTTAAAAAGATGTTAGACAGCCATTTGTCTGAAATGGTATAAGGTTCCTGCCCATGCAGGGGGTTGGACTAGAAGACCTACAAGGTCCCTTCCAACTCTGCTATTGTATTATTATTGTATTATAAATGGTTCCTGTTACTTTAAATGTTATATGTTTGAATGTAATTAGCTGCTGTAATTAACTCAGCAATAAGAGGAAGCCAGGAGAGCTTTATCTCTCTGCTCATGTGCTCTGACTGACTGACTGACTGACTTTGCAGAACAAGGAAGAATCGTGGATTGCAAATGTAAGCAATTGTTTTTGAGTTAAGGACTGTATTTGTGAAGCAGTAGTACATTTTTACAGCACAAGTAAAGCTACTTATTTTTACTAACAGTGTCTGAGACTCTATTTGTGTGTCTACTAGCAACGTTTTCTCTTGCTGCAAATTCCGCTGCACATCTTTCTGTCTCCTAAAGGAGGGATCCCCAACAGGAACAAAAGAATAAAAATAGAAAATGCTTTGAGCCCAAGCAGAGTCAAACAAACAAGCAAAGAATTGCTTTAATTGAGGAGAGCGCAAGACCTTCCCCTTGAAAGAGGCGGTAGTGAGGCCCCTCCTCAAGAAGCCCTCCCTGGACCCGGCTGTGTTGGCCAACTACCGTCCTGTCTCCAACCTTCGATTTCTTGCGAAGGTTGTTGAGAGTGTGGTGGCGCGGCAGTTCCCTCAGCACCTGGAGGAAACTGTCTATCTGGATTCGCGCCAGTCCGGCTTCCGGCCTGGGTACAGCACAGAGACGGCATTGGTCGCGTTGGTGGATGATCTCTGGAGGGCCCGGGATAGGGGTTGCTCCTCTATCCTGGCCCTGTTAGATCTCTCAGCGGCTTTCAATACCATCGGCTGGAGGGGCTGGGGCTGGGGGGCACTGTTTTACAGTGGTTCTCTTCCTACCTCTCCGACCGGTCGCAATTTGTGTTGGCAGGGGGGCAGAGGTCAACACCGAGGTACCTCACTTGTGGGGTCCCACAGGGGTCGGTGGTCTCACCCCTCCTGTTCAACATCTATATGAAGCCATTGGGTGAGATCATCCGTGGTTTCGGGATAGAGTTCCATCAGTACGCCGACAACACTCAGTTGTACATCTCTACCCCGGACCACCCCAATGATGCCGTGGAAGTGATGTCCCGGTGTCTGGAGGCCGTGCGAGTCTGGATGGGGAGAAACAGGCTCCAACTCAACCTGTCCAAGACCGAGTGGCTGTGGCTTCCGGTGTCATGGTATAGCCAGTTGGTGCCATCTCTGGCTATTGGGGGCAAGTTATTGGCCCCTACAGAGAGGGCGCGCAACTTGGGTGTCCTCCTGGACTCTCGGCTGTCTCTGGAAGATCATATGACGGCCGTGGCCAGGTGGGCTTTTTATCAGGTTCGCCTGATATGCCAGTTGCGCCCCTTTCTGGATCGTGACGCTTTACACACCGTCACTCAAGCCCCCTCTCGCAGGTTTGGCCCTCCACTTTATCGAGGGCCCACTTCAAGGAAGGATTAGTTAGTCAAGGGAAGTGGGTGAAACGTAGACTTAGGGTTTTTTTAATTAAACATGTAATTCGGCTTTTAGGGGGTTCCAGGGTGGAGGGAGGGATTAGGCAGTCTAGGGTTAGGAATATGGCCAGGCCAGTTGGCGGAGACGGGAGGGAAGCGGGTGAGTCCAATAAGGGGGGGGGGGGGGGAACACAGGGCGACCTTACAGAGAGTTGTTCAATCAGAACGGTCGGAGGGAGGGGGAGGGGCGATGGGAGACAGGAAGGTCATCACCGGGTGGAGGCACGCGGCCGTTGGCTACAAGTGGTCACGCGCACCAACCCCCTGAGCTCCCCCCGTGATCTAGGTGGTCCGGGTTCATAGAGCCAGGGCCCCAGGTTGATATTATGCAACGCCAGGTCCATGGCCAACAAAGCCCCCCTCATTAACGACCTTGTGTCGGAGGGGGAGCCGGACCTGGTAGGGATTACAGAGACCTGGCTGGGCCACGAGGGAAGACTTCCTCTCATGGAAATGTGCCCGCCAGGTTACCGCGCGTTTCATCAGCCTCGGGCCCTAGGCAGGGGTGGGGGGGTAGCGGTTATTGTTAGGGAAGGTCTTGAGCCGAGAAAGACCACTGTACCACAGACCACCAGCTGTGAGTCCCTCTGCGTGAAGTGGGGCCCAGGGAGGCAGTTGGGCGTGCTGATCGTGTACCTGGCTCCCCGCTACGTGTCAGCAGCCCTGCCCGAGCTCCTTGAGATGATCGCTGCGGTGGCGGTTGAGACCCCCAGACTGGTAGTCCTCTCTCCCCTTCTGTTCAACACCTATATGAAGCCGTTGGGTGAGATCATCCGTGGTTTTGGGGTGGAATACCATCTGTACGCTGATGACACTCAGTTGTACATATCCACCCCAAACCACCCCAACGATGCCGTCGAGGTGCTGTCCCGGTGTCTGGAGGCCGTACGGATCTGGATGGGTAGTAACAAACTCAAACTCAACCCGTCCAAGACCGAGTGGCTGTGGTTTCCGGCACCCCGGTTCAGCCAGTTAAGTCCACCATGGTATCGTATTGCATCAACTGGAGGGGCTGGGGGTGAGGGGCACCGTTTTACGGTGGTTCTCCTCCTACCTCTTCGGTCGACCACGGACCTACGCCTCTTCCGTCGGGCCTTGAAGACCTATTTATTTCGTGCGGCCGGCCTGTCGTAGTTTTAAACTGTTTTTAGTAGGGGTTTTTAACAGGGGTTTTAAGGACAGGCTAATTATCTATATAAATAAAAATGTAAAATAGTTTGTACGAATCCACTAATCTCAAAAACTACTGGACCGATTTACCTCAATTTTTCACACAATGTTCACAAGGACTTCGGATAATAGAATACCAACTCATTTTGTGCCTAGCACATGTGTGTCATGCACACAGTACACAAATGTAAAATGTACCACTGAAAAATTTTTCACCTCCCTGTAACTCCTCCCACCTGGCATTTCCAACAGTCAGTTCCTCAAAAAGGCTGTACGGAGGCCTCTTACGGCCAAAAAGGCACTGAGATAGCAAACTCCCAGGTGGCCCATAGACAGAGAGAGAGAGAGGAAGAAATAGTTTAGCAAACTGGACTAAGGGTGACATAATAGCAGTCTTCCAATATCTCAGAGGCTGCCACAAAGAAGAGGAAGTCAAGCTATTCTCCAAGGCACCTGAGGGCAGAACAAGCAATGGATGGAAACTAATCAAGGAGAGAAGCAACTTAGAACGGAGGAGAAATTTCCTGACAGTGAGAACAATTAATCAGTGGAACAGAAGTTGCCTCCAGAAGTTGTGAATGCCCAGCACTGCAAGTCTTTAAGAAGATGTTGGATAGCCATTTGTCTGAAATGGGCTCCCTGCCTAGGCAGGGAGTTGGACTAGATGACCTCCAAGGTCCCTTCCAACTCTGGTATTGTATTATTGTATTACAGTAGATAGGTAGACGGGAATAGAGAGAGAGGGAGAAATACTGTTTAATTTATTTTTATTATGATTTACACTTATATACCGCCCTATCTCCTGAAGGACTCTAATAAAAGAGGGACTAGGGGAGACAGGATTAGCAGCCTTCCAATATCTCAGGGGTTCCCACAAAGAAGAGGAAGTCAAGCTATTCTCCAAAGCACCAGAGGGCAGAACAAGAAGCAATGGGTGGAAACTAATCAAGGAGAGAAGCAACTTAGAACAGAGGTGAAATTTCCTGACAGTGAGAACAATTAATCAGTGGAACAGAAATTGCCTCCAGAAGTTGTGAATGCCCCAACACTGCAAGTCTTCAAGAAGATGTTGGATAGCCATTTGTCTGAAATGGTATAGGGCAGTGATGGCTAAACTTTTTTGGCTCGCGTGCCAAAAACAGGGGGAGTGCAGGGGCGATGTGCACAGGTGTGCCACATCCATAATGCTATGTGCATGACCCCCTGCATTTGGCATGCTTTCTACGTCATCCCCAGGCTCCAGAGGCTTTATAGGAGCCTGGGGAGGATGAAAACAGCCTTCCCCCACCTCTAGAGGGCAAAAAACGGCCTCAAAAGAAGGCCTAAATCAGCTGGCCAGGGCACACATACACACTGAAGCTGACAGGGTAGGTAGGTAGGTAGGTAGATGATAGATAGATAGATAGATAGATAGATAGATAGATAGATAGATAGATAGATAGATAGATAGATAGATAGATAGAGATAGATAGATGGATACACAGTAGGTAGGTAGGTAGGTAGATAGGGTGATAGAGAGAGAGAAATACGGTAGGTAGGTAAGTAGGTAGGTAGGTAGAGGGAGAAAGGAAGAAATATAGTAGGTAGGTAGGTAGGTAGGGGGATAGATAGATAGGGAGAAATACAGTAGGTAGGTAGGTAGAGGGATAGACAGAGGGAGAAATACAGTAGGTAGGCAGGTAGGTAGATAGGTAGAGGGAGAAAGCAAGAAATACAATAGGTAGGTTAAGTAGAGGGATAGACAGAGAGGGAGACATACCGTAGGTAGGTAGGTGTATAGATAGATAGCGAAAAATACGGTAGGTAGGTAGGTAGGTAGGTAGGTAGGTAGGTAGAGAGAGAAAGGAAGAAATGTAGGTAGGTAGGTAGGTAGGTGGATAGATAGATAGATAGATAGATAGATAGATAGAAAGAAAGAAAGAAAGAAAGAAAGAAAGAAAGAAAGAAAGAAAGAAAGAAAGAAAGAAAGAAAGAAAGAAAGAAAGAAAGAAAGAAAGAAATACAGTAGGTCGGTAGGTAGGTCGGTAGGTAGAGGGATAGATAGATAGGGAGAAATACAGTAGGTAGGTAGGTAAGTAGGTAGGTGTATAGATAGATAGCGAGAAATACAGTAGGTAGACAGGTAGGTAGAGGAATAGAGAAAGAGGGAGAAATACAGTAGGTAGGTAGGTAGAGGGAGAAAGAAAGAAATACAGTAGGTAGGTAGGTAGAGGGATAGATAGAGAGGTAGAAATACAGTAGGTAGGTAGGTTGGGGGTTATATGGTGGTTGTGTGTATGTGTGCAGGTGTAGATCTACACACAGTTTGGTTGGCCATTTAACCAGACTGGGCCATAGCAACGCGTGGCCGGCTATAGCTAGTATAATATATTTCAATATATTTTATGTTTTGTATTGATTTTTATTGCTGTCTGTACACCGCCCTGAGTCCCGAAAGGGAGAAGGTGCAGTATACAAATCTAATAAATACTAAAATACTAATACTAACTTCTTTCTAGAAGACCTCCAAGGTCCCTTCCAGCCCTATGACTATGATTCTGCCTCTGAAGGAGCAGCTCAGAGAGGAGAGACAAAGATGTCTATCACAGGGATGAGCAGAGACTTGATAATGGAAGTCCCTAGTAAAATCTACAAGACAGAACAAGAATGGGGGCTCAAACAAGGAGGGGTCTGGTTTCTTCAGGAAAATTTAAAATCCTACAGTCCAATACTAATAGTGTCATAGTTATTTCAATTTGCTGAGCTAAACAAACAAATATGCTGAAAAAAATAAATACATTGGACTAGATAAATTTACTCAAGTGACCTTATGGACTCAAAGCACTAAGCAGAGCAGAAAAAGTACAAAAAAAGTACACTAAGCAGAGCGGGGGGAAAAAATTACATATTGGAGTCAACAAGCTGAATGAAAAAAAGGAGCAAAAGAAACATTGAAAAGTTTGCCAGGAATCTCCTGTAAAAGAAACCAAGAGAAGCCTTCATAAGCAGGAAAGTAAATTGGGGCATTTTAACTGTGGGGACAAGAAATTCGGAAGGTCATTATGGGAAGATGAAGCTCGCTTAGCCAAAACCTCCCCCATTTAAAGTCTGGTCTTCTTGAACTTTATATGGGAAGCATAATTTCAGTAAAAATTCAAGTCTAACCAAGTCTTAGGTATATCAAGAATTCATATGTAAGATAAATATGTTTGTATGCCTCAGTCCATGGTGAGTTAGGCAACGTCGTGACTGCCCTCTCGCAGTGCCTGGGGGCTGTTAAGGGAGCAACAGGCTGAAACTGGACCCTGGCAAGATGGAATGGTTCTGGGTTTGGGGTCCTTTGGTCCATGGAGAATTACCATCTATGGTCTTGGATGGGGAGCATAATCTTTTCTTCTAAACCTGAATCATTCCCAGAAAGTATGCCGGGCTCCCCCTGACCTTACTCTCTGCCAAGGAGCCCCCTCCCCCCACCCCCAGTGGGAGCAGCCAGCTCTTCTCTCGCAGACGTTGCTGCCCTTGGGTCAGTTCCTACCTGGCGGGACGTGGGCCTGCAGAATCTCTCCAGGACAATTGCCGGCTCTTCTCTGGAACTGTTTACCTCCTGACTCCGGCTGGGGCTCAGAATCGGACTCTTTCAGCATCGTTCCAGGATCAATCCTCCGACCCACGCTCTGCACTTCCAGCGCAGCCTTGCTGGGATTGTCCAGAGGACCTTGCTCTGGTTTTCCTGACTCCACGAGTGCCGGCTCACCAGCTCCATGTGGATCGTTTGGGGGAAAGGCTTCCCTATCTGCAGAACATTCTGCTTGTTCTACGGCTTGGGAAATTGTCAAACGAAGGGAAAGTCCTTCATCCAGCAACGCGACTTCTTCTGCCTTTTCACAGGGAGTCTCTGGGACAGCTTCAGCCTCCAGGAGCAAAGATGCCTTGCTTGGCACGCTGCCTTGAGGGCCAAGGTCACTGCAAGGCTCGCCAACAGAAGCCTCCTCATCAGCCTCCTGCTCACTGCAGCCATCAGGCAAGCAAAGCTTCTCCTCCAAAGCCCCAGGAGCAGTAACGCCAGTGGCCTTCTCCTCCTCCTCCTCCGCTAGGGTCCCCTGGCTGCCTTGACTGGCAGAGAGCGCCAAAACACAGTCGTCCTCTGGGGGGCCCGGCAGAGGAGCCTCTGCGGAAGAGGCTGATGTGGCTGCCTCAGGAGTTTCGGAGCCCTCAGCATTTCCTCCTTTCTCGGCTGCCGTCTTGCAGCCTTCCTCCAGGCTTGGAGTTGGGAGAAAGGTGTCCTGCAAAGGAAAAGAAAAGGGGTGCCATCCCTCTGGCCACTCAGCAACCATGTCAGCCCTGAGTCAGCTGCCTTCATGGGTGACTCCAAGCCCAGATGGAGGCTTAGTCTCCCAAGAGGCCTCCCACCACTCCATACTGAGAAAGCTAATGCATTCTCCTGGTGAAGACCTATGGATAATCACTTCCCAGGGCCCCATAGATCCAGCCCCAATTATTTGGAGGAGCAAACAATAGAACCAGAGCAAGACCATAAAATAGCATCTTGTGGCTTCCAAGTGAAATTCTATGGCGGACTAGCTATCCCTAGCATGACATTTGGATAACCCAGTTGGCTCACTTATCATGGACACTAGAACTTTGTCGGGGGGCGGGGGGGGGGCTGTAAAATAAACTTAAGAGAGGTTTGGCCCAGCACTGGTAGAAGAAGGACTGAGGGTTTTCTCATTCACAGTTATCAGAAAAATTTAGATCAGGGTGTCAGACTTGCGGCCCATCGGCCAGATAAGTCATGCACTGGCCACCCCCATTCTAGCAAGGGGGGGGGGAGAGTTGCATTACATCAGGTGGCGTGACACTGTGTGTTTGATACCCCTGGTTTAGACAAAACAGTGGCTTTAACAATGAGCTTACTTCAATGAGCTTAAAATGTAACTGTGTACAAATGATGAACATTAAAAATTTTGATCAAGATATACTGATGGAAAATATTGGTTGGAAGGATTTAAAATTATACAGGTAATCCTCAAGTTATGACCACAACTGAGACCAAAATTTATGTTGCTAAGTGAAACATTTGTTAAGTGAGTTTGCCCCATTTTATGGCTCTTCTTGCCACAGTTCTTAAGTGAATCGTTGCATTTGTTAAGTTAGTAAACCACTTAAGAGTTGTCAAGTGAATCTGCTTTCCCCATTGACTTTGCTGGTCAGAAGGTCGCAAAAGGGGATCACATACTGCAACCCTCATAAATATGAGTCCCATGACTTTTAATCACAAGACCATAGGGATTCTGCAATGGTCGTAAGTGTGAAAAATGGTCATAAGTCACTTTTGTCAATGCCAGAGAAACCAGAGAAATTGTCTAGAATTCTAGATCTTGTCTAGAATTCATACAGGCCCTTCAAATTTACATTGGAAATATGGGGTTCCAATTTGGGGCTCCAGTGCATATGCTGATTCAGAGGGAAGATTAATGTACAACTGAGACCAGATGTCTTTCTTTTGGGACTGATGGCCACAGCTGGAAAAAAGTCATGGAGCTTTTTTTGTATGTAATACAGAATGAAAAACTTGCTGAAATGGCCAAATTGACTTCTTTGATGAGCGAAAAGGCTAAATATCTAAGCTTATTGTTGACTGCAAACTTCTTATGGACCTTTCAAATCAGACAGAAAAAAAATGAACGTATGATTTATGGTTTTGAAGTTAGACATCTCTGATGTTTAATGGATAGATATAGAAAAGAGATGTGATGTACCTTTAGAGGGCTACATTTATGTAGAAGACACTAAATACTAGAATGTCTATGGAGATTCTCACCTATCGAGGTCATGGTTGTCCCAAAGGTGCTTTTTCAAGAGGCAACCAGCCTTCTTGGATGAGAAGCAAAATGTCTTCAAAGAAACACCTGAAAGTCTAGTTGCCTCTTGAAAAAGGACCTTTGAGATAGATGCTAGAATCTTTTTTCTTTCTTTTTCTATTTTTCTTTCTTTTTTGCACGTTTAGCCTTTTCTTTTTTCTTCCTTATTTTACATTAGGTTATATTAGTTTTGATCTTCATTTTTAAAACTTTTAATATGATTTTTAAAAGTCCATAAAGATAATTCTGCTCTGCCAGGAATGAGCTGTCAGCAAGAAAGCCTTTCCTTTTTAGGGAATGGGCTAAAGAAATCCTCCCCCGAGGATATGGTGGGGCAGGCGCAGTGGTTAGAATGCACAAGGCTACCTGTGCTGATTGCTGGCTGTCAACAGTTCAGCAGTTCGATTCTCACTGGCTCAAGGTTGACTCAGACTTCCATATTTCCAGATTGTTGGGGGCAATATGCTAATTCTGTCAACCGCTTAGAGAGGGCTGGAAAGCACTGTGAAGTGGTATATATGTCTAAGTGCGATTGCTATTCCTAACTGCTGACAATTGGACGTCTTCAGAATTCTTTCTACCACAGAAAAGGCCTATAGGAATATGACAGGCTCACTGGGCCATCTGCCTGGCTTCTGCCTGCATTCATCCCAGGAGCAGCAGCAGCCCAGGAAGTCACTCACGTGAGAGAACTCAGGCTGGGATGGCAGCACAAAAGCATCTTGAGAAACTGGAACAGAGCCTGCAGTCTCCAATGGTGGGCTTTCCTGTTTTCCTAGGAAAAGTATGAAAAAAAGTGGAGATTAGAACCTCAAGAAAACTGACTACACTCTTGACTGCTGTGATGCATTCCACATGGGGATGTCCTTCAAAAGTTCCCAGAAATTTCACTTACTTCAATTGATTCAGATCTGCCCACCCTTCAGCTTCCTTATTTTATTTTTATTTTATTCAAATTTATACCCCGCACCTTCTCCAAAAAGGACCCAGGGCGGCGCACAGGAAATTTAAAACAACACAAATATAACAAAAATACAAATTTTTAAAAAGCTATTAAACCCATGCCCTGTGCTAAAATAGTGTAAAATCCCCCTAATTAAAATCTATCTAAAAACAGTCAAGAACGGGAGGTTATGCTAGGCCGGCTTGTTGGAAAAGGTGGTTTTAAGACGCTGGCGGAAAAGGGGGAGGTCTGAGATATTGCGTAGTTCAGGGGGGTAGGTCGTTCCAGAGGGTAGGGCCCGCCACAGAGAAGGCTCTTCCTCTGGGTGTCGCCAACCAGCATTGCCCGGCCGACGGCACCCTGAGGAGGCCCTCTCTGTGAGAGCGGATCGGTCGAAGGGATGTATGGGGCAGGAGACGGTCTCGCATATAACTAGGCCCCGAGCCATGGAGCGCTTTGAAGATGGTCGTCAACACCTTGAAGCGCACCCAAAAGGCCACAAGTAGCTAGTGTAGCTCGCACAGGAGAGGTGTTATGTGGGAATGCCTAGAGGCTCCCATGATCAACCACAGTTAGGCCACATTCTGGACTAACTGTAACCTTCGAGTACACCTAAAGGGGAGCCCCATATAGAGAGCGTTACAGTAGTCAAGCCGGGACGTCACGAGTGCTTGAGTGACTGTGCGAAGGGCAGCCCGGTCCAGTAAGGGGCGCAATTGGCGCATCAGGCGTACCTGATAGAACGCCCCCCTGGCCACGGCCGCCACATGGTCCTTCATGGACAGGCAGGAATGCAGGAGGACACCCAAATTGCGTGCCCTCTCCACGGGGACCAGTGGTTCGCCCCCAATGGCCAGAGTTGGAGTTACCTGGCTGAACCGGGGTGCTGGAAACCACAGCCACTCAGTCTTGGATGGGTTGAGCTTGAGTTTGTTACTACCCATCCAAAACCGTACGGCCTCCAAACACCGGGACAGCACTTCGGCGGCATCGTTGGGGTGGATATGTACAACTGAGTATCATCAGCGTACAGGTGGTATCCCACCCCAAAACCACGGATGATCTCGCCCAGTGATTTTGTCCTGCAGATATTCACCAAATTCCTCTGCTCGACCCAGTAGAGGGGCTTCCCGCGGCCTCTCGTGAAGGATGGAGCGGGTCACCCCAAACAGGGCGGCAGGGTGGTTATCTGCGGATGCAATAAGAGTGGCACAGTACTCACGTTTGGCCACCCTTATCGCCACTAGGTAAGTCCTAATATGGGCTCTTACTAGTGTTAGTTCAGCTTCGGAGCGAGCAGATCTCCATCTGCTCTCAAGGCGTCTCTTGTGGCGTTTCATCTCCCTCAGCTCCTCGGTAAACCAAGGAGCCTGGGTGATTCGGCGCCGCAATGAGAGGCCGCAAGGGCGCGACTCGGTCCAAGGCCCCAGCGGCCGCACTAAACTATGCGGCCACTAGGTTCTCAGCCGAGTCGCCATAGGTATTGGCCCAAGCTCCCTCTGGAACCTTTCTGGGTCCATCAGGCGCCTGGGGCGGAACCATCTAGGAATCTCTGGTTCCGCCTCCCCGCGGTGGGGTGTGCGATTGGAAAGTCCAGCCGAAGGAGAGTGTGATCTGTCCATGACAAGGGTGAGATGACTAAGTCCCCTATTCCCAGATCACTCCTCCACTGTCCCGAGACGAAGATTAAATCCGGGGTGTGTCCTCCCTCGTGAGTGGGGCCAAGAACTACTTGGGTCAGGTCCATGGCCGTCATGGAGGCCATGAACTCCCGAGCTACCCGAGGCCTCGCCTACTGACAGCAGGTTAAAGTCCCCCATGACCAACAGTCTGGGGGTCTCAACCGCCGTCTCGGCTACCACCTCCAGGAGCTCGGGCAGGGCTGCTGTTACATAGCGGGGAGTCAGGTATACAACTAGCACGCCCAACTGCCTCCCCAGGCCCCACTTCATAAAGAGGGACTCACACCCGGTCGTCTGAGGGATCGTGGTCTCCTTCGGCTCAAGACCTTCCTTAACCATAATCGCCACCCGCCACCCCCTACCTAGGGCCCTAGGCTGATGAAAGGCTCGGTAGCCTGGTGATTTGATTTTTTTTAAATTTTATTTATATTTATATCCCGCCCTTCTCCATAGTGGACCCAGGGCGGCGCACAGGAAATTTAAAAACATGCAAAATACAAAAAATAAATACATTAATTTAAAATATATATTAAACTATTCTATCCCATGCTAAAAGCCAAATTTTAAAATACCCAATTTAAAACTTTCTAAAAGTCCCCGTGGGAGGTTAGGCTAGGCCGGCTTGTTGGAACAAGTATGTCTTTAGACATTGGCGGAAGAGGCGGAGGTCGGTGATGGTGCGTAATTCAGGGGGTAGGTCGTTCCAAAGGGCTGGGCCCGCCACAGAGAAGGCTCTTCCCCTGGGTGTCGCCAGTCGGCATTGTCCGGCCGACGGCACCCTGAGAAGGCCCTGTCTGTGGGAGCGTATCGGTCTAAGGGATGTATGGGGCAGGAGGCGGTCTCGCATATAACTAGGTGGGCACATTTCTACGAGGGGTAATCCTCCCTCGTGGCCCAACCAGGTTTCTGTTATACCCACCAGGTCCGGGTCCCCCTCTGACACAAGGTCATTGATGAGGGGGGCTTTTTGAACCGCGGACCTGTCGTTGCATAACATCAGCCTAGGGCCCCGGCTCTGTGATCCTTGACCTCCTAGTCTGCGAAGGGAGTTTGGGGGGCTGGGGCGCGTGACCGCCTGTAGCCAGCGGTCACGATCCTCCAACAGATAATGCACACCCTGTCTCCCGCCGCCTCTGCTCCTCCCCAGGACCGATCTGATGACTGCCCCCCCCTCCTCCCTGGAACCCCCTAAAAGCCGAATTAAAAATTTACAAAGAAACCCAAAGGACCGCCTTTTCCCAGTTAAATCCATCTGACCCACAAGAATGGGGGAGGCAGGATATGTTACAGGCCCCCTTTCTTAAGGAAGTCCATCAAGTTTAGAGGTGTCAAACCTGATTTCATTGAGGGTCGCATTAGGGTTATGTTTGACCTTGGGGGGACAGGGTGGGCGTGGCCAGCTCGACATCACTCGTGTCGGGGGGCCCTGTGGTGGCCAAGCACTCTGCCAGGAAAAAGGGTTCCGAGCTCTCTTTTCGGTTGCAATAGCTTTCTGCAACCCTCTGCCAGTGAAAACAGAGGTTGGGGAGAATTGCCCGTGGCCCTCGCGTGCTCCACTCTCACTGGCAGAGGCATCATGGGCCAGTTCTTTTTTTTTTTTAATTAAAAAAGTTTTATTCAAACCAATTTTTCCCCTTTTTTACCCCCCAACATATAATATAAATCACATACCAATACTATACCCTCTCCCCTCCCCCTGTCTTAAAATTAATTTCTCATTCCAGTATTGTATCCCCTCACCTCCAAACAATCATAATATAAATTTCTCTTAAAATAAGAGTATCCCATTAACCCCATCTTCTTAATTAATTAAACATATATAAATCGTAATATAAATCTCTCTTGACGTAACCATATCCCGTTAATCCCATCTTCTAAATTAACTATAGATATATATTTCCCCACCCTCCACCCTAACCCTCCCCCACCTCCCATACAAACCCACCCCCCTGACTTCCGCTATACACCACTCTAATAACTCCAAACATCCCATATAATATTTGCTCTATTCACATTGTTTCACTCACATATCACCTTATCAATCTAAACATTCTTACCTAAAGGCTACATAGTACTTCCTGGTCTGATATCTATTCTGTATATAATCAATCCACTTTACCCATTCCTGTGCATAATTTTCCTGTTTCTGATCTTTTAAAAAAGCTGAGATTTTTGCCATTTCGGCAAACCCCGCCACTTTTTGAATCCATTGATCAATTGTCGGTAAGAAATCTTTTTTCCAATGTTGAGCAATCAACAACCTCGCTGCTGTAACCATATACAAAATCAATTTTGTTTCCCCTTTAGTAAAATCCTTAATTATACCCAATAAAAACATTTGCGGGATAAATTGTATTCTTTTCTTAAATACATTTTGCATAACCCACCATACTTTTATCCAAAAAGCTTTAACCTTATTGCAAGTCCACCATACGTGAAAAAAAGTAGCACCTAAACACCCGCATCTCCAACATTTAGGTTGAACATTTGGGTATGGGCCGGTTCTTTACTGTTTCCAGGGCCAGATCTAAGCACCCCGCAGGCCAGATCCGGCCCCTGCACCTTGAGTTTGACACCCCTGATCTAGTAGAACCAAGAAGAAGGGCCTTCTCTGTAGTGGCTCTCTCCTTCCTATTCTTTCAAAGGACCCCTTGGAAGACATGATTTTGCCAGTGGGCCCTGGGGACCTGAGGCTGATACAGAGCCCACTAAATGGTTTGTTTGGTTGTTGTCACCAGGGAGGCGAGGGCTTCTTGGCTTCCATTTTTGAGGTTTTACTTTTGAATGTCTCCAGAAGTCATTGTGAGTGAGTTGGGTGGCCATATAAATTTTCTAAACAAACAGAAAACAGGAAAAGCATATTCCTTCAGTTAGAGCAAGAAAGCCTCATGGCAAGTAGAGGAAACATTGACTACTCCACTGCACTGCCATTCCTAAATGAAAGATCAAGTCAGTCCTCAGAGCCTCTTCCACCAAAAACCAAAGAGGGACCTGGGACATTCCCATGATAGAACAATCATATCTTATCCTAGCCAAATGAATCTGGCAAAAACGGATGGCATTACCTTCTGCCTCCTGTTCAGTTGGGCTTCTCGGAAGAAGAAAAGGCACTGGTTGTAAGACATCAGAAGTTGTTCTAGCAAGACCTGAAGCACAACTACAGAGAAAAAGATAAGTCAACTGATGAAGACCTCCATCTGCCCACCCATCCCTCTACTTCGACCAACAGAAGACAAGCAAAAGGCTGGATGAAGAGCAAAGTGGGGGCCTCAGTCCTCAGCAGATAGCCAAACCATCTTGAAGCACAAATGTTCTGATCTCCGGATCTGACAGTCCAACTTCAAAATGTGCTGCAGGTAATCTCAAGAGTCAACCTTGAAATATTTTGCACACCTCAAATTTTCAGAGAAGAGCAAGAACCCAAACAAAGTCACAGAACACCAAAAAGAGGAGTAGCAAAGCAAACAAAGTGATTAAAAAAGACGCCACCCCAAAAGAAAGACATCCATAAAGGGATCTCAACAGGAGAGACATCCATCGGAAAAGACCCTGGCAAGTTTTCCACTTACTTGGAAAGAGGCCCTTGGCCAGAGAGCTGAAGGACATGCAGAGGATCAGCTGGAGTGGATAATGGGGAACTTGCCTCTTCCAGTCTAGACAAGGCGCATCCATTGCCTGGAGTTAATCCAATTGCATTAAAACACATATGAGAGGCACTTCAAAATCCAGGTCTCAGTTGCCAGTGCTGCTTTCCTGCCCTACCCCAAACTGCAAAATACCTCTGACCCTTCACATGGCTGCCAGGAACACTGTGGCTGGCTGGAAGAGGCTTCCCATTCTCCAGCACTCTAGAAATATCTTCACCTGGAGAGGCTGCTTCCTGGGAGGCCAGGAGGAAATCTAGTGCCCAAGAACTGTGGCTCTCCAAATGCCACAGGGGAATGATAAGAATCCCTCTGCCTTGAGAAACCCACAGCCCTCTTCGATACTTTTCTCAACATTGCTGATCCAGGTTACAACATACTCAAAGCTGTTTGCACAAGAAAAAGGGTCACCTTGGAACAACCTGTGGTTACAACAATAAATACGCTTATTATACTGAAAACAGATATTTTGGTAATGCAACAAATGTAAATAGGCACTAAACATTCTATCTGAAATGACACCCCCCCTTTCTGTCTTTGCACAATGGGGGTGGGGGGGCATGGCATTCAGCTTTAGGGCTCTCCACAAAGTCATGGGACAGGACCAAGCAGTTTCTATTCTACTTACATTTAGCTCACAAGACATACACTGTATCTACTATGTTTCTCACCATCCTGCTTAAAATTACTATTCATTAAAAAGTTGGTCTTCAAAAAGGAGTTACTTGTGGGGCCCCAGTTGGCTCACCTGCTGAGCTGTTCTGGCCAAACATGTCCTCCTGCGTAGAAGAGATAGGCTCAACATCCTCCAACGGCCAAGGATGAGGGTCCTTCACCTGTGGTGTCCTCTCCAGGAGGAGGCAGGCAGACACTGGGCTCTCTGGAGTTTCTTTATGGGGCTGCGTTATTGCAGGGGCATGGCTGGACACGGTGCTCAAACTGGGGAATTCAAATGCAAATGTCTGTCATAGGTCCAACATAGGTATCAACTAGTAACTTTTGAGGCAGTCAGAACAAATGGGATACATATCAGATGTACAGGTAAAGCTCAGAGAATTTGGGCTTTTCAATTGCAGGTAATTAAAAAGCTGCAAACTGGGTTCTTTGAGAAAGGATTGAGAGAAATCAGATCACATAGCCCCGAGAAGCGGTGAATTACGGTGGCATATGTCAATTGCACGAAGGGATGCTACACAGGCCAACAACATCCTTCACCCCAGAACACAGAATAACAATAATCCTGAGTTACAGGAAGGCAATTCCAGTGGAAAAGCCATAGCAGGAGTAGAAAGACAAAGAAACTCTCTGCCTAGGAAAACACCTTAGTCTTTCCATCTGCACGATTCCTTCCAACGCCAGGATTGTACCATTTCTCCTGTAAAGGCCGTGTTCCTGGAGGAATGGCCTGTCTCCCGTAGCATCTGCCCACCTGGCCTGATCTGGCCTGCTTGCATGCTCCTGGTTCTTTCAACGGTGTCCTCTCCCAGGGCCCTGTAAGAGGCCCTTCCCAGACGCAACGCCTGCCTTCTAGAATGAGATTCTCCCCACATGGGAACTGGGAAGCCCCACCCGGCTGTAGCTTAGAAGGGCTGTTCCTGCAGGCCTTTCACAAAAGAGAAGGATGCCCCATTGCTCTGTTGCTGTCCAGGTGGTCATTTGTGCCATTTCTGCATTTGTTTTAGTTGTGCCCAGTTGGGTGAAAAAGAAAAGTGACAGATATTTACCCTTCAGGAGAATCGCTGCTGGATTGCCTTGCTGTCTGAGGGCCCACTTTGTCTTGGTCTGCAGGTGGAAGGAAGAAAGAACCAGGGGTCGAGGGGAGGTTAGAAGTTAGGACATTGCCACAATGCCTTTGCTGGGACAGGAGGAAAGTCAGCAGGCGGCCAGGCCAAGGGCTGGGGGGGGGGGGGCGCCCCCAGGGACCCTGCCCAGCAGCCCAAAGCCTGAGCGGTGGGGCCTCAAGGCGTCCCCCAACGGACTTTTGCAGCCTCCCGATTCTTTTGGGATCCAGGAAGACAAGCAGCCGGGTTCGGCCCTCAAAGCTGGAATTTTACCCCCCCTGAAATGCAACTTTCAAAAGAGGCTCTTAAGCCGTCCGTCGAAGAGCGCCAGGCCAAAGCCCCGTCCTCGGCCTCTTTCCAAGCGGGCGCCTTTCCCGGGGCTTCCCCGGGCAGAGAAACGGCCCGCCAACCGAGCCCAACGCTCGCCTGTTCGCGCCCATCGGAGCCCGGTTCCTCGGCCGCTTTGCCCGACTCCGCTTCTGCCGGTCGCCCATCGCCCGAGAGGGCCGGCAGAGGGCAAGAGGGGCCTTCCCCGAGGCCGCCCCTTCGGAGCCCGAGCGGGGCGGAGAGGCGCTCCCGATCCGGCCCGAGCGAGGGCGCCTAAGGCCGGCGCTACGAGGCGGAGAGAGGCACCGGCGCCCCGGAGGCCGCTCCGCCCGCCCGCCCGCCCGCCGCCATGCCCGGCCCCCTCACCTTCGCCGGCCTCCGGGCGCAGCAGCGGGCGGGGCGGCGGGGGCTGCAGGACCGGGCTCAGCGCCCCCCCGCCCCGCTCCGGCTCGGCCTCCGGCTGCGAGTCCTCCACCAGCAGGCGAGGCGTGTCGGCCACGGAGGAAGCGGAGCCCGAGGGGTCCATGGCGACGCCGGCGGCGGGAGGGCGGTGGGTGGGGCGACGGCGCAGGTCCGCGCAGCCGCAGGGAGCTCGCCCGGCAAGCGCCCCCCCCTCCCCCCGTTTCCGAGGATGCACGAGCGCCTTCCCTACGGCAGGTGCGCAGGCGCAGCAGGGTCCCGCTGGCACCGCCCCTCCACGCCCCTCCGGGCCCTTATTTATTTTATTTCTTTATTATTCGATTTATATACCGCTCCTATCTCCATCAAGATGGACTCAGGGCGGTGTACAGGAAATTAAAAATCACACCAACAAATAACAATAAATACAATGATAATATTCAAATGAATTAAATTAGGTAACCTGTGCTAAAAATATTTCCCATTAATAAAATTATAAATCCAATTACTAATTGCTAAAATTATGTCGCATCTGAGCCCTAAGCACTAAGCTAGACCAGCTTGGTGGAAGAAGTATGTCTTAAGTGAGTGGCGAAAGAGGGGAAGGTCTGTGATAGTGCGGAGTTCGGGGGGGGGGGGTAGGTCGTTCCAGACGGTTGGACCTGCTACAGAGAAGGCCCTTCCCCTGGGCACCGCCAATCGGCATTGACCGGCGCTTGGCACCCTGAGGAGGCCCTCCCCGTGGGAGCGGATCGGTCGTTGGGAGGTGTGTGGAGGAGACGGTCCCGCAAGTAACTAGGCCCCATGCCATGGAGCAATTTAAAGATGGTAACAAGCACCTTGAAGCGCACCTGGAAGGACACCGGCAGCCAGTGCAGCTCGCGCAGGAGAGGTGTTACATGGGAGCATCGTGAGTCTCCCAAAAAAACCCGCGCGGCCGTACTCTGCACTAATTGGAGCCTCCGGATGCACCTCAAGGGGAGCCCCATGTACAGAGCATTACAATAGTCTAGGCGGGACGTAACGAGCGCTTGAGTGACAGTGCAGAGGGCGTCCCGGTCAAGAAAGGGCTGCAACTGGCGTACCAGGTAAACCTGGTAAAAGGCCCCCCTGGTCATGGCCATCACATGGTCGTCCAAGGATAGCCGTGAATCCAGGAGGACGCCTAAGTTGCGAGCCCTTTCCACGGGGGTTAGTGACTCGCCCCCAATGACCAGGGATGGAGTCAGCTGGTTGTACCGGGACGCTGGGAACCACAGCCACTCGGTCTTGGGCCAAAGTTGAGCCGAAGTTTGTTACTCCCCATCCAGACCCACACGGCTTCCAGACACCGGGACATCACTTTGACGGCATCGTTGGGGTGGTTGGGGGTAGATATGTACAGCTGAGTATCATCAGCGTACTGATGGTACTCTACCCCACAACCGCGGATGATCTCACCCAGCGGCTTCATATAGATGTTGAACAGGAGGGGTGAGAGGACCGACCCCTGAGGCACCCCACACGTTAGGGGCCTCAACGTCGACCTCTGCCCTCCTGTCAACACAAATTGCGACCGACCGGAGAGGTAGGAGGAGAATCACTGTAATACAGTGCCCCCCAATCCCAACCCCCCCAGTCGGTGCAATGGGATACCACGGTCGATGGTATCAAAAGCTGCTGAGAGACCTAATAGGACCAAGATAGAGGAGTAACCTCTATCTCGGGCCCTCCAGAGATCATCCACCAACGTGACCAATGCCGCCTCGGTGCTATGCCCAGATCGGAAGCCGGACTGGCGCGGGTCTAGATAAGCAGTTTCCTCCAGGTGTTGAGGGAACTCCTGTGCCACCACACTCTCAACAACCTTCGCAAGGAAGTGAAGGTTGGAGACCGGACGATAATTACTTAACAACGCTGGGTCCAGGGAAGGCTTCTTGAGGAGGGGTCTCACCACTGCCTCTTTCAAGGCGGCCAGCAAGAACCCCTCAGTCAAGGAAGTGTTCACTATTTCCTGGAGCCAGCCTCATGTAACCTCCCAGGAGGCTAGCACCAGCCAGGAGGGACACGGGTCCAATAAACATATGGTGGCATTCAGCCGCCTCGGCAACCTGTCCATGTCTTCGGAAGCAACAAAGTCAAACTCGTCCCATAAAACAGTCTGAAGACCCGCCTCGGACGGTCCGCCCAGATCTATCTCATTGGAGGCCAACTCGTCCCGGATCCGAGCGATTTTATCCTGCAGATAATCTCCAAATTCCTCTGTTCTGCCCTGCAGAGGAGCTTCCCGCGGCCCCTGTTGAAGAAGGGAGCGGGTCACTCTAAACAGGGCGGCAGGGCGATTATCTGCGGATGCGATAAGAGTGGCGAGATAACTACGTTTCGCCACTCTTATCGCCACTAGGTAGGTCCTTAAATGGGACCTAGCCCGTGTTCGGTCGGATTCAGAGCGAGTGGATCTCCACCTGCTCTCCAGGCGTCTCTTGCGGTGCTTCATCACCCTTAGCTCCTCAGAGAACCAAAGGGCCAGGGTGGATCGGCGCCGTGTGAGAGGCCGCAAGGGCACGACCCGGTCCAAGGCCCCCATGGCCGCACTATTCCATGCGACCACTAGGTCCTCAGTCGAGTCGTGAGTTAGGGTCACAGTTATAGGCCCAAGCTCCGTCTGGAACCTCTCTGGGTCCATCAGGCGCCTGGGGCGGAACCATCTTGGTATCTCTGGCTCCGCCTCCCCACGGTAGGGTGTAGCGGTTGAGAAGTCAAGCCAAAGGAGAGAGTGTTCTGACCATGACAGGGGTTCAATGACTAATTCCCCTACTCCTAGATCACTCAACCACTGGCCAGAGGCAAAAATTAGGTCTAGTGTGTTTCCCCCTATGTGCGTGGGGCCCTAAATTACTTGGGTCAGGTCCATGACCGTCATGGAGGCCATGAACTCCCGAGCCACCTCGGATGTCTCGCCTACCGATGGCAGGTTTATTTTATTTTATTTTATTAAATTTATACCCCGCCCTTCTCCAAAAAGGACCCAGGGCGACGCACAGGAATTGAAAACATACAAATCTGACAAAAAGATAAAATTTAAAAGACATATTACATTCCTATCCTGTGCTAAAATTAATTTAAAATCCCCAATTAAAACTGTCTAAAAATAGTCATAGCAGAAGGTTACGCTAGGCCGGCTTGATGAAAAAGGTGTGTCTTTAGACACTGGCGGAAGAGGCGGAGGTCTGAGATGGTGCGTAGTTCTGGGGGTAAGTCGTTCCAAAGGGTAGGGCCCGCCACAGAGAAGGCCCTTCCCCTGGGTGTTGCCAGCCGGCATTGCCTGGCCGACGGCACCCTGAGTAGGCCCTCTCTGTGGGAGCGGATCGGACGCAGGGATGTATGGGGCAGAAGACGATATCGCATATAACTAGGTCCCGAGCCATGGAGCGCTTTAAAGATGGTCGTCAAAACCTTGAAGCGCACCCGAAAGGCCACAGGTAGCCAGTGCAGCTCGCGCAGGAGCGGTGCTATGTGGGAGTATCTATGGGCTCCCGTAATCACCCGTGCGGCTGCATTCTGGACTAGCTGTAGCTTTCGAGTGCACCTCAAGGGAAGCCCCATGTAGAGAGCATTACAGTAGTCGAGTCGGGATGTCACGAGTGCTTGAGTGACTGTGCGAAGGGCAGCCCGGTCCAGTAAGGGGCGCAATTGGTGCATCAGGCGTACCTGATGAAACGCCCCCCTGGCCACGGCCGCCACATGGTCCTCCATGGACAGCCGGGAATCCAGGAGGACACCCAAATTGCGCGCCCTCTCCACGGGGGCTAGTGTTTCGCCCCCAATGGCCAGAGTTGGAGTTATCTGGCTGAACCGGGGTGCCGGAAACCACAGCCACTCAGTCAACACATATTGCGACCGACCAGAGAGGTAGGACGAGAACCACTGTAAAACGGGGCCTCCCAGCCCCAACCTCCCCAGTCGGCGCAATAGGATACCATGGTCGATGGTATCAAAAGCCGCTGAGAGGTCTAATAGGACTAGGATAGAGGAACAGCCTCTATCCCGTGCCCTCCAGAGATCATCCACCAACGCGACCAATGCCGTCTCGGTGCTGTGACCGGGTCGGAAGCCGGACTGGCGCGGGTCTAGATAATCAATTTCCTCCAGGTGTCGTGGAAACTGTTGGGCCACCACACTCTCTACAACCTTCGCTAAAAAGTGAAGGTTGGAGACCGGAAGATAATTCTCCAATAATGCCGGGTCCAGGGAAGGCTTCTTGAGGAGGGGCCTCACAATCCTTTCAAGACGGCAGGCAAGGACCCCTCACTCAAAGAAGCGTTCACGATATCCTGGAGCCAGCCTCGTGTCACCTCCCAGGATGCCAGTACAAGCCAGGAGGGACACGGGTCCAATAAACATGTGGTGGCCTTAAGTCTCCTTGACAACCTGTCCATATCCTCGGTAGTAACAAAGTCAAACTCCTCCCAAGATGGTGTCTCAAGAACAGCCTCAGACAATCCGACCGGACCACTCCCAATGGAGGGAAACTCGTTCCGAATCCGAGTGATTTTGTCCTGCAGATATATACCAAATTCCTCTGCTCGTCCCTGTAGAGGGGTTTCCCGTGGCCTCTGGTGAAGGAGGGAGCGGGTCACTCCAAACAGGGCGGCAGGGCGGTTATATGCGGATGCAATAAGGGTGGCACAATACTCACGTTTGGCCACCCTTATCGCCACTAAGTAAGTCCTAATATGGGCTCTCACTAGTGTTCGGTCGGCTTCTGAGTGAGAAGATCTCCATCTGCTCTCTAGGCGTCTCTTGCGGCGTTTCATCTCCCTCAGCTCCTCGGTAAACCAAGGAGCCTGGGTGATTCGGCGCCGCATGAGGCCGCAAAGGCGCAACTCGATCCAAGGCCCCCGCGGCCGCACTCAACCATGCGGCCACTAGGTCCTCAGTCGAGTCACGGGGCAAGGCCACAGGTATTGGCCCAAGCTCCCTCTGGAACCTTTCAGGGTCCATCAGGAGCCTGGGCCGGAACCATCTAGGGATCTCAGGTTCCGCCTCCCCGCGGTGGGGTGTGGCGATTGGAAAGTCCAGCCGGAGGAGAGCGTGATCTGTCCATGACAAGGGTGAGATGGCTAAATCCCCTATTCCCAGATCACTGCTCCACTGTCCCGAGACGAAGATCAAGTCCAGGGTGTGTCCCCCCCTCGTGAGTAGGGCCTAAAATTACGTGGGTCAGGTCCATGGCCGTCATGGAGGCCATGAACTCCGGAGCTACTCCGGCAGGTTAAAGTCCCCATGACCAGCAGTCTGGGGGTCTCAACCGCCGCCTCGGCTATCACCTCCAGGAGCTCGGGCAGGGCTGTTGTTACATAGCGGGGAGCCAGGTATACAACTAATAATAATAATAATAATAATAATAATAATAATAATAATAATAATAATAATAATAATAATAATAATAATAATAATAATAATAATAATCTTTATTGTCATTGTAAAACACGCCCAACTGCCTCCCTAGGTCCCATTTCACTAGGAGGGACTCACACCCGGTCGTCTGAGGGATCGTGGTCTCCTTCGGCTCAAGACTTTCCCTAACCAAAATCGCCACCCCCCACCCCTCCCTAGGGCCCTAGGCTGATGGAAGGCTCGGTAGCCTGGTGGGCATATTTCTACGAGGGGTAATCCTTCCTCGTGTCCCAACCAGGTTTCCGTTATACCCACCAGGTCCGGGTCCCCCTCTGACACAAGGTCATGAATGAGGGGGGCTTTTTGTACCACGGACCTGGCGTTGCATAACATCAGCCTAGGGCCCCGGTTCTGTGGTCCTTGCCCTCCTAGTCTGCGATGGGAGCAAGGAGGGTTGGAGCGCGTGACCGCCCGTAACCAGCGGCCACGGTCCTCCAACAGATGATACCCATTCCGTCTCCCACCGCCCCTGCCCCTCCCCAAAACCGAACTGATGGAAAGTACCTCAGTGGAAATGACCCCCCCTTCCCCCTCCTCCGTTTCCCTACTTCCGCCGGAAGGCCCTATAGTTTGTCGTCCCCTCGCCGGACTGTCCCCCCTCCTCCCTGGAACCCCCTAAAAACCGAATTAAAAGGTTTTGCACTTCGCCCACCTCTCAGGAACAATCAGTCCATCCTCGAGGTGGGCCCGTGTTAGACCAGTGGGCCAGGCCTGCGAGAGGGGAGACTCTCGCAGGCAAAGGAGATCACGCCTTGAGTACATCCTCATTCTGGGAAACACAAAGGTCGCAAAGACCAAGGAGAAGTAGTTGCAAGACAAGACGAAACAGAGTCCAGGTAGGGTGACAATGTAAAGTGACAATGTTAGTGCAAATAGATGTAATGGGAGATGGTAAATCCAAAAGGGCAGGAGGAATGAAGTCAATCAGTCTAAGAAGTCCTACAGATGGGGGGAGATCACAATTTAACCCCATCAAGGGCCCCATCCATCTGTCTTCTTCAACCACGCAAGCCTCAGTCTGCATTTAGTGCCACGCGGCTAGTTGGTCCACCGTGCGGCCTGATGGAAAATGCTTGCCATGTGCTGGCTCGGCTTACCTCCTCCAGTCCAATGCACTCACTCCAAGATCTTCCTGGGTCCTCCTCGGCCAAAGTTCCACCACTCCATGACCCGGCTGCTTGGCCTCCTCCTCCATCCACTCACTCCTTCTTTCTATTCATTCACTCTTTCCTATTTCCATTCCAAACCTTCTTTCTCCTTCTCCTTCTTCCTTCTCTCCTTCATCCTTTTCCTTCTCTGTCTCCTTCCTTCTCCTTCTTTCACCATCCTCTCTTCCAGGCTCCTCCTCCATCCACTCGCTCCTTCTTTCTATTCATTCACTCTTTCCTATTTCCATTCCAAACCTTCTTTCTCCTTCTCCTTCTTCCTTCTCTCCTTCATCCTTTTCCTTCTCTGTCTCCTTCCTTCTCCTTCTTTCACCATCCTCTCTTCCAGGCTCCTCCTCCATCCACTCGCTCCTTCTTTCTATTCATTCACTCTTTCCTATTTCCATTCCAAACCTTCTTCCTCCTTCTCCTTCTTCCTTCTCCGTCTCCTTCTTTCTCCTTCCTCTCTTCCAGTCTCTCCTCATACGTCCTCTCTCCTTCCCAGCTTCCTCCAACATCCTCTCTCCTTCCCAGCTTCCTCCAACATCCTCAGCCGTTCGTACAACCGCTCCCGCCGCTCCAGCCCCAGATCGGGTAAGGGAACACTCGGGTCGAGGTCGGATATAGGCCGCACAATCCACCACCAAGTTGTGCGGCCCGATGGAAAGTCCTCCCCGACCAGCCCGGCCATTTGAATGCCTCCAGCGTCCCGGCTTCGCAGGCCCACCTCCTCCACTTCCTGCCGCGCCGGGGACGCGCTAGGCCGAAACAGGCCAATTCAGGCCGTGCTCCTCGCTCTTCGCCCTGCTGTCACACGCTCGGCTCGCCCTCCGTATCCAAGTGGCCTGGTGTGACGGCTGGCATGTTGTCTTGCTGGGCCAGCCCTCGGAGATGGTTAGTGGGGGCTGGCAATGTCCTCCTGGGGCAAAAACGACCCCCGGGCCCCATTCCGCATTTCAAAACGCGACCTCCATTTCGCGCATGCGCAAACTCCTAAACATGACTAAAAGTCTGGGGGTGTCAACTGCCACCTTGGCGACCACCTCAAGGAGCTCGGGTAGGGCCACTGATACGTAGCGGGGAGCCAGGTACACAACCAGCAGGCCCAACTGCCTCCAATGGCCCGATTTTACAAACAGGGATTCACACCCGACTACCTAGGGCACAGTGGTCTCCTTTGGCTTAAGACCTTCCTTAATAATAAACGCTACCCACCCCTACCCTGGGCCCTTGGCCGATGCAGTGCCAGGTAATCTGGTGGGCACATTTCTACGAGGGGTACACCTCCCTCGTGCCCCAGCCAGGTTTCCGTGATACCCATCAGGTCTGGCTCCCCCTCCAAAACTAGATCGTAAATGAGGGGGGCTTTGTTCACCACGGACCTGGCGTTGCACAGCATCAGTCTGGGGCCCAGGCTCTGTGATTCCCAACTTCCTAGGTTGCGGGAGGAGCTTAGAGGGTCGGGGCGGGCGACCGCTTGTAAACAGCGGGTACGCCCCCCCGACAGTTGACACAGCCCCCGACTCCCGTCATACCTACCTCTCCCCAGGACTGTCCTGATGGAAAGGCCCTCTATGGAATCGGACCCCCACCCCCCTCTCTGTGTTGGACCCTCTACCCTCTATATCGCCGCCATCGGCCGGTCTAGCAATCTGTCTGGTTAAGCCAGAATAAATGAACCCACCCGCCTCCTCAGGACCCCTTAGAACCCCACCCCCTACCCTGGAGCCCCCAAAAATCCGAATTAAAAAACTAGCTAAAAATCCCCCAAGCTTGCGCTTTTCCCACCTCTCTGGGTTGATCAACCCATCCTTCAGCGGCGGCGGGACAAGGGCATTCTGTGGGGCGGGGCCTTCCCTGGGCGGGACTGCCTCTTGGGACGAGTCGCCGTGCCCTTCCCGCTCGCCCGTCCAGGCAAAGAAAGGAGCCAAGGCGGGCCTCCCCCCTCAGCTGCAGGGGCCAGAATCCCCCAGGGGGGGCTTCTCTCACCAGGCCCATCACCCCTGGTGCCCCTTCTGAGGGGGGGCAATTCCCCAGTCAAACTAGGCAGCGCCCCTGAATTGGAGTTGCAACCAGAGACCGCGAGGCTCCTCAACGCGTCACCCCCTTTTCAGCCAAGGAGGGATGGAGGTGGGGATCGGAACGTTGGTTCCAGGTAGCCCCATGGGCCTGGCCGTCTGATGGAGGCAGGAGAACCCTCTTGGAAGAATAGAACCCATTCAGGGGTCCAGGTGGGAGCTGCCCTTCCAATTGGACCGGCACGGCTGCCTTGGCTTCCAGGGGCTGCCTTTGTATCTCTGGAGTTCTTTTGGACTCAGCCTTTGGACAGAACTGACTTAGGTTGTCCGTCTCTTCTGAGGTACAGAGACACCCCCCCCCCAACGAGACATGGCGCAAGACCCAGACCCAGACTCCGCTCTGTGGAACTCCCTGAAATCTGAAAATTGCCTCCTTGAGATCTTTCCAAAATAATCACCCTGAGCTCTTCTGTGAGCTTTTAATCAATTCTGTGGTTCTTAAGTATACAGTCTGTAAATGTCAACCCTCTAAGTCAGTGATGGCTAACCTTTTTTAGCTCATGTGCCAAAAGCGGGCGGAGTGCAGGGGGGGTGTGCATGGGTGTGCCACACCCATAATGCTACGTAATGCCTGCTTTTGGCATGCTTTTTTTCACCCTCCCCAGGCTCCAGAGGCTTTCTAGGAGCCCAGGGAGGGTGAAAACAGCCTTCCCCCCCACACCTCCAGAGGCTTCAGGAGCTTCCCTGAAGCCTCCAGATGGCGAAAAACGGCCTCAAAAGAAGGCCTAAATCAGCTGGCCAGCGCACACATGCGCACTGGAGCTGACAGGGCAATGCCTCACGTGCCCTAAGAAATGGTTCTGCATGCCACCTGTGGCACCTGTGCCATAGGTTCGCCATCATGGCTATAAGTTATGGTTTGCTAATGGTTTTATGAATTTTATATTCACTTTTTTTTTTTATTGAAAAAGTTTTATTCACACAGATTTTCCCCCTTTTTACCCCCCCCCGACATGTAATATAAATCACATACAAATACTATACCCCCCTCACCCCGTCTTAAAATAAGTTTCTCATTCAGATATTATACCCCCTCGCCTCCCAGCAGACACAATATAAGTTTCTCTTAGTATATTAATATCCCATTAACACCATCTTCTAAGTTAATTAAAGATATAAAAAACATAATATAAATTTCTCTTAAAAAAAAAAAAAAAGGGCATATCCCATTATTCCCCTCTCTAGATTAATCATACATATATATTACCCCGCCCTCCACCCTAACCCTCCCCCACCTCCCATTCAAACCCACCCCCCTGACTTCCGCTATACACCACTCTAATAATTCCAAGCATCCCAAATATTATTTACTCTATTCACCTATCAATCAAAGCATTCTTAGCTAAAAACTACATAGTACTTCCTAATCTGATATTTATTCTGTATATAACCAATCCATTAGAAACCTTATAACAAGCTCAACATAAACACCCCCTTTTAGTTAAACATTAAAATACATAGAAAATAATTCTTAAGATCTAAATACCATGTCATATAACCTAACACTTATAAAACTTAAACCATATTTCCTAGCTCAAGTTTACATCCTTCCTGATTCAAAAGGTTTACTATTTTTCCCCTCTCCATTTGCTTAATTGCCCACTTAACAACACAAAAAAAAATGTAAAGATTACTCTAATATTTGAAAAAAGCAAAGTTACTTCTCTCTTCACAAAGGAAACAGAAATGGTATAGGAAAATTTCAGATCCTATCACAAGAAGGATACAGCAGATTGCAAGAAAATTTCAAAGTTCGGCCCAAGTTTTTTCCCAGAACACTAACATAATATTAATCCTTTCCGCGTCAATATTCATAAGTCCAACTCTTCAGGTCTCCTTCCATTCCATCCATAGCTGTTTGTAATACCAGTTTAAGCAGCTGCCCCCATAAATAACAAGAAAAAAACCCTTTACATAGGTAACCCCCGAGTGACTTTTCATCAGGATTATAAAGTTCCAAGATCGTGATAGGGTAACAACCAGATCCACTGCAAATGCTCCGGTTCCAGTTTTCAACCCTGAAAAAGTTTCCACATCCAAGAGGACCAGCATTGCAGAGATCTGTATATTTTTATCTAGATTGATTAATTGCTTCGTCCTTTAATCCTTTTGTCTTTCTTAACTCGCCGAGATTGAGACCTCCTCTGCTTCTGCGGTTTCTGGATTTGTCTGGTACTAGACCTGGCTTCACATTGCTCATCTGATTTACGTATTGGCATTCCAACAGATCCCCCTATAGCAGTCTTCGACATTTCCTCCAGAGTAGGGCTTAAAAAAAGCCCAGGGGAATCCAACTGAGTATGTTCTTCCATCTCTTTTCCAAATTGTTTCTGCTCCATCTCAATATCTTGTTCTGAACCATCCAGATCTACTAGTGTTGGTATAGATATACGTGGGGGCGTTGCACTTGAATTTTATATTCACTTTTGTATACAATACATCAAATAAGGATTATGTCACATCCTTTTAGTTTGGTTTCTTTTGTTTTTGAGAACGTGAACAGGTACATGCCAATAATGCATGCCTGGAGTTTCAGGAAGCCTTTTTGATGCAGCTGCCATGGGAGAAGAGGACCTGCTGCTTGTGGATTTGAGGAGAAGGCAGAAGTGGCTGGCAGAAGTGGACGGCCCAAGGGTTGCTGTTGGGAGGGTTGCCTTTTAAGCTGTTCACAAGTAGGCTTGGCTTTGGACTAAACAGGCGGCTGTTTTAATTGGCAGAGGATGCAAACTGCTCCCGATGGAGAGTATTTCATTATGCTGCTGTGCCTTTACTGGGATTCCTGACTCGTTTCATTTACTCTCCTTAGAACAGAATAGAGAGTATCCTGGAGCGCCCCTCTTCCTGCAGGCTCTCTCCTTCTCAGTCTTTAGCTCCTCGGCCAAACCGATTAAGGAGACCGCCAGAGGATTCCGGGCGCCTGCCCGCTGGACTGGGACGCCGGCGACGGCTGCCTTGGAAACGGCTGCCTGCTTAGGTACAGCGGCCCGAGAGAGCAAGGGCGGCGCAGGCGGCGGGCGAGTGTCGCAGTTGCGGCGCGGCCCAGATCCTCGTCCAGTTCGCAGCGCCACGTGCCGCCGGCCCGGGCAGCCGCCTCTCTCTGGGAGCCTGGAGAGGCGCGGCCGAGGGCGGCCACGTGCGCGCGGCCGAGCCCTTTTAAGAGACGGCTCCCCGGCCTCTGCTGAGCGCCAGTCGGGGGCTGCGGCTATGGAGGCGCCCGGCGGCGGAGAGCGGCGGAGGCGGCACGCACTGCTGGCCGTCATCGGGGAGATCGGGACGGAGCCCGAGCGGGAGGCGCTGCGTCACAACCTGGAGCGCGGTAAGCCGTCGAGCGACCGGGAGCCGAGCGCCTTCAGCACCTTGGACAGGGACCCGCGGCCGCTGCGGCGCCGGGCCGGGGAGGCGGGCGGGCGGGTCTCTCCGCAGCGGCTCGCGGAGCCTTTGCGGGCGGGCGGGCTGCTCCCAAAGTCCCCTCCGGGTCCCGTGGCCACGATCGCTTCCCGAGGGAGCCGGCGGGCTTCGGGCGGCTCAAGAGCGCGACTCCACTTGACAGCCGAGCTCCGCGCAGCTCCTTGAATCCCGCGGCGTTTCCGAAGGCTGAGCTACCAGCCGCGCTCCGCGTAAAGAGTGAGGCAAGAGGCGGGCCGCAGGGAAGGCGGGGAGGCCGGCCGGGAACTCCCGGCTGAGGACCGCCTGGCTGAAAGGATCCAAAAGCTCCCCTCCAGGGGGGCCTCCGAGCCAGGGTCCCGGGGAAGGCGCGGCGCTTCAGGACCTTCCCGGCAGCTTCCAGCCGACAAGGAAAGTTTCCGCCTCTGCGCCTGGAAGCCGCGGGAACTCGGAGCGGTGAGCTGGCTCCGCCCGGTGCAGCGGAGGCCCCGGGAGAAAGTGGTGCAGTGCAGCTGCGCCTTTCCTCTTCCCGGAGGAGCGACGAGGGGAGACGGGAGAGGCGCCCCTGACCTCCTGCGGGCTGTCGTTGCTTCCAGGGGGGCCTTTGGGTCTTATGTTCAGGCCTTCCGCGGGATCCAAGGGGCTCCTCCAGGCAATCCAGCCCAACCCGCTGCTTAGGGCCGAAGCCCAAATCCCCGAGAGGAGCCCTTAGGCTGGACGAAGAAGCGGAGGGGAGGGACGCCCATCTTGCTCCGCCAGACTGAGCTGCCTTCTAAGTTGGTCCGGGAGGCCACGGCTCCTCCAAAGCTCCCCTGGAGGCTTCTTCACCTCTGGCCCTCCCCCCCCGCCCCCTCCCCTCCCCTGAAGCAGCGGAAAAGGAAAGCGGCTGATCCCGAGGATTCCGCGCCCTCAAAACCATGCCTTTCACTCGGTGGAGGAAGGCGACCCCCCCCCCCACCGCAGATGCCCCCCGCTGCTCAAGCGCCTCCCGTGCAGGAGAGGAGGTGCCGATTCGCTGGATGATTGTTTAATATGACGCTTAATAATCAGTCAAAATCCAACAATAAACTCTAAAACTAAATTAAGATTCGAGGAAAATATATAAGCATGCATCTATTTAAAAGAAGTAATTCATTCATCGTGTTGCCGAGTGAGTGTAAATTAGTCAGAAAGGGTGAGAGGAGAGGGGTTTTTATCCCACTTTTTCTTAATCTATTCAAAATTCCCCTTCACTAACTCCTTTTCCACCTTTGCCCTCTCTCATTTTTGTTTTTGTTTATTCATTGTTCAGAGGAAATTGTTTCTTTCTGTGTTAGAAATATAAAGAGGAAATATATAATGGTATATATAATAAAGTCATTTCCAACCTTCATTACAAGTATAAGCAAATTTAGTGATCTTCATTCCCTCCAAGATTACAAACATTTACCGTATCTCTTAATCCAATATCCCATTTCTTATCTAAAACAAATCCATAAAGCATCATTTTTTCATTCCTGATGTCAACCGAAAGTCTGTAAAGGGTTGCCAGAGGTAACACCATATTTTATTTTAATTTTGATCAAATAAACCAAATTTATATTCCTTTCTTTTATTTCTAACAGCCTTAAGCTTTCATTCATTCAAATATTGTCATAGTATTTAATTTCTATTCATTTATCCTTTGCCTCAACACACATAATTCTTTTTTATAAACATTTTTATTTATTTTTTTATTTTTTTATTGCAAAAGTTTTATTCAGACAAGTTTTCCCCCCTTTTTACCCCCCCAACATATAATATAAAATCACATACAAAAATTATACCCCTCACCTCCCCCATCTTAAAACAAAGTTCTCATTCAGATATTAAATATTATACCCCCTCGCCACCCGACAGACATGATATAAATTTAGTGTATAATACATCAATCTCTCCCTAACACTCTCTTCTAAGTTAATTCAACATGTACACATCATAACATAACCATGTCCCATTATTCCCATCTCTATATTACTTATCCACATATATTTCCCCACCCTCCACCCTAACCCACCCCTACCTCCCAATCAATCCCACCCCCCTGACTTCCGCTATACCACTTTAAAAATTCCAAACATCCCAAATATTATTTAATCTATTCACCTATCAATCCAAACATTCTTACCTAAAGGCTACATGGTATTTCCCTGTCTGATATTTATTCTGTATATAATTAATCCATTTTGCCCATTCCTGTGTATAATTCTCCTGTTTCTGATCTTTTAAAAAAGCTGAGATTTTTGCCATTTCGGCAAACCCCGCCACTTTTTGAATCCATTGATCAATTGTCGGTAAGAAATCTTTTTTCCAATGTTGAGCAATCAACAACCTCGCTGCTGTAGCCATATACAAAAACAATTTTTCCCCCCTTTAAGAAAATCCTTAGTTATGCCCAGTAAAAACATTTGCGGGGTGAATAGTAATCTTTTCTTAAATACATTTTGCATAACCCACCATATTTTTATCCAAAAAGCTTTAACCTTATTACAAGTCCACCATACATGATAAAAGGTAGCATCTAAACACCCGCATCTCCAACATTTTGGTTGAAAATTAGGATACATACATGACAATTTCTTAGGATCCAAATACCATCTATAAAACATTTTATAAAAATTCTCCCTTAAACTTTGTGACTGTGTAAATTTAATATTCTGAACCCATATTTTTTCCCACGTATCCAACATAACGGGTTCATCAAAGTTCTGTGCCCATTTAATCATGCAGTCCTTGACCAACTCGCTTTCTGAATCCCTTTCTAACAGTACATTATATATTCTTTTAACATGTTTTGGGCCAGTCTCTTTTATCTGCTTGGTCAGCTCCACTTCTTTATCCATAAAGCCGACCTTACGATCTTCTTTCCATCTCTTCTGTAGCTGTATGTAATGTAACCAATTTAAAGTAATTCCTACATCCAACAGTTGTTCCAAAGTTTTCAACTGCCATTCGACCCCGTCAAAAATAAGCACATCTTTATATAAACACCCCCCGAGTGACTTAGTATTTGTAATCCACATGATGTCTGCAAGATCCAACCAAAGCGGTATTTTATAATCCCAATTGGGCCGGTGCTTCCATATTCTCATCAAGGCACTTCGGAGAACATGATTGTTAAACGCTTTATCCACCTTATCTTCATAAAACAGATATGCATGCCATCCCAGAACAAGGTCATGACCTTCTAAATTCAATAACTCAGTTTTTGTTTTCCCAAACCAGTCTGCCACACACGTCAGAGCCGCCGCTTCATAATACAATCAAAGGTTTGGGAGTCTAAGGCCACCTCTTTCACGAGTATCTTGCATAATCTTCATCTTTACTCTCGGTTTTTTCTCCTTCCAAACAAATTTATTTAATGTTACTTGCCATTCTGACAAGGTTTTATCTGATTTAAGCACCGGTATCATCTGGAATAAAAAGATAAACCTAGGTAGAATATCCATTTTAATTGCTGAAATCCTTCCAAGCAAAGATAGTTGTAGCTTTTTCCAAGCTTGAAGATCCTTCTGTATCTGTTGCCACAACACTTCATAGTTATTTGAAAAGAGTTTTGTATTTACTTCTGCAATTTGTATTCCTAAGTATTTAACTTTAGAAACTGTTTCAAAACCTGCCAAGCTTTCAAGTAACTTTCTCTGAGTCTCTGACATATTTTTAACCATCATTTTCGTTTTACCTTGATTCAGTTTAAACCCAGACACCATACCAAATTCTACTATGATATTTTTCATCTGAATTACTGAGTTCATAGGATGTGAGAGGGTAACAACCAGATCATCGGCAAATGCCCTAGTTCTGTATTCTTTTTGCCTAATAATTATACCACTTAAAGTGTTAGAGTCCCGAATTGTATTCAACAAGATCTTCATTCCCTCCAAGATTACAAACATTTACCGTATCTCTTAATCCAATATCCCATTTCTTATCTAAAACAAATCCATAAAGCATCATTTTTTCATTCCTGATGTCAACCGAAAGTCTGTAAAGGGTTGCCAGAGGTAACACCATATTTTATTTTAATTTTGATCAAATAAACCAAATTTATATTCCTTTCTTTTATTTCTAACAGCCTTAAGCTTTCATTCATTCAAATATTGTCATAGTATTTAATTTCTATTCATTTATCCTTTGCCTCAACACACATAATTCTTTTTTATAAACATTTTTATTTATTTTTGAACAAAGACAAACAAACATAAAAGTAAAAAAGATTTGAGATTTTGAGGTTTTATTTGATTTTTATACCGCGCCTAGCTCCCCGGGGGGACTCAGGGGGGCACAGGAGGTTAAAAAACAGTAATACAACACATACGTAAAAGCAAACATATAATAAATAAGACAACAAAAAGACCATCTTCCATTACAAATTATAGAAAGTGTGTCAGTTGGTTATAGAATTTCTATGCATCTCTTCCATAGTCATCACCTACTTTTCATATCAAATCACATACTTTAAATTCAAATATATTTATATATATCACACTTATTATATCTCAATCATAATTTGACTATAATTGTTTTTACATCATCTATATAAATAAAAATGTAAAATAGTTTGTACGAATCCACTAATCTCAAAAACTACTGGACCGATTTACCTCAATTTTTCACACATTGTTCACAAGGACGTCCGATAATAGAATACCGACTCATTTTGTGCCTAGCACACATGTGTCATGTGCAAGGTACACACATGTAAAATGTACCCACTGATCATGTTTTCACCTCCCTGTAGCCCCGCCCATCAGACTGCTTTTCAACTGTCAGTGTTGGAAGAGGCCTCATATGGAGGCCTCTGAGGGCCAAAAAGGCACAGAGGATAGCAAACTCCCAGGTGGCCCATAGAGAGAGAGGGTGGGGGGAGAAATACAGTTTAATAAAAGAAGGACTAGGGGAGACATGATAGCAGCTTTCCAATATCTCAAAGGCTGCCACAAAGAAGAGGAAGTCAAGCTATTCTCCAAGGCACCTGAGGGCAGAACAAGAAGCAATGGGTGGAAACTAATCAAGGAGAGAAGCAATTTAGAACTGAGGAGAAATTTCCTGACAGTTAGAACAATTAGTCAATGGAACAGAAGTTGCCTCCAGAAGTTGTGAATGCCCCAACACTGCAAGTCTTAAAGAAGATGTTGGATAGGCATTTGTCTGAAACGGTATAGGGAGTGATGGCTACCCTTTTTTGGCTTGCGTGCCAAAAGCAGGGGGAGTGCAGGGGTGATGTGCACAGGTGTGCCACATCCATAATGCTATGTGCATGACCCCCTGCATTTGGCATGCTTTTAACGTCCTCCCCAGGCTCCAGAGGCTTTATAGGAAGGCTGCTTTCACACACACCCCTCCAGAGGACAAAAAATGGCCTCAAAAGAAGGCCTAAATCAGCTGGCCAGGGCACACATACACACTGAAGCTGACAGGGCAATGCCTTGCATGCCCTAAGAAATGGTTCCGTGTGCCACCTGTGGCACCCATGCCATAGGTTCGCCATCATGGGTATAGGGCTTCCTGCCTAGGCAGGGAGTTGGACTAGATGACCTCCAAGGTCCCTTCCAACTCTGCTATTGTATTATTGTATTACAGTAGGTAGGTAAATAGAGGGATAGATAGAGAGGAAGAAATACAGTAGGTAGGTAGGTAGGGGGATAGATAGATAGGGAGAAAAGCAGTAAGTAGGTAGGTAGGTAGGTAGGTAGGTAGGTAGGTAGGTAGGTAGGTGGATGGATGGATAGATAGATAGATAGATAGATAGATAGATAGATAGATAGATAGATAGATAGATAGATAGATAGATAGATAGGGAGAAATACAGTAGGTAGGTAGAGGGATAGATAGAGAGGGAGAAATACAGTAGGTAGGCAGGTAGGTAAATAGGGGGATAGATAGGGAGGGAGAAATACAGTAGGTAGGTAGGTAGGTAGGTAGGTAGGTAGGTAGGTAGGTAGGTAGTTGGAGAAAGGAAGAAATGCAGTAGGTAGGTAAGTAGAGGGATAGACAGAGAGGGAGAAATACCGTAGGTAGGTAGGTAGGTAGGTAGGTAGGTAGGTGTATAGATAGATAGGGAGAAATACAGTAGGTAGGTAGGTAGGTAGGTAGGTAGGTAGGTAGGTAGGTAGGTAGATAGAGGAATAGAGAGAGAGGGAGAAATACAGTAGGTAGGTAGGTAGAGGGAGAAAGGAAGAAATACAGTAGGTAGGTAGAGGGATAGATAGAGAGCGAGAAATACGATAGGTAGGTAGGTAGAGGGATAGAGAGGGAGAAATACAGTAGGTAGGTAGGTTGGGGGTTATATGGTGGTTGTGTGTATATGTGCAGGTGTAGATCTACACACAGATTGGTTGGCCATTTAACCAGACTGGGCCACAGCAACGCGTGGCCGGGTATAGCTAGTTTTATATATAATATTCAAAATCTAGAATGGGATTATATGATAGCATTCTGTTAAATTATCCTAAAATCATCCAATCACAATACATCTTCTACATAACATATTCTAAATAAAGCTTTTAAACCACCTCTCATGATCTCCATGTTGTTTATATAAAATTTCATATTATCAAACTAATACACATACAATAGCAGAGTTGGAAGGGACCTTGGAGGTCTTCTAGTCCAACCCCCTGCCTAAGCAGGAACCTTATACTGTTTCAGACAAATGGCTATCCAACATCTTCTTAAATACTTCCAATGTTGGGGCATTCACAACTTCTGGAGGCAACTTCTGTTCCACTGACTAATTGTTCTGTCAGGAAATTTCTCCTCAGTTCTAAGTTGCTTCTCTCCTTGATTAGTTTCTACCCATTGCTTCTTGTGCTACCCTCAGGTGCCTTGGTGAATAGCTTGACTCCGTCTTCTTTGTGGCAACCCCTGAGATACTGGAACACTGCTATCATGTCTCCCCTAGTCCTTCTTTTCATTAAACTAGACATGTCCAGTTCCTGCAACTGTTCTTCGTATGTTTTAGCCTCCAGTCCCCTAATCATCTTTGTTGCTCTTCTCTGCACTCTTTCTAGAGTCTCAACATCTTTTCTACATCATGGTGACCAAAACTGAATGCAGTATTCCAAGTGTGGTCTTACCAAGGCATTATAAAGTATTAACACTTCACCTGATCTTGATTCTATCCCTCTGTTTATGTAGCCTAGAACTGTGTTGGCTTTTTTGGCAGCTGCTGCACACTGCTGGCTCATATTTAAATGGTTGTCCATTAGGACTCCAAGATCCCTCTCACAGTTACTACTATTAAGCAAGGTACCACCTATACTGTACCTGTGCATTTTGTTTTTCTTGCCTAAATGTAGAACCTTACTCTTTTCACCATTGAATTTCATTTTGTTAGATAGTGCCCAATGTTCAAGTTTGTCAAGATACGTCTGTATCTTAAGCCTATCTTCTGGAGTGTTGGCTATTCCTGCCAGCTTGGTGTCATCTTCAAATTTGATGAGTTCCCCATTTATTCCCTCATCCAAATCATTGATGAAGATGTTGAAGAGTACTGGGCCTAAAACAAAGCCTTGGGGTACTCCACTGCATACTTCCCTCCATGTAGATTCAGTTCCATTGAGGACTACACGTTGAGTGCAGTTGGTCAGCCAACTTACAAATCCATCGGGTGGTGATGCTGTCTAACCCACATTCTTCTACTTTATCTAGTAGTAGGTGATGGTCTACCTTATAAAATGCCTTACTGAAGTCCATACAAATCCATTATGATCATTATTAATCATTATTTAACTACAGCTATTATCACTTCATTTTATATATACTACTAGTAAACTAAATTTTGCTTAGTTTTTATTATACATTTTCACTGCATCAACCTGTATTTTTCCAGTAATAGTGCAGTCTCTGGCATGTGTAGCATTGATATTCTAGTTACTTTCTTGGTAGATCGTGTATGAACATCTCTTCGCAATATGTTGTTACTTTCGTGTCTCATAAATGCTCGAAACCCAGCATCTGCTCTCTCCATCACCTTATCTTTGGTTATCACTGGTGCTTCTGTCAAAATTTCTCTCCTTATCTCCATCCATTTTTCTCTCTTTTCCGACCCAACCCATCCAAGACTGAGTGGCTGTGGTTTCCGGTGCTGTGACATAGCCAGTTAGTTCCATCTCTGGCTATCGAGGGGGGAATTACTACCCCCCGCGGAAAGGGCCCGCAACTTGGGTGTCCTCCTGGACTCCCAGCTGTCCTTAGATGACCATCTGACAGGCGTGGCCAGGGGGGCCTTCTATCAGGTTCACCTGATACACCAGTTGCGCCCCTTTTGGATAGTGGCGCCCTACATACAGTCACTCAAGCTCTTGTCATTTCTCGCCTGGACTATTGCAATGCTCTCTACATGGGGCTTCCCTTAAGATGCACCCGGAGGCTCCAGTTGGTGCAGAATGCGGCTGCACGGGGGAGTTGGAGTTTCAAAATGCTCCCATGTAACACCTCTCCTACACGAGCTGCACTAGCTGCCAGTAGCCTTCCGGGTGCGTTTCAAGGTTTTAGTGACCATTTTAAAGCGCTCCATGGCAGTGGGCCTGGTTATTTGCAGGACTGCCTACTACCACATACCTCCGTTTGACCTGTCCGCTCCCACAGGGAGGGCCTCCTTAGGGTGCCATCTGCCGGACAATGCCGGCTGGCGACGCCCAGGGGAAGAGCCTTCTCTGTGGCAGGTCCCACCCTCTGGAATGACCTCCCCCCAGACCTTCGCACTATCACCGACCTTCGCCTCTTCCGCCGGACTCTTAAAACATATTTCTTCCATATGGCCGGCCTGGCATAGCTGCTACAGCTATGCTATTTTTAGAGTTTTACTTTATTTATTTATTTTAATCATATTTATATCCTGCCCTTCTCCGCAGAGGACCCAGGGTGGCGCACAGGAATTTAAAAGCATACAAAAGAATAAATACATAATTTAAAAACATATTAAATTATTCTAGTCCTATGCTAAAACCAATTTTAAAATTCCCAATTTAAAACTCTCTAAAATAGTCCCCACGGGAGGTTAGGCTAGGCCAGCTTGCTGAAAAAGATGTGTCTTTAGACACTGGCGGAAGAGGCGGAGGTCGGTGATGGTACGTAATTCAGGGGGTAGGTCGTTCCAAAGGGCAGGGCCCGCCACAGAGAAGGCTCTTCCCCTGGGTGTCGCCAGACGGCATTGCCCGGCCGACGGCACCCTGAGAAGACCCTCTCTGTGGGAGCGGATCGGCCGAAGGGATGTATGGGGCAGGAGGCGGTCTCGCATATAATTAGGCCCCGAGCCATGGAGCCCTTTAAAGATGGTCGTCAAAACCTTGAAGCACACCCGAAAGGCCACAGGAAGCCAGTGCAGCTCGCGCAGGATAGGTGTTATGTGGGAGCATCTAGTGGCTCCCGTAATCACCCGCGCGGCTGCATTCTGGACTAACTGTAGCTTTCGGGTGCACCTCAAGGGAAGCCCCATGTAGAGAGCATTACAGTAGTCGAGTCGGGACGTCACGAGTGCTTGAGTGACTGTGCGAAGGGCAGCCCAGTCCAGTAAGGGGCGCAATTGGCGCATCAGGCGTACCTGATGAAACGTCCCCCTGGCCACGGCCGCCACATGGTCCTCCATGGACAGCCGGGAATCCAGGAGGACAGCCAAATTGCGCGCCCTCTCCACGGGGGCCACTGTTTCGCCCCCAATGGCCAGAGTTGGAGTAATCTGGCTGAACCGGGGTGCCGGAAACCACAGCCACTCAGTCTTGGAAGGGTTGAGCTTGAGTTTGTTACCACCCATCCAGATCCGTACAGCCTCCAAACACCGGGACAGCACTTCGGCGGCATCGTTGGGGTGGTCTGGGGTGGATATGTACAGCTGAGTGTCGTCAGCGTACAGATGGTACTCCATCCCAAAACCACGGATGATCTCGCCCAGCGGCTTCATATATGTGTTAAACAGGAGGGGCGAGAGGACCGACCCCTGAGGAACCCCACATAAGAGGAGTCTCGAGGTCGACCTCTGTCCTCCCGTCAACACATATTGCGACCGACCAGAGAGGTAGGACGAGAACCACCGCAAAACGGTGCATCCCAGCCCCAACCCCCCCAGTCGGTGCAATAGGATACCATGGTTGATGGTATCAAAAGCCGCTGAGAGGTCTAACAGGACTAGGATAGAGGAGCAACCTCTATCCCGCGCCCTCCAGAGATCATCAACCAACGCGACCAATGCTGTCTCGGTGCTGTGACCGGGTCGGAAGCCGGACTGGCGCGGGTCTAGATAATCAACTTCCTCCAGGTGTTGCGGAAACTGTTGGGCCACCACACTCTCAACAACCTTCACTAAAAAGTGAAGGTTGGAGACCGGACGATAGTTCTCCAACAATGCTGGGTCCAGGGACGGCTCCTTGAGGAGGGGCCTCACTACCGCCTCTTTCAAGGCCCCCTCACTCAAAGATGCATTGACAATGCCCTGGAGCCAGCCTCGTGTCGTCTCCCAGGATGCCAGTACAAGCCAGGAGGGACACGGGTCCAATAAACATGTGGTCGCCCTAAGTCTCCTTGACAACCTGTCCATATCCTCGATGGTAACAAAGTCAAACTCCTCCCAAGAAGGAACCTCAAGACCAGTCTCGGGACAATCCCACAGGACCACTGTCGATGGAGGGTAGCTCATTCCGAATCCGAGTGATTTTATCCTGCAGATAAATCCCAAATTCCTCTGCTCGCCCTTGCAAAGGGGCTTCCCGCGGCCTCTGGTGAAGGAGGGAGCGGGTCACCCCAAACAGGGCGGCAGGGCGGTTATCGGCGGATGCAATAAGGGTGGCGCAATACTCACATTTGGCCACCCTTATCGCCACTAAGTAAGCCCTAATATGGGTTCTCACTAGTGTTCGGTCGGCTTCGGAGCGAGAGGATCTCCATCTACTCTCTAGGCGTCTCTTGTGGCGCTTCATCTCCCGAAGCTCCTCAGTAAACCTAGGAGCCTGGGTGATTCGTTGCCGCAAGAGAGGCCGCAAGGGCGCGACTCGGTCCAAGGCCCCTGCGGCCGCACTTAACCATGCGGCCACTAGGTCCTCAGTCGAGTCGCGAGGCAGGGTCACAGGAATTGGCCCAAGCTCCCTCTGGAACCTTTCCAGGTCCATTAGGAGCCTGGGGCGGAACCATCTAGGAGTATCCGGTTCCGCCTCCCCGCGGTGAGGTGAAGCGATTGGAAAGTCCAGCCGAAGGAGAGTGTGATCTGTCCATGACAAGGGAGTGATGACTAGATCCCCTATTCCCAGATCACAACTCCACTGTCCCGAGACGAAGATTAGATCCAGTGTGTTTCACCCCTCGTGAGTAGGGCCTAAAACTACCTGGGTCAGGTCCATGGCCGTCATGGAGGCCATGAACTCCTGAGCTGCTCCAGAGGCTTCGCCCGCCGACGGCAAGTTAAAGTCCCCCATGACTACCAGTCTGGGGGTCTCAACTGCCGCCTCGGCTATCACCTCTAGGAGCTCGGGCAGGGCTGTTGTTGCATAGCGAGGAGCCAGGTACACAACTAACATGCCCAACTGCCTCCCTAGGCCCCATCTCACGCAGAGAGATTCACACCTGGTCGTCTGAGGGATCGTGGTCTCCTTCGGCTCCAGACCTTCCTTAACCATAATCGCCACCCCCCACACCTCCCTAGGGCCCTAGGCTGATGGAAGGCGCGGTAACCTGGTGGGCACATTTCCACAAGGGGTAAACCCCCTTCGTGGCCCAACCAGGTTTCCGTTATGCCCACCAGGTCCGGGTCCCCCTCTGACACAAGGTCATGAATGAGGGGGGCTTTCTGAACCACGGACCTGGCGTTGCATAACATCAGCCTAGGGCCCCGGGTCTGTGATTCCTGCCCACCTAGTCTGCGATGGGAGGGCGGAGAGTTGGAGCACGTGACTGCCTGAATCCAGCAGCCACGGTCTTCCAACCGATGGTATCTATTCCGCCTCCCCCCGCCTCTGCCCCTCCCTAAGACCGAATTGATGGGTAAAGCCTCCATGGAAATGACCCCCCCTTCCTCTTCCTCCTTTACCCTACTTCCGCCAGCCGGCCCACTCATTTGCTATCCCCCCCCGGACTATTCCTCCCCTCCTCCCTGGAACCCCCTAAAAACCGAATTAAAATTTTTCCCAGAAACCCCCTCAACTTGCGCTTCGCCCACCTCTCAGGAACGATCAGTCCATCATCGAGGTGGGCCCGTGTTAAACAAGGGGGCCAGGCCTGCGAGAGGGGAGACTCTCGCAGGCAAAGGAGGTCACGCCTAGAGTACATAACAAAAGCCCCAGAGGTGGTCCCAAACCCAGGAAGGTATAAACAAGTCCGAAAGAGTCTAAGATGACATAAAGTGACAGGTGTATAAATTAAGTGCAAAGATAGTCCTTCAGAGTGGAGGGGTAAAGTCAGACAATAGAAGATCTTACAGATGGGGAGATCAAATCCAGTCCCGTTACAGGCCCCATCCATCTGTCTTTTCCAGCCATATGGGCTTAGTCCGCATTTAGTGCTGCATGACTAATTAGTCCGTCATGCGGCCTGATGTAAAATGCTGCCCTCTGATGGCTTGACTAACCTCCTCCAGTCCCGTGCACTTACTTTAGGATCTTCCCGGGTCGTCCTCGGCCAGGTCCACCATTTCACGATCCGGCTGCTGATGTTCCACATCAATCTGCTCAGTCCAACATTCTTCATTCAAAACCATTCATTTCTCCCCTCCAACTCTCCATTCTCCTTCTCCTTCTTCCATCTCCACCATCTCCAACTCCATCTCCTTCACCTTCTTCCGTCTCCATCTCATCACCATCTCCATCTCATCACCATCTCCATTTCACCTCCTTCCATCTCTCTCCTTCTCTCTCCTTCTCCATTTCCTTCTTTCTTTCTCCTTCTTCTTCCTCCAACTCCTCCAGCGACTTCCTTCCACGCCTCCACGCCTCCTCTCACCAACATTCTCCTCTCTTCCATCCATCCTGTCACCCCCTGTGAGCAGTCAACGCCGGCATCTTGCCACTTCGTCGCTCCGATCTCAGGCGACGTTCTGGGCTCGGATCGAGTGGGGAATGTTCGGGCCAAGGTCGGGTATGGCCGCACGACCTGCCACTAGTTGTGCGGCCCGATGGTAGCTCTCCTGGCCTGGCCCGATCCGGCTGCCCGTCGATCTTCCGCGTCCCGGCTTCGCGGCCTACCTCCATTCCTTCCGGCTGCGCCGGGACGCTCTAGGCCGCAACAGGCCGACTTGCCTCTTCGCTCTTCGCCGTCGTCCACACGGCTCGCCCTCTGCATCTGGGCGGCTCGGCGCGACGGCGGGCAGTTCGGTTCGTCGGGCCAGCCCTCAAAGATGGTTAGTGGGGGCTGGCGACATCTTCCTGGGGTAAAACAACCCCCTGGGCTTCTCCTGTGCCCTCAAAGCGCGACCGCCATATCGCGCATGCGCAGTTGAGTTGGGTTTTAAATTAATTGTTTTCTTTTTAGCATGGGCTAAATTATTTAATTTTAGTTTTAACTTTTGTAGAATTTTGTATTGTCTGTATTTTTAGATTTTTAAATTCCTGTGCGCTGCCCTGAGTCCCATTTTGGGAGATAGGACGGGATAGAAATCTAATAAAAGTGAAAGTGAATTTTGCAGGCACTGCCACTATGGGATTCAAGGCTATTTTATTAAACTTCAAACAAGTTCATTATTATCTTTCAAGTCAAGATGTTGCCTTCCCTCCAATAGCTAGTGATAGACTTCCCGAAGAGCACCTGTATAAACAACTTGTGCTCTTCCTGCTATCACTCTCAGTAAACAAACTGAAAGAACCTTGAGTCTCCAATGATCAAAGCGAAAGAAAAAAACCCCAATGTATCCAGCCTCTAAGTGGCAGTGTTACTGCTTTTCCTCCTGTTATTACAACCCTCTTTATATTTCCTCTTATATCTTCTTTATATTCCAAACTTAAGAAAGAAAGAAACCATTAAATGGAGATCAAAAACAATCCAATCAATCCAATCAAGCATTTTAAATAAAAGAAAAGTTTTAATCCATAGGTGTAAGCAAAAATGAAAAATAGAAGAAGAAATTAATCCATTCAGTTTAAAAAATAGGAAGCCTTTGCAAAAATTCCATCCATGAAAAAAAAATTAGAAACAGGATGACACACTAAGTTTAATGTAGTTTATTTTCGCCGCTTACACTCTTCTGTCTTCAATTTTAATTTAAAGTTAATTTTTTGGAGGTAGTCTCTTTTTCTAATAATAAAAATTCCTCACCAGATTGACACACTTTCTCTTTCAGTTTTCTTCCCTTTCTGGAGCTGTCCCAACTTCAGCAACTTCATTAGCTTCAAGAGCTTATTCCTGGATCTTTCAGGAACTTTGCTGTGTCCCTGAGATCAGCAGGAGGTGCCCTTTTCAATCACCATCTCTGCGGGATGGTTTAGGTCCGAATGGACCATCCAACAGCAGAAATATCGACTGCTATCTCGGAGCACCAAGATCGCACGTCATGCTGTCACGATGTCAGTCCCTGTCCCCACATATAATTCTTCAAGACTTTAACAAGCCACTTTTTTCAGTATTATCCAGGTCAATCTCTTGATTTGTCATTTTATTTTCCTTTAAAAACTTAAAGTCTCAGCAAATTTCCTCTTATAAATCCAATAACATCCTTTTCTAAGTCATTATCTTGGCCTGACAGTTGTAATAGCTTACAAGTAATTAATTAATTAGAAGTAAGAAATTTTGGGTTCAAAAAGAGTGGTTTGCAAATTTAGTAGTCTTTAAAAGTCCCACTGTGGTTGTGAGCAAGATGGCTAATCCTATTATCTTCCACTGATGGCATATAAAATGGTTGTCTCTGAAATCCTCACCAGTTCCTTGGTCTTTGCTGTGATCATCAGTTCTAGAATTTTTGTTATGCATGAAAGCTAATGATAAAAATGTAAGTCAAAATTTAGTTAAACTTTAAGTATTGGGTAAAAAAAAATAATGATAATGAAATGACAATGGATATAGTCAATAAATGATTGATAATGATAATAATGTATATATGTACTGGTTTAATAAAAGGAAATTGGATATAAATTATAAACAGTGATTTGGAAAAGAGGTTTAGAAATCTTGTTATTAAATATAATCAATTCTTATCTAGAACATGTCATAAAGATGTAATGTTATTGGATGATATTGGAAATAGCCAATGAAATGTCATTATGTGGTTATGCTTTTAATGTTGGAATATTTTATGCAAAAGGACGTAAAAATAATTATAGTCAAATGAAAATTGAGGTATGATGATAGTAAGATATATAAAGATCTTTGATTTAAAATATATAATTTGATATTAATTGTAGGTGATGACTGTGAAAGAGATGCACAAAAGCTTTTTGTAACCAATTGACACACTTTCTACAATATGTAATGGAAAATGATTTTGTAGTGTTTTTTTGTGTTGTGTTTGTTCAAAATTTTTTTGGGGGGGAAACAGGCTTAACCCATGATTACTGTCATTAATCAAATGACACTTTTGAACAAAATTATAAACAATGCTGGGATCTTAGTCTTCACCCTGCTTGGTTTTCTTCTTGTGTTCTTACCAAATGAGTCATATCATCAGTGCTTTGGCACTAGTAGAGTTTGCTGGCTTTTAATGCCAATTTGTGTAACACAGCACTCTTCATCTACATTTTAGTCGATTGAATTGTGGCCAGGACTATATTCTGAGCAGCTGGGAAGGCAACCACATGCAGCACACACACTCACACACACCCAATTGTGAGCTGCTCAGAGTCATTTGCTCAAACAAATAATTGCAGTATTTTAAAGTGACTTTGATCTTATTTCCTGTCTTTCTACAGGTCTTCGCTCATGGGACATTGATCTTCAATTCTGTGACCTGAATAAGCAGCTCAAACTCTTTGTTACATGTCATCTTGCCCACTTTTCATCAGAGGTCAAAGGTCAGAGTCTATTTCTTCATCTTTTGGCATTCCAATAAGCATTGTGAATAAGATACTGATACCAGCACAGGACCCACTTAAAAGGCAGACGTTTCCATAAATTGGTTGGCTTGTATGGAGTCCCCGCTTGCTTCTAGGCTTCTGTAATGCATTCCACAAGGGGTTGCACTTTAAGTGATCCAAAATATGGCAGTTTGTTTGTCAGCCCTCAGAAGGCAGTTGGAGCAGCTTCCGCTGCAGTCACTTGACTGCATGTCACTGGCTGGTTTCTGGGCCCTGGTTAAAGAGATACTTGTCGACTTTCGCACTGGGCGAGCATCTTAAAAACTCTCCGGTTCTGCTGAGCAGTTGAATGCTGGTCGCCTTTGGTCTGCCCAAACAAGGTTAACCTGTCAATTGGTTTGATTTAATATTCATTTTCAAAATTCGCCTTCCCCTAGGTGGGTTTTCTTCTTCAAGTGTATGGCCATAATTATATGTAATATTCCTGGGATGGTTGCACCATAATTTTGGGTAAGACACCTGCAAATACTAAGTTTATGTGTGTTTGCTCAATAATAAAAAAAGCAAATTGGTTGAAACTTTTATCATATCCTTCTTTATTAATAAGTAAGTGGTTGCATATTGATCCCAAATCAAATGAGAAATTGATGTATTATTATATATCAAATAGCAAGGAATATATTTTATGGCACTTCAGCTAAACAAAGGATTTCTACTTTAAAATAGTGGATTTTAATCACTGTTTTAAAGATTTGGGGAGGTTGTCTTTTGAGTTTGACATGTTAATACGTATTTGGAATTGGCATCTAAGCATTGTGTCCTGGATTCTTTGCCATTTTCACTTTCAGATTTTTTTAAAGAGAAACTGTAGTTGAATGAAATGTAACAATTCATTTTTATGAAGTATTAAAAATTGAAATGAAATTATTGTTATATTACAATTGACCTGTGAAAGAAAGAATTGGAATATCTGATTTTGGAAAAACAGTGGGTCAAGATATTTAAACATGTAAAATATATTTCCTATGATTTAAAAATGAAATTAGTTCATAAGAAAATATTATTTCAGATCTATAGGATACCTTAATAATTTTTAAAGAGAAGATATTAGCGTTCCTATGCTAATGATATAAGAAATATGTCAAATATGTCAGAATTTGTCATCTTATAAAGAGTTTTTCCAGCTTTGCAGCAAAGGTAATACTGTAGAACTGAAAAAAAAAAGTTATTTTCCTGCTTTTAAAAATAAATCCAGGATATGAATATATTACATATTTTTGAAGACATTGTGATTAAAAAATGAGAAGTGATATGTGGTCCAAGTTTAATGATCAATGATTAACGTAATTCTGTATGAGTATTTATACTTACCATATAGTTTTTTTCTTTAGTTCTTTAATAATCAGTACATTTATTTGCAACCTTGGGTTTTAGCAAAAATCCATTTAAAATTGAGAGGAGGAGCCAATGTCATGATGAAACGGACCTGCGGTCTCAATGCTCCGAGACTGCCACCGATACTTTTGGTGCTGGGCGGTCCAATCGGACCTAAACCATCCCGAAGAGATGGTGAACAGGAAGAATAGGTGTTGCTGATCTCAGGGACTCCACAAAGTCCCTGATTGATCCAAGAGAAGTTCTTCAAGCTGGTGACAAAAGGCAGCCTAGGCTGATGAAGTTGGGATGGCTCCAGAACGGAAGGAAAGCAGAAAGAGAAAGTGTGTCCATCTGGTGAGGATTTTTTTTCCTGCTTTGAGAAAGACTGTCCAATTTTTTTAAAAGCTAAATTAAATACCTAAGTGGAAGAAATAAGTGGCAATAAGTGGAAATTAACCTGCATTGGATTGCTTGGACAGTGTATGTTCTTTCTTTGTAATTATACTTTGTGGATTGAAGTGCTCGCAACTTTTTTTTTCCTTTTTAAAGTGAACGGATCAGCTTTTCTTCTTCTATTTTTCTTTATTTTACTTTTTAACCTATGGATTAAAACCTTCTTCTTTATTTCAACAAGGGTTTCTACTATTTGCTACTAAATTCCATTTAAGAACTTTGTTTCTTGTAAGCATCAGATAACATCAGAGAGTGAAAGGCTCTGTAACTTGTTTACAGAAGGTGATAAGAGGCAAGGGCATGAATTGTTTACACAGGTCCTCCTTAAGAGCTTCACTGGCAATGGGAGAGAAAAAGAAACAACAGAACTCTTTTTTTGGGATTGCGTTTCCGGTTTCAGACGTGGACGGACACCTTTTACAGCGCGTCCGCCGCTGTGATCCTTTGGCGGGCACCTTCGGGAGCAGGGCGGCTGCGGAGAGGCCCCCACCTTGATGGCGGTCAGGTGGGGGCGGCCTGTTTCGCCCCAGGAGTTGAAGGATGGAGTGCGGGGGGTGTATTCCCTTTCGCTGAAGGAGCCGAAACAATGGAGGATTTCCTGTGCGACCTGAATTACCGGAGCTGAATGGCTGAGCCGAGGCTTTGGACTAAAAGCAACTTGAATGTGAGTTATTTGCTTCAAATCTTCTACATTCAACTTCCTGAACAGAAGAATTTAGAGGGGGAAACTCCCCCCTCGGAAATAAAAGCGGCATTGTAAAATCACTCCCAGGACCGGGAGAGAGTGAAATGACATCCGTTTGATCAGCTTTAAAGGAAATGTTTTACTAAACAAGGAATTGCTGTATAAACACAACACCTGAGGCTTGTTACATTTAAAACGGATCTGCAACAAAATTTCCTTTTTCCACCATTGCCAGCAGGGCGGAGGATGGCCCTTCTTTGTTTCCAGAAGTGAAAGTTTCCTGTTTGCAAGCATTCCTCTGGCTTAACAAGCTAAACAAGACTAATTTAAAATATACATAAAAGAGGCTACTCTAGTGACTTTCAGTGTTCCCATCTATTGTGAAACCTTCTATTTTGGGCCTGTTTTGGGAAAATATAATTGGCTTCTCTCCTTGATCTTTACAAACGCTAATTGAACTCTGATAAGAATTTCTTTTTGTTCCTTTGTCTCTGACTTCACGGACTGTCAGCCCACCGGTGCCATCTTTTTTTCTTTGTTCTCAAAAAGATTTAACATTTTTAACCATGGCAGCAAGAAAGCCTCCACCAGGCAAATCACAATCTGCTCCTACATCTTCTAGACCGAGTCCAACTTCACAGCCAAAAATTACTGAACTCCTCCAGAAGGAATCAGAAGCAACAGAGGCGAAATCACCATCGATAGAGGAGATGTTCCAGAGAATAATGAATGAAATGCAACAAATTCGGAGAGACAATTTAAGCACAAAGCTGGAACTTTTGGAGGCACAGAGAGAAATAACAAATAATAAGCAAAAAATTGAGGGGTTGGGGGTTGGGGCAGTTGGGATGAGGGAAGAGATAAAGAATTTTAAGAATGAAATTACAGGTATTACAGGTCATATGTCTAGAATTGATTTTGAACGCATGTCTTTCTTTTTAAGATTCCAGAATGTTCCTGAGTCAGATACAGAAGATTTAAGAGAATTAATGGCTACGATCCTAGCGGATTATACCAAAAAAAATAAAGAATATGTCTGGGGGGACATTGACTTAATTTACAGAATCAACTCAGCATATGCCAGAATTAATAATGTACCAAGGGAGATACATATCAAATTTACAAGAAGGTCAACAAGGGATGAGATCCTGAGAGTGCAAAGAGGAGGGCCGTTGATATATCAACAGAACGAGATAGCCATATTAAAGCAAATCCCAAAAAAAAATTGAGATATAAGAAGGAAATACTCCTTCTTATCTAAAAAATTACACAAAAAGGGGGTTTGGTTTAAATGGTTGATGCCTGAAGGAATGTTGGTATTCTGGGAGGGAGGAAGAATTAGAATGAAAACAGTAGATGAGGCCCAGGCCTTTCTTAAAAAACACTCCTCAACCCTAGATGACGATGATATGGGAACGGGAGGGGCCACGGCTATGCCCACTGGTGGGGTGGAAGAAGAAGAAACAATTGCAAAGAGGCTCAGGTCACAAAAGTGATTTTTCTCCTTTTTTATATATATATGGTAATTCCTGTTAAGGATGTTTATAGAAACAAAATAATTGAATGTATGAAATTTTATTTTATGAAATTTGAGATATGAAATGTATGTACCCTTTCTTTGTTTACTTTTTACTGAAAATGATATTGTAAGAAGACTCGGAGGCGGTCACCAGCACCGATATGGAAGCTCTAAAATATTGTTAAAAATATCCTATTTACCCCTTTCCTTTTATAAAATTGTAAAACTAATAAAATTCTTTAAAAAAAAAAAGAACTCTTTTTTTGAAGAATTTGCACTTAACTTAAAATAAAATTTAAAAAGCCTGGAAAGCCAGAGTGGCAGTGTCTACCAGTTTGGAAATATGGCTCAATATTCAGAAGAGGAAACTTTAATGCTGCAAAACATCATGTCTGGAATACAAAATTTATTAGAAGTAACTGAAAGAATTGAGAAGAAGATGGAAAATATAGAGTTTTTATCAGCCCAAAATGATGGGTTTAGAGCCCCAAAAATTGAAGGGGAAAATGAATACAAAGACAAGACAATTGATGATTTTACCAGTGGAGTGAATGTGGTTGAAAGTGGAGAAAGAGGAGTATGGAAAAAGGAATTTGATGGACTGGAGTTCTACCCCAGATTACAAGGTACAGAAGAAGAAAAAAGAAAAAAACAATGTATTTAAGGAGAGAAAACTTGTCAGAAGCACGAATGATAACCAATAATAAGTTAATTAAACTAGCAGATGGAGGGCACTGAGATTACCTGAGAGATGCAACAAGCAACAAGGTGCGTAGAGAAGTCCACAAAAATTTTATTAAGGAAATAAATAGAAGACTAATTCCACAAATGGAGGCCCATAAATTAATTGGGGTTTTCTCTTGGAAGCTTCATAATATACATGTACTGGTTTAACAAAAGGGATCTGGATATAAACTGTAAACAGTGATTTGGAAAAAAGGCTTAGAAATGTTATCAAACGTAATTAATCCTTACTTAGAACATATTATAAAGGTGTAATGTCACGGGATGATTTATTTATTTATTTTATTTTATTTTATTAAATTTATACCCCGCCCTTCTCCAAACGGACCCAGGGCGGCGCACAGGAATACTAAAATACATACAAAAACATATAAAATTTTTAAAAACTTATTCCAATAAAATCCTGCGCTAAAAACCAAATTAAAATCCCCAAATTTAAAACTATCTAAAAGTCAGTAATGGAGGTTACGCTAGGCTGGCTAGATGGAACAGATGTGTCTTAAGACACTTGCGGAAGAGGCAGAGGTCGGAGATGGTGCGAAGTTCAGGGGGTAAGTTGTTCCAAAGGGCTGGGCCCGCCACAGAGAAGGCTCTTCCCCTGGGTGTCGCCAGTCGGCATTGTCCAGCCGACGGCACCCTGAGGAGGCCCTCTCTGTGGGAGCGTATCGGTCTGAGGGATGTATGGGGCAGGAGGCGGTCTCAAATATAACTAGGCCCCGAGCCATGGAGCGCTTTAAAGATGGTCGTCAAAACCTTGAAGCGCACCCGAAAGACCACAGGAAGCCAGTGCAGCTCGTGCAGGATTGGTGTTATGTGGGAGTGTCTAGGCGCTATCGTAATCACCCGCGCGGCTGCGTTCTGGACTAACTGCAGCTTTCGGGCGCACCTCAAGGGAAGCCCCATGTAGAGAGCATTACAGTAGTCGAGTCGAGAGGTGATGAGTGCTTGAGTGACTGTGCGTAAGGCATCCCGGTCCAGTAAGGGGCACAATTGGCGCATCTTGAAATAACTAATGAAATGCCATAATGCAAAAGGACGTTAAAACAATTATAGTCAAATGAGAATTGTGGTATGTTGATAGTAAGATATTTAAAGATTTTTGACTTAAAACACATAATTTGATATTAATTATAAGTAATGACTGTGGAAGAGTTGCACGAAAATTATTTGTAACCAGCTGACACACTTCCTGCAATATGTAATGAAGGATGATTCTTTTTTTGTGTTGTTTGTTCAATTAAAAATATATTTTTTAAAAAATATCCATTTAAAATTGCAACAGTTCGTATCAACTTCATTCATCCCCTTGCCCAGCATCTGTGTTTGGATTATTATTATTATTATTATTATTATTATTGTGTAAACTTGTATGCCACCAACTTTCTGTGACTGGGTGGAGCATAACAATCAAACAAAGGAATTGCAATCAATAGAAAACAAAGGTAAAAGTTGGCAAATGCAATGAAGTGAGGGGCCTCCATCCTGTGGCCTGTGGGAAGAGCCAAGTCTCTGCAGCAGAGAGTGGGCCATCCAGATCCTGAGGAGAACCTTGTTCCAGGGAGCAGAGAAGGACACTTCTGGGGTTCTGAAAGATTACATTGTTTAATCGACGGAATCAACCAAGAATGTCCCAATCCTGTGGCTCGGCTAGGCAGAGGCTATGGGAGATCAGTGCTGCCTCAAGTAACAAGGCCCTCTGTTATGGAGGACTTTGTAGGCAACAACCAGCACCTTGAACTGCACCCTTACCCAAAAAGGGAAGGTTGGAGACTAATCAGTAGTTGTCAAATAGACTCCAAAGACAGCCTCTCGTTCAAGGCACAAAATACCAAATAGGCCAACCCCACAGCATGGATCCAACCGCATGGTCACCTCCTTGGCCACTTGTATGATACAGGAAGGGCACAGATCCAGTAAACCAGTGGTCAAGCTGACAGCAGAGCTTGTGCTGTGAGAGGCATCATCGCTTCTTTGGAAGTCAATTGGAATAATTTTCAAAAAAGCTTAGCAGAAGTTCCAAAGAGTCCTCCTTACCCAATAGGGACTTAGTTACTCTGAATCTCTACTCAGAGGTTCATTTGACAGTTTGATGTTTTCTAATTCTTATTGCCACATTCTTATTACTCCTATCTCATCAGACTCTTCTTTTAAGTTCCAGGTGTCTCTTCTGGTGCCTTGTCTCCTGGAGCTGCTTGGTACAACCCAACACTGAGGAAAATACAATACAATACAATAGCAGAGTTGGAAGGGACCTTGTAGGTCTTCTAGTCCAACCCCCTGCATGGGCAGGAACCTTATACCATTTCAGACAAATGGCTGTCTAACATCTTTTTAAAGACTTCCAGGGTTGGGGCATTCACAACTGCTGGAGGCAAGCTGTTCCAGAGGTTAATTGTTCTTACTGTCAGGAAATTTCTCCTTAATTCTAGGTTGCTTCTCTCCTTGGTTAGTTTCCACCCATTACTTCTTGTCCTGCCCCCAGGTGCCTTGGAGAAAAGTTTGACTCCCTCTTGATGTTTTATTGATGTTATGACATTGTTTATAGATCATCTTATTCCCCAAAGAGATTTGTTACTTTGGCATATTGAGCTTTGTTCATAAAATAAGACCTTGTGGTTATGCAAGGGAACCAGCCTCAAACCAATAGCCAGAAAACTATATTGTGCTGTTAGATTATTCCTAGAATATTTTATTGGTCAAGCGTGATTGGACACACAATAAATTTGCCTCCGGTGCAAAAGCTCTCAGTGTACATACAAACAACAAGGTAATATCATCAGTGTACATATAAATATATAAACAGCATGTACATATACGTACGCAACAAGCATACATTAAAACAAGGTAATATAATCATAAGGTACCAAATAGGAGAAGGTAGTGGACAAGATGAGAAAATAATAATAATAATACAGCCATATTATATGGATAAATATCATTTACATGGCTATATTATAATATCATATCATATTATTGTAAATATGGATAAATATCCTTAAACATAAGACAGTTTTAAGTGTGTTCAGCTCCAGATTGTTCTGGCTGCACCACTGGCCAGTTGATATACCTCTTGTCTATATGCAGACTCACAGAGGCGTAGCGTGGGGGGTGCAGGGGGTGCCGGCCGCACCGGGCGCAACATCTGGGGGGGCGCGCTCCAGAGACCCGACTCGGAAGCTCTCCTCCACGGGTCTCTGGAGTTGGCTGCGGCGGCGCCTGGGCGCTCCTGGGCCAGCGAGAGTCGGGGAGCGAACAGCGGCCAGTAGGGGCCAAACCCTCCCGGGCCATCCCCCGGCTGAGGCCAGCGCCGGCTCCTCGCACCCGCCAGCGCCATCCGAGGGGGCCAGGCGAGACTTAAAGGCGCAGGTCTTTCGAAGCAACGGCCGTGCGGAGACCCTGGAAGACTTCTCCGTTCCGAGCCAGCCAGAGGAGCGGCGACCTGGGCCCCGTGGCGGCCCGGGAAGACCCTCTTGCCCCGGCTTTCGGGCCGTCGCCCTCCGTAGAAAGGAGCGTCGGGTGTCCCAGGCCCGCACCACGCAAAGGGCGCCCGCTTCGAGGCAACGAGTGTCGGACCCGGATGGCCGAGCCCTTTGGGCAGCGGCTGCCCGCCGGATCCTCGCGGGAGGTGCGTGGGCTCGCCGCTTGACACCACAAGAAGAGCTGCCTCCCCCGAGTGCTAAAATCCACGGGTTAGGGGGCGCAAATTACTTGCCTTGCCCCAGGTGCTGACAACCCACGCTACGCCACTGCAGACTCATATAGAGTGAGATCAATGACCTTGTATTATCTGCAAACATCAATAATTTAACTGGAGGATCCTTTGAGATGCAGTTATTGGTGTCTAGAGAAAAGAGTAATGGAGAGAGCACACAGCTCTAGGGGATGCCTGTGCTCATTGAATTGATATCTGATGTGACTATGCTGAAACACACTCATTGGCTATGATTTGCTACTGTGGTTTGCAGAACCACTACAAAATGCTTACTTCCATTGTTTGCTTTGGTTTACTTTTGCCGAAAAAAGACCATTTCCTTGGCTAACTTTGGCGTAGAAAGGACTCAAGTTGGAGCTCATCTATCAACTCACGTACTTATGTAGTTCGAGATCAAAAATTGAAGGAGTAAGGACTTGTTTCAAATTCCCATTTCCCTTATCATGGAACACTCAGAATATTTCAAGTTGTATCCTTTAGACCAACAATTTTGATACATGGCTGAGCTTTTATCTTGTTGGAACACAGCCAGCTTAGACTTTTCTGACAAAACATTTCAAGTGATCTATTTTGCTCTGAGCTGAACACAAGTCCTTTTTTTCAGTTTCATGCATGACTAAAGACCATCTTGAAGCCCAGATCTTCAGCTCTTAACAAGAACAAAGTGGCTTCTGATTTCTGAGCTCATCAGGAAGGAAGACCATATCTCACCATATCTTGTGGTATCTCTGGTGGCTGCTTTTCTGTGAGTAGGCAGATTTTCTTCTTCTTCAGTCTGGGCTGGGGTGACCTGCAGAGAGGGGCCCTGCCTGATGAAGAACTCCTCATGCTGGTCCAAAGGTTTTAGTCATTTGGGAGTTGTAATCCGGAATTTGATGGCTGTTTATTGACATATTTTGCAGAGACAAGTGGAAGTTTTGGTGAAGGGGGTACAAATCATACAACAACAAAAAAGATAAAAGGAATACAGAAGAGAAAGTGTAACACATATAAGAATTAAAAGAGAGAAATAAGACTTCAAGAGGGTGGGGAAAAGGCAGATCAAAAAATCATTAAGAAATGGGATCCTTAAAAGTGCAAGAGATGATGGATAAATAGGAAAATGTTAACAGAAGAGAGGTATAATAATAGGGTAAATATTAGTACATACATATAATAAGTTAGATCAGTAGATGGGAATGTGACAGTAGATAATTCAATAATACCATTAATTTTGAATGTAATTTAAACAATGTGGGGCATTTATTTATTTATTTTATTTATTAATCATATTTGTATACCGCCCTATCTCCCCAATGATTGGGGAAGGGGAATTCATGAGATATTTTCTGGGAAGAAGAAACAGGATAAACAACTAGAAAAACTGGGGGGAAAGGTGAAATACAGAGCGTACAGCGATGTTAACTATATGTAAAAATTGAATAAGAAATGATAAATAACTGTAAAGAAAATAATATTGTTGAAGTTGGAATAGCAAAGCTGTGGTTAAAATGATTAATTTGTAAAGATGAATTAATAGTAATTAGTGGAAGACAAAAAGAAAAGGATGTTTAGTAAGCTTAAACGAATTAATTGAAAAAGATAAAGGATTATATTGTTGCAGAAAAAAGAGCACGAGACTTGGACTTCTCAAAATCAGGAAAAGTTTATTATGGCTGCCATGATTCAGAAAGCTAGTTAGAGGCTAGCATCCAAGAATTCTGAATCCCTTCCAAAAGGGAATACCGAGTTTTATACTTCACTACAAGCAACTTTCATCATGGCTAGTTTCTGATTGGTTAAATGATCGTCATCAAAAAGAAAACCACAAACATATCCTGTTTTTGCTAACCAGCCTTTGTGGTTATGCCCGTTGTCTGACTTGCCATCTAACTCGAGCAGGTGCCGCTTCTGCGGTTTGGCGCATCCTGTTGCAACTCAGACTATTCAGAGCTTCAAAGAGGAAAAAGGGACCCTTTGGGTCATCCATCCCAACCCCACATCATTTCACTCTTAACAACCAGGTCTCACTTTATGCCAATGCCCTGCCTCAATATAAAGAGATGAACTTTGATAATACAATACAATACAATAGCAGAGTTGGAAGGGACCTTGGAGGTCTTCTAGTTCAACCCCCTGCCTAGGCAGGAAACTCTATAGTACCATTTCAGACAAATGGCTATCCAACATCTTCTTAAAGACTTGCAGTGTTGGGGCATTCACAACATCTGGAAGCAAGCTGTTCCACTGATTAATTGTTCTAACTGTCCGGAAATTTCTCCCCAGTTGCTTCTCTCATTGATTACCGTATTTTTCAGAGTATAAAAAGAGGCTGAAAATCTGGGTGCGTCTTTTACATTGAATACAGCATTTTTTGCCTCCTGAAACCCCGCCCCCTTCACCAAAATGGCTGTGCATACCCTTATGAAGGCTTTCAAAGAACTCCTGGGGGTTGGGGAGGGCAGAAATGAGCAAAAAACAGGGCATTTTTTGCCCCCCCCCCGGCCCCCAGCAGCACTCTATAAGCCTCCATAAGGTTATGCATGCAATTTTTTTGACCAAAAAATGGCCCGTTTTCATGAAAAACGGCCCATTTTTTTGCTTGTTTTGCCCCCTCACCACCACAGAAGCACTCTGCAAGCCCCCCCCCAAGGCTATTCATGCCTTTTATTTGGAAAAAATGGGCCCGTTTTGGCAAAGAACGGGCCGTTTTGGGGAGGTTTGCAGAGTGCAAAGGCTTTTTCTTTTCTTTTCGGAAAGCTGTTTAGTTAGAGTGGCTGGTGAGAATTATGTTGATCAAGTGCTGTCCCAGGAGAAACCAAGTGCTACAGGTTGTCAGCAATTTCCTTCTCCAGCACATGGGTAAATACACCTGGAAACATCTACCTACCCACCTACCTACCTACCTATTCTCTCTCTCTCTTCCTACCTACCTACTGTATTTCTCTCTCTCTCTGTCCCCCCTCTATCTACCTCTATACCTACCTACCTACTCTCGCTCTCCCCCCATCTACTGTATTTTTCTCTATCCCTCTACCTACCAACCTACCTTCTCTTTCTCTCCCCCCTCCTATCTCCTGTATTTCTCTTATTATTCTCTTTATCCCTCTACCAACCTACCTACCTACTCTCTCCCCCCCACCTATCTACTGTATTTCTCTCTCTACCTCTCTATTTCTCTCTCCCTCTCAATACCTACCTACTCTCTTTCTCTCCCTACCTACCTACTGTATTTCTCTCTCTTTCTCTCCCTCTCTATCCCTCTATCTACCTACCTACTTTTTAAAAAAAATTGCCTCTTCAAAACCTGGGTGTGTCTGATACTCCAGTGTGTCTTATATTCCAAAAAATATGGTAGCTTCCACCCATTGCTTCTTGTTCTGCCCTCAGAATAGTTTGACTCCCTCTTCCTTGTGGCAACCCCTGAGATATTGGAAGGCTGCTATCATGTCTCCCCTAGTCCTTCTTTTCATTAAACTAGACATACTGAGTTCCTGCAAACGTTCCTCATGTTTTAGTCTCCAGTTCCCTAATCATCTTTGTTGCTCTTCTCTGCACTCTTTCTAGAACAGTGATGGCGAACCTTTTTTGCCTCAGGTGCCAAAAGCACATGAGTGTGTACTATCATGCATACTCGCATGCCCACTTCCATAATTTAATGCCCCCCTGCGCTGTGCTTCCTGTGCACATGTGACCCACCCAGTGTTCCGTGTATGCGCACATGGCTGTCTTGGAGCCTGGGGAGGGTGAAAACGGCCCAGCACACAAACCGGAAATTCGCGAATGGACTTCTGGGTTGTCCATTTTTCTCCCTCCAGAAGCTTCAGGGAAGCCCCCAGAGTGCCCTCATAAACGGTTCCGTGTGCCACAGGTTCGCCATTGGAGTTCTAGAGTCTCCACATCTTTTTTACATTGTGGCGACCAAAACTGAATGCAGGATTCCAAGCGTGGCCTTCCCAAGGCCTTAAAAAATGGCATTAACACATCATGTGATAAAAGTGGGAGGGTTATGAAACTATGATTATAAATACGATTTATAAAATGTGACTTTGTCAACTCTGACCATAAAGTATGTATAATGGGGGAGAAAGGAAAAAAACTGCAATAAGACATGTTAAAAAAAAGTAATGAAATTCTAAAAAAAAGCCAGTTTAAATAGACGGAGAATGAAAGATTGAGATTATTCAGGGAAATTGTTGGCAGTGTAATGGAGCAAATAAGGGAGGTGTGTTACTTGCATTGTGGCTTTCTTTCCTATCTAAAACGTTACCGAAGAAGCATGGAGGAGCACGGCCATTTCTTTCTTTTTACTGTTCTTGAGTTCCGGCGGCATCGTGGGAGCTTCTCTTCTCTGTGGCACCCAAAGCAGCACCGTTGGCCTTGGCAATGGGGAGGAGCCGCCCCTCCGCTGCCGCTGCTGCCGCTGCTACGTGGCTGAACTTTCCACCGGGGGCCCCGGGAGAGGGAGCCCCTCTTTCATGGCTTTTATTGGTGTTTCTGGGAGCCTGCAAGTGAAATAATAAGCGCTGAGGCGGGAATCCGAGTTCGGGCATCCCAAGAAGCAAAGGCGTCCCGGTACCACAAAAGGACCCTGCGCCAGACCGAGAGTTCGGGCCCCAAGCGGGCCCTTCGGCGGAAGCGCCAGGCGCCCAGCGCCTCAAACTGCTGTCCTTGGGGCGCCCACACCGGGGGGAAGGCAGCGCCGCGCCATCGGCCGCCCTTCGGCAAGGGCGCCTCTGCGGGCGGCCGCGCGGGGAGGTTTGGCTTTGGGGAGCTGCTGGGCAGGCTCTCCAGACCCCTCCCGGCGGGAAGACCGCCGGCCCCTGCCTCGGCGGGCCTTTGGTCCCCGGCGGCGGCGGCGGCGGTTGAGGACGCCCGCCTCCGCCAGAACCCCGCGGGCCTCGGCGTTGAGGCGGCGGCCGGCGGGGGCAGCGGCGGCAGGAGCGGCCACGGCTCACAAGGGGTTACGGCTGCCTGGGCGGGCGGCGGGCGGCTCCTCCTCCGCGCGCTGACAGCCGCAGCAGCCGCAGCTGTCTGGTCGGGCCCGCCGGCCGGCTAGTTGCCGCGGGCATCCGAACGGGGGGCGGTGCCGGCCGGGGACCCCGCGAGGAACGGCCGCCGCCGGGCAGGTGAGGCGGGGCGCGCGGCGGCGGCGAAGCGGGCGGGCGGGCGGGGGTCCCCTCGGTGTTCTGCGCATCCAGCCGGCGGAGGAGGCCCTGAGGGTCCGGCGGGAGGGGGCTCTGCCCGTTAGCCCCCCAGGGTCTCCCGCGGGGGCGTCTTTGGGAGGCGGGGGGGCCCCGCGAAGCTCCGCAGCCTCAGCCGGGGAGATTCGGCACCTGCCCGCCGACCTCCGGAGACGCTCTTCGGCCTGCGGGGAGGCTCCTCGGCCAACGCCCGCCCGCGGGGAGGGAAGCTCGGGAACTTGCGGCGCGCGCTCGCCCGGCGCGCCCACTGCGGCAAATTCCGCAGCTGGCGGCCTCCGCTCCGAGCGCCCGCCGCCCCGCCCATCCCCGGGGCCCGGCTGCCGTCCTCCAGCCGAGGGGCGCCCGCAGGCCCCGGGAACAGGCTGGCCCGGCGGGCTCTCCCGGCCGCGGGGCTGCTTCCCCCTCGAGGGCAGCCATCGCGCTCTTGCCACGGGCGCCCTGCCGGCTCTTGGGCCCCGTCCCTCCGGCGAGCGTGCAGGCGAGCGGCGTGGGAGCCGTGGGAGGGTCTCCGGTGGCTGGGGCCAAAGGAAGGAAGGTCCCGCCCTGGAGAAGCCCCCCAGGCCTCGGCCCCCAAGGTCGGAAAGCAGCAGGAGAGCCGCCCTTCCCCTTCCCGGCCGGGGAAGAAGGTCAGGCGCAGGCAGGCCCGGCGCCTCAGCAGTCCTCAGCCACCCGCCGGTGGGCTCCTCTGGGGCGCCCCTCGGGGCCCTCAAGGGGAGGCTGGGCGGAAGGGGGAGCAGAGCAGGCCTCCCTCCTGGGCCCCTCCCCTCAGCCCCTCAGGCCAGGCCAGAGCCAATTGGAGAGTTGGGGGGCAAACGTTCTCCCCAGATCTCAGGGCTGCTTACAGGAGAGCCTCCTGCCTCCTCCCCAGGAGGGATCTGGGGCCTCTTCCACCTGCCCTTCGCTCCAGATCTCTTTGTGGCTGGCTCAGAGCCCCTGGGAGGAGGAAGGGGCTGCTCAGGGGATCAGAGCTTAGAGATGCTTCTGAATCTCCTGCCTGGGTAGACCACCCTCCCCATCCTTCCCACTGTCACTGGTGGGAGAAAACCCAGGTAAGTCAGGCAGGGAACCTTCACATTGCCCAGTTTCAGGTTGCACATCAGCCATTTGGAGCTGAAGACAAGGTCTAGATGCTAGACTCTTAGCGTAGAGCCACCAATTTCGCATGGCAAACCCATGGTTGCCATGATACAGTGAATTTCCAATCGTTTCCAGAAATTCCTACTTGGAGGTTTATATCCCACAGCACAAATAATTGAAAGAACTCCACCGGCTGGATGTCCTTCAGCAAGGATCCATTTGGCAAGACATGGTTGGGATTCCCAGGTTTTCTCTAAGCTCAGTGTAGCAGGTTGTCCTTCACAATTCATCATCTCCACAAGAGGTCACTCTTAGATTGTCCCAGATGACCATTAGCATCTTATCCCTCTTACAGCATCTGGGGCAGGATTCAAAAGCAGGCAAGCAGATCTAAGAGGGCAGAAGCCCCATTCCCAAGAACCCAGAGTCACCAGGCCCACTTGCTCACACATGACACATGTGGACAAAGGTCTCTCTCCCTCCCTCCCTTTATTTAATCTATCCTATTTATAAGTTACCCATCTCAGCATTTATCAACAGCAGTCTGGGCCTAAACTCCCTTCACTTAGACATTGTGCTGAGGCAGTTTTGTCTGAAAGGGAAGTGGGCATCAAATAGCCCATTTCCCTCCCCTTCCCACCTCCTGCCAAACCTCACCCTCCAGTTTCTCCTGCCTTCCATTGGTTCCAAGCCAGCCCCAACTGGTGATCACAGAGTCAGGGATATTCCTTCTCTGCCACTCCCCCAATGGCTTTATACATCCTTCCCAGGGTGAGGGTGGGGGTATCCAGCTACCTCATTCTCCCTCACTTCTGGCTCTTTTCAGTCTCCCCACTTATTTTTATGGGTATACAGTTTTCCTTAACTAGGTTTCTGTAACCCAGTGTGGGTTACCTCTGTTCTTTAGTAGCAAGGAAACCACTCAGCAGAATCTAGGAAGAATTGGAAGTTAGAAGTGGTTGATATTTCTTCCCCAACAATCCACCACATCTGGAAAGATAGGTCTGACCTTCAAACAAAGCCAATATTTTAATATTCACAGATTTTGGTTGGATTTGCATTTTGAGGAAGTTTAGCTCTGTATTTTGATTATGTGTCATAAAATTAGTATTGATTCTCAGTGACCACATATATAGATTTTCTCAAAGTATTTTGAATATCTACATTATTCTGTGTAAAGAAGGAGAGAGAAGATGAGATCAACTATCTTCATGGAAAGAACCACTAATGAAGGCTGTAGACAATGGCAAAAACTCCCCTAGGGTTACTGCCAGCCCCATCAAGGTAGGAAGGGCCATAGCCCACATCAGTGAAATTACAGGTAGTCCTTGACTTACAACTATTCATTTAGTTGTCTTTTGAATTATAGCAGCAGTGAAAAAAGAATGGCTTATGATCATTTTTCACACTTAACAACATCCCCATGGTCATGTCATCAGAATTGGATGGTGGTCAACTGGCAGGTAATTATGATGGTTGCAGTGTCCCCGTGTCATATGATTCCCTTTTTGTGACTTTCTGACAAGCAAAGTCAACGGGGAAGCCGGATTCACTTAACAACTGGGTGATTCACCTAACTGTGGCAAGAAAGTTGTAAAATAGAGCAAATCTCACTTAACTTAGCAATGGAAATTTTGGGTTCAAGTGTGTCTGTAAGTCAAAGGACTAGCTGAAAGTCTATAGAGATTCTCAGTCATTTAGGTCATGGTTGTCCCAAAGCTGCTTTTTCAGGAGACAATTGGACTTCTTCTTTTTTTCTTTTCTTTTCTTTTGAAGATGTTTCTTAATCCAAGAAGCTTCTTCAGCTCTGACAGGAGAATGGAAGTGGGGAATGGAAGGATTTATATTCCTTGCAGACAGCTGGTCATTTGCATCCTTTTAGAGGGACATTGAAGCACTTGGAGGTCTGTGTCCTCAGGGTCACCTGAGCGGTGCATATGGTTCCTGTAGTCTGCCATTTTTCCTTTGGAAATCCAGAGGATTCCATTCAAAGGATGTTCATCCCAAATTGTATAGCTAAAAGTCTGTAGAGACGCTCAGTCATCCAGGTCATGGTTGTCCCAAAGGTGCTTTTTCAGGAGGCAACTGGACTTTCTTGTTGTTTTTTTAGCTGCATAGGTTTATTAACCTAATAATATTTTTTAAATAATGAGAAAGATTTATTGCACTTTATTCTGTGCTAGTTAGATCCCACCTCGGGGATTGTGTCTGTTACTGGGAATGGTGCTTCAAGAGAAGGGAATGTCACAGAAGAGATTCAGCTGTCCAGAGTCCTATCAAGAGGGAAGGAGTGGGGTGTAGGTGGTATGATAGCACCCTTCACATATCCAAAAGAATGTCATACAAAAAAGCCATTTTCATCCTAGAAGGCTGGATACAAATAATGGATTTAAATTTTTGGAAAGCTCTGGATCAGAATATCCTGTGATGGAACACCAAAGTTTGCAAATCTTAATGTTAAATCAGCCTCATTAGATTTAACATCAAATTACACTGTGTGCAAAATTATTAGGCAAGTTGTATTTTGGAGGATTAATTCATTATTGAACAACTGCAATGCTCTTGGCTCAATCCAAAATGTTAATGAACCTCAAACCTGAATATTGAAGAAAGTAAAAGTGAAGTTTTGGCTTTCTTAGGAGAATATTTATGCGTGTACAATTGTCAGGCAACTATTAGTGTGCAGAATTATTATGCAACACATGCCATGCATCCCTTCGGCCGATTCGCTCACACAGAGAGGGACTTCTCCGGGTGCCGTCCACCAGGCTGTGCCAGCGGGCGACGCCCAGGGGAAGAACCTTCTCTGTGGCGGGCCCGACCCTCTGGAATGACCTTCCCCCTGACATTAGAACGACCACGGATCTCCGCTCCTTCCGCCAGAAACTCAAAACCCACTTGTTTCATCTGGCCGGTCTGGCCTAATTCCAGCTTGCCCACCTCAGTCTGTATTTTTAAATTTTGTGATTTGGTTTTAAGGTTAAGTTTTAACCTTAACCTTAACCTGGGTCCTCTGGAGAAGGGCGGGAAATTTAAATAAATAAATAAATATTTTTTTATAAATTTGTACAGGGGTTTATTTAATTCGATTTTAGTTTTATGTATTATTGATTGTAATGGTTTTAATTTGTACCTGTACACCGCCCCAAGTCCCTTCGGGGAGAGGGGGCGGTCTAGAAGTCCAATAAATAATAATAATAATAATAATAATAATAATAATAATAATAATAATAATAATAATAATAATAATAATAATAATAATAATAATAATGCAACTAAATGTAAAATGAAAATTTGCCCATCTCTCTTGTTTATTTCCATCTGTTAAAGTGAGAATAATAAACAACTCAAAATGTACAAATAAACATTTCTGACATTTCAAAATGTTGATCTGTTGACGATCCACTTTTTGTGCAGCAGCAACCACAGCCTCCCAGACCCCATTCAGAAGGGTGTTCTGTTTTCCTTCACCATGAATCTCCCATTTAAGAAGGGCCCACAAGTTCTCAATAGGGTTTAGGTCAGGTGAGGAAGGGGGCCATGTCATTACTCTGTCATCTTTATGGCCTTTATTGGCTAGCCACACGATGGAGCATTGTCCTGCAAAGAAATCATGGTCTTCTTGAGAGATACAGATTTTTTCCTGTACCACTGCTTGAAGAAAGTGTCTTCTAAAAACTGGCAGTAGGCTTGGGAGTTGATTTTGCGTCCATCTTCAACCCGAAAAGGTCCAGTACCCCATACCAGTACCTCACCTCCACCTTGCAGGCGTCTTGAGTAGAAGTGGAGCTCTGTGCCCATCACTGATCCAGCCACGGGCACTTCCATCTGGTCCTTCAAGAGGCACTCCCATCTCATCAGTCCCTAAAACCTTTGGAAAATATTCAGCTATTTCTTGGCCCAGTCTTGCCGTTTCAACTTATGTTTCTTGTTCAGTGGTGGTTGGGTTTCAGCCTTCCTTACCTTGGCCATGTCTCTGAGCACTGAACACCTGGTACTTCTGGGCACTCCAGGTGGACTGCAGTTCTGGAATATGACAGCACTGGAGGATCCTGGGTTCCTGGTAGTTTCACATTTGATTCTTCTCAAATCTTTGGCAGATAATTTGCATCTTTTTTCCCTCAACACATTTCTTGCACCCTTGATGACTATTTGCAACAAAAAGTTTGAGGGTTCTGTGATCACACCCCAATATCTTAAGAAGAGTGCTGCATCCCTCTGACTTTTTACAATTTTTGACTTATCGGAGTCAGTTAAATCTCTTTTTTTGCCCATTTTGCCTGAGGAAAAGAAGCTGCTTAATAATTATGCACACCTTGATATAGGGTGTTGATCTTCTTAGGTCACATCCTCATTCATTACACAAATATGCATCAGCTGAATGTGCTTATAGCCATTAAACATTCCTGTTTATACAGCTTGGAGATGGAAATATCCATAAAAATGATGATATGGTTTAACTTAGTCACTTGCCAAATAATTGTGCACACAGTGTAATTCATCGGAGATTCTATTCTGATTCTATTCTGCAAAGAATGTATTTGAAGGAGTAAAAATCAGATTTTCTCTTTTAGCAATATAAAAAGATTGACTTGTGATTTAGTTTTGCAAGCTGCTGGCATTTTGAAAAAAAGATGGAAATGTTTAATGGCAAAAATTTTAAAAAATTAAAAATGGACCTGACCCAGGTAATTCAGAGCCCCACCCATGTAGGAGGACACACGCTGGATTTAATTTTTGTCTCTGACTAGTGGATGAGGGATCTGGGTGTAGGGGATTTAACCATCATGCCCTTGTCATGGTCAGATCACTCACTTCTCCGACTCGACTTTCCCACCGCTACACCCCACCGCGGGGCGGCGGAACCAGAATCTCCTAGATGGTTCTGCCCCAGACGCCTGATGGAACCTGAAAGGTTCCAGACGGAGCTTGGGCCATTACCTGTGGCCTTGTTCCGCGCCCCGACGGAGGACCTAGTAGCCGCTTGGAATACTGCGGCCGCTGGGGCCTTGGATCGGGTCGCCCCCTTGCGGCCTCTCATGCGGCGCCGAGTCACCCAGGCCCCTTGGTTTACCAAGGAGCTGAGGGAGATGAAACGCTGCAAGAGACGCCTAGAGAGTAGATGGAGATCCACACGGTCTGAATCCGACTGAACACAGGTAAGAGCCCATTTGAAGACTTACCTTGTGGCGATAAGAGTGGCCAAATGTCATTACTGTGCCACTCTTATAGCATCCGCAGAGAACCACCCTGCCGCCCTGTTTGGGGTGACCCGCTGCCTCCTTCAACAGAGGCCGCGGGAAGCCCCTCTACCGGCCCGGTCACAGCACTGAGACGGCATTGGTCACATTGGTAGATGATCTCTGGAGGGTCAAAGATGGGGGTTGTTCCTCCATCCTGGTCCTATTAGACCTCTCAGCGGCTTTCGATACCATCAACCATGGTATCCTATTGCATCGACGAGGGGTTGGGGTGAGGGGCACCGTTTTATGGTGGTTCTCCTCCTACTTCTCTGATTGATCGCAATTTGTGTTGGCAGGAGGGCAGAGGTCGACCTCGAGACCCCTCACATGTGGGGTACCTCAGGGGTCGGTCCTCTCGCCGCTCTTGTTCAACACATATATGAAACCGCTGGGTGAGATCATCCGTGGTTTTGGGATAGAGTACCGTCTGTACGCTGATGATACGCAGTTGTACATATCTACCCCAGACCACCCCAACGATGCCGTCAAAGTGATGTCCCGATGTTTGGAAGCCGTGCGGAGCTGGATGGGAAGGAACAGACTCAGACTCAACCCATCCAAGACCGAGTGGCTGTGGTTTCCGGCGCCCCGATACAACCAGTTGATCCCATCACTGGCCATAGGGAGTGAACATCTAGCCCCCGTGGATCGGGCTCGCAACTTGGGCATCCTCCTGGATACTCGGCTGTCTATGGAAGATCATGTGACGGCCGTGGACGGGGGGCTTTCTGCCAGGTTCGCCTGGTACGCCAGTTGCGGCCCCTATTGGACTGGAACGCCCTTCGCACAATCACTCATGCGCTCGTGACATCCCGACTGGACTACTGTAACGCTCTCTACATGAGGCTCCCCTTGAGGTGCACCCGACGACTACAGCTAGTCCAGAATGTGGCCGCGCGGGCAATTATGGGTACCACCAGGTACTCCCACGTAACACCGCTCCTGCGCGAGCTACATTGGCTACCTGTGGCCTTTCGGGTGCGCTTCAAGGTGTTGATTACCATCTTTAAAGCGCTCCATGGCACGGGTCCTAGCTATCTGCGTGATCGTATCCTACCCCACACATCCCTTCGATCGATTCGCTCACACAGAGAGGGACTTCTCCGGGTGCTGTCCACCTGGCAATGCCAACAGGCGGCATCCAGGGGAAGGGCCTTCTCTGTGGCGGGCCCAACCCTCTGGAATGACCTACCCCCCGAACTTAGATCTATCACAGACCCCCGCTCCTTCGGTCAACAATTAAAGACCCATCTTTTCCAGCAGGCCGGCTTGGCCTAACCTACCGTACCAGCCTAGTTTTAGTAAATATTACCAATCGGGTTTTTACGATATAAATTTAAACAAGGTACTTTTTAACACAGGGTAAAACATTTAATTTAGTTTTAATTTATTTTTAATTTGTTATATGTATATGTTCTTAAATTCCTGTACACCGCCCCGAGTCTCTTCGGAGAGAGGAGGCGAGGCGGTCAATAAATCCAAATAAATAAATAAATAAATAAATAAATAAAAATATCAGTGTGTCAAGAAATCTCTGAAACAGCTCACAAACAAAATTATAAATAAATTTCCCATTTGTTCAAATAATTTCTGAAGTATATCTGATGTGATTATTTTTTTCTGAAGATTGCTCTAGCAAGCCCCTCCTTGTCATTTTTCTAGTATTGTATATTATAAACCAAAAAAGAAACTATCTCAAGCAAGCAAAAGTAAAATACAAGTCTGCCCCACTTTTTGCCTTTTCATTTTTCTGTGGCTTTTAGTATATCTCTGTAAGCTACAACATTACATCTCCAAGTCTAGTAGTTCATTGGCTTTTTTGTCACGTAGATAATTAATAATTTTTTTGGGGGGGAAGACTACCCCTTATCCATTTAAAAATTTCTAAAATATTTTCTTTAAGTTTTTTTCTTTAAATCAAAGTGTCTTTCGCTTTTTTTTTTTCTAATACCAAAAGAAGGTTTAGCTCATTGCAAGGAATATTACCTTTGCCCAAAAAAATAAATCTCTACCTGTAGATTAATTACTTCCCAGATTGAGTAAGAAATGAGGAAGGTGGGGCTTAATGCCCTATATAGGTTAAATCACAATTAAGAGCACAGGTGGAATCCTGGAAATTCCAGCAGCTCAACTTTCAACCCCTCTGCAAAACTTCCTTTTCTGCAGTTTACTCATGAGGGGTTGCTGTCCAGAGTGCAATTTATTATACAATTGATCACATTAACCAGAAAGCACCTTCCAGACAGTGATCACGGCTCCTTCAAAGACGTCAGCCTGCAATAATTTCCCACCAGAAGCCCTGAAAACCAAGTGCAATTTCTTTGCAGTCGGTTGATAGTTAAGGATAGTTAAGGATCCTGCCTCACACATCCTCACGGCCGATTCGCTCCCACAGAGAGGGACTTCTCCGGGTGCCGTCCACTAGACTTTGTCAGCGGGCGACGCCCAGGGGAAGGGCTCTCTCTGTGGCGGGCCCGGCCCTCTGGAACGACCTTCCCCCCGATATTAGAACGACCACGGACCTCCGCTCCTTCCGCCTGAAACTAAAGACACATCTTTTCCGCCTGGCCGGCCTAGGGTAGTCTCTCTCTCTATGGGTTTTTTAACTGTTTATTTATATTGAGTGGGGATTTTTAGTTAATGGGATTTTAGCACAGGTGTTTGTTTAATCTGTTTTAAATTGTATGTATTTTTGTATATTTATGGTTTTTATTCTCCCTGTGCACCGTCCCGAGTCCCTGTGGGGAGAGGGAGCGGTTAATAAATTCAGTTTTTTTATTATTATTATTATTATTATTATTAAGGAGAACGAACGGGAGAAAATATCATCATGAGTAGTCCTAATCAACTCTAGACTTGAAGACTTTCCACCTGAAGGATTCAGCAAAGACATGGTCATCATGGCATTGAGCAAATGAGACCTATTGCAATTGGCAGATCTATTTGAAAAACAAAACTTCTCTCCTTCTCTCCAGGTCAGAGGACCCTCCACCACCAGAGCAAGGACTTGGACACAGTCATCTTAGTCAATCCTGACGAGTGGAGTGCTGTGTCAGAGGTAAGAACATACAAGGCCAGCATGTCTGGTTTTGTCAGAGTTGTTGCAATGGGCCTGTATGAGCTAAAATGTGTAAATGTCCTCCAAATTGCATCCAGGCCCTACCTTCTAAAAAGGAAGCTGACCTTCTGCTCTTCCTCTTTATTTAGCTGCAGTGTATTGATTGTCCTTAACACTGTTGGGTGAATATGGGTCCAGAAGCATCACAGAGCTTGGCAGGTGTTTCTAAACCTTGGGGGGGGGAGGGGCACTCCTGTTATAAAGTTCTGAAAACCCAGAAGTCACGAATTGGAAGCTGAAATCCATCTCTGATGTGAATAGGTCCGTTCTTTGATATGTGACCCTTCTGCCCACAAGCTACTAGTCCTGTGTGGGCAAACCTCTGACCAGGGAGCTGATTTGATTCTGCAGACTGGGACTTTCACCTACCAGAAACTCACTGGCATATTTGCAGATCCAGAGGTAAGTTTCATCAGTGGGTAAACTTGGTTTCTAATTGAATCAGGTGGCTTTGTTCCCTTGCCACTAATCCCTCCTATCTTGAATTTAGTTTTGGGCATCTAGTAAATTATTTGTGTTAGGCCATTAGCTACCTTTGGCACTAGCAGTTAGAATTGTTGCGCTGGAGACAATTTTATATGGAGACTTGCCACATGGCATTAATTCAGAAACATTCAGCATGTTTTCCATCATCTGAACTGTATAAATTATATATTCCAGAGATCTTAGATACTTTCTTAAACTCTTTAAAAATTCCTCTCTACTACCTGCTCTTCTGGTCAATATAGTGATTAAATATTATCTTTATGTGTATAATTCATATAAATGTAACATAAATGTATGTCTATATTTCATATAAATTTAATAAATAAACATGTTTCTATTAAAAGTAGTTGTAGGTTATCCAGGAGTAACAGATGGATCTATAGATTATTGATTGATTGTGTAGTATTTTTTTTTAAATTAAGATGAGTTTCTATAGTATTCACTGAAATAACTTTTGAGAAGATTTCATTGTTGTAACCTATTTTGAACTCTTGTAGGTCGCCCAGCTTCTCAGTAATACCGATCCAGCTTCTAAAACCTCCCTCACCATATCGTGCTTGGGAGAAGGAGATTGGAGAAATCTTCAACACTCCAGTTTTCAAGACCTTTTTTGCCTGAGAGTTAATCCTGATCCAGTCCTGCCCGAGATGGATGGGATATCTGAATTTGCTGAATATGTCTCTGAGACAGTGGATGTCCCATCCCCCTTTGATCTTCTGGAACCCCCAACCTCTGGCGGGTTTCTAAAGCTCTCCAAGCCCTGCTGTTACATCTTCCCAGGAGGGAGGGGGGACTCTGCTCTCTTTGCTGTCAATGGATTCAACATTCTGGTTGATGGTGGCTCAGACAGGAAGTCCTGTTTCTGGAAACTGGTCCGACATCTAGATAGGGTTGACTCAATTCTCTTGACCCACATTGGAGCTGACAATCTCCCAGGTATTAATGGACTCTTGCAGAGGAAGATTGCTGAGCAGGAAGAAGAGCAGTCACAGGGCTCCACTAACTACAGTGACTGGATAAAAAACCTTCTGTCCCCAGAGCTTGGGGTGGTTTTCTTCAATGTTCCTGAGAAGCTTAGAATGCCAGAGTCATCCATGAAAGTCAAAAGAAGCATTGCAGAAGCCAGCCTGACCCTGCAGTACCTCAACAGGCTAAGCATCAAGCCAGAGCCTCTCTATAGAGTGGTCACCAACACTGTTGAGCCAATTACTCTGTTCCACAAAATGGGTGTTGGGAAATTGGACATGTACATCTTGAACCCCGTCAAAGAGAGCAAGGAGATGCAGTTTCTCATGCAAAAGTGGACTGGAAACAGTAAAGCCAAGACAGGCATTATCCTTAGCAATGGGAAAGAAGGGGAGATTTCGGTCCCCTATCTAACATCCATCACAGCCCTTGTAGTATGGCTCCCCGCAGGACCAACAGAAAAAATTATACGAGTTTTGTTTCCAGGAAATGCACCACAAAATAAGATTTTGGAAGGTCTTGAGAAACTCAAGCATCTTGATTTTCTGAAGTATCCTGTAGCTACCCAGAAAGATATGGCTTCGGTCACACCCTCTTCTGTGCTTAAACAGTCCAAGATTAAACAACGGACAGACAGTAAAGAGAGCCTCAAGTTATCTCTTAAGCCTCCTATGACAAAGGTAGTTACTGAAGAGGGCTCTAAAGAGATGAAGATGGAGACAGTAAAAGAGGCTAAAACTGAGAGAAAGGGAAAAGAGCATTCTGAAATGCTTCAAGAGAAGTTGGTTAAAACAGAGAAAGTAAAGATGGACTCCAGTGATGCCCTTAAAGCTGAGAAAAGAAAACTTGCCAAAGACAAAGTTGGCAAAAAATATCTGAAAGAGAAAGTTTCTAAACTGGAAGAAAAGAGAGACAAAGAAAAGAAAGATGTTAAAAAGGAGAAGAGGGAGATTAAAAAAGATGATGGGAAGAAAGAAGAAAGGAAAGATTCAAGGAAAGATGAAAAAAAGAAAGAAGCTAAACCAGAGTTGAAAAAAATTTCTAAGCCAGACTTGAAGGCATTTACCCCTGAAGTAAGGAAGACTTTATACAAGGCAAAAGTTCCCAGTAGAATTAAAACTGACAAAGTTCGTACCAAAAGTGAAAAGTGCACCACTGGAGAACAGAAGTCTAGAGCTGTGCCAAAGAAACACGGCCAACCTCAAGGCCCACCATTTATAGCTGAGGAGAGGCTTGTGATATCTTCACCAGAGGACCTGACCAAGGATTTTGAGGAGCTGAGCTGTGAAGAGCCAAAGGAACCTCATCCTGTCTCTGCTCCTTTAGTGGCAGAAGCAGTCTCCAAGCATGCAGAAAGGCAGGGTCCCTGTGACTCAGCTGCTGAAAAGGGGGTGCTGATATCCAAAGGGACCAGTAGTTCAGGATTGCCTTCTCTGGCCATGCCAGGGGAGGAGATGATTTCCCCAGAAGGTGAGGTGGTGGAAGCAGGCAAATCATCTGAAAAACCCGATGAGAAACCAACCGTAGCAGAGCTTCTTGGGCAAGAACTGAATGAGAACGCGGGAAGGAGTGTTGGAGAATTTCCAGGAAAAGGGAAAGATCAGATACCATCACTTAGGGAAGAAAAAACTGCTGCTTCAGGAAGGGATTGGGTGTCCCCAAGAGAAGACACAAGCTTGAAAAAGAAAGATGTGTTTAAAAAGGCAGAGCCGGAAGGGACATTAGAAGACGATGTAAAGGCAAAAGACAAAGAGTTAGTAAAGAAAGAGCTTTCTCAAGTTCAGCCGCCTCAAGACTCAACTTTGCTTTCTGATGGGAAAGGAAAAGAACCCAAGACAGAAAGAGTGGACTCAAGCAAAGTGCCTGGGAAGTCACCAGGGATAAGGGAAAGGGAGGACTCTCATCTGGGAAGCATGCCTTTCCCATCAGGAGAACATATTTCCTACATCCAAGACGAAACCATCCCTGGCTACTCGGAGACAGAACAGACCATCTCAGATGAGGAGATCCATGATGAGCAGGAGGAGAAGATGGCACACTTCAAGCCAGACATTGGCAGTTATGGCATTGCAGGATCAGATCAGACAGATTCCTTTGAAGCTCCCAATGGGATCCAGACTCTTACAGCGCCTGAAGTTGCCAAAGGACAGGAACCTGAAATCCTTGCCTATCCTACAAATCTTGTAGCAGCTCCTTTGGCAGAAGAGGAGCATGTTTCTTCAGCAACATCCATTACAGAATGTGACAAACTTTCCTCCTTCGCCACTTCTGTCGCTGAAGACCAGTCAGTTGCATCAATCACAGCGCCACAGACAGAAGAAACAGGCAAAAGTTCCTTCCTGTTGGATACGGTGAACAGCATACCTTCCTCTCGAACAGAGGTCACCCAAGGCCTCGACTACGTACCTTCTGCTGGCACTATTTCTCCCACATCTTCCCTAGAAGAGGACAAAGGCTTTAAGTCTCCTCCACCAGAAGACTTCCATAGTCAAACAGAAAATGAGCAGAAACTTGAAGTCTGCAAAAAAGTTTTGCAGCAGCAGCAAGAAATTCCATACTTTGAGAGGCCTTGGCAAGCAGAAGAACATTATGATGCCCTAGTGTTTTTACAACAAGGGCCCCTGGAAGATAGTTCAAGTGAAATATCTATGGAAGGACCTCAAGAAACTACCCTGCTTTTGAGTGAAGCAAATGCACACTTGCTGCAGGTACAACAAGGCTCTGGCGATGCTGAAGATCGTTGCATAAGCCCTGATGATAGCACAGTCAAGATGGCATCTCCCACCCAATCAGGCCCCACTAGTGCAGGGCACACACCATTTCATCAATCTCCCATAGAGGAAAAGCTGGACTCTGCAGAAGCAGAGATGTTTGAAAAGGCAGCAAAATCTCCTATAATGGGGATTGAAATAGAAAGACCCAAAAAAGCAATGAATGTATCCAGAACATTTGAAGGCGAGGGGGAGCATCATGAAAACAAGGAGATGAGCCTTCATGACATGCCTGGCCTGGAACCAACAGCCATTCCGTGTGCAGGATTTTTATCTGCACCGAATGAAGACAGGAGCCAGCATTTGGAGAAAGAGGAGCTAGCAATAAGCTTCTACCACAAACAAGAAACTATTGATATTTCTGACCTGGAGCTTCCCACTACAGATAACCTTCTAGAGACCTTAAAAAATGCATCATCTAAAAATATCAGCACTGCTGAGGAAGCATCCCATGAAAATGTTGTTAGGCCTGGGACTGAGGAGTTCTCTGCTTCAGAAATACCTCCGCCAAAAGGATGGGAAGCAATTTCAGACATATCTAGAGATGAAAAATCTTCACAAATCATTAATTTACCAGGGGAAGAAAAGGCATCTTCTTTTACAGATGAAATTCCTGGGAAGACGTCATGTTCTGATAATTTTACCACTGAAATATTTCAAGAGGTTTTGCATTTGACAGAAACTGGCTTAGAGCAAAAAGAGTCTGCTTCTCCAGAAGATAATAAATTTGCTCTAAGTCTTCGTGAAGAAACCCCTTCATATTTATTCAAAGAAGAAATTTCTCCAAGGGATGCTACACTTCTGCTTATGAAAGAGAGCCCTACTAAAGAAACATCATTGGACATGCTTGTGAAACAAGTGTCTCCTGAAACTAAACAAGCTTCAGCAGAAGAGAGCCCAAGTACCGATAAAAGATCAGAAGCTGATATCAAAGAGCATCCATGCAATTCCTCTTTAAACTTTCAGCAGAGTCCTTTTCTAGATTCCACCATAATAAAGCCTTCAGCAGATCCTTTTCTGGAAAATGAAAGATCAGCTTCCTTAACAGAAAAACAAACCTACAAGGAATTGTCACCCAAACAAATGTCTCCAGACTCTAAGTCCTCAAGCTTCACATCAGTGAGCCCAGTTTTAGATAGCAGTGCCTTGGAAGTTTCATCTGGAGAGAAAGAACTTTGTCAATTTCTAGGACAGAAAGAGAAAACAAATGAACTATCTCCAAAAATAGAAGATCCTTATCTGAGAGAAATAAATTATGAGAAGAAAGTGTGGTTTCCAGAAGTAATGAACGAAGTGCCATGCAAAGAACAGCAACTGAAATATGACAAAGAAAAGGGAGAGTCTACATTTTTGGATGATGAGGTAGACATTCCTGCTAAGAAGGAAGAAAACATTCACTCTATGGAGAGCGAAGACATTACCAAACAGGATAGTTTGGATGCTGAACATGGCTCCTTTCAGGAAGACCCTCCCAATGAGAAGGATGGCTTTTTAGTTGTAGATGACAAGCCTAAAGAAAAGTTTAAAGAAAAGCCAGCTCCCCACGCACATCCTAATCAAGGTATTGTGAGTTCAGAGAAAGCTGAACTTTGTAGTCCCTCTTTTGAACTTGAAAATAAGCCAAAGTCAAGTCTGGAAAGGGCTTTTTTGTCCTTTCCTGAGGTGCCCACTTCAGTGCAAAGAAAAGAAGAACCTCTTCCTCAATCTAATCAAGCAATGGAGAAAGTGACTCCGCACCCATCTTTTGACCCCATGAGTGAAGCTATGGAGGCCCAGGAGAGAAAGCAAAATGCTGATGAAAAATCACCTGAGCCTCTTTCTACTGACCACACAAATGCCAGTAGAAAGCAGCCAAGAACTTCTGCAGCTCTTCTGAATGCAAGGTCAGGGTCAGAGGAGGATAGGCAGTTTCATCCTGACCAAGATTGCAGAGGAAGCAGGGATCTTGACGTCCCTTCACCAGATGCAGACGCCTCTGGCCAAAGCAAATGCTCTGTGTGGTCAGGTGTTCTGGACCCCTCCAGTCCTTTGGAGTTGCATGATTCCAAAGCGAAGGCAGGTGAGAAAGGGCAAGAGAAGGAAGAGAGGGAACCAACTCCCTACCCTCATGAAAAAACCTTCCAGTATGCTGATGTCTCTAGGAGTGTGGTGATGCCTGATGTTGGCCATCCTGGAAAGGATGCAGTGACCAAGTGTCCTCAAGCATTGAGACCTCAGAAGGAGGACTTCCTCTACCCCATTTCCTCCAAGGAAGAAGATTCTTACCTCTCCACTCCTACTGAGAAAGAACTCTCCTCCCCAAGTTCACCAAAGGTCACAATGGAGCATTCCTTTAAGTACGCGGAGGTTACTGAGCAGAGTTTGCAGGATCCGCATTCCATGATATCCACAGACACACACTCTAGAGAAAGCCCACTCCCACCAGAAAGCCCAGTGAACCTCCAGCCTGCCTCCTCTTTGGGAGATACGACCTTCAGGGACATGTTTACACAGAAAGATCTAACCATCTCCCCTGAAAAGATGAGCCCTTCAGATAGAAAACCCGGTAAGGAGCAAGAGTCCTCAGCAGGTTTTCATCCCAAAGATATTTATTATGAGAAAGCTGAAAGAGAAGATAGTGCTAGTGACTCAGAGCTGGAGAAAGGTGCCAAGGAGAGGTCAGAAAAAGAATCAGAATCTCCAATGGTGACGCACAAAGAATTCTGTCCAGTGTCAGAGAAGGGCAACGTCTCTGTCCCAGGGCAAGAAGTCTATGATGGGTCATTGGGAGAGGGAAGTCACTCCAAGAAAACAGCCAGTGGCAGCCTTGCAGATCCTAGCAGACAGGAAGGGGGCTCAAATATGTGCCAGATGGCCGTCGAGCAACACTCCAAGGAGGAAGAGCAAAAGGGCCTCTTAGAAAAAGCTTGGGAAAATGTTGACCCCAAAAGCTTTTTACTTGCGGCCTCTGCTAAAGACAAGGACTCCCCCAAGGGACCTGTCCTCCTTCCTAAAGGGCTTGATTGTTCTTCCTCTGGATTTGAACTTTCCTGCCTGGAAAAGCATGAGCCATCCATTTTGTTCAGACATGAAGCCCATTTCTCCTCGGAACATAAATCTCTCCTCTTAAACATGCCTGAACCTGCTTCTTCAGGGAACGGCCAAGAAGATGAATACTTAGAGGTATCAAAAAAGGGGGATTCCCCCTTTGTAGAGCTATATGAAGAAGAAGGAAAGCTCCCTTTGTGGACATCCCCAGAGTATCCAATTCACAAGCAGTCATCCAGCCCCCCTGAGGAACCTTTCTCAGGGAGCCCTCTCTCTGCAGGGCAGCCGACAGGTGGCAGCCCCCTCCCCAGCCTCCAATACATCTCGGGGGCCCAGAGCCCACATATTGCACCTCCATTGCTTTCAGAAGAGGTTGCTTTAGATGCGGTGGAGGATGTAGCCTCTGCCAGCACAAAGTCTAGGCAGCCATCAGAAGCCACTTGCACAGTTGGCTGCTGTTCACAGCCAGCAATCCCCCAAGAATGGCCAGCAGCAGCCCCTCCCCTTCCTAAAGTCCTGGCCACTTCTCTTCATGGTCAGCAGGAGGCAGGAATGACAGCTAATGGCCCCACAGAAGTCAGCCTCAGTTCACTCACTTTCTATGATTCATCACCCATTTCAGAAAAATCTAGGCAAGTAGGGGAGGAGCAGGAGGAGGTTTGTGCAAGGCAGAGCCGTCCCCTGTCCCTGGTGAGCCCTTCCCAGGAGGACTTCCCAAATCCTCAGTTGAGCAGCCAAAGAGAGGAGCATGGGGACACTTGCCAAGCAGCAGAATCAGGCTTCAAAGCCACATCTAACTGTGGGCAGAAATCATATGAGTGTAAGCAAAGAAAGGGTGAATTATCTCCATCATTCATCAACCCAAGTCCTCATGATTCATCAGAAGACAGTGAGTTTTCACAAGTTAAAGGGCCTATTTCTGTAAAAGGAAAGCCACATTCAGTTCCTGGTGGCCATAGACCAGCTACTTCTGCTCTGGAAGAAACTCCTCCCACTTCTGCCAGTGATTCAGGGACTTCTCAGTCAGACTCAGATGTTCCTCCTGAAACAGAGGAATGTCCCTCAATTACAGCAGAGGCAGCCCTGGACTCAGATGAAGATACTGATTATCTCCCAGTAGACAAAGCTGCAGGCAGTTCCCAGCATAGCACAAAGTATGGCCAGGACCCACAACCTGCTTCCTTGGCAGACCCTCAGCCTCAGACTCCACATCCAGATGTCTGCATGATGGATCCTGAAATGTTGCTGATTGAGCAGAACATGAACAGACTTGACAAGATATCCAAGAAGGGAATGAAGGATAAAAATAAAGCATCGAAGAAGCTGCTGGGCAAGTCCAAGTCCTCCTCCCCATACCAGAAAGTTGATAAACCATTACTTAGTCCCATGAAACAACCATCTGACAGGTCTTCAAAACCAGGGATGGCCAAGAAAGAGAAACTGCTCAAGCCACCCATGGAAGACCGAGAGGAGGGTTCTCGAAGCGCCCACACCAGCCCCGGCAAGAACCTCGTCAATGGTGTCAGAACTGGCCCAGGTAAGAATGAACAGAGGTACAGCAGAGATTGGGAAGGTTCGGATCCTCCAGAGGGATGATTGTTTGGGTAGAGGAGCTTGAATAGAACTTGGTTCTATTTTACTGATTAATTTTAACTGCAAACCTGTATAGTTGCAGAGTTAGCATTATTTTGTAAGCCTTCTCTTGCAGTATTTCGTCTTTTCTGACCAAACTGTGACTTGATGAATTCAAACCTTGCAACTGAATCCTCAGAGCCCACTTGGGCGCTGAATTCCTTCTGGTGTCGTCCTTATTCGTGCTCATTGACAGCCATGGATACCATTCCCACCTTATGGCATGAACCATTTTGAAAATCCAAGCAGGCAGGTTGACCACAAATAGGCACTTTTCCTTTTACCTCATTTCCTTCTTTTAGGGTCTCTTTTCTTCTCTCTGGTTGCCCCTCTTTAGACTCGGCCTTCTAAACCGTGGCTTTTCCTTTGAGGTGGTAGACAGAAAGTCTTCATCTGCCTTCCCATCTCAGGATGATATTCTTGAACCCAGAAGGGGCTGAACTTGGTAGAATTGAGAAAAGTTCAAACTTGATGTTAGTTTGGCTATTTTAAATCAGGTCCTGAATCCTGACTCACAATTCTTTGATTCCTTTCTGCTGATATGTATGTGATGCGACATCATATTGATATAAAATCTCTTGTTTAAAGCTGTCAGTCTCTGCTGAAAATTTAATGAACATTGTTCAGTGAACCTGGGAGCCAAACGTGCAGCCCCTCCCTTCTGACACCGTTGATCAGCTGTTGTAATTCAAAAGCCACTGTGCCACCTTCCAACCCAGTTTTAGTACAAAGGTGATGCTCAGGTTTGGCTTGGCCATGTTTTGTCTAGTTAGCATAAAAGCTAACCCTCTTCTAAAAAAGCAGAGATAGGTGGCTCCTCCTCCTCTCTTTGCAAATCCTGTGGTTCTTAGCAGGACAGTTAGAGCCAAATTCTGGGGAAGACTAGGGGATGGTTACCAAAAAGGTTGGATCCAAAGATGGCCTTCTAGATGATTACTTTCTCATCTAGGCTCAAATCAGAATGCACACCCATGCTTGTTTAGATTGACTTCTAGTCTTCTTCTACCAGCATGCCAAATGTTACTTTGGTCACATCGTCTCCCACAGCTCATCAGAAAACCAAGGAGGATCTCAAGATTGGTGCCCTCAGAGTTGGGGGCAATTCTGTCAAAAATCGTGGATTGCCTCCTCATGCCAGAGGCCAACCAGGGAATCGATAGGATTGCCCAGCAATTCACTGGGAAACTGCTGAAGACCCCCATCAGAAGACCCCCATCGGAAGCCCTCCCCTCATTACTTTACTTACTTTACTTTACTTTAATTCGACTTATTAACCACCCCCTCTCCCCGAAGGGACTCGGGGCGGTGCACAGGAAATATAAAAAACACAATATATCACAATAAATTACATAAATATTTAAAACTATATTAACTAACTCCTATGCTAAAATCTTCCTGTTAAAATTACCATAAAACCTAATATAAAAATTTCTCTAATAACTAAGGCTAAGTACAGTAGGTTAGGCCAGGCCGGCCTGTTGGAAAAGGTAAGTTTTTAATTGCTGGTGGAAGGAGCGGAGGTCCGTGATGGATCTAAGTTCGGAGGATAGGTCGTTCCAGAGGGTAGGGCCCACCACAGAGAAGGCCCTTCCCCTGGGCATCACCCGCTGGCATTGCCTAGTGGATGGCACCCAGAGAAGTCCCTCTCTGTGGGAGCGAATCGGCCGAAGGGATGTGTGGGGTAGGATGCGATCCCGCAGATAACTAGGTCCCGTGCCATGGAGCGCTTTGAAGATGGTAACCAGTACCTTGAAGCGCACCCGAAAGACCACAGGCAGCCAGTGCAGCTTGCGCAGGAGCGGTGTTACGTGGGAATACCTGGAGGTACCCAATATTGCCCACGCGGCTGCATTCTGAACTAGCTGTAGCCTTCGGGTGCACCTCAAGGGGAGCCCCATGTAGAGAGTGTTACAGTAGTCCAGACGGGATGTCACGAGCGCATGAGTGACTGTGCCAAGGGCGTCCCGGTCCAATAGGGGACGCAACTGGCATACCAGGCGAATCTGGTAAAATGCCCCCCTGGCCACGGCTGTCACATGATCTTCTAAAGACAGCCGGGTATCCAGGAGGACAAGTTGCGTGCCCGATCCACGGGGGCTATATGTTCACCCCCAATGGCCAGTGATGGAATCAACTGGTTGAACCGGGGCGGCGGAAACCACAGCTACTCGGTCTTGGACGGGTTGAGCTTGAGTCTGTTCCTTCCCATCCAGATCCGCACGGCTTCCAGACATTGGGACATCACTTCAACGGCATCGTTGGGGTGGTTTGCGGTAGATACGTACAGTTGGGTGTCGTCAGCGTACAGATGGTATTCTACCCCAAAACCACAGATGATCTCACCCAGCGGCTTCATATATATGTTGAACAGGAGCGGCGAGAGGACCGACCCCTGTGGCACCCCACACGTGAGTGACCTCGAGGTTGACCTCTGCCCTCCTGCCAACACAAATTGCGATTGACCGGAGAGGTAGGAGGAGAACCACCGTAAAACGGTGCGCCTCACCCCCAGCCCCTCCAGTCGATGCAATAGGATACCATGGTCGATGGTATCAAAAGCCACCGAGAGATCTAATAGGACCAGGATGGAGGAAGAACCCCCATCTCTGGCCCATGCTTTTGCTGACTTAGTTCCTGGCTGCCAGTGAGTCTCAACTGGGCCAGGAAGTTTAAAAGGCTTCAAGATCCAGACCATGGAGCGCTTTAAAGATGGTCGTCAGCACCTTGAAGCGGGGGGTAGGTCGGGGGGTAGGTCAATAGGATACCATGGTCGATGGTATCAAAAGCCGCTGAGAGGTCTAATAGGGCTAGGATAGAGGAACATCCCCTATCCCGCGCCCTCCAGAGATCATCCACCAACGCGACCAATGCCGTCTCGGTACTGTTACCGGGTCGGAAGCCGGACTGGCGCGGGTCTAGATAATCAATTTCCTCCAGTTGTCGAGGAAACTGTTGAGCCACCACACTCTACAACCTTCGCTAGAAAGTGAAGGTTGGAGACCGGACGATAATTTTCCAACAATGCTGGGTCCAGGAAAGGCTTCTTGAGGAGGGGCCTCACCACCGCCTCTTTCAAGGCGGTAGGCAAGTACCCCTTACTCAAGGAAGCGTTCACGATATCCTGGAGCCAGCCTCGTGTAACCTCCCAGGATGCCAGTACAAGCCAGGAGGGACACGGGTCCAATAAATATGTGGTGGCCTTGAGTCTCCTTGACAACCTGTCCATATCCTCGGTAGTAACAAAGTCAAACTCCTCCCAAATGGTGTCTCAAGAACAGCCTTGGACAATCTGGGCGAAGCGCAAACTGAGGAGGTCTCTATTTAATTTTTTAATTCGGCTTTTAGGGGGTTCCAGGGGGGAGGGGGGAGATAGCCCAGGGAAGGAACGGCATACGATAAGGCTGGCCAGTGGAAGTAGGGAAACGGAGGAAGGGGAAGGGGAGGCCATTTCCACTGAGGTTTTTTCTATCGTTCCAGTTCTAGGGAGGGGCAGGGGCGGTGGGAGGCGGACGTTGGAGGACCGAGGCCGCTGGATATTGGCGGTCATTCGTTCCAACGCCCCGTGCTCCCTTCGCAGGCTAGGAGGGCAGGAATCACAGGATCGGGGCCCTAGGCTGATGTTATGCAACGCCATGTCCGTGGTACAAAAAGCCCCCCTCATTTATGACCTTGTGTCAGAGGGGGACCCGGACCTGGTGGGTATAACGGAAACCTGGTTGGGCCACCAGGGGGGTTTGCCCCTCGTAGAAATGTGCCCACCAGGTTACCGTGCCTTTCATCAGCCAAGGGTCCTAGGGAGGGGTGGGGGGGGTGGCGATTATGATTAGGGAAGGTCTTTGAGCCAAGGGAGACCACTGTCCCTCAGACGACCGGATGTGAGTCCCTCTTTGTAAGGTGGGGCCTAGGGAGGCAGTTGGGCGTGTTAGTTGTATACCTGGCTCCTCGCTATGCAACAACAGCCCTGCCCGAGCTCCTAGAGGTGATAGCTGAGGCGGCAGTTGAGACCCCCAGACTTTTGGTCATGGTGGACTTTAACTTGCCGTCAGTAGGCGAGACCTCTGGAGTAGCTCGGGAGTTCATGGCTTCCATGACGGCCATGGACCTGACCCAGGTAGTTGTAGGCCCTACTCATGAGGGGGGACACACCCTGGATTTGATCTTCGTCTCGGGACAGTGGAGTAGTGATCTGGGAACGGGATGTAGCCATCACACCCTTGTCATGGACAGATCACGCTCTCCTCCGGCTGGACTTTCCAATCGCCTCACCTCACCGCGGGGAGGCGGAGCCCGACATTCCTAGATGGTTCCGCCCCAGGCTCCTGATGGACCCAGATGGGTTCCAGAGGGAGCTTGGGCCAATTCCTGTGACCCTGCCCCGCGACTCGACTGAGGACCTAGTGACCGCATGGTTAAGTGCGGCCACGGGGGCCTTGGACCGAGTCGCGCCCTTGCGGCCTCTCTTGCGGCGACGAGTCACCCAGGCTCCTTCCTTTTCTGAGGAGCTGAGGGAGATGAAATGCCACAGGAGACGCCTAGAGAGCAGATGGAGATCTTCTTGCTCCGAAGCCGACCGAACACTAGTGAGAGCCCATATTAGGACTTACTTAGTGGCGATAAGGTGGCCAAACGTGAGTATTGTGCCACATTTATTGCATCCGCAGATAACCGCCCTGTCGCCCTGCTTGGGGTGACTCGCTCCCTCCTTCACCAGAGGCCGCGGGAAGCCCCTCTGCAGGGACGGGCAGAGGAATTTGGGATTTATCTGCAGGACAAAATCACTCGGATTCGGAATGAGTTACCCTCCATTGAGAGTGGTCCGGCCGGACTGCCCGAGGCTGGTCTTGAGGTACCATTCTGGGAGGAGTTTGACTTTGTTACTACCGAGGATATGGACAGGTTGTCAAAGAGACTTAAGGCTACCACATGTTTATTGGACCCGTGTCCCTCCTGGCTTGTACTGGCATCCTGGGAGACGACACGAGGCTGGCTCCAGGAGATTGTCAACGCCTCTTTGAGTGAGGGGTCCTTGCCTGCCGTCTTGAAAGAGGCGGTAGTGAGGCCCCTCCTCAAGAAGCCCTCCCTGGACCCAGCATTATTAGAGAACTATCGTCCAGTCTCCAACCTTCACTTTTTAGCGAAGGTTGTTGAGAATGTGGTGGCCCAACAGTTTCCGTGACACTTGGAGGAAATTGATTATCTAGACCCGCTCCAGTCCGGCTTCCAACCCGGTCACAGCACCGAGACGGCATTGGTCGCGTTGGTGGATGATCTCTGGAGGGCACGGGATAGAGGTTGTTCCTCTATCCTTGTCCTGTTAGACCTCTCAGCGGCTTTTGATACCATCGACCATGGTATCCTATTGCACCGACTGGGGAGGTTGGGGCTGGGAGGCACCGCTTTACGGTGGTTCTCGTCCTACCTCTCTGGTCGGTCGCAATATGTGTTGACAGGAGGGCAGAGGTCGACCTCAAGACCCCTCTTATGCGAGGTTCCTCAGGGGTCGATCCTCTCACCCCTTCTGTTCAACACCTATATGAAGCCGCTGGGCGAGATCATCCATGGTTTTGGGGTGGGATATCATCTGTACGCTGATGACACTCAGCTGTACATATCCACCCCAGACCACCCCAACGATGTCACCGAGGTGCTGTCCTGGTGTTTGGAGGCCGTACGGATCTGGATGGGTAGTAACAAATTCAAACTCAACCCGTCCAAGACTGAGTGGCTGTGGTTTCCGGCACCCCGGTTCAGCCAGATTACTTCAACTCTGGCCATTGGGGCGAAGCACTGGCTCCCGTGGAGAGAACGCGCAATTTGGGTGTCCTCCTGGATTCCCGGCTGTCTATGGAGGACCATGTGGCAGCCGTGGCCAGGGGGGCGTTTCATCAGGTACGCCTGATGCGCCAATTGCGCCCCTTACTGGACCGGGCTGCCCTTCGCACAGTCACTCAAGCACTCGTGACATCCCGGCTCGACTACTGCAACGCTCTCTACATGGGGCTTCCCTTGAGGTGCACTCGAAAGCTACAGCTAGTCCAGAATGCGGCCGCGCGGGTAATAACAGGAGCTCCGAGATACTCCCATATAACACCTATCCTGCGCGAGCTGCACTGGCTTCCTGTGGTCTTTCGGGTGCGCTTCAAGGTTCTGATGACCATCTTTAAATCGCTCCATGGCTCGGGGCCTAGTTACATGCGAGACCGTCTCCTGCCCCATACATCCCTACGGCCGATCCGCTCCCACAGAGAGGGCCTTCTCAGGGTACCGTCGGACGGGCAATGCCGTCTGGCGACACCCAGGGGAAGAGCCTTCTCTGTGGCAGGCCCTGCCCTTTGGAATGACCTACCCCCAGAACTTCGTACCATCTCAGACCTCCGCCTCTTCTGCCAGTGTCTAAAGACACATCTTTTTCAGCAAGCCGGCCTAGCCTAACCTCCCGCTGGGGCTATTTTAGATAGTTTTAAATTGGGGTTTTAATTTGGTTTTAGCATAGGATTGTTTAATTTAATATGCTTTTAAATTTTGTATATTTTGTTTTATATGTTTTAAATTCCTGTGTGCCGCCCTGGGTCCCTCGTGGAGAAGGGCGGGATATAAATCGAATTAAAATAAAATAAAATAAAAATAAATCTGACCGGACCACTTTCAATGGAGCGCAACTCGTTCCGAATCCGAGTGATTTTATCCTGCAGATATTCACCAAATTCCTCTGCTCGACCCTGTAGAGGGGCTTCTGGTGAAGGAGGGAGCGGGTCACCCCAAACAGGGCGGCAGGGCGGTTTATTTTATTTTATTTTTATTTTATTAAATTTATACCCCGCCCTTCTCCTTGTTAGGACCCAGGGCGGCGCACAGGCATCTTAAAAACACAAAATACAATAAATGTCAATTAAAATATAATTAAATTCATTAACCCGTGCTAAAAAACCCAATATTAAGAACCCTTCCAAATTACAAATTTCCTTAAAAAGTCAGAAACGGGGGGCTATCCTAGGCCGGCTTGTTGGAATAAGTACGTCTTAAGACGTTGGCGGAAGAGGCGGAGGTCCAAGATTGTGCGAAGGTCGGGGGGGTAGGTCGTTCCAGAGGGCCGGGCCCGCCACAGAGAAGGCCCTTCCTCTGGGTGTCGCCAACCGGCATTGCCCGGCCGACGGCACCCGAAGAAGACCCTCTCTGTGGGAGCGGATCGGGCGAAGGGATGTATGGGGCAGGAGGCGGTCTCGTATATAGCTAGGCCCTGAGCCATGGAGCGATTTAAAGATGGTCATCAGTATCTTGAAGCGCACTCGAAAGGCCACAGGCAGCCAGTGCAGCTCGCGCAGGAGAGGTGTTACGTGGGTTTGCCTTGGGGCACCCATAATCACCCGCGCGGCCGCATTCTGTACTAACTGTAGCTTTCGAGTGCACCTCAAGGGAAGCCCCATGTAGAGACCGTTACAGTAATCCAGCCGGGACGTCACAAGTGCTTGAGTGACTGTGCGAAGGGCTCCCCGGTCCAGTAAGGGGCGCAACTGGCGTATCAGGCGTACCTGATAGAACGCCCCCCTGGCCACGGCTGCCACATGGTCCCCCATGGACAGCCGGGAATCCAGGAGGACGCCCAAGTTGCGCGCCCTCTCCACGGGGGCCAGTTGTTCGCCCCCAATGGCCAGAGTTGGACTTATCTGGCTGAACCGGGGTGCCGGAAACCACAGCCACTCGGTCTTGGACGGGTTGAGCTTGAGGTTATCTGCGGATGCAATAAGAGTGGCACAATAGTCACGTTTGGCGACTCTTATCGCCACTAAGTAAGTCCTAACATGGGCTCTTACTAGTATTCGGTCGGATTCGGGCCGAGAAGATCTCCATCTGTTGTCTAGGCGTCTCTTGCGGCGTTTCATCTCCCTCAGCTCCTCGGTAAACCACGGAGCCTGGGTGACTCGGCGCCGCATGAGAGGCCGCAAGGGCGCGACTCGGTCCAAGGCCCCCGCGGCCGCACTGAACCATGCGGCCACTAGATCCTCAGTTGAGTCGCGGGGCAAGGCCACAGGTATTGGCCCAAGCTCCCTCTGGAACCTTTCTGGGTCCATCAGGCGCCTGGGGCGGAATCATCTAGGAATCTCTGATTCCGCCTCCCCACGGTGGGGTGTGACGATTGGAAAGTCCAGCCGAAGGAGAGCGTGATCTGTCCATGACAAGGGTGAGATGACTAAGTCCCCTATTCCCAGATCACGCCTCCACTGTCCCGAGATGAAGATTAAATCCGGGGTGTGTCCTCCCTCGTGAGTGGGGCTAAGAACTACTTGGGTCAGGTCCATGGCCGTCATGGAGGCCATGAACTCCCGAGCTAACCCGGAGGCCTCGCCTACCGACGGCAAGTTAAAGTCCCCCATGACCAACAGTCTGGGGGTTTCAACTGCCATCTCGGCTACCACCTCCAGGACCTCGGGCAGGGCTGCTGTTACATAGCGGGGAGCCAGGTATACAACTAGCCCGCCCATCTGCCTCCCCAGGCCCCACTTCACGTGGAGGGACTCACACCCGGTCGTCTGAGGGATTGTGGTCTCCTTCGGCTCAAGACCTTCCTTAACCATAATCGCCACCCCCCCACCACTACCTAGGGCCTAGGGCCCAGTGGGCACATTTCTACGAGGGGTAATCCTCTCTCGTGGCCCAACCAGGTTTCCGTTATACCCACCAGGTCCGGGTCCCCCTCTGACAAAACGTCATTGATGAGGGGGGCTTTGTGAACCACGGACCTGGTGTTGCATAACATCAGCCTAGGGCCCCGGCTCTATGATCCTTGACCTCCTAGCCTGCGAAGGGAGCTTGGGGGGTTGGGGCGCGTGACCGCCTGTAGCCAGCGGCCATGATCCTCCAACAGATAATGCACACCCCGTCTCCCGCCGCCTCTGCCCCTCCCCAGGACCGATCTGATGGGAAATCCCTCTGTAGGATCGACCTCACCCCTCCCCTCCTCCGTTTCCCTACTTCCGCCGGCCGGCCCTATAGCTTGTCCCCCACCCGACTGACTGACCCCCCCCTCCACCCTGGAACCCCCTAAAAGCCGAATTAAAATTTTACATAGGAACCCCCTGAGCTTGCGACTTGTCCACCTCTCTGGATCTAACAAGCCATCCTTGAGGTGTGCCCCAGATAAACAAGGGGGCCACAACTGCGAGAGGGGAGACTCTCGCAGACAAAGGAGATCTGTCCTTGAATACGATAACAGCATGTAAAGCGGCCCTGGCTCTGCAAGAAGGCAGCATAAGCTGGTACATAGCAAGTCATATTAAAAGCAGAGGAAAAGCATACAAAACAAGTCAGATGGTAAAGTGGTGGATGGATGTTCCAGGAGGAGTGGAAAGATCTAGCCGGCGGGAAGGGGGGGAGAGGGTGGGGGAGGAGGGGAGGGCTGGGGGGGGGGAGATAATGGGGAAGAATAAATAATACAGTGCGTGTCAGATGTCCAGATGGAAGGAATATGGCCAAAAGACCTCACCTAAGTCACTGTCTCTCTCAGTGCCACTGCTTCTTCTTCCCTCCGATGGTCCAAATATAGGCTTCTTCTTCGGCCTCATAGGCCGCGCCATGTTGGTGTATCGCACAGCTCGGCGGAATGCCGTGCAGCTCGATAACAGTCTCACGGCCCCGGCCAGAAGGAATACCATCAAGTCCCCTTCAGATGTTGCATCCCTCGCCGCCGATATTTGTGGAGGCAGAGAAATTTCTGGGCCTGAAGCGGTTTGGCTTGGGACCTTCTTCTTCTTTGCTTACATTCCGCCCCATCCATGCAATGGGAGAGCAAAAAGGAGACGAGATTGTCTACTTCTATACCAGCAATTTATTTTTCTTTTTTATTGAAGTTTACAGATAGAAAGATTTAAAAATAATAATATAAATGAAGAAAAATATAAAAAGAAAAAAGAAAGAAAAATGAGAATTTAAAAACGATAAAATAATTACTAACCTTGTCAAGTACAAACAACATTAGCAACTTATTACTTTCTCTGACCTTTCAACAACATACCTCTTCTATATCTCATTTCTTAGCTATAACAAATTATAAAGTCTCATCATTGGGTTCTAATCAGCAAAAATGATTAAGGGTTACCGGAAATAACCTGTCTCCAATTCCATGCCAAAATGCATGAGTCTCTGAAAGGAGCCGAACTGAAGGGAGAGGCCTTCAGAGGCGTCTCAGGATTAGAGGAGCTGAGGAATAGCAGCCTTGCCCTGCCATTTACTGGGCAGCCTAGAAGGTGCCTGTGTGTCTTCTCCAGGATCCTAGGTTGGAAGTATGGCAGGACAAAAGCTCTGTTGGAGATGCCCATGATTTTTACTGCCCACCTTATTAAGGCCCTTGATCTGACCAGACCCTTTTCCTGTGTACTTTTGAAAAGCCAAGGAAGGCTAGTGAGGCTTCCTTTTTAGAGGAAGAGGCAGCCTTTTTTGAAGAGGCAGCTGGCCACTTTCCAAGTTCATGAATGTAGAAGGCCTCGCTAAGAGGAAGGATCTCCACAAAAGCCTACACGACTGGGCTTTTCCCTCTGGGTAGTTCATGTCCTTCTCCAATGCAGAAATAAGGAAGCGCTTCAGGGGGATCCTTCAGTCCTATGGTAATCCATGCAGGGACAATTTCTTTGGACCCTGGGAATCTGCTTGTGACCTTGGGTTTTTTGCTGAAGTGCTCCTGCCTCCTGAAACTGGAACTCAGTGAGAGCGTATCTTGCATCTGAATGTTAGGAGATTAAGGTCAAACAAGAGGAAGGGATTTCTTTACACGCATACCACATTTTTAACTTGTGGAGTTCAGTGCCACAAGATCTAATAATGGCTTTAAAGGTGGATCAAGCAAATCCGTGATTAAGGCTACTAATGGACAAAGATTATTTTCAGGAATAGCAATGGCACCAGCTGATGGAAAGCATACTGTACATATGGAAGTTCTCTTAGGACAGTAGAAGACCCCATGGGGGCGTCTATTTAGCCACTGGAATTGTTACTGTTTTAGGGGTAACTATATAGCTAATGTCTCTGAGTTGCAGTCTTGAGGATTTCCCAGAGTGGGGGAAAGAGAAGACAGAGAACAGGCTTCTAATCCTCCCCTTCCTTAGTTGATTCCAATGATAATTCCTATAGGGAGGCAAACAAACAAGGCCCAGGCAAAGAACTTCCCAGAAACAGCATGCCTTTGGTGGTGACCGGTGTAAAAGAATGCCTCCCCAAACGGCTTCATTTCTTACGTTTAGGGACCACAGTGGAAGGCAGCTTTTTCTGCAAAAAGTGAACAAGATGAGAGCAATAATTGGACATTGTTTCTGGAAGGGGTCTGCCCAATAAGGTAGGCAGTTTGGCAGTTTGAATCCCTAGCGCCATGTAATGGAGTGAGCTCCCGTTACTTGTCCCAGCTTCTGCCAACTTAGCAGTTCGAAAGCATGTAAAAATACAAGTAGAAAAATAGGGGCCACCTTTGGTGGGAAGATAACAGCGCTCCGTGCATCTTTGGCATTTAGTCATGTTGGCCACATGACCATGGAGACATCTTCGGACAGCGCTGGCTCTTCGGCTTTGAAACAGATGAGCAACGCCCCCTAGAGTTGGGAGTGACTAGCACATATGTGCGAGGGGAACCTTTACCTTTGAATAAGGAATTTGTAAACAGCTATTGAGATTAATAACCATTGAGGGTCCAATCAGTGCATTTCATAGAAGCATAGAGTCACAGGGTTGGAAGAGACGAGGCAGGAGCCCTCGTATGACCTCAGACAAATTGTCCAATCTTTTCTTGAAAACCTCCAGAAGACATGCTTAATAGTGTCAGGAAATTTCTCTTTATATCCAGGTTGGATCTCCCTCTGACAAGCTTCCACCCATTGCTTCTTGTCCAGCCCTCTGGTGTTATGGAGAATAGATCCCTGGTAGCCTTTTAAGTATAGGAAGGCAGCTGTCATCCTTCCCTTCAGTGTGAAGCTGAACATAACCTATCTTCATAAGATTTAGCCTCCTGACCACTTGTCTTTGTTGCTCTTCTCTACACACTTTCTAGGGCCTCAACATTTGTGTATCGTGTTGACCAGAACTAGATGCAGCCTTCCAAGTGTGGCCTCGCTAATGCAGTAGAGTGGTGCTATCACTTCCTGTGATCTTGATGCTATCCCTCTGCTGATGAACTGCATTGGCTTTTTTGGCAGGTGCTGGCTCATATTCAAGGAGTGATCTATTAGGCCATCTAGACCTCTCTCACAGTTACTAGTATGGACCTTGGTGCCATATATTCTATATCGGTTTTCTTATCTAAATGTAAGACTACTTTTCTCATCACTGAATTGCATCTTGTTGGATAGGGCCCAATACTCAAGCCTGTCAAACTCCATTTTCTGAAATATTAGAAATCCCCCCCCCCCCCCCAGCTTTGTGTCATCTGAAAATTTGATGAGCTTCCCAAACTTGGTCCTATTGAGAAAATAAGATTGGCCTTCCCAGTCTCCTGGTGGTGTGCCCAGATCAGAAACAGGCTTCAATCCTGAAGACTTCTAGCCTTATTTGGAATACCTACTGTGGCTTACATTGTCAAAGCCTCATTAGTAGCCATTCCTATTCTTTTGTAACTATTCTAGTCTGCCAAGTCTACTTGGCATAGTCCAGCTTCCACACCGCCAATTTTCAAGAAACTGAATTTATCTCTCTTAGGTCTAAGAGGGGACAGCCGAAAATTTATTTGCCTACATTTCTCAGCAAACTTTTAGAGATCATGCAATTCTAGGTCAATCTCACTTTGTCTAGGTAGTTCATAAGGGAGAGAAGGTGGGTATGCTCCAGCATCTTTATACAACTATCATTTCAGTGGTTATGAGAAAAAACTATGCCCAGAAAGTTTGTTTTCCACCAAAATGGTACTCAAAAGAATTTTAAAAGATGCCAATTCAGATCCTCAACCTTGTGTATGAATGTGGACAGATTAGCAGAAAAGCAGAATTCCAGTATCTACCAAGCAAATTGTCCTTTGCTTATTGGGATGTGTCTTGCAAGGATTGCCCTTGCTTCATGAGGGTTAGAAGAATCCAGGAGGGGCCTTGCCAACAGGGGCTGGCAGCCTTTAAGGAGCTGGCCAGGCTTTGGGATTATTTCTGGTCCAGTCCTTTGTTCTAAAGGTTATCTAAAGGATCAGTTGAAGTTCTGTTTTGTGAACTGCCTAACATACTTTTGCTATTGCAAAAGATCAAATTTAGTAAAATGTAAAAAATAAATAAATAGATGTTCCTTAGACTGTTTCTTTCAACCAAATAATAAGAAAATGTTTCCAATTGTTGCGTCCTTTATCAAAAACTTTCATTTTCTCTCCACAAGTTTCTAGCAGCCCCAAAAGCTCCTCCACATCACCTGGACCACCTGTCTACATGGACCTGGCTTACATCCCCAACCATTGCAGTGGGAAAAACGCAGACCAAGAGTTCTTCAGGAGAGTCCGAGCTTCTTACTATGTTGTCAGTGGGAATGACCCCAGTAGTGGGGAGCCCAGTCGGGCTGTCCTGGATGCCTTGTTGGAGGGAAAAGCCCAGTGGGGGGAGAATCTCCAGGTAGGTGCCTGGCTGGACTCCCTTTCTTCAGGATTGGTTGTGGCCAGAATTTCAGTGCAGTCCACAACCTTTTCACACATGGTCCATATCTATTGTTTCCCCAGGTAACTCTAATTCCAACCCATGACACAGAAGTGACGCGGGAATGGTACCAGCAGACGCATGAGAAGCAGCAGGAGCTGAAGATCATGGTCTTGGCCAGCAGCAGCACTGTGGTGATGCAGGACGAGTCTTTCCCTGCATGCAAGATCGAATTCTGAGGTCTGAGCTTCCCCTCCTCTCCTTCCCCTCCCACGCAGCACTTGGAAGACCCATCTGCTCCCCACCGCTTGATTTGTTGCCTTTCCTGAGCGTCAGCTGAACTCGGCAGGAGCAGCACTCCATCCGTGTGTGGTTCTTGCTTGCCAGAGCCCCCGAGACCTGTCCCACACACCTGGATACGTGTGTAGCGTGGCCCCACCACTTCTTTGCTCTCCCTGGAATTGCTACCAAGGAGTTTGGCTCCCTTGATTTGGTTTGTCTGCCCTGTTCCTTCTCATCCCATGGCTGAGTTCCCTCCTGCTGGATTCGTGGATCCGGCTCTTGGGCAATCCTAGGAGGGAACGTTGGGGACCACGCTGGAAGAGGACAGAGGCCTGATGGAGAAAGCAAGGCTCGAGCAAGCCAAGCAAGGAGGTGGCCACAAGGCCCTACTCTCTGGGGAAGCTGAACAGAAGAGACTGTCTCAAGAGAACAGACATCTTCCCCTCTGTGGCACAATAATTTGCATGGGGAAGGTTCCTGTGATGATCTGTGCCCAGGCTGCCTTTTTGCCCTTGTCCAAGGGCCTGAGGCTGGGATGGCGTCTGCCACTCCGCCCGCAGCTCTCATCCTCTCAAAGGCCTTTCGCTTTCTGGGACGAGGGCTTTCTGGATCAGCACATCCATGCAGAGCCGTCTGTGCCTGGGATGGGTTGGCGTCTGAGGCAGCAGCGTTGGGAACTGAGCAGGTTGCAAGAAAGCCTCCCTTTGTCCTCTGCAGGTCTAGATCAGCTTGGAAGAACCAGGGGAGACCTGGCACTCTTCAAAGGAGAGGGCAGCCAAGGAGAAATAGAGCAGTGCTATTTTCCCCCCAGTTATTGTTTAATTTATTAATTTTTAATGACATGTACTTTTTCATGTACAGGTATAGTTGTTTTGCATTTGTGTTTAAAATGTTTTGACTTTTATTGTAGGCTCTTAACTCCCAGGTCACAGGGTACTCACGCTTCTAAATGCTGCAAACGGACAGAGGATGAAGAATTATTCCTCCCCCCATCACTTTTGAATTCTTTGGTCTGCAGGAGCCCAGATCAGCCTTGGGGCATCTGGTCCTGGAGGAGGGGAAACGCATGCCAACCTTTGTGGTTCTCGTGGCTTGAATTGCTGCCCTTCTGGCTGGTGTTTAGCTAGCAGAACAAGGGAATGTCTGTAGTTAGACAAGTGAATGTACTGACCCACTCATGAATGTGTCTTAGAAGCGGAAGCTAATGGGGGAGGGGGAGACAAAGAACGGTTCCTTCCTCTTAGGCAGTAGAAGGACTCTGACCCATCTGTTCCTCCTCCTCCTCCTCCTCTTCTTCCTCACACAGCCCTGCCTGAGAGTCACTCCAATATTTTGTAACTTTGAAGCAAGCTTCAGCCGTCTCCCCTTGGCCATTTTTTGGCAAAATTTATACAAATGATTGTTCCTCCTTAGCCATGAGAACCAAATTGACCTTTGGCAACCCAAGGAGACAAACACCGCTTCTGCCATTCCTGCATGTGGCAATTAGTCCCCGAGTCCTCCTGTTCCTCTGGCCCACTTGGCATGGAGGCAAAGAAAGAGAAGCCACACATCTGCCAAAGGTGGTGGAAGTCTCGCCTAAGCAGCACAGTTCTCCTCTGGCCCTTTGGCTCCCCATTAGATCTTTCCCCCTCCGACATCTTGCCTTCCTTCATTTCTGTGTGCAATACGCTGTAATGCTAGTAACTGCAAAGGAATGGGTCTGTGCTGACCAATAAAGCAACATTAACCACATGATCTGTGTGAGGCTCTCCCTCCGGCACCCTGGTGATCACAAGGCCAAGAGAGCCATTTGGGCCCAGCTCAAGGCCCAGTTGTTTAACTGGGGCGCTATTCCTCTCGATTTAAGGCACCTGGCCACAAGAATGGCCCCTGCCTCAATCCAGCCACAGCTGGGCACATTAAGAATTAGGAACATGCGGTCCTGAACGGGCTGGAAACCACAGCACAGTGGAAGAGCTTGATGTACGTAAGACGCTCGGAGTCAACGGCTGGGCTCCCATAGTGGGGATGCAGCCAAGGCTGATCCTGGAGGAGAAAGCAGCACCGAAGCAGTGGCTGCACTGTGGGTCTCTCTTCTTTGGGGCTGTGAGTCTAGCTGGGCAACACTTTCCCTCCAGCTACTAGGCAACACTTCCTTTTAGAGATTGCACAGATCTCCCCCCTCGGTCCCCCAAATACCCCGAAGAACTCCAATTGAGAGCAGAGAGAAATGGCCACTCTTTCTGGGCAGAGATTTTGGGGTCAAGGGGGAAATTGGAGGGATCTGATTTGGGAGCAAGTTTGGGGGAAGTGAGAAAGGCCTTAAACAGGGCAACTAAAACAACAGCCAACAAGTGAAGGCTAGTCAGCCAGCATGAAGGAGGAAGGCACTTCAAGATGACAAACCTCTGCCCTTGATTCCTGGATCTGGCCACACCTGGAAGGCTGAGCCCTGCCCCAGGCTTCAAAGAGTTTGACCTCCCCACTTCAGGCCCCCAGACCAGCATGGGGAAGGACCCCTCAAACGTTGCCACAGAATTTAGAGGGGCCGGGCTGCTTCCGTTCAAGCAGCACATAAGCCTGCAAAGTGAAGTCAATGGAGCGGAGATTATCCTGGCAACATCCTAGACATTGCCGCATCCTGCTGCCGACATGACCAGATAGGTGGCCCAGCCCTGTTTTTGATCCGGAGCCTGGCAGCTGGGACTCTGATCCTGGAGGGCTTTGTGGGCCTTGGAAGCCATTTCCCTGGGAAGAGAGTTCTCCTCGCTTCACGGCACTGGGGCTTCTCTGGGGTTGGTGCTCTTCCCCCTCCCTGGGGTTCCCAGGACCCAGGATCTGAGCTGCCTCTTGGCTGCCCTTGGAGAGTTTCCCCCTCCTCTGCTCTGAACGCTGGCCCAGTGTGGTAGCAATTGGGGGGGGGGGTCAGCCAGAAGTGCTGATGGGGGAAAATGAAATGGGCAGCAAAAGACACACCGGCATGGGGCAGCGATCTTTGGGGCAGCTGTGGTGGGCAACAGCTCTGAGTCATCACTGTGTTTAGAGCAGCGATTCTCAACCTGTGGGTTGCAACCCCTTTGGGGGACGAACAACCCTTTCCCAGGGGTCACTTAAGACCATCAGAAGCCACATATTTTCGATGGTCTTAGGAACCGAGACACCAATTTTATAGTTGGGGAACTGTGTTAAAGTGTGGGAAGGTGGAGAACCACTGGTTTAGAAGGATTTATTTCGCCTTTATTGTACGTGATTTTCCCACCCTACATCCCACCTCCAGTTGCATAAACTCCCCAATGCGGCACACACTTTTATTCCAGCTGTCTGTTTCCACTCTTTGTGCAACTCCATCAGAGATTTCAGCACACTGCCTTTCCTAGCAAGCCCCCACCTCACCCTGGGGGTCTTGGCAGTTTAACTGTCGTCTCAACATCCAGGAGTCTGTTTGTCCATAGAGCCTCTGTTGCAAGAATGCCACATGGGATAACCCCCACCCCCCAGCATCTCTCCAATCTGGCATGCAAAGGCCCCAGGGCTCCCTCCAGAGAGGTGCCACCACACAGTTGCTGCAGCTCAAACATGGAATGTTATAGCAATCCACTTTTAACTCGTTTTATCTGCCTCCTCCTTAGATGCTACTTAGAGGTCTACCGAAAAAGCAGCACCAGAATTTGGAGAGGCAGCCTGTCTGGAACCATTTCAAGCCATTGCCAAGAATCCGAGACGGGATCCTTGGTTCTCCATTCAGACTGAAGCCGCTTTGCCTTCCTCCAGGCTGGAGACCCTGGAATGAGTTGGCCGGCTCCTCCTGCACCCACCTGCCTCCCTGCTGCTTCCTTTCCCTGGAAGGACCAATTTGTTCTCCTCCTCTGCAGAGCATCTTTGGAGAATGTGGGGAAGCTACTTGAAGGCCAACAGCCATAGGACTTCCTCTCCTGTTGTGGCAGATTCCGAAGCCCATCTTATGTGGTTCTCATGAACAAACCTGGGCAAATACGATGTGGCATCAACCGTGCCTCCCCCTACTTTGACTGGAGATTTGTAGAAATCAGGCAGCCATTTGGCCAGCCTTGCTCCGCCCTGAGTCCCAAACGGGAGAGAGGGCGGTATACAAATTAATTAATTAAATAAATAAATAAATAAATAAATAAATAAATAAATAAATAAATAAATAAATAAATAAATAAATAAATAAATAACATCCTCACCGCCCCTGGCTTTCCAGGACTCCTCCAACTCCTTCAAGGCAAACTGCTTCTGCCCAGGGAGGCTCTGCTCTTGGTCCCTCTCCTGCCTCCCCAGAGGCTAATGAGGCGCTATGTCTCAGTCCAGCAGAGAATAATGATGCAACCAGGGCCAAGAGTGCTTTACTACAGATTGTACCTACAGCACACGGACTTAGCGAGTGTGTCGTAATTCAGAAACAGGGAAACACAGAAGTCTTAACCACCAACACTTTGGACACGACATCTTCCCCTCCCCCCCAACCATTGATGCATAGAATAGATTACTATTTGCATTTGGTAACACACACACGCACCCACTCAGCAACTGATTTGTATATTTCTAGGAAAGGCTGGTTCCCTTGGGGGTTCCAGGAAGGCTGGAAAGAGTCTTCAGGGAGGCCTGTCCACTTTCTATGCCTTCCAAAGGCCAAAGCCATGTGGATCGCTGCTCCAGTGGCCTCACCAGGACCCCCAGTGCACAGTCTCCCTGGGCTGCTCCTGAAGCTTCCTCAGCTCCACTGCGGCAACGTGGTTCCATGTTGGTGTCTTCACCGCTCTGGGCTTTGGCTGGTCGAATGGCTGTCTCCCAGGTGCTGCCGAGGAGATGATGCTCTGCCCTCTCTCTCCAGGTAAGGTCCCTGAGCCCCTCGCTCTGCGGCCTTTGAAGCGAGATCTCTCACGCCTCTTGGCTGTTCAGCCCAATTGGGTCTGGCTCTGGGACCCACAGGCCCCACGGTTGGCTCTCTCCCTCCTTCGACTGCTCTTCCCTCTTGACTGGGGCCTCCTCCAACCGATTTTGCTCTGGCCCCACCGCCTCCTCCTCGCTCACTGACAGGAGCTCCCCCCAAGGGATGAAGCCCTGCAGGCCCCCTTCTTCCATGCTGAGAAATTCCTCACTGGAGGGACTGTCGCCAGGCTGGTCCTCGTGGAAGCAACTGGGCGGAGGCAGCAAGGATTCCATGAAGCCTTTGCTGGAGGCTGCATTGAAGAGGCTGCTCCCCTCTGCAAGGCAAACGCAAGGAAGACCGTCATGGGCAAATCCTTGGCCAGGACCCCAGTGCAGCACAATCTCTGCAGCACCTTTTGCCAGAAGGAATCCAACACCCCCGAGACCCTCCCGCATGGGCAGGCTCTTCCTGCTGCTGTATTGGCTGCCCAAGTGCTCCCAGCTGTAAAAGAGCCGCTTGAGTACTCAGTTCCCTAAGCCTGCCTGGTGACAACCACCCATTCCCTCCCAGAAGAAAGACCGTTTCTGCTCCTTTGCAGAAGCAGCGGACAGGCAGGGCATCAATGTGAGGCCTCCCCTAGTTCTCTTCTGCCACTAGTTTTACACGGCTGCCCAACCCACAAAGCTCCAATCAGATTGACCCCAGTGCAGAAGAAACACAGCCAAGACTCCCCCGCCCCCCCCATTGTTTCTTATGGGCACAGCCAGCACCCTGACCCATTTGTAGCTCAGAGGTGTGGGTAGGCAAAGAAGCCATTGCTCCTGGGGCCTCTGGAGCCTTTAGCCCACCGTGGCAGCAGCTCTTTTGGAAGGTGTTCTCTCTAATTGGAGTTTCATGACTGGTGTGAAGGAAGCCAACATCATGACATGGGCTTCCTTCGGGGAAAGTCTTCAGCTCTTCCAACAGGGGTTTTGAGTTGCATTCAGAGCAAGGCCAGCAGATTTAGCCAAGGTTACTTGCACAAACTCTTTCTTAGTTTATCGACCTTGGTGCCCCGCAGATGGGAAGGTGGGCTGGAGACCAACAGAATCAGGACTGCTTCTTCGGATGGTTTGTGAGCCCAGCTTGGAGATCACACAACGGGGTACGCGCTGTTCTCAGATACTCTGCCTGCCCTTCCCTACCTGCTGCCCACAGTTGGTGCTGCAGTTTTAGCTGACCTCCAGCCAAAATTGCTCAGGCACTGAGACCAACAAGAAATTGTGGCTGGCTCAGAAAGTAGGTTATGGACCTCTGATGGAGCTGCCTGTTCCAATGAAGACTGGAAGGGAGGCTGCTGAGACAAGCCAGCTCTTCCCATTGGCTCTTGCGATCTGTTCAGTACTTACCCCAACTGAATCACCCCTCCCCCCTCCCCCATGCTGAAGCAGCACCCAGGACCCACCCAGACGTACTCCTCATTCCCTGACATCTGACCTTCCTCTGAGCAGCTCCAGCAGTGCAGGGAAAGATTTTGGAACTCTAAATAAAGAAATAACCCTGCAGACATTTGGGTTCTCCTGGCAGATGAGGGGGGCTTAAATAACCATGGCACATAAGAACGTAAGAACAGCCTTGCTGGAAGAGGCCACAGCCCATCCGGTGCAGCATTCTGTCTCACACAGTGGCTCCCCATTTGCTTCAGGGTCTTCCCAAGCAGATGTCTTCACCTGCTTATGATTCCCTGCAAATGGCATTGAGAGATATCCTGCCTATCTCTCCAACCTGGAGGGTGTCCTTAGGTATCCATAATGATAGCCATGGATACCCTTGTTCTCCATGAACTCATCTAATCCTTTCTTAAAGGTGTCGAGGCTGACAGCTGTCACCACTTCTTCTGGCAGGGAGTTCCATAGACCAGGGATCCTCTGGGTAAAAAGTACTTCCTCTTATTTGTTTGAGGTCTAGCTTCCAAAAGTTTCATGGAGTGCCCCCTAGTTCTAGTGTTGTGCGATAGGGAAAACAGTTTTTCCTTTTCTACTTTGTCCACACCGTGCATGATTTTATAGACTTCAATCAGGTCACCTCTCAGGTGCCGTCATTCTAGAGTGAAGAGGCCCAGCCGTTGCAGCCGCAGATGGTAAGGAAGGTGTTACAGTCCCCTAATCATTCTGGTTGCCCTCCTCTGCACCTTTTCCATTTCCATAATATCCTTCTGAAGGTATGGTGACCAGAACTGTACACAATACTCCAGATGGGGCCTCATCATAGATTTATAAAGAGGCAAAATGACACTTGCTGACTTATTTTCTATAGCCTTCCTAATGATCCCTAGCAATGAGTTTGCTTTTTTCACTGCTGCGGCACACCGGGTTGACACCTTCATTGAGCTGTCCACCAGGACACCAAGGTCCCTTTCCTGGTTAGTTGCAAGGAGTTCAGACCCCATCAGTTTATAGATGTAGTTGGGGTTTTTTGCCCCAACGTGCATCACTCTGCACTTACTAATGTTGAAGCTCATTTGCCACTGGTTTGCCCACTCCCCCAGTTCAAGAGATCCCTCTGGAGCTCCTCACACTCTCTCTGTTTTTACTACCCTGTATAATTTAGTGTCATTGGCGAATTTGGCTACCTTGCTGTTTACTCCTAGATCATTTATGAAAAGGTTGAAAAGCAGGGGTCCCAGTACTGAACCCTGGGGGACCCCACTCTTTACCTCCCTCCACCTGGAGAAGTGTCCATTTAATGCTACTCTCTGTTTCCTGTCCCTGTTCCTGTCCCTGTTCATTTTGTCTTGGCCTCCCTTTGGATGTCCTCCTGCTTCAGTATCCATTAGCCAGCAATAGAAGAATTGCAGAGAATCCCCCTCATCTCTGACCTTTTCACTTGTTCTCTTCAATACCTACAAGCTGTCTGTGAATTAGACAGGGTGGCCTGTCTACCAATGGCGTGACACAAAGAGAAACCAAACCAATAGGGCTTTGAGTTCAGAACTGCAGCCCAGGAGGCCCAGCCCAGAGGTCCCTCCCCTCTGCCCCCTCCCAAGGGGTTACCTGTGCAGGGCCTCGGCTGGGAGTCAGGGCAGCTCCCAGACAGAGTGGTCAGGAAATCGCTGACCTGGCGAAGGGAGAGGCAGTTGTGCAGTGTCTCCAATGGGTAGATGCTGGGCACCATGGAGCAGCCTTCAAACCCTGCAGACCAAACACAGCAGTATCAGTGTTGGGGCGCCTCGACCACCCAGCCTGCTTCCATGCCTATCACCCCAAATGTCATCAGCAGCAGCTCCGACCCTTTCTGAGCCTCTTGGGTAGAAGCCTCTCGGACATCCCTGCCCCCAATCAAAGCAGAATTGCACCAGCTTCCCCTTCACACTGGGGGTTGAGTGGGGGGTGCATCTGCAGTACAAGGAAAGCCATCTCCTAGGCCCCATCATTGGGGTGGGGGGGTTGCTCCCGGGCTGCCACCTTAATGCTTTTGGGGCAGAAACCCTTGGACAACAGCAGCAGCAGCTGGGAAAAGCGCCTGCCTGCAGATGCCCCCCAGGCTGGTCCAGAGTGGTTGTGCTGCATAAAAACCCAGGTCTCATTCGCTGACTTGGTTTACCTCCAGGCTGTTTCTATAGCTTTGTGCCATTTCTCCCTGTTTTATTCTAGAGAAAACCTGTAAAGGAGGTTAACACTGGAGGGCAGCACTATTTGGGGTGCATCAAAATGTGGGAGCAGCTGTTGGGGGCAGTCAGAGACCACGAGGGCTGCCTCTCCTTCTCACTGTTTCATGAAAAGTGATGGGTGGCTTTTGTAAAGGCGGCTCTGGGCTCGAACGAAAGAGAACTGAAGCGGAGTTTTTACACAAGCAGGACCTCACAGCCAGCAGGAGAGCCGCCCACCCCACCCATTGGGACAGTGGGGAAAGCAACGTCATGGGGGGGGGGGGGGGGACCTCTGCTTCCTTCCTTCCTTCTAATTTGGGTAGGAATTCCTGAAAAAAAGATTCTCCGCTCAAATGCTCCTCAACTGGTACAGAGCAGAACAAATAAACCCACAAAAAGCCGTGTTGATGGACACACTTTGCTACTTATACAAATAGGAAACACACCACAAGCATACCGATTTTTTTGGAGGGGGGATAAGAAATTAAATGAGAAATATGCAGGCGGGATTATAGCTCAAAGCCCATTTCCTAAAAAACAAAAACATTTTCAGGGAAGGAGATAACCTGTGTTCTATCTTCCAAAATAGCCAAAGCAGCCAAGTGTCATTGTTTTTGGGGGCTCCCTGCCCAGAGGCTGCCTAAGATTAAGATTTGCATTTGGGAAGGGGGAGCCTCTGAGCCAAATGGCTCCCCTCTCAAACAGTGGACAGGAGGCGAATGGCCTGGAGGTGGACAAGGTCCCCTGGTGGCCTTTCAGGGCCTGCGAATAGCAGCTCCGCAACGGGCCCAACAAAGCCCTCGGCCCACATTGAGGAGAGGTCTCCGCGGGGCTGTCGCATGCTGCGGTCGAAGCCTCACAAAGGCTCCCTCCTCCCTCTGGGCAAAATCTGAGTGGACCCATGTGGCACAGCCAACAGCCGAGAAAGGAAACCTGCTGTTCTTACAGCCAAAGAACAATTTAGGTGATGAGCAGCAACTTTTCATTTTTGGCATAAACTAGAGGAAAATCTGCACAGAGCGCTCAGAAGCTCCACTTTACAATATAAAACGGGGGTTTCTGGGCTGGGTGGTTCATGGCCCTTGTGGTGAGAATCTCCTTCCTTTCGCTACAGACTTTCACCCTCAGCATTTACAGCAGGTTTATTTATTTTATTTATTTTAATCACATTTATATCCCGCCCTTCTCCACAAAGGACCCAGGGCGGCCCCTTAATCTCAGGTGCCTTCCCAAGAGTTGGCCACGCAAGGATTGAGATCTGGAGGAGCTTTGAAACAAGGCGGAGGCGCTTCCTCCCTCTTGAGGTCAGCAGGTGCTGCTCCCAGGGATGTGGGCGGGGCCTCGAAGCCCACAGGGTCTCTGCCAGGCTCCTTCCTTGCCCCTTGGAGAGATTGTCCAAAACCTTTACGCCCAAACATTCAATTGTTAAGTCCTTCAGGAATGTCTGAGAGGCTTTGAAGTGCCCAGATGACACTCTTGTGTCGTCTCCACATTTTGTCTCCTTCCATCAGAAGGTTTTAAAAATGAGACGATGAGGCGTACCAAAGCTTGCAAACATGAGAAAGATTCCTGTGTGTGTTTCAGAGTAAGCCTCCTGTCGCCTCTCAACCCCTTATTTATAGCTTGGAAGGCCAGTCTGATCATGACTGCTGAAAGGGAACCCCAATTTCAGAACAACGAGAACTCTAGCACAAGCCCTTAAATAGCTCTTCTGCTTTAACAGGACTTTGCTGTCTTTGGGAAACACCCCCCTCCCCCCTTTAAAAGGAGCTCCTGACCAGGCAAATACCCCATTCCTGCTCTGGGGAATGACCTCCTCCCATGCCCTTCCCCCATTCGCATTCCAGAAAAGCACTTCTGTGCTTCAATGTGAACGGGGTGGGTGGGTGCACACTTTGTTGGACTTTCACAAGGCAGGAGATGTTTCCCCCTCCTTAAAGGTCTCCTTTCAATGGAGCTCAAGCCCCGGGGACTTCGTCCATGGCTCAGTGGACATAATTTCTTGAAGAGGTGCAGAAGTCATTCAATTCCATTGCACACATGTTGTGCATTGACAATAAAGGTTTGATTTGACTTGAAGTGAACCTGCACCTTTTGGTGGCTAAGTGACCCTTCTCTCCTCCTTCTGAAAAGAGCAGACGGTACGGTTATTGTGAGGCAATACAGGACAACATTACACAAGACAACCAGTCACAAACATACAGCAAGAGGTGAGGACACAGCAAGGGCAGGGCAGGGACAGCCGAGAGGGGAGAGTCTCAAATTAAGAAGCAAACGTACCATTAGTTGGATGCTTTGCAAATGACACAGAAAATCTCTTTATGGCTGGCATAGACATGAGCTCTGGGGAAACAAGAAACAACAGCCCTTCAGTGGGGGGAGGATGGCAGTTGGCCCCTGCCAAAGCTGCTGCTGGTGGGGAATCACAAGGGACAGCAGAGAAGCCGGGCTAAGCTCACTGGACCCCCAAATTGTACAGAAGGGCAGGACAGCCTCTTCAGGACAGTACGGAGCTCTGAGCCCAACTTGAAGGAAAGGAGACGGGGCAGAGTGAGCCTCTGTTGGCATCTCTTCCCAGGCTCTTCAGGCCCTACGAAACAGGGTTAGCGGCCAGCCCTTCCCCACCAGCCAAGCTCAGCCAGGGCTCTGCAATCCAAGACAGGCTGGAGGGGGCCTTCACAGACCAGTTACTGGCTGCATCCACCCCTGCTTAAACTTAAGAAGTTTCAAGACCTATTTATAGGAGGTTATAGGGGTTAGTTTATGGTCTTATTGTGGCCAATTTATGGTTTGGCATGTTATATGAACACAGAAAGCAGATTAATCAGTAGCCACTTAATACCAGCTATGGCAGGACGGCCTCGGTGTCTAATTTCTTCCTTCGGTCCTGTTCAAGGCAGCAACTCCACAACAAAATCTGGAGGACTCTCGCATCACCCCTGGCAACCTAAGAGCCACTTTTGACATCAGAGGCCAGATTCCCCTGATGGCCCATCATCCACAATTTCTCCCAGGCCTTCAGACTGACGACAGGAGAGCTCTTGAAGTGTCCTTCAAAACTGACCTCTTTAGACTAACAACAGCTAAACCCAAATTCAGACCGACCGGCACTTTGCTTGAAGAGGTTCAAGACAGGAAGGGGCTGCAGAATCAGGGAAGGGGAGGGGCACAACTTTGCGTTTCTTTGGGCAGGAGGCCCCGTCCAGCTTCCCAATCAGGGAGGGGCCACTTCTTCTGGGCTGACCTCAGGGGACCTCGGCTCCTCTGCGACCCCCCCTCCCAGTCCTCCCCCCTGCTGGTTCCCAGAAGCCTTCAGGGACTGAAGTGGAGATGCCCTCAAGGCCATTTATGCTGGAAGGACCAGGTTTCATTTATGACTTTATTCTTTTTATAAATGCTCCCCCCTCTTCCCCTCAACAAAAGCCTATGAGGAGAGCTGGGCTGAGGGGGAGCGACTGGCCCCAAGTCATCCAGATGGCCTTCACGCAGGACTCGAACTCACCATCTCTTGGCTTCCAGGCCATCATCTGACCCACTAGGCCAAACTGGCTAAACTTTCTGACTGACCAAACTTTCTCGGAAACAGGACTTTTTATTAGTACTGGCAGTTTATTTATATTAAGCCTGGTAGAGAAACAGAGCCTGTGCCCTAGAGAAGCAGGTTCAACTGAATGTCATTCCTTGTCCTCCAATCATCCTCACCCACCCCCCCTCTTTGAACCTGTGCTAATTGCTAAATCCTTCTTCATAACTAACTAGGTTTTCATAAGTAGGTGTTTCAAAAAGTTTTTACAGGTCCAAGTTATCCTTGCAAATCCGCCTTGAGAAATTCCCCAAAGGCCTTGTATGGCCAGAGCCTCCCTGGGCCTCTTTGGGGAGGCCTCTCAGCCATCAATGCCCCCAACGACCTTCCTGCCCCACCTTTCCCTTTTGACCACAAAGGGGCTCCAGCAACTCCCCCTAGCCTCCACGCCCAGGCGGAGGACCCTGGTTCCCTGGCCCCAAATCAGAAGACGCACCTACCGTCTTTGTACAGAAAGCTGGAGACAAACTTTTTCCCATGGCTGCGTGCGTAGTCCTGAAGATTTGGGGCACTGGAGGAGCCCCCCAGGACTGTGGTGCTGAAGAGCCTTGAGCACGGTGACCCTGGAAAGCAGAGCGGGAGCTGATCTCTTCACATCTCGTCCATAAGCAAGAAACCCTATTGGACCAGTGAGCAGAGTTCCCCCTGGGCCAGTGGTGCCACTCAGCCAGCTCTGACAGGTTCTGGAGAACCGGTAGCGGAGATTTTGAGTAGTTCGGAGAACCAGCAAACAGGGTCCGTCCCCCGTCCCCCCGGCTGCCTCTCTGCCGATCTTCTTTTGTTGCCCTGAACAGGAGAACGGAGCTGGAAAGCAGGTTAGTGGGGTGGGGAGGGAAGGGGGATTTTGCAGTATCCTTCCCCTGCCACGCCCACAAAGACACACCCACAGAGCCAGTAGTAAAAAATGTCGAATCCCACCCCTGCCCTGGGCCCTGTCGGAGGAAGGCTCAAAAGACCCAGGAGACAGTGGGCAGAGAACAGGAGATGGCTCCAAGCTTTGGGCCAGCCGAAAGCCAATGGGTGGCAGCTGACTTGGCCTTGTGCACAAAGGGTCCTGGAGCATAACTGGTCCTGGGTGGCAATAATGGAAACGGAGGGGAATTTTTCACTTTGGAACCCTTGACCAGAAAAAAATAGAGGGACTCAAGAAACTGTGCAGGAGCCCAGGGAAAAATCCTCCATCAAAGCTCAGAATCAGCTCACGGGAATCTCAGGACTTCAGGCCTTTCAAAAGCAGCTTATCAGCTTTGCCAAAAGATGCTTCCTTCCTGGACCCGTTTTCGTCTGGCCAGAGAGCTCCCAATGAGGAACGCAAGCATGGCCCCCCGCCATCACAGGGGGCTTCGGCTGGCCACTAGCTTAGGAGTGTCTGGGTGCCTGCAAGTGGGTTTGGGGCCATCTCTGCAGTTTTTTGGGTTTGGCCCTCAATCTTGAGGCCCCCGGAGGGCGGGGGAGGGGGGGCTTCTCAGAAAGGTCTCCTTTCTGCTCTCTCCTTTCTGAGATGCCCCCCCACCCTCAGTCAGGCCCCAGGATTGAGTGCCAAACCAGCTTGTTCTGGTTTTGGGATTCTCCCCGCTTTGGGGGGCAGGATGCAAAAACTCCCCCAGGGAGGGGCTCTGGAGGGGGTCTAGGTTGCCTGCTAGAGATTAGCATTGATGGCTGGAGACCGGTGTGTGTTTCAGCTGGGCTGTTTTCATCATCTGCCTGGAGCTGCTGCATTGTTCAAGGTGGGCAGCCACCTACATTCTGTAACCAGAGAAGGACAGCGGCCTGGCACCAGCTGGACACATCCCAACTCAAATCTCCTCTTTCTGTAAAGCTGGACTTTCCTGGGAAACCTGAGCCATTTCTTGGCACAAAACCCCAGGCTGGCCCTTTCCAGCAAGGAAGCAAACAAGATGGGAGGACTGCCCAAGGGGCAGCCGGTGCCAGGAAAAGCTCTTGGCTGCCAGTGGTCTCACAGTGCTGACTCCCTTTTCCCCAATGAGTGGGAACTTCTGCCCTCCTCCCTCACCTGCATCCAAGAACATTCTCTGCCACCAGCCTCGGGCCACCAGCAGCCTTTTCCAGAATTGCCACATCTAAAGATTTGATGGCATTTTCTGGAATATTTTTGTCCATCTTGAAACTTCCTTGCAACCACCTGGCAGCCTTGTTGAATGGGTTGTTGGCCCTGGCTCTACCTGAGAGAACTGCTCAAAAGCTCAGCTATCCCCATCCTGATCCCCACCACCACCCCGGCCTTCTTGCAACCACCCTACCTTCCCTTAGGGAGGAGGGGGAGGATCTCCTTGGCCCTGAAGGAAGCCACCGCTCAGGCAGGATGGAAGGCAGACAAGCCGTTGTTAGCGTCGCCTCCCAATCAATTCAATTCAATTTATATACCGCCCTTCTCCCTTCTGGGACTCAGGGCGGTGCACAGCCATAGTAAAAATAGGTAGTACAAAAGGTAAAATGATATATTAAAATGTAGTAAATGTATTGGCCTGCAGTTAAGACTTTAATCAATTAAAAACTATGAGAGGCCGGCAGCACGAAATAAATGTGTCTTCAGGGCACAATCGAGTGGCTTGTGGCTGCTCACAAATTCTCCTTGCAGGGAAGGTTTCCTTCCACTGAACCTCCAGCATGCTAAAGCCCAGCAATCTCCCATCAACCCCCAACCCCTTCCAACAGTTCAGCTCTGGGCTCAGGCACGAGGAGAGCAGAGGAGGCTGTGGGCCGCCAGGCTTCATTGCTCCCCCAAATGTGGAAGCGGCCCCTGCAGCCTTGGTGGCAGCTGCTTGGGAAGACTAATCCCGGCCACAGGCCAAGCCCCTGAATAGCCCAGCAGCACAAACAGACCGATGATGCCCAGCAGGGGCCAGGCCCCTCTGCAGCCTTCCAAGGCAACCCAGCTAACATGGCCCGTGCCAGTCCGGCTTTCGGCCCGGGCATAGCACCGAGACGGCATTGGTCGCGTTGGTCGATGATCTCTGGAGGGCCAGAGATGGGGGTTGTTCCTCCATCCTGGTCCTATTAGACCTCTCGGCGGCTTTTGATACCATCGACCATGGTATCCTATTGCACCGGCTGGGGGGGTTGGGGGTGGGAGGCACTGTTTTGCGGTGGTTCTCCTCCTACCTCTCTGTCCGGTCGCAATTTGTGTTGACAGGGGGGCAGAGGTCGACCTCGAGACCCCTCACATGTGGGGTGCCTCAGGGGTCGGTCCTCTCGCCCCTCCTGTTCAACACATATATGAAGCCGCTGGGTGAGATCATCCGTGGTTTTGGGGTAGAGTACCATCTCTACGCTGATGATACTCAGCTGTATATATCTACCCCAAACCACCCCAACGATGCCGTAGCGGTGATGTGCCAGTGCCTGGAAGCCGTGCGGGTCTGGATGGGAAGTAACGGACTCAAGCTCAACTCGACCAAGACCGAGTGGCTGTGGTTTCCGGCTGCCCGGTTCAACCAGCTGTCTCTATCGCTGGCCATAGGGGGCGAACATCTTGCCCCTGTGGATGGGGCGCGCAACTTGGGTGTCCTCCTGGATTCCCGGCTGTCCATGGAAGATCAAGTGACAGCCGTGGCCAGGAGGGCGTTTTACCAGGTTCGCCTGGTTCGCCAGTTGCGCCCCCTATTGGACCGGGATGCCCTTCGCACAGTCACTCATGCTCTCGTGACATCCCGACTGGACTATTGTAACTCTCTCTACATGGGGCTCCCCTTGAGGTGCACCCGGAGGCTGCAGTTGGCCCAGAATGCAGCCGCGCGAGCAATAATGGGTACCACAAGGTACACCCATGTAACACCGCTCTTGCGCGAGCTGCACTGGCTACCTGTAGTCTTTCGGGTGCGCTTCAAGGTGCTAGTCATCATCTTTAAAGCGCTCCATGGCTCGGGACCTAGCTATCTGCGGGATCGGATTCTGCCTCATACTTCCTCACGGCCGATTCGCTCCCACAGAGAGGGACTTCTCCGGGTGCCGTCCACCAGACTTTGTCAGCGGGCGACGCCCAGGGGAAGGGCTCTCTCTGTGGCGGGCCCTGCCCTCTGGAATGACCTCCCCCCGATATTAGAACTACCACGGACTTCCGTTCCTTCCGTCTGAAATTGAAAACGCACTTTTTCTGCCTGGCCGGCCTAGGGTAGCCTCTTACCACAGTATTATAGGGTTTAGGGTTTTAGTGATTGGTTTTGGGGAATTTTAGTGCAGGGTCTTATTGTTTAATGTGTTTTTAACTGTTTTGTATATTATTGTTTTAATTTTCCCTGTGCACCGCTCCGAGTCCCCTTGGGGAGAGGGAGCGGTCTAGAAATTAAATATTATTATTATTATTATTATTATGGTTCCTTCCCGGACAATCTGCAAATGGCAGGTTGGGGTTGAGGGTCACTGAGCACTTCGAGGGCCACGGAGGCAGATTCCCTTCAAAGGAAAAGGAAGATCCTGCTCCCCAGTCAAGAAGCGATGCTGCCTCTTCCTGAATTGGGACGATCACCAACCCCTCCTAGTCTAACCAATCTAACTCCAATCGCCACAGAAGGGAAGCTCCCGTGGTGTGAGGACTGACAAAGACCGCCCAAAGCAAGCGGAGCAGAGCAGAGCAGAGCAGACTTCCCCACAGCTCTTCCTCTTCAGCAGGAGCCCCCCACCCGCTCAGCTGGAGGCTAACAGATGCTGAGCGGCTGCTGCATCTCGGCTCCCCCACCTGCTCCAAGCTCCCCTCCCTGCCTGAATGTCAGGCCAGTCTAAAAGGGAGCAAAAGGGGGGTTTCATACCTAAGCCACTTTGTTTCCCTTCAGACGAATGCCTGGCGTAGGAAAAGAGCCGATACCCGCAGGATTTGGATGACTCAGAAAGCACCTGCGGAAAGGAAGGTCTGTAAAGCCCAGAGAGCCAAAAGGGAGCATCCCCCACTCTTCAAAGGAAAAGAGCACCCCCCCAAGGGCCGCCCCTGCCTAGGCTGCTCCCCCTCCTCTTCCAGCTCCCCCACTCACCTCCATGGAGCCAGCCTTGCGGTTCCGGATTAAGGGTGACCGGCGCTGGATGCAGACCGGCTCTGAAGGCTGCGGGGACCGGGCCTCCACCCCGTCCGTCTCATCGCTGCCCTTGGACTCAGCCAGGTCCTCCAGGCTCCCCTGCTCCGGCTTTCTGGCCTCCTTCTGCAAGAAAGCCGAGGTTGTGATGCTCCAAGCAGTGGGACCCTCTCTCTGGGCATGGAAGCTGCCTTGCTAACAATGGGGAAGGAGAAGCAAGCTGGCCAGCTTTGGGCTGCCGAGACAGGAGAGCTCTCCTTCCTTCCTTGGTTTTGCAGCTTGGTTGCTTAATGCTTTTGTGCCAAAGTTTTCTCTTTAAGAGGAAGCGACAGATAGAAGTGTTGTTAAGAGCAACAAGAAAAGGTTGCAGCTGTTCTTTTGTCCCTCTTGCTGCTGAAGGAACAGCCTGACCCCCTGGGTGTGACATGAAACCCCCTGCCTTGGCATCCAGCTGCCCTCCAAAGAGAGGAGCTTCCCTGGATACAAGCTCACCTCTGCAGAGGCCGGGCGAAAGCCGCATCCCTCTGGGGCACTGCCTTCCTCCTCGCAGCCTTTCACTCCGGGACTGAAATGCAGCTCCACGTGGAACCTCTCCTTGGAGGATGGGTCCTGCAGAGGCCACACAGTGGATGAGATGGGCCCGAGGGCTCAGCTGGCTCAGCTCCGGCCGGCCCCGTCCTCACCTTGTTGTTGTCCTCATACAGCATGATGACAATCTGGGTCATGTAGTTCAGCTCTGAAATGGCGCCCAGGTAGTCCATGGCCCTCTTCCACTGGGCATCTTTTGAGGCCTGGCATGGAAGGGAGTGGCAGAGGGAGGGAGGACTGAAGTCCTGGCAAAGCGGGGCAGGGAGCCCTGAGTAAGGGGGCCTCGGGCAGTTGCTGTGGCATTCCCTCCCCTCCTGGCTGGCCTTCCTTCTGCAGCCCCACAGGACTCCAAAGCCCATCACGTGGCCAGCTGCCCCTCAGGAGACCAGGACCAAAAGGAGGCTGACCAGAGAACAGCCATCTCTGGCACATGGGCCCCAGTCCTTGAAACAGGAGGGCTCTGCACTCAGACGCCTCTGTCAGCTGGGCTCAGGCTGAGGAATGGAGGCAAAGCTCTGGGCAACACCCTGAACGTGACACCCTGAAGGGTCCCAGGGGTGGCTCCCAGCTTACGTCTAGCAGGCCTCCATAGCGGAAGATGCTTAGGAGGGAATGGACGTGGCTCTCACTGGTGAAGTACAAACGTGTCCGGACGTGGCGCCCTGGAGACAGGACTCCCCTGGAATACCTGCAAGCAGACCAGCCAGGCAGCAAGAGTCACCCTGCGGGGCAGGCAGGGCTGGGTCACAAAGGCCCCCAAAGCCCCCTCTGCAAGCCCAGGAGCCAGGGAAGGACCACGGGGCGTCATCAGCTGGCTTCCTGTAGTCAGACGACCCAGCGCAAGCCCACCCTGTTAGGGGCAAACTGGGCATCTGCCCACGTCTTACAAGGGGTGCAGCTTGTTGACAGACTCGTCCTCGTGGGTTCGTTGCAGGTCCAGCTGAATCTTCTTGATGAGAGGCAGGCAAAAGCCCACCGCAATCTCTAGCTTCTCCTGCTGGCTGATGCCGTACTCCTGCAAAAGGTCAGAGGTCTTTGCAGGGCAGCCTCAGCACAACACAGCCTGGCTCGGCAGCAGAGGGGCGAGGCTTGCCCCATACCTGGGGGATGACAATGTCCGCCAGGGCCTTAGAGAGCCGGAGCAGCTCATGGGTGCCTTCCAGCTGCAGGCCAGCGTTGTGCTGGATGTCGTACTTGACACAGTCGTAGATGTCAGGAATCTTGCTGATATCATAACGTCGGTTCTTCAGGCGGAAGTCTTGCTCCAGCTTCCTCCAGCGTTGCAGCATCAGCTCCAGGGTCTCACTGTGGTACAGCTGCAAGTCTACCAAGCAAGAAAAAACCATCAGTGCCACATGAAGGGACAGATCAGCTGGACCCTGAATGGCAGAGCAGCTGTTTCTTACAACTCCAGGAGGTCCACAAGCAGCAACCCCAAAAATACTGCTGCTGAAAGACCATGTTTGGCTGTGAGAATCCAGAAAAGCTGGGGGTGCAGAAGAGCAAACTCCCTTTGGATAGAGGAGCCTCCTAAGCCCTGGGCCTCTTTCACACTCACCCCTTGGCCCCAAAACTCTTCAGGAACTTTATTAGAAAAGCACAGAAGATCCACCATCTCAGAGGTGGCCCACCGCCACGTCCCTGCAACTCCCACATTTCCCTACTGCAAAGGAAACGACTCTCATACCGGCAGACTTGGGGTCCTCCAGACGTTTCTGGATCTGGGAAGTGAGGCTCTCAATTAGCACAAAGACTTGGTCACAGGTCTCCACTGGATTCCCAATGATCCCCATGGACTTGATGAGCGAAGAACTGCCTGTTGGCGCCAGCTGGGGAGAAATCAGAGCAAAAGGTCAACGGGTGCCCATGAGGGGCCAACCAGGCTGCTGACCAGATTTGGGCCAACTGGCTCCACCATGCTCAGCTGGCATTTCTGGAGTTGAAAGCAGAAGCCATTGGGAAAAACTTTATGGCGGATGCATTATCACGCCTCCCTCAATACAATTCCTCTAAGCTTACAGTAATCCAGCCTGTCATCCCGGGGTGTGACTTAGCTGCTCCGGTGACCACTCGCAGCCATTCTACTCTGCAGACCGAGACCCCTCCCGAATTGATCTCTAAAATTAAAGAGGAACTTCAGGCTGACGACTGGTTTGCTGCACATTGTGGAGACTGTACTTTGCGGGATGACTTGCCCTGGATGGGCTCTAAACTTTACATCCCGGCTAAACTCCATACCTTGGTACTCCAGAGGGCGCACGATTCTCGTCTCGCCGGTCATTTTGGTTTCGTGAAGACCCTACATTTACTTAAGCGTCAATTCTGGTGGCCTTGTATGACAAAAGATGTGGAGTCTTACATTGCTAGTTGCCCAGTTTGTGCTGCTTGTAAACGCCCCCCTGGCAAACCTCAAGGTCTCCTCCAGTCTGTAGTGCGCCCAGAGTCCCCTTGGAAGGAGATATCTATGGACTTCATTGTAGATCTGACATGTAGTCTATGTCAGACCTGGAAGCCAACTTTCTTCCATCTTGAGGAACGCTTGCCTATTGGGCTTCATTGCTCCAGCAAGAATCCTGACTGCGCATGTGATTGAAGCCAAAACGTCTGGAGATGCCAAGCGTTAGCAAGATTTGAAAATAATGGCTATAATCCAATTAGCTTTTAATTACAGTAATAAGAATATATAACATAATATCACAGGGTTGGAAGGGACCTGGGAGGTCCTCTAGTCCAAGCCCTTGCGCAAGGCAGACAACCTGGTCAGATGGTTGCCCAGTCTACTCTTGAAAACATCCAGTGATGGAACACCCACAACTCTGGCAGGCAAGCTGTTCTATTGATTCAATCAATAATCATTAATTAATCACTTTGTGAACTATTGCCATTCACAAAGGTTACTCCTATGTCAACTTTAGGAACTGCATGTATTAGCACACTTCTACTTTCTTCGAAAGGTTTCTATACTCTTATTACATTATTCTATTTGGATGCCAGTGAAGAGATGCCCAACCTGATAAAGGTTCATTTCTGATAGTTTTTAAGATAAGCAAGAGAGAGAGAGAGATGACACATGCATAACTCCTGCCTAAACTCTCTAAGCTTCTAGTAACTCAGGTTTGTTGACAATTGAATCATGTTACAGTCCTTAACAGGAATCACATGTCGTCCTAACAGTTCCCATGGTGCTTGCTCTCTCCCAGCGCCATTGGCCCTTTCCTAGACCTCTTCTCATTTCTGAATGCCTTTCCCTAAATTGTTGCTATTCGCTTGTGATAACTCCATTATCACAATCAGAATTGTTTCCTTTTTTATTCTTTCACACCCATTAAGGAGGCAATAGGTCAGGAGAGAAATGGTTAGTTCCTCAACAGGCTTAGGTTTGGCAATGCCGTCCATCTTGTGCAGTTGAGCGAGATCCCAGGTGAACCAAAACCATCTTTATTCTGGGCTATCGTGCCTTAGAAACCTCCCTGGATGGCTTCTCTCTTAAAGGGCTCTCAAGCCCTGGGGGACAGGCGAGGCAAAGTCTAAAGGGAGTTCTCCTCAAGGGAGGCCTTCTTTTTCTTCTTGGAAAAATGAGTTTTAGCAAGAGACGCCCTAGCAGGAGGTTCTGGATCTGGCTGGCTGCCCTCCTCTTTCTTGTCTCCTCCAGAGAAGCTGTTACAAAACTGCAGCCTTCAATAAAACCACCAATGTTAGAAAAAATACTCCTTGTAAAAATACATTAAGCAGGATTCATTTCCAAAAAGGCCTCATGGTAAGTTAGATTTCTAGTGGCTTAATGTACACCTCTGTGCAGTTTCCTTGGCAACCACACCAAAGTGGATGGCTTTGGCCTTCTGCTAGGATCGATGTTTGACTTCCATGTTCAGGGGCAGCGTGGGGCCTCAGCGGTTGAGGCTTCCCAGTTGGAAAGCTGGCAGCCCAAGTTCAAGATGCAAGCCCCACACCGCAGAGTGAGCTCCTGTTACTTACCCCAGCTCCTGCCAACCTAGCCGTTTGAAAGCTTGCAAATGAGAGTAGATAAATTGGTACTGCTTTGGGGAGAAGTTAACAGCATTTCATATTTTCATGCAGGCCACATGATCACAGAGACACCTTTGGACAACGCTGGCTCCCTTGGCTAAGAAAGAGAGATGATGGAAACAACTAGACAGGGGAAACAACCATCTGCTGTGGCCTAGAGGTGGAGCTCTCACCTCACAATCAGAAGGTTGTGAGTTTGATCCTAGGTGGAGGCAGATGTAGGGTCTCCTGCTTGGGCAGGGGGTTGGACTAGATGACCTGCAAAGTCCCTTCCAACTCTGTTCATCTGTTAAACCGTTAAAGCTTTTTCAGCACAGCCTGGCAACCTCCCATCAAAGTCAATCCAAGCCTGACCTTGTTCATCAGGCCAGGCTACTGCACCCAGGACGGCCCTGCAGATGCCTGAGCAAGAAGCTGCCTTGCCTAACTGGCTGGAAGCAGCAGAGGAGCCAGCGAAGCCCCATTCCAGAGCTTCACACATGACTGAGCAGCACAGAGGGACACCAAAGTCCACTTTGGGCCATGGGATCGAAGGGGAATCTCCCATTGAAGACCAGCAGGCAGGAAAGGGCCACCGTGTAATTCCCAACACAAGCTGCCTCAGCATTGCCTTGGGTCCAGTGTTGCAAGAAAACCCACATGGCTGCACTCTATAGCTCTCTCTCCCAGCAAAGATCAGAAATCAGAGCAATCAAGTCTACTTCTATACCAGGGGGGTCAAACTCTGGCCCTCGGGTGCTTAGATCTGGCTGCCCTGGAAACAGTGAAGGACCAGCCAGTGAAAACAGAGCTTCGGACAGCTGCGTGTGACCCTCCCGAGCTCTGTTTTCACTGGCAGAGGGTTGCAAGAGGTCATTGCTACCAAAAACAGAGCTCGGGTGCCAATTTTCACTGGCAGAGCACTTGGGCTGCCACAGGGCCCCCCGACACAAGTGACATTGAGCTGGCCACGCCCACCCTGGTCACACCCACCCCAGACCCCCTGAGGTCAAACACAAGCCTGACGCGGCCCTCAATGAAATCGAGTTTGACACCCCTATTCTATACAATATCCCAAAGAAAATCTAAACAAAATGCATCTAAAGAATATGGTTTTTTCCATGTGGCTGAATGGGCATCTTGCCCAGGGAAAGGGTTTTTGGAGCTGGGTGATCGCAGTCCAGCCCTCAGACTTCAGGCCCTCTCAGTGCCTGACTTCCCTGGTTAGGTTGGGCCTCCTGAAGCTTTATAGCTATGACCAACCAGAGTTTGCAGCCTTTACCACCATCCTAAGCCCCTCATCTTCCTCTTGAGAGTGGATGAACCGCATCTGGCCAAGGCCCCCTGCCTGCCAGAGTCAGAAAAGACCTTTGCAATTCTTTGAACAGCAACCTTGGGCAGGTCTTGGCAGGGGCACTTCCAACCATTCCTCTAGCACCTAGTGCTCTTTTTTGCCCCCACAGCGGGACTAAGACGTCTGCCACCGAACAGAGCTACCATGCCCCCGTTACCACAGAGCCCAAAGGCCTTGGCACTGTCCTGTTCAGAGAGCTTGCCTTCAGCCAGAGCAGCAGCAAAAGGCCATAGCAGCCCGATGGAGCAAGCTTTGGCTGCCTTTCTGGCTGCTAGTAAGGTTTGGGACCTTGCAGCCATTTTGCTGGAATAGGAGTGCCTACAAAAGCCTTTCTCAAGGCCCAAGAAATGCACCTCCATCACCTTCTCATAGTCCTCTGTGCAAAAGGAGACGTCTTTCTGCATAATTTCCCGCAGGTGAGCCTTCACCCGGTGCTGGCAGCTGCTGAGGGAGTCACTGTCGCTATCCAGCAGGCCGTTCATGTTGGCGCTCTTCACCATTTGCACTAGGATGGGCGTCAGCTCCCCCTCCAGAGCAAGGAGGCCCTGTGGGAAGACACGGCTTCAGCCTCTGCACTCTGCAAAGGAAGCCCCTGCAGGGCCCCTGCTCTAGCCAGGCACTGAGGGTGAGGAAGGGACCCAAGCCCTCATACGGCTTCTGCTGGCCTGACTGGAACTCCCCCTCCCAGGAACCTTTGCAAATGCTGCCGCTGTCATCTGGACTCTGCCCTCATCGGAGGCGTAGATCTTGAGATCGTGGCGGTAGGTGCTGTGCAGTCGAAGGAGGCCACAGCCTGGAAAACCAGCATAGTCTCCTGGGCAGGAAAGAGAAACCCAGTGGCCATTCCAGACGTATGGGCATTTTATTTTTTGTAGTGCCCTCTTTAAAGGGCAGAAAATCCAGAGTGGGCAGGGTTGCCAGGGCTGCAGGTCAGAGACAGCTTCTCTGTTACATATGTAAAGTCTTGGGCAGAGGCTTCACTCTGGTCTGGCTCTTAAATAGAAATTACCACACTGTGAACCCATTGGTCAATTTGATTGGTGGGAAAATAAAGACATCTCAGTGGCTGGGCTGCCTGACTGCTTTCTTGAAAAGAGGGAGCTGTCCGAGAGCCTGTTCACTTCAATGTCCTGGTCTACTACATAAGCTATGCTAGTCCTGTCTCCTCATTCAGCCCCAACTTAATACTGGCGATGGTGGGTTACAAAAAGGACAAAGGAGCTGAACTGACCAGGGCACCCACATGGTCATCATCGCAGAGGTGAAGCCCTGCATCAGCACTAAGATGACCACACACACACTCCACCAGCCCCATTCAACCCAGCCAAAGAAAGCTGGAAGAAATATATGTTCCGATTCCAGTGTTTCCTGGAAGCCAACGACCTAGTAGATCTATCAGACACTAGAAAGAAGGAACTTTTCCTGAGTTATTGTGGACCTGAAGGTCTCGATATGGCCGAAGCGCTGTCTGAACCAGCTGATTTACAGACGGTACCGTGGGAAGCACTGCAGGAATCACTCTGGACACATTACACACCCATACCGTCAATTATGGTGAGCAAACACGGTTTTTACCACAGACACCAAGAGGAAGGTGAGAAGATTAATCAGTACGTCACTGCACTGCAGAAAACAGCAGCTCAATGCAAATTTAGTAATATAAAAGAAACCATGCTTGATAGACTTGTATTGGGACTGAGAGATCTCAATCTACATAGGAGGCTGTTGTGAAAGCCTAATCTTACATTTAAAGCAGTGTTAGAAGAAGCCAGGGCAGCGGAGGCAACTGGAAAGTCAGCAACAACAATCCAAAACACAGGAAACTCAAACATGTTGCAAAGAGCAGCGACCGTGTATCAGGAGAGCTGGGAGTACGAAGACTCCACAGATGAGGAACAGGAGGTCTATTGCCTACGTGCCAAATGGAAGGGAAAGGAGCCCGAGATGCGTGGAAGACCGCCATTTTGTGCCGGTTGCAGAGGAAATCATTCCAGAGCAAGCTGCCGATTCCTGGACGCAATTTGCCAAAGATGAGAGTGGAAAGGACGCATTGCAAAACCAGCCAGCCATGTACTAGACATGGCAGGCAGCATAACAGTCAGAGGAACAAATGGGATTCTGATGAGCAAAATTCCCAAAGAACAATCAAGGACAGAACCAAGCTGCAGATGGAAACGAAACACACCAAACAATTATAGGGCACTCTGAAGCATACACTGCAATATATATAGCTCCATATATATATGGATATATATCCATGTTTTACCCAAGACTGTGCTGGAGCAAAGAAAGTGAATGGAGTGTCATCTGGTTGAGAAAATATTTTTTGTTGGAAGTTGACTCCAGAAATCCACGGGGGAAGCATCTTTAAAGCTATTTGTTGAGGCAGCAAATGGGCACACAGGAAAAATGCCGGAGAATTGAAAGAGGGAAAAAAATCTGTTTTTAAAATAATAAATAGAAATTTGGTTTCTCAAAATTAAAAGATGTGGTACAGAGAGCTATTAAAATGCTAGAATTAGTCCCAATTTTTGTTTTTACAAATATTGCTCAATTATTGGACTTATAATTTAAAATAATTGAAATTGGAACTGTCAACAATATTGCAGAGACTGAAGCAGACAGAAGCAAGAGCGCCATCTGCTGATGAAAATGGGAATATGCAACTTGGAAATAATCATCTAAAAGGACTGAAAATATTTGTTGGACATGGATCTACAAGACCACTAGTGATTTGATTTTTAGCTAAATAACATCAGTGAACATTATTGAACACATAAAGTAATTTGAAGAGGCATGGACTGAAGCAGACAGAAGCGAGAGTGCCGTCTGCTGATGAAAAGGGGAATATACACCTTCTAGTGAATTTAAATTGATTGAACTGATTATTGATGAGACACTTAAAATTGTGACTTGGAAGTTTTAGTTTTTGAATGAATGAAACCTGGACAGCAGGCTAAAAAAAGAGATTGACTAAATACAGATGCAATACAAGATGGAAGTGAGGGGAATCTAAACAGAATGGTGTTTTTCCAAAGTATGGAGGAAATATTTGACTGTATGAACCAAAAACTGGAAAATATAATACAAAGAATAATGGACAACGATCAGAATAATGAAGAAAGAATGGACCCAACAGAAGGAACAGAGGGGAAAGTGGAGAGAAATCAGCAAGAAGATAACAACGAGGAGCTGTTACTAAAAGTAATAGTGATTAAGGAATCTTAAAAAGAGGAAAATAATGTAAAAGATCTAAAAAGGGAATGGGAGAAACAGGAAGATAACTGGGGAATAGATAGTTCTGGAACTAGACAGTGGAAAAGGGTAGAGATGGGAGATAAAATCAGATTGTATAGTCAGAGAGAGTAAAAGACTTAGGGGACAAATTTGGGAGGAAAACTAAAAAAAATAAGGTTGTAGGTTCAGATGTGAGAGATATGGGTAAGGGAAAGTAAAGTAAAAGAATATCTTTATGAATGTATTTCAATAATGTGTATTAATATTATAATTAGATGGGTTGGGCAATTAGGTTAGTAGTGTGATAGGTATCAGAATAATATCTTAATATAAATAGGTATGAATAATTGGAAATTAGGTTTGGAATGACTCTACTACTAAATATGTATAAAAATATGAATAACAGTGAAATGTTAGAATTAAACAACAGGCGATAAGGTAAATAAATATATATGTATATTAATCTAAACATGTGTACTAAATAGTAGAATAATATGGATTGAAGAACTGGAAAAAACATGAATAGAAGTATGCTAAATGTATAAATGATTGTAATTGGTCCTAAAATTGTATATGGAGATATTGACTGGAAGAATGAAGGATGAAATTTTGATCGAGCTGACTAAGGAATTTGCGGATGTTTTCAATGGGAGTTTAGGCAAGTATAAGGGGACACCCATTTCTTTCAATTTAGGCCCTAATGTTTAATGTTGCTCCCATTTGAATAAAACCTTGGAAGGTACTTTTTGCTTTCCAGCCCAAGATAGATAGCCAATTAGACAAACTAATTGCCAAAGGAGTTCTCGAGCCAGTTAACCACACTAAATGGGAGACCCCAATCATTACGCCGATTAAACCAGATGGCTCAGTCCGCATATGTGCAGACTATAAGTGCACGATTCATAAGGGATTGCAACAGAGTGCATACCCCATACCAATCGTTCTGCATTTATTGCAATCTTTAGGAGAGGGCAAAACCTTTATGAAACTTGGTTTGGCCCAAGCGTACCAGCAACCACCAGTGGATGATGCCATTGCAGAGACACAAATCATTGTAACTCACAGAGGGGCATTTAAATGCCGTTGGCTCCAATTTGGGGTTAGTGTGGCACCAGGACTATTTCAAAGTATAATGGAACACCTCCTACAGGGCATTTCGGGGGTGGTGCCTTACTTTGATGAGGTCCTCATGTCCGCGAACAACAAAGAAGAGCTTATCCACCGTTTAAAGATTGTCCTAAGCCAGACTTAATGTAAAGAAAGAAAAATGCCAGATAGCCGTGCCACAAGTTGAGTTTCTGGGTATCAAATTGATGGCTCAGGGATACATCTGACAAAAAATAAAGCTAAGGCAATAAAAGAAGCACCCACACCAAAGAATCACAGAATTTCAGGCATTTTTAGGCTTGTTAAACTTTTACAGTATTTTTCTGCCACAGAAGGCAACAGTAGCAGAATCATTACACCGATTGCTAGACAAAAAGAGGAACTGGACCTGGGGACAGAAGGAAGCCTCTGCCTTTTCTGCAATTAAGGAACGTTTGTCATCTGATGCTGTTTTTGCACAATCTAAGGAAATTCTGCCCCTCATTTTAACCCGCGATACATCACCATTTACATCACCACAGCAGTCATCAGCCATCAGATGCCAAATGGGGCAGAAGCCCCAATTGAATTTTATTCAAAAACATTATCATCGGCAGAACAAAAGTACGGCCAGCTGGACAAGGAAGCCTTGGCTGCAGTTACTGGGGTCAAGCCAGTGGTGGATTGCAGGCGGTACGCCCCAGTACGTACATACCGGATCCTGCCCAGAGCACCAGATACTGTTCCGGTATGGTGTTCTGGAGGGCCCACCCACCTGCTCTCAAAGCACTGCAGTCCGAGTCCAGCAAGCAGCCCAGAAGAGCCTTTTGGTGCAGATGCAAAGGCCAAAGGACGCTCTTCTTCCTTCTGAAGGGGGTTTCCTTTCAAAAGGACCCCACCTTGGAGGTGGCTACCAAGATGCTGTCAGCTGCTGCCTCTGCCTCCCCCCAGAGCCAGCAAGCAAAGCCAGGCTCACCTTGGCCCCCTGGATACATGCAGCGGAAGGCTCGGCCCAGCTCCTCCGCTTGCACTCGGCCAGCAGGAGTCAGCTCGCCCCCCCACTTCAGCACCAAGAGCAAAGACGGGGAGGCTTCCTTGAGATCTGCACACAGAGAGAACCAGAGTCATCCTCTGCCAGGACTGGGGCGGAATGGCAATTACAGTTAGACTTACAGGATATACCGCTTCACGGTGCTTCACCGTGTTCTCTGACCGGCTTACAGCCTCTTGCCCCCAACAATCTGGGTCTTCATTTTATCCACCTCAGAAAGATGGAAGGCTGAGTCAACCTTGAGCTGGTGAGACTTAAACTGCCAAACGCCTGGCATTTGGCAGTCAGCAGAAGTAGCCTGCAATATTGCATCCTAACCACAATACCACCATAGCTCTTGAATGAAGACCGCAACCTCCCGACCAGAGCAGAGGGGCAAGAACTGGTGGAAGCAGATGAGAGGAGGAGAGACAGTTGCTAGGGGCCTCTGAGGCCTGGAAGCTGCACAAAAGTAGGTGAGTTCTGCCCCCTCCCCCACCCTCTTGTCTGTTGGGATTTTCCCCCTAAGGGGGGGTTGTTTGGCAAGTGCAGGGGAGGGAGCAGTAGCTGCCCTTCTTCACAAGGGTTGGCCTTTCAATGAAAGCTATCTCGGCTTACACTCTCAATTTCCTCATTGCCCGAATGAGTGAGAATGACCTCCATTCACCCACCACCCAGAATGCCCTTCCTTATGCCTACAGTTGTGTGCATGCAATCAGGGTCTTCACTCTGTGAAATTGGCAGGGCCCTCCTGCAACCAGCCCAATACCTGCCTTCCTCCTCACTGGAGGCCTTCAGGTGCCCATGAGGCAGGTAGGTCAACTGCACTTTGCGGTTGATTCCAGAGAAGTGCCCGTACCTGCCAGAATAACAAAGGGCCACTATTCTGAGCATGAAGCCTCTGGCTTTACCCACCACAAGTGAAGTGGGGAAGCTGCCAGGGCCCCCAACTGCCTCCCTCCTGCCCAGGGTTCTGTTGTGGTGTAGGAGGAAGTGCCCCCAGTCAGAGGGAGTCCACTGAGAAAGCGCAAGGTGGATCTTACTCTCCCAGGCGTTTGGGGGGAGGGGCGGAGGGGCCATGGAGACAAATCCTTGCTCACATCTCCAACACGGTCTTGAGCTGCTCCAATTTCGACTTCTGCTCCTCCTCCTCCTGCTTCTCTGCATCCCCGAGAGCGCCCTGCTCCTGCACCAGCAGCCGAGCAATGTCCAGCACCTCCTATTGGGGCAAAGGCTTGCTCAGGATTGTGGGCCCAAGGGCTCTAAGGAATCAAAGGCACAGACTCCTCAGCTGCGTCTCTCATCCCCCCCAGGGGTCACCCGTCCAGGAAGACAGACACAAGACTGACCAATGGAGGATGAGAGCTTCACCTGCATGGCTCCTCTAGGACCAGAGGGGGCCTCCGACTCACCTGAAGCTGCTCCGGCTTTTTCAGTTTCAGCTTCCCAGTTTTGTAGCCTTCGTATTTTTCAAACAGAACAAAAAATCTGGCAACAGCAGAAGCAGAAGCAAAGCAGGTTATTGACATCAGAGGTTGTTGGCTACATTTATCCCTGTCCTTTCCTGGGAGCTCATTTTGTCCTGGAACATTTTTGTCCTACAGAAGGGGCCCTTGCTCCAAGACCCCCAGGGACTCCACCATACCTGGGATGCTTCACTTCCATCTTCATCTTCTGTTTGGGGGTCCGATCACCGTGCCTTATAACTGCAATTACACACCGTAGTTCCATCCTGCAAGAAAGATGCTTGAGTTCAGAGGATGCTCCCCCCACCCCTCCCTCCTTTCTACAATGGCCAACACCAAGGAGATCCCAAGGCCTCCTCTGACCAGACATCTCAGCCATGGACCCCGGGAACCCTATCCACGCATGAAGGAAAAGCCTTGCATAGACTCCCCTTCTCTCTTCTGAGCTCTGAAAACCACGCAGCCGTGGCAGAGAATGCAAGGCCCCATGTGTGCTTCCTAAGTAGATCTCTAATTGGAAGCGAGCTAATCAGCCTGCAAGAAGGATTCTCTGCCCCGAGGCTTTAGAGATAAAGGAGAAGCAGCCTTCCGCACAGCACCAGCTGTGAATGGGGGCAAAGCAGAGGTGGGTTTTTAATCTTCTGCCACAGACCTATTTACAGGCATCTGTGCACACACCCAGAGCACACGCAAATCGTGCATGCACCTAACCGGCAGTAATGCAGGCAGCAACCCACAAAAGCTAAGAGTGGCGTGAAGAGCCATGAGAAGATACATGCTCGGCATCACAAGACAAGGTAAAAAGACCTGCACATGGATTAGAGAACAAAAGCAAGCATACGAGGCCATCAAGAGAGTCAAAGAATTGCAGTGGAAATAGCCTGGTCACATAGCAAGAAGAACTGAGGGTAGGGGGACCAAGGCAGCCACAGAATGGATCCCACTTGATAAAAAGTGTCCACAAGAGAGACCTAAAACAAGATGGTGAGATGACATCAACGAGTATTGCGGGTCCAATTGGCAAAAGAAAGCTCAGGAATCAGAAGTGGGCTCCTACCGGTTCAGACCAGTTCGGCAGAACCGGTAGTAACTTGGCAGCTTGGGTCACAGGAACCTGCAGTGACTCATGCCTGCCACACACCCGAATCGGTTCTCTCAGCGGCCCCGATGGTGCCGCCATCTTGTTTTTGGCTTCTGGGCATGCGCAGAGCAATTTTTGTTACACTGTGCATGCAAGCACAGCGTGCAGCAAGCGCATGCGTGCAGCATGTCACTGAGCAAACCAGTAGTAGCGGCAGACAGAACCCATCTATCAGGAATGTATTGGTTGGAAACATGCGGAAGAGGCCTTCATCCTGCAGTGGATAGACAATGGCTAAGAGGATGATGGTGGTGATGATGATGAAATTTAGAATATTGGAGCTATAAAATCTCAAATTTTAATTCTTATAGAACAGTTAACTTTTACAAAAACCCTTGCCTTTTTAAAGATTCTGATGTCGAAATGCCACCTACATTTGCAATCGCTGTTCCCACAGCCCCAGAAGATATTGCTCCATTTTTTTTCACCATCACCAACAAACAGGGCAAGAGAACAGCTGGAACATCCTGCCCTGGGCTCTCCAGCCATGCTTAGTGGCCTCTTGGCTTCCCTGAACCTCCTACAGCTGAGCCTCAGAACCTGGGCACTGATTCCAGGAGCTGCTGTGGGCCTTTAGCCCAAAAGTGACCTCTCCACAATCTTAGGGAAGGGCAGCATTTCACCTGATTTGGTTTTGTTATAAACACTTCCAGAGGCTGACTTTTCTGTACCCAAAAGCTCCTGAACATTAATACCAACTTCACATCTCGTTGTTCCCAGAAAATCCAACAATACCATAAACAGGAACCCAAACATCCGTGGTCTTTCTAAAAAAGAGTGTGCCTCCTACTGACAGGCCATCATCACAAGCGGTGACAAGAAAAGGAAGCATGGCCAGCACAGCCAACACTAACATTGTCCCTGAAGTGGTGGGCACGATGGGGATATCTTCTGCTTCCGTGGGGATGGACCAGGGGATCTGGAACTGGGGAGCCATTTCACGCATGATGATGTTCCTGGCAGGAAGAGGACGGACTGGTTGGAAATCACCTCTCCCAGTTTTGCAAGAGGGCCACCAGCCCGAGGCAGACTGGATTCAGGCCAATCATGCTCTGGTCCCTTCCTCCTTCCCTTCCAGGAGGGGATGCTCAACCGAAGCACCACACACCCAAGGAGCTTGGCACAGTCATCATAGTACTTCATAGAGTTCTTCACAAAACTGAAGCCGTTGACATCACAGACGAAGGACTGGCCATTGGCCCGCAGCAAGTCAAAGCCGCACACTGTCTGCTGCAAAGGGGGAGACGAGACCAAAGGGCTCTTTGAGGCACTCTACCAACAGAAGGAGCCCCTCAGCCCCACCCTACCAACCTGGCCAGGGGGTTGCAGGAGGAAGCGAACACAATCGAGAGCCCCCATTTCTCTGTCACAGTTTTAGCAGGGAGATGCAGGGACAGGCAAAGCAGCACCTACAGCCTGAGACTTTGGAGCCAGGGAGGGGAGGGGAGGGGAGGGTGGGCCCAAGACCTGCCCAGGCATTCCAGGCTTCAGCGACAAGAGCTAAGAACTTCAGGGAGGGCTCCAGGAGGCCACAAGTCAAGTAGGAAAGACTAACCTTGAAGGCCACACAGACTTTTCGGGCCACCAGCTTCTCTATGGCTGTTAACATAACTGGGTAGCGGATCTCCTTTCCTTCGCTATCCCGTTCCACCTTCCCATCGAGAGCAGGGGACTTCCGTGCCTCGGCGTGTGCGTAGTCAGGACCCACCGTGTAGACCTGAATGAAAGAACACCAGTGACATCACCCCACCCGGAGATGCCAAGATGGTCTCAAAGGAACCTTGGCAATCAGTCTGCCTGCCCAGTTCAGTGGACTCCTCTCAACAGGCCCCCACAAACACCCCCTCCTACCTTGACATCCGTGCCATCTGTAGGCATGAACTCCTCATAAATATATGATCCGGTCTTCCGTACGCTGCTCTCTGGAGAGTAGACGCTGCTGCGGCTCCCAATCTGAAACAGTTCGGGAATTCAGCTAGAGAGGCGGGCTGCACCTCGAAAGAGATGGGCCAGGAGCCCTGCAGCAGCTGGCGGCTCACACAAAGGGGCAAAAGGAACCTCCCCCTGAACAGCAAGGCCTGAGTCGAACAGGCAGGAGTAAACAAAAGCTCGGGCATATCTCCTGCTTTGAAGCACAAAATGGAATGGCTTCCTTATACCAGGCTTCTCCAACTCCTGGGCTGTGGCGCACTATCTGTTGCCTGTTTCAAACTGGGTCATGCAAGCAATAAGCAAGTGCACATGTGCATAAAGCTCCACTTACAAGAATGGTGGGCAAGCACATGCGTGAGGCTGCACTCATACAAGCAGGAGTACTTTTGCTCACGCATGAAACTCCACTTGCCCAAGGAGTTCTTGAGCCAGTTAACCACACTAAATGGGAGATCCCAATCATTACACCAATTAAACCAGATGACTCAGTCCACATATGTGCAGACTATAAGTGCAAGATTAATAAGGGATTGCAACAGAGTGCATACCCCACACCAAATGTAAATTTATGTGAATATTTATGTGAATTTATGTGAATGGACGCAAACACAAGCACCCTCTGTTCAAGGACCTCCACTCGTATAAGTGGAGCTTCGCGTACATGCAAGCGCCCTCCGCTCATGCGCAAAGCACCATTCAGGCAAATGGAGACCACATGCACCTGCCACTCACACCAAAGGAATTGTGTGTAGGTGTGTGTCCCTACCACTCATAACACACACACACCCTGCATCAGGCCACCAAGGTGAAAAGGTTGGGGCCCACTTGCCTTATGCTACTTCTTATTTCCTACCACTTGTGTTGAAAATGGAAAAGATGAAGTTACTCCTGTTGTTCAATAAAACTAAAGTACATTCCTATGTACATAACCTCATTACCTTCATTCCACCTGAGCCAAATAAAAATTGCTTTAATCAAAATCTTAATCAACCTCTGGAATTGAAATTTCCACTTTACTGAATATTCAAAGGAAGAAAAGGTACTCTGGAAATGTACATCACCTTAACTTCTCAAATCTGACACCTGAAAGGGGACCCAACCACAATGAATCGGAAGACCCTAGTGCTCATGAATCACCCCTTCAACCTTTGACATTTATTTATTTATTTATTTTATTAAATTTATACCCCGCCCTTCTCCTAAAAAAGGACCCAGGGCGGCGCACAGGCATCATTAAAAAACATATACAGTACAAAATCCAAAATTTTAAAAACTAATTAAATAATTCCCTGTGCTAAAATACTAACACTCTAAAATTTAAAATTATCCCTATAAAATCAGAAACGGGGTTATGCTAGGCCGGCTTGTTGGAATAAGTAAGTTTTAAGACGTTGGCGGAACAGGCGGAGGTCCACGATGGTGCGTAGATCGGGGGGAAGGTCATTCCAGAGGGCAGGGCCCGCCACAGACATTGATTATATTGTGCCTTGTCTCTTTGGTTTGGGATTACTGCTTTGGTTGTAACTGTAAAAAAGTATTATTCGCACAATCTCCTGAAATAGAGATGATAGCCGGGTACACTGCTATTGGGAATGCACCTCATCAGACAGGGGGTGCCCCAGCCAAAGCAACAGCATTCTCACCTTGCGGAAAAGGCGCTGGCTGCCCCCACCAGCCGAAGAAGGATAGTAGATGTAGACGTTGTGGTCCTCAGCACTGACTGGCTTTTCCACAAAGGGCTTGGGGAAAATGGCCCCATTGACCTCCACGTGGTCCTCCCCCTCCACCAGGCTGCACTCTGCACAAACACACAAAGCCTTCAGGACAGGAAACTGACCCCCCCCCAACTTTCCTTTCTCGGGGAGCTCCAGGCTTCTCCAGACACCCAGGATCATCCTTGGAAGAGGTTGGGTCTGGCTCTGAGTGACGAGGGGGAAAGGCTGAAAAGTCACTATGCAAAATGGCTGCATTCAGGGGGGCAGGGGACACATCCAGCTGCAACAAGAGCATTCAAAGGAATTGGGCACACCTGAAGATGAGGCCAGGGGTCTAACTGGGGGTGAGTGGGTGGAGGTAAACCTATAGCCTACAAAGGACCAAGGAAAACATAGTACTAGTCTAGACCAGCATTGGTGATGCTACCTAGTTTGGGTAATGAAACGTCTGCAAGAAGAGAATACCAAAGACTCCTCATTTGAACCTTGAGTTACAAATACTTTCTTTTATTGATCAAGGAAAGGAGCAGCTCTTTAGCAGACATCAGCCTGCAAAGCCAAGTTTTGAGCCCTCCTGGTGCTTCTTTGCACAAAAGACAGAAGCCGCTTCCTCTCCTAAGGGCATCGGCCAGTGTCCCAGGGCACCCTTCAGGCCGCCCTACCTTTAATGTGAAGGGTCTCCTGGCAATGCGCAACACGGGGCTAGAGTCCTCCATTTTCTAGGTTTTCACAATGCCTCTTACCTCTCCCCAACTATGTTGCACAAATCCCACCACACTTTGCGCATTCTCAGGCCCTGGTCTACACCTGGGAGTTTAAAGGCAGCCCAAGGAGCACCTTTCTGCTTATCGAGCAACTGACCCCCTTGCCTCCAAAGTGGGCCAGGGAGGAGGCTTGGTCCTGCTTGCCCCACACTCACCCTCTGGGCGATCAGGGTCCCGGTTGAGCACCGCATAACGAGGCAGGTCTACTCCTTCCTCCTGCAGGATCCGGTACACCTCCCGCCTACAGAGGACAGGAACACAGGCAGGGGTCTCTGGCTGAGGGGACATGACCGATGCCCCCCCTGGTGGCCAGAGCACACCTCAGCTTGGCCACATTCGGACCACAGGATAAGCGAGAGATTTTACTTCGCTCCAGTCTCCCTTGCTCTTCCCTGCTGATGGTAGTAGCCCAATTAAGCCAATTCCCACTTCTAAGCTGCTTCCACTCAAAATGACCCAAAGATCTGGTGGAAGATCAGGGTGCAGATTTGGCCCACTGCTGGAGGCACAACGTACCATGCAGCCCATAATACCCCAGCAAGTTTATCCACCTCCACAACCCTACCTGTCCTGGATGTAATATTGCATATCAAGGTCGTTAATCAGAAAAGGGTTGCGGAGCTTGGCATAAGCAACGGCTTTGTCCAGAGGAAACCCTGGAAGATTCGGGGAGGAAAACCATGTTGACCACCAGCTGAGCACCCAGGCGGAAGAGGAGCCGGGACGCCAGCTGGCCAACCTTTGGAGTGGAAGGAGACGAGGCAGTCACAGGCCGGCCACTTCTCCACCGGCTCGTTCAGGATGACATCTTCCCCCATGATCACCACCGCAATGTATTCAAACTTGCAGAGCCGCTCCAGGATTTGGGTCATGGGCTTGGATTTGGACTTCTTGGTCATGGCGCAAATGCCAACCACAATCTGCCGTTCTGGAGGCTGCAAGAGAGCCACAGCAGCGTCACCTTGGGCAACACCGGGCTCTTCCTTAAGGCCAGGCACAAAAGGGAAACCGGCAGGGGGCACCGAAACACGCCCAGGCCCGAACTAAGGAGGGCTCCCAAGAGAAGAGGAAGGGGTCCCGCCAGGCGGAGCCTTCCCTGCTAAAAGCCCCCAGAAGCCCAAGAGGGCCCCCAGGGCAGCCCCCAGCCCCGTGACGCCCCTCCCGGGGACTTCCAGCCCACTTCCCTGGGCGACGGGGGAGGGGGGGACAGCCAGCCCTCCCCGGCTTCCCATCGCCTCAAAGCCAGCCCGGCCCCTTCCGAGGCAACCAGCCCCTTTACCGACTCTTCCTCCTCCTCCTCCTCCTCCTCATCCTCAAAGAAGGGCAGCTCCTCCATCTTCAGCTCTGCTCCCGGGAAGTCCCCCTCCTCATCTCGGCAGCCCAGGAAGAACTTAGCCGCGGCAGCGCCCTCCTTCAGCTCGGGCGTCCAGGACGACATGCCAGAGCGCGCAGCCAACCATCCCGCTCTGCAACGAGCAGGCCGGCGTCACCAGCGGCCGCCCCAGCAGCCCCGCCCGCCGGCCGGAGCCTTCCACGGCCGCATCCTTGGGGCTGCGGGCGGCCTCCGGAGGCGGAAGAGGGCCGAGAGGCGTCTTCGCCGCCTGCCAGGACGGAGCCACCCGGAAGCGCTCGCGCCCCGGCCGAGCACCCGCGGGCGGGCAGGCGGGCCGGCCTCTCGGACGTGCCAGCCCCGCCTGCCAGAGCGGCCGCCGGGCGGGGAGGCGCTTGGCTCGGCCGAGGCTCCGCCCGGCGCCCCCCGCCAGCCCGCCTCGCCCGGGGGAAGAAGCTGGCCCCGCCCCGGCCGCTCCCAGCCCGCCCCTCCCGGCGCCCCCCGGCCCCCCGGCCCGGCTCTGGCGGCCGAGGAGCTCCCTTCCCCCGCCCTGCGCTCCCCAGCAGGGACGCCCCCCGCCCGCCCAGCCGAGGCCACGAGGGGCGGCGGGCGAGGGCGCCTCCGGAGCAGGGAGCGTCGGAGAGCGGGCCGGTTCAAGGCCGGGCAGAAGCCGGGCGGGGGCGGGGGAGCGAAGTCGGGCTAGCGAAGGAATCCAAAGGTCGCCGAGCGCACCTGGCAGCGGTCACCTTGACACACCTGCCCGGGAGAAAGCAAGGCCGGCCACACCTGGGAGCAGCGCAGGCCGTGGCTCCTGGTGGCAGCCAGCCCTGCCCCTCCGCTCCAAGGCGGTCTTCCCCGGCCAGGAATCGCACCGGCTCTCTCCCACCTCCTCCCTTTGGGCCCATTGCTCGAATCGAGGGCGCTTTAATGAACATTTCGCGTGTCTTTCATGGCGTCAGCTCTCCCTTTTGCCTTCTCCCCATTCTGTCTCTCCATCGCTAAGAAAAACGTTGAATACTTTGGGAAGTCCGAAATTGGAAGGGGACCTTGTGCATCACCGGTGCTGGGAGGGGGCGGGCAGGGCAAGCAAATGCAGTTGAAAATAGGGCGACCCGTGTCCAGAGGAAATGCAAGCACAGGTAAGGGATCAGAACGACGGAGAGAAAGGGGCCCTTGGGGCTCTCTGAACTTGGTTGTTTTCTTGCCAATATTTCGTGAGCCAAATTAGGCAACATCATCAGCGCTGCAAGAAAATAACCAAGCTCAGAGACCCTCCAAGGACCCACCCCTCATTTCAACTCGGTCTACAGATATTCTCCTTTCTTGATGATGGAGAGTCTCCGATAGGGAAGAAGAGTGTCTGGGGAGGGGGGCTGAGACATTGCTCTCCATCTTGTCCTTCCCCCCACTGGCTAAAGGGAGCTTGTTTACACCCCAGTTTTTTTAGCATGTCCCTTTTGGGGAGATAGACCGCAGACCATCAACAAGTTTCTGGGAGCTCCGAGGGAGGCATTAACCGGCTGTGCAGCCCAACACGTTGCTCTCTCTCTTACTAGCAAACTGGTGGAGGAGGAATCCGACATGTCAAATACGTAGGTGAGAGATGGGCTGCATTACCCTGATTGAGCAGTCAGCATTTTCTTTTCCCACGGGGAGGGGGACCAGACAAGAGCCCAGAATAGGCTGTGGCCAGCCTGAGGCTCGTCAACTGGAACATACTCTGCCTGCATCCCAAGGCAGCCAACCCAAGGTTCCCCCATCCAGCGCCCTCCAGCCGCTGGGGAGTTCAGCGGGGCCTCTGCCCTTGGAGTCCCTAATGCACCAGAAGGAGGAAGGGTCTGCAGAGAACAGTGCCGAGTGGGCGCTGAGTTTGGCCAGAGCAGCAGCGGATCTGCTCAGCATTTCTCGGGGCGGCCTCTTGCTTATCCTCTTGCCTGGGGAAGTCAGTTTAGGGTCGGCTGAGAACCATATTGCACAAAGAAGCTTCATTCATCCCCGTGAAATATCTTGGGCAACAAACCAGATCAGATCAGCGTCAAAGTGCTACCCAGGGCCTCGTGTGTTTGCTTGTCTCTTCGCTTCTTTTAGTCCCCTCTGCGTGTCCCGGTGCGGGTGAAGAGGTGCCCAGCCGGGAGCGGCAATGAAGGCAGCAGGTACCAGGCAGCCTCACCCAAGGGGACGAGGAGAGCCCGCGCCAGAGCAGCCAGATTCCGACACCGCCGCCGCTCTGGAAGAGGAGGAGGAGGAGGAGCGCTGAGCTCAGGACACAGCCGCGGGGCTGCGGAGATCGGGGGCCGGCAGGGGGGGGGGCAGCAATGGGAGGTCGCCTGCCGCTCCTGCTCTGGCGGGGCCGGTGCCCTGCCCTGCCCTGCGCTGTCCAAGCCGGGGTCGGTGCTGAAGCGCGTTCTGGGCGCCGCAGCCGCGCGCGGCGCTTCGGGCGAGGCCCCCGGGCTGGGCTGGGCTGGGCTGGGCTGGCCGGGCCGGCGCTAGGGCGGCGTAATCTCCGCGCTCCCCTCCCCACGAGCCTCGCATTGGCGGCGCGTCTCCTCCCGCCCGGCTGTGAGAAGTCCTCGGCCGCCTGCGGCTCGCCTTCCTGCTTCGCCTCTTCGCTGCTCAGACTCCCCGCGGCGGCACCATGTCCAGCACCTTCGCCCGCGCCCTCTCCGCCCGGAGATCCGCCGCCCTCCTGGCCGCGGTGGGCGCCGCCGGCTCTCTGGGCGCCGGCTTCCTCTTCTCCCGCGACTCCGTCGGCCCCTCGGAGAGGACCAAGCGGCGCCTCTACCCGCCAAGGTATGTGTCCCGGGGCGATGGGGATGCCCTTGAGGCGGCGACCCCTGGGAGGGCTGGAGCGCCGTGGCGGAAGGCCGACGGTCCCCCCGACCCCTCGAGGAACAAGGTTCCCTTCTCGGACCCTCCGTGAACTGAGCAAAAACGAAGCCGTTGGGCTTGGGCCTTCGGGCTACGAGAAAAAGGGACTCCGCTTTGCCACTGAGCGACCCCCACAAAGGGGGGTTCAGGGCCGCCAACGGACTCCCGCCTTCCCAGAAGCCCAGGGGTTGCTTCCTCTCCCTAGCGCAGCTGAAGAGACATGCAGTCGGCTTATGCTCTGGAGCCTTCCGGGCCTTCTAGCTGCCTGGCGGGCTCTGGATCGCCCCCGTGACCGTCCCACAAAACAGCCCTAATCTGGGGGTGATTATCCTCCCAAGAAGGACCCTGAAAGCATCCCCCAGCTCTGGGGAAAGCCGAGTCCCCCAGAATCCCTTTCGGAGCAGGCAGGTGCCAGGCTGTCCTGGGGCCAAGCACGGGTCCTCCGCAGGTGCAAAGCAAGTCAGGTTTCTGGTGCAGCTCCCTCCTCATCTGCAAAGGAGGAATGGAGCCCAAGCCCCGCCCACCTTTTGGGCTGCGGCGGCTGGAGACACCAGCCAGCTGCAGGCTGTTCTCCCCTGAGAAAGAGCCTTACAGGCCCCCAGACTGATGTTCCTGTTGGAGGGAGGGCACAGGCAACCCCTCCCTAGCCCCTCCCCCTTCCTCAAGACACCTTGGAAGAGTTCAAGGGCCCTCTAAATTGGCAATAAGCTCAAGAGAGCGGCTTCCTAAGAAGATTAAGGAAGGGAACTTAATGCAAGCATTACTCTGCTGCTGGCTTGCGAATTGGGGTCATCACAGGTGCTGAACTACTCCAGGTTGAAGGGAGAAGTCCACCTGCCTAAGCCTCAAAGGAAAGGGTGAATCAGCAGAGTAGAGGGGATTCTCCAGCTTCTGGGTGGCAAGAGCCAAGACACCTTGCACAAGGAAGTAAGAAAAGAGGAAAACAGGCCGCCGCCTAGGTGGCCCTTCCCAGGACTATGAACTAAGGCAGAGTCCTGGCAGAACTGGAATCCATGTGACTTGCGATTGAACCACATTTGAGCAGAGGCTGCTTAGACCAGCCAGCTTCTCCCATTTGCCACTTTGGGAAGTATACAAGCTGCAAAATAACAAACTTCCCACTCTGATCCCATGAGATAATTTAGTCAATTTGCTGACTATTTCTTATTTTTGTTTCTGATGGTATCTTTTTAATGTTTTTACTTGTGAATCATTGGGAGTCAAACAGCATACAAATATTTTAAATAGAATTGTCCAAATTTTGCCTTAACTAGGCACCTTCTGCCTGCTAGTTGACACTTAACAAAGTAGCTGATCTTCATTAACCTGCAAACTTCCTTTGCTACTGGCCCAAACCAATGGTTCTCAGCCCGGGGTCCATAGACCCCAGGGCATGTGTTGTCATCACAGGGAGTCCGCAAAGACTTGAAGAAATGTTGTGATTTAAATCTTGAGAGAAGTCTTGGGGGATCCGTGTCCACAAAAGTTATTTAAAGGGGGCCCATGTGGTGAAGAAAAGGTTGAGAACCAATGGCCTAAACCAGGGGTCTGCAAAGTTGGCTCTTTTAAGACTGGTGGACTTCAACTCCCAGAATTCCCCATGCTGGCTGGGGAATTCTGGGAGTTGAAGTCTACCAGTCTTTAAAAAGCCAACTTTGCAGACCCCTGGCCTAAACTAAACAACTCCCAGGGGAGAGAGCTTGAAGAGCTTGTCCAACAAAAGGAAGCGCTTGCAAGCAGGTGCCATGGCCATTATCCTTACTGCTACTGGGACTGATGGATCCAGATTGGGGAAAACTCTCTGATGCAACAGCTTCATTAATAAAATTCTATTAATGTCCTAGTGTCTTCCCCTGTGGTATTCAACCTGCAGCAAGTATCCAACACTATAGCCAGCAATACTATGTCACTAAGAGGGCATGGGAGCCAATTTGGTGTAGTGGTTAAGGCATTTGGATAGAAACTGGGAGAGTGTGAATTCTAGTCCCATCATAGACCTGAAGTCAATTGGATGATATTGAGACAATCCTGTTTCTTGGCCCAAGGAAGAAAGAGGAAGCAATGGCATACCACTACTGAATTCTTGCCACTGACTCAAAAGCACCCAAAAACAAAAAGGCTGCTGACAGAATACAGAGAAGTAGAAAATTTAATGGTTCTCCACCCATCCTTGGATGGAAACAAGATTGGCTGTGCATTAACCGTTCCCATTGTTGTTGTTTTCTCTGCTGCTGATGTTACCAATCTCTGCCATAAAGGTGTATATGCCTCGATGTGGAATAAGGGAGGAAACACTAACTGAACACCAATATGGCTAAATATGACCTAACTCTTGGCTGGGAATGGGATGAAGGGTCAGGTTTCCCTAACAGAAACAGGAGGCTACCAGGGCTCACCTGTCAGAGACAATCTCCAAAAGCATCAGAGAACCCTAGAAGCACAGAACAAGTGTCCAAAGGCTCCACCTGAAGGCTAGAGAAAGAAAAGATTGGAATGGTTTGGGCCAAAAGGCAGAGCTCTCTTGTCATCTTCACCTTGTCCTTTCCACCATCTCCCATAGTGCCGAGTATCCTGATCTGCGCAAACATAATAACTGCATGGCCAGCAACCTGACACCGGCCATCTACGCTCGACTTTGTGACAAAGCCACACCTGCTGGCTGGACCCTGGATCAGTGCATCCAGACTGGGGTGGACAATCCCGGACATCCCTTCATCAAGACAGTAGGCATGGTGGCAGGAGACGAGGAATCCTATGAGGTGAGTTCTGAGAGGTCCACCCTCCTTGCCTATCAAGCCTTGGGCTTCTTGAGATGATTGCTAACCAACGGCCCTTTATATGACTCCAGGTTTTTGCAGAATTGTTTGACCCTGTAATTGAGGAGAGGCATAACGGCTACAACCCACGCACCATGAAGCATCCCACAGATCTCGAAGCTCGTAAGGTATGCTAACTAGGGGTCTGCCATGACTGCAAGTACGGTAACTTCCATAGAGCTTTATTGGCAAAACTGGTCTTAGGAGGTATCACAATCCACACACTTCTCTCTGCAATTATTTTAATGTACAACTACCCAAAAAAGGAATGTGGAGGTACGCTCCAAACAAGTCTTAAATCTCCTAAATTATATCAAAATGGGGAGCATGTGCTGTTGGAAAATTCATTCCTAAGATGCAATGCCAGCCCAGCAAAATATAAACTTGACAATAAATGTATGGAAAGTAAGGAAAGGAAGGGTTATCTTTAAAAATAGCAGAAATACAACAATAAATAGTAAAGCAAAGTCCCTAAACACTCTTAAAAAAGAATTCAACTGTAAGATGTTAATGGAAGCCCATCAGGGAAGGAGCCTATTTACTTTCAACCAAAGGACCAGCACTTGCCCCAACCCCCAGCATCAGCACCCCCCCTTAGCTCCTCACTTCCCAGAGAGAGGATCTTGCTTCTCCCACCAAGTTCAGGTACGTTGGTCAAATTCTGGTTACAGAAAACCCAGTGCCAGCCAACCCAGAGACCTTGAGAGGTTGAACCTTTAAACTACCTGTGCAGGGTCCACAGCTCAGTGCAATGTGCTCCCAAGCCTGGTGCGAGTGAGATTTGTACATCAGAATAGAGTGTAGTCTCCAACCTTTCCTGCTTGGTGGACTGGCAGTGGCAGGTGACGGGGGGGGGGGGGGGGGGTAGTTTCATGCACAAAACCTAATCTTTGCATGCACAAATGGAGCGTCGCACACTCACCTGCCACTTGTGGCACAGATTGACAGGAGTCCACAGACCGGGGCTTGGGGACCCCTGGGGAAGAGCTTGTGCCATTAGTCAAATGAGTCATGATACGGGCAGGAGCCACTGTGCCAAGGTCTTCCTGTCCAAGGTATGGTTGCACCATAGCCTCTACCTCCTATTCAGGCTGGATTACAAGTCCAGGAGGACACACACAGACCCCCCCAGTCATAGTGACTCTCCTTGTCTTAAGGCATAACATTAGAGCAGGCTAGTCAATGACTACTAGTTAACCACCCATAGTATTGTTTTGCTTGGGTTCAATTTTAACCTGTTCTGTCCCATCCAGTCTTGCATCAGGGCAGGATTAGCTCTGATGGCCCACTCATCGCATATAGTTCATTTTAATTGGCCTACTCATTATAGGGACACGGTAGCTCAGTGGCTAAGATGCTGAGCTTGTTGATCAGAAAGGTCAGCAGTTCGGCGGTTTGAATCCCTAGCGCCATGTAACAGAGTGAGCTCCTGTTCCTTGTCCCAGTTTCTGCCAACCTAGCAGTTCGAAAGCATGTACAAATGCAAGTAGAAAAATAGGGACCACCTTTGGTGGGAAGGGAACAGCGCTCTGTGCACCTTCGGCGTTTAGTCATGACCTCGGAAATGTCTTTGGACAGCACTGGCTCTTCAGCTTTGAAACAGAGATGAGCAGCGCCCCCTAGAGTCGGACATGACTAGCACATATGTGCGAGGGGAACCTTTACCTTACTGATTATATTGAACCCTGAACTGAATTCCCCAATGGCTTCAAGTAGATCTTCAAAAGTAAAGATCTGTGGTACTCTACCAGACAGGTACTATTTAGGCCAACCTCTGGAACTGACTGCCGAGGAAGGACTGGAACCATTGCAGATTAGAGTCCCCAATCTATAACTCAATTGGACGGTTACCAGCAAAGATCACCGAGAGGCATAAGAGAACCAGGATACTTACCCTCCCCATGCACGGGACCTGACAAAGGATATTACAGTAGCAGCCAAAGCCAGAGCCATCCATGTTCAGGGCTGAATTCAGAATCCGTTTCCTCTAGAGCGGGGGGGGGGGGAAGGTTAAGATCGATTTCATTGAGGGCTGCATCAGGGCTGTGTTTGACCTCAGGGGGGCTGGGGTTTGTGTAGCCAACTTGACATCACTCATGTCAGGGGTGCCTGTGGTGGCCCAAGTGCATGTAACAAAGATGTTTGTGCGGGTAAGATTATCACTCCTGCTGTCAAGCAAAACCAAGCATTTAATAGTGAGTGCCATACAATGTGTGTGAATCATACAAGCAGCAAGAAAATAGGGGCAGTCAGGCATAACACAGGTTATGTAGACAGTAAACACAGAGTCAATCAAAATGGACTCAAATGTTCAGTTCAGGACCCAATGCTCAGAGTATGAGGAAAAAACAGGGTGAATTAGAAATTTAAATAAATGAGGGCAGATATGATATTGTTGCCATTACAGAAACTTGGTGGGATGAAACCCAAAAATGGAACATACAGCTAGAAGGATTTAAATTGTTTAAAAGAAATAGACCAAATAAAAGAGGAGGTAGAGTTTATTTATTTATTTATTATTATTCATATTTGTAACCCGCACCCATCTCACCACAAAAGGACTCGGGGCGTTACACTATATATAAGAAATAACTACATCTCTACAGAAATAGAGCACAACAATGATGAGAACTATATTGAATGCATTTGGGTCAATATTAAAAGTTGACATTGGAATGACATTGCCATAGGTCTATACTATAGGCCATCCACCAATCAGAGGAAGCAGATGAACTTTTTGCTAGTCAGCTAACTAAGGTATGTAGGAAGCACACCACAATAGCAATGGGGGATTTTAACTACCCCGACATCAACTGGGAAACAAGCTCTGCATCAAGTGGAAGATCCAACAGGTTCCTAACCAATCTAGCAGACAACCTTGTTTCCCTAAAAGTAGAGAAGGGATCAAGGGGATTAGCCATATTGGACTTAATTCTCACTAACAGAGAGGAAATGATAGAAGGTGTTGAAGCCACAGGAACCCTGGGGGCAAGTGACCATGCAATATTGGAATTCAACATTATGCAAACACAAGTAGTATAACAAAGTCAAACTAGAGTCTTGGACTTTAAGAGAGCTAATTTCAATAAACTTAGTGAGAGCTTGGGAAAAATTCCATGGATGAGAATCCTCAAGGGGAAAACAACTCAAGAAGCTTTGGAAATTTTAAAAAATGAGATTACAAAAGCCCAGTCTAGTACAATGCCAATGAAGAAGAAAAACAACAGCTCCTGAAAGAAACCAGCATGGCTGCATAAATGACTCCCTGACAAATTGAAAGACAAAAAATATAAGTATAAAAAGTGGAAAGAGGGGGACATAACTAAGGCAGAATATCAGAATAGCCCGAGCCTGTAAAGATGAAGTGAGGAAAACTAAGGCTCACAATGAAGAAAGGCTTGCCACAAAAGTAAAAAGTAACAAAAAAGCTTCTTCCAACATGTTAAAAACAAGAAAAAGGTTAAGGAAACAATTGGTCCATTGCTGGGAGAAAGTGGCAAGAAGGTGACAAGCAACAGGGAGAAAGCAGAACTATTTAACTCATTTTTTGCATCTGTCTTTACACAAAGGGGAAAAAAACAGTCCAACCAACCAAAAACAGCACCACAAAAACCAGATTAGGAACACAAGTTGAAATTGGGAAGAAAGTGGTAAGTGAGCATTTGTCTACCCTAGATGAGTTCAAATCACCAGGACCGGATGGATTACACCCCAGGGTTCTGAAGGAACTGGCAGACGAGATCTCAGAACCACTGAACTATATATCTTTCAGAGATCCCGGAGCACTGGGGAACTGCCAGAGGACTGGAAAAGAGCTGATGTGGTTCCCAACTTCAAAAAAGGGAAAAAAATAGATCCAGAAAACTACAGACCTATCAGCCTGACTTCAATACCAGGAAAGATTCTGGAAAAGATAATCAAGAAACGAATTAGCAAACACCTAGAAGTAAATAAAGTAATAGCCAAAAGCCAACATGTGTTTGTCAAAAACAGATCAAGCCAGACTAATCTTATTGCACTCTTTGACAAAGTGACTAAATTAGTGGACCAGAGGAATGTCATCGATATAGTTTACTTGGACTTCAGTAAGGCATTTTATAAGGTAGACCATCTACTACTACCAGATAAAGCAGAAGAATGTGGGTTAGACAGCATCACTATCAGATGGATTCATAACTGGCTGACCAACTGCACTCAACGTGTAGTCCTCAATGGAACTGCATCTACATAGAGGGAGGTATGCAGTGGCGTACCTCAAGGCTCTGTTTTAGGCCCAGTACTCTTCAACATCTTTTTTTTTTTTATATTGAAAAAGGTTTATTGGTTTTACAGTTTTTCAATAGGGTGGGGTAAGGGATACAGAAAATTTTTTGAGAGCATTCACGTCAAAGTCGTCGGCCCTTCTGGAACTTCAATATAAATCAATAACAAAACATTGTTCATAACACTACAAAGTGAAAACAAGTACATGTTTCTAAGTTCTCAATTCTATGCTGTCAGTCATTTACAAAAATCCAGATACACATGTTATACAATATTACTCAAAAATCAAAGCAAAGTTATTTTTTTGATCTAAGTCTCTTGGCTATTGGGTCTTCTATCTCACCCTCCGGGCCCCCAGCGGGCGGGGCCGTGGCTCCCTCCGTCCCCCCTGAATCTTCCCCCAGGGCAGAGGAGTGTTTTTTAAGAAAGGCTTCCGCCTCAGCAACTGTTTTAATCCTCACTCTTCCTCCTTCCCAGAACACCAGCATCCCTTCGGGCATCACCCACTTGAACCAGATCCCGTGGTCAAACAACTTTTTGGACAAGAAGGAAAATTTCCTTCTCGATTCTCTAATCTTTCTAGGGATCTGCTTCAAGATGGTAACCTCCTTTTGTTGGTAAATTAACGGACCCCCCCTTTGCACTTTCAGGATTTCCTCTCTGGTCGACCTTCTAACAAATTTAACATGTATCTCTCTAGGTACTTCATTTATCCTGGCATATGCAGAATTTATTCTATAGGCTAGGTCAATGTCCCCCCTAATCTCATCCTTGGGTTTCTGTAAATAGTCTGCTAAAATTGTGCTCATGAGATCAGGGAGACATTCACCAGATTCCTCAGAAACATTCTGAAATCTCAAAAAATATGTCATCCTTTCCATATCCATCCTAGACACATGCCCATTTATTTCCACAACCTCATTTGTGACATTTTTAATCTCTCCCTTAGCCCCCTCCAGCCCCCCCTCCAATTCTTCATTCTTCTGTGTGTTCTCCAGCACTTGCTTCCGCGTATCCAATAACTCCTTTTTAAAGTTGATATTTTCTGCCCTCTGAGCCTTGATTTCTTGTACCAAAGTTTGTATAACCGATTCAAGAGAAGCCATCCTTAGTTCTAAGCTTGCCAGTGCAGATTCTTGTGCCATGATTAGCTGTAAAAGTTGGTGCCACTAAAATGGCGTTTTTAGGGTGGAGCTGTTAAGGCAGATCAGGAGCCAAAAGTTCAGTTCAAAGTTGTAAAGTTCAGGAACCAAGAGAGAAACAATTTTCCAAATCAATAAGTATAATAACGAAGGCACTCCAGAAGAGAAATCACAAATCCAAAAAAAATTTTTTCTACTTTAGTAACCAGAGGAAGTCCAAGTCACAAAGAGACGCTGGAAATTTTCCATAAGTAAAATAGTCATTCAGGGACAAAGAGAAGCCATCTTCCGCCGTCCAAGCTCAAAGCCCAAAGGGGAGAGTGGTTAAAGAAATTGTTTCAGCCAGACCTAGAAACTCTGTTGCAAATCAAGCCGCAAATCACTTTCCCTTGTACAAACAGTCCGGATTGAAAATATCCGCTTCCTCGCAGCGAGGAGCCATTTTCAAGCGCCGCTTAAATCCGAGGGGGTTTTTTACAAGCAAACACCCCCCCTCCAAGTCCTTTCAGCCAGGCTGACAGCAGAAAAAAAAAGTTTTAAATCACTCACTCTCCCCTTCGTAGTCAAAGCCCCAGGCAGCCTTCCGACCCAGGCGATCCTCTCTCTCCATGTTAACGAATGGTGCCGTCTGCCTTTGGCGAAGGGAAATCCCCCCGCAGCATGTCCTCCTTCACCTGAGCCGAAGACAAGGGTCGCTGCCCCACTGCCGTGGGGGGAGCAGCCCAGGCAAGCCGGCCCTACGGAAGACCCCCGAAAAAACGGGGCGTCTCGCCCCCGTGGGGGGGCAGAAAAAGCAACAAAACGGCGAGCGAGCGCTAGGCTCGCCCATCGCCGCTGGAGCCGGAACCGGAAGCCCCTCTTCAACATCTTCATCAATGATTTGGATGAGGGAATAAATGGGGAACTCATCAAATTTGCAGACGACACCAAGCTGGCAGGAATAGCCAACACTCCAGAAGATAGATTTAAGATACAGAAGGATCTTGACAAACTTGAACATTGGGCACTATCTAACAAAATGAAATTCAATGGTGAAGAGTAAGGTTCTACATTTAGGCAAGAAAAACAAAATGCACAGGTACAGTATAGGTGGTACCTTGCTTAATAGTAGTAACTGTGAGAGGGATCTTGGAATCCTAGTGGACAACCATTTAAATATGAGCCAGCAGTGTGCAGCAGCTGCCAAAAAAGCCAACACAGTTCTAGGCTACATAAACAGATTACGTGAAGTGTTAATACCACTTTATAATGCCTTGATAAGGCCACACTTGGAATACTGCATACAGTTTTGGTCGCCACGATGTAGAAAAGATGTGGAGACTCTGGAAAGAGTGCAGAGAAGAGCAACCAAGATGATTAGGGGACTGGAGACTAAAACACATGAAGAACGTTTGCAGGAACTGGGTATGTCTAGTTTAATAAAAAGAAGGACTAGGGGAGACATGATAGCAGTGTTCCAGTATCTCAGGGGCTGCCACAAAGAAGAGGGAGTCAAGCTATTCACCAAGGCACCTGAGGGTAGAACAAGAAGCAATGGGTGGAAACTAATCAAGGAGAGAATCAACTTAGAACTGAGGAGAAATTTCCTGACATTTAGCACAATTAATCAGTGGAACAGAAGTTGCCTCCAGAAGTTGTGAATGCTCCAACCGTGGAAGTCTTCAAGAAGATGTTGGAGAGCCATTTGTCTGAAATGGTATAGGGTTTCCTGCCTAGGCAGGGGGTTGGATTAGAAGACCTCCAAAGTCCCTTCCAACTCTGCTATTGTATTGCATTGCATTGCATTGCATTGTATTCTGCCAGCAAAAACAGGCTCCTGACCTCTGGTTTCAGCTAGGGTGGCCTCCTGCAACCATCTGACAGTGAAAACGCAGCCATCCCGAGCTCCATTTTCACTGGCAGAGGCACTGTGGGCAGGACCTTCACTGTTTCCAGGATGGCCGCTGCTGACTCAAGGTAATGCTGGTGCAGCCCTCTGTGGCCCCCTTCTGAGCAATGAACGCTCCTCTCAGATTCCAACAGACATAAACTGAACGCATAAACCCAAAGAGATCTGGAAGGCACAACATTTTTTTCTAAAAAGACAAAGCTGCCCATTGCTCTTCGGCACACAAGCAACTCACTTGTATAGCAGAGCCTCTGTTGCTTCAGGGACCAGCCTGTCAAATAATATTGGTTAGATGTAGACTTAGGTGCCCCTTCAGGAACACAAGATAGGAGTGGCATAGGTAATACGATCTCCTTCTATTCCCCAACAACAACCCAGAGAGATAGGCTGACCCAAAGTCACCCAAAGAACTTCTGGGACATGGTGTTCTGACCTAGGGGTCCTTAAAAAGCATGACACAGAGTCTTGGTCCTGGCAAAACCTCTTTCATTTACATGACTGTGAATTCCTTTCATTCACAGTCAGCAAGGCTTGGCAAACAGTCTTTTCAGAGGAATATTTATCAACATGAACCTTATCTTGCTTGGAGAGCTGCCAGAGAACTAGTTTCCAAATAGCAACATTTGGCAGTCTCTTATAGTCACAAACAGAACTTTCCACTCTTGAAACGGCCGAAGGGACAAATTGTTTCTTGCAAAAGCCTCACTCTTTGGTTTCCTATGGGAGGGGCCAATCACCTCCAAGGTGTAACTTTACTCCCGTCGACACTGCATTCTTAGTTGTTCTTGTCTTCTGGCAGCTCCACGCATGCCCACACTGGGAACAGGCTCCAGTTGTTCCTCTGCCTCACTGCTTTCTAGCTCCCTCTCTGCCTACAATGCAGAGCCCCCAGGACTGACCCATGTTCCTCCCCAACCTTCTCAGGCCATAACATGTGGGGAGTCCCAGAACCTGCCGTTTCCTGCCTCCCAGGGATTTCTCCCTGTCACAGGCCGGGACAAGGCAGCATTTCAAGAAGAGGTGGCTTTGGTGGCTACTAAGGCCAGGCTGACTGGGGAGGCTTCCCCAAGCCTGGACCTCAGATCCCAGAGTAGGTCACACTTTGCAAGGAGAAAACACAGCTTGGTTAAGATCTGGGCTGGGCTCCTCTTTGCACAAGGCATTTCAATAGATGGCTATTCAATTAAACTGCATGAAATTAAATCCAGGGCCTTTTGCCAAGGATGGTGCCGTCCCATCGATCCTGTGCTACAAGCACTGGGAATCTATGGCTCAATCACTGTTGGGGCGGTGGGGCACTGAATGCCAGAGGAGAGCATTGGGGGAAACAGCTGCTTTAAAGAGTAAGAGGAGACATAGAGAAAGAAGGATGAGCTCAGGGGACATTTGGGAGGAAGAAAACCAGAGAATGACATCCTAGACTGGCCGGCCTCAGCATTCCCGGCTGCTTCCAAGCAAAAGAAGCGGGAGGCAGGGATGCATGTTCTGAGCAGAGGACGTTTCGTGGGAAATGCTTGTGCTCTGGGCAAAGGGCTTCCCCCCATTTCCACGACTCCTCCTGAGCAGCCTGGCAAACAGGGCTTCCCTCTGGCTTCCCCTGCTAGAGGGAGGGCATGCCTAGCCTCCACCTGGGAGCTGGCTTCCTGGCAAGCCCCGAAAGCAACGGGAGGGAGGAGATCAAAGAGTGTGGTTGGGAGCCCACCCTTCATCTCCCTGGGTGTGACCAGCCTCTTCTTCCTCAGATCAAGGGGGGGCACTTTGATGAGCGCTATGTCCTTTCCTCACGGGTCCGGACTGGCCGCAGCATCCGTGGCCTGAGCCTGCCTCCAGCCTGCAGCCGGGCAGAACGGCGGGAGGTGGAGAAAGTCACAGCAGAAGCCTTGAGCGGCCTGACCGGGGAGCTGGCGGGCAAGTACTATCGCCTCGGTGAGATGACAGACAAGGAGCAGGAGCAGCTTGTTGAGGTGAGTGTCCCGCATGAGGCAGGCCTTGAGCGGACCCTCCTTGGTTGAGAGAAGAAGCCATGAGGAAGGAGAGCAGAGATCAGGCCCAGGTCACCGGTTGTCTGGGACTGTGTGTAACTTCCTGCAAGGCCCTTGGCTGCCAGCCATCACCACCGCTTCCTCAGCCCATTAGGCTGCAGGCAGCAGCTCTGCCCTGGGACAAAACTCAAGGGAAGCATAAAGAGACCCCAGAAGGGATCATCATCATCTTCTTCTTCTTCAGGACCATTTCCTTTTTGACAAGCCAGTCTCCCCTCTACTGACAGCAGCAGGCATGGCTCGCGACTGGCCTGATGCCCGGGGAATCTGGTAAGTCTCTGTGGATGCTTCTGATAAAGATAGGAGAGGTGTCTTCCTGGGCAGAGGCTTCCTCTGGAAATGAAAAAGGTAGATTAGTGGGGGAATGGAGTTGGCTGGGCCTTTCCCACCATAGCAGCTTCCCACTTTAAAAGCAGCTTAAAGCTCCATCAAGATTGGTGAAGACCAGAGGCTGTCCAGGGTGGGAAGCAGTGGTGGGTTCTGGATCCCAACGAAAGCGGTATGCTGCGATGGGGCCGGGCATCCACCACCACCCAGCGACGCTCCAGCTCCTCGCGGAGTGTCGTGCAGGTGCCGTACGCTGGGTGCACGTGCGCAAATGGCCCGGTTGGGTCAAATACAGGTAAGGAGGGTGGGCAGGCAGGTGGGCCCTCCGAAGCACCGTACCGGAACGGTATCTGGTGCTCCCAGCAGGCACCGGTACATCAGTAATGGGGCGTACCAACCGTAACCCACCACTGGAGGGAAGAGCGTTCTCCCAAAAAGCCAGGTCAGTTGGTGGTAGCCTCTCCTCTCTCCTCATCAGCATCTTAACTCCTGATTAGGCACAACCATGAGAAAACCTTCCTGGTCTGGATCAATGAGGAGGACCACACCCGTGTCATCTCTATGGAGAAAGGAGGCAACATGAAGCGAGTCTTTGAGAGGTTCTGTCGAGGCCTGAAGGAAGTGAGTCACCCATCTCATCACTTCTCAAGGGGGCTGAATCAGAGGCCACCAGAGAAGCTGAAGGGAAGGGGCTCTGCGCCAAGGAGACAGGGTTAGGCAGGTGGGCAAAACTGGGGAGGTGGTGGGCACAGAGCACTGGCTGAGACGGATCCACTTACATTTTGTCTTTCCTCCCACAACCAGGTTGAGCGACTGATCCAGGAGAGAGGCTGGGAGTTCATGTGGAACGAAAGGCTGGGCTACATCTTGACATGCCCATCCAACCTTGGCACTGGGCTGCGTGCTGGAGTTCACATCAAACTGCCACTTCTGAGCAAAGTAAGGGCCAAGTACAAGAGATGTCCCAACTGCTCTGAGTCCTTTCTGTCAAATCCAGAAAGCCTCCTTTCCTTGGCGTAAGCCAATGCCCCTCATCTTTTGACCTCAGAGCTGCAAAACACACCAAGCTCCCAGTTATCCCACCCCCACCCCCGAGCCTTCAATGGGACATTCCCCCCATCATTTCATCTCTCTCCAGGACCACCGGCTGTCGAAGATCCTGGAGAACCTGCGGTTGCAGAAGCGAGGCACTGGGGGGGTGGACACAGCTGCCACAGGGAACATCTTTGACATTTCCAACTTGGATCGCCTGGGCAAATCTGAGGTAATGCCCAGGCCTGGCTGGGTGCAAGTGCCCTCTCTTGCCCTCCCTTACGGTTCCTGTTTGAGTTATCCAGACAATTGTGGGCGTTGGGGAAGGGCCTTGGGGAAGGGTAGGCATATGGCAAGCAGGACTGGGAGCTTCCTCCTTCAGAGGTTGGTGATGCCAGCATGACTTAGGACCACCCAAATGGGACATCCAGGCTGGGCCAAAGGTCTGCCTGAACTGCTCCAGCTCAGCCCTCAGTTTCTTACCACCCTTGCTTGTATTCCCATCCTTGGCAGGTTGAGCTGGTACAGCTGGTGATCGATGGTGTGAACTACCTGATTGATTGTGAGCGGCGCCTGGAACGAGGCCAGGATATCCGCATCCCGGCCCCTGTCAGCCAGTCCCGTGGCTGAGCCCAGGCGGACCCCTCCGAGGCTTGAGATGCCTGCATGCGTAGTCTTGTGGCTCTGTGTATCCTGCAGCAATCCCCATAAAGTCCCAATTGCTCGGCTTCCTTGGTTTGCAACTATTTTTTCTGCCCATTCCTAGGGGCAGCAGGGAGGAGGAAGGACCTTCTAGTTGGAAAAAAGAGTCCAGTCTTTTTTCTTCTGAATCCCGGGTTCCCCTTCAGAGGATGACAAAGGGGCCTTGAAAGGCTTGGGAGGGCAAACTGAGGAGATGGCAGACTGGCAAAGCTGCTCCTGTCTCCAAAATCTAGGAGGACAAATAGCCAGAATGCTGGGGATGGGATAGCCATGCATGGCAACCACAACCCAGCAGAAGACAGGAGGGCAGCAACATCTGAGGCTGCAAAGGACTCAGCAACCCTTGTTGACAGGGCTTCCCAGCTCATCAGACTAAAGAGCTGGGCAAGCAAAGCGGTCAATGCTACCACTGTTTCTGCCCTGGGATGTCTGAGCCAATGACCTTGCATTCCCTCCCCAGCCTGCAGCCATTACCCCTGGCCTGGGGTTAAAGTTAACCTGAAACACTTGAGTCAAGAGATCAGAGTTCTTCCTCAGCTGATGCTCTTCTGTCCCCAGCATTTGCTCTTCTCCTGGGCCACACCTAGGATCGGCAGTGTAGTAATAGTCAGCTCTCCAATAGGACACTCCCAGAAAGCAAATCAATGGGCATTGGGGGAGATGTCTCCAGGTCTGATGTGGTCCTTTCTGAGTAAAGTTTCCTCGTGTCTACCAAACCAGGAAAGAAAAAGGGGATAGAAGTCGTTCTTGAGATTTCCTAGGGAAATGTGCTACCTTCAAAGGCAGTGGGGAAAAGCACAGGCCAATCAACCTGATACTGATGCTTGAAATACCAAAGTGGGAAGGACTTTGGAGGTCTTCTAGTCTAATCCCCTGCTTAAGGAAACTCTGAAACTACCATTTCAGACAAATGGCTGTTCAATCGCTTCTTAAAAATATCCAGTAATGGGTAACCCACAACTTCTGGAGGCAAGCTGTTCCATTGGTTAATTATTCTGTCAGGAAATTTCTTCTTAGTTCTAGGTTGCTTCTCTCTTTGATTAGTTTACACACTTCTTGTCCTACCTTCAGGTGCTTTGGACAACCCTATTTTCTTTGTGACAGCCCCTTAGATGTTGGAAGACGGCTATTATGGAAAGATGCTAGAATAGGCCACAGAGAGATTCATGGCTACCTTAAAACCAGGCAGTACTTAAAACCACAGAATTCAGCAGAGATTGGTCAGGAATAACTTGGGTAATATTAATTTTTTTTGCTTTGTTTTTTGGCAATCTTAATTTCTTTAATACATTGCAAGAATGTTATAGTCATAAAATACCTTGATTTCAGCTGACGTGTTCCATGACACTTTGATTAGCGAACACCAGGTGGCATGCCGATTAAGTTCATTCATAACAGTTTGAAAATCATTTTTAAAAAGGACTCAATGTTAACCATCAAACAAGTGAGATAAGAATGGGGATCCAGTTTACTCCTGTGTTTTCATCTATTTTGTAGATAAAGGGGAACGTTTAGAACACTTACCAAATTTGCAGCTGACACAAATTGGGATGGCATTAATTAATTAATTAATTAATGCCATCCCAATTTGTGTCAGCTGCAAATTTGGTAAGTGTTCTTAATTAATTAATTAATTAATTAATTCCAGAAGACTGAAAGTTGAAAGCAATCTTGATCAGTTAGAAAAATGTCCTTCCAGTTTAATTGAGACAAATGCATGTTACTCACTAGGAAAAAGTAGTCAAATGCACAGTTTGTGTGGTGAGTGTGTGCATGAAAAGGTTCTTGGAACTGGGGTAAATTACAAGTTGAATATGAGTCACAGTATCACATGGCTGCTAAAAGGATAAGGGCCATTTTGGGCTTCAGCAACAGAAGCATAATTTCCAAATGTTAGGAGGGAATTGTTCCATTTTGTATTGAACAAATATTCTGAGTATTATCCATTCTGGGCATCGTAATTTGAAAAATATTACTTTGCCAAGAAGATGCTCAGAGAACCAGAGGCAAAACCTTTTGGGAGGGAGGGACTAAATTATCGTGGGTCTTGAGGGATTTCAAAGGGATGAAAGGATGGGTCACCGAAAGAGCCAAGACCACATTCTCTCGTCTCGGGGGACATTTCTTTGTGCATCCTCGAATCAGCTAATACAGTATCTGAAAAATAGCTTGTCACTTATGTGTTGCTCTATCAGTTCTTTATTGACAGGTTCACTATTGCTATAAAAAACTTTTATTCCATACATTTGTCTTCAAGAATACTAATTGCCCTGCCCAACAACAATGTTCTATCACTAGAGCTTTGCAGGGCTTCCAGGAGGTGGGTGATTGACTGATTGATGATGCATAGACCTGATGATACCCCAAAGCAATGGACAATCTTACCCAATGTGCAAGCGGAGAGAGAGCTGAACTCTGGGGGACTCTGCAAAGCAGGCCTCAAGGGTGGGACCCTCACTGCCAATCAACCCTGACCGGTAACAGGCCCATAGAAGGAAGAGAACCAGCACAGTACAGTGGTAACCACATCACTTCAAGAAAGGATGCCATGGCTGATGGTATTGAAGGCAGCTAAGAGGTCCATAAGGCCATAAGCAGAGGTCCATACTGCTTCTTCTGCTCCCATCAGAGGTCATCCAAAACTGTGATCAATGCCATTTCATACCTAGATGTGAATCCTGACTGGAAAAGGTTAAGATAATCTGCTTCATCCAAGGTCCACTGGAGGTGCTGAGTGACCACAATCTTAATTGTCCAATATGGTGGGATTCAGGAAGGACTTCTTAAGCTGGGGTGAACCAACCCAACTTCTTGATGTGGAGAAAACAGCCCCTTTTCTCAAGGAAGAATCTATCGCCACTACTACCAAATCATACATTTCTTCCCAAGGAGACTCAGCTAGGCAGAAGAGGCATAAAGTCACAGTCAGGACACTGTCCATTTTCTCAGGCCAAACAAGTTCAAACCATTTTCCGATAACAAGGCAAGGCTGTGCCCCCAGCATCTGCATGGGACTGCAACAAAGCTGGCATTAACTGGGAATAGATTTAAGCAACGGATTCTCTGCAAAGCCATAGGATTTTAGATGAATCTAAAGATAAGACCCCCCTGACCTAAAGGGCTTGTGTTACCCCCCACCCCCCAAAAAGGCCACCAGTCAGCTATCTGCAGTCACAATAAAGGTAGGGAAGCATTGCATTAATGTGCACTTAATTTAAATTCAGGTCACACTAGGAATACTGTGACCAGTTTTGATCACCATGAGACTTTAGAAAGAAAATGAGACTTTACAAAGAGTACAGAGAAAAAGCAACAGAGATGATTAGGGAGCTGGAGGCTAAACTGTACCTATATGTGTCAGGACTGCGTCTGATCAATTCCTAGGAAAGAAAACTTATTATTAAAGATACTATTATTAAGAATGAACTAAATGCAGCTAAAGTCAGGCACGGTCTGAAGCAAACAATGCAAAAAGACAAAAATAACAGGGCCACCCACCCTGTAGTCAAGTAGACAGTCCAATCATTGGCCAGGAAGATGTTTTGGAAACGTCTCAGGTGCAGGTGCTCCACACCATTCTCATGCTTACTGTTCCCAGGCGAATTGGCCTTGAAGATGTTAAAAAACCAAGCTGGCCTCTCTGAGTTCAAGCCTTCCTATCAGTTCTCAGCAATTCCATTCTCATCCCTCCCTGCACGCTTTCCCTCCCAAATGCCCATTGCTCCCTCCCTCCCTAGAGTAATTCCTCTATAAAGTCCATTGGTATCTCTTTCCACAATCCTTGGTGGCCACAGTCTGCAAAACTCCCATTGGCTTTGCTGGTTGTCTCTTGGCCACTGCACAGGGTAGACAGCAGTCCTTTTTCAAAGAAGGCCACCAAAACTGCCGCTTGATCAAGCACAGGGTTTTTATGAAACCAAAGTGTCCTATAGGCTTAGAGTCACGAGCACCCTGTAAAATAGTGCTCTGCACATATAATTTAGCCCAACTAAGGTCAGACCATCTGCGCATGATGCAACCATTCTTATGAGCAGTAAGTCACTCATCGAGTTTTACCACTTCATTCAACTTCTTACACAGTTCATTTGAAATCTCCCTTTCTCTCCTGAGATCTAGTGGTCACTGGAGTGGCTAGCGGCTTCGAGGGAATGACCGGTCATACCATTTCAGCTTTAATACTATTGTATTGAGGCAATCTGGACGAAGCATCCACCATAAAATTCTTTCCCCGTGGAATAAATATAGTGCAGGGTGAAATTGAACCAGTTAAAATATCGAGCCCAGTGGACTTACTTAGGGGATAGTTTACATGGGCTTCTAGATTCTTATCAGCCCACACCTCAAACTGCATTTTCTCTCTCACTAGAAAGTGTCACCGCATATGCCTCCTCCTTCCATACTGCCCACCACTGCTCTGCTCAGTTTCAGTGAATTTCTAGAGATGTATGAGCAGGGTTGCAGCAGGCCCTGGCCGTTCTCTTGTAATAATATAGTCTCCACGGCTATATTACTCGCATGAGGCAAAGGCAGACTAACTGTGGTAATGGACAAAACTGATTACATCAAGAAAACTGAGAATTTACTTCATAACTAACACCTACCAGGTAATTAACAAAGACCCAACAAAACAACTAGACAATGGAATAAAGACAAGAAAAACAAAAATAATTAACTTCAACAGTAATACTTTTTTTACTACCACAAGACTCAACTATACCCAGATTCTATGGACTTCCCAAAATACCAAAAAATGAAATTCCTCTTTGCCCCATAGTGGTGCTAACCAACCTACAAACTAGCGAAATCATTAAAAAAAAAGACTCCACCATCTTGTCAACAATTTGGGACAATTTCTTCAATTAATTAAAAACATCAAAATGAATAAAGAACTGATAGTCTGAATTGACATCACCGCATTATTCACATCAGTCAACATTGACCTGCCCAAGCAAACCATCCATGATCTACTCACAGAAAATCAAAGCCATAACTTAAAGAACACCCCATGTCCACTGATGCTACCATGAAACATCTGGAGTTAAGCCTCATAAACACACTTATTTATTTATTTATTTATTTATTTATTTATTTATTTATTTATTTATTTATTTTATTAAATTTACACCCCGCCCTTCTCCTACAAAAGGACCCAGGGCGGCGCACCGGAAAATTAAACATCAAAACATACATAAATAAACCATTATTAAAACCCAATTAAACTAAATTACCCCGTGCTAAAAACATTTTAAAATCCACTAATTAAAATTTATGGCTAATAAAAGACCATATCGGGTGGTTAAGCTAGGCCAGCTTGTTGGAATAAATGCGTTTTAAGACGCCGGCGGAAAAGGCGGAGGTCCGTGGTAGTGCGGAGTTCAGGGGGCAGGTCGTTCCAGAGGGTTGGGCCCGCCACAGAGAAGGCCCTCCCCCTGGGTGTCACCAACCGGCATTGCCCGCCGACGGCACCCAGAGAAGACCCTCTCTATGGGAGCGGATCGGTCGGAGGGATGTATGGGGCAGGAGACGGTCTCGCATGCAGCTAGGCCCCGAGCCATGGAGCGCTTTAAAGATAGTAGTTAACACCTTGAAGTGCACCCGAAAGGCCACAGGTAGCCAGTGCAGCTCGCGCAGGAGAGATGTTATGTGGGACTGCCTTACGGCTCCCATGACTACCCGCGCGGCTGCATTCTGGACTAGCAATAATAATATTATTATTTTTATAATATTAATGATGATAAACGTCATCATTGTGCCACCCTCATAGCATCCGCAGAAAACCGCCCTGCCGCCCTGTTTAGGGTGACCCGCTCCCTCCTTCAACAGAGGGTGCGGGAAGCCCCGCTACAGGGTAGAGCAGAGGAATTTGTGACTTTTCTGCAGGAGAAAATCGCTCAGATACAGAATGAGTTAGCCCCCATTGATGGCCCAGTGGGATGCCACGAGACAGAGCTTGTTTGGGAGGAGTTTGACTCCGTTACTTCCGAGGATATGGACAGGTTACGTGGGCGACTGCGAGCCACCACATGTTTATTGGACCCGTGTCCCTCCTGGCTTGTACTGGCATCCTGGGAGGTGACACGAGGCTGGCTCCAAGAGGTTGTCAACGCATCCTTAAGTGAGGGTTCCTTGCCGGCTTCCCTAAAAGAGGCTATGGTGAGGCCCCTCCTTAAGAAGCCCTCTTTGGATCCAGCTCTATTAACCAACTATCGTCCAGTCTCCAACCTTCCCTTTCTGGCGAAGGTTGTTGAGAGTGTGGTGGCACAACAGTTTCCCCGTCACCTGGAGGAAGTTGATTATCTAGACCCGCGCCAGTCCGGCTTTCGGCCCGGGCATAGCACCGAGACGGCATTGGTCGCGTTGGTCGATGATCTCTGGAGGGCCAGAGATGGGGGTTGTTCCTCCATCCTGGTCCTATTAGACCTCTTGGCGGCTTTTGATACCATCGACCATGGTATCCTATTGCATCGGCTGGGGGGGTTGGGGGTGGGAGGCACCGTTTTACGGTGGTTCTCCTCCTACCTCTCTGGCCGATCGCAATTTCTGTTGACAGGAGAGCAGAGGTCGACCCCGAGACCCCTCACATGTGGGGTGCCTCAGGGGTCGGTCCTCTCGCCTCTCCTGTTTAACACATATATGAAGCCGCTGGGTGAGATCATCCGTGGTTTTGGGGTAGAGTACCATCTCTACGCTGATGATACTCAGCTGTATATATCTACCCCAAACCACCCCAACGATGCCGTAGCGGTGATGTGCCAGTGCCTGGAAGCCGTACGGATCTGGATGGGAAGAAACGGACTCAGGCTCAACCCGACCAAGACCGAGTGGCTGTGGTTTCCGGCTGCCCGATTCAACCAGCTGATTCCATCGCTGGCCATTGGGGGCGAACATCTTGCCCCAGTGGATGGGGCGCACAACTTGGGTGTCCTCCTGGATGCCCGGCTGTCCATGGAAGACCAAGTGACAGCCGTGGCCAGGAGGGCGTTTTACCAGGTCTGCCTGGTTCGCCAGTTGTGCCCCCTATTGGATCGGGACACCCTTCGCACAGTCACTCATACTCTCGTGACATCCTGACTGGACTATTGTAACTCTCTCTACATGGGGCTCCCCTTGAGGTGCATCCGAAGACTTCAGCTGGTCCAGAATGCAGCCGCGCGAGCAATAATGGGTACCGCAAGGTATACCCATGTAACACCGCTCTTGCGCGAGCTGCACTGGCTACCTGTCGTCTTTCGGGTGCGCTTCAAGGTGCTAGTTCTCATCTTTAAAGCGCTCCATGGCTCGGGACCTAGCTATCTGCGGGATCGGATTCTGCCCCATACATCCTCCCGGCCGATTCGCTCCCACAGAGAGGGACTTCTCCGGGTGCCGTCCACTAGACTTTGTCAGTGGGCGACGCCCAGGGGAAGGGCCTTCTCTGTGGCGGGCCCAGCCCCCTGGAACGACCTTCCCCCCGACATTAGAACAACTACGGACCTCCGCTCCTTCCGTCACAAATTAAAAACTCACTTTTTCTGCTTGGCCGGCCTAGGTTAGTCTCTACCTCAGGGGTTAGGAAATGTTAATTTTAAAATGGGAATTTTAGTGCAGGGATAGTTAGATTTAATTTGTTTTTATTGTATTTATGTATGTATATATTTTATGTTGTTTTAATTTCTCCCTGTGCACCGCTCCGAGTCCCCTCGGGGAGAGGACGCGGTTATAGAAATAAATATTCTATCTATTCTATTCTATCTAATAATAATAATAATAATAATAATAATAATAATAATAATGATAATGATAATGATAATGATAATGATAATGATAATGATAATGATAATAATTTAATTAGTAAACTGCACTCTCTCCCCGAAGGGACTCGAGGTGGTGCACAGGGAATTAAAAAATACATATATAAACAACAAACATATAATACAATTTAAAAAGGAATTAAACCTAGACCCTGCGCTAAAATCCCAGACTATCTAAAACTAATACCCCTAAAAATCTCTAATAAGACAATTTGAATATTCAGCTAGAGGTAGATGGGTCAATTAACCCAAGCCGGCCAGGAAGAAAAAGTGAGTTTTTAGTTTTTGACGGAAGGAGTGGAGGTCCGTAGTTGTTCTAATTTCGGGGGGAAGGTCGTTCCAGAGGGTCGGGCCCACCACAGAGAAGGCCCTTCCCCTGGGCGTCACCCGCTGGCATAGCCTAGTGGATGACACCCGGAGAAGTCCCTCTCTGTGGGAGCGAATCGGCCGAAGGGATGTATGGGGCATTATGCGATCCCGCAAATAGCTAGGTCCCGAGCCATGGAGCGCTTTAAAGATGATAATCAACACCTTGAAGCGCACCCGAAAGACGACAGGCAGCCAGTGCAGCTCGCGCAGGAGCGGTGTTACATGGGAGAACCTAGAGGTTCCCATAACTGCCCGCGCGGCTGCATTCTGGACAAGCTGCAGTCTTCGGGTGCACCTCAAGGGGAGCCCCATGTAGAGAGCATTGCAGTACTCCAGTCGGGATGTCACGAGTGCATGAGTGACTGTGCAAAGAGCCAGGGCCCGAGGCTGATGTTTTGCAATGCCAGGTCCGTGGTCAACAAAGCCCCCCTCGTCCAGGACCTTGTGTCAGAGGGGGAGCTGGACCTGGTGGGAATAGCGGAGACCTGGCTGGGCCACGAGGGAGGACTTCCCTTCGTAGAAATGTGCCCGCCAGGTTACCACGTTTTTCATCAGCCACGGGCCCTAGGCAGGGGTGGAGGTGTAGCGGTTATTGTTAGGGAAAGTCTCGAGCCGAGAGAGACCACTATACCACAGACCACCGGCTGTGAGTCCCTCTGTGTGAAGTGGGGCCTAGGGAGGCAGTTGGGCGTGCTGATTGTATACCTGGCTCCCCGCTATGTAACAGCAGCCCTGCCCAAGCTCCTTGAGGTGATCGCCGAGATGGCGGTTGAGACCCCCAGACTGGTTGTCATGGGGGACTTCAACCTGTCATCGGTAGGCGAATCATCAGAGGCAGCTCGGGAGTTCATGGCCTCCATGACGGCCATGGATCTGACCCAAGTAATGCGGGGCCCCACGCACGGAGGACACACGCTGGACTTAATTTTTGTCTCTGGTCAGTGGAAGAGTGATCTGGGTATAGGGGACGTAGCCATCATACCCCTGTCATGGTCAGACCACTCACTTCTCCGACTCGACTTTCCAATTGCCACACCCCACCGCGGGGAGGCGGAACCGGATTCACCTATATGGTTCCGCCCCAAGCACCTGATGAACCCGGATAAGTTCCAGATGGTGCTTGGGCCATTACCTGTGTAATGGCCCCACGCCCCAGCGGAGGACCTGGTGGCCGCATGGAATACCGCGGCCACAGGGGCCTTGGGTCGGGTCGCGCCCTTGCGGCCTCTCCTGCGGCGACGAGTCACCCAGGCTCCCTTGGGCGTCCTCCTTGATGCACGGATGTCCATGGAAGATCAAGTGACGGCTGTAGCCAGGAGGGCATTTTACCAGGTTCGCCTGGTCCGCCAGTTGCGTCCCCTATTGGACCGGGATGCCCTTTGCACAGTCACTCATGCTCTCGTGACATCCCGACTGCAATGCTCTCTACATGGGGCTATGCTCTCTACATGGGGCTCCTCTTGAGGTGCACCCAAAGACTTCAGCTTGTCCAGAATGCAGCCGCGCGGGCAGTTATGGGAACCTCTACGTTTTCCCATGTAACACCACTCCTGCGCGAGCTGCATTGGCTGCCTGTCGTCTTTCGGGTGCGCTTCAAGGTGTTGGTTATCATCTTCAAAGCGCTCCATGGCACGGGACCTAGCTATCTGCGGGATCGCATCCTGCCCCATACATCCCTGCGGCCGATTCGCTCCTACAGAGAGGGACTTCTCCGGGTGCTGTCCACTAGGTTATACCAGCGGGCGACGCCCAGGGGAAGGGCTTTCTCTGTGGCGGGCCCGACCCTCTGGAACGACCTTCCCCCCGAAATCAGAACAACCACGGACCTCCGCTCCTTCCGTCAAAAATTAAAAACACACTTCTTCTGCTTGGCCGGCCTAGGGTAATTAAACTGTTTTTAGGGGGTTTTAGGGCTTAGTTTTAGTTTTTATATGGGATTTTAGCGCAGGGTTAGTTTAATTCGTTTTAACATTGTATTGTGTTTGTGGTTTTTATTTGTATTTTTAAATTTCCTGTGCCCCGCCTCGAGTCCCTTCGGGGAGAGAGAATGGGTTATAAATTAAAATTTATTATTATTATTATTAAAGGGCAGCCCGGTCCAATAGGGGACGCAACTGGCGAACCAGGCGAACCTGGTAGAATGCCCTCCTGGCTACGGCCGTCACTTGATCTTCCATGGACAGCCGTGCATCAAGGAGGACGCCCAAGTTGCGTGCCCCATCCACAGGGGTTAGATGTTCGCCCCTATAGCAAGTGATGGATTCAACTGGTTGTACCGGGATGCCGGGAACCACAGCCACTCCGTCTTGGACGGGTTGAGTCTGAGTCTGTTCCTTCCCATCCAGGCCCGCACGGCTTCCAGACACCGGCACATCACCTCGACGGCATCGTTGGGGTGGTTTGGGGTAGATACATACAGCTGCGTGTCGTCAGCGTAGAGATGGTACTCTACCCCAAAACCACAGATGATCTCACCCAGCGGCTTCATATATGTGTTGAACAGGAGTGGCAAGAAGACCGACCCCTGAGCCACCCCACAAGTGAGTGGTCTCGAGGTCGACCTCTGCCCTCCTGCCAACACAAATTGCGATCGACCGGAGAGGTAGGAGAACCACCACAACACGGTACCCCCAACCCCTCCAGCCGATGCAACAGGATACCATGGTTGATAGTATTGAAAGCCGCCAAGAGGTCTAATAGGACCAGGATAGAGGAACAACCCCCATCTCTGGCCCTCCAGAGATCATCCACCAACGCAACCAATGCCGTCTCGGTGCTGTGAACAGGCCGGAAGCCGGACTGGCGCAGGTCCAGATAATCAATTTCCTCCAGGTGACGGGGAAACTGTTGTGCCACCACACTCTCTACAACCTTCGCCAAAAAGTGAGGGTTGGAGACCGGACGGTAATTTACCAACAATGCTGGGTCCAGGGAAGGCTTCTTGAGGAGGGGTCTCACCACCGCCTCTTTCAAGATGGTAGGCAAGAACCCCTCACCCAAAGAAGCATTCACTACCTCCTGGAGCCAGCCTCGTGTCACCTCCCAGGATGCCAGTACAAGCCAGGAGGGACACGGGTCCAATAAACATGTGGTAGCTCGCAGTCGCCCACGTAACCTGTCCATATCCTCGGAAGTAACAGAGTCAAACTCCTCCGACAAAACTGTCTCAAGACCTGCCTCGGGGCATCCCACTGGACCACTTTCAGTGGAGGCCAACTCGCTCTGAATCTGAGCGATTTTATCCTGCAGATATTCCCCAAATTCCTCTGCTCTACCCTGCAAAGGGGCTTCCCGCGTCCTCTGTTGAAGGAGGGAGCAGGTCACCCTAAACAGGGCGGCAGGGCGGCTACCTGCGGATGCAATGAGAGTGGCACAATGATGACGTTTAGCCACTCTCAACGCCACAAGGTAAGTCCTTAAATGGGCTCTCACCTGTGTTCGGTCAGATTCAGACCGTGTGGATCTCCATCTCCTCTCTAGGCGTCTCTTGTGGCGTTTCATCACCCTCAGCTCCTCGGTAAACCAAGGAGCCTGGGTGGCTCGGCGCCACAGGAGAGGTCTCAAGGGCGCGACCCGATCCAAGGCCCCCGTGACCGCAGTATTCCACCAGGTCCTCCATCGGGGCGCGGGTCAAGGACACAGGTAGTGGGTCAAGCTCCATCTGGAACCTATCCGGGTCCATCAGGCGCCTGGGGCGGAACCATTTAGGTGATTCAGATTCCGCCTCCCCGTGGTGGGGTGTAGCGATTGGAAAGTTGAGCCGGAGAATTGAGTGATCAGACCATGACAGGGGTATAATGGCTACGTCCCCTATACCCAGATCACTCTTCCACTGACCAGAGACAAAAATTAAATCCAGCGTGTGTCCTCCCTCGTGTGTGGGGCCCTGAATTACTTGGGTCAGGTCCATGGCCGTCATGGAGGCCATGAACTCCCGAGCTACCTCTGATGATTCGCCCACAGATGGCAGGTTGAAGTCCCCCATGACTACCAGTCTGGGGGTCTCAACTGCCATCTCGGCGATCACCTCAAGGAGCTCGGGCAGGGCTGCTGACACGTAGCGGGGAGCCAGGTACACAATCAGCAGCCCAACTGCCTCTTTGGGCCCCACTTCACGCAGAGGGACTCACAGCCGGTGGTCTGTGGTACAGTGGTCTCTCTCGGCTCAAGACCTTCCCTAACAATAACCACTACCCCTCCACCCCTGCCTAGGGCCCTGGGCGGTAACCTGGCAGGCACATTTCTACGAGGGGAAGTCCTCCCTTGTGGCCCAGCCAGGTCTCCGCAATTCCCACCAGGTCTGACTCCCCCTCCGACACAAGGTCCTGGACGAGGGGGGCTTTGTTGACCACGGACCTGGCGTTGCAAAACATCAGCCTCGGGCCCTGGCTCTGTAATCCCTGACCACCCAGCCTGCAGGGGTTGTGGCATCTGACCGCTTGTAAGCATCGGCCTTGTGCCCCCAACCGGGAAAGAAAAACCTGTCTCCCATCGCACCTGCCCCTCCCTACGACCGTCTTGATGGGTAGACCCTCAATGGAAACAACTTGTGTATCCCCCCTCTTACTGGACCCTTCCGCTTCCTTCTCCGTTCTGCTCACCGACCTAGTAACATTCCCACCCCCCTGTAACCTTCGAGTGCACCTCAAAGGAAGCCCCATGTAGAGAGCGTTACAATAGTCCAGCCTAGACGTCACGAGTGCTTGAGTGACTGTGCGAAGGGCGACCCGGTCCAGTAAGGGGCACAATTGGCGTACCAAGCGTACCTGGTAAAACGCCCCCCTGGCCACGGCTGTCACATGCTCCTCCATGAACAGCCGGGAATCCAGGAGGACTCCCAAATTGCGCGCCCTCTCCACGGGGGCCAATATTTTGCCCCCAATGGCCAGTGTTGGACTTAACTTGCTGAACCGGGGTGCCGGAAACCACAGCCACTCGGTCTTGTACGGGTTGAGTTTGAGTTTATTACTACCCATCCAGACCCGTACGGCCTCCAAACACCGGGACATCACCTCAACGGCATCATTGGGGTGGTTTGGGGTAGATATGTACAGCTGAGTGTCATCAGCGTACAGATGGTATTCTACCCCAAAACCACGGATGATCTCGCCCAGCGGCTTCATATAGGTGTTGAACAGGAGGGGCAAGAGGATCGACCCCTGAGGAACACCGCATATCAGGGGTCTCGGGGCCGACCTCTGCCCCCCTCCCAACACACATTGCGACTGACCAGAGAGGTAGGATGGGAACCACTGCAACACGGTGCGTCTCACCCCCAACCCCCCCAGTCGGTGCAATAAGATACCATGGTCGATGGTATCAAAAGCCGCTGAGAGGTCTAACAGGACCAGGATAGAGGAACATCCTCTATCCCGCGCCCTCCAGAGATCATCCACCAACGCGACCAATGCTGTCTCGGTACTGTGACCGGGCCGGAAGCCAGACTGGCACGGGTCTAGATAATCAATTTTCTCCAGGTGCCGGGGAAACTGTTGAGCCACCACACTCTCTACAACCTTCACTAAAAAGTGAAGGTTGGAGACCGGACGGTAATTTTCTAATAATGCTGGGTCCAGGGAAGGCTTCTTGAGAAGGGGTCTCACCACCGCCTCTTTCAAGGCGGTAGGCAGGTACCCCTCACTCAAGGAAGCGTTCACAATATCCTGGAGCCAGCCTCGCATAACCTCCCAGGATGCTAGTACAAGCTAGGAGGGACACCGGTCCAATAAACATGTGGTGGCCTTGAGTCTCCTCGACAACCTGTCCATATCCTTGGTAGTCACAAAGTCAAACTCCTCCCAAGATGTTGTGTCAAGACCCGCATCGGACAATCTGACTGGACTAGTTTCAGTGGAGGGCAACTTGCTCCGGATCCAAGCAATTTTATCCTGCAGGTAAACTCCGAATTCCTCTGCTCTGCCCTGCAACGGGGCTTCCTGCGGCCTCTGTTGAAGGAGGGAGCGGGTCACCCCAAACAGGGCAGCAGGGCGGTTCTCTGCGGATGCTATAAGAGTGGCACAATACTCACGTTTGGCCACTCTAATCGCCACTAAGTAAGTCCTAATATGGGCTCTTACTAGTATTCGGTCGGATTCGGCTTGAGAGGATCTCCACCTGCTCTCTTGCGGCGTTTCATCTCCCTCAGCTCCTCGGAGAACCAGGGAGCCAGGGTGATTCCACGCCGCATGAGAGGCCGCAAGGGCGCGACTCGGTCCAAGGCCCCCGTGGCCGCACTATAACATGCGGCCACAAGGTCCTCAGTCGAGTCGCAGGGCAAGGACACAGGTACTGGCCCAAGCTCCCTCTGGAACCTTTCCAGGTCCATCAGGCGCCTGGGGCAGAACCATCTTATACTCTCTGGTTCCGCCTCCCCGCGGTGGAGTGTGACGATTGGAAAGTCCAGCTGGAGGAGAGCATGATCTGTCCATGACAAGGGTGAGATGACTAAGTCCCCTATTCCCAGATCACTCCTCCACTGACCCGAGACAAAAATTAGATCCAGGGTGTGTCCTCCCTCGTGAGTGGGGCCAAGAACTACTTGGGTCATGGAGGCCACGAACTCCCGAGCTACCTCGGAGGTCTCGCCAGCAGATGGCAGGTTGAAATCCCCCATGACCAACAGTCTGGGGGTCTCAACCGCCATCCCGGCCACTTAAAGTTCAATGGCAAAATATATCGACAAATACAAAGCACCCCTGTAGGATCATCTTATCTGGCCTAAGAGCAGAAGCAGTAATGCATCAATGTGAACACCCAGCCCTGCCAACCATCCAGCCAAAATGTTGAGTAGGTTACGTGGACGACACTTTTGCCTTCATCAAACGCTCCACACTAGGAGAGACACACCATCTATTCAGCAATGTATTCACTGGGATCAGTTTGACATGTGAAGAAGGAAAAGAACGCTGACTCACCTTCCTAGATACTAACATAAGGAGACAAGATAATGGAGAATTAACAATACAAACACAGGGATCAAATTCTAAATTTCACAAGCAACCATCCCACCGCATACAAGAGAAGCTGCACCCAGGCCCTTTCCAAAAGAGTCAAAACATACTACAGCGCCAAGTCATTAAGAAAAAGCAGAAGAGAAACACCTTTTCAATGTTTTCTTACCAATGGTTATCCAAAAAATGTCATAATATGTCATCCAAACTCCGACAAAATACATAGCCAACCACAACACAAAAACAAGTCCTGCCATACATCAAAGGAACATCCGAAACAGTTGCCAGAATACTGCAACCCCTAGAAATAATGATAGCTCACAAACCCACATTTACACTCAGAAGAGATATCTAAACTCAAAGACAAAATACAAAAGGAAGACAACAGTAACATGGTATACAAGTAATCAATTGCAACAATTGTAACCAGTTCTGTGCGACACAAACAGGAAGGCAATTAAAGCAAGGGTTCATAAGCGTGGACTTTTTATTTATTTTATTTTATTTTAATTCGATTTATATCCTGCCCTTCTCCACGAGGGACCCAGGGCGGCGCACAGGAATTTAAAACATATAAAACAAAATATACAAAATTTAAAAGCATATTAAATTAAACAATCCTATGCTAAAACCAAATTAAAACCCCAATTTAAAAGTATCTAAAATAGCCCCAGCGGGAGGTTAGGCTAGGCCGGCTTGCTGAAAAAGATGTGTCTTTAGACACTGGCGGAAGAGGCGGAGGTCTGAGATGGTACGGAGTTCAGGGGGTAGGTCGTTCCAAAGGGCAGGGCCTGCCACAGAGAAGGCTCTTCCCCTGGGTGTCGCCAGACAGCATTGCCCGGCCGACCGCACCCTGAGAAGGCCCTCTCTGTGGGAGCGGATCGGCCGTAGGGATGTATGGGGCAGGAGACGGTTACGCATGTAACTAGGCCCCGAGCCATGGAGCGATTTAAAGATGGTCGTCAGAACCATCTGTCGGTTAAACAGCAGGACCAAAAATCCCTGATCTCGAGCCACATTGATAATGAACACCACCAGTTCAATTCGGAAGGAACAAAAACCATTGGCCATGACAGCACACCTTAATGTATTGAAGTCTGGTATTCTACCAAAGGCGCAATTAACAAGCACATTGATTTAGAGCCTGAATATGAATATGTAAAAAACCAGACCATTCAAACAACCAATCAACAGGAGAACCAAACAGCTGCTCACCATTTAAATATAGCCCCAAATGAATAATCACTCACACGACCAACTGACCTCATTGGCACATGAGACATTTATAAGGTAAAGAGGAATAGGATAAGAAAATCCTGCTGATGATGTTACCTAGTCTGGAAATCTGGTAACAAAAAGTTAAAAAACCAAATTGAAATAAGCTTGGAGAGCAAACCACTGCCAACATCTAAAACCCAAGCTATTATTTCATCGCTAGCATCTGCCTGAATTACAAAAGGGACATTTGGGTCAGGGTGCTTCAAGACAGGCTGTGCCGCAAACAGTCATTTTCCGCCTGGCATTCCATTTAAATGGCTGATTTGGCTTCAGCTTGCCCTCACCGTTTTTAAAACATCGGTGACTGGTAAAGTTGATCACCAACCTTGGCGAATGAGGGGATGAACTGCCGGTAAAAATTGGCTAACCTAAGAAACTTTGTAATTGCTTCCTGGTGTGGGAAGGGGCCTATTCTAGCACTGCCCTCACCTTTTCTGGGTTTATTTCTACTCCTTCTTGAGATGTGTGATAACCCAGGTGATGAAGATTGATTACCTGGGTTATCACATATCTCATGAAGGAGTCTCTCATCTTGGTGAAATTCACATTTAGGGAATTTGGCCACTCAGTCTCTCTAAGACCGGGATGACAAACCTGTGACACGCGAAGCCATATTTGGTGACACGCCAGCTGTCAGCTCCAGTGCGCATGCGTGTGCTGACCAGCTGATCTTCATATTTCCGGAGGGCCAGGGGGGACTGTATTTGCCCTCCCCAGGCTTCAGGAAAGCCTCCAGGGGCAAAAAACAGCGCCAACAGCCCAACCGAAAGCTCGAACTTCCAGTTGGCCTGTTGAGGCCGTTTTTGTCCTTCCAAAGCTCCGGAGATTTTCCTGAAGTCTGGGAAGGGCAAAGAACGGACCCAACGGGCCAACTGGAAGTTCAGAAAAGATCCATTTCTGGCTTCCAGAGGACCTCTGGGGGTGGGGGGGTGGGGGAAGTAGTTTTCGCCCTCCCCAGGCTTCAGGAAAGCCTCCGGAGCTAGGGGAGAGGTTGCACACTCCTGCATGGGGGGGGGGAGGGTGTCACGTGCTCATGCGCAGTTGGGCAGAGAGATTGAGTGGGCACACATGTGCGTGGAGTAGCACGCATGCAATTTTGGCACGCCATAAGAAAAAGGTTCACCGTCACTGTTCTAGGGCCACCAACTTTGCATACTCTTTGTAAGTCTCAAGTATATATTAAAATATCAGCCAAATACACACACAAGCACCCTTTTATATAAGTAGTCATGCCACACCTCAGTTGCAGGAACATGGCTGGGGCTTCCTGCAAATCAAAGGGGAGCACTTGGAATTGAAAGCATCCCAGAGGGCGGTTAAATGCAGTTTTCATTCGTTGCCCTCCTTGATTCGAACCCAGGAGTCGGTCTCCAGCAAGTCTAACTTAGTGAATATTTTTCCTTAGGCTAAATGTGCAAGCGCATCCTTCCTCAGGAGTAATGGGCAGACATTTTCTACGCACACCACATTGAGCCCTCTATAGTCAAGGCATAAGCGAAGGGCTCCATCTTTTTTCTCCTGGAACACCACCAGGGCTGCCACCCAGGATTTAGTGCCAGTTAAATAAATCCACAGTTTAAGTTCTCCTCTTTGAAACCATGAAGCTCTTTTAGTTATTGTGGAGTCATCAAGTAGAGTTCAGGCTTTGGGAGTTTAGCCCCAGGAAGGATTTCAATACCACAGTCAGTGGGATGATGAGGCGACGGCGTGTTGGAGCCCTTCTCGCTAAACACCCCCCACAGACTGAATTGAATTTATTAAAATTCTCCTTTACGGGACTCGAGGCGGTGAACAGGCATAGTAAAACCACAAGACATCATATACAAATACTTAAAAATCGATTAAATTTGGGGCCTGTTCTAAAACCAGGTAAAATTAATTGCTAAAATTACTTAGAATCAATTAAAAACTACAATTAAAAATTACAATTAAAAACTACACCAGGCCGGCCGCACGGAATAAGTGCGTTTTCAAGGCCCGACGGAAGAGGCGCAGGTCAGTAATCGTGCAAAGGTCGGGGGGGCAGGTCATTCCAGAGGGTCGGAGCTGCCACAGAGAAGGCTCTCCCCCTGGGGGTCGCCAGCCGACATTTTTTGGCTGACGGTACCCTGAGGAGGCCCTCTCTGCGGGAGCGGACTGGTCGGTGGGAGGTATTCGGTAGCAGGATGCGGTCCTGCAAGTAACCTGGTCCTATGCCATGGAGCGCTTTAAAGGTGGTTACTAGTACCTTGAAGCGCACCCGGAAAGCCACAGGCAGCCAGTGCAGCTCACGCAGGAGAGGTGTTACGTGGGAGCATCTTGAGCCTCCCAAAATCCCCCGCACGGCCGCATTCTGCACCAACTGGAGCCTCCGGGTGCACCTCAAGGGAAGCCCCATGTAGAGAGCGTTGCAATAGTCCAGACGGGAGGTGATGAGGGCTTGAGTGACCATGCGTAGAGCATCACGATCCAGAAAGGGGCACAACTGGCGAACCAAGCGAACCTGGTAAAAAGCTCCCCTGGCTACGGCTGTTATGATTGTCTAGTGACAGCCGAGAATCCAGGAGGACACCCAAATTGCGCCCTCTCTGTGGGGGCTAATAATTCGCCCCCAATGGCCAAAGATGGCTGTATCGTGACGCTGGAAGCCACAGCCACTCGGTCTTGGACGGGTTGAGTCGAAGGCTGTTTCTCCCCATCCAGACTCGCACGGCCTTCAGACACTGGGACATCATTTCAACGGCATAATTGGGGTGGTCTGGGGTAGAAATGTACAGCTGGGTGTCATCAGCGTACTGATGGAATTCTACCCCAAAACCACGGATGATCTCACCCAGTGGCTTCATGTAGATGTTGAACAGGAGGGGCGAGAGGACCGACCCCTGGGGCACCCCACATGTGAGGTACCTCGACGTCGACCTCTGCCCCCCTGTCAACGCAAATTGCGACCGGTCGGAGAGGTAGGAGAACCACCGCAGAACGGTGCCCCCCAACCCCAGCCCCTCCAGCCGGTGCAATAGGATACCATGGTCGATGAGATCTAACAGGACCTGGATAGAGGAACAACCCCTATCCCGAGCCCTCCAGAGATCATCCACCAATGTGACCAATGCTGTTTTTGTGCTGTACCCAGGCCGGAAGCCGGACTGGCACGAGTCCAGATAGACAGTTTCCTCCAGGTGCTGGGGGAACTGTCACGCCACCACACTCTCGACAACCTTCGCCAGAAAGGAAAGGTTGGAGACAGGACAGTAGTTAGCCAAAACAGCCGGGTCAAGGGAGGGCTTCTTGAGGAGGGGTCTTACCACCGCCTCTTTCAGGGCGGTCGGCATAAACCCCTCTCTCAAAGAAGCGTTGACAATTCCCTGGAGCCAGCCTCGTGTCACCTCCCGAGAGGCCAGTACCAACCAGGAGGGGCACGGGTCCAATAAACATGTGGTGGCGTTCAGTCGCACCAGCATCCTGTTCATGTCCTCAGGAGTCACAGGATCGAACTCATCCCCAAAAACGGTCTCAGGACCTGCCTCTGTCAGCCCGCCTGAACCTGCCCAATCGGAGGCTAACCTGTCCTGAACCTGATTGATTTTATCGTGCAGATAGCCTCCAAACTCCTCCGCACGACCCTGCAGGGGGGCATCCCGCGCCCTCTGATGAAGGAGGGAGCTGGTCACCCGAAACAGGGCAGCGGGTCGGCTATCTGCAGAGATAAGAGCGGAGAAATAGTTCCGTTTTGCCGCTTTTATCGCCACTAGATAGGCCCGCAAATGCGATCTCACTAGTGTCCAGTCAGATTCGGCCCGGGTGGTCCTCCAAATGCTCTCTAGGCATCTCCTTTGGTGTTTCATCCCCCTCAGCTCCTCGGAGAACCAAGGAGCCAGGGTGGACCGGTGTCAAGTAAGAGGCCACAAAGGCACGACCCGATCCAGGGCCCCTGCGGTCGCCGTATTCCAGATGGCCACCAGGTCCCCAGTCGAGTCGTGGGTCAAGGTCACCAGTATTGGCCCAAGCTCCATCTGGAACATCAGAGGGTCCATCAGGCGCCTGGGGCGGAACCATCTTATCACTTCCGGTTCCGCCTTCATGCGGTGGGGTGTAGCGGTTGGAAACCCCAGCCAAAGGAGAGAGTGATCTGACCATGACACGGGCTCGATGACTATTTCCCCTAAACCAAGATCACTCAACCACTGGCCAGAGACAAAAACTAGATCTAGCATGTGTCCCCCAATGTGGGTGGGGCCATGAACTAACTGGGTCAGGTCCATGGCCGTCATGGAGGCCATGAACTCCCGAGCCATCTCAGATGATTCATCTCAGATGATTCGCCTAACGATGGCATGTGGAAACCCCCCATGTCTGGGGGTGTCAACTGCCACCTCGGCTATCACACTGAGAAGGTCGGGTAGGGCTGCTGATATGTAGCGGGGAGCCAAGCACACAATCAGCAAGCCCAGCTGCCTCCCATGACCCCACTTCACATATAGAGATTCACAGTCAGCTGTCTGTGGCACAGTGGTCTCCCTCGGAGCCAGACCTTCCCTTATAATGACCGCCACCCCCCCACCCCGACCCTGGGCTCGTGGCTGATGAAATGCCGGTTAACTCGGTGGGCACATTTCAACGAGGGGTGTTCCCCCCTCCTGGCGCAACCAGGTCTCTGTAATACCCACCAGGTCCAGCCCCCCCTCCAAGATCAAATCGTGGATAAGGGGGGTCTTGTTGACCACGGACCTGGCGTTACACAACATCAGCCGATGGCCCAGGCCCTGAGATCCTGAACCTCATGGGTTGCAAGAAGAGCCATGAGGGTCGGAGCACGCAATCGCTCACAAACAGCAGCTGCGCCCTCCCCTAGTATGATGTGGCCCTCGGCTCCCGCCATACCTGCCCCTCCCACACACAGTCTTGATGGCGTGGCCCTCTGTCAAGTAGACCCTCACCCCCTTCCCAATTCTAGACTCTATGTCCTCCCCGTCGGGACTGTCAGCCGACCTGGGAATATTCCCCAGTGGGTTGTCACCAGAGCCCAATACCCCAATTACAGTTTGTTCACCCTCCTCCCTGGAACCCCTTAAGAACCGAATTAAATAACTAAGTAAAAAAACCCTATGTTTCCGCTTCAGCCACCTCTCTTGATTTATAAATCCGTCATTAAGGTGGGCCCTCGTTAAGACGGAGGGCCAAACCCAGATCCCAGTACTCCTTGGGAATTCTGGGCTTGCTTTTCTGTTGCTGCTGTGTGGCTGCCTCTAACTGCCTCTTTTCTTTGGCTTTCTCATCTCTGGGTGTTGTAACTTCTTCCCCTTTTTTGGCTACCTTCTGCCGGATTTTTAAGAGCCTTCCAGTTTACATAAGGGTCCATTTCTGGAGCCAAGATAGTCCAAGCAGGAGGTGTCTCTCCATCCCTGGTGCTACTTATAAAACTCAAGAGATTTGGGGTTTTTCCCCATTCTCATTTTCACTGGTCCAGTTATAAAATGAGCCAGGACCCCTCCAACTACTGTCACATCCAGTTGGCAAAAAGCTAATGGCTCCTTCAGGTGCTTGAGTCTCGGTCCCAACTTTTCCATCACTTCAGGGCTAACCATACATCTGGTGCAGCCCGAGTTCAGTGGAGCCAACATCCTCCCCATGGTTCCTGACGAGAGCACCACTCGTTCCACTGGAAGGGTTAGGGGGAATTGCGAGTCAGCATCGGAATCGGTTTCACTCTCACCCAGGCTGGTCGGAGCTCCCAGCCCCTCATAATCAGGAGGAACATACTCAATGACCTCCACCCATTCCAGGGCTGTTTCCCAGGACCTTGGAGCTTGTTTCTCAGCCTTTCTCCTGGAGTCGCCATGACTTTGGGGCTGGGCTTGGTGGAACAGCATTCTGTAGCTTGGTTTCCCTCCTTTCTCCACTTAAAACATGCCATGGATTGCTGTCTGGGCCTGGACCCAGACCTCACTGACTTCTGGATCTCCTTGTGTCCAGAGGGGGAGGATTTGCACCACCCATGAGTGCCCTGGTGTCAGTCTCTGGCTAGGTCAATCTCTACCTCATCCACCAACACATACCAGTGATGTAGGGGGCATGCACATGTGAGATGCAAGTGTGGTAAACATCATTGTTGAGGCCATCTTTGAAGCAGTGGATGGGGCCCTGGTCTTCAGGCCTTGTGGCTAGTTGACACACCAACTCTTGGAACTCCTAGGTGTACACAGCCTCTGACCCCGATCTTGGGCGATGGTCTTCATTTGGGTCTGAGCCTTGTGCTCTGCCAGTGGAGCCCATTGGAGAAGGGCTGCCATTAAGTAGTGTGGTTGTAGTTACGCAGCTGGGGGGGGGGGGCATCATCATTCAAGAGCATTCACCATGACCTTCAAGAGCCATGGTCATGCATCTTACTCGAGTTGCCTCTGTACCCAATTCAGCCCCATATTCTCGCATGTAGTTCCAGACTTTCACCAAAAAGAACCCCAGTTGCTTGGGGTCTCCCCAATACTTCACTTCCCAAGCTGAAACTTTCATCCTGGGGCATCTCCACAGAGCATCACTGGGCCTGGCGTTGGTCCAGGTGGAGCAAGTGTGGCTGCCACTGCAGCAGCAGTTTGGCTTGGCGAGGTCCAGGGAGTGAGCGAGAGTGTCCCAGGCTCTTCGATTCTCAATTGCTTTTTGCGATAGGTACTCCTGGCCTCCTCCAGATCAAGATGGGGGACTTCCCCTCTCGTCCCCCTCACAACATTCCTGCCTGTGGGACCCTCTGCTGCCTCGAGTAAAAGGACCTTCAAGAGTTGATCCTCTGGGTCTTCCTTTCACCCCAGGCCCAATGACCATGTGGGCTTGATAGGTTCCTCATTGGGGTTCAGCTCCTCCACTTTGTCTTGGGTGTGATGAGGGTGTGATGAGGTCTGGTGCGCCAGTCTCCTCCAGTTCACTCTCACGGCTGGACATTTAGATGCTCAGCCCACACAGTAGACTGCAGTCTCCGGGTGGCTGTTAAAGCAGACCTTGCCTAATGTCAGGACTGCCTGGGATCAGTTCCCAGGAAAGAAAATCCTCAGCTCCATATTGCAGAAAAAAGGGACTTTTCTTAAGAATGAACTGTATGCAGCAACAGTCGGGCAAGGTGTGAAACAAATGCGCCTGAAAAGACAAATTGAAAATAACCCCAGAGCCCACCCTGCTCGGGGCTCTGGTCTAACTGCCAGACTTTTGCAGACACAAGACCTAGGATGAGGACATTCTCATCCAGTGGCCCTGGGAAGATTGCGGGGGGGGGGGGGGGGGGGACGGGGACGGGGGGGGGGGGGACAAGAGCCAGGCCCAGCCCTCGCAGCAGACTTCATGTTCTTATACTACAGCAAGTTTTCAACTGCCCTCCAAAGAGGAAGGAGGATTGTAAAAGCTTCCAACCGAGTCCAAAGGTTTCAGGCTGACTCAATGCCAACTAAGGGCAGATCATCAATCCCAGGCACAAAAAGGCAGCCCCCTCTGCAGATTGTGTGAGTGAGTCAGCAGGCACAGGAAACAAAACCCCCATACAAGCCTAATGGCAGAGTTACATACCCGGGTAGATTCTGATAGTAAACCCAGATTCTGTAGGGTTTTCCCCAGCCACTTCATCATATAAATAGGAAATCAAACGGGAGAGAAGAGGCTATTCCTCTCTTGCTCCATGCTGGCTGGGACTGCTACAAAAACGATGCCTGTGGTTCCAGCCCTCAGGGTCACCTCATGCCACAGATGATGGTATTGAAAGCCCCCAAGTGGAGCAGCATCACAGGTCAACCAGGTCCAGCAGGAGACATCAAGGAGGGCAGCTGGTGTAGTTTGCCCCATGTCCAGGCCTGGACCTGTGCTGGAAGGAGTCTGCAGATTAGATTTCTTCTGGGACTCTAGAGAACTCTCATCATCAGCTATGTGGATACTGATTTGTTAGCTCCTTAAGCAGAAGTTGCCCGGGGGCACCCCTGAAGGTCTCTGGCATCCCAGCCTCTTGGCACAAAACAATGGGAGCAACTAGGTAGACTAGGTCCCAAACTCTCATGGGACCAAGGATTTGTCCAGCTGGTCTCAAAGCTCCAGCAAATACTAGTGTCCAGGTCTACAAAATGCTCCAACTCCAGGGATACTCTTGGAGGGGGGGGGGGACCCAAGGACCACGTTTACCACGGGAGGAACTCGAAGGAGCATCCGGGGGCCTTAAGAACCCCTCAAATCTCCCGAGTTCCTCCTGCGCGGCTTGGGCAGCCCTCCGGCCACGGGAGGCGTCGGCCGCGGCTGAACTGACCGAGCGGGGCACTTTTCCCCACTCGAGAAAAGCGATCAGGCGGCCCCTGATCATGAGCGGCTCGCACTCTTGACACACCTCACCCCCCGCGTATCCGGTCATCTTAATCCCCAGAGCCGCACCAAAAGAACCGACGCCGAATTCCACCACACCCCTCCCGCGCGGATGCGGATCTTCACGCCAAGCCGCCCGCACTGCGGTCAACTACTGCCGCCTCGGCGCTTGCTCTCGGACCCCAGAACCGTCCGTGGGGCAGGCTCGAGGGAGGAAAGTTTCGCCCGTAGGCGGGGGCTGCTGCGGATAAACTCGGGCCCTGCTTCCCCGGATGGGGCTCCAAACGCTCCTGTTCCAAGCGCGGCGATTTCTCCTCCTCCTCCTCAGACCGGACCTTCCCCTCCCCGACGGGCAGGCGGGCCAAGGCGGGGGGGGCTCCCGGCCAAGGTCTTCGCCCCCTCCGACAAGGCCATCGGGGCGGGGCGGGGCGGGGCGGAGCGGGAGCTTAAAGGGCCAGCCGCGGCCGATCCGACGGGGCGCCATGTGGTCTCTGCGGGCGCTGAAGCTGGGCTGCCTGCTGGCGCTGGGCGCGCTGCCGCTGCTCTGCGGCCTCCTCCCGGCGCTGCTGTTCCGCCTGCGTGGGGCCGCGGCCAACGGTGCGTGGGGCCTCCTGGAGGACGGGCAGGCGGCGGGGGCCGTCGGGCCTCCCTCAGCGTCCTTCTTCCCGGCTTTCCGCAGGCGCCTCACGGAGCGGGCGAAGCATCCTGAGCTGCGCGGCGGGAGGAGTCTTCATGGCCGCCTGCTTGCTGGACGTGGTGCCCGAATCGCTGGCCGATCTTCGGGACGAGCTCCGTCGGCAGAGCATCTCGGTACCTGGGGGGGGGGGGGGGGCTCTCCCGGCCGAGGGCCAGCCGAGCCGCGTAGCCTGTAGGAGCCCTGCGCGCGGGGGACTCGCAGCGGCGCCGGGGCCGAGCGCAGGGAGGGCTCGCGGGCGTGGGGACTCCCTGCCCCCCTCGAGGACTGGCGGGGACCCCCCTGGCCGACTTTGGCCGGGCCGTGAGCCGCTCCCAGCGTCGAAAGCAACTCCCCCCCCCCCCGGACTCATTGGCCGCCCGGGGTGGCGGCGCTGACGCTCCGCTTCTCTTGGTTGCAGCCGGCCTTCCCCGCGCCCGAGCTGGTCCTGGCGCTGGGCTTCTTGCTGGTGCTGGTGCTGGAGCACGTCCTGCTGGACTGCAGCGATCGGCCGGGGGCCGAGTCCGCGCCCCTCCTGCGCCGTCCAGAAGCCGCCGTCGATGAGCCTCGGGCCGAGGCCGTGCGGTCGCCCTTCCGTTCGGTGGTGCTGGTGGTCTCGCTGTCGCTGCATTCGGCCTTCGAGGGGTTGGCGCTGGGGCTGCAGGACACGCCGAGCCGGGTGCTCCGGCTGGCGGCGGCCATCGTCCTCCATAAGTGCATCATCGCGGCCAGCCTGGGCCTGTTGCTGCTCCAGAGTCGGCTGGCCCTGCCCTGGCTGGCGGCCGCGCTGGCCTGCTTCGCGCTCATGTCCCCCGTGGGCGTGGGCGTCGGGATGGCTGTGCCCCGCGGCGCCGGCGGCTCCCTGGCACGGAGCGTGCTGGAGGGGGTGGCAGCTGGGACCTTCCTGTACGTCACCTTCCTGGAGATTCTGCCCCAGGAGCTGCATCTTCCCTCGGGCCGCTTGCCCAAAGTCCTGGCTCTCCTCCTGGGCTTCTCTGGGATGGCCGGGCTGCACTTCCTAGGCTGAGCTGCCCCTGCCCCCCTTGGACGGGGGCTCATTCCGAAGCCTTGAGAACCTTCGGTGGTTTTATTAAATAGGTTGCATTTGCCTGGAACAGAGGCCTTTGTAGTGCCACTTTGTGCTCTTCCTGCCTCATTTCATGATCTTAGCTGGGGGGTGGGGGAGGGGGCTTGCTGTTGTAATATGGGAAGTCTTTATAATTTGCTAAAGCCCATTTGTCCACATAGACCCTCCCCACTTCTTTCCAACCTGGTGGGTTGGGAAGATGTTTGGGTCAGAACCTGAGCAGCTGCTGGGGCTGCAGCACCCCTCCTGGAAGAAACCTGGGAAAGTTGCATCCTGATGGACTGACAATCCTCAAAGAATTAATGAGACAGTGCATATACAGGAGAAGCTGCTCCAGATCAATACCTGTTCACAGAAGAATTGGCTGGCTAGCTGGGCCCAGAGAGAGTTTTCAGATATGTGCCTATATGGATTTTTTTTTTTTTACATCAGCTCTGTTATTCCAGAATGTGGGAGGGGGCTGTGCTGCAAATGTGAGAGGCCCTGTGACGTTGGGCTTTAGGAAGCAGTTGGGTTTTACTTTTGTCCTGGCCTTTGTGTTGTGGAGCCGAACTCTGCCCTGAGCAGCTGGATTCCATTGCATGGTTCTGGTGAGACATCAAGGCTAATCCTTGAGACTGCAATCAGTCTCAGAAAGGTATTATAAAAATCATGGAGCTGCTCTAAGTCATCAAGGGTCATGCACATGCACAAATCACACTTTAGAAGGTTTTTTTTTTGTCTTGGGGCAGGAGTAAGAGAAGACAGATAGGACCATCAATATGGTTAGACAACTTGGCTGGGCGATGCTGCCCTCTTGTGTCCCCCAATGGTAGAAGTAGTAGGCAGGAACTACTGCACTGGGCTGCTTAAGTAACTAATGGATTCTGTTGGGTTCCAAGGGGAACTCAAGTTTCTTCTAAGAGGAGTTATTAAAAGACCTAGGTATCAATAGAAGAGAATTCATGTAGCTTAAGTTTTAATTGGTGCTCTCTGAGCCCAGTTGTTTGTGCATCTACCTGCAATCAGAAAACATGATGAAAATTTGCTGATATCGCAGCACAGACTCAATCACAGTTTTACTTGGGAGCATGCTAGACCAAGCTAAATCCAAAAATGCTAGGGAAATCCTGGAAGCTTGGCATTCAGAGAAATCAGCCATCAATCGACACAAAGAAATAAATCATATTTACACATTCAAGAGAGATAATTAAAATTAAGGGAGGAAAAGACCAGAATAGATCTACGGCAGCCTGGACCCAGATAAGAAGGGATTAACACCAGAAAGCAAGCAGAAAACAATTCTCCATTCAAGGAAATATCAAAAACACCATACTCCCTCAACACTGGCAGGGAAGCTACTGTATGGAGCAAACCCCATACTAGCACTGATGATGTTACCTAGTTAAATAATGAAATGCCTGCAAGCAAACCACCAAGGACTCCACAGACTGAAATATGTTTAAATTGTAGGAAAGATAGCAGTCTTCAACTATCTGAAGGGTAGTCACATTGTAGAGGGTTCAGACTTACTCCAGAGGGTAGGACTAGAACTCATGGGATGAAAAATCAAAGATCTAGATAATTTAGAAATTAAGAAGGGCAGAGCTGCCAACCAGGGAAATAGGCCCCTCCCAATATTCTTATTCTCTTAAGGAAGCAGAGCTGCAATTGCCCTCCTCATCCTTGAGCTTTCAGTAACTTTAAATACCACTAATCTGGTATTTTAACTTTAAATACCACTAATCACAGGATTCTTCTGGAGTGCCTATATTAATGGGGGGGGGGGGAATGACACTTTGGTGGTGGTTCTTCTCTCCCTTGGGAAAGAGGCTGAGTCTGGATACCTACAGAAGCAAAACAATCCCCCCCTCCCCCTTTCTGCTTCACACGATGCCACCAGATGAACTCCTTTCCTGGAATGACTATGTGGGAACAGCCACGGGAGATGGGGAAGAGATGCCGCCCAGGGAATGATGAGATCGGCAGAAGGAGCCCACAGCTGCCTAACAGGCAAAGAAAGAAACTCAAAAAGGATCACCTGTCATGTTTCTGGCTGTAAAGAGGCAGTGAGATATTTGTACTTTCAGACTTTGCAAGATTCTTAATGTAGCCTTATGGTACAGTAGAATTAGTCCATTTACTCCTGCTTCCCATCTTGTCCACCTAGGAAGGTTAACAGGAGGTCAGGTGTCATCAGTATATATACATGATATCTAGGTATTATTTTTTTATTAAGTTTCCCCCCCCTTCAAATTCATTCACAAATATACATTCTTATAATTGCTATTAACATTTATCTATTCATCATTAATCTTTATTGTTATTTTCTTACAAATATATAGAATACAGTTGGGGTCACTTTCAATTGGGGTAACTTTCATGCCACCCCCATGCCTCCATCTTTTTGCTCCTTCCATCTTCTCAACCTCCCTTCTCTGCCTTCTTCTTTCCTCCTCTCCTTCCTCCTATCTTCTTCCCCTCTCTTTTCACCCTCTTCTCTCCTCCTCCTCCTTACCCTTCTCCTACTCCAAATTCCCCCTCCCTTACTTCCTCTGCTTTACCCTTTCTTCCTTTACCTCCTCATCCTTCCTCCTTTCCATTGTTGCCCTCACTTATCTACTTTCTCTGATGGGTTTTCAGGGTGGCAATCCCAACTTTATATTTTCATGCAAATAATTTTCTCTTACATTTTATTTCTAATAATAATTCCACTTGTATTATTTTTAACTTGTATACTTGTATTTTAATACTTTCCTATCCCCCCAATTTAATAATGTGTCATCTATTTATTTATACTTTGTTCCTTTCTCTTTCTATTTGCAACTCTTTTCTAGCCAATCATAAAATCACCCCCATGTCCTATAGTACAACTGATTCCTCTTTGTCCTTTATTCTCAATGTCAACCTGTTCATTTCTGCACAATCTAATATCTTCTTTATTATCTCTTCTTCTGATGGGATTTTATCTGTTTTCCAATTTTGTGGAAATACAATTCTAGCTGCTGTTATTAGCTGTACAATCAAATATTCCTTCTTTACTGTATTTCTCTGGTAGAATACCCAGTAGGAATACCACTGGTCTAAACTCTACAGGCTGATGTATCATTTTCTCTCACCATGTTTGTATTTTAACCCAACAGCTTTTTGCATCTCTGCATGTCCACCACATGTGATGATATGATCCTGGCAATTGATGACACTTCCAACATTTGGCTGATTTATCCTTAAACATTTTTGCTAATCTTTCAGGTGGCATGTGCCATCTATAAAACATTTTATACAAATTCTCTTTATATGCTGTCACCATTGTTAATTTATAGTTCCTTTCTCATAATTGTTGCCATTTTTCTAGTTTTATTGTGTATTCAAAGTTTTTTGCCCATCTTATCATTATTTCTTTAACCTCTTCTTCTAAGTTTATTCTGAGTCAGTAATTACAGTTTTTTGATCATTTTTTCATCCATTCCCAGGAGTATCTTATCTGTTTTTGAAATTTCCATTAAATACTCATTAAATACTTCCAGCATGATATTGCTTAACACAGGGGTCCCCAACCCCCGGGCCGCGGACCGGTGCCAGTCTGTGGCTGGGTGGGAGCCGGGCCGCAGGGCTGGAGAGGAGGAGGGAGGAGGGGGCAGCCCCGTGAGCAGAGCGCGCGGGAGAATGAAGGCGCGGCTGTTCGTGCCGTTGGAGTGTGGCTCTTCCTCCACCCTCGTCGATGGAGGGACTCCTGGGCGCCGCCGGACCGGCCACCGATTCCCTCCCCTGCTGGCATGCTGGCCACTCGTTTTCTTCCAGGGGCTACGGAGGCTCCGCGGGCGGGGGAGGGAACTGGCGGCCGTAGGGAGGGTTGCTCCGGCGGCGCACAGGAGTCCCTCTGTCGACGAGGGTGGAGGAAGAGCCCCCACCATCCTCCTGCGTTCTCCCGCGCGCTCTGCCCAAACGGCTGCTCCCTCCTTCTCCTCTCCAGCCCGGCTCCTACCCGGCCCGGCTCGGAGCCTGACCGAGTGAACTAGCGACCAAGCGCGGCAGGCCGGCTGAGGAGGCTGGGGGGGGGGATGACGACGACGACGACAGACACACATAGAGAGACAGAGAGAGGGAGGGAGGGAGAGAAAGATAGACAGAGACACAGAATGAGTGATTGAGTGAATGCAAGACAGACAGACACACGCACACACACACAGAGTGACAGAGATGGGCAGATGAAGGAGAGAGACAGAGAGAAAGAAAAAGAGAAAGAAAAATAAAGTGGGAGAGAGAGACAGGCAGAGAGAAAGAGACAGAAAGGAAAGAAAGACAGAAAAAGATACAGAAAGAGAAAGAGAGAGAAAGAAAGAGAAAGGGAAAAAGAAAAAAATAAAGAAAAAAATAAAGAGAAAGGGAAAGAGAAAGAAAGAAATAGAGAGAAAGAGGGAAAGAAAGAGAAAGAGAAAGAAAGAAAGAAAAAGAGAAAGAAAGAAAGAAAGAAAGAAAGAAAGAAAGAAAAAGAGAACTTATGACCACAGTTGAGGCCAAAAGTTTGGTTGCTAACCAAGATCATTGTTAAGTGAGTTTCACATTTTCCAAGTTGGCCACGCCCACCCAGTCACATGACTGCTGAGCCACTCAGCCGGTCTGCAGAATTTTCTTTAAAATGAAACCGGTCCCTGGTGCAAAAAAGGTTGGGGACCCCTGGCTTAACACATCTTGCAATGTTTGGTAAAATTCTGCTGACAACCCATCTGGGCCTGGTGTTTTCTCTCTTTTTTGTCTTTTTATTGCTTCCATTGTTTCCATCATTGTTTTTTTTTATATTGAAAAAGTTTTATTGGTTTTTACAATTTTTCAATCGGGTAAGGTAAGGGATACAAAAGAAATTTTGAGAACTTTCGCGTCGGAGTCATTGGCCCTTCCAGGGCTTCATAATAAATCGTTAAAGAAAAACATTTTTCATAAATACTACGAGGTGAAAACAAGTATACTTCTAAATTCTCAATTCCATGCTGTCATCCGTTTGCAAAAATCCAGATACAGATGTTATACAAAATTAATCAAAAGTCAAAGCAAAGTTATTTTTTTGATCTAAGTCTCTTGGCAATTGTGTCTTCTGTCTCTCCCTCCAGGCCCCCAGCGGGCGGGGCCGTGGCCCCCCCTGCCCCCCCTGGATCTTCCCCCAGGACAGAGGAATGTTTTTTAAGAAAGGCTTCCGCCTCAACAATTGTTTTAATCCTTATTCTTCCTCCTTCCCAGAACACCAACATTCCTTCCGGCATCGCCCACTTGAACCAAATCCCGTGGTCATACAATTTTTTGGATAAGAAGGAAAATTTCCTTCTCATCTCTCTAATTTTTTTAGGGATCTGCTTCAAGATAACGACTACTTTTTGCTGGTAAATTAACGGACCACCTCTCTGTGCCTTCAAAATTCCCTCCCTGGTTGACCGCCTAACAAATTTGATATGTATCTCTCTGGGTACCTCATTTATCCTGGCATAAAAATGAGGTTTGCGCTTGCGCGAAGATGGCGGGCTAGCTCTGGAGCTCCGTGTGGGCTGCGGAGGCCGTTAGCATTTTTAAGTGCTCCCTGCCCTCTCCTTACGATCTGGAGGGCGCGAGATGGACGAGGAGCCCACCCTGGCATTTCAGGGTGAAGTTCGCAATGACGGGGGGTGAGCCAGGAGCGAATACAGCGCCGGCGACAGGAACGCTCAGACGGTGAGAGCGCTGGAGCGAGGACTGCCGCAACGGAGGCCGGTGCGGAGGCCGGCGCCCCGGGTGTTTTAATAGGGGCGGAGAGGCCGGCTGCGCCGAGGAGCTCCTGATGCTGTTGGTGGCGAGCCGTGGGGCGAGACGGTGGTGAGAGTGCCGGGTGGCCAGCGGTGACGGCGACAGAGGTGTGGAGGGAAGATGGCGGAGAAGGCGAGGACGCTGGAACGTTGGAAGGTTGGAAAGAGAGAGTGGAGAGAGAGAGCGGAGAGAGGTGAAGTTGATGGAAGAGGTGGCCGCTGGAAGCCGGGCCGACGGTGGTGGGAGCGCCGGGAGGCGGAAGGTGAAGGTGGCGACGGAGGAGATGGCTGGAAGGAAGGTGGCGGCTGTGAGAGAGCCGTGTGGTTGTCGAGAAAGGAGTGGGTTTGAGGCGGCCGCTGGAGGCCAGGTAGACGGCGGTGGGAGTGCCGAGAGGCTACTGGCGAAGGCGGTAACGCAGAAGATGGCGGCGGTGGGAGCGCCGAAATGGTCGCGGACGGCTTGCTGACCAGCTGTAAAATCCTCCCCCTATGGTCACTCTCTTAAGACCGGGAGAATTACGCCACCAAGGCCTTGGAAGGCCCTGGAAGAACTGGAAGAATTGTCCCAAAGAACTTGTGGACAGTAACAACTATGGACGCCCAAATGAACATTACGAACTAATTTTTAATTTACCAACTTTAACTTATTACCAACTAACCTCAATATGCACTTTATCTCATTTAATACCAGCTGAATGAACTGTTTTAATCATGGCTAACGACTTTTAACATCTTGTATTTTATCCCAAAACCCACTTGAATTCCACCTACATAATTTATTTTTAGATAATTAATTTTAGTTATTTATTTATAAATATATGTACTCCAGAGCGAAACTACTATCTCTGCGGGAGTCCCCGCTCTCGCAGGTCTGGCCCTTTGATCTATCTAGGGCCCATCTTGATGATGGAGTTGTTAACCCGGAGAGATGGGCGAAGCGCGGCCTTAGGGGGTTTTTAGTCCGTAAATTGTTTAAATTGTTTAAATTATCTTTTTTAGGGGGCACTAGGGAGGGGGGTGGGTATAGACAGATGGAGACGGAAGTTGTGATCAATAGGAAGGGCCAGGCCAGCAGTCGACGGAGGGAAGCGGAAGGTGCCGATAGGAGGGGGGACACACGAGTCGTTCCGCAGGAGGGCTTACCAATCCAGAGGGTCGTGGGGAGAGGCAGGGCCGAGGGGAGACAAGTCTCATCCTCCCGGTTGGTGGCACGTAACCGTAGCGGTGATGTGCCAGTGCCTGGAAGCCGTGCGGATCTGGATGGGAAGTAACGGACTTAGGCTCAACCCGATCAAGACCGAGTGGTGTGGTTTCCGGCTCCCCGATTCAACCAGCTCACTCCATCGCTGGCCATAGGGGGCGAACATCTTGCCCCTGTGGATGGGGCGCGCAATTTGGGTGTCCTCCTGGATTCCCGGCTGTCCATGGAAGATCAAGTGACAGCCGTGGCCAGGAGGGCGTTTTACCAGGTTCGCCTGGTTCGCCAATTGCGCCCCCTATTGGATTGGGACGCCCTGCGCACAGTCACTCATGCGCTTGTGACATCCCGACTGGACTATTGTAACACTCTCTACATGGGGCTCCCCTTGAGGTGCACCCGGAGACTTCAGCTAGTTCAGAACGCAGCCGCGCGAGCAATTATGGGAACCGCTAGGTTTACCCATGTAACACCGCTCTTGCGCGAGCTGCACTGGCTACCTGTCGTCTTCCGGGTGCGCTTCAAGGTGTTAATTATCATCTTTAAAGCGCTCCATGGCTCGGGACCTAGCTATCTGCGGGATCGGATCCTGCCTCATACATCCTCACGGCCGATTCGCTCCCACAGAGAGGGACTTCTCCGGGTGCCGTCCACTAGACATTGTCAGCGGGCGACACCCAGGGGAAGGGCTATCTCTGTGGCGGGCCCGGCCCTCTGGAACGACCTTCCCCCCGATATCAGGACGACCACGGACTTCCGCTCCTTCCGTCTTAAATTAAAAACTCACTTTTTCTGTCTGGCCGGCCTAGGATAAGTCTCTCTGTCTTTGGGGTTTTTATTGGGAAATTAGTACTGCTTAGTTTTAATGGGGAAATTTTAGCGCAGGTTATGTTTAATTTGTTTTTAGAATTGTTCGTATGTATTTATTGTTTTTATTCTACCTGTGCACCGCCCCGAGTCCCTGCGGGGAGAGGGTGCGGTTTTATAAATATTAAATATTATTATTAAATATTATTATTAATATGCAGAATTTATTCTGTAGACTAGGTCAATGTCCACCCTGATCTCATCTTTGGGTTTATTTAAATAATCTGCTAAAATTGTGCTCATGAGTTCAGGAAGACATTCACCAGGCTCTTCAGAAATGTTCTGAAATCTTTAAAAATATAACATCCTTTCAAAATCCATCCTAGACATATGCTCATTTAATTCTCCAATCTCACTATTAACATTTTAAAGCTCTCCCATCATTGTTATTCTCTCTTCCAGAGAGAAGAGAGAATAACTTTTTATCTTTTTAAAATTTTTCTGGAATCTTGGGTGTTTCCACCTTCTCTAAATACTGTTTTATCTTTTCCTCTGACACTGTCTCTTCTTGGTATAGTTCCTTATAGTAAGTTTCCATTATTTTTTCCTTTTCTTCCTTTTAGTAACAAATATTCCCTTCTTGGTCTAATAATTGGTTTATGATTTTTCTTTCTTTTTTTTCATTTTTTACGCCAGCCATCGTCCTCGTTTATTTGCTTTTTCAAAGAAATTTTGTCTTGATAATTTTATTTCACTTGCCACTTCTTCATTTTCCATTAAATTCAATTTATGTTTTTGTAGATCCATCAAATTTTTGATTTTAGTATTTTGTGGGTTTCTTTGTAGTTCTGTCTCCAATCGCCTATGTTCTTCCTCTTTCTTTTTTTGTGTTTGTCTATTCTGTTCCTTTTTCCTAGATAAGTCATTACTAGTCCTCTAGTATATGCTTTGCTGGTATCCCACACATTCTGCAGTGATGTATCCTCCTTTCTGTTTTCTTTAAAGGAAAAGTTCCGTTCTTTTTCCATATATTGCTGAATTTTTTCTTCACTTAGTAAATTCTGATTTAATGTCCATTTCAATTTTTTTTTTCTGACCTTTCCATGGAATCCATTATTACTACATTATTATTGGGTTGTAGTCTGCCCATATGTTCATTTCTATACCAATCTTGTGTGTTTTAGCAAATCTATTGCCATCCAAATCATGTCTAATCTTTGCCACAACATATGTCTATATCTAGATGTTATCTTGACCCCATGCCAATCAAGTGATGCTACCAAGGTCTTGTCCCTTTTGCCTGGAACCTGTCAGACTTGGATGAGGTGGAATAGACTTGGGTTCAGCCTTAGTGGGACCGTAGATGAAATCTGTGGACTTCTGGGGAGGAAACGGTGGACTAAAGATGACTCCACAAGAAGTGGAGCCAATGACAATGACAAACTATTAAGTAGATTGTCTCTTTCATAATTCCTCTCCAGACAAGGGGAGGACTTGAGATCACCATAGGTGCTCCGGACAGCTGCTCCTCATGAGGAGACGCCAGGTCCGGGAAGCTTCCATGGTTAGTTCCGTTCTTCCCCCTTGGATGCAACCTGGTGGTCTTCCTGGACTCTCAATTCTGCTTGGAGAGAGCAAAAATGACCTTGATGGACTTATGCAGAAGCTGAAATGCTTTGGGTTTTTTTAAAGTCCAGGACAGCAGATAATTCAACAGCAGTTTGGGCAGAGGCCTCCCTAATTCAGCATAAGGTGTATAATGAGGAAGGCAGGCAGTCTTGCAAGATTCTGCTATTATAGCCAATTTAAATAGAAAATAGTTTTTTAATTGAACTTTATTATGTTTCAAAGATAAAATACAAAACAACAGAAAAGGAAAAATTGGACTTCCGGTTCCGGCTCCAGCGGCGACGGGCGAGCCTAGGGCTCGCTCGCCGCTTTGTTTCTTTTCCTGCCCCCTCACGGGGGCGAGACGCCCCGTTTTTGGGGGTCTTCTGTAAAGCCGGCTTGCCTGGGTCGCCCTCCCCCAGCAGCAGCTGGGAAGCGACCCTTGTCTTCGGCTTAGGTGGAGGAGGACATGCTGCGGGGGGTTTCCCCTTCGCCAATGGCGGGCGGCATCGTTTTGAGAACATGGAGAGAGCTGGCCGTCTGAGTCGGAAGGCTTCCCGGGGCTTCGGCTGCGAGGGGGAAAGTGAGTGGTTTTAAACATTTTTTTTGCTGTCAGCCTGGGCTGAAAGAACTTGGAGGGGGGTGTCTGCTTGTTAAACCCCCCCTCGGACTAAAGCGGCACTTAAGAATGGCTCCTCACTGCGAGGAAGCGGATATCTTTAATCCGGACTGTTTGAAACAAGGGAAAGTGATCTGCGGTTTGTCTTTGAAACAAAGTATCTAGGTCTGGCTGACTTGAAACATTTTTTTTTACCACTCTCTCCTTCTGGCTCTGAGTCTGGGCGGTGGAAAATGGCTTCTCTTTGTCCCTGAATGACTATTTTACTTATGGAAAATTTCCAGCATCGCTTTGTGATTTGGACTTCCTCTTGTTATTAAAGAAGAATTTTTTTTGGATTATGTGATTTCTTTTCTGGAGTGCCTTCGTTATTAGAATTATTGATCTGGAAAACTGTTTCTCTTTTGGTTCCTGAACCTTTCACAATCCTGATTTGAACTTCCAGCTCCTGATTTGCCTCAACGGCCCCACCCAAAAAACGCCATTTTAGTGGCATTAACTTTAACAGCTAACTATGGCACAAAAATCAGAACTGTCAGGCTTAGAACTAAGGATGGCTTCTCTTGAATCAGTTATACAAACTTTGGTGCAAGAAATCAAGGCCCAGAGAGAAGAAAATATCAACTTTAAAAAGGAGCTACTGGACACACGGAAACAAGTGCTGGAGATCACACAGAAGAATGAAGAGTTGGAAGGGGGGCTGGCTGGGGCTAAGGGAGAGATTAAAAATGTTACTAATGAGGTTGTAGAAATAAATGGGCATGTGTCTAGGATTGATATGGAAAGGATGACATATTTTTTGAGATTTCAGAACGTTTCTGAGGAATCTGGTGAATGTCTCCCTGAACTCATGAGCACAATTTTAGCAGATTATTTACATAAACCTAAGGATGAGATCAGAGGGGACATTGACCTAGCCTACAGAATAAACTCTGCATATGCCAGGATAAATGAAGTACCCAGAGAGATACATGTGAAATTTGTTAGAAGGTCAACCAGAGAGGAAATCTTGAAGGTGCAAAGAGGAGGACCGTTAATTTACCAACAAAAGGAGGTTGCCATCTTGAAGCAGATTCCAAGAAAGATTAGAGAAGCGAGAAGGAAATTTTCCTTCTTGTCTAGAAAATTGTTTGATCACGGGATCTGGTTCAAGTGGGTGATGCCCGAAGGGATGCTGGTGTTCTGGGAAGGAGGAAGAGTGAGGATTAAAACAGTTGCTGAGGCGGAAGCCTTTCTTAAAAAACATTCCTCTGTCCTGGGGGAAGATCCAGGGGGGGCAGGGGGGGCCACGGCCCCGCCCGCTGGGGGCCTGGAAGGAGGGGCAGAAGACACAATTGCCAAGAGACTTAGATCTAAAAAATAACTTTGCCTTGAATTTTTGAGTAATATTGTATAACATGTGTATCTGGATTTTTGCAAATGACTGACAGCATAGAACTGAGAACTTAGAAATATGTACTTGCTTTCACTTTGTAGTATTATGAAAAATGTTTTTTGTTAATGATTTATTATGAAGCTCCGGAAGGGCCGACGACTTTGATGCGAAAGCTCTCAAAATTTCTTTGTATCTCTTACCCTACCCCAATGAAAAATTGTAAAACCAATAAAACTTTTTCAATATAAAAAGAAAAGAAAAGGAAAAATTGGGGAGGGAGATGATTTTAAAATGGAGAAAAAAGTGACCAAAAAAGGAAAAAGTTGATGGCTGATTTTGTTTAGTATAAATACAAAAACAAAAATAATCATATATACAAATTAAAGTCAAAATAACAGTAGAATTATGTAACAGGACAACCTCTCACTCTAAGCGTAAGCATAACAATCTACAGCATACAAACCTAATCGAATCCTAAAATCAAAACTTTATCTTTCTCAAGAAGTCCAAAAGGGGTTTGCATGTGGAAACAAAGTGTTTGCCTTTCATCAAAGTTTCGCCATCTCTGGAATTCAATCAAAATGGCTTTATCTGCTATTTCCTGGGCAGGGTGACTTAGTGGAGCTGAAATGTTTGAAGAGTAGATGGCAGCTGTTCCGGGGGGGCTCTATGCAGTGGCCCCTTTTCCTGCACTGAACTTAAGCTCTGACTCAACACTTGAGATGGATTTGTGAGATATGAGTAAACTGATATGAGCTGAGATATGAGTAAGACGAGGCACTTCACAAAATTGGGAAGAATTGTTCCAATATAATAATAATAATAATAATAATAATATTTTTATTTATAAACCGCCTCCGCTCCCCAAAGGAACTCGGAGCGGTGCACAGGGAAATTAAAAACCAATATAGAATACATAAATAGATAAATAGATAAAATACAAATTAAACAAAATTATCCCTGCGCTAAAATCCCCTATATTAAAATTACGCTAAAACCCTATTAAAAGACGGAAGACTAACCTAGGCCAGCCAAGCAGAAGAAGTGTGTTTTCAGTTTTTGACGGAAGGCGCGGAGGTCCGTGGTTGTTCTAATTTCGGGGGGAAGGTCGTTCCAGAGGGCTGGGCCCACCACAGAGAAGGCCCTTTCCCTGGGCGTCGCCCGCTGGCATAGCCTAGTGGACGGCACCCAGAGAAGTCCCTCTCTATGGGAGAGAATCGGCCGTGGGGATGTATGGGGCAGGATCCGATCCCGCAGATAACTAGGTCCCGTGCCATGGAGCGCTTTAAAGATGATAACTAACACCTTGAAGCGCACCCGAAAGACGACAGGCAGCCAATGCAGCTCGCACAAGAGCGGTGTTATGTGGGTAAATCTAGAGGTTCCCATTATTGCTCGCGCGGCTGCATTCTGGACAAGCTGAAGTCTTCGGGTGCACCTCAAGGGGAGCCCCATGTAGAGAGAATTGCAGTAGTCCAGTCGGGATGTCATGAGGGCGTGAGTGACTGTGCAAAGGGCATCCCGATCCAATAGGGGACGCAACTGGCGTACCAGGCGAACCTGGTAAAACGCCCTCCTGGCCACGGCTGTCACTTGATCTTCCATGGACAGCCGGGTATCCAGGAGGACGCCCAAGTTGCATGCCCCATCCACAGGGGTAAGGTGTTTGTCCCCTATGGCAAGTGATGGAGTCAACTGGTTGTACCGGGATGCCGGAAACCACAGCCACTCGGTCTTGGACGGGTTGAGTCTGAGTCTGTTCCTTCCCATCCGGTTTCAAGGCACTGGCACATCACTGCTACGGCATCGTTGGGGTGGTTTGGGGTAGATATATACAGCTGCGTATCGTCAGCGTAGAGGTGGTACTCTACCCCAAAACCACGGATGATCTCACCCAGCGGCTTCATATATGTGTTGAACAGGAGAGGCGAGAGGACCGACCCCTGAGGCACCCCACATGTGAGGGGTCTCGAGGTCGACCTCTGCTCTCCTGCCAACACAAATTGCGATCGACCGGAGAGGTAGGAGGAGAACCACCGCAGTACGGTGCCCCTCACCCCCAGCCCCTCCAGCTGATGCAATAGGATACCATGGTCGATGGTATCGAAAGCCGCTGAGAGGTCTAATAGGACCAGAATGGAGGAACAACCCCCATCTCTGGCCCTCCAGAGATCATCTACCAACGCGACCAATGCCGTCTCGGTGCTGTGCCTGGGCCGGAAGCCGGACTGGCGCTGGTCCAGATAATCAACTTCCTCCAGGTGACGGGGAAACTCTTGTGCCACCACACTCTCTACAACCTTCACCAGAAAGTAAAGGTTGGAGACCGGACAGTAATTAACCAATAATGCTGGGTCCAGAGAGGGCTTCTTCAGGAGGGGCCTCACCATAGCCTCTTTAAGGGAGGCAGGCAAGAAACCCTCACTCAGAGAAGCGTTGACAACCTCCTGGAGCCAGCCTCGTGTAACCTCCCAGGATGCCAGTACAAGCCAGGAGGGACACGGGCCCAATAAACATGTGGTGGCTCGCAGTCGCCCACGTAACCTGTCCATATCTTCGGAAGTAACAGAGTCAAACTCTTCCCACAAAACTGTCTCAAGACCTGCCTCGGGGCATCCCACTGGGCCATCGATGGAGACTAACTCGCTCTGAATCTGAGCGATTTTATCCTGCAGATAAATCCCAAATTCCTCTGCTCTACCCTGTAATGGGGTTTCCCGCACCCTCTGTTGAAGGAGGGAGCGGGTCACCCTAAACAGGGCGGCAGGTCGGTTATCTGCGGATGCGATGAGAGTGGCACAATGATGACGTTTGGCCACTCTCAGCGCCACAAGGTAAGTCCGTAAATGGGCTCTCACCTGTGTTCGGTCAGATTCAGACCGAGTAGATCTCCATCTCCTCTCTAGGCATCTCTTGTGGCGTTTCATCACCCTTAGCTCCTCGGTAAACCAAGGAGCCAGGGTGGTTCGCCGCCGCAAGAGAGGCCGCAAGGGCGCGACCCGATCCAAGGGTCCCGTTGCCGCAGTATTCCATGCGGCCACGAGGTCCTCCATCGGGGCGCGGGTCAGGGATACAGGAAGTGGCCCAAGCGCCATCTGGAACCTGTCAGGGTCCATCAGGCACCTGGGGCGGAACCAAATAGGTGACTCAGGTTCTGCCTCCCCGCGGTGGGGTGTAGCGATTGGAAAGTCGAGCCGGAGAAGTGAGTGGTCTGACCATGACAGGGATGTGATGACTATATCCCCTATACCCAGATCACTCTTCCATTGGCCAGAGACAAAGATTAGATCTGGCATATGTCCACCCTCGTGGGTGGGGCCTTGAATTAGTTGGGTCAGGTCCATGGCCATCATGGAAGCCATGAAGTCCCGAGCTGCCTCCGATGATTCGCCCACCGATGGCAGATTAAATTCCCCCATGACTACCAGTCTGGGGGTCTCAACTGCCATCGTAGCGATCACCTCGAGGAGCTCGAGCAGTATACAACAAGCAAACCCAACTGCCTCCCTAGGCCCCACTTCATGCAGAGGGACTCACAACCGGTGGTCTGTGGCACAATGGTCTCTCTCGGCTCTAGACCTTCCCTAACAATAACCGCTACCCCTCCACCCCTGCCTAGGGCCCGGGGCTGATGAAAAACGCGGTAACCTGGTGGGCACATTTCAACGAGGGGGAGTCCTCCCTCGTGGCCCAACCAGGTCTCCGCAATTCCCACCAGGTCCGGCTCCCCCTCTGACACGAGGTCATGGATGAGGGGGGCTTTGTTGACCATGGACCTGGCGTTGCAGAACATCAGCCGCGGGCCCTGGCACTGTACTCCCTGACCACCTAGCCTGCGGGGGTTGTGGCACCTGACCGTCTGCATCCAACGGCCACGCGCCTCCAACCGGGAGGATAGAACTTGTCTCCCCTCGGACCTGCCTCTCCCTGCAACCCTCTGGATGGGTAGGCCCTCCATGGAAACGACTCGTATTTCCCCCCTCCCAGTGGATCCTTCCGCCTCCTTCCGCCGTCTGCTGGCCCGGCCCATTTCCTTCTTACTCGTCTCAATCCGTCTATACCCACTCCCCTCCCTTGTACCCCCTAAAATAGACAACAATTTACAAGCTAAAAAACCCCTGAGACCGCGCTTCGCCCACCTCTCCGGATTAATAAATCCCTCATCAAGGCGGGCCCTCGTTAAAGCGGAGGGCCAAACCTGCGAGAGCGGGGACTCTCGCAGTAGTAATAGGTCTACTTTAGAGTACATTTTGATATGAATAAATAATTAAATAAATAATTATGAATAAATATAAAATGCAAGAATAAAATACATAGATGGGTCATGGATTATAGTTGATTTTAAAAAGGCATCGTTGGCCACAATTTAAAGATGTAAAATGTCATAAATAGATGATAAATAAATAAATAGACTTTAAAGTGCATCAGTGAGGAATTAAGTTTGGGATTTCAGTTTGGGTGCTGCGTTCCACAGGTCTTTAAAAGGACATAGGTCTTCGAAGATCTTAAAAGGACCATAGGGCGAAAGGTCTTAAAGGTCTTAAAAGTTGTGTTCTAGGACTTAGATCTTTAAAAGTCAGCTCAAGATCTCAAATTTGGCGCCATCCGCGCTGGCAGGGAGTCTATTCTCCCAGTTGGAAGGTCCTCTCATGCCCAGGAGAGGTCGGTTAGGCCCAAGCCGGCCGTACTTCCTCCTCTCGGCCCAGTCCGGCCCGGCCGGCCGGAGATACCATCGTCCTCCTCTCCGGCCCCGGGCCTGTTTTAATAGGCCTCTCCCACCGACCGATCACCAGGGCCATGGGGTAAGATTCCTTCCTCTCCCGGCCAGAGGTTCGCCAGTGCCTTCTGGCCACCACAGGCCCGCCCAAACGTCCGACGGCCCGGTCAGCGTCCACCGCCACCACAAGGACGCCAAGGACGCCAACCTCTGATCCGGTGCTCCCACCACTGTCCGCCGCCGTCCCTGAAGCCAGCCTCCGCTCCGGCGCTCTCACCACCATCCCGCAACCGTCTAGGCCGTCTTCTGGCCTCCTCAGGCCAACCTGGCATCCAGCGGCCCGGCCGGTGTCCACCGTTGCCCCCAAGGACGCCGAGAACACCGACCTCCATTTCGGCGCTCTCACCGCCGCCTCCACGCTGCCGCCTCTGCCGCTGGCCTCTGTTCGGAGCTCCCACCGCCGTCTCAGCTCCCACAGCCATCTGCAGCCGTCATCCTCCAGCCGTCTCAGTCCCTCCGGGCGTCTCCGGCGCGGCCAGCGTCCGTCGCCATCACAGGATGCCGAGGACGCCAACCTCCGCTCCGGCGCTCTCACCACCGCCGGCGCCGTCTCCGCTCCCGCAGCACCCACAAACCTCACCCTGGGATGCCAGGGTGGATCCCTCGCCGATCCCAGCCCTCAGGATGGTAAGAAAGGGCTGGGGCACACAAAGAGAGGCCAACGAGCTCCATGGCCCACGCGGAGCTCTAAACTAGACCGCCATCTTCGCGCAAGCGCAGTTCACAGATCAGTGTTATGTTTTAATGGATGAAGGTGAAGAATGGGGGAAATGGCAGGGGGAGAGTTTTTATAACTCTCTTGACCCCTGACTCCTTTCCTAGTAGCCTGTCCTCAGCAGGCCCCTGCTTTGTCTCTATGGTGGAGCCCTGAAAGGCAGGGAATCTTCAACAACCATTCAAATTTAAGGTGGTGCTGAATCCCCAAAGTTACGGGTGTTGCAGCATCCCCACGGTTGTGATCAAAATGTGAGTGCTTGGCAGCAGGCCTGCACTTGGAACCACAGGGGTGCTTTTTTTATTGGATTTTACAATTTTCCCCCCCAAAAAAACAAAGGGAATAGGGTAAGGTGAGATACAAAGAAATTTTGAGAACTTTCAGGTCGGAATCGTCGGCCCCTCCAGGGCCTCTTAATAAAACATTGATAATACATTCTCCAATATGCTACAAGGTGGAAGTGAGTGCATACATCATAAATTCTAAATTCTATGCTGGCAGTCATATACAAACATCCAGCTAAAAAGTTATATTGAGCTAATAAAAAACAAACAAATTCATTTTTTAGATCTAAGTCTCTTGGCAATTGTATCTTCTTGTGCTCTTTCCTGGCCCCCAGCGGGCGGGGCCGTGGCCCCCTCTGCCCCCCCTGGATCTTCCCCCAGGATAGAGGAATGTTTTTTAAGAAAGGCTTCTGCCTCAACAACTGTTTTAATCCTAACTCTTCCTCCTTCCCAGAACACCAACATCCCTTCAGGCATCGCCCACTTAAACCAAATCCCGTGATCAAACAATTTTTTAGATAAGAAGGAAAACTTCCTTCTCATCTCTCTAATTTTTTTAGGGATCTGCTTCAAGATAGCGACTTCTTTTTGCTGGTAAATTAACGGACCACCTCTCTGCGCCTTCAAAATTCCCTCTCTGGTTGACCTCCTAACAAATTTAATATGTATCTCTCTGGGTACCTCATTTATCCTGGCATATGCAGAATTTATTATGTAGGCTAGGTCAATATCCCCCCTGATCTCATCTTTGGGTTTATGCAAATATTCTGCTAAAATTGTACTCATAAGATCAGGAAGACATTCACCATCTACCTCAGAAACGTTCTGAAATCTTAAAAAATATGACATCCTTTCAAAATCCATCCTAGACATATGCCCAGTCAGTTCTCCAACCTCATTGTTAACATTTTTAAGTTCTACCTTTGCCCCAGCCAGCCCCCCCTCCAATTCCTCGGTCTTCTGTGTATTCTCCTTCAGTTGTTTCTGTGTTTCCATAAGTCCCTGTTTGAAATCCTTATTGTCTTGTCTTAAACCTTTAATTTCCTGCACCAAGGTTTGTAACACTTCTTCCAAAGCTGTCATTCTTCTTTCCAATCCTGCCAGTTCTGTGATAGAAGCCATGGTGAGCTGTTAAAAATCCGTGCCACTAAAATGGCGTTTTTTGGGTGGGGCTGCTGCAGCCAGTCAGGAGAACAGAGTCCAGGTCAAAGTTGTAAAAAGTTTATAAAACCCCCAAAGAGGAACAAATTGCAGAATCAATTATTCAAACAAAGAAGGCACTTCAGAGAGGGAATCAATCAGTCCAAGAATTTCTTCATTAATAGAGAGAGGCAGTCCAAATCACAAAGAGACGTTGGTACTTTTCCACAAACAAAATTAGTCATTCAGGAACAAAGGGCAACCATCTTCCACCGCCCAGTCTGAGAGCCAGCAGGAGAAAGTGAAAAAAGCTATTGTTTCAAGCCAGCCGGACTTAGATACATTGTGTAAAGGCAAGCCGCTAATTACTTTCACTTGCTTGAAAGAAAAAAAGCCGGATACAAAATAACTTCCCCGCAACGAGGAGCCATTTCTAACCGCCGCTGTTAATCCGAGGGGGGGGTTAGCAAACAAACACCCCCCTCCACAGTTCTTTCAATCCAGGCTGCCAGCAAAAAAATAGTTTTGAAAGCACTCACTCTCACTCTCGCCGCCAAAGCCCCGGAAGGCTTCCAATCCGTCTTCAGCTCTCTCCCGGTCATGAAATGTTACCGTCCTCCGTTGGCGAAGGGAACCAAGCCCCCCGCAGCATGACCCCTTTCTCCTAGGCTGAGGACCCGGGCCGCTTCCCAGCTACCGCCAGGATAGACCAGCCCAGGCAAGCCAGCCCTACAGAGGCCCCCCCCAAAAAAGGGGTGCCCCGCCCCGTTGGGGGCAGAAAGAGGTACAAAGCGGCGGACGAACCCCAGAGTTCGTCTGTCGCCGCCAGAAGTGGAACAGGAAGTCACACAGGGGTGCTTTAACTCCCACCCACCCCCGCCTACCTATACCATTTTGGTCCCCTGTGCTCCGTAGCCCTTGAGACCCCGGCTGACCTAAGCTGCCACCTTTCTCCCACTGTTGATCAAGCCTTGTCAATCATCGGTTCTCAAGCCTGTGGGCCTCCCTAAATTTGGATCAGAGAAAGTAGATTCGATTACTGGGGCAGCCTGAGAGGGGCTGCGTCTCTCCTCAGCCAAGTAACTGGGCTGAATTGTCACCTACCCTCACAGCATGCAAGTGAACTGCAGCCCTACAGCAGACTAGGGTGCCCAGAGTGCCATTCAAGATTTGATGGAACTTTCTGCCTTGTGTCTGCCTTCTGCCTGGTTGTCCCAAATGCTGGACTCAACGCTTATTGGCCTTTTATGAAGTCAATTAAGCCAGTCATATTTGATCACCAAATGCTGGCTTGTATGAAGGTTCATTCTGAAATTCTCACTCAAGTCCCATCCCTGTAAACCTCAGAATGGAGGGCCTTCTGGGCTTCCTGCCCTGGTAAATTCTGCATTTCAGCCCATCCTGCAAAGGGAAGAGAGGACTTTGCAGCTCCATTGAACCTGTAGGCAAGATTTATCCTGCAGTCTGGGGAAACTGCCAACCAGGGTTGAGGGAGGGAGTGGGGAGCAAATAGATAATTCATTCTGATAACACTGTGCCAGGGTTTTCTATGTGCACAGGACAGGAATCTGAGTTGAAAAAGGAAGTGCTATAGGGGAGGGAGCTGGCCTTGAAGGAAGAAGCGAGGAAGATTCGGAACTGGCCCACTTTGTCTCTCAGATATAAAAGGAAGGAAAAGAGAAATGATTGGATCCTAAGATTTTATTACATCCCATGTCAATAAAGAGTTCTACTATTTCCTGTGTTGCTTGTTTCCTGACCCGTCAACCTGAAAAGGCTGATATGTATGCAAGCAACATTTTAAAATATTGTAAGTCTTCAGATAACATCTTATTAATTACATTAATTATAGTCAAAATTACTCAACCTTAGTACACAATTATCTATGTTGCATATCATCCATACACTATCAATGAAGAATTAATAATCTTTCATGGTAATCCAGATGGAAAAATGAGGGAATAATAGAAGATCTCATCAAATTTGGCCGAAAGGAAAGCTAAGGGGTTTTTTAAGTAGATTTATAATTCGGCTTTTAGGGGTTCCCAGGGAGGGGGAGGGGATTGTAAATAGAGGAGTGGGCGAGGACCCACCAAGTAACACCTCCAGGCGGGCCCATGGTTCCGACGGGGAGGACGGAAGGTCCGACATTGAGGGGGGGGCAAGGGTCTATACAGAGGGCTATACCATCAGGACGGTCTATGGGAGGGGTAGGTATGGCGAGAGCCGGGGGTTACATCATGTTACCAGAGACCGCACCCGCTATCTGCAGGCGATTGTGCGCTCCGGTCCCCACGGCTCCTCCCGCGAGCCAGGTGGTCTGGGATCTCAGGACCGGGGCCCTAGGCTGATGTTATGTAAAGCCAGGTCCGTGGTCAACAAAGCCCCCCTCATCCATGATTTGGTGTTGGAGGGGGAGCCGGACCTGGTGGGTATTACGGAGACCTGGTTGGGCCAGAAGGGGGGGTGCCCCTCGTGGAAATGTGCCCACCAGGTTACTGGGCATTTCATCAGCCACGTGCCCAGGGTCGGGGGGGGGGGCAGTTGTTATTAAGGAGAGTCTTGAGCCAAGGGAGACCGCTGTGCTGCAGACAGCCGGCTGTGAGTCCCTATGTGTGAGGTGGGGTCATGGGAGGCAGCTGGGCTTGCAGATTGTGTACCTGGCTCCCCGCTGCGTATCAGCAGCCCTACCCGACCTCCTCGATGTGATAGCCGAGATGGCGGTTGATACCCCCAGGCTGGTAGTCATGGGGGATTTCAACCTGCCATCAGTAGGCGAAACATTGGAGATGGTTCGGGAGTTCATGGCCTCCATGACGGCCATGGACCTGACCCAACTAATTCATGGCCCCACTCACGCTGGGGGACACATGCTGGACCTAGTTTTTGTCTCCGGCCAGTGGACGAGTGATCTTGGATTAGGGGAATTAGTCATCGAACCCCTGTCATAGTCAGATCACTCTCTCCTTTGGCTTGACTTTCCAACCGCTACACCCCACCGCGGGGAGGCGGAACTAGAAGTCCCTAGATGGTTCCGCCCCAGGCGCCTGATGGACCCAGAGAGGTTCCAGACGGAGCTTGGGCCAATACCAGAGACCCTGACCCGCGACTCGACTGAGGAAATAGTGGCCGCCTGGAATAATGCGGCCAAGGGGGCCCTGGACCGAGTCGTGCCCTTGCGGCCTCTCTCTCGGCGCCGATCTACCTTGGCTCCTTGGTTCTCCGAGGAGCTGAGGGTGATGAAGCGCCAAAAGAGATGCCTAGAGAGCATTTGGAGGTCCACTCGATTCGAATCTGACCGAACACGGGTAAGGTCTCATTTACAGACCTACCTTGTGGCGATAAGAGCGGCGAAACGTAATTATCTCTCCGCTCTTATTGCATCCGCAGATAACTGCCCTGCCGCCCTGTTCAGAGTGACCCGCTCCCTCCTCCAACAGAGGCTGCGGGATGCTCCGCTGCAGGGTCGGGCAGAGGAATTTGGATGTTATCTGCAGGATAAAATCGCCCAGATCCGGGACGAATTGCCCTCCAATGAGGTTAGTCCGGGCGGGTGGGCGGAGGCAGGTCTTGTGGGAAGAGTTCAACCCTGTAACTCCAGATGACATGGACAGGATGCTGGGGTGGTTGAATGCCACCACATGTTTATTGGACCTGTGTCCCTCCCGGCTTATACTGGCCTCCCGGGAGGTGACACGAGGCTGGCTCCAGGAAATAGTGAACGCTTCCTTGGGTGAGGGGTTTCTACCGGCCGTCTTGAAAGAGGCGGTGGTGAGGCCCCTCCTCAAGAAGCCTTCCCTGGACCCAGCGGTGTTAGCTAATTATCATCCGGTCTCCAACCTTCCCTTCTTGGCGAAGGTTGTTGAGAGTGTGGTGGCACGACAATTCCCCCAGCACCTGGAGGAAACTGTCTATCTAGACTCACGCCAGTCCGGCTTCCGACCTGGGTACAGCACACAGATGGCATTGGTCGCATTGGTAGATGATCTCTGGAGGGCTCGGGATAGAGGTTATTCCTTTATCCTGGTCCTATTAGACCTCTCAGCGGCTTTCGATACCATCGACCATGGTATCTTATTGCACCGGCTGGGGGAGTTGGGGTTGGGAGGCACCGTTCGGTGGTTCTCATCCTACCTCTCCGGCCGGTCGCAATTCGTGTTGGCAGGAGGGCAGAGGTCGACTTCGAGGCCCCTAACATGCGGGGTGCCTCAGGGGTCGGTCCTCTCGCCTCTCTTGTTCAACACCTACATGAAGCCGCTGGGTGAGATCATTCGTGGTTTTGGGGTAGAGTTCCATCAGTATGCTGATGATACTCAGCTGTACATCTCTACCCCTGACCACCCCAACGATGCTGTCGAAGTGATGTCCCGGTGCCTGGAAGCCGTGCGAGTCTGGATGGGGAGACACAGGCTCCAACTCAACCCGTCCAAGACCGAGTGGCTGTTGTTTCCGGTGCCACGATATAGCCAGCTGGTTTAATTTCTGGCTATCGGGGGCGAGTCTTTAGCCCCTGCGGAGAGGGCTCCCAACTTGGGCGTTCTCCTGGATCCCTGGCTGTCCTTAGATGACCATCTGACAGCCGTGGCCAGGGGGGCTTTTTATCAGGTTTACCTGATACACCAGTTGCGCCCCTTTCTAGATTGTGATGCCCTACGCACGGTCTCTCAAGCCCTCGTCATCTCCCGCCTGGACTACTGTAATGCTCTCTACATGGGGCTCCCCTTGAGGTGCACCCGGAGGCTCCAGCTAGTCCAGAATGCAGCCACGCAGGGGATTTTGGGAGTTTCTAGATACTCCCATGTAACACCTCTCCTGTGTGAGCTGCACTGGCTGCCTGTGGTCTTCCGGGTGTGCTTCAAGGTGCTAGTAACCATCTTTAAAGCGCTCCATGGCACGGGACCTGGTTACTTGCAAGACCGCCTCCTACCACACACCTCCCTTCGACCTGTCCGCTCCCACAGGGTGGGTCTCCTCAGGGTGCCGTCAGCTGGGCAATGCCGGCTGGCAACGCCCAGGGGAAGGGCTGCTCTGTGGCAGGCCCTGCCCTCTGGAATGACCTGGCCCCCCGACCTCCGTACAATCACAGACCTTCGCCTCTTCCGCCAGACATTAAAAACTTACTAGTTTCAGATGGCCGGCCTGGCATGATTTTAAGATGGCCTGAGAAACCAAGCCGGAAGGTGTATTGCAGATAAGAAAGAGAAAGGGAAAATAATACAAGAATTTTTTGCCAATTTATATACAGCAGGGGAAGAACAGGATCAGGATATCAGAGATTATTTAGACAAAGCTGACCCCCAGAAAGTGCCCCTCGCTATCAAAGAAATATTGAATGCAGAGATTACTCTGAAGGAGGTAGAGTTGGTTTTAGGGGAACAAAAAGGGGGGAAGACCCCAGATGGTCTGCCGGTAGAATTGTATAAAGCTCTTTTCAAGACCCTAGGTAAATTCCTGACTGAAGTATGTAACAAAGTGTTGTCTCTTGGTCAAATGCCAGTCTCATGGTCTGAAGCTTATATTACACTAATATTAAAGGAAGGCACAGATCCATCTCTGATTAGCAATTATAGGCCGATTTCCTTGCTTAACGCAGGCTACAAATTATTTTCTGTAATTTTAGCAAAGAGACTAAAACTTTTTCTTAATGAGTACATCCACGGAGACCAGAATAGCTTCCTACCTCATAGACAACTTAAAGACAATGTGAGAACTATATTAAACATACTGGAATATTATGAGTGTAACTCCAATAAGGAGGCAGCTCTGGTCTTCGTGGATGCACAAAAAGCTTTCGACAGGGTGAGCTGGAGTTTTTTGTTTGCACAACTAAGCAAGATGGAATTTGGTGAGAAGTTTATCAAGGCAATTCAAACTATATACTCAAGACAGGTAGCGAAAATACTTGTTAATGGTGAGGAGTCTCAAAAGATACATATAGGAAAAGGCACTAGACAAGGATGCCCCTTATCTCCGTTACTGTTCATTTTAACACTTGAACCATTACTGAATGTGATCAGAAGAAATCAAGGAATTAAAGGACCAAGGATTAGAACGGAGGAGTATAAATTGCAAGCCTTTGCTGATGACCTGATATTTGTGTTGGAAAATCCTTTGGAATCGGGGCCGATTTTACTTCAAGAGCTGAAGGCATATGGGAAGGTAGCGGGGCTTAAAATAAATAAAGAAAAAACTTAGGAAAAATCTTAGGCAAAAATTTGGTGACGACCAAAAAGGTGCAGTTGGAAGAAACATTAGGAATCCAGATAGCCAAAAAAGTGAAATACCTAGGTATTTGGCTCTCCCCTAAGTGTTCTGCTATTAAAGAAGACAATTACTTAAAACTCCCCACTCAAACTAGACAGAGGCTAGAAAACTGGAAGGGACTACAATTATCGTTACTAGGCAGGATAGCAGCAGTCAAGGCATACATTTTACCTAAATGGGTCTTTCTCTTCCAGACCGTTCCAGCCCTATTAGACACTAAGTTTTTTCAGTCTCTGGATCACTGCATATGCAGATTTATTTGGCAGAATAAGAAACCCAGGATAAAACTGAAGATGCTTCAGGAATCTTCATCTAGGGGAGGCTTTGGTTTAACGAAATGGGATCTTTATTATCAAGCAGCTATTCTATCCTGGGTCAGAGACTGGACTTTATTAAGAAGGAGGAGAATCCTCATACTTGAGGGCCACAATTTGCAACGTGGGTGGTATTTCTTTTTGAGTCAGGAGAATCCCAAAAAATATAAGCACTTCATGGATCATTACCTCCGTAGAATTTTGATGAGTATTGAGAATGAGTAAGAAATGCATTTTATTTGATGACCCCGAGGTGGCTATCTCCTCTAGAGGCGATGATGTATCCGACTCTTTATAATAGAACTACACCCCTAACCTACCAGGAACTGTTGGATTCTTCAGGGAGATTGAAATCCTGAAGTGAGTTGACAGCCTTAGGTTGTGACCTAGACTGGTGGTCTTACAATCTGATTCAATCTAGAGTAGATAAGGATAGAAATAAGGGGGGAATCTATAATTCTCCACAAGAATTAGACAAGATTTTTATAGGGAACGATGAGAAGCTCTTATCCAAATTTTATAAATTTCTATTAGAGCGTTGGATTGGAGAGGAAGTGATTAAGGACTCATTGATTGCCTGGGGGAGAAATTTGGAACACTCGATTGAGCTCGAGAAATGGGAAGAAATCTGGAATAAAAACTCTAAAATTAACAATGTCAGTTTCATATAAAGAAAACACATACAAAATGTTATATAGGTGGCACCTTCCTCCGGCTAGATTATCGAAGGTGTTCCCAGAGACCTCTCCGATCTGTTGGAAATGTAAGGTAGCTCTGGGAACTTATTTCCATACTTGGTGGACTTGCCCTCAAGCAGGAATATATTGGACCAGAATCCAAAATTTGGTTTTTGAAATTACAGGATGTAGAATTAAGTTGATTCCGGAAACGTTCTTATTAGGCATGAAGCCAGATAATTTAAACTAATCTAATTGGTACTTAAGTCTCCACATCATTATTGCAACTAGAATTGCTTTTGCCCAAAAATGGAAAACCAGCGACATTCCATCAGAGACAAGGTTAATCGCTAAGATTATGGACTGCGTGGAAGCAGACAAGCTTACCAGCCTATTGAGAGACAAACAAGAATCGATACTCTATACGTGCTGGGATCGCTGGTACGCTTGGCTACAAAGGAACTAAAAGAAGCAGAATTAGCATCGCTGACTTAGAATCGCTATATGCTTCGATAACACCCCTTCACTTTGTTCTGTTTTCTTTCATTTTTTTGCTTTTCTTATTGGAGATATGCACTATATAAATAAGTGGTAAACTCTAGTTATATTGTATTACTCTCTGCAATCACTTTGTATCATTTAATGCTTCATTTTGTATACTTTTGTTTTTTAATGATTCAATAAAAATGTAAAAAAAAAACACTTGTTTCAGATGGCCAGCCTGGCATGATTTTAAGATTGTTTTTGTAGGGTTTTAAACTTATTTTAGCACAGGCCCATATATTTTAATTCATTTAAACTATTTTGTATTGTATTTATTGTATTTTGTTTTATTCTCTCCTGTGCACCGTCCTGAGTCCCTTTGGGAAGATAGGGCGGTTTATAAATCCAAATAATAAATAAATAATAAATAAATAAATAAATAAATTTCCAGATGACACTAAGCTGGCAGGACTAAACCAACAGAGATCTTGACACTTGGTCCCTATCCAACAACATGACATTTAATGTGGAGGAAAGATTTTACAGCTAAGCAGGAAAAACCAACAGTACAATTAGTAGGTGAAACCTGGCTCAAAAACAGTAACTCAGAGGGAATCCTAGTGGACAATTACTTAAATATAAGCTGGCAATGTGCAGCAGCAGTCAAAAAAGGTAATATAACCCTTGATTGTATAAACAAGCATAGAGTCAAAATCATGTGAATAAATCACATACTGCTTTATAAAGCCTTAGTAAGACCATACCTGGAAAATTGCATCCAGTTTTGGTCACCACATTACAAAAAAGATGTTTAGATTTTGGAAAAAGAGCAACTGATGATTAAAGGCCTAGAGACTAAAACATGAAGATTAGCCAAACACAGGATTTGTGTTTAACACAAATAGCAGCATTCCAGTATTTGAGAGGTTGCCACAAAGAGCAGGGGGGTCAACTTATTTTCCAAAACACCAGAGGTCAGGACAAGAAACAATGGACAGAAATTGCAATCAAGAGGAGATGCACCCTGGAATTAAGGAGAATTTTCCTAACAGTGAGAACAATTAACCAGTGGGACAGCTTGAAGTCAGAAGTTGTAGGTGCTTCATCACCGGAGGTTTTTAAGAAGAGACTAGATAGTCACTTGTCTGAAATGGTATAGGGTCTCCAGCTTGTGCCAGATAAAAATATGCTTTCTTTGAAGAAGTGATTAAGAGTTTAAGATTATGATTAAAAAACACATCCCATAACCACCGCTGAAGATGTTACCTAGCCTGGTAATGAAACAGTCGGAAACCAACCCACAAGCTGAGAGAACAAACCTTTGCCCTCATCCTACACCTGAGCTACAGATATTCACCACTATTACAGAGGTGATTAAATAATCACCCCTCATCCTACACCTGAGCTACAGGTGTAGGATGAGGGGCAAAGGTTTGCCGATTAGGGGACAGCTGCAGATGTGGGAGAAGTTCAAGAAAAGACTGTTTCAACCCATGTGTCCAGAATGATAGGGGAATTCCAGCCCTGGACAGTGGGTTGGATTACAAGATCTCCAAGATCCCTTGCAATGCTATGAGTCTTTGTGTCTGCTGACATTTTGGGGCCCATAGCTATTTTGGACAAGCACATGGTTCCCACAGATGCCATGAACTTCCAAACTCTTGTTTGACCAGACCCAAAAAATATGGAGAATGAAATGCTCACGTACCACTCCATACCAGCCTTGAGGTTAAGTAGGCTGGACAGTGACCCCAACAGGCAATGGGGTGGCTGGTACCCAAGCAGGATTCCCAGGTCAGTAGCAAGGTCATTCATTATTAATGCCCCAAGCACCAAGGCTGTTGATGGACCAGAAACCTGAAGAACAAATCAGAGGCTGCATTCCTCTCACCTCTGCATTCCTTAGCCAGGTCTCAGTAATACCTGATGAACTGACAAATGTACACCGCCCTATTACAAACAGACCTGGCATTTATCCCCAAAGCTTGTGGCCAAGATCCCCAGGCCCAGGAATGAGACTCCCCGGTTGCAAAATGATGACCATAAAATTAGCAGCCTTTCTGCTAATGGCAAGAATGGCAAGCCCAGGGGGTCCTTCCTGTTCTGGGATTCACTTGCCTTCCACCCCAATGCAGCTTCAATTGCCCCTCATTAAGCAAAACATACTTGCTGTTTCCATATAAGTACCTAAATCCTCACTTACCAACCACTTATTCGATTACCATTCATGTTACAATGGTGCTGAAAAAGGAGATTTATTACTGGTCCTCAATATTGTGGCCATTGCGATCATGATTTGGTTATTTGGCAATTGGTGTGCATTTACAAAGGTTGCAATGTCCCATGATCACTATTTGCAAGCTTCACAGTTAGCTTCTGCCAACAGAGAAGAGGGAAGCTGGCAGGAAGTTGCCAGCTAAAATAATGTGCCATTGTGTTTAACAATCGCAGATGGAACTGATGTTGTAAATCAGGCACTCATCCAACATTTCAGTTGTTGCATAGTGACAGAGTTGCAGGCCTCAACTGTGGTCAGTAAGTGTATTACCTGCCCTGTTGTCCTCCTCAAGACAAAAGGAAGGTCCTACCCACTTTGTTTAAATGCTGGTTCCTCAGTATTTTCTTCAAGGGCACCTTCCAAAGCTGTACAAAAAGCTCTCTGATTAGGAGCTCCAGGGGCATTAGATCTTCCCAGGAAGTGTCTACTGGGTCTCCAGCAATGGCTCAGTAGCAGTCCTGCCAAAGATTAAGGATCTACAGCAGTGGTAGTCAACCTAGTCCCTACCGCCCACTAATGGGCATTCCAGCTTTCATGGTGGGCGGTAGGGGTTTGTCCAATACTGAAGCACTTTCCTTTTTTTAATTTAATTGACTTCACTCTTTATAAATCACCATTACTGTGGAACCGGTGGCCAGTTAGAAAATTTTACTACTAACAGAGATACAAAAGTGGGCGGTAGGCACAAAAAGGTTGACTACCCCTGATCTACAACATGGATGTCAAGCTTGATTGTGTTGTTTTTGCCTTTGTGAAACCGTGGTGGGAGTGGCCTGTGCGTGATGCATCAGGCCTGCAGACCACCAGTTTGACACCCCTGATCTACAGTCTCCTCTCTTCCTCCAAACCACAATGCAGCTGATAAATTAGTGATGGTTTCCCCAGTAGTTCTCAATTGCTCCTGCTAACAATACCAGCAGCTGAACTCACCTCTGTCTGATGCTGCTACCTGTTACACAGAATGGCATCTTCATAGAGGGCACTACTCAAAAGTTCCCCTTCAATTTGTCTGCTCTTGAAACCAGCTGCTGTTCTAGACGAATGCAGCCTTTCCAGTTTTTCCCTTTCTCTGGCCTATCTCCAGATGCCTTGGAAGGCTTTTGCACACAGGATTCTCAGAAACTAGCAGGATCTGAATTCACAAGCTGTGCCCTGGTCAAGTTGTGGAGCAGCTTGTTATTGGTCAAAAGGCACCTTAAAGGTTATCTAGTCCATTTGTGCTGAAACAGGTTAAGCATCTCTGACAAATGTTGGAAGCCCTCCAGCAAAGCACTCACTTCTTTTGGTTTGATGCCAGTGGTGAAGAGGTCACCACCTGGAATTCCTTAAACAAAGCTTTATTTACCTTTATTTCCTTCCAGTTTCACCTCATTGGGTCTAGAGAGAACTGGCTCTAGTCCTCCTCCATAACGGGATCCTTTAGTTGCACAAAGACTGATTCCTTCCCTTAAGCAGAGCTCCTCCCACGACTCTGCTTCCAACTCCCACCAATTCCTCCTCTTTGATTGCACTTTTCAGGTCACGTTTTAAAGGCATAATTATTTCATGATGTTTGTGATCCACCATGTTGTATGAACGGCCATTAAGTGAGATGAGCAGCTATATAAATGTTGCAGATTTCCCAATCTGGGAGCAACATTAAGAGATTTATAGGCTAGCATGGTGATTTTTCACAAAAACATAGTTCCTTCTGAGTTTTGGGATGTTGAGAGCCAGAGGAAACAGGCTTAGTGATATAATGATGCCGGGGAAGAGTGAAATGAGATTTGTGGCCTTTTAAAAAGTAGCTATACATGCATGCAATGTAGGAATTGGAAGAAACCTTAGATCCTCCTACAGCAGTGATGGCGAACCTGTGGCACGTGCAGCCATTTGGCAGGGCACGCAAGGCGTTGCCCTGTCAGCTGGCCAGTGTGCATGTACACACACGCTGGCCAGCTGATTCAGCCATTTTTAAAGCCATTTTTCACTCTCCCCAGGCTTCATAGGAGTCTGGGGAGGGCGAAAACAGCCCTCTGGAGGCTTTAGGGAACTTCCTCCAGGGGGGCTGTTTTCGCCCTCCCCAGGCTCCTATAAAGCCTCTGGAGCCTTGGGAGGGCAAAAAAAGCATGTAAAAAATGTGGGGAAGCGCCTATCATGCATGCATGCACATTGGGGGGGCATTGCATTATGGGTGGGGCACGGCAGCACACAACCCCCCCTGTGCTCCCTCCTCTTATGGCACGCGAGCCTAAAAAGGTTCCCCATCACTGCGCTACAGCCTCCCTGACTGATGAACATGTCATGAGTGATTCTTCCTGACAAAGCTTCTTCCTGTAATTTAAATGCAAAAGGTTCCTTGTTGTGCCTTAGTTATTTAGTTACTACATTTCCATGTCACCCACCTCCCCAAGAGTTCTGCTCTTCTCCTCTCTTTTTCCAGTTCCTAGAACCTTTTATGGATTTTTTGCTGAAAATGGGGAAAAATGAAATGATGGTTGAAAAAATAAGAGGCTGAAGAGATTGTCAACTTAAATTCTATTGTAAAGTTAAAAAGGGGAAAAACGAATTCGTTTGCTCTGAAGAAAGGTGGAAGGCGCCACCCCCCCACCGGCCTTCGAAGCAGCCGCTTTCCGGCGGAGGACGGACGTGGCTCCTCTCTTCCAGCGCCGGGCAGCGGAGCCGCCTCTGAGCCAGGCAGCGCCCGAGGAAGCAGGAGTCGCAAGCCCGCTCCCCAGCCCCAGGCCGCCGCCGCCGCCGCCAACGGGGAGCGGGCCCTGCCGTGCGCTTCCCCGGTTCGACGGGCCAGCAGGCAAAGCCTCGGATTCATGAGGTGGTTCATAGGCTTCTTCGGCCTCCCTCCGCCCCCCCGCCCCCCGCTTCGCCTTCGGACGTCCGCTCCCCGGGCTCGTCGATTCGGCACCCAAAGGAAGAGAAAGGGCCGCTCGGCGGCGCCCGCCTCTCCCGCCCTATGCGGCCGCCCGGAGCAGCAGCCCCGAGGCCCGTCGCTCCCTCCCGGTCCCCTCGGCCCCGTTCCGGCTAGGCGGCTGAGGGAGCAGCGGGGGCTCCGCTCGGGGACTCCGCCTGCCGTCGACATCGACCCGCTACCCCGAAGGGCTCTTCCACCCCCCTCCCGGGCCGAACGGGCGCTCCCATACCCCTCGCGCCAGGGCGCCTGCGCGAACCCGAGAGCCAGGGGAGGCGGGAGGGGGCGCGCCGAATCGCCCCGCCCCGTCCGAGACGCGCGGACCAATGGGCAGGTGCCACACGTTGGATCCGGCCCGTCTGCGCAGGGGGCGGGCCTTCCGTTTCCTCTTTAGCCCCGCGCTGAGGCGATCGCCGGGGAAAGCGAAAGCCGCCGCCGCCGCTCCTCTCCGTCCTCTCCGCTGGGCCTCATGGCGACGCTGCTCCTCGCGTTGCTCCTCGCCGCGGCCGCCTGGCCTGCCCGCGCTTCCGACGTGCTGGAGCTCAGCGATGATGACTTCGAGAGCGGCCTAGCCGACCGTAACGTCGCCCTGGTGGAGTTCTACGCTCCCTGGTGGGTCGGGACGGGCGCGCGGAGTTCCCGGGGCCTCCTCGCCCGCCGAGGCGCCCCGGCATAGGGAAGGGGGGGGGTCGCCCGCGGACCGTGGCGGCGGGACTGGCTGTGCCGCTGAGGCCCGGGCACCAGGGGGCCGGCCATCGCTGCCGTGGCCTCTCCTGAGTGGCTGCCGCGGCGCGCGGGCGGCCGTGGATTGGCTGCCGCGATGCCCGGGAAGGCGGCGGGGGAAAGGCGCGGGCTGACCGGCTGCAATGTCGCCTTGCAGGTGCGGCCATTGCAAGCGCCTGGCGCCCGAGTACGAGGCGGCGGCCACGCGGCTGAAGAGCATCGTCCCCTTGGTGAAGGTGCGTCGGCGCGGGGGGCTGGGGGGCGGCGCGGCTGGGGGGCTGAGCCGCGGGCGGAGGCCTTGGCCCGGACGGCAACGCGCTCCCCTCGCCTCCCCTCGCAGGTCGACTGCACGGCCAATTCGGAGACCTGCAACAAGTACGGGGTGAGCGGCTACCCGACGCTGAAGATCTTCCGCAACGGGGAGGAGTCGGGCGCTTACGACGGGCCCAGGACAGCCGGTGAGCGACCCTCGTGGCGGGGCTGCGGCTTCGGATTGCGGGAAGCCTGGCCCGAGTCCCGATGCAGGCTCCACACCTTTCCTGTTGCCGGCCTAGGAGGCGGTGGGGGGGGGGGTCTTCTCTGGCGGCCGCCTGGTAGATGGCCCTGCCCTGGAGCCTCTTGAGGGGGGGGGGAGAGTGGATGCTGCAGATTTAAATTGTGCCCACCCGTTAAGGCTTTGGGGTCCGGATTCTCACCTTGCTTTGTCACAATGGGGCTGGTATTGGAAACTGTCCTAACAGTACAGATAATCTTTGACTTACAACCATAATTGAGCCCAAAATTTCTGTTAAATGAATTTGTCTCATTTTAAGACCTTTTTCCCCACAATTGTTAAGTGAACCACTGCAGTTGTTTAGTTAATAGCATAATTGTTAAGCGAAACGGGCTTCCCCATTGACTTGCTTGTCAGAAGATTGCAAAAGGAGACACACGACCAAGCTGCACCCATCATTAGTAAGCTGCCAAGCATCTGAATTTCAATCATGGGGATGCTACAAGTATTGTAGGTGTGATAAACGATCATGTCAATTTTTTCAGTGCTGTCGTAACTTTGAATGGTTATTAAATGAACTGTTGTAAGTCAAGGATTACTTGTAGATGTGGGAGTAAGAGATTTGTCTATATCAACATAACAAATATGGGTTTGAAACAATGATTGATGTACAGCACCCTGCAGCCTGGTCTTTGGGGCTTTTTGTAGCATGTCAATGTGAGTTTCTAAAGGAGGTCTTTATTTATGTATATTTTTTCTAAGATGGAATTGTGAGTCATCTAAAGAAACAGGCCGGGCCTGCCTCAGTCCCTCTTTCTCCTGAGGGCTTTGAGAAGTTCATCAATGAAAAGGATGCAGCTGTGGTGGGTAAGTAGTTTGTGGGGCAGAAGATGCAATACAGATCATTGCTTACCTAAATTAGTGATATTTTTGATTCTTGTTTCTGTGGAGGATTTGATTTGGATCAGTGGATTAGTAAAAGCTAGAATGGGATGATTTGCAGGGACTTAAAACTGGAAAAGATAAACAATAGTTGTTAACAATGGGAACTAAAAGTGAATTTGGGTATTGTAACAGGTCCCTGAATGTTATAACAAGAAGGTGTCAGTTAGAGACTAAATAATGGTGAAGGAAAGAATGTTGGGCTGTGAATGACTGTGGGGGGGAAGGGGGGTTTGTATGTTTAAGGTTGTATTTGTATGTCTTACCTTAAAACAAATATAGATTACTTAAATTTAAAAAAACCTAGAATGTGATGATTTGCTAACCAAGTTAAATATGTTGTATTTAGAAAACATTAAATAATTTGATCTCCAGTTGGTTTGAACTTCTCTTGACTTCTTCCTGTTGAAAGGGCTGTTTACTTCGTATGAGAACCTGTCTTGGCAAGGCACACTCCCCAATAAAAATGCCAAAGTATTGGTTGGTTGTGTTGGGTGGGATTTGAAGGCTGGGACAATTTTTGTGTATGATTTGTTCTTTATAGATTAAGTCATAAGGTAAACCACTTGTGAAATGCACATGGACTGGAAACCCAGAAAGTGATAACGTCAAAATTCAGCAATAAAATGCCAATTTTCGGTTTTACCAGATACTTCTCATCTATAATATCAATAGCTAACAAAGGGTTAACAGTGAGGGATGTTAAATCTTTGATAGTTGAAGTTCTTGTTTTGTCATTTTAAAGAACAGTCATACATTGTGTCCTCCTCTCTCCTCCCCTCCCCCCAAAAAACCCCCACCACTACCAAGGAAATGTTTACTTTTCCTTCCATGTCATCAATCTAGTTTCTCAAAGGTAGAGCTACATTATTTATCTTGGACCTCTTTTACACAGCTATTTATTTCTTACGAATTACAGGATTCTTCAGGGAGCTGTTTGGAGATGCACATTCAGAATACATGAAAGCAGCAAGCAATTTGCGAGACCATTACCGCTTTGGGCATGTCAGTGATGAGGACCTCATTAAGAAATATGAACCAGATGGCGAGTAAGTGTTCAGTGGTTGGCCTTGTATTTTCCTGATTTGGCTTAAAAGATTATAAAGGTTATGAGGTTTGTTCTTGTTTTTGTGTGACTTGCCAACCAAGCAACTTTAAAAGGCGCTCGTATTTTTAAAATATAAAGGCAGAACTTTACAATGTTGAGTTAACTTCTCCAAATGAGTTTTTACTATTATCTTTGGTCCTTGAAGGATCACATATATGTCACGGTTCTTTAGAATGATTAAGCCTTGGTCTGAGTAGCCTTCTGTGAAAAGTGGGGTGTTACATTTATACAGTGGCACAAATTGCCAATTTCTGGGCAATTCCTTCTGGGCTGGTTCTTGTTTATCTATCTGCAGGTGCAGGCAAGTCAGAACTTGATGTGCTTGCTGGCTTTGTGTTAGCTTCTCCCTATGGAAATGGCTCATGCAGCTGAGACTTGCTCGGGGACTGGGGCCTTGTCCTGGAGGAACCTTCGGTCATCTGTAGGGGATGGTTCAGTGAATCCTGCAGTGCGAATGGGATTGTACTTGGTGTCCTTCCGACTCTTAAAAGTTCTGTGAACCAAAGGGATGCTTGATTGGGTTTGATTGTCAAAATGCACCAATTTCCTTTTCACAGGGGAATCGTCCTGTTCCGTCCCCAACACCTTGCAAACAAGTTTGAGGACAGTTCTGTGCGATATACAGAAGAAAAGATCACAACTGGCAAGATCAAGAAATTTCTTCAAGAAAACATGTGAGCATAGTAGTTTCTTTCCTATAGCAAGTATATTTGTCTGAATGGGATTCATATACTAACAAAGGGGAATTTCTGTATTTCAGCTTTGGTTTATGCCCGCACATGACTGAAGACAATAAAGAATTGATCCAAGGGAAAGATCTTTTAGTGGCTTATTATGATATAGATTATGAAAAGAATCCCAAAGGCTCCAATTATTGGCGCAACCGGTAAGTTTCCATTTCCATGTCAAGGATTCTGTGAGTATTATTTTTATTACAGATGAAATCTGACTATTGGAGAAAGCAGCCAAGTTTTCTCATTGCAACAATATTGGCTGGAAAACAGGTGTTCTAATTTTGTTTTCCATTTTGGTGAATCCATTAGTTTGTTTCTAGCAGGTGTGATCTGGTATTGTAGAATTCAGTCCTCAGTTAACAAAACATTCACAATGCAGCAGCTGTGGAGTTGAAACCGTGCATTCGGTTTACTTGTGGAGTTGGTTCTATTTTTTTGCCTTCAGATCTTGGGATGGTCATACGATTTTTTTGAGCTGACAATAACAGGACAGTTGCCTTGTTTCTGCAGAGTGATGAAGGTTGCTCGAAGTTTCCTGGATGCTGGACACAAGCTTGATTTTGCTGTTGCAAGTCGAAAGACTTTTGGCCATGAACTCACAGAGTTTGGGCTGGATGGTTCTACCAGTGATGTCCCTCTTGTTGCTATCAGAACAGCCAAAGGAGAGAAATTCGCCATGCAGGAGGAATTTTCGTAAGTTCATGTTTCTGTTCCTTTGTTGGGAGTAAATAGCTTCTACTTGGAAGTTCCCCTTCTTTTGAAATGGAAACAGTTCCTGAAGGGGGCAGAGTTTCCATTTGATTGTTCTGGCAAGAGCTTTGAAGGAGAGCCCTGTGTCCTTTCCTTAGTGGCTCTTAAGGCTATTACAAATATATGTATGCTGGCTGAAGCAATTCTTACTCCATTTGCAGCCGTGATGGTAAAGCCTTGGAGAGATTCCTTCAGGATTATTTTGATGGAAAGCTGAAAAGATACCTGAAATCAGAGCTTATTCCAGAGAACAATGATGGTCCGGTGAAGGTGAGAGTAGGGCTAGCCTTCCTTTAACCCTAAAGGGAAGAGATTTTATATGGTGTTCTAATGTTTCTGAAATAATAGGGGAAGCAGAGCCTAGTTTCCTGAATCCCTTAGGAAAAAAAGGTACCATAACAAAAAAAACCAAAATTTTGCTCTCAAAACACAATGCTTAATTCAGCACAGTAATGGATTTCTTTGCTTCAATATTTTAAGTGGCTGTAACTGGGTCCTTTTGGAGAAGGGCGGGATATAAATTGAATAAAATAAAAATAAATAAAAAAATAAACTAAACAAATAGAAGGTATGTTAGGGGAATGCTAGCATAAGTAGTTGTCCGAAACTGGGCCAAGTTCACCTTGATATGAGCAAATGGGACTTGAACTGGTAATGTTACTCCAACATTGTACAAATGTGAGCTTGGACACTACTTTCTACATTGCAAGGAAAGGAGAAGTATGCTTGCATCTGGAGAAATCAGCTGTTCTTTTTATCATGAGGTGTTTTGGTTCTTTCAATACAATGCTTGTCTGTTTATTTAAACCTCCTTGTCTTTCTCAGGTAGTTGTGGCTGAAAATTTTGATGAAATCGTAAATGCGGAGAGTAAGGATGTACTTATAGAGTTCTATGCCCCATGGTGTGGCCACTGCAAGAATCTTGAACCCAAATACAAGGAGCTGGGGGAGAAGGTAGGGGCTAAGGAAGCAAGGGTTGCCTCAACTTAAAAGTCTCTTGGGAGAAGTTACTTTACCTGTAAAGTGACTGGTGGGCTAGGTCTGGGTACTGCAGTCCCAAGAATGGGAAATATTGGTGGTTCCTCCTCCTGCTAAAACATAATATGTCCTGTTTGCTTTTGACTTCACATACTTCTGATCTCCCCATTTTCTCTGGGAGCTGAGAGTTTTGTATTCCTTAATTACTGGTTTATTTTTTTCAGCTTAACAAAGATCCCCACATTGTTATAGCTAAGATGGATGCCACAGCCAATGATGTGCCTTCACCATATGAAGTCAAAGGGTAAGGAAGCCCAGAAATGGCTGCTGGGTTTTCCTGGTGAGCTACATTTGCTACTAGCAAAAGAAATGCCTTTTGACCTGTGTGCCAATCATGCAGAATAATGGGTTTGTTCAATTAATGTTTGCTGTTAAATTAATGTTTGCTGTTGCTACAAAAAATATTGAATATGTCTGACTGGATCTTTCTTTGTGCTGCAGCTTCCCCACAATTTACTTTGCTCCTGCCGGTAGCAAGCAAAGTCCAAAGAAATACGAGGTGAGCAGATCTTTTGCTGGCTTTCTATCAGAAGGATTTCCTAGATGGGATATAAATTACAGCAGCAGAAATTTGGTCTGGTTGGATTGGGCCTTGGAAGGGAAATCACCCTGAAATACCAGAGCAAGAGGCTAGATTAGAATCTTTTAAAAAGAATCCCAAAAAAGTTGATGTCAACTCCGCCTTGGCAACAAGGAGGGAAGAGGAGTGTGACTGAGGCGGTTTGGAGTTGAGCTGGGCTTCCTAGACCACAACAGGTAAAAGATGGGGGACTAATGGGAATGGTGCAAACAGTGGGCAGGGGATGGCCTGCATCTTGCCTGCTTCTCTCCCTCTTGGCCTCACTTCTCTCTCCTTGCCAGGGGGGACGTGAGGTGAGCGACTTTGTCAGCTATCTGAAGAGGGAGGCCACGTATCCACCAATTCTACAAGAAGATGAAAAGCCCAAGAAGAAGAAGAAGGTGCCGAAAGAGGATCTGTGAGAGCCTTGGCTGCTGCCTTGTTTAGAGAGGAGCCTGGTGGCTGCTCTCAAAAAAAGGCCAGGGCTCCATGGTGCAGCTTCGTTGCTGGAAAGCAAAACCCTTCAGGCAGAGGAGAGCCGGTGGCTGCTGTCCTACTACTTTACCTGCCCCTTGTGTCTTAGCTGCACTTGCCATGGATGCCCTGGACTGGATGGGGGTGGGGGTGGGGGTGTTGTTTTCTATTTTTTTTTGTACATTTGGAGGAATGAACGAATAAATGAACCCTTGACCCCCCACCCAACCCCCAGTTCCTGTATGATGGTGGGACCAGGGAGCTTCGTGCTGGAGACCCAGTGTTACTGGCTTGGTCTTTAAGAGGGGCTACTGAGAGCTGCCTCTGTTGGAGCCTTTTTTGGAGATAGCTGCCCCGAACAGTCCTGGGCTGAGTGAGTGAAGCCAGAGTGGCAGCGGTGGTTGCTTCTTCTTCTGTTGTTGCTTCTCTTTTTGTTGAGGCATGGGCACGTAGCCCGTAACTACTGCATGGAGTCAAAACAGTAGATATTATTGTGTGGATTTCTGTCTGAAAAATCTGAATCTTCTCTCAAAACAAAGCACTGCACTATTTTGCAGAACAGAATAGGATATTGGAATGGAATAGGAATAAGAATAGACTAGACCAGAAGGGATCTTCTAGTCCAGCCCCCTGCTCAAGCAGGAGAACATATACCATTGTGACTGCCTAGCCTTAGTCTCTTCAAAACACCCAGTGATGGAGCGCCCATGATTTCTGGAGGCAAGATGGTTTATTGTACTCACTGTTAGTAAGTTTCTTAATTCCAGTTTGCTTCTCTGTTTGATTAGTTCCCAACCATTGTTTTTTGTCCTGCCCTCTGGTGCTTTGTAGAATAATTTGACCCCCACTTGGGCATCCCAGCTCCAGATACACAGCAAAACCACAAGGGTATTGCATTGTGTGGGCCAAGTTACAAACAAGATTGGGCTTTTCAGATGGACACAGCAATGTTGATTCCTAGGCTAATCAAGGAAGTTAGAAACGTTCTTCTCTTGGCTAGCTGCTGAAATTACCAGGGAATGGAACGGTAGAGAACTACCCCAACATAAAGTTGCTAGAAGAAGCCAACCAGTATTTTTATGCTTATTATAGCTGGCTGTACATGTCAATCCTATGAAAATGGGAAAGAGCTCTTTTCTGGTGTCTAGGTTAAAAGAATTTAATGTTTAAATTTCTATACCGCCCTTCTCCCTTCCGGGACTCAGGGCGGTGTACAGGCAGCAGTAAAATCACGAATAAAAACATAGAAAGCAATTAAAAACCTATTAAAATACATTAAATAATGAATAGCCTGTTTAAAACCTGTTAAAATCCCTACTAAAACCATATAAAACTAAAGCGTTTAAAAGTATGCCAGTTTAGAAACTATGCCAGGCCGGCCGCTCGAAACAGATGGGTCTTCAAAGCCCGATGGAAAAGGCCCAGGTCTGTGATCGTATGAAGGTCAGGGGGTAGGTCATTCCAGAGGGCGGGAGCTGCCACAGAGAAGGCTCTCCCCCTGGGGGTCGCCAGTCAACATTGCCTGGCGACAAAGAATATGTATAAAAACGGTAATTCCAGGGCTATGTTAAAATCGGTGCCCAGCCTTGCATCTCCCTGTTCTTAGCTTTTTTCCTGCTTCCCCTGCTGTCCTTTAGACCAGGGGTTCTCAAACTATGGCCTGTAGGCCACTTAGTCCACCGAAGCCATTAATCCGGCTTGCGCAGGACCATGAGGCTGCATCCGCCGGCCCCCACCCTTCAGCCAACCTCAGGACTTACCTTTGTGAGCACCGTGGGCTGAAACTGGAAGGTAAGGCAGCCAACATTTTTCGCCTGCAGAATGCTTCTGGAGGCGGGAGAGGTGAAAAATGGGGCGCAAAAACAGTGTCAAAAAGTCAAAAACGGTGCACGGAGGCCAAAACCCAAAAAATTGTCCATGCACCCCATTTTTCACTTCCTCCGCCTCCAGAAAACAGAAAGAAAGATAGAAAAAGAGAAAGGGAGGGAAAGAGACAAGACCAAGAAAGACAGAAGAGATAGACTAGTTGATTGTAAGCTGCTTGGGGCTGAGAATAATTGCTGCAAAACCGAGTTTCCTGAAGTGGACCACTAGACTCCTAAATGGAAAAAACGATCTAGTAAAAAAAAGAAAAGTCAACCAAAAGAGCAACATGCAAACAAAAGCAAATGAAACACCCCCAAGAGCTAAACAAAGTTTTAATTTGTGCATTGGCTCTGTTTAAAAAGTTTGAGGACCCCCCTGCTTTAAGCCCTTGTTGAGTGACAAGGGCCTAAGCTAGTGGCCCAGCGAAATGTAGTAGATATTGATATACTTGGATTCCAGTAAGTCCTTTGACAAAGTAGATCACCACCTTAATATGACTACATTTACATGGAGGTGTGTAAGCAAGGCCCTCAAGCAGCAGTTTTGTTTTAGGCCCAATACTCATAAACAATTGAAATGAGGGAATAGGTGGGGAAATCTTCACATTTGCAGATGACACTACAGGTAAGAATAGCCAATACCCCAGAAGATAGGCTTAAATTCCAGAAGGATCTGGGCATCTTGAACATTGGGTCTAACAAAATGAAGCTCAGCACATAAGAGAACTGTCTGCTCTAGTTCTCTTCATTGAATATGTAATATGCTCCCCATTGCATAGAAGGTAGGACGACGCTGAAATACATCGACAAGGAACTTAGTGACTTGGTCCGCGGCCTACCAATTCAGCGTTTGCAGGCCCTGTTGGACTTTGACGTGGTTTGTTGGTAAACCTCGATTATGAGTCCCAATGACAGTTTACATAAAGGCGGTGTTTTCTTTCGGACAATTCATCTCCCTACAACACTTATTTTTAATATACTCGGCGGCTGACCTCCGTGCCCTGCGGGAGTCCCCCCTCTCGCAGGTTTGGCCCTCAGCTCTAACGAGGGCCCACCTTGATGGGTTTGTTAACCAAGAGAGGTGGTCAAACTGGAAGTTAAGGGTTTTTTTAATCAACTTTACTTTATGTCTTAAGGGGCTCCAGGGAGGGGGAGGGCATACAAACTGCGAGATCGGATCCTGCCCCACACATCCTCACGACCGATTCGCTCCCACAGAGAGGGGCTTCTCCGGGTGCCGTCCACTAGACTTTGTCAGCGGGCGACGCCCAGGGGAAGGGCGCTCTCTGTGGCGGGCCCGGCCCTCTGGAACGACCTTCCCCCTGATATTAGAACGACCACCGACCTCCGCTCCTTCCGGGTAAAATTGAAGACCCATCTCTTTCGACTGGCCGGCCTTGAATAGTTCTCTCTGTCTTTTAATTACAAATTTTAATGGGTTTTAATTATATATTTTTAGCATAGGTAGATTTATTTAATTTTATTTTAAGTAATGTTTGTATTTTGTATATTGTTTTTAATTATGCCTGTGCACCGCCCCGGGTCCCTGTGGGGAGAGGGTGCGGTTAATAAATCTTAATTTGAATTTGAATTTGAAACTAAGATTAGGGTGGTGGGTGAGGGGGAAAACCCACCGGGGAATGCCTCCAGGCCAGCTAGCGGTCCCGACGGGGAGGGTATAGGATCTAGAATGGGGGGGGGGTGAGGGTCTGTCCAACAGAGGGCTATTCCATCCAGACTCTGGGAGGGACAGGTATGGCGGGAGCCGAGGGCCATATATAAGGGGAGGGCGCACCCGCTGTTTGCAAGCGGTGGCGCGCTCTGGCCCTCATCGCCCTTCTTGCGACCCAGGGGGTTTAGGATCTCGGCCTGGGCCTTCGGCTGGTGTTGTGTAACGCCAGGTCCGTGGTTAATAAAGCCCCCCTCATTCACGATCTGGTTTTGGAGGGGGGGGCGGACCTGGCGGGTATTACGGAGACCTGGTTGGGCCAAGAGGGAGGGGTGTCCCTTGAGATGTGCCCACCGGGTTACCGTGCATTTAACCAGCCATGAGCCCAGGGGGGGGGTGGCAGTTGTCATAAAGGAGGGTCTGGACCCGAGGGAGACCACTGTACCGCAGGCAGCCGGCTGTGAGTCTCTATGTGTGAATGAAGTGGGGTCATGGGAGGCAGTTGGGCTTGCTGATTGTGTACCTGGCTCCCCGCTACGTATCAACAGCCCTACCCGAGCTTCTCAATGTGATAGCCGAGACGGCAGTTGAGACCCCCAGGCTGTTAATCATGGGGGATTTCAACCTGCCATCGATAGGCGAAGCATCTGAGGCGGCACAGGAGTTCGTGGCCTCCATGACGGCCATGGACCTAACCCAGTTAGTTCATGACGCCACCCACACTGGAGGACACACGCTGGACTTAGTTTTTGTCTCCGGCCAGTGGGTGAGTGATCTTGGTTTAGGGGACATAGTCGTTGAACCCCTGTCATGGTCAGATCACTCTCTCCTTTGGCTGGGCTTTCCTACCGCTGCATCCCACTGCGGGGAGGGGGAACCGGAAGTGGCGAGATGGTTCCGCCCCAGGCGCCTGATGAACCCTGAGAGGTTCCAGATGGAGCTTGGGCCAATACCTGAGACCCTGACCCGCGGCTCGACTGAGGACCTAGTGGCCGCTTGGAATAGTGCAGCCATGAGGGCCCTGGACCGGGTCGTGCCTTTGCGGCCTCTCACCCAATGCTGAACCACCTTGGCTCCCTGAGGAGCTGAGGGTGATGAATCGCCGGAAGGGACACCTAGAGAGCGGTTGGAGGGCCACCCACTCCGAATCTGACCGGACACTGGTAAGATCGCATTTGAAGACCTACCTATGGCGATAGAAGCGGCGAAGCGTAATTACTTCTCCACTCTTATCGCATCTGCAGATAACCGCCCTGCCGCCCTGTTTAGGGTGACCCGCTCCCTTCTTCATCAGAGGGCGCAGGATGACCCTCTGCAGGGTCGTGCGGAGGAATTTGGGTGTTATCTGCATGATAAAATCGATCAGATCCGGGACGGGTTGGCCTCTGACTGGACTAGTTCAGACGGGCTAACGGAGGCAGGTCTTGAGTCTGTCATCTGGGAAGAGTTCGATCCTGTGACTCCGGAGGACATGGACAGGATGCTGGGGCGGCTGAACGCCACCACATGTTTATTGGACCCGTGTCCCTGGTTGATACTGGCCTCCCAGGAGGTGACACGAGGCTGGCTCCAGGGAATTGTCAACGCTTCTTTGAGTGAGAGGTTCCTGCCGGCCGCCTTGAAAGGGGCGGTAGTAAGGCCCCTCCTCAAGAAGCCCTCCCTGGACCCGGCTGTGTTGGCCAACTACTGTCCTGTCTCCAACCTCCGCTTTCTTGCAAAGGTTGTGGAGAGTGTGGTGGCGCGACAGCTCCTACAGCACCTGGAAGAAACTGTCTATCTGGACTCGCGCCAGTCCGGCTTCCAGCCTGGGTACAGCACGGAGATAGCATTGGTCGCATTGGTGGATGATCTCTGGAGGGCTCGGGATAGGGGTTGTTCCTTTATCCTGGTCCTGTTAGATCTCTCAGCGGCTTTCGATACCATCGACCATGGTATCATGTTGCGCCGGCTGGAGAATTTGGGGGTGGGGGGCACCGTTCTACGGTGGTTCTCCTACCTCTCCGACTGGTCGCAATTTGTGTTGGCAGAAGGGCAGAGGTCGACGTCGAGGTGCCTCTCTTGTCGGGTGCCACAGGGGTCGGTCCTCTCGTCTCCCCTGTTCAACATCTACATGAAGCTGTTGGGCGAGATCATCCGTGGCTTTGGGGTAGAGTTCCATCAGTACGCTGACGATACTCAGCTGTACATCTCTACCCCAGACCACCCCAACGATGCCGTGGAAGTGATGTCCCGCTGTCTGGAGGCCGTGCGAGTCTGGATGGGGAGACACAGGCTCCGACTCAACCGTCCAAGACCGAGTGGCTGTGGCTTCTGGCGTCACAATATAGCCAGTTGGTACCATCTCTGGCTATTGGGGGCGAGTCATTGGCCCCTACAGAGAGGGCTCACAACTTGGGTGCCCTCCTGGACTCACGGCTGTCTCTAGACCATGACAGCCGTGGCCAGGGGGGCTTTCTATCAGGTTCACCTGATACGCCAGTTGCGCCCCTTTCTGGATCGTGACGCTTTACGCACAGTCACTGAAGCCCTCGTCATCTCCCGTCTGGACTACTGCAATGCTCTCTACATGGGGCTTCCCTTGAGGTGCACCTGGAGGCTCCAGTTGGTTCAGAATGCGGCCGCGCAGGGGATTTTGGGAGTTTTTAGATGCTCCCACGTGACACCACTCCTGTGCGAGCTGCACTGGCTGCCTGTGGCTTTCCGGGTGCGCTTCAAGGTATTAGTAACCACCTTTAAAGCGCTCCATGGCAAGGGACCTGGTTATTTGCAAGACCGCCTCCTGCTACCAAATACCTCCCACCATCCAGTTTGCTCCCACAGAGAGGGCCTCCTCAGGGTGCCTTCAGCCAGGCAATGTCAGCTGGCGGTCCCCAGGGGGAGAGCCTTCTCTGTGGCAGCCCCTGCCCTCTGGAATGACCTTCCCCCTGACTTACGGACAACCACGGACCTGCGCCTTTTCCGTCGGGCCTTGAAGACCTATTTATTTTGTGCGGCCGGCCTGGCGTAGTTTTTAACTGGCATAGTTTTTAACTGGCATAGTTTTGAATGGTTTTTTAGCAGGGATTTTAACAAGGTTTTAAGACAGGCTATTTATCATTTAATGTATTTTTAAAGGTTTCTATGTTTTTTACTTGTGATTTTATTGTTGCCTGTACAGCGCCCTGAGTCCCGGAAGGGAGAAGGGTGGTATAGAAATTTAAACAACAATAATAATAATGAGACTATTGAGCGACATGAAAGCAATAGGTATTAGATGGGCTAATGTTAGACTAACATTTGAGGGGCTACCACAAAGAAGGGGTCAAGCATCAGAAGGCAGGACAAGAAGCAGAGGATGGAAGTTAAGCAAGGGCTGAACCATCCTAGAACTAAGAAACGGACACAACAATTAACCACAGCCAGCCAGAGACACACACACACACACGGGGGGGGGGGGGGGAATAGAAGGGGGGAGACAGATGTAGAGAGGGAGAAAGGGAGAGATACAGAGGGGGAGGGGAAGACAGAGACAGGGAGAGACATACAGAGATACAGAGAGGAGGGAAAGGGGAGAGAGGGAAATGGCACAAGGGTTTTCGGTTCTGGGGGTGTTTGAGCAACGGGGTCTCTGCCCTGATGGCTGGAGTGAGTGACATCGTTGGCCACACCCACGCGGTTTTTGTGGGAAATGGGTCCAAATGGCTCTGATATTCCCCACAGGCTCTTTCAACCTTGCGCTGGAAACTTAACCTTTTCATGTGATTCATGCAATTTGTGGACGATTAGAATAATATGGAACACTTTATTGGCTAGGTGTGATTAGACACAAGGATTTTTTCTCTTGAATAGATTATTTTTGACATTTGGGTGAAAGAACTGAATTCAAAGAAATTCTACCACCAAAAAAAAGGGGGGGGGGATGTGATTGCTGTAAGAATCTTAAGGAAACACCAAGGCCATCAACCTAACTGTGATTATCACATTTAAAATATGGGTGTGGTTTGCCTAGACAGAAATTGTGCAACTTGTTCCGCATGTGTACAATACTTGCTAGAAAGCCATTAATGTATACCAGGGGTATCATACTCAATTTCATTGAGGGCCGCATAGGGGTAGGGTTGTGTTTGACCTGTGGAATAGGTGGCCTTGGTCAGTACACCACCACTCAACTGTGGTGGCCCCGGCAGGGCTGTGGGGATCCATTGTCTCCAGCAGAGGAAGGTAACACCCTGGTCCTCCCGATAGCCTTGCCATCTGCTGGTGGCCAAGTGCTAAGCAGAACTTTCCTTCCTTCCCTTTTCTTCTTTTTCCTCTCTTCTTTGTCTTTCCTTTTTCCCTTTCTCCTCTCCTGTCTCTTCTTGGATGCTGAAATGCAAAAGGGGAAACATTTCTCCTTTTGTTTTCCTAGCCCTCTGACAGCAAAAACGGAGCTCGGGGATACTAGAGGAGGTAACGGTGGGGGGCAGGAACCCTAGCATCTATTAATGACAGGAAAAATTTCACCATGCCTGAGGGATGGCCACTTTTCTACCACATGGTCAAGGCTGTTCTCCTTTCCTACCCTGACATCTTGAGCTCTAGAGATCTTCGAAAGTGACCAACCAGTGCTAGGAAGCTGATGCAAAGACAACCCAATAGATGTGGAACCCCAAGAGGTGGGAAGTGGAGCATGAAATCTCTATGGGTTGCGCTTGGGTGGCTGGAGGCAGATGGTCTAGGTCCCCATGGTCTCTCCCACCCAAGGCACCCCATGCGCACTTAATGATTGCACATTTGACTAATGAATCCATGGGGGCAGCAGTGATAGTATATTCACTTAACATGATTCAGTTAATGACCTCCTGGGTTATGAGCCATGGTGGCGCAGTGGTTAGAGTGTAGTATTGCAGACTACTTCTGCTGACTGCCTGCAATCAAATCTCACCAGGCTCAAGGTTGACTCAGCCTTCGATCCTTCCCAAATTGTTGGGGGCAATATGCTGCCTCTGTGCATTGCTTAGACAGTACTGTAAAGCACTATTACTGCTATTACTAATAGCAATATTAGTGCTATTGCTGTTATGACTGTCATGGACATGCTTCATTATGGTCATAACTCAAGGACCACCTGTAACTCATGCCACGATGGTATGTTATGCATACCCTGTTTTCCCAGAAATAAATCCTCCCTGGATAATAAGCCCAATCAGGCTTTTGAGTGCATGTGCTAAAATAAGCCCCCTTTGGAAAATATTGCGACGCAACAGCAGCTATGTGGTGACCACACTTGCCACCTCCTGCACATCAAAAATAAGCCCTCCCTGAAAATAAGGCCAAATGCTTATAAAATTTATATATAAATAAGACCCTGTCTTATTTTTGGGGGAAGCATGGTATGTCCCAGCAGTCAGGTGCATAGGCCTACTTACGGTTGGCCTTACTAGTGCAGATGAATATGGATTCCCACAAACAATTTCCCATGCATAGCAGGAAGAAGAAAAGTGTTTATTAATTTACAGGAAGAGAAAGCCACCCCAAAACAGGAAGGAAACAAACATAGCAAGTACATATCAATCAGAACCGCTTTCACCCAGACTCTAGGCAGATGCAAGTGCCTAGGCCAGTGATGGCTAACCTTTTTTGGCTTGTGTGCCAAAAGCGGGGGGAGCGCAGGGGGGTGTCATGCATGGGCGTGCCACACCCATAATGCTATGTGTGCGACCCCCTGCTTTTGGTGCACTTTTTTCACCCTCCCCAGGCTTCAGAGGCTTTCTAGGAGCCTGGGGAGGGTGAAAACAGCCTCCCCCCCCCCACTTCCAGAGGCTTCAGGAGCTTCCCTGAAGCCTCCAGAGGGCAAAAAACAGCCTCAAAAGAAGGCCTAAATCAGATGGACAGAGCACACATGCACGCTGGAGCTGACAGGGCAATGCCTCGGGTGCCCTAAGAAATGGTTCCGTGTGCCACCTGCAGCACCCGTGCCATAGGTCCGCCATCACTGGCCTAGGCCTCAGTCTTAGTCTTAGGCTATTATCTGCAATAAGTTTGAGAAGTAGAGGGCGGATGTTACCTGGTTGTGTAAGGAAACATCTTCAGAAAAACAAGCTCAGGGAGCACCAAGGTACTTTCTTTTATTGGTCGCTTGGCCACTGTTTGTCAGCCCAGCTTCCTCCGGGAGAGTTAGGTCAGCCAAGGTGATTTGTAGTTGGGTCTTGGAGAGGTCATCTATCAACTTGGTTCCGACCGTTCCTTTTCAGAGAAGGTTGTTGAAAAGGGGCTGCTTAGGACGGCCCAGCCTCCCTCCCTCCTTAGCATCCCTCTGGGGATCTCTGCTGCTCGGAGGGTCATCGCTCCTTCCCAACGAGGCTTTAAGGCTCTGCCCAGCGCTTGAGGGGCCGGCTGACGAGGCCCTGTTTTCGCACCGAGGGCGCCGCTTGGCAAGGCCGCCCAGATCTACGGATGTTCCTCCTTCCTGCAGCCAGGAAGGCCTTTGCGCAGCTTCATCCCCGCGACTTCCGCCTCAACCGCGGAGAGGCTTCTCCCGCCGGCTCCTTCCAGCCACTCCCTTCCCCCCACAGACTCCCTCCCCTGGCTGGGAAGGCCGAGACCGCCGGGGCTCCTCTCCAAAACTCGCTGCCGTTCCTCCTCCTCCTCCTCTCGCCTCAGCCCCCCTCCCGGCCTGGCTGCTCCGGAAGTCGCCTCCCGGCTTCCCTTTCCGAGCTCTGCCGTTGGGCCGAGCGCGCCGTCCCGGAAGTGCGTCATTGCGGGACCGGCGGGGCGATGGCGGCCGAGGGAGACGTCGAGCTGGAGCTGGAGGCCGAACCCAACGGCTCCGCGGTCGGCGGGGATGGCGCCGGTGGCCGCCCAGCCGAGAAGCCGCGGAAACACGACAGCGGCGCGGCGGATCTGGAGCGCGTGACCGACTACGCGGAGGAGAAGGAGATCCAGAGCTCCAACCTGGAAACGGTGCGGAGAAGAAAAGGGTCCCAGCCCCGCCGGCCTTTCCCCCGCCGCCTCCGAGAAGCGCCCCGCGTGGCCGCTGGTTGCTCTAGTCTGGTGTCTGGCTTAACCTTTCCTTCTCTTTGAGGCCCAGAGACACCGTCCTTGCCGCCTTTTCTCTCTCTTGGGCTGCATTCATGTGGAGTGGAAGATTCCTCCCCCCCCCCCCAACTAATTCCAAGTTCTCTCCATATTCCCACGGGCTAGACGGGAACCATCTGTTCCCCCACAGCCATGTAGAGGAGCTTTAATTCATACTTCTCGACACACAATCTATCCCATAATTACGCCTTTACTTAATTGTCGACATCACCCCTTCGTTCACATTTATTTAATTTCTGTAGTGCCCAACTCAACTAATTCTTATTTTTTATTTATTTATTTTAATCAAATTTATATCCTGCCCTTCTCCACAAAGGACCCACGGCGGCGCACAGGAATTTAAAAACATACAAAAATAAATACTTAATTTAAAAATGTATTAAATTATACTAATCCTATGCTAAAACCAATTTTAAAATTCCCAATTTAAAACTCTCTAAAATAGTCCCCATGGGAGTTTAGGCTAGGCCGGCTTGCTGGAAAAGATGTGTCTTCAGACACTGGCGGAAGAGGCGGAGGTCGGTGATGGTGCGTAATTCAGGGGGTAGGTCGTTCCAAAGGGCAGGGCCCGCCACAGAGAAGGCTCTTCCCCTGGGTGTCGCCAGATGGCACTGCCCGGCTGACGGCACCCTGAGGAGACCCTCTCTGTGGGAGCGGATCGGCCGAAGGGATGTATGGGGCAGAAGGCGGTCTCGCATGTAACTAGGCCCCGAGCCATGGAGCGCTTTAAAGATGGTCGTCAAAACCTTGAAGCGCACCCGAAAGGCCACAGGAAGCCAGTGCAGCTCGCGCAGGATCGGTGTTATGTGGGAGCATTTGGTGGCTCCTGTAATCATCCGCGCGGCTACATTATGGACTAACTGTAGCTTTCGGGTGCACCTCAAGGGAAGCCCCATGTAGAGAGCATTACAGTAGTCGAGTCGGGATGTCACGAAAGCTTGAGTGACTGTGCGAAGGGCAGCCCGGTCCAGTAAGGGGCGCAATTGGCGCATCAGGCGTACCTGATGAAACGCCCCCCTGGCCACGGGCGCCACATGGTCCTCCATGGACAGCCGGGAATCCAGGAGGACACCCAAATTGCGCGCCCTCTCCACGGGGGCCAGTGTTTCGCCCCCAATGGCCAGAGTTGGAGTGATCTGGCTGAACCGGGGTGCCGGAAACCACAGCCACTCAGTCTTGGCAGGGTTGAGCTTGAGTTTGTTACCACCCATCCAGATCTGTACGGCCTCCAAACACCGGGACAGCACTTCGGCAGCATTGTTGGGGTGGTCTGGGGTGGATATGTACAGCTGAATGTCGTCAGCGTACAGATAGGACTCCACCCCAAAACCACGGATGATCTCGCCCAGCGGCTTCATATATGTGTTAAACAGGAGGGGCGAGAGGACCGACCCCTGAGGAACCCCACATAAGAGGGGTCTCGAGGTCGACCTCTGCCCTCCCGTCAACACATATTGCGACCGACCAGAGAGGTAGGACGAGAACCACCGCAAAATGGTGCCTCCCAGCCCCAAGCCCCCCAGTCGGTGCAATAGGATACCATGGTCGATGGTATCAAAAGCCGCCGAGAGGTCTAACAGGACTAGGATAGAGGAATAACCTCTATCCCGCGCCCTCCAGAGATCATCAACCAATGCGACCAATGCCGTCTCGGTGCTGTGACTGGGTCGGAAGCCGGACTGGCGCGGGTCTTGATAATCAACTTCCTCCAGGTGTCGCGGAAACTGTTGGGCCACCACACTCTCAACAACCTTCACTAAAAAGTGAAGGTTGGAGACCGGACGATAGTTCTCTAACAATGCTGGGTCCAGGGACGGCTTCTTGAGGAGGGGCCTCACTACCGCCTCTTTCAAGACGGCAGGCAAGGCCCCCTCACTCAAAGATGCGTTGACAATGCCCTGGAGCCAGCCTCGTGTGGTCTCCCAGGATGCCAGTACAAGCCAGGAGGGACACGGGTCCAATAAACATGTGGTCGCCCTAAGTCTCCTTGACAACCTGTCCATATCCTCGGTGGTATTTTGGGTAACTTACAATTCTGGGTAGCTTACAATTCTAAAATTGTAAAACAATTTAAAAAATTAACATATTAACAAAACCTAATATTATTAGATTTACATATTACATATTTACACAAACATCTATGCCCTTCTGTGTCTTTTTCTTTAATACACGGCCTTTGCCATGTCCTCTTAAATTTATCATCATTTAGAAACATGACTGTTTTAGTATTTTCTCTAAATATGTAAATTACAAGTCACAATATGCCGTGGTTTTATATCATATCTGCCTTATGGCTTATATTTTGGACTTCTGCTCCCAAGTAATATTACAAATTTTAATGTTATGCTGTTGCTCCAGAAATCTTTGGAGTTTGGGATTTTACTATCAAATCTGACCGTTCTAATTTATGAGAAATCAAATTGTCTTTCTTACACAAGAATTTTGCAGAATAAACTTATTTTATTCTGACTCAGGTTTATTGGAACTCCTGCTGTGCATGGAGTCCACACTGCCCTCTGCAGTTTCAAGTGATTCCACAATGAAGAAGCATTGAAAAGAAACAGGAAGAGTTCAACACTATTTTTTTTTGATGATGTGAAATTTTCCAAAATGCCTGCAGCATAATCTGTTTTTATATATGAAAACTTTTCAGATGTCTAAGTTTTCCTTTTGTTTTGATTTTCCTAGGCCATGTCAGTGATAGGAGACCGAAGGTCTAGAGAGCAGAAAGCAAAGCAGGAGCGGTGAGTTCCAAACTTCTATTCCCAAAGAGCAGCATTTTTTTTTCCCCGGATTTATACCCCGCCCTTCTTGTTAGGACCCAGGGCGGCGCACTGGCATTTTAAAAACCATAACAAAAACAATATACAGTAATCCCTCGGTTTTCGCGGGTAATCGGGACCAGATCCGTCCGCGGAAACCGGATTTCCGCGAAATAGGATTCGCTAGGAAACTTGAATTGGTGGACATGTTTAAAGCAACCACTAGGTGGCGCTTGCCTCCTACCAATGCAATTTTTTTTTTTTGTATTTTTTACAAATCTGCGAAGGACTGAAGCCGCAAATAACGAGGGCGCGAAAAACGAGGGATCACTGTATATCATTAAAAACATATTAAATTATTATGGGACTTATATGGTATAAAACTACAGAATTAACTGATTTCCAAGGTGGAAATCATGGCTGTGAGTTTAAGGTAGTGAACACATCAAGAGAGTGGAATATTATTTCCCAGGCAAATGCAAAACCTACCATTCTACGTGTCTTGGCAGTAGTTGGAATACTCAGGAAGACTGGCATGCCCTGAAATTCTTTGAGAATTTCTTTAAGGTCTTCTGCTTGGCCAGGGTGAGTGGATGGGTGGAGTGGACTAAAAGACCTACAAGGTCCCTTCCAACTCTGATAAATTGAGATGGGGTTTTCTACAGCCTTTACTAAACTATCATATAATTTCCCCTTTAGAAAAGTTTGTTCAAAATTCATTTGAAATGAACTTGGCATTAAAAACTGATCTGCTCTTGTTTTTTGAGCTTACTTGCCATAGCTGAAATAAATCTGTTTTAATGTCTGATAATGTCTGTGGGGTTTTTTTTTTGCTATTGGAAAACCAATCCTGGGCTTTTTTGGGGTTGTGTTATATAGGCAGTATTATTTATGTTATGTTCTCTCTGGCATACTTGTATGAAAAAGAGGGGACAGAAGGACTGTAATATTGTCTGGATGAATATAATCCTGAGCCATTTCTCTTTGTTGTAGAGAAAAAGAGCTGGCAAAAGTTACCATCAAGAAAGAGGATCTGGAATTGATTGTAAGTCTCGCATAGAGCTAACAAGTTGGCTTGACTTTAACAGGTGTCTGACATCTCAGAAAGGTCTGTGTGGATCCCTGAAACTTGTACTGGCTAAAAATTACCTTCTCTTTTCTTTTTAGATGAATGAGATGGAGATAACTAGGGCAGCAGCAGAACGCAGCTTACGAGAGCACATGGGCAATGTGGTTGATGCACTAATCACTCTTACCAATTGAGAACTCTATGCTGGGTGCCTGCATGACACATTTTGAAGTTATTAAATAAAAGTGTGGTTTTCTAACTCACTGTGTTATAGATTGATCCAGATTAACCAGTTGTCTTCCCCCAATTAGCTGAAGTGTGTTATGCTTTTAAATAGACCAAGAATTTTACTGAACTTCACATTTTCTACATATGCAATGTTTAATTGAAGAAATGCATTAAAGGAAACCAGAAAAAGGCTGTCAGATTCTTGTGACTGATCTTTTCAAGGTAGAGAGAAACATCTGGAGATAGGAAAAATAAACTTTATTCCCAACTTTTATCATTACTTGTACCCTTTTTAATGGTGATTTACCAAATTCAGTGGGGCCAGACCACCTCGAAGAGATCACAAGCTGTTGTTTCCCAAACTACAGCTAAAAAAATCAACCATGGCATTGGGAGACCAACAGATTCCAAAATAAAAATGAAACAATCCAATGTTATCTGGAAAGTGAATTTGTATGAGTTACATTGTATTCGCTCTCATGCTATTATTTTATTTGCAAACAATCCTCTAATGCTGCCACTGTTCTATCAATAAAAGCAGAACAAGGAGTGGGCTTTTTCCCTGTTAAAGACAAACTGGCTTCACACAAGCACTAAAATAATGTTTGCATGATGTTTAAATGGTTCATTTAGTAAATTATAGAAACAAATAATTGCTTAGCATGTTTCATGAAAGCTGCTTTCCAGCCTTTTTCTATGGCACATCTATCTTTAATGTGCATGGAGCAATACAGATTTAGTTGAAAGTATTTTTGTATGACAGGATCAGATCAGCAAACAATTAGGATAAGGGCACTCACTTTTCACTCTTAAATTCAGATGAAGTTTGTCCACCCATGCTATTTAAGCAGTGTTCCTATAAAGAGCAATTGTCTTTACAGTCAGTCAAAATTAGAAATGGGACTGCAAAAGATCTAAAGGAGAGTCCATTAAGCTGAACCAGCACCAGCTTAGTTGATTCAGGCCAATGAAAATATTTTGTGGTCCCAAGTACTCAAGTAGTTGAGCCAGAGCTAAAAGAGGGATCTAGATGATCCTTATCTACTCAAGTCACTTTCCGCTTCTTAGCAGAAGGTCTCTCAAAGACATCCCGCACGCCAGCTGCCTTCTGCTTGAAGAACTTTGTATTCTGGGCGCTCTCCTGCCCCCAAGCAGAGTCGAAGGAAGTTGTGTCCTGGTCCACCAGGTGGGTGTATTTAGTCCGTCCAGAACGTCCAAAGTTCTTCACCTGGATATCAAAGAGAAGAAAGCGTGGGAAGGATTTGAAATGAGGTCTCTAGAATTGCTCACCTGGCCCTGATGCCCAGAGAATGCTGGTGGGAGCCACAAAGCTTATCCTCAATTTGCAACTGGGCTCCTCTCCCATTTACCTGCATGACTTTAGGTAAGATTGTCTTGTTGAAGTGATCCTCTAGAGTTGGTGCACTGAAGTCCCTCTTGTACACATCCTCATCTTCATCCTGAAGAAGCAAGAGCACACCTGAGCACAGGGAAGTTTGAGAACTATTGGGGGTAGGAAAAAGACCCCAACATTCCATTTTGCCCAGGGGATGAAATCAATGGGGACAAAGCTGTTATACAGAGGATGACAAAGGGCAGGTCTGGTTGTTGAACAGATATTTGATCCTCTCAGTTTTGGGGTAAAATGCTTACCATGAAGAAGGCACCACGGTGATAATATTTCTGCAGGAACTTGTATTTGCCCTTCACGGCCTTATTGGTGATGACCTTGCCGTTGGCTCGGAGTTCAGCCCGGCGTTCTTCCTCGGTCAAATTCCGTACCCGCTCAATCTCTGCTTTCTCCTTCTCCATCCTATAAAGAATAAAAACCCTGCTTCAGCCATACTCTCTCCATCCCTCCTGATGTTTGATAAATGACTTTCTGCAGCTTGCAGATACGGAAAGTTGCCAAGCAGCCATGGGGGCTTGTCCAGTATTACAACAGCCTACTTTGGTGTTTGTGGCAGCAGAGTAAGATTTTTCTTTTAACACCCCAAGAGTCAGATCATATCATTATGGGATTTGTAATACTCCTCTTGATAGTTTCTGTAGAACCCAGAACTGACATGGCCCATAGATTAGGCATCACTATTACGGCCCTTGACCCACTGCTGATTTGGAGGCCTTTCATTGTTGCAGCCTGAAGAGATGGATAAGGTGCTAGATAAAATGCAACTAACAGCAATAGCGCTTAGACTTATATACCACTTCATATGCTTCAACTTATCTTTGTGATTTCTCCCTTGCTATTCCTAGTTCATCACATTGGATGGGGAAAATCTGGTAATTCCGAGAAAGCAGAAACTGCAACTTTAAAAAGCAACAATCAACAACCATTTCATGAAACATACCTCTTTCACAAGGCTGGCCTGGCATACCTCTAAATTTTAATCTTATTTTATAAATAGGTTTTAATTGATAATTTTAGCACGGGTCCAACTTAATTTAATTTATTTTTAATATTTCTGTATTTATTGTTTTTTACATTTTATTCCTTTCCTGTGCACCGCCCTGAGTCCCATTGGGTGATAGGTGCGGTATATAAATTTGATAAATAAATAAATAAATAAATAAAACTGTTCTATCCATTATGCTATTGCTGGGATTGGAACCATCTGCTCCTTTTTAATACTTCCAGACCAAGATGCTTAAGAGTTGGCTGCCCTATGATCTCTGGCATGCTTGAAATTTGGTGCAGATTATTTTCAAGCCACCTTGAATGAAGTAGCTTGATTGGGAGATCTCTCCCACAAGCCAATTACCTAGGTTGACTCCCCACAGAGCCTTTATACTTGCTGAATTCAATATTTTGCCATCCTTGCTACCAGAAATAAGGTTTAGCAATTATTTCCCGTGCATGAGCAGCTCTGCTGCCCTTTTAGAGGAACTGAATAAATCTCCTGCAGGCTCTTGTGCAGTTTGGCAAACTGACTTATGAATCCCCTATTAAGCTACAATAGCTAAAAGCAGAAGAAAAATGAGAAGCCTGAACTGTCTAGAAAAGTGAGCAAATTCTGTACAATCCTCTTTGCTGTTACACATTTGAGAGTGTAATTATTAATTATGCTGCTAACTTAATCTATACAGTTGCAAGGCACTAGCAGCTTAAGCAGGTAAAACAAGAAGCACCAAAAATGAATGAGTGCTGATAAGACTTCTTGGAGTAGACTTCCGGTTGGCTCCGCGAGCCTCGCAGACGCTCTTTTATGGGTGCCCGATCCCTGGCATCGTAAAGCTGCCAGAACAGCAGGAAAACAGCTGTCTGGCGGTTTGAAAACCCTCTCCCCATGTAAAGGAGAGGGGGAAGAGCCGACAGGCGAAGGTAGAGCCCCCATAGTGTCTCAGGAATAATCCTGGAGCATGAAAGGTGTGAGCTCCCTAATAGCCTGTCATTTGATCCGGGCCAGGGACGACTCCGCAATAGCGGAGCTAGAAGCAGCGACCAATTCTGCTGGGAACAAAGGGAAGGACTTTACATAAGAATGAATGAAAGCAGACAGGACAAGCCTGGAGAATTCTAATTGCAAGTACTTACATTTAACTCCTAAACCTGTAACCTTCTTTGGAAGTAACACATTAGAAGCTGCAATAAAAAATGGCGAATGGGTGTGGTAAAAGTGAAAGCTAAGAAAGTTTCACTTTCTGATCAGCCTCTAGCCTGAAAAGTTTCCCAGTGGAAGAAGGAGGATTTTAAAATTTTGAAACTGTTGAATTGTTGAACTTTGAAAGACTTCTTCTCTCTTTCTGGCTTTTGATCACAAGATTACAAGAGAAAAATAAGTTTAAATTTGAAATGGCTTCGAAACCTGTTGAGACTGTTTCTTCTCCTGCCCTTTCAACAGAGCCACAGAGCTTAACGTTGGATATGTTACAATCAGCCTTGGAAGCTTCAAATGAAAAAATGGCAGTGGTGTTTAGTGTAAAAATTAATGAAATTAATGAAAAAACTGATGAGACCAATGGACAAATTGCTGAAACTAATGAAAAAATACAGTCTGTCTCAGAAGAGATTGCAATTAGGAACCGGGAAATTAGAGAGGATATATTATTGGCTTTTAAGTGTTTGGCAGGAGATATCGAACTGGTCGATGAGAAGGTCGACGAGTTGACGAAGGTTACAAAAATTTTGGATAGTAAAGTGGAGGAGACTCAAAATAGAGTTGAAAGAGCGGAACTGGATGTAACGATGATACAATATAGGAATATGGAATTTGCTTTAAGATTTCGAGGGCTGAAGGAAAACAAAGAAGAGAACTTGAAAGAACTGATGTCAGATGCTCTGGCACAGTTGCTCGGGGAGACAAAAAATGAACTGGGCTGGCAAATTGACAAGGCTTATCGTGTTAACTCCTGGGTGGCCAGACAGAAGCATTTACCAAGAGATATTGTAATATATTTTAACACAAGGACTGTACGGAACCAAATTTTGCAGGCTACTTTCCAAACCAAGCTTCAGGTGGGAGATCAGGAGGTGATGACATTGAAAGAAATCCCCCCCAGGATGTTAAGAGCCAGAAAGGAATATGCCTTTATGGTGGAAGAATTGAAAAAACGTCAGCTGCAGTACAGATGGGAGGTGCCAGTTGGCCTAGTGGTGAATTATATGGGAAAGAGATATCAACTTAACTCAATATGGAAGGCAAGAGATTTCTATGCCAATGTATTGAAGGCTGAAACACCAAAATCACCAGCAGAAAAAGGAAAGAAGGGAACAACAGAAGGAAGTAGTTCAGGGGAAAGTTCCAGCGGGTCAAGAAGAGAAGCTGCACACTCAGATGATTGTACAAGAGATAATTGATATATCAGAGGAACCCAAGGATAAAAGACAGACTAGAGCGGCAGCAGCTAAGCACAAAGAATTAATACATCAACAACAACAACTTCAGTTGACAATCCAGGAAACTACCAAAACAGAAGCTGTGGGGGGAGCAAGACCTAAAGGTCAGCTGAGACAAGGCCACCAGGAATTGCTTCAAAAGCCCAGAAATGGGAACTAAATTTTTGACTTGGAATGTTAATGGTTTGAATTCTCCACAGAAGAGAAGAAAAATATTTCACTACCTTAATTTTTTTTATTTTATTAAATTTATACCCCGCCCTTCTCCTTGTTAGGACCCAGGGCGGCGCACAGGCATTATATAAAACCATAAATACAATATACATCAATTAAAAATATATTAAATTAATTCACCCGTGCTAAAACCCGTTATTAAAACCGTAACCAAATTATAATTTATATTTAAAAGTCAGACGCGGGGGGCTATCCTAGGCCGGCTTGTTGGAATAAGTACGTCTTAAGACGTTGGCGGAAGAAGCGGAGGTCCGAGGTAGTGCGAAGGTCGGGGGGTAGGTCGTTCCAGAGGGCCGGGCCCGCCACAGAGAAGGCTCTTCCCCTGGGTGTCGCCGGCCGGCATTGCCCGGCCGACGGCACCCGGAGTAGGCCCGCTCTGTGGGAGCGGACCGGACGAAGGGATGTATGGGGCAGGAGGCGGTCTCGTATATAGCTAGGCCCCGAGCCATGGAGCGATTTAAAGATGGTGGTCAACACCTTGAAGCGCACTCGAAAGGCCACAGGCAGCCAGTGCAGCTCGCGCAGGAGAGGTGTTACGTGGGCTTGCCTTGAGGCACCCATAACCACCCGCGCGGCCGCATTCTGCACTAACTGTAGCTTTCGAGTGCACCTCAAGGGGAGCCCCATGTAGAGAGCGTTACAGTAATCCAGCCGAGATGTCACGTTTCTCATTTCTAAATCTAAACAATTTAGAAATGAAATAATTTGTTTGCAAGAGACACATATTAGGATACAAGATCAAAAATATTTGATAAATACGAGACTGGGTACACACTATGTTGCAGCAGCATCCAAGAAGAAAAATGGTATAGCTATATATGTGAAAAGAGACTTAATAGGGAAATTAATTGAAGCAGATGACCAAGGAAGATATTTAGCGATTGAACTTGTAATCAATGGACAAAAAATTCTTGTAATTGGAATATATGCTCCAAACCAGCAACAAGAAAATTTTTATAACTTATTACATCGGAAGTTGATACAATGGGGATATAAATCTTGCATCCTATTGGGCGATTGGAATGGTGTTTTGGACGTGGAAAAAGATAAGAAGGGGCCTAAACAAAATATTTTATCAAGAGCTAAATTGCCCAAACCATTCTGGGATATGATGGAGGATTGGGAGTTGAGGGATATCTGGCGTGAAAGAAATGTAGGAGAAAAAGATTTTACCTTCTTTTCGGATAGACATCAATCTTTTTCAAGAATTGACTTTATACTAATTACTAATAATCTTTTAATCAGGGTAAAGAAAACGAAGATTTGTTTAAGAACGATGTCAGATCACAGTCCAGTTTGGATGGAATTGGGGAATGGGAAAGGTCCTGGGAGGTCCTGGAGACTGAATGATAATTTGTTTAGGTATGAAGAAAATGTAAAAGAGTGTAAAAAATTTATGAGTTTTTTGTTATGAACATGCACAAAGGTACATCTATAGAAATGGTATGGGATGCAAGCAAAGCATATATGCGAGGTGTTTTGATATACTTAAATAATAAATACAGGAAAAAACAGGTGGAGAAGAGGAAAGAACTAGAGGATGAGATTAGTAAACAGGAACGGATTTTAATAGCAAATCCAATGGATAAGAAAGCTAAAGAGGCAATTAATTTACTGAAGGCCCAATTTAATATGCTAATGGCAGATCAGGTAGCAACTAACTTACAGTATGCAAAACATAATACTTTTTGTAACGCTAATAAACCAGGCAGGTGGCTAGCATACTTGTTGAGAAAAAAGCAAAAATCAAGGACAATAGAAAAAATTAACTATAAAGGTAAAGTTGTTTTTGAATATGAATTGATTAAAAAGTCATTTTTAGAGTTTTACTCCAAGTTGTACACTGGTGATAAAATTCAAGATATAGATATAGACAAGTATCTGCAGGGAGAGAGCATTCTTACAATTTCCAACGAGCAGAAAGAAAGTTTAGACAAACTGATAACTTCTGAGGAAATTTTGTCTGCTATTAAGCAACTAAAAATGGGCAAAGTTCCTGGTACGGATGGTTTGACAGCTATATATTATAAAAGTTTACAGGAGGAAATGGTGGAACCATTGAAGGAATTATTTAATAACATACAACAGGGGAGAGATGTACCTCCATCTTGGAAGACAGCATTTATCTCGTTGATTCCAAAAGATGGGCAAGATCATGCAGATCCTAAAAATTATAGGCCGATTTCACTTCTAAACACAGACTATAAGATTTTTGCTAAAATTCTAGCAAATAGATTAATGACAACCATGCAACAAATGATTCATCAAGATCAAACTGGCTTTATAAATGGTAGACAAATGAAAAGTAATGTAAGGCAAATTGTTAACTTAATAGAATATTTAGGAGGTAACAAGCAGCCTGCGGTGTTGGTTTTTTTAGATGCTGCAAAAGCTTTTGATAGACTGAATTGGCAATTTTTATTAAAATTAATAGAAAAAATGCAATTTGGAGAACATTTTATAAAATCCATTAAGGCAATTTATCAAAAACAAACAGCGCAAATAGTAATCAATGGTGGTTTGACAGAAAATTTTAATATAGAGAAGGGAACAAGGCAAGGTTGTCCCTTGTCACCACTATTGTTTATTCTGACGTTGGAAATTCTACTAAATAAAATACGAAGGATGGATGCAATAAAGGGAATTAAAATAAAACAACATGAGTATAAGTTACGGGCGTTTGCGGATGACCTGGTTGTTACCTTAATCCAACCGGTAAAATCAATTACAGTTTTGACCGAAACAATCTGCTCATATGGGAAAGTGTCTGGTTTTAAAATAAATTCAGCTAAAACAAAGATAATAGCTAAAAATATGGTTGGAAGCCAGAAAGAAGAGATAGAAAGGTTAACAGGATATGAACTAGTTACGAAGGTTAAATACTTAGGGGTTCATATTATGTCAGTAAACACGAAATTATATCAGTATAATTATGAACTGCTATGGAAAAAAATTCAGATAGAGATGGAAAAATGGAAAAAGTTACAATTGTCCTTACTGGGAAGGATAGCAGCTGTAAAAATGAATGTTTTGCCAAAATTTTTATTTCTTTTTCAAATGATACCTATACTTAAAAAAGATGAAAATTTGAAGGAATGGCAGAAGGGTATAAATAAGTTTGTGTGGGCGGGGAAGAAACCCCGAGTTAATCAAAAGATAATGCAAGATACCAGAGAAAGAGGTGGGCTTAAGATGGCTAATATAAGATTGTATTATGAAGCTGCGGCCCTCTCAGCAACTACGGATTGGATCAACTTAACAGAGGAAAAATTACTGAATATTGAAGGATATGGTCTGGTCTACGGCTGGCATGCTTACTTAGTGTACGATAAGAAAATATATAAGACTTTTAAAAGTCATATACTAAGAAATGCTCTATTGCGAGTCTAGAAAAAGTATAAATATAAGTTAAATGATAAGTTACCAATATGGACAGTACCCAGGCACGTGATAGAGAATATAAATGTGGAGCCAAAGCAAGAGAGGATTACTTATAAGGAACTCCTTTACAAAGAAGGAGTTAAACTACAACTAAAATCTAGAGAGCAACTAAGAGAAGAAGGAATTATCAGGACTTGGTTTCAGTATGCACAGCTGCAGGCCAGATGGAGAGAAGACCAAAAAATTGGTATCTTGCAACAGGATGAGAACTTGGTAAAGCAGATAAGGGATAAAGGTCAAATGCACATAAAAAGGTTGTACAGTGCATTGGTGGAAATAGACTCAGAAACTGACCTAGTTAAAGACTGCATGATAAAATGGGCGCAAAATATAGGTGAACCAATAATGTTGGAGACTTGGGAGAAGATATGGGTTAGTAATGTAAGATTTACACAAGCTCAAAATTTAAGAGAGAATTTTTATAAAATGTTTTATAGATGGCATTTAGACCCAAAAAAGTTATCTTGCATGTATCCAAGTGTACAACCTAAATGCTGGAGATGTGAATGTGAAGATGCCACATATTTCCACATATGGTGGACGTGTAAAAAAATTAAGGCTTTTTGGATTAAGATATGGTGGATTATTCAAAATATCTTAAGGAAAAAAATTAAATTTACACCACAGTTCTTCCTGTTGGGAATTGTTACAGATTGTACAGCAATAGAAACTAAGTTGATTTTGAACTTGATAACAGCTGCCAGGTTGCTGGTGGCACAGTATTGGAAGAAGCAAGATCCACCTACCACAGAGGAATGGACTTTAAAAGTTGTGCACCTGGCTGAGATGGCAAAAATTTCATCGTATCTTAAAGATCATTCAAATGAAAGATATATATTAGAATGGAGAAGATGGATCGATTATATGCAAAAAAAAAAATCCAAATAAGAAGGTTTATATAGCATATGAATGAAATATTTTTTTAAGTAATAATAATAATAATAATAATTTAATTTTATATCCCGCTCTCTCTCCCCAAGGGGACTCGAGGCGGGGCACAGGCAATTAAAAATACAAATAAAACCACAGACAAATACAAAATACAAAGTTAAAAATAGATTAAATTGATCCTGCGCTAAAACCCATAAACTAAACTAAAAATTACCCCTAAAAACCCCTAACCTAAAAAGAGACTACCCAAGGCCGGCCAGACGAAAAAAGTGTGTCTTTAATTTTAAGCGGAAGGAGCGGAGGTCCGTGGTTGTCCTGATATCGGGGGGAAGGTCATTCCAGAGGGCTGGGCCCGCCACAGAGAAGGCCCTTCCCCTGGGCGTCGCCCGCTGACAAAGTCTAGTGGACGGCACCCGGAGAAGTCCCTCTCTGTGGGAGCGAATCGGCCGTGAGGATGTATGGGGCAGGATCCGATCCCGCAGGTAGCTAGGTCCCGAGCCATGGAGCGCTTTGAAGATGGTAATTAACACCTTGAAGCGCACCCGGAAGACGACAGGTAGCCAGTGCAGCTCGCGCAAGAGCGGTGTTACGTGGGCAAACCTAGAGGTGCCCATAATTGCTCGCGCGGCTGCATTCTGGACCAACTGAAGCCTCCGGGTACACCTCAAGGGGAGCCCCATGTAGAGAGAGTTGCAATAATCCAGTCGGGATGTCACGAGAGCATGAGTGACTGTGCGAAGGGCGTCCCGATCCAATAGGGGGCGCAACTGGCGTACCAGGCGAACCTGGTAAAACGCCCTCCTGGCCACGGCTGTCACTTGATCTTCCATGGACAGCCGGGTATCCAGGAGGACACCCAAGTTGCGCGCCCCATCCACAGGGGCAAGATGTTCGCCCCCTATGGCCAGCGTTGGAGAGAGCTGGTTGAATCGGGCAGCCGGAAACCACAGCCACTCGGTCTTGGTCGGGTTGAGCCTAAGTCCGTTACTTCCCATCCAGATCCGCACGGCTTCCAGGCACTGGCACATCACCGCTACGGCATCGTTGGGGTGGTTTGGGGTAGATATGTACAGCTGGGTGTCATCAGCGTACAGGTGGTACTCTACCCCAAAACCACGGATGATCACGCCCAGCGGCTTCATGTATGCGTTAAACAGGAGAGGCGAGAGGACCGACCCGAGGCACCCCGCATGTGAGGGGTCTCGGGGTCGACCTCTGCTCTCCTGCCCGCACAAATTGCGATCGGCCAGAGAGGTAGGAGGAGAACCACCGTAAAACGGTGCCTCCCACCCCCAACCCCCCCAGCCGATGCAATAGGATACCATGGTCGATGGTATCGAAAGCCGCCGAGAGGTCTAATAGGACCAGGATGGAGGAACATCCCCCATCTCTGGCCCTCCAGAGATCATCTACCAACGCGACCAATGCCGTCTCGGTGCTATGCCCGGGCCGAAAGCCGGACTGGCGCGGATCTAGATAGTCAACTTCCTCCAGGTGACGGGGAAACTGTTGTGCCACCACACTCTCAACAACCTTCGCCAAGAAGGGAAGGTTGGAGACTGGACGGTAGTTGTTCAAAAGAGCTGGGTCCAAAGAGGGCTTCTTGAGGAGGGGCCTCACCATGGCCTCTTTTAGGGAGGCAGGCAAGGAACCCTCACTCAAGGATGCGTTGACAACCTCTTGGAGCCAGCCTCGTGTCACCTCCCAGGATGCCAGTACAAGCCAGGAGGGGCACGGGTCCAATAAACATGTGGTGGCTCGCAGTCGCCCACGTAGCCTGTCCATATCCTCGGAAGTAACGGAGTCAAACTCCTCCCAAACAAGATCTCTCTCGTGGCATCCCACTGGGCCATGAATGGGGGTTAGCTCACTCTGTATCTGGGCGGTTTTCTCCTGCAGAAAAATCACAAATTCCTCTGCTCTACCCTGTAGCGGGGCTTCCCGTTCCCTCTGTTGAAGGAGGGCGCGGGTCACCCTAAACAGGGCGGCAGGGCGGTTTTCTGCGGATGCTATGAGAGTGGCACAATGATGACGTTTGGCCACCCTCAGCGCCACAATGTAAGTCCGTAAATGGGCTCTTACCTGTGTCCGGTCAGATTCAGAGCGGCTAGCCCTCCATCTTCTCTCTAGGCATCTCTTGCGGCGTTTCATCACCCGCAGCTCCTCAGTGAACCAAGGAGCCAGGGTGGTTCGCCGCCGCGAGAGAGGCCGCAAGGGCGCGACCCGATCTAAGGCTCCCACGGCCGCACTATTCCATGCGGCCGTGAGGTCCTCCATCGGGGCGCGGGTCAGGGATACAGGAAATGGCCCAAGCGCTGTCTGGAACCCATCCGGGTCCATCAAGCGCCTGGGGCGGTACCAGATTGGTGACTCTGGTTCCGCCTCCCCGCGGAGGGGAGCAGCGGTCGGAAAGTCGAGCCGGAGAAGTGAGTGGTCTGACCATGACAAGGGTGTGATGACTATATCCCCTGTACCCAGATCACTTTTCCATTGGCCCGAGACGAAGATGAGGTCCGGCGTATGTCCACCCTCGTGGGTGGGGCCCTGAATTACTTGGGTCAGGTCCATGGCCGTCATGGAAGCCATGAACTCCCGAGCTACCACGGATGATTCGCCCAACGATGGCAGGTTAAAGTCCCCCATGACTATAAGTCTGGGGGTCTCCACTGCCACCGTAGCGATCACCTCCAGGAGCTCGGGCAGGGCTGCTGCTACATAGCGGGGAGCCAGGTATACAACCAGCAAGCCCAACTGCCTCCCTAGGCCCCACTTCACGCAGAGGGACTCACAGCCGGAAGTCTGAGGCACAATGGTCTCTCTCGGCTCAAGGCCTTCCTTAATAATGACCGCTACCCCACCACCCCTGCCTAGGGCCCGCGGCTGATGAAATGCGCGGTAGCCTGGTGGGCACATTTCAACGAGGGGATGTCCTCCCTCGTGGCCCAACCAGGTCTCCGCAATTCCTACCAGGTCCGGCTCCCCCTCTGACACAAGGTCACTAATGAGGGGGGCTTTGTTGACAACGGACCTGGCGTTGCAAAACATCAGCCGCAGACCCTGGCTCTGTATTCCCTGGCCACCTAGCCTGCGGGGGTTGTGGCACCTGACCGTTTGTAACCAACGGCTACGTGCCTCCAACCGGGAGGAAGGAACTTGTCTCCCCTCGGACCTGCCCCTCCCCACGACCCTCTGGATGGGGAAGCCCTCCACCGGAATGACTTGTGTTTCCCCCCTCTTAACGGAACCATCCGCCTCCCTCCGTCGTCTGCTGGCTCGGCCCGTTCCCTTCTGGCTAGTCTCAACCTGTCTAAACCCTCCCCCCTCCCTGGTACCCCCTAAAATAAACAGCAATTTTTTAACTAAAAAACCCCTACACCTGCGCTTTCGCCACTTCTCCTGACTTATTAGTCCCTCATCAAAGTGTGCCCTTGATAACACAGCGGGCCATACCTGTGAGAGGGGGGACTCCCGCAGTAGAATTAGGTCTGCCCTTGAATATATTAGTAGTTTATGTTTATGATGTCTTGAGTTATAGTTAAAGAATTAGGGATAATATGTATGTATCTTAGTTTTATGTTCGTCAAAGTTATACCCTGTGCTTGTTCTGGGAAGTCTGGGGAGGGGGGAAGAGGTTGGGGGGAGGGGGGGGAGAAACTGTTTGTAATCTTTATAAAATCTTCTAATTAAAAAAAAAAGACTTCTTGGAGTAGAACATCAGGTCCAGGTCTGTTTGCCACAATACAAAAGGGGCGCTGAGCAACAAAAATGGCCAGGGACTTGGATGCAAAATCATGACAAGAGTGCTGGTAAGAACTGTGTAGTTTTAGCCTAAAGAAGAAGGCTAATGGGAGGGTAGGACAAGAATGGAAGTTTTACAAATCCAGCCTAGTTTACATAAGGAAGAATTTCCTGACTGTGAGAAGCAGTGGAATAGTTCCCCCCCACGCCCCTCCCCCTTGAAACTAACAGTTTTCAAGAAAAGGTAGGAGAACCATTGAGCTGGGATGCTCTGAGGATACCTACCCAGGGAAAGGGGTTGGGAGTGAGGGTATAATGGACTCAAAAGGGGGAGGAGGAAAGGAGAGACATCATATGTAAAGAAAGTGAACACAAGCAGAGACTGAGGAAATGAGCATAGAGGGCCCAGTCAAAAGCATCTGGCCAACCAGAAAGTCTGGATCATTCCTTTCTGGACCATGTTACAGAACTTTCAGAGAAGTGCCTTAATAATAGTGGGAGACTTCGACTATTCAGACATTTGCTGGAAAGCCATTTCAACCAAGACTGCCCAAAGATTCCTCGTAACTGTCGCTATCTGTTTAATTTTTTAAAAGACCACAGAAGAGTCAAAGCCGGTCGCAGCATTCTCCTGGCCTCATGATAATGATTTCAATGTTCCTTCCCAGTTTCCCAAAAGCAAAGTCAATGGGGAAACTGGCAGGAACTCAGAAGTTAAGCAAGGTGATATGAGATAACATATTCCTCCCTAAAGACAGCAACCAGAATTGTCAGGGAATGCTGACACTGTTGTGCATTCATGTGATCTCATGCTTTATGACATGCCTCTGTCCAATATCAATGGGGCTGGAGAGATTCCCGGTTGCAACTGTGTTAATATGCAAACTGTTAAATGTATTGTGCAAGACTGCCCACAATGTGAGTTCTCTGCATGAAGCAATACCAGATGAATGTCTGAATTGGACACCCAATTATGAGGTCACTGCCTCCCCCCCATAGGGTTTTGTGTATAATTATGTGGATTGAGTTTATGTTTACTTGTCTTCTCTCATATTCTCTTCCACAGGCTAAATAAATACCATTAGGACAGAAAAAAACTGTCCTCAAATTCTGAAGGACTATAATGTGAATGGGGTAGATATGCTCAGTATTATTGTTCTATCTGGAAAAATAATAAATAATGGATTTAATTATAAGGAATTGGTTAGAAAACTTTGCACTGATCACCTGTTTGGCAATGGAACAAGCTACTTTGGGAGTTGCTAGAGCTGTTTACAAAGGCTGAATCGCCCCTCCATCAGAAAGCTGTAGCATTGGAATCCCACACTGAGAAGGGGGCTGGATTTTAAAAAAATCAGCATCTTTTACCCCCTTTTGTGAGAAGAGAAGATTTTAACATTTTACCTCCATATATAATCAAAACTCCATCTGATTATACTTACGCCTCACGTTCCTCACGATCTCGCTTGATTCGCTTCAATTCTCGCACTTTCCAAGCTTCATATTCTTCTTCATCATTCTCATCATCCGTATCCAAAGCATCGAGGGCTGCCAAAGAACGCCTGTTCTCCTCCAATTCCTTCTTGGCTTCTTCTTCTACAATCTGCAGCAATTTAGGGGAGAGTAAGCCTCCTGAAGGACCACATTCCTTGTGTCTCAATCACCTGCTCCTTCCTTTCCAAATACCTTCAGAGTGTACTTGCGTCTCTCTTCAGCCATACGTTTAGCCTCTTGTTCCAGTTCCTTCTGTTTCTGTGCCTCTGCTTCTCGCTCCTGGACCGTGATTCGGTCCTTTCTGCAACAGATATTTGTGCCAAGTTGAATAAAATCAAATTAAATCTTTTCTAGAAGAAAACTTTATCAGAATTCACACCCATCGCTGCAAGAAAAATGCCTTGGAAGGTACCCAAAGTGGAGCTGTAATTACATATATGCCATCAACATTTAAAAAGAAAAGCAATGAAATACCACTCAGGCTCAAGAGATCAATGCCCACTGCCACCTCCCCCACTTCCTTTTCTTAAATAATGGAACTTGCTTGCGAATGAAGACAGGTTTAAGACGTGGTTCAGTTTCATCTTCACTATCAGTATACTCCTCATATTCAGACTCAGTTTCAGACTCCTCCCCAGAACGGCCTTCATCTTCCAGTTCCATCACTTCCATCTCCTCATTCTTGCGTTCCTGAGCACGTTGGCGCATCATATTACGTCGACGTTCAATTTCCTGTTAAGGAGAGATAAAGGGAAAAGGCTATCATGGGTCCATGCACCCCATTCCAACCGGTCAGATATCAATTTATGGCTATATTAAAATTACATAGGTGTAGGACTTTCACATGTCAAATGGTCCAGATCCAACTTCTAGAATCTCTAGCAAAAGCTGAGGAAAAATGGCCAAGATTCTAGATGCTGCCAGTCAGAACACTAGGCTACTGGACACAATGCAAAAATATTCCCCCACATTTCTAAAGATGCAGTCCAGCACCACACCTGGCTCTCCCGCCTGCACATACCTCATCATCAACCTCTTCCTCTTCTTCCTCACTGGTGTCCTCACGCTCCACGTGCCAAGCTTCCCCTTCCACTTCAGAATCGCTCTCCCCCACCACTTCTGGCTCCACAATCTTGCGGTGCCTTGCCAGCCTAGAAGACAAAGGCCATTTTCCTCTCTCTGCCTCTGCTGGATCACAAAAAAGCCTCCAGGCTTGGCCCAGGTAGCCGGGCCGCCACTCACCTCTCTTCCACATCCTCGCTGACCCGGTTCTGCAGGCGGCGCAGCCTGGGGTCGCTGGCCAGCTCCTCCTCCTGCTCCTCGGGCTCTAGCTCCTGCTCCTTGGCCTTCTTAATGAACTGGAATTCCTCGTCTTCCTCGTCGGAGGACTCCATGGGTGCATAGTCGGGGCGCTTCCCCGAAACATACCGCTTCACCTTCACCTTCTCCATGGAAATCTCCCCTGGAAGAGGCGGACGGGGTTCAGGCTTTCCAGTTGAGCCCAGCACCCCCCTCTTTCTTCCCCTCCACCTCTCCCCGCCAAGGACGCGTCTAGGACTGTTCTCCTCCTACCCTTTGCTGCCCCTTTTTCGCCCCAAGGTTTCCGTCTCCAGCCATTAACCTCTACTCCCTTGTTTCCACTGTTAGGACCCTAACTGTTCGTGCGGGCCAATGGCACCCTGCCTCTTTAGTCCCAGGCCCTTCCTCATGGGCTTTTGGGAGAAACACTGTTCACCTTGGGCTTTTGGGCTCAGGTCACAGTTCGCCACCGGCCAATTGGAAGAAGGGAAGGGAGAAAGAGAGAGAGGAGGAGGGAGGAAGTGTTCTGTGTGGAGTTTTCTCTCCGGGGATTTGTTTCTCCGCCCAGTTGCCTCAGGTCCGAGCTAGAAAATCCTTTGCATCCCCGCCCCCCAAATACACAACGGCCACAGGAAAGTTAAAATCATGACTTCCTACTTGTCACAATTCCCCAGACTCCTCTTACTTTTACGCCAAAGCTCTTAATATTATAATTATTTTAGTCATATAATCAAACTACATTGTAAACCTCAGTCATACCTAACATAGACAGATTCCTTTCTGGCAATGTTTATCTTTTGTTATTCCTCCATAACTCAATCTATCAGATTGCTCTGGTAGTTTGAGTGCCAATTCCTGGAGGGAATGGGGATGGCATTTAAAAATGATCGGTTGGCATGAGCAAGCATGAAAGTCTGATTGTAGTATGAATGTGAAAGTGTGTGTGAGATGCCCCAGTGGAAGGCATCAGATAAGTGTAAGATGCCCCAGATAAGTGGAAGGGATCTGGAGACCTGTGATTGCCTGTTTGTATCCCCCCCCCCATCTTCTGGGTCATTAAAGGAGGGGCTGCGGTTTTTCTGCTCATTTTATCCATTTTTTTTCTTCTCTTCTGAGAAATTTGGGACAAATGGGTGAGGGTGACCTGCTCGTGCACCTTTACTCTTTTGACTCAACATACCTTTAACAGATTAACAGAGTTGGAAGGGACCTTGCACATCATCTAGTCCAACCCCCTGCCCAAGCAAGAGACCCTACATGTGCCTCTACCTAGGATCAAACTCACAACCTCCGGCTTGTGAGGCAAGAGCTCTACCTCTAGGCCACAGCAGTTTCCCACTCATTAAGTTTGTTTTATTTTGAAGCTGTTTAACTTCAGTCAGTTGTATCCTTCCTTCATTGGGATCAGGATCCTTCATGTGTCCTTTGAAATGCAATCCCCTTTCCTCCAGGAACTGCACTCAAACTACCAGAGCAATCCTCACACCTTTTGTCCTGTTAATAGGCCAATCAGGAACAACAGAAGATAAACATTGCCAGAAAGAACTCTGCCTATGTTAGGATATATAACTGAGGTTTACGATGTAGTTAGATTATCTGACTAAAGTGTTTATAATATTAAGATCTTTGGCGTAAAAGTAAGAGGAGGAGACTCTTCTAGGAGGAGAACAGTCCCCTTCCGCCACCTCCTCACCCTTCTCGTTGCGGACGGGCACCGCCCCCGCCGTGGACTGGATCGGGGGCTGCTTCATGAGGGCGCTGCTGGAGCCCGACATGGTGACGGTGGAGGCCCGGGCCGCGAGGAAAGGCGGCCGCTCGTCCGCCGCGAGTAAACACAGGGCTGACGGGCTTCCGCTTCCGGCTGCTGTGGGCCGCTTCCGCTTCCGGGGGCCGTGGGGGCGGACCCTCGGCGACCTTCCGTTGCAGCTGCGCCTGCGCACTTTCTTCCGAGGAGGAGCGTAAGTGGGGGCGCCGGCGGTGACCTCTGTCCTCGGAGTCTCCGGCTTTCGAGTCCGGATATGCAGCTCGCGTGTTGGGGTAACGGAATGGAAGCGCGTAACGCCCGCGAGTCTTGCCGCCTGTGCCCGACAGAAGGATCGGCTGGTGGATGGGAGCGCCGGTCGGTTGCGAAGGAGCAGGCGGGCCTCTTTCTGACCGAAAAAAGAGGAATGACTCAACAAGAGTCACGCACCAATGTTCAGAGAGAATAACAAAGCGTCCTTGGCAAGGAAGAATTGCAGCAACCGCATTTTCCATTTCAAGTGGTTCCAATTCCAAAGCAAATAAAGGTATTTAATGGCTGGAAGGGGCAAAGGTTAAATCCAAGAATGTCCAAGATTGAAAAGAGCAAGTTTCGAATTCTGCTGCTGTGCTACCTGCCTGAGTGGATTTCAGGGTGGATTGTATTTCCCATCATCCTAATGGAAGGGCCAGACCTATCAGAAGGGTTGCATGTGTAGTTCGGTGGGTGCACACTTTTTCCCCCTTGAAGATATTTAATATTAGAGTAAAATTATTTATTTATTTATTGAATTTATATTGCCGCCTATTCGCCTATGGCGACTCAAGACGGTTTACAGAATATAAAACCACATTTAAAACAATAAAAACTAACAAAAAGAATCAAATAAATTAATATAGTATACAATATAACAAAATCACCTCCTGCCCCAGTGGCAGTAGATCAAATGAGCCATTTAATGGGCTCCATCCCACTCTGGGTTCCTCAAGCCCACTGGCAGAACCAGGTCTTCAACACCTTCCGGAAGAGTATTAGAGTAGGGGGGGCAGACATTCTTATCTCTGTGGGAATGATGTTTCAGAGAGGGGAGTTACCATGGAGAAGGCCCCTCTTCTGGGTCCCACCAGGTGTATATCCCTCCGAGATGGAATCTGCAACATTCCCTGCCTCTCGCTCAGATGCGTTAGGTAGATGTGACCATCAAGAGACGGTCTAGGGCAGGGGTCTGCAAAGTCGGCTCTTTTAAGACTGGTGGACTTCAACTCCCAGAGTTCCCCAGCCAGCATAGCTGGCTGGGGAATTCTGGGAGTTGAAGTCCACCAGTCTTAAAAGAGCCGACTTTGCAGACCCCTGGTCTAGGGGAACTAAAAATGCGAGAGGATATGTCCAAGGCAGGCATAGAGTTAGATTGGTGGGCTTATGCTCAAATAAAATCCAAAACCAGAAGAGATAAAGAGAAGGAAGGAATATATAGAACAACACAGGAACTGGATAAAATTTTATTGGGATCAGAAAAGAAACTATTGTCCAGATGTTATCAGTTTTTGATACAAGGATGGATTGGTGAGGAGGTAATTAAGGACTAAGGAGGTAGTCATTCCCAGGATGATCGCCTGGGGAAAGAATCTTGGGTCCTCTCCCGACCTGGATAAGTGGGATGAGATTTGGACCAAAAATATGAAGCTCACACTGGCAACCTCCTATAGGGAAAATATTTATAAAATGGTCTACCGCTGGCACCTTCCTCCGTCAAGGATTGCCAAAATGTACCCAGGAACATTTCCAGAGTGTTGGAAATGTGGAAATAAAAAAGGGACTTATTATCACCAACGGTGGACTTGCCCCCAAGCAGGCAAATATTGATCAAAGATTAGGAAATGGATCATAGAAATTACAGGTTATGCAGTTGAGATGAAACCAGAAGTCTTTTTATTGGGAATAAAACCTGATAAAATAAACAAGGACAAATGGTATCTGACCCTCCACATTATTACAGCAGCTAGAATACTTTTTGCACAGGAATGGAAAAACGAGTTGCTACCCTCAGAAAGTAAATTGATTTGGAAAATCACAGAATGCAAGGAAGCAGACCATCTAACGAAAATACTCAGGAACCAAAAGGATACAGATTACTACAACTGTTGGAATCTATGGTACAATTGGATGAAACACAGAAAAGGAAACCCACAATAGTCCTAATTATTCTCTGGAAGTTATTGGTTTAATGAATGTATATTCAGACATGCTTGTTGCAATATATTGTTTGTGTATGTGTAATGGAAAATCTGTCTTTAAAAAAAAATGTAAATAAACTTATATTTTTTTAAAAAAGAGATGGTCCCTCAGATAACCTGGTCCCAAGTCATGAAGTGCTTTAAAGGTGACAACCAGCACCTTGAATTGCACCTGACAGAAGCAGAGGTGGCATGGGACTCCCTGACTGGGAGCTTTATTATAAAGCAGCAGCGTTAACATGGATTAGGGATTGGGTAAATTAAAAAAATAAAAGAATACTAACACTAGAGGGCCATAATTTGCAAACGGGATGGCATTTCTTCATATGGGAAGAGGGAAAAAAGAAATAAAAATATTTTCATAAACACTATATTAGAGATGCACTGATACAGGTCTGGAATAAAATTACAGAAAAACTACATAAAAATACCAACATCACTTTCCACTATGGAAGCCATGACATATCCCAATACACTAGATCTATTGAAAATGGTTAGATACAGTGAAATTATAGACATTCAGGGAAATTGTAAAACAAATCAGAAATTAAAGGAGCAAAATATAAATATAGATTGGTGGCCATACCTTCAATCAAGATACAAAAAAGATGTAAAAGAATATGGAATATGCACAGAATTACAACAAATAAATAAAATTTTAATTGGCCCGGAAAATAAATTCATAACAAAAATCTACAAATATTTATTAGAAGTAACATTAGAAGAAGTAGTAGTTAAAGGTTGCAGGATAGGGTAGGCCAAAAATTTGGGACATAATATGGATCTAGTTGCTTGGGAAAGAATTTGGAACACAAATTATAAACTAATGCGATCAGTAGCAATCTAAGAAAACATGTATAACATGTTTTGGCATTGGCATTTACCACCAATGAGATTGGCCAAAATGTACCCAAACATGAATCCGACTTGCTGGAAGTGCAAAAAAATACATGGGACTTTCTTTTTTTCTTTCTTTTTTTATTGAAAAAGTTTTACAAAAACAAATTTCCCCCCCTTTTCCCCCCTCCCCATACATGTAATATAAATCAAATACAAGTACTATACCCCCCCTCATCCCAACCCTCATAATATAAATTACTCACAAAATAGTATTATCCAGTTATCCCCATCTTCTAAACTAATTATGCAAATATATTTCCCTCCCCTGACAACCCTAACCCTCCCCCACCTCCCAATCCAACCCACCCCCCTGACTTCCACTATACACCACTCTGATAATTCCAAACAACCCAGATATTATCTTCTCTGTTCACATTATACCCCTTACATATCTCCTTATCAATCTACTCATTATTGCCTAAAATACCTAATAACTACATAATACTTTTTTTTTAAAGAAACCTTATAACAAACCCATCATAAACACCCACACCTTCAACCTTTTGGTTAAACATTAGAATACATAGACTTATGTATTCATAGATAGATAGACTTTCTATCATATATGGTGGACCTGCCTGGAAACTCAAAAATATTGGATGAAAATTTGGAAATGAGTACAACAAATTACAGAGGAAGAAATAGAATACAAATCCGAACTCTTTCTGCATGGAATAACCAAGGGGAAATATAGAAAGAAAATTAAATACATACTAATACACCTGACTACAGCTAGAATAGCGTTTGACCAATGCTGGAAACAAAGTAATATTCCCCCAGACGAATTAGTGATTCAGAAAATTTTGGATTGTGCAGAAATGGACAAATTAACACTAAAATTAAAGGACAACGAGGAGTCTGAATATTATGAAATTTGGGATAATTGGTACAAATGTTTGCAAAACAGGAATAAAATTAATTCAGCCGGGGGCGTGGCGATGCTCGTGTGAAGAGAAGTGTTTTCTCCACCTCGTAGGGCTTTTTTTTTACTAACAAATGTGGATTAAAGTGATTAAAACGCGCCGTTGGGAGCTGGAAATGTTTACAGATGTTTTGGAAGGTCGGTGTGACTTGTAAATTGCTTTTTCAAAGTGATTGAACAACCCGAACTGCTCAAATTTCAAAGTTTTGTTTCTCCGTGGAGGCAGAGGGTTGGGCGAGCGGCCGAGGTAAGGGGGGTTACCCTTTGTCTTTGGCAAAGATCATTTGCATGCTTTTTGTCTCGCTACAAGGCTATAAACACAAGCTGAAGTTTAAGAAAGAAGGAAGTTGGTGATGGCATGTGGATTATAACTCCTTTGAACTTTCCAATTCTTTTAAAGTGGATTGTGTGAGCTGAATGTAGCGAGCAAGCTTTTTGGATTACACTTAAAATGGAGGCTTAAAAAGTTAAATAAACTGGGGAAGCTCTCCTAGGCTTTTTTTTTTCTGGCTCCTTCGGTGCATTATAAGCCGGCTTAGCCTTATCTGATTTGGGACACTGTTTGCCCTTATTCTTTATAAAAGACCCTCTTGGCAAAGAAATATAAATATAAAGTTTGTTTTTGAATTGAAATGACGACTCAACAGCCTTCAGAGCTTGAACGGATTTTTGGAGCTTTAAATACAATTGGAGAAAAGTTAACCGGACTGACGGATCATGTGGCGAATTTGACATTGGAAGTTCAAAAAGCTAAAGAACAGATAAGTGAATTGAATGTTAGTTTTGTAAAGCAAAACGTGGAGGTGAAATTTATTAAAGATGAAATTGAACAAATCCATGCACACGATGCACAAATTGATCGTAAGATGGAAGGAATTTTTTATAAAAACCAGCAACAAGATAAGAGAATTAGTCTTTTGGAGGAAGACGCTAGAAAATACAATATTGTTATACGTAATATTCCAGAAAATAGACCGGATGATTTGAAGCAGAGGGTGTTAAAATGGTTGAATGATTTTGGATTTGAATATACAGCAGCAAACTTAGTAAGTGTTTTTAGAATTGGTTATAAGAGGCAAGGTGGAGCGATTAGAAATGTTTTAGTAAGATTTGCAAACCTTGGAGATAAACTAGAGGTCATGGCAAAAATAAGGGAACTGGAAGGTGTTCCTAAGTTTGAGGAGAAAGAAATCCAAGTTTTTCCGGATATTTCCAGGGAAGACAGAGCTTGGAGATATCATTTGAAACCAGTTACAAAGCTCTTGAGAGACAATGATATTAAGTACAATTGGAGGCCACTACAACAGCTAAAAATTTTTTATAAAGGAAGGATGCATACTATTACTCCAGAAACAAACGTATTAAGATTAATTCGGGAGCTTGGGCTGATTGAGAAAGAGGAAGATTTGGTAGAAATTAAAGATTATATGCTTAAGACGGGTGGAGTACAAGAGGAATCCCCAATTTCGGAAGAAAAAGGTGCAACTGGCGGCCAAGATCCCAAGAGTTTAAAGAGAAAAGAAATTTCCCCGGCAGTTTCTGAGTATAAGAAAATTCGTGAAGATACCGAACGAACGCCAGACAAGATGGAGGATCTTAGTAGAAAGCAGGAAGCTGAGTCCGGGGCGAAGCCAGAGTTGTCTTCTTTTTTTGAAAGTGGAATTTAAAGAACAGCCCGAAGAGGTGACCCGACCATCGGCATGTCCCACTCCCCCACACTCTTTATATAGAGGCGATATCTGATTGAGGATGTGGGGGATGAAGATTGTTTGTTATTTGTTGTGGTTGTTGTGTCTGATATTTGAGTATTATGTGTATGTTGTTTGTTATATATTGTCTGTGGAGTTTTATGTTTCTGTACGTTTTTTTCGTTTGGTGTTGGGTGTGCACATAAAGGAAGAGGAGGGGTCAGAAATAAAACAGTTACCGCTTAAATGCGGTTTATAAAAATAATGACATGGAATGTGAAGGGTACAGGAAATCATATAAAAAGGAAAAGGTTGGAACTTAAATTTAAAAGGGACTCTCCAGATATATTATTCTTGCAGGAAACTCATCAAAAATCTGAGGACGTTAATAGAATGAACATTAAAGGTATGCAAATTTATGAAAAATCTTTTGGGACTTCCAAAGCTAGAGGAGTTGCGATATTGATATCAAATAGGGTATACTTTGAAAAAAAACAAGTAATTAGAGATGAGGAAGGCAGATATTTAATAATTATAGGGAATATTAACGAGCAAAAAGTGACATTGGTTAATTTATATCTACCGAATGAAAAACAAAAGGGATTTTTGGACAAAATTACTAAGATTTTGGAAATAGAAAGTGAAGGGAAAGTAATTGTGGCGGGAGATTTTAACTTAATTAGGGATAGAATTGATAGTAATAATCCTACCCGCTTTAGTCAAACAAATAAAGGGGAAATTTTAAATAAATGGATGTTTCAAAATAGTGTGGTAGATGTCTGGAGAGAGTTGAAAGGCTCTGAAAGGGTGTATACCTTTTGTTCTAAAGTACATAATACATATTCAAGGATTGATTATATTTTTGTTTCTAAAGATTTGTTGAATAAAGTAGATAGAATAGATGTGGGAATTTTTAAGGATTCTGATCATGCGGAAGTTATGATGGAAATAGATTTTAATTTTGAGAAAAAGGAAAGAGGTTGGAGATATGATGAAAAATTGTACAAAAGGGAGGAGGATAAAATATGGATATTCAAAAAATGGAAGGAAAGTTGGGAATTGAATGATAACGGAGAGATTAAATTTGAAATTGTTTGGGATACCATGAAAGCAATATTTAGAGGAGAAAGTATTAAATTGTCAAGTAGGAAATATAGAGAATACAAAGCTAAAATTGATCAGGATACAAGACAAATTAAGATATTGGAGAACCAATTCTCACTTACGAAGGATAAAAATTGTCTGGAGGAATTGACCTTACTAAAAACTAAATTGATAGAAAAAGATATTGAATTGGTTAAAAAAAATTTAAGATATTTGAATAGGGATTTTTTTGAATTTAGTAATAAAAATTCTAGGATATTGGCAAAGATGGCGAAAAATAAAACTCAAAAGAGAGAAATTGGTTCTCTGATAGATGAAAAAGGTACAAGGTGTTATAAGAGATTGGATAAATGTGAAGTAGCCAGGAATTTTTTTCAAAAATTATATTTAAAGAAATCAATTGATTTAGAAAAATTGAAGAATCATCTTGGAAAATATGGTATGAAAATAGATCAAACATACAAAGAGTTGATGGAAAGAGATATAACACAGGAGGAAATCAACGAAATAATACAAGAGTTAAAATTAGGGAAGACCCCAGGAGAAGATGGATTACCTGCTGAATTCTATAAAGATTTTAAAGAACTAATAATACCAAAACTGCAAAAATTATATAATGGTATTCTACATGGAGGAGAAGTCCCGATGTCATGGAATAAGACAGTAATATCTTTAATTCCTAAACCGGATAAAGATCTTGAGAGGATCGAGTCCTACCGACCTATTTCTTTAATCAACCAAGATGCTAAAATATTTACAGCAATTATAAGTAATAGATTAAACAGTTTTATAGACAAATATATAAGTTATAATCAAGTAGGGTTTGTTAAAGGTAGATATATGAGTGATATAATTAGAAGAGTATTGAATATTATAGATGTAGCAGAGAATAATGGAGATGAATTAGGTATAATATCGTTAGATATTTTTAAAGCTTTTGATTCTGTACAATGGGATACTATAAAAGTAATTATCGAGGCATTAGGCTTTGGTAATAAATTTATACATGTTATTTCAAAATTATATCAAAAAAGCAGTGCAAAGGTAAAGGTGAACGGAACAATGACGGAAGAGATTAAATTGGAAGCAGGTACGAGACAAGGGTGTCCCTTGTCTCCAACATTATTTTTGTTAGTTATGGAGGTCTTGATTAAATTGATAGAAGTAGATGAAGAGTTGGAAGGTTACAAGGGATATAAGATAAATTTATATGCGGATGACACTTTGATTATTTTGAAGGATATAGAGAAAGATTTAAAGAGGATAAATAAACATTTGATAGAATTTGAAGAAATGACAGGTTTAAAGGTAAATTGGTCAAAATCTGAATTATTAATAAATAAAGATGGTAAGGAGTGGGAGAGTATGCAAGAACAATTTGGGATAAGAGTTAAGAACACACTGAAATATTTGGGGATAACACTCTCATTTAAAGTTAGAGAATTAAAAAAAATTAATTATGAGGTGATGTTGAAGGAAGTAGAGAAAAAGATAGATAAATATAAAGAGATAAAGTTGTCTTGGTTTGGTAGAATTGCAATGTGTAAAATGATGTTGTTACCAAAGTTTAATTTTTTATTTGAGATGCTACCATTAAATTTGACAGAGAAAGATATAGAAGAATATCAGAAGAAATTGGATAAATTTTGTAATGGTGGGAAAAGACCAAGATTAATGAAGAAACTGTGGTATCAAAATCAAAAAGAGGGTGGATTGGGAATTCCCAATCTACTTAATTATTATCGGGCGTATAATATTAGAACTGTGATAAAAATACTTAAAGGTGGGGATGGTCATTGGAGAGATTTGGAGTTAAAAGATATTAAGAGATTTGGGTCTACATGGTTCCTAGATAGAGCAAAAACAAAAAAGGTAATTAATAGTTATTGGTTAAAGGGGTTGAGCAAAACTTGGAATAAATTTGTTAAAAAATTGATTCCGGATATAACGTTTTTGGGAAAGACAATTGAAAGTTGGCCGATTAAAACTAATTCAAGTCGGAACAAAGTAATTGAGGATGAAAATATAGGAAATATAGTAGATTGGTTAAAAGCTTCAGGAACTGAAAGTAGGAAGAAAAAAATAATTCAAAAACTGGAGTTAAATTGGTTTGAAAAAATACAGGTAGAAAAATGGAATATGAAGGTAAGGGGAATATGTAACATAGATAGAAGTAAAACTAAATTTGAAATTTTAGTATCTCAAATTATTAAGGATGAAGTTGGGTTAAAAGGACTTGTCAGTAAGATATACAAGATTATAAATTTTGATGGAAATCCACAAATGGTAATGAAAAGGAATTGGGAAGAAGATTTAAAGATTAAAATATTGGATTTGGATTGGAATGAGAATTGGAAGAGTCGGATTATGAAGACTTTATCTATAAGGATTAAAGAACATAATTTTAAGGTTGTTTGGAAATGGTATTGGACCCCTTTAAGATTATCACAGATAGATAAAAAAATGAGTGATAAATGTTGGAGATGTAATATGGAATTGGGAACTTACGAACATATGTGGTATAAATGTGTGAAAATTAAAAAGTTTTGGCAGCAATTGGAAACAACGATGTGTAAAATGATGAAAAGAATAATAATATTGAGACCGGAAACTATACTGTTATTGATAATTAATGAACTAGAGTTAACAAAATATGAGAAAGAACTGATTAGAATTATGATTATAATAGGTAGAATTGTAATAGCAAGATATTGGAAAATAGAGGTAAATATTAAAATAGAAGAATGGTATTGTGAAATGTGGAAATTAGCCTTAAACGATAAAATGACGTGTGATATTAAATTTAGAGAGGGGGTTTATAAAAATGATATTTTTTGGGAGACTTGGAAGCCATTTGTGGACTATGCACTTGGAACTTTGGATGTCTCGACGCCTGTACCGAGAGAACGTGGATTTTGGAGATTTTAAAGACAATAGACGACACTTGAAACCAACTCTTCCTTTTGTTTTGTACAGCACCGGGTGATATATTGTAAAAATTAAAAAACAAATAAAAAAAAAATTAATTCAGCCGACAAACAATAGAGATATGTATAGAACTGTAGATAAATGTATCTAAATATAGGAGTGAAACAATATTGATATGTACAGGTATGATGATGTAACTGTTGATGTAATAATTGTAAAATGTTATGAAAGGAAAAAACAATTAAAAATCTGCTCAAAAAAAAAAAGAATTGCACATGGAAGCAAATCAGCAACCAATGCAGCTCCCGCAGGAGAGGTGATACATGTGCACACCGGGGTCTGCACAAAACCATGCAAGCTGTTGCATTTTGCACCAACTGGAGCTTCCGGGTGCTCTTCATGGGCAGCCCCACATAGAGTGTGCTGCAATAGTCAAGACAGGAAGTGACTAGGACATAAGCGACTGAGTAGGGACTGTTGGTCCAGGAAAGTGCGTACCACCTGCAGTTGTACAAAGGCCCTCCTGGCCACAACCGCCACCTGCTCTTTGAGCAGGAGTTGTGAGTCTAGGAAAGTCCCTAGATTATGCACAGGGTCTGTTTGGGACAGTGCCACCCCATCCAAGACCAAAGATGGAAATTCTCCCTCAGTCAACAAACCCCAAAGCCAGAGCCATTCGGTATTGCCAGGGTCTAGTTTCAATCCATTGCTCCCCATCCAGCCCCTAACAGCCTCTAGGCACTGCGAGAGGGAGGATAATTTAGCAACTTATTAAAGTTTGGGGTAAATAAAGGAAAGGATGTATGCCCATGTCTCGTTTCTTGACTCCTTATTGAATGTCTATTTTTTAAGAGGAAGAACTAAAATTTGTTCAATGCAGACACAATAATCCATTTAGATTACAATATTTTATTAATAGAGCAAAATTGGGATCTCTCCAGCCACCTGCTACACAATATTATTCCAACCTTGTAAGGGTGCCGTGTGAACTAAAAGGAATGTTGAAAACAGTTGAATCACTCAGTGGAGAAATAGAGTAATTTAAGATGGTTTCTTTAAAAAACTTGATGAGATTCATGTCATTTGGCTGGCTGTGGGGCTGGGACTGAGGGAGGGGACTTTCTTGATCATACGCTTTTATACAAACGTATTTTCAAAGCAGAACTATGTTCCTATTGTGTAATGTTAAGGGAAACACACCATTACCAAATTTTCTGTGATTGTGTATTCAGCATGAGGTTTACCTGTTCTTGTGGTCCCAGAGAAAAACAGAAGAGCAGCTTTTCCTCAATGCTGCTATTTCCTTGGTGGAAATACTTGTGCGTGCCCAAGTAAGTTTCAGAATTGTCTCAACAATGAAAGGTAGAAGAGAGAAACCTATTCCACAAGCCCTATGTTTCAGTCCTTTCAGATGATTGCTTAAAAACCTAGGCCTGTTTAGAGAAACGGTGTCAGCATTTCCAATATTCAGTTTCCTGCCAGAGGTTCTTTTCTCAAATTGCTCACTCTTCCTTTATTTACAGATATGGGCATATTTGCCTTCCCTGATATAGCCAGAATGCAAAAGTGTTTCATCCCACAATAGGAGAATGTAGGCTGAGGATGTTGTGGGAACCCAGTCATTTATTTTATGGGTGAAGTGAGCCATCATGAGAAGCCAGTCTGAGCGGCTTGGGCACAGACTACCGAGTGCTAAACTCTGCCCTGCTGTAATAGTCTATTTGGCTATGTAGGTAGATCTCTGACTTGGTATTGGTGAGGGGAAGAGAATGACCACCAGCCTGGTGGGTTGGGGCAGAGATCAGTGTATCCTTTTAACAACCAGCTTTGCTGTGTTAATAGATGTTTCCAGTGCAGAGAGCAGATGATGGGGCTCAGCAGGTGAGGGATAGGCCACTTCCTGTGTGGTAGAATTCATTCATAGCAAGGCCTGGGACCCAGTCTGCTATGAATGTGTGTTTGTGGTATGGAGACCTTACCTTGCCAGGTGGCAGGATTTCCAGTATCAAATGACTCAGTTCTGCTTCTAGGCCAAGGGATGGTTTTCTGCTAGGGTGGGGCTTTGTTCAGAGACTACCTAGTTGCTTGTGAAGATCAACAAGCTCACAGAGAAAGTTTTTTGGAGTTCTTTGTTTGGACCCAATTTCCAAGCTCTTCAGAAGTAAAAGATGCTAACATGAGAACAGCCAGGACTGTGGCTGACCACATGGAGGGCCTTGAGGAGAAATGCAGGAGGGGAGGGCACCTACTTCACAGCCGAGGGAGCTCAGCTCGAGAAGCACCTTCTCTAGTTTCCACAGCTCCTTTCTAACTATCCTCCTGGCTGGCCTTGATCCAGGTAAACTAAGATCAGCCTTCTGGGATACATGCTGGCTGCAGACACTGATCACCTGATCGTAGCCTGGCTTTCCCTGGCAGGTTGACTAAGGTGAGGGTCAACAGTTTCTGGTTTGGCAGGTTGTCATATTAAGCAACATGCCATGTTAAACACATGGTCTGGTTATTTGGGCACAGTACTTTGTGTGACAGGAATTTTGGTTTCCTAACATGGGTAAAGTTGAAGATTAGTTTGTTGTGTAAACCTAACTTTTCCTTGACTGGCTTCAAAGCAACTGTTTTATTTGTACTCTTCTACAAATAAAATAAATAAATTAAAATAAATAAATAAATAAATAAATTAAGAATTGTAATACTAGTAGTAGTAGTTAAAAAAACATGACTCTTTCAAGAATAGAAGATTGTTAATGATGGTCCCTGACCCTGGAAAGTATATGAATAAGCGTTCTATAAGGGCATACTAGCTGCTAGATAAAAATGCACAATTTTGTTTTCTAAAATTATAGCCTGCTTTAAGCATTCTGCTATTCCTGGATTTGGTTTTCTTTATTATGGTTTGTATAGCAGTATCTAAATTACTTGTATTTTGTCAATCAGCCACATTCCTTATTTCTGAATTCTGGAATATTTTAAACATGGATTGTCTTTCTGCTTGAACCTGAAACTACTCTATATGCATGTATTTATATGCTGCTTCAATTATTGAAATTAACTCTGCTCACTTAAGATTTGCCAGAATAAGAGCCACATAAATGTGGCAGGCGCAGTGGCCTCAAATCTTACTCTGCGTCTTTTTCCACTACAAGTCAGAGATGGAGGACTGACCAGGAAATGCCAAAACACCCACCTCCTCCCACAATGCCAGCAAAAGACCTGTTTAACTGCTGACACAGGAAGAAAATCCCAATCCAGCAAGCCTGATATGGAATTCCCCACAAGTAAACACATCTTTGTCGCTTAGGTATGTGTGGCTGTTTCATTCAGGGGCTGCTTCTTTGACTTGAGGTTTATGAGGCTTCCTGCATTGGGTTTTTTTCTGTGTAACTAAGCAGGTATTTTGCTGGCATTGTGGGAGGAGATGGGTATTTTTGGCATTTCCAAGTAAGCATTAAAGAAATAAGTATATAGTATGCAGTGATAAATACAAATGAACAATAGGATTAGCAAATGAATAAATAATATGATAAAAATATCAGCTAATGATTACAGAACAAATCTTTAATATATCTGTCAGAGCAGCCAATCACTTTTTGGGCTAATGTTTCCCAGTTCATTAAACAAAAATAAATAATACTTAAGAGAGAAAAAGTTTGAATACATAGATCATGAATAAATCCGAAAACCTGACTAGAATCCTCTCCTTTGTCCTTCTGTCCTAGAAATAACTATGTGAAACGGGCAGCCAGGGGAGCAAATGAAGTGTACCCCAGACCAGTAACCCCAAAGAATATTGCCGTGTTCCGCCAATGTCTGTGCATTAGAGGAGCTTCTTTTGCCTCTGCAGCCATGCGCCACTGCACAAACATCGTTCTGTGGCAGGCAGCCCCACAGCAGCGACTCTGGGTGGATTGAAGAACCAACAGTTTCATACTCCAGCCCCCCAAATCCCAGGTTAAAAGAGGAGTCCCAACCCGGAAAAGCAACATTTAGCCAGCAAGGTCCCCCTAAGGCCTAGAATAGTGGAACAGCCAGGCCTTTGGTGTCTTACAGGAGGATGCCAGCATATCAGGACCACCTAGACGGGGCAGGCACAGGCAGAGAGAAAGCACGGCAAGTAATTGTTTGGCGGAAGGGACCCACAGTATGCCCTCCCACCAGCTCTGGGGGGCAGAGCAGAAGTGATGGGAGAGGCAGTCCTGCAACAGCCTGGCTGGCTTTATGGGAGATAAGCAGTCCCTTGAATCCCACCGGCAGCCAGAGCAGCTCAAGGAGCCATGAGGTTGCCGCCCAAACGCTGCTTCTGGGCCAGCTGAGCCCCTACCAGGCTTCTGACCGGCTGATTGTGTCAAATTCTTTGAGAAGCTCATTTCAGGCACCCAGGGGCTTCCCCCGTGCAGCTGCCTGTATAGAAGGACTATCTTTATTATAAAAACTGGTCACAATCTGAATTACTATATTCAATTTCTGGAGGAAGGTCATCTGCTTCCCACAAGATCAAATACTCAGACTTTTGCAACCACTTAAGTGTGTAGGATAAAAAAAGAAAGCGGGAATTCTCCAGTGTACTGCTCAGAGTGTCCATCCAAGGGTTAATTTCAGCTCCGCTGCCCAGGACTGGATTGAATTTGTTTAACCACGCCTTCCTTTCCCATAATGCTTGTTTTTTTCAATTCAGTTCAGCCCTTGGACGGATTTCTTGCAGCTTAGCAAGTTATTTATTTATTTTAATTATATTATTTATCTTCTTTGGTTTTTATTATTTTTTTTATGAGAAAAAAGTTTTATTGGTTTTTACAAAATTTTTAAAAATAGGAAAAAGGTATAAGGTATTAAAGAGATATTTTGAGGACATCTATGTCGGAGGTGTCGGCCCCCTCCGAGGCTTCATACAAAAAAAAAGATAATACAATACATTTTTCATTTCCCTACAAAGTGGTAAGAGATACAGATATATCATTTTATATTCATGCAATCAATCATTGTTTCTATAAACTTCCAAATAAAGGTTACACTATATAGAAAAAAGTCATTTGTGAGATCTGAGTCTTTTAGCAATTGTATCTTCCTCTCCCTGACCTCCAGTGGGCGGAGCTGTGGCCCCTCCCGTTCCCCCATTTTCATCCTCCAGGATTGGGAAGTGTTTTTTAAGAAAGGCTTCCGCCTCTGCAATTGTTTTATTTCTTACTCTTCCCCCCTCCCAGAACACTAACATTCCCTCGGGCATCAACCACTTGAACCACACCCCCTTTTTATATAATCTTTTTGGTAAGAAGGAATATTTCCTTATTTCTCTAATCTTTTTCGGGATCTGCTTCAAGATGGCAATCTCATTCTGTTGATATATCAAGGGACCGTCTGTGCTCTCAGGATCCCATCCCTTGTTGACCTTCTTACAAATTTAATATGTATCTCTCTGGGTACTTCATTTATTCTGGCATATGCTGAGTTAATTCTATAAATCAGATCCATGTCCCCCCAAATATCTTCTTTGCTCTTTTTGGTATAATCTGCTAACATCGTACACATTAAATCTTTTAAATTCTCAGAGCTTAATTCTGGAACATTTTGAAACCTTAAAAAGTAAGACATCCTTTCAAAATCCATCCTAGACATATGACCAGCTAAATCTACAATTTCTCTTTGAGAATTTATCTCTCCCCTCATCTCAGCCCCTCTAGTCCATCAATTCTTTGTTTGTTTTCCATTAGTGCTTTCTGTGTCTCCAAAAGTTCCAATTTTGAACTAACATTGTCTTTCCGGATTTCTTTTATTTCTTTCATGATGTTTTGAAGAGTTTCCTCTATTGCTGATAACTGTGTAGCTTCCACCTCTGTTGCTTTGGATAACATTGAAGTAATCTTAGGTTGGTGTGGCTGCTTTTTTGAAGCCATAATGAAAGTGTTAGGTTCTTGTCACTAATATGGCGTCTGTTGGAGAGGTAGTCCGTGAGGCAAGGAGAGAGTAAAAGTCAATATCCAAATTCAAAGTTCAATTTACTTACAATCCAGAGAACAATTTTTAAAAACAATCAGATAAGGAAAAAAAAAGAAGGCACATCTGGGAAAGGTCCTAATAATCAGTTACATTAATCCACTGGTAAAAAATTCAGTCCCAAAGCCGAGGGAGTGTCAGCAAATTTCAAAGAGAAGTATTTCTTGCTGAAATACTTTTCTTCCCTCTGGAAGCTGCGGAGAACTAGTGAAAGTCCATATCAATTGTTGCAAGACAGAGATACAAAGTATCGTTGAGAATCTTAAAGTGAAAGACTTTCATTTGTAGTTTAAAAGTTGGATGTTGATTTCTCCACCTCCCCAAGCCTGGGGAACATTTCAAAACGCCGCTTTTTTTTCCTTTCCGAGGAGGGGTTTTACAAACTCCCTCCTCCTCCTTCTTTTAAAGTGAAAGTTGAAAGCATTAATTTTAAATCACTCACAATCCACTCTGTAGCCATGAGCCTCGGTGTTGCCTTCAGCCCCGGCTTTTCAGCCCGTCTTTAATTGCAGCAGCTATTCCGGCTCTCCATCGGCGAAGGGGACGAAAGAAGAAACCCCCCCCCCCCGCAATTCGTTCTCCGGTGCCTGGGACGAGGCGGGAGCCACCCCCCGACCGCCGTCGAGGTGGGGAGACTCACCGCAAGCCGTCCGTGCGGTGGGGGCTCTTTAGCAAGAGCCCCCTGCCCCCGAAGGCGCCGCCGGAGCAACCAAGCAGCGGACGAGTCCAGGACCCGACCGTCGCCTCCGGCTAACCGGAAGGAAGTCTCTTTGGTTTTTATTATTTGTAAGTCTGAGTTAGATAGTTTATTGTTTGCCTTCCTGCAACTTCGGGGGTTTGCCTTGCCCAGGGAAGCCTGTCCGCTTCGGCAGCGCCGCGCTTCTCTATTCTCCCGCGGGGGGGGGGGGGGGGGAGTGAAGACCATAGGAAGATCGTCGCCTCCCCCCCCCATTTCTTCACCGGCGGTCTGCCCATTAATTTGGCAGTCTGTCCGGCAGCGGGAGCGCTGGTGCAGCGTCGGCTGCACGAAGACGCCAGAGCCGGATAAGCTCCGCTCCCGCTCCACGTGGAGCGCTATGGGCGCGGCCATTTTGGATCGCCGCGCCAACCAATCAGGGACCGAGCTGTTCCCTCCGGCGCCATTCTGAGCCGTGTTTCCTTGCATTGTCTCGCAATCTCTAGCGACGAGCGGACGCGTTTTCTCGGCTCCTCAGGGCAAGTGCAGGGCCTGATTTGGTGCGAAGCCTTGGTAGCTTCCCGAGGCCCAGTCTTATCCTCCGATGGCTCTTTCTCCTAGCGCGCTCTGCATTGGAACGGCAAGTCGACCTCTCCCTTTCCTTCCCAGCCCGGCATTCACGCCATTCCATTCATGGCAGAGGACGCTATTACTGAGATCCCTGATCAGGGCTCGTCCTCTTGGGAAGACAGGCCCCTTGTTAGGAAGGCGGGCAGGGAGGCAATCAGGGACATTAGTAAGGGCCCGTATGCCAGGAGGGATGAGGCGTCGCAGGACAGGGCGGATGCTAGGCGCCAGAAGGCCTTGGAACGCCAGTTTAACAGGGTGCAGGGCCAAGCCATTGCTGTGCCCCAGGTCCACCGGGCTCACTCTCCTGATCTGGGGGAAAGGGAGCTTACGGCTCGACCTGAGATTTCCCCATCCCTGGATAGGGGCTCCCGTGACCTCTCCCTGGATTGCTCCTCCATGGGATCCATGTCTGTTTCTCCCTCTATTGGGGGGGGGTACTGATCTTTTCCAAGATCTGAAGGATGACCACAGATCCGTGGCCACCATTCCCCCTATGTTACCTGGGGCTCCCCTTCCAGAGGCTTCTGGGACAGGGGCACGCCCTGTGGAAGACCAGGGGCCGTCTCTCTCGGCTGAGATGAGGCAAGTGATGAATTTGGCCATCTCCCAGGTCATAGCCCAGGGTCTCAAGGAGCGAACTGCCCCCTCTCCCAGGGGGCATCAGAGTAGGTCCCATCATCCATGACCTTCTTCTCCCAGACCCTCGGTCATCAGTGCTGGCTCGGTGTCAGAGATAGATGACCTGGCTGAGCCCGAGCTTTCTGATGATGAGGGCTTTGCGGCTGACAAACCGGCCTTTTCAGGCGTGTTCCAGCCCTCTTACTTTAAATCCATTCTCCACAAGGCCAAAGTCATTACACGTATGGAGGTAACCCCGGCTGCAGCTCCGGCCAACCCTGATCCACAGGCCATCACGGATCCTGAAGATCCTAATGGTGGATTATTTGACGAGGATATTCAACCTCAGGACTTAGTGCGGGCTCCCAAGCTGTTTAAGAACGTTATTCAACGCCAGTGGGTAAGCCGGCCTCCTCCACTTCTCCGGGGGTCAATGATAAAAAACTTTACTCACTGGACCCCAGTATGGAGGAAATACTTAAACTTCTGGAGGTCGACCCTCCGGTGGCAGCCTTGACATCCAATTCCGTTTTCCCCCCTGATTTGCTTGAAGGCCTTAAGGCTGAAGACAAGCGAACGGAACGGGCTTGCCACAAGACCCATCAGGCCGCGGCCTGGGCCATTAAGGCCTCCACCTCCTTCTTCAGTAGGGCATCGACCTGAAGGAAGCCTACCTCCATGTGCCAGTCAGACTCGCCCACCGTCAGTTCCTGCGGTTCTGCTTCGCCAGCCGGCATTTTCAGTATCGAGCCCTGCCGTTCGGCCTGTCGTCTGCCCTGTGAGTTTTCACCAAGATCCTAGCAGCGGTCGCGGCAGACCTCAGGAGGCGTCCAATCCGCCTACAATGTTGAAGAAGGTTTCAACCAGGACAGGTCCCTCCAGTCCAGGCCTTCCTTACAGGGACAAGATGGGGAAACCAGGGGATCAGAGAGGTTAAAGAATACCGGGAGATTTCAGTGACTTGCATGGGTTCTCATGAAGCCAGTGGTTAAGAAACACTGGCCAACTCCCAGGAAGAGAGATGGAAAGTCCTGGAGAAAAGAGACCTGAGGGGAGACATGAAAGCGCTCTTCAAGCTACTTCCCCAAAAAGGTCACTGGGGGGAGGGGAGGGGGGGCGAACATACTGGGGGCTTCTGGAATGCAGACGGTGGAGTAAGGGACCACGGAGAACAACCTGACTGCCAAGCCCCCTTCCCCAAAGGGGCTCTTCAGTCAGAGGACCAACGCCAAACATTGGGGAGGCTTTCATTCCCATGCCTGCAAGAGGGTGGGCTTGATGGCCTCGTGGTCCCTTCCAAGTCCTGCCTCGATAGGGTCGCCTCCTTCAGAATCGCTCAGAGCAGCGCCGCAACCCCAGGACAGCCGACCGATCGGCTCGTTCGACCAAATCCGCCAGCCCCATTCGGGAGCCCCGGGCCCGCCATTCTTTCCCGAGGTCTCCGCACGGATCGGCCGCTTGGCTGCTGCTGGGCTTCTTTCTGGCTCCCTTGGGCTCGCCCTCTCCTTCTTGCCCTTCGGCTTCCAGACTCTGCCCATCCCCGGCGCCTCCCCCGAGGCTTCCACGTGCGGGGCCCAGAAGCGGAGCGGAAGAGAGGCGGCCTGGATGGCCCGCAGCTCTTTCAGCGCTGCCCCCGCACCTGCCCGGGCTCCGCTCCGCTCCCCGCCCCCGCCGCCCACCGGCTCTCCGCGGGGCCTTCTTGGGCACCGACCGGCCGAGTTCAGCGTCCTGGGCACATGGGCGAAGCGATGGACGAGGCCGCCGGGATCCCCGGAGAGAGCCCTTTGCCTGCCCCGCCCGTCCCGCCGCCACCGCCTTCCCTGGGCACGGGCGAGCACCGGGCTCGGGGGGGGGGCCGAGGCGGCCGGGCAGGGAGGGCGGGAGGGCGGGCCGGCCTGCCTGCCTGCGCGCGAGGGGAGGTGCCGGGCTGGGGCCGCCCCGCCGCCCGCGCGTCAACCAGCGTCAGGCCGCTGCCAGCCTGCGGGGCGGGGGCAGCTCGGCTGGGCTTCCCGGTCCGCCTCCCGCCCGCCGCGATGACGCCGCTCCGGCTCGCCCAGGGGCCAAGCGGGCAGCCGCGGTGAGCAGAGCTGGAAGGTAAGGGCGACGGTGGGGAGGGACACCCGCTCTGGGCTCGCCGCGCTCGGCTCAAGGGCCGCCTGGGGGGGGGGGGGGACAGGACGTTCGGGCCCGGCTTTCGCGGGGCCTCTGGGCGGCTGCCGCCCGCTCGCCCTCCCCTCCGCCTCGGGCCCCGCATCCAGCCCGCCACGGGGGGAACCGCCGCTTCTGGGCCAGCCCGGCCGGCGGGGGGGCGGGGGCGGCGAGGTGGGCGCGGGCAGCCCCAGGATCGGCGGCGCCGCCGGGTGCTGCCCCCGCTGGGCTCTGAAGGGCAGGCGCTGGACACTCTGGGGCTCCCCGAGGCCTTCCGGACGGATCGGGCCGCCCGAGGTTTGGCTCCGTCGGGAGGGCTGCGTGGCCGGACCAGGCGCTTCCTCTGGGGCCTCCCGCCTGGGGGGAGGAAGTGTGGGGCCGAGAAGGCTGCCTGCCGTCCTTGCAGCCGAAGCCGCGAGTGAGTCACAGGCCCTGCGGGGGTGAGGAGACTTTCCGGGGATGCGGCCCGTCTCACACCTGGCCGTCTGGGGGGAGCTGCGGAAGCAACGCTTCCTTCCCGGAATCGGAAGCCCCGGAAGGATCCCCTGCGGGGGAGGGAAGCCGGCTTCTTCTGAAAGTCTCTGACTAGGCAGCGATTCCCCCCCCCCCCCCCCCTGAGCTGGAGGCCCCCTTAAGCTGGGCTGTAGTAAGCCGAGAAGAAGAAGGGAAGGACCAGGGATGGAGGGTCTGGCTCCGAAGAGGCATGGCCATTTCTGTCTGAAGAGCTTCCCCCCCCCCCAAAAAAAAAGCAAAAAAGCAGAGGGTCATTGCAGGTGGTCTTAGGTGCTCAAGCTAAGCTGTGGCTGGGCTTCGCCAACAGAAGTTGTGCAAGAGCCGAGAGGGGTGAATGATGCATAGGAATGCCCACCTCCCTTGAGGGCCCATCTCCTGCACTTTTGGGCTTCTTAGTTTTTACTTTCCAAGAACACTCCGTGTGTATGGAGGGGAGAAAAGAAAGACAGGAGAAGGAAATAAATGAGAATTTGGACTTACCTGCTGGTGTGAGGGTTGTCTCCCGAAACAACATTTTTTCCCTGTGAGTCAAGTCCATCTGGAGGCTGTGTCCCAAGAAGAGGCTCATAGCAGCTCCCTTCATCTTCCTGGTCTGTGGGTCTGTGGAGAAACGCTATGGATTAAAGGGCTAAGCACCTGGTTTCTTTGGGCCTGAGCAAGCAGGGCTTGGGTTTTGGGAGTCTGAGCTGAAATGGGTTACATGGTTCGGAGGTGGTTGTCTCTTGATGCTGCTGGAGGACCTGAGTAAATCTGCCCTTTCACACTTTTAGCAATAACAATATTTGGAAAGAAAATGCCTTGGCACATCTTTGCTGAAACATGTCTGTGTGTCCCTATGTTCTTCATTTGCTCAGTTCTGCTAACAAAGCCAGGGTTAATCATTGAGAATGTGGCTACTTGTACCTGTTGAGAAGATATAAATTGGTGCTCAGTTGGGAATGCCCAACATGGGTACTTTGAAAACAAGTCTTATGTTCAAGAACTCTTCAACGTCTTCATAAATGAAGGGCATAGAAAGGGAACTCATGAAATTTGCAAATTGACACCAAGCTCTGAGAATTGCCAACACTTTGGAAGATACACTCAAGATTCAGAAGGATCTTGAGAGACTTGAAAACTGAGTCTTCTCTAACAAGATGTGTGTTCAGTGGTGAGAAAAGGCAGGTCCTGCAGTTAGGTAGGAAAAAAAACAAATGCACAGATACAGAATGAGTGACACCTTGCTCAACAGCAGTAACTCTGACAGGGATGTTTGAGTCCTAGTGGACAACCGTTTAAATAGGAGCCAGCCATGTGCAGCAGCTGCCAAAAAAGCCAATGCAGTGCAGTCCTAGGCTGCATCAACAGAGGGATAGTATCAAGATCATGTGATCTTGATACTACCACTTTACACTGTATCAGTAAGATCACACTTGGAATACTGCATTCAGTTTTGGTCACCATGATATAACAAAAAGATACTCAGGTGTTAGAAAGTCTGCAGAATATTGCAACAAAGATGAACATAGGGTTGAAAGGGGCCTTGGAGGTCTTCATAATCCAGACCTTAATAAGGGGTCTGCAGGCTAAATAGTATGATGAATGGTTGAGGAAGCTAGGTATATCTAGCCTATTGAAGAGAAGGATTAGGAGAGACATGATAACTATCTTCCAATACTTGAGGAACTGTCACAGAGAAGAGGGGATTGTCTTATTCTTCAAAGCACCAGAGATAATGGGTGAAAACTTATTAAAGAGTTTAATATTTCCGTCCTAGAAATAAGGAGAAATTTCCTGGCAGAACAATTAATCAAGGGAACAGCTTGTCTCACAAAGTTGTGGGTGCACCATCACTAGAGGTTTTCAAAAATAAACTGGACAAACATTTGATCATTGAGATCATCTGTGGTTTTGGGGTAGATTGCCATCTGTATGCTGATGATACTCAGCTATACATCTCTACCCCAAACCACCCCAACAATGCTGTCGAAGTGATGTCCCGGTGTCTGGAAGCCGTACGGATCTGGATGGGAAGGAACAGACTCAAGCTCAACCCGTCCAAGACTGAGTGGCTGTGGCTACCGGCGCCCCGGTTCAACCAGTTGACTCCATCACTGGCCATTGGGGGCGAACATCTGGCCCCCTTGGATCGGGCACGCAACTTGGGCGTCCTCCTAGATGCCCGGCTGTCAATGGATGACCATGTGACAGCCGTGGCCAGGGGGGCGTTTCACCAGGTTCGCCTGGTGCGCCAGTTGGACCGGGATGCCCTTCGCACAGTCACTCATGCGCTTGTGACGTCCCGTCTAGACTACTGTAACGCTCTCTACATGGGGCTCCTCTTGAGATGCATCCGAAGGCTGCAGCTGGTCCAAAATGCGGCCGCGTGGGCAGTTCTGGGAGTTACCAGATACTCCCACGTAACATCGCTCCTGCGCAGGCTGCACTGGCTGCCTGTGGCCTTTCGGGTGCGTTTCAAGGTGTTGGTTATCATCTTTAAAGCGCTCCATGGCATAGGACCTAGTTATTTGCGGGATCGTATCCTGCCCCATACATCCCTTCAGCTGATTCGCTCGCATAGAGAGGGACTTCTCCGGGTGCCGTCCACTAGGCAATGCCAGCCGGCGACGCCCAGGGGAAGGGCCTTCTCTGTGATGGGCCCGACCCTTTGGAATGACCTTCCCCCTGATATTAGAACGACCACGGACCTCTGCTCCTTCCGCCGGAAACTCAAAACCCACCTGTTTCATCTAGCCGCCCTGGCCTAACTTCATGCTTCCCGCCCCAATCTGTAATTTTAAATTATTTTATTCGGTTTTATGGGTTTAGTTTTAATTTTTATAAATTTGTACAGAGGACTATTTAATTTGATTTTAGCTTATATGTATTGTTATGGTTTTGATAATTTTAATTTATACCTGTACACCACCCCGAGTCCCTTCAGGGAGAGGGGGCAGTTTAGAAATCTAATTAAAAGAAAAAAGAAAAAAGAAAGAAAAGAGTGGGATGTATAACATCGTCTGCCTTGAGCAGAAGTTGAACTAGAAGACCTCCCAAGATATCTTCTAGCCCATGGCTGTCAAACTCCCAGCCCACACCCAGTTTAGCGAAGTGGGAAAAAGTCCCGATACATCACATGATGAGGGTTGGGGCATTCACAACTGCTGGAGGCAAGCTGTTCCAGGGGTTAATTGTTCTAACTGTCAGGAAATTTCTCCTTAGTTCTAAGTTGCTTCTCTCCTTGATTAGTTTCCACCCATTGCTTCTTGTCCTGCCCCCAGGTGCCTTGGAGAATAGTTTGACTCCCTCTTCTTTGTGGCACCCTCTGAGATATCGGAACACTGCTATCATGTCTCCCCTGGTCCTTCTCTTCATCAAACTAGACATACCCAGCTCCTGCAACCGTTCTTCATATGTTTTAGTCTCCAGTCCCCTAATCATCTTTGCTGCTCTTCTCTGCACTCTTTCCAGAGTCTCCACGTCTTTTCTACATCGTGGCGACCAAAACTGTATGCAGTATTCCAAGTGTGGCCTTCCCAAGGCACTATACAGTGGCATTAACACTTCACGTGATCTAGATTCTATCCCTCTGTTTATGCAGCCTAGAACTGTGTTGGCTTTTTTGGCAGCTGCTGCACACTGCTGGCTCATATTTAAATGGTTGTCCACTAGGATTCCAAGATCCCTCTCACAGTTACTACTATTAAGCAAGGTACCACCTATACTGTACCTGTGCATTTTGTTTTTCTTGCCTAAATGTAGAACCTTACTTTTTCACAATTGAATTTTACTTTTTCAATTGTAAAAAAACCTTACTTTTTTCACAATTGAATCCTATACCAGTTCAGAAAATGGCTGTCCAGTGTTTTCTTAAAAACCTCCAGTAATGGAGCACCCAGAACTTCTGGAGGCAAGCTGTTCCACTGGTTAATTGTTCTCACTGTCAGGAAGTTTCTCCTTAGTTTTAGGTTGCTTCTCTCTTTGTTCAGTTTCCATCCATTGCTTCTTGTTTTGCCTTCTGCTGCTTTGGAAAATACACACCCACACACCTTTGTGGCAGCCCCTCAAAAGCCTGCTTTGTGACTTGCCTATCACATTCTTGTGCAACGCATGTGAGCTATTTCCTCCTTCCGGGGGTCTGTAGAATGTCTCTGGTATGTCTCCCCCGTCCCCTCCATTGGCGCTGATCCAGGGAGACTGCTTGGATTCTTTGCCACGAGACAGGTGGCCTGAACCTCTCCCTTTCTGAAGATGTATCAGTTACTCTGCCAAACTGGCCGGAGAATGGAGAGCTTCCGGTTGGCCTTTGCCACACATGCCCATCCGTTGTCCAGGGCAGAACCTGTTCCTCGGAGTGGCATTTCCTTGGATTACAGAAATGGCCCCCATCTGTTCCTTAAACACAGCCTTGTTTGCTTGGCCAGTCAATAAGCTTGTTCTGCCAGAAGGTTAACCTTTGGAGACTGGAGCTCACTTTTGGTGCAAGGCGAGACAGGAACAGAAAGTGTGGTGAATTTAAGTAATGTGGCTGGGTAGAATTTCCCCTGTTCTCTGACTCTCCTGACCTTCATCTGGCTGCGATGACCTTCTGCTTGGTCATCTCTCTGCTGACTCTTCAGCCTTGGGAACGGAGGAGCATTCAACCCTGACGCCTGCCTTTGGCTGAAACCCAGGATCTTCTGTGCCAGAGTGCTTGCACTCTGGCACAAAGAGTCCACTTCTGACCAGCAAAGAGTCCACTTCTGACCAGGAGTCCACTTCTGGCAGCAAAGAGTCCACTTCTGACCAGGTTTTGGGTCAAGAGATGGGGGTCAAGCGCAACCAGTAGCTGCCCACCTAACAAGCTGAGTCAGCAAAAGAGGGTGGGGATCAGGGTGCCCAGTGGCTCCACTGCCTGTATGGGGTTGCCCCATTTTTCTGTGGTCGCCCCAGCCAGCACTCTCCCCAGTGGGCTTGTGGGAGACCAGAGCATCTGGTTTGGAAAGTAAGAGAACCGTGGCTTTAGGGGGCTCTTGGTAGCCAATTAAATCTCCCGCCCCCCTTTGCAAATAAGTTTCCTTTTCTTGGCAAAGCTGTTCATTTATGTATAGCATGTTTTCAGCTTCTCTTTCTCTCTGTAAGCTCCTTTGGTCGCAGGGCTCCAAGAAAAGCAATAGCATAGAAGGTACAAGGGAAAGTTGTTTGAGGGTTAGGATTTACTTACTAAATAGGTGACTGCTTAACAGGATGCAACTTGGCTCCTTTTACACAAACGCGGCTCTGTTGGGTGGCAGAGAACCCCTGCTGTGAAAGGGGCCTGATGTCTCCTCATTTGGGTTGGTTCTGGCCACAGCTTTGCAAGGGGGCCAGAGGGGCTTCGGAGAGCACCCTTGTCCCTCACAGGGAAGCAGGGAAGTGCAGCTCATCCTGGGCCCTTGCCCCGTCTCCTTCCCTCAGAGTTGGATTCCTTGGGTCTGCAGGAGTGCCTCCCGCCCTGTCCTTGGGGCCCTCCAGAAAGGGGGCTGGAGCCCCTAAAGCTCCTCCCATCCCACATGAGGGCAACTGGCAGCTGGCTTTGCACAGGGGGGAATTTGTGCTTCTTTTGTGTAGGAGGAAGCTCGCCTGGGCTCAGGAACTTGAGAAATGGGGCTTCCAAACCCTCACCGGCCACTTGGCTCCTCTTGCTGCCTCCTGCTTTCCTCTTCTCAACGTCTTGGGGCTGGGGGGGAGGAGCTCCAGTCTGAGCCATGTGCTTTCCTTTGGTCTCCAGGTGCTGTGCAGTCGGCGTGTGCCCAGAGCTGACCCACATGGTTCCTCAGGCCGACTGAGCCCTTGCTGGGCAGTGCGAGGGCCTCTCCTGGCTGCCCAGCTTGGTATTCCCTCCTGGCTTTCATGGATTGGAGGCAGTCCTTGCTGCTTTTCTGGTGGGCAATGGCCCTTCTGGTCAGCGAGGGACTCAGCCAGCACATCTACACCAATACCTGGGCTGTCCTGGTGCCTGCCGGCCTGCAGGAAGCCGAACGGATGGCCAGGAAGCATGGCTTCCTCAACTTGGGACCGGTGAGTTACTTCCCAACAGCCTTTGCTCCTATTTAAGCCATTGCACCAAGAGGTTTGCACATTGTGCTTCTGGAGGGAGGGGCTGCAGGGGGGCTGCCCTTTCTGCTGCAGGGCCTCATTGGGATGAATTCCCTGGGGGGTTTGGATACCAGGGGAGCAGCATGAGATCCCGGTGGGTGGAACAGGGGAGGAGTCTTTTCCTGGGTGCTCTCTGAGCTTGGCTCTTTGCTTGTGAACATTTGATTACCTGGCGAGATCACATCTTTAATGCTTCTGAACTGAGCCCACTGAAGTGAACTGAGATTTTATTTTTATTTTATTTTATTAAATTTATATCCCGCCCTTCTCCAAGAGGACCCAGATGTGAACAACCAAGCTCAGGGAGCATCAAGGTCACCCTTGAGCTACAGAGATTCTCTTGGATTGGAAGGCTTTCCTTGGCCTGGCAGCGTTTGCTTTCACAGCTGGATTCCTGGAGGTGCTGAGTCTCGGCTCCTCTGGAGCTGGCCGTTGGGTTGCTTGTCTGCTTTTGCCAGTGACAAGTGCCTAGGAAGTGGGAAGTGGCCGTGCTCTTCTTTAGGGCAGGACATTTGATGTTGGCTGTTTGGAAATAGCTATTTGGATGACTGATCAGCTATGCCTGTTGTAGCTCTTATCTTAGCAGCAGTGATGTTGGCCCAGCTGCCCAGAGTGGATGCGGGATCGAAGCCTGCTTCCCTTGGCAAGCCAGGTGGCCAGTGATGTCAGTTCCCACCCAGTCTTCTGGCCTTGAGGCCAGCAATGGCTCACACATAGCAGGCTCAGAGCTTTTCACAAAGACCGTTTCATGCAACTTCACGAGTCTCTTTGGAGGCAGACATTTGTTATGACAGGTTTTTGAGGCTCACTGTGCTCCTTGTTCGAAGTGCAGAGTGTTTCTTGGGAAAGGTGTGTTATGTAAGACATCGTCAGTTACACTGTCCACAAACGGAGGAGCGGAGGAGAGAACAGCCGAAGGGGAGCTGAGAGAATTGCTGGATGTGGTTGGGGAGTGAGCTGGTGTGTAAGAAGCCTTAGACTTGTTTTAATCCAGAACAAATGGGGTTAAATCACCTACTGAGTGATAGCTTTTTTCTTGTGATGGAATCCCTCCCTCCCCTTCCCCCCCCCTCCCCTCTCTTTTTTACAATTGTCCTTAAACTTTGCATTAGCAATGGATTCATTGAATTAAGATTAGGCAGGAATGTTCATGAAAGTTATATTTTCTTCACAGCTTGAGCCTTAGGGCTACCTTAGGTTTTCCCTTTCAAACTCTCCCATTCCATTTTTAAGGAATGGAAGTTTAAAATAATGGATAAAGGTACTGAATATCACTAACTCACACACTTCTAGGACACTGTAAACCTTACAGATACTTTCAAAAGAATGGCTGAATGGAGGCCCACAAGGTACAGCCTGGGCTGCTCAGCAGTTTGAGGGAACCCATATTAGATTTGCAGGTGGCACAAAGGTGGGAGAATGACCGATGCCTCAGATGAACCACAGAACAGAACAAGAGAACCTCTCTAGCTCAGAATTGCTACAGAGCAAAAACTGTTGGGGAAAAAATGTAGGCAGGCTTAAACAGAAATGAAAAGGATAGATTTCAACAGGGAAATAATCGAGTGTTGTACCTGAGTAGGAAAACATAAGGCGCAAATACAGGACGTAGGAGACCTGGCTTGGCAGCCATCCATGACAAAGGAACCGGGCACCTTGGCCCATCAGGGCGGTGGAGCTGCTGAAGAAGCTGCCTAAGGAGGGTGGAGGGCTCATTAAGCCCAGCTCGCAAGAAGCAACTGTTTCACTCCACTTTGTGGAGAAATTCTGAAAAATAAGATAATTAGGGCCCAATGCAGATGACATCAAAGAGAAAGAAAAGTGGGAGAAATGCAAAGCTCAGTGTGGTTGCATAAAGAATTCTCAGATAAACAAAAACAACAACCAAAGGGAGAAGCTCAAAAAATGGGAAGGGAGAATATCAGAGAATAGCCGTAAGCTGTAAGGATGGAGTTAGGAGGGATCAGGCTCAGAATGAACTGAGGCTCTCAATGAGTACCAGAAATGGTTTTGAGAAAGTGGTTGATCTACAGGTTGGAGAAGTGAGTGAGATGATAACGGGTAAAAGCCAAAAACTTGAATTGCTTAATTTCTCTTTTGCATCTGTCTTTTTCCAAAAGAAAAAAATTGCCCAATTTGTCAAAAGGTGCATTGTGTGGGGATGAAGACGAAACCCAGGCCAAAATAGGCAGCAGGTGATGGGAGAACTCCTGGCTGCTTTGAGGCAATTTAAGTCTCTGTGATGGGTTATAGCCCAAGGTGATAAACGGGTAGATGGGAAGTCAAAACCACAGAGACCCTCTGGACTGAAGAAGGTTTCAAGAAGACTTCTTCCCTTGTTTATAAAAGGGAAAAATATCTTTTTAACATATTGTTTTAGATTTTGTACCGTTTATTTTATTGTGGCTGTACACCGCCCTGAGTCCCAAAAGGGAGAAGGGCGGTATATAAATCAAATAAACTAAACTAAACTAAAAAGTGGGCCCAAGAAACCATAGAGCCATCAGCTTGACCTCCGTATCTGGGTAAATCCTATGGAGGATTATCATCGAGCTGAGAGTTACTGACACTTTGCAAAGGAACATGGGGGGATGACCAGAAGCCTGCATGGTTTACTTAAAAATAGGCTGCGTCAGTCAATCTGTCTTTCTGGACAAAGTGACTAGATCATCAGAGCAAGGAAAAGCTGTGGTTGTTTACTTAGATGTCAATAAAGTATCTGATCAGGTTGACAATAACCTTCTTTTTGATGAAATGGAATTACTAGTATGTAGGATGGGCGGGCGGTCTCATCGCCAGATGCTGGACCTGTTGAACATCTGTGTCCAACAGCTGGCCCTGAGTGGATCTGGGTCCACACGGAGGGACTCTGCCAGGGGTATTTGGAGATTCTGTCCGGGGTCCAACCTTCTTCAGAATTGGCATTGAGTGACTTGGATGAGGGGTGGAAGGCAGGCTCAGCAAATGGCAGAAAGACACAAAGCTGGGGGGGGGGGGGGTTAGATGTTTATGAACTTGTGGACTGGTGGGGGTGGGGAAGCAGCTGCCCCAGAAAAAATGGGGAGGGAGGGAGGGGGTTGCATTGCGGCCCACAGATAATTCTACCTCTCATATTTTGCTCCCCATCCTCATCAGTCATAGATGTGGGACCTTTTCTCTCTTTGGGCATTTGACGAGGGCAAGATTAATGCAGAGATGCCTCAGGGCTCCTTGCTGTGTTGGCTCTGGGGCATTCCCTAGCCCTCTGGCTGCAGCCATCTCCTTGGGTCTAGGGGGAAAGGGGCTGGCAGGGAGAGGATGCACAGCGGGTGGGGGGAAGGGAGGGGGTGTATGGAGCAAGCTCCTAGAGGCTGCCTGGAAAGCAGAGCTCCTCCTGGCACTTTGGCAGCCCCCCACCCCACTGCAAAAGGTCTGGAAGTCCCTCTTGCTTCATCTGGGGCCCTTTTCCTTTCACAGAACTGAGGCGCCTCTTCTTTGTTGGTGTGGGAAGGTGGCCTTTTCCCATTCCCTGTTGAAATGCGACACGCCGCTTGTCTGCTCAGCAAAGTGTTTCATCAGCTCAGTGCAAACAGGCCTTCTGCCCATGACACGGGCTCATGAATGGGGCCAACTCTTTTGGAACATGTTGCCATCAATGGAACAAACTGACCCAGCTACAAGTAACCCAGTTACAAAAATAACCCCAAAGGTGCTTTTTTCAAGAGGCAATTTTTTTCAAGAAGGACCTGGACTTTCCGGACTCCTTCTGGAGTCCAGTTGCTTCTTGGAAAAAAGCCCCTTCAGGACAACTGTGGCCTGGATAACTGAGAATCTCTCTAGACTGTTACAAAGGTAGCGTTCTATCTGGTCAGCATCTGCAAAGGGCCCTAGGACTATCATGGCAGGAGGCGGGCTAAGAAAGCTGCTCTGTGCTTTGCCTGCAGACACCCGTGTGCTTTCTAACCTTGTGGGTGCTGCTGCAGGAGACACTGGCAAAGAAGTCATGTCTCAGGTCTGATCATCAGCTGCCCACTGCTGGCCTTGGGGATCTGGAATCAGGAGTGCAATTTTCTTTCAACTTCCTAGTTTTGTGGTAGCAGGGACCTCTCTTGGGCGGAAGGGAGCCAAGGAGATGATCTTGGCAAAAAGTGGCACAGAGGACAGTTCCAAACTATGCCTTAAGATGGGGAGAGAGAAAGAATGGGAGAAAGAAGCTCCCCGATTCACTTGAGTACAAGAGAGGGATGGAAAAATTGTCAAGATTTTGTTATTGAAGCTCCTAACAAAGGAGTTCCTGGCCTCTCCCCAGGGCTGAGACTCCTTTCCAGCTGCCTTGGGGCGCTGGGTGAGGAAGGGGAGCACTTTCCCTGGATTGCATGCCAATGCTTCTCTGCCTGGCTCCCCTCACTGCAAATGGAAGGAGGGACTCTTCCCCAAAGGGGGCTGGGAAGGTGAGTGATTTAACTACCTTGGAAGTTCCATTCCAGCTTCCATTTGAAGTGGCCCACGCAGCCTCCCAGTTTCCCCCCAAGGAAATGGGAAGCAACCATGGATTAACTTGGCTCTGTCTTCATCAAGACCTAGGCGGGCCTGACACTATGACCGGTCTCTGCATGTATGACCACCACAGTTTTCCTGCAGTCACATGACCCCATGTGACCGTCTGAGCCGTTTCCTGACAAAGACCCTGGGAAGCCAGCAGGGAAGGTCTCGACCTGCACCCACACAATCTCTCGCTTTTCTTATAAATCTCTACCCTGCCTTCAATATAGCCTATCCAAAGAATAACTATAAAAAAATCTATATATCGCATATCTTATAAGTAGGTATGCCACTTAAATCTTATATCTTCTGTTTCCAACATAAACTTCCTCTTTATCCTGAATCTCCAGACTGTCACTGGTCATATATTCCCTTCCCTTCCGTTTCTGTTAAACCTGAATCAAAGTCAAGTACATTTCTGTTGCAAAAATGGATAAATCTGCTACTGTATTTATATGCTTAAAATTAGAAGCCATAACTTTCCATTCCGAGTCCCTTCGGGGAGAGGGAGTGGTCTACAAATTAAATTTATTATTATTATTATTATTATTATTATTATTAACCTGGGAAAATCGTCTTTTGCCTCTCTATGGAGATTCTTCGTCATCCAGGTCATAGTTGACCCAAAGGTGCTTTTTCAAGAGGCTATGGGACTTTCGGGTTTTGTTTTGTATTTTGAGGACGTTTTGCTTCTTATCCAAGCAGCTCCTTCACCTTTGGGATAGTTTTTGCCTAGTTTACACCTGGTAAAACAAGATGCTCCTCTTTTTTTTTTTTTCAAATTTCAGGTAGAGATTTCTTTTAAAGCACATATTCAAATTTTCAGGTTTTAATCTTATATCAGAATAATCATTTTTCTTTTGATAAAACTAGTGTCACTTAAACAAATAAAGATGTTTTTTACTTTACTTCTTGTTCCCATCTTTAATTTCAATTTTATCTTTTGTATGTTTATAGCTCACAAATCATATCCAATTTATTATCTAGTAATTTTTCAATTTTCTCAAGCTTAGCTTCTGAGGATTGTAGGGGGTTTTTTTGAGTTAAAAAATTCCTTCTCGGGGATTCTGGCATGCTAGTGGTTTTTTCCAGAGCCCTCTGGTGGCCGAGGAAAATAATGGCAGGTTGGGGTTTCTCCATTGGAGAGAGCCATCTCCTCCGATTACATTTGTTGAGGGATCCGATTCCAAGCCATTCGGTGCAGAGCTAAATAAAAACAAGGCAGCCTTCCTACGGAAAACTGCTGAGGGGAAAAAAACAATTTTAGAGGCCCCAAAGTTTCCCGGATCAATTTCCTCTCTTTGCTCAGGGAGCTTTGGCTGTGCCATCTCCTTTTGCATCCTCTGCTTTCTCGGCTGGGTTGGGCCACTCGGTCGCATCCCTTGGGCAGGCAGACAGATGCCGGGATGGGCCCCTTGTGGCTTCGGGGGTGACCTTCTCCTTCCTGTGACTCAGTGCAGTTCCTCAGGACTCTTCGCACCAGGGGGCTACGTCCCTTCCCCCTCAGCAGGAGGAAGGGAGCAGGCCACCCCGCTGCCCTTTAGGGGGGTCGTGTTATTTCAGCTCCTAAGAGGCAGAATTTGGGGAAGCCGGTTTCAGGGCATCTCGGGGCCTCTGCTTGGCTGGGCATCTTGGGAAGGTGAGGACGGAGCAGGAGGGAGAGGATCTTCCTGCTCGTGGGGAAGTGTGACCTCCTGATGCCCCCCCAAAGGGTTTGCAGCTTTCCTCTGCTGTGGGCGCTGGCCACCCGCTCTGGGACCAGCTCTCAAAGGAACCTCATCCACTTGGCTTCTCTTCTCAGATCATCGGGGACTATTACCATTTCTACCACCGGGCTGTGGCCAAGCGGTCCCTCTCGCCACACAGGTCCTGGCACAGCTCCTTGTCCAGAGAGCCACAGGTATGAACTCCAGTCCTGCAGAGTTGGCCGCAGAGTCAGAGGGCTGGCCTGGAAGGCTGCACCATGAATCTTGCCCTACCCAGCTCCAGGGCTCCACAAGCCACTGGCACCTTTTCTTGCATGCCTGCCCTGTCAGAGTTTCCCAGGCTGTTCTCCCAGTTCTTGATCTACCAAAGGTTTGGGCTGATGCCCGTTGCAGAGAAGACCATGGCGCCTGGCAGGAGGAGATGCTTAGTTGAGCCGTTTCCTCTGGCTTCTCTTCTGGCTCCGAGAGACACGAGGGCTTTGGAACTCGAGTCTGGGCTTCCTTTGCCTGGGGAGGAAGGCCCCCTCCCTGCTGAGCAGAGTCCATGGGGCCCCTATGCTGAGCATGGTGGCCGTGTTTCCTGTGGGAGATGGTTATCAAGGTCATCCTGGGGGAGAAACGAGAAAAGGGAAGCCCATCAAAGGAAAACCTTTCTTCCCATCACTACGCAAAGGCTGGCTCTTCTTTGGAAAAGGGCCCCTTGGCAGGGCTGGGCTTGTGGTCCTTGTGGGGTCAGGCGGGAGGATTGCTCTCTGATAGCAGAGCTCCAGAGTGGCATCTTTTGCTGCCAATGCGCATCTCCCCACAGGTGCTCTGGCTGGAGCAGCAGGTGGCCAAGCGTCGGGTCAAGCGGGATGCCTTCATAGAGCCAACAGATCCGAAGTTCCCCCAGCAGTGGTACCTGGTAGGTGAGGTGACTGCCTTGGAGGGACAGGATTGGGGCAGGCCAGGGCCAGAGGGACAGTGCTTAGTCGCTCCAGCCAGTGGGACGGAGGCACTGAAACGTTTCCCAGTGGCTGGATCCCGAGAGCCTCCCCACTGGTTCCCAGCACTGTCCCAGGGCAGCCGGGGAAGAGCAGGCCTTGCAGGAGAGCAGCACAGAGGAGGGGGGGGTGTGGGGGGGGGGAGGCCAAGAGGGCTAGCAGGGCATTTGGTTGAATATTTGAAAAGGTGGGGAGGGCCTGTGAGATTGAGCTTGGGTGGGGCCCTTCCCTCCTCTTGGGCTTGAGATGTTCTTTTGAGGACAATTAGTTGGGGGAATGGGCACTGGAGGTCCCTGTCCCTTGGCTCTTGGGGCTAGTGCCTGCTACTCCCCTTTCTTGCAGTCCAACAACAACCAGAGAGACCTGAACGTGCAGGAGGCCTGGCAGCAGGGCTACACTGGCCGTGGGGTGGTGGTCTCTATCTTGGACGACGGCATTGAGAAGAACCACCCAGATTTGGAGGCCAATTATGTAAGTCGAGGAGAGGATGGTTACTCTTCTGGGAGGGGAGAGGAGGGCAGGGCAAAGGCTCCTGGGGCCCCCGCTGTCTCTCGCTGGAGGACCCACACTTCCAAGTCTCCCCAGCCAAGGCATCGGGGGATAGGCCTCTCTCTCAGCGGCCAACAGGCTAGTCTCCAGGATGACCGGTCTCCTGGTCTCCTGTGAAGGGGCAGAAACTAAGGCCCAGAGGGGTCTGTCTTTCCCTAGGACCCCGCTGCCAGCTTTGACGTGAACGACCAGGACCCAGACCCTCAGCCTCGCTACACGCAAACCAATGACAACAGGTTAGGAGGGAGGCAGGCAACTGGGCCCATGGCCTGGAATGGGGCACTGGGGCATGGGGCTTTCATGGAAGGCACCCCTCCCAGCCCCTTGCAAGCGTCACACTTGCACCGGATCTGCACTCTTGCAGGGTCAGGCTGCCCAGAAGGAGGGGTCGTTCGTTCATTTATGGCGTTTCTGAACTGGCCTCAGAGTTTTTTGTCCATTGCAGGCATGGCACTCGGTGCGCGGGCGAAGTGGCCGCGGTGGCCAACAATGACATCTGTGGTGTGGGCGTGGCCTACAATGCCAAGATCGGAGGTGAGGGATACCCTGGGGCTCTGCCGGCCTTTGGGCTAGGCCGGCTAGCCAGAGGCAGCCAAAGCAGTGGCCATCTTTGTTCCAGGGGTCCGCATGCTGGACGGGGAGGTGACGGATGCGGTGGAAGCTCGCTCCCTGGGCCTGAACCCGGACCACATCCACATCTACAGTGCCAGCTGGGGCCCGGAGGACGACGGCAAGACTGTGGACGGCCCCGCCCACCTGGCCGAAGAGGCCTTCCGCAGGGGCGTGAGTCAGGTGAGAGCGCGGCCTGGGTGGGCGGCTGGGGGCCAGTCAGGGCAGGCTGACCGAGGCCCCCAGCCGCTTGACCCGGACCTTTTCTCAGGGCCGCAACGGACTGGGCTCCATCTTCGTCTGGGCCTCGGGGAATGGTGGCCGGGATCGTGACAGTTGCAACTGCGACGGCTACACCAACAGCATCTACACCCTCTCCATCAGCAGCACCACCCAGTACGGCAACGTGCCCTGGTACAGCGAGGCCTGCTCCTCCACCCTGGCCACCACCTACAGCAGCGGCAGCCAGAACGAGAAGCAGATTGTGAGTCCCCCCTGCTCCTGGGGGGCCCTCTCCCCCCAAGCCCCCCCCTGTGCTCCAAGGACGCCTAGAGTCCAGGGATGGCAAATGCGAGGGTTCATGCATAATAGCGCATGTATAATGCAAAGAACCCCCCCACAGGCACATGTGTGCACACCTCCCACACGCCCCCACCCCCATGCCACACTGCTCGCCTCCAGACTGAGCTTGGCAATTCCTCCAGGGGCGCTGGGGGAGGTCATTTTCACCCTCCTCAGGCTCCAGAAAAGCCTCCAGAAATGAACTTCCGGTAGGTGTTTTTCCCCTCCCCAGGCCCCAGAAGCTTTCCTGAAGCCTGGAAGGCCGAAAATCAACTGGCTGGCATACACATCTGCAGTGGAGCTGATGCTCGGGTGCCAGCAGATATGGCTCCGCATGCCACCTGTGGCACCCGTGCCATAGGTTCGCCATCACGGGCCCAGGCCCTCTGGAACCCAAAGCCAGGATTGCTGGCCATGGGGGCCAAGGTTGGGCCAAGGTTCAACCTCTGGAGGGGAAAAGAGAAAGAGGGATGCCCTGAAGGTTGGGTGGGAAGGAGCTGGTGGGGCAAGTGGCTTGGACGGATGGGAGGGGGGGGCAAGGAAGGAGGGCAGGGCAGTGTTGGGGACCTGCACAGGGGTAGGAATGAGAGAGGAGAGACGCTGCAAGCAGCAAGGACAGCCTGAGCCTCTGAGTTTGTTCCTTGCCCGTCAGGGGGGAGGGGGGCAGGCCCAGAAGTTGGACCTGGTCACCTGCAGGCATCCATGGCGCAGGGGAGCCAACGGCAGTTCCCTGTGGCTCAGGTTACATCAAGGCAACACCACCCCTCCCTCCCTCCCTCCCTCCCCTGCTCTCCTTTTAGTTGAGGCTGAAGCACTTCAAAGGTTAGGGGAGTGAAGGCCACTGTGGAGAGACAGAAATCCTGGGTTTTAGGAAAGGGCTTCTCTCGGCTCAAAAGAGAGCAGGAAGCCATGGGGCTCTCCTGGGGATTTCTGCCCAGCTAGAGACCCCAGCCAAGGCCTCTGGGCACAGTTGGATGTGCGTCTCCCGGGAGGCAATTCAAAGAAGGGCTGGGAGTGGCAGGCCTGTAGGTGGCCCCCATGGCCACTGAAGGGGGCCCGTTTCCTCTCAAAGGTGCCGGGGGTGGGGGTGGGGATGCTGTGAAGGGCAGCCAGATAAGCTGTGAGTGTGGTGGTCTTCCTCTCTCCGTCCTCCAGGTGACGACTGACCTGTGGCAGAAATGCACCGAGTCGCACACCGGCACATCTGCCTCAGCACCCCTGGCTGCTGGGATCATTGCCCTCGCTCTGGAAGCCAAGTAAGGGGTGGGGGAGGTGGCAGTGCCCGTGCAGGTTGGGCCTGGTAGAGCTGCTGTTGCCGACTCCCCTGCCTCTTCTCTGCAGCAAGAACCTGACCTGGCGGGACATGCAGCATCTCGTTGTGCGGACATCCAAGCCTGCCCACCTCAACACCAACGACTGGGCCACCAACGGGGTGGGACGCAAAGGTAGCCTCGGGGATGGAGTGGACGGGCCGTGGCAGATGCCGCCCCTACCTTGCTCAGCCCTGACTCGTGGCCCCTCTTTCCGCAGTCAGCCATTCCTACGGCTACGGACTGCTGGACGCAGGTGCGATGGTGGCCCTGGCTAAGAACTGGACCTCGGTGGGGCCTCAGCGGAAGTGCATCATCGACATCCTCCCAGAGCCGAAGTGGGTTTCAGGGGGCGGTGGGGGGGGGGGCTTGGAAACGTCTGTCTTCTCCCTCCAGGGTTGGGGGCTCAGCTTCTTGAACACATGGAGTCCTTGACTTACAACCATGTGTTTAGTGACTGTTACGTAAGCCACATGCTTAGTCCTGAAAAAGTGACAGGTGACCCATCCTCACACTTAGAAGTGCGCCAGCCTCCCTCCGCCCCACGGATCAGAATTCTGGGCCTTGATAATCAACCTGCATTCATGACGGTTGCAGCATCCTGGGTCCCCTGTGGCCACTTGTCACTTTTCCAGCTGGTTTCTAACAAGCAAAATCAATGAAGGAAGCCAGATCTGCTTAATGACTTCCTGATTTATTTAATAATTGGAGCTTAACAATCCTGGCAAAGAAGGACATAGAATTGGGTGCAACTCATAATGGCCATTTTCCTTAGCATCAAAAATTCTGGTCCCAAATGCTACCAGGTGAGGACTACCTGTACAGGAACTTGCTCGGGAGGATGAGTAGAGTCTACCCACTCTTGGCCCCGTTCCTGTGGCCCCCATGCCCTGTATCCTCAGGAGTCCCATGGGACACTTCAGGTCCAGCCCCACTTTCTTCATCTTCACCAGGTCCCCATGCACCTTGCAGCCGGCACTGTAGAGATCAGCCTGACTACGTCCATCCACTTCCAAAGGTCACCCAGCTGCCCTGGCAGGATTGATGGATGGACTTAGATTTTGGTGCGGCTGACTCCAGGGACTCTCTGGGTGGCTCACAATAGACATGTCACAATTCCAGCGCAATGAATAAGTAAAAACGACCCATAAGAGAATAACCCAAAGGCAGCCAGACAGTTCGTGTGTGTTTCCAGTACCTCTAACTAGGAGGGGGGGGACCATCCACCCCACCCCACCCCATGGGGGAAGAGGCTCCACAGCTGCTGGCTGCCTTGTCCAAGGATTCTTGTGTCCTGCAGGGATATCAGCAAGCGCCTGGAGGTACGGCAGAAGGTGGAGGCCTGCTGGGGGAAGGCTAACTCTGTGGCTCGACTGGAGCATGTCCAGGCCAGGCTGACCCTCTCCTATAACCGTCGCGGAGACCTGGCTATTCATCTGGTAAGCCCGATGGGCACCCGCTCCACTCTCCTGGCTGCCAGGTAAGCTGACTCCTGCCACCTCTGGTCGGAAAGACCACTGAGCCTCTGCCCGCCCCTCCCCATCATCTCTTTCCTCTTGGCCAGGCCTCGGGACTATTCGGCCGATGGCTTTAATGACTGGGCCTTCATGACGACGCATTCATGGGACGAAGACCCGGCTGGCGAATGGGTGCTGGAAATTGAGAACACAAGCGAAGCAAATAATTATGGTAATCTGCTGGAATAATCTCAATGTTTCTTTTCAGTGTTGTCTGCCCAGGGGCCAGGAAGACTCTCTCCTAATGCTGATGGTGGCTTCAGACCTTTCCCCAGATGTTCTGCCCCTCAAACTTCAGGTCCTTGTCCTCCCCTTCCACTCTGTTCGCCATGGCAGCGTGTTGGGAAGAATAGCTCTGCCATGTGGCTCTTTTGGCCTAAATCTTGCTGCCAAAACTAGACTGCAGTGATTTTGTTGCTGTTTTTACAGAATTAAGCATGGAGAATGGGGGTGGAAGGCAAATCTCTCTCCTTCCCACTTGTCAGTTTCCAAAGGAATAACAATCTGCAAAACGGGCTTCTGCCTTTCTCCTCCTCCCCCCCCCCCCTCCCCAAGCATTCCCACAGCAGAGTTCCCCTCAAAGGGCAAAGAAATCCAGCCTCTTCCAGGGACATCTGTTCATGCTCTGGGAATGACAGCTGGGCTCAGCTGACGCCCCCTTGCAGAACTTGTAAGAGGCGGGCTGTTCTGTTAGTGCAAGTAATCCTTGTTAAATGACCCTAATGGAGCCCAGAATGTCCATGGCGAAGTGAAGTGGACCACACCACTTAGAAATGGCAGTGCTGGTGGTTCCAGGTGTGGCCTTCCAGGGTCAACATCTGCCACCTTCCCCAGGTAGTCGCTGTCACATTGTCTCTCTGCCTGGGCCCAGTGAGCTCCTTTGGCAGACAAGGATCCACCACCCCGATGTCTGCATTGGTGTCCCGGCCGGTCCCTCCCGCAGCGTCTGGATCCTGGGACAGGAGCAGCAGCAGCAGAGTGCAGGGTGGCCAGGATGGTGTGGAGAAGGGGAGGGAGGTCTGTCATATAAGTGCAGATTGGTTCGCAGTCACCCAAATTTTGATCACAGGACCACAGGGTGCGGCCATAACTTTGAGGACTGTTAGCAACTATCATAGTAACTGAATGGTCAATGAGTGATTGGTCAGTAAGGAAAACATTTTTTTAAATTTATAATATGATTCAAAGGCCCCAAAGAATGGCCCAATCATTGAACAAATTGTAGTGACCAAGGCAATAGTAAAGCGGTCTTCTTGAAAACTTTGCACAGGTAGGAGCCCGATCCCCTTCCTGCCACAGTTTAGTTTTATTCAATTTATATACCGCCTTTCTCCCTTTCGGGACTCAGGAGCTGAGTGGGAAGAAGGTCGTTGGGTCCAGACTGGCAGGGAGGCTGCTCTGGGGGCTCATTCCCCCTTTCCCTTCTGCTTCCAGGCACCCTCACCAAGTTCGTCCTGGTTCTGTACGGGACAGGCCCCGACCTGCCTGACCTCTCCAATCAGTTTGAGAGCAGTGGCTGCAAAACCCTGGTCACCAACCAGGCCTGCGTGGGTAAGTCCGAGCTGCTTGGAAGAGCGACCGACTCTTTGGGGGGATGGTCGCTGTCCTGGACCCGAACTTGCGCTCACTGCCTGCTGGCAGAAGGGTGGGCTGGGCCTGGCTTGCCCCTCTTGGCCTGCTGGACAGGTTGGGCTCAATGGGTGCCCCCTTTGCCCCCCTCCTCTCTGACCCCCAGCTCTCCTTTCTCTGCCGTGACCTCAGTTCGTCTGTCTGGGCCCACTGCTCTGCCACTCTCCCCATGCCCCCTTCAGTGGGCCAGTTGGGCAAGAGGGGTGGAGGCACTCCTGCCAGAGCTGTGGGTAACCCAGTCCCCCCCCCCCCCCCTTGCCACAGGAAGGCAGGCTGCTTGCGTGGTGCAGTTTCTGTGTCCCCGTCCCGTCCCCGCTGCCCTTAGACCACCAGGTGGCGCTCTCAGTCGGGGCCTCTGCTTCCAGGTGGCTCTCTCAGTCTTTCCATCTTCTTGTGGACACTTGTCACCTTCTCCCTTTTACTTTATTCCAGCGGCTTCCCTCTCATCTTTCGTTCAATTTGTTTTGAGATTCTGCTAATATTTTTTTCATACAGGATTTTCCCTTTCACTTCCCACAGTCATCCTCTGTTTATTCTTATCTCTTTAACTTCTTTTCTTGGGTGATTGTTTTACTTTTGACCCTCCCAAATAACACCCCACCCTTGAGGAATTCCTCCAGCCTCCCAGCGAGATTCCCTCTGGACCTCAGCCTTTCACAGCAGGCGTTGTTTTCTTGTTCTTTGCCAAGTGCCTGTAAGGATTAAAATAGGTGGCAAAAAACGAGGGGTTTTTTTGGTAAGCGGTTTCTCAGCTTCCATTTATGTCATCCCTTTGGATCCCCCCTCAAATCACTTTCCTCCAGACATTTGTGCAGGAAATGCACCATCCTTTATAGCCATTGACAGAAGACACGATGTGTAGCTCAGTGCTGAACTGTAGGCCTCTTGATGCTCTCTGAGCTTGGTTGTTTTCTTGCAGGCATTTCATTGTTTAACTAGGTAAATCTCATCAGGGCTAGAAGGGATTGGGGTTGCTAGAGAGGAGGAGGGGGTCCTTGGTTGTTTTCTTGCAGGCATTTCATTACCCAACTAGGTAACCTCCTTAGAGTTAGGAGAAAGTGGTATTTGTGGACAGGAGGAGGAGGAGGAGGAGGAGGCAGAGGAGGAGGGAAACTAGGAGGGTCTCTGAGTTTGGCTGTTTTATTGCAAATGTTTCATTATCCAACTAGGTAAGATCAGGGCTAGGAGGACTGGGCTTTGGAATGGAGAGGAGGAGGATGTGTGGGCATCCTTGGTGATCTCTTGCAGACATTTCATTACCAAACTTGTTAACATTAGAGTTGTAGCCATTTCCAAGATGGCATTGGTCGCGTTGGTGGATGATCTCTGGAGGGCCAGAGATGGGGGTTGTTCCTCCATCCTGGTCCTATTAGACCTCTTGGCGGCTTTTGATACCATCGACCATGGTATCCTATTGCATCGACTGGAGGGGTTGGGGGTGAGGGGCACCGTTTTACGGTGGTTCTCCTCCTACCTCTCCGGTCGGTCGCAATTTGTATTGGCAGGGGGGCAGAGGTCGACCTTGAGGCCTCTCACTTGTGGGGTGCCTCAGGGGTCGGTTCTCTCGCCCCTCTTGTTCAATACATATATGAAGCCGCTGGGCGAGATCATACGTGGGTTTGGGGTAGATTACCATCTGTACGCGGATGACACCCAGCTGTACATCTCTACCCCAAACCACCCCAACGATGCCGTCGAAGTGATGTCCCGGTGTCTGGAAGCCATACGGATTTGGATGGGAAGGAACAGACTCAAGCTCAACCCGTCCAAGACTGAGTGGCTGTGGCTACATCTAGCCCCTGTGGAGCGGGCACGCAACTTAGGCGTCCTCCTGGACTCCCGGCTGTCTATAGAAGATCATGTGACAGCCGTGGCCAGGGGGGCATTCTACCAGGTTCGCCTGGTGCGCCAGTTGCGTCCCCTATTGGACCAGGACGCCCTTCGCACAGTCACTCATGCGCTTGTGACGTCTCGTCTGGACTACTGCAATGCTCTCTACATGGGGCTCCCCTTGAGATGCACTCGGAGGCTACAGCTGGTCCAGAACGCGGCTGCGAGGGCAGTTATGGCAGTCACTAGATACTCCCACGTAACACCACTCCTGCGCGAGCTGCACTGGCTGCCTGTGGCCTTTCGGGTGCGTTTCAAGGTGTTGATTATCATCTTTAAAGCGCTCCATGGCACAGGACCTAGTTATTTGCGGGATCGTATCCTGCCCCATACATCCCTTCGGCCGATTCGCTCACACAGAGAGCCGGGTGCCGTCCACCAGGCAATGCGAGCGGGCGACGCCCAGGGGAAGGGCCTTCTCTGTGATGGGCCCGACCCTCTGGAACGACCTACCCCCGGATATTAGAACAACCACGGACCTCCGCGCCTTCCGCCAAAAAGTAAAAACCTATTTGTTCCATCAGGCCGGCTTGGCCTAATTTACGCTTCTCGCCCCAGTCTGTTTTCTCAAACTGTCTATTGGGTTTTAATGGGTAGTAATTTTAATGTTCTTAGATTTTTAGTACAGGGTAGTTTAATTCGCGTTTAACTTTGTGTGTATTGTATGTTTTTATATGGTTTTTTAATTTTCCTGTACACCGCCCTGAGTCCCTCCGGGGAGAGGGGGCAGTTTATAAATGTAATAAATAATAATAATAATAATAATAATAATAATAATAATTATTATTATTATTATTATTATTATTATTATTATTATTATTATTATTATTATTATTATTATTATTATTATTATTATTATTATTATTATTATTATTCCTGGAGCATAACATCATCTGCCTCTGAATTTCTACTTCGTACAGATTCCCCTAACAATTCAGAAGATACCAGTTCATACTTCCTGATGCTCCATTTGAGCCCTTCATTCATAATGATACCTACACCTTCCTTTCCTTGCATATCTTCCTCATCTCCATGACCTTCCTCTCTCTTTGATTCACAAACACACCCAATCCTTTTCTCTTCCTTTCCATGTTCATTCATCTTTTTTAAAGAAATGCAACATTTTGCAGAGAAATACCTGGTCCTGTGGAGTAAAAGGCATTTCATCAGTTGCAAAGTTTAGCATTTTTGTAGTTAAGTCAGGATTTATCCCATTGCAAAAGTAATAATGATTGTGACAACTTTTCCAAGTTGTATCAATTATTTCAAGGGTGCTTTGAAAAGCTCAGAGCAGTTTATGTCCCATCTGGCAATCCTACATCAGGAGCCGCAGGCATAGAACTGCGAGTGTGGTGACTTTTGTCCCTCCGCTGGGTGACTGGAAGTCTTCTGGTGCACTCTGTGACCTGCTTACCACCTTAGCTAAGCAGGTAGCTGAATGGCTCTGCAGCTGAGATCGTCTGACAGGGGCTACATTGCTGGCACATTGCTGAGAGCCACAAAATAAGCCGTGGTATGAAGACTGACTCAGGCTGCCCAGAGAAGTGGTTTCTCACCTACGGAGCAGAGAAGGAGGGCTGGCCACTCATGTCCTGAATCCTCTCTCCTTCGCCTTCTCTTCCAGTGTGTGAAGAAGGCTTCTACCTCCACCAGAAGACCTGTCTCAAGACTTGTCCGCCTGGCTTTGCTCCGGCCCTGGGGCCGCCACCTCTGGAGAACAGCCTCGACCCCCACCTGCTGCAGCCTCGGCTCTGCGTGCCCTGCCATCCGTCCTGTGCCACCTGCCTGGGCCTCTCTGCCGGCCACTGCTTGTCCTGCCCGGCTCATGCCCATTACAACGGCCAGGAGCACACCTGCTCCCATCAGACACAGAGCAGCAGGGCCTCCCCCGCTGTGGGGGGAGAGGGCGTGGCTCCTGCCAGCCCCCCTTCCAACTTGCCGCTCTTGGTGGCCGGCCTGAGCTGTGCCTTCATCGTCCTCGTGTTCGTCACCGTCTTCCTGGCACTGCAGCTGCGGTCGGGGCCGTGCCTGCGTGGCTACAAGGTCTACTCGCTGGAGAGCGGAAACCTCATTGCCTACAAAGGGCTGCCCTCCATTCTGTGGCAGGAGGGGCTGGAGGAGGAGGAGGAGGAGGAGGCTGAGGGTGAGAGGACTGCCTTCATCAGAGACCAAAGACTTTGATGAGTCTGCAGCCCCAGGCGAAGCAGGCTCCACCCTGCTCTCTTCTGGGGCCCAGCCCCTGTGTCTTATGGGCCTGATGCTGCTGCTGCTGATGCTGCTGGAGTCGTTCTCTTCTGGTTTTAATTCACCAAAGTTTTTTTAAAAAGGAAAACAAGCTTGTGTCCTGTTACAGTAGAGAGGAAGAGGGGTGCGGGGGGGGGGGGGAACATCTCCCTAGACGGGGGAGGGCTGAGGCCACAGGAGGGCTTCCAGCTCCCTCCTGCCTTGGCTAACAGGCATCGCCTGCCCTCCTCTCTTCCCACATGCTGCCCCCTCTCTGCCCCTGGCTGGTGGGGGGGAGGGCAGGAAGAGGATCCATGAGGGCGCTGCCTTGATCAGTTCAGACGGGCTTGCCCAGCCCCCCCCCCCCCCCTGCGAGCAGGTTCTCTGGACCTTGGAGGGGCGGCCAGCCGGCTGGCTTGCTCACCAGCACCCCCTGGCGGCTGCTCCCTGGATCTGCTGAGTGTTGCTGGAGCTTCCACCTTTCCTATGTGCCTTGTTGCCCTCCCCCCCTCGGATGACAATCTCTGGCTGCGGTCCTCTGGAGCTGCCTGGTGGAGGTTGTTTGGTTGGGGCTGCCCAGGACACTTTTTCTATAACTTTTTTGGTGCACAAATGATTTCTTGTAATTTGAAGAAGTAACCAATTCCTGGGGCCAGTTTTTTTTAATTTAATGGATGTGGATATAACTCTAGAGAGATTAAAGTTTATTAAATGTTGGAACTATGCAAACCTGGTTTATCCTGCTGTATTCTCTTGCCAGAAGCTTCAGTCAACCCTTAAGACTTAATCAGGAACTATGATACACCCCCTGCTTACTTCAAGCCCAGGAATATCTGACTCTCTGAAGCCTCTTCCGGCCAGCCATTCTGCTCTTCTCTCTCCTGGCAAAATTGAGGAAAGCCCACCAGGCCTCCTGGGGAACAGGCAGACTTTCACCAGGCATTATTGGCTGGGTCTTCGAATTCCAAATAAAAGGAGATAAAATTCAAGAGCAGAAGCTAATTGTGGAATGAAAGGGCATGGATCCAGTTGATTGCTGAAACTTGGAAGTGTTTAATAGGATTGTCCCATCCCAAGCGCACAGCTCAGTTCCCGGCAGCCACTTGGAGAGGATTTAGAGTAACTGAAGCTTCAGAGAAGGTAGTAAGATATAGATTAACAGAGTTGAAAGGGACCTTGTAGGTCATCTAGTCCAACCCCCTGCCCAAGCAGGAGACCCTACACCATTTCTGACAAATGGCAGTCCAATCTCTCCTTGAAAGCCTCCAGTGATGAAGCTCCCAAAACTTCCAAAGGCAACTTCTGTTCCATTGGTTGATTGGAACAGAAAATTTCTCTTTATTTCTAGGTTGAATCCCTCCTTGATCAGTTTCCATCCATTATTCCTTGTCTGGCCTTCAGGTACCTTGGAAAATAGCTTGACCCCCTTCCTTTCTGTGGCAGCCCCTCAAGTATTGGAACACTGCTATCCTGTCTCCCCTGGTCCTTCTCTTCACTAGACCAGCCATGCCCAGTTCCTGCAACCGTTCATCGTATGTTTTAGCCTCCCGTCCCCTGATCATCTTGGTTGCTCTTCTCTGCACTCTTTCCAGAGTCTCCACGTCTTTTTTATTGTGTGGTGACCAAAACTGGATGCCGTGTTCTAAGTGTGGTCTTGCTAAGGCTCTCTAGAGTAGTATTAGTACCTCACTTGATCTTGATGGTTTCCCCCAGTTAACGCAACTCAGGATTGCATTGGCTTTTTTGGCTGCCACTCCACACTGCTGGCTCCTATTTAATTTGTTGTCCACTAAGACTCCAAGATCTTTCTCACAGTTACTGCTATTAATATATAGAGACTGGTTTCACCCAGTCTACATGTGTCCTTTTGGTTTTTCTTGTCTAAGTGTAGGACTTTTCTCTACATTGAATTTCATTTTGTTCGATAGGGCCCAGTGTTCCAAGTATTTTCTGGGGGCGGTAAAAAGAATTGGGGGAATCATTTAAACCTGAGGAGGGCTGTAAATCACAGAATCATATTACTGTATATCCTTGAGCATGAGAAATGAATGCCACAGAGGGTCAGCACTTGTTTTCAGCCAGCCAGAGAACAGTATAAAAATCAGACTTTAGTTATAGGAAGGAAGATTACAGAAAGCAGTTGGAGAGGAGAAGTGGGGGAGGGGGGGACTAATGGCCACAAGGTGGAAGTCTGGGGGTCCCAATTGGATCCAGAGGTGAATCTAAAAACTCAGCCTCAGGCATGGAAGCTGGCTGGGTAACCCTGGGCCCCTCCCCCTCTCAGCCCACTACCCCCAGGCTGATTGTGGTGGGGAAAATAAGAGGAGGGAGACGTATTGTATGTGTTTTCCACCGTGAGTTACTTATAAAAATAGAAAAGGTGAGATAAAAATAAATAAAAACTACCTTTTCTGGAGGCCTCTAAATCTTTATAGCAGGCTCCTATCTTTTGTTTAAGGAAACTACCTGGGGGCACCTCACCTGGCATCCAGCCTAATGGCAGTTTGTGTGTGTGTGTGTGTGTGTATGTGCGTGTGTGTGTGTGTGTGAGAGAGAGAGAGAGAGAGAGACTGTACTGTCACTCAACTTGCCTTTCTGGCTATTGCGAGGTGAGACGGCAAAATAGTTGACTCAGAACTCAGCCTCCTAAGCCCCACCTGGGAGATGATTAAATTTTTGCAGGAGAAAATGTCCTTTAGCTTACAGAGGAAAAATGTATAATATAGCTCTACTTCTTGTTATACAATAAATACAATACAATAGCAGAGTTGGAAGGGACCTTCCAGGTCCTCTAGGTCTTCTAGTCCAACCCCCTGCGTGGGCAGGAACCTTATACCATTTCAGACAAATGGCTATCTAACATCTTTTTAAAGACTTCCAGGGTTGGGGCATTCACAACTTCTGGAGGCAAGCTGTTCCAGAGGTTAATTGTTCTAACTGTCAGGAAATTTCTCCTTAGTTCTAAGTTGCTTCTCTCCTTGATTAGTTTCCACCCATTGCTTCTTGTCCTGCCCCCAGCTGCCTTGGAGAATAGTTTGACTCCCTCTTCTTTGTGGCACCCTCTGAGATATCGGAAGACTGCTATCATGTCTCCCCTGGTCCTTCTCTTCATCAAACTAGACATACCCAGCTCCTGCAACCGTTCTTCATATGTTTTAGTCTCCAGTCCCCTAATCATCTTGGTTGCTCTTCTCTGCACTCTTTCCAGAGTCTCCACGTCTTTTCTACATCGTGGCGACCAAAACTGTATGCAGTATTCCAAGTGTGGCCTTACCAAGGCACTATACAGTGGCATTAACATTTCACGTGATCTAGATTCTATCCCTCTGTTTATGCAGCCTAGAACTGTGTTGGCTCTTTGTAATTTGCTTACAATAGAGAGCAGGGGTTCCCAAACTTGGCAACTTTAAGAGTCTTTTTATTTATTTATTTTATTTTAATCACATTTATATCCCGCCCTTCTCCACAAAGGACCCAGGGCGGCACACAGGAATTTAAAAACATACAAAACAATAAATACAAAATTTAAAAACATATTAAATTATAATCCTATGCTAAAATCCAAATTTAAAATCCCCAATTTAAAACTATCTAAAAATTTCTACATCGTGGCGACCAAAACTGTATGCAGTATTCCAAGTGTGGCCTTACCAAGGCACTATACAGTGGCATTAACACTTCACCTGATCTAGATTCTATCCCTCTGTTTATGCAGCCTAGAACTGTGTTGGCTTTTTTGGCAGCTGCTGCACACTGCTGGCTCATATTTAAATGGTTGTCCACTAGGATTCCTAGATTCCTCTCACAGTTGCTACTATTGAGCAAGGTACCACCTATACTGTACCTGTGCATGTTAAACTTTATTGATTCCACGAGATAATTATGGGTCCTCAACCTACAACCTTCCATTAGTGACTTCCTTAAGCAAGTGATCCTTTGGTTTAGTTGCCTGGCTTCTTAGGTTTTCTGGAGATTCCTAGTGTTCATCAGTAGCTGTGGAGAGACACGGGAAGCTGCTTCCTCCACAGGCTGTTCTGCCTTCCTCTCATTCACAAAGGAACCTTTTTTTAAAAACTTCCAGGCCATATTTCCTTCTGGGGATGTGGACTGTGCAGCCTGGCATGCGGGCTCCATTCCTAGCCAACTATTGCTCAGAGAAATAGTGGACTCCCCCAGACGACCCTCCATTATGGGTGCCTTCATCTGGACTGAGGTGCACTTTCCACATCACACCTTTGAATTAGACCTGGAACTTCAATGGCAGCTGGAATTCAGGTTGACTGACTGAAAGCCACCAGGCTCAACCCAGCAGCTCCTAACTGTGCCCTTGGCAGTGGGGCTGGGTAGGAGGGGCCACTTCCCAGGGAGGGGCTTGGAAAGGAGGGGCAGAGGCTGGTGAAGAGGCAGCTCTGTCAGGGAGGGAGAGGAAGAATCCCAATCCGGATTGCCTTGGTCTTTATGCGGCTATTTTTTATTTATTTATTTATTGTAGAAATGTATATTGCCACCTGCTTGCCCTGGTGACTCAAGGCAGCTTACACAGATGGAGATAAAATAATAAGCAGTTTAAGCAGTTGCCAACTTTGTGGCAGTTAAATCCATTGCATGTTATTTGTTCATAGTTCTTTTTAAGCTCCAGTTTTACTTTTGTGGGAAAATAATTTGTAATGGCAACTGCTCTGCAGTCCTGTGGCCAAGCAAATCCCCTCCTCCTTCTGAGCTGACTGTGGCGGGAGGAAGGGACTGACTATATCATATTATAATTCAACATAACTCAAGATGCTTGGGGAACTCTGAAAAATATGATCATAAAAGCCCAGTACAGCACAATACCACTGAAAAAGAAATACAAGAAATACAAGAAGAAACCAGCATGGCTGCACAAAGCTACCTCTGACAAATTGAAAGACCAAAAAGACCAAAACATGGAAAGAGGGACACATAACTAAGGCAGAATATCAGCAGATAGCCAGAATCTGCAAAGAGGAAGTCAGGAAAGCAAAGACTCAGAATGAACAATGATTTGCAACAAAAGTCAAAAAGGTTTCTTCCAACATATAAGTAACAAAAAAAATAAATCAAGAAAACAGTCGGTCCACTAAAGAGAGAAGTTGGCAAGGAAGTAAAAGGCAGCAAAAAGAAAGGAGGGCTGCTTAACTCATTCTTTGCATTGGTCTTCACGCAAAAAAAAAAATGATAGTCCAATCTACGTGTAAAAGACAGACTAGAAATAAAAGTGAAAATAAGGGGGGGAAAGTAAGAGAACCATTAAAAGCCATGGTGGCTCAGTGCTTAGAGTGCAGTACTGCAGGCTACTTCTGCTGGCTGCGGCTGACTGCAATTTGGCAGTTAGAATCTCACCAGGTTCAAGGACTCAGCTATCCTTCTGAGATCGGTAAAATGAGGACCCAGATAGTTGGGGGCAATATGCTGACTCTGTAAACCGCTTAGTGTGTGCAGTAAAACAGTATGTAAGTCTAAGCACTGTTGCAGAGCGATCAGACAGAGAACACCTGTCTGATCTTGATGAGTACAAATCACCAGAATCTGATGGATTACATCCCAGAGTTCTAAAGGAGCTAGCAGACATCATCTCAGAACCACAGTACCACATCTTTTCAAAAATCCTGGAGGATGGGAAAAGAGCTGATGTGGTTCCCATCTTCAAAAAAGGAGAAAAAATCAGACCCAGGAAACTACAGACCAATCAGCCTAACATCAATACCCGAGAAGATACTGGAAAAGATAATTAAAAAACATCTGTTTTGAATTACTGCAGGCAGGATACAAACAGAAACCAAGCATGTAGAAAGCAAATTGTCCATGTCATATGATTCAAATAAGCAGGAGACATCAGTTTGTGTAATATTAGCTACTGCACCCATAAGTTCTTTGCTTCAGTCTCTGTTCAAATGAGTTTTTGGGTGAGATGACAGCAACTGCTGGCTGTCAGTTGAGGAAAGCAATTAAAAAATCAAACAAAAACAAATGACTAAGGAATTGGCAGTGAAAACTGCAAAAATGGCAGCGTATAAGTTCTTGAGGTTTTGTTCCACGTGTCGTTGCAACACTGCTTGAGCTTTGGTCAGGGTTTTCCCATCACTGGACAACTGGTCCGACAAGACTGTACTGGCCGCTGTACCTTCTGTAAAGTCACTTTGGTCATCTCTAGAACTGGATATGGGAACTGGTACCACGATATTCTTAGCTGAACGGACACAACATGCTAGAATCCACAAGAACCTGTAGAAGCAAGCACAGCATATCCTCGTCCGCCTAGGGGGGGAGGAAAACAAACTTTTTAAATCTATCATATTATCCATGCCAAATTAGCCAAATTGGGGTATGCCAAATTCACAAATTGATTGATTGGTACCCGAGCCCTCCTTTTTTTATTTGTTTGGGAAGGGAGTCCTTAAAGGATCGAATGGAATTGTAAAAAAGCCCAAAAATTAAAACAATGTTCTAAGTTGTACAAAATTACAAAAAGGCCAATGAAAAATAGGCCAGGCCATTATCAGTCTTTAAAAAGAAAGGTTGGCCCAAGGCAGTAATGGCTGAAAAAGGATGAAAAATAACATGGTGAACTGTTTCTCTTCATTAAGGTGTGGCCAAAACACTCCTGAATAGGTAACAATAAAAAAATGAATATTTATTTTTATTTATTTATTTATTAAATTTCTATCCCGCCCTATCTCCCAAAAAAGGGACTCAGGGCGGCGCACAGGGACTTAAAATCCAACAATACAAATAGTACAAATTCTACAAAATTTAAAACTACTATTAAACAATTTAACCCATGCTAAAAAGAGACAGTTAATTTAAAACCCAGATATAATAAAACATGGTTGTAGCAGCTATGCCAGGGCGGCCATATGGAAGAAATAGGTTTTTAAAGTCCGGCGGAAGAGGCGAAGGTCGGTGATAGTCCGGAGGTCTGGGGGGAGGTCATTCCAAAGGGCGGGGCCTGCCACAGAGAAGGCTCTTCCCCTGGGCGTCACCAGCCGGCATTGTCCAGCTGACGGCACCCTAAGGAGGCCCTCCCTGTGGGAGCGGACAGGTCGAGTGGAGGTATACGGTAGAAGGCGGTCCTGCAAGTAACCAGGCCCACTGCCATGGAGCGCTTTAAAGATGGTCACTAAAACCTTGAAACGCACCCGGAAGGCTACCGGCAGCCAGTGCAGCTCGCGCAGGAGAGGTGTTACATGGGAGTATTTTGAAACACCCAAAATCCCCCGCGCGGCTGCATTCTGCACCAACTGGAGCCTCCGGGTGCATCTCAAGGGGAGCCCCATGTAGAGAGCATTACAGTAGTCCACGGCCTCCAAACACCGGGACATCACATCGGCGGCATTGTTGGGGTAGTTTGGGGTAAAAATGTACAGCTGGATGTCATCAGCATGCAGATGGAATTCTACCCCAAAACCACGGATGATCTCGCCCAGCGGCTTCATGTAGATGTTAAACAGGAGGGGCGAGAGGACCGACCCCTGAGGCACCCCATAAGCAAGGGGCCTCAACGTCGACCTCTGTCCCCCCCGCCAACACAAACTGCAACCGGTCGGAGAGGTAGGAGGAGAACCAACGCAATACGGTGCCTCCCAACCCCAACCCCTCCAACCGGTGGAGCAGGATACCATGGTCGATGGTATCAAAAGCCGCTGAGAGGTCTAATAGGACCAGGATAGAGGAGTAACCCCTATGGTGTTGGTTACCATCTTCAAAGTGCTCCATGGCACGGGACCTAGCTATCTGCGGGATCGCATCCTGCCCCATACATCCCTGCGGCCGATTCGTTCCCACAGAGAGGGACTTCTCCGGGTGCCGTCCACTAGGCTATGCCAGCGGGCGGCACCCAGGGTCAGGGCCTTCTCTTTGGCGGGCCCGACCCTCTGGAACGACCTGCCCCCCGAAATTAGAACAACTACAGACCTCCGCTCCTTCCGTCAAAAATTAAAAACGCACTTTTTCTGCTTGGCCAGCCTAGGTTAGTCATCTGTTTATTGTTTTAATTGGGTTCTTAAGGGGTTTAGTTTTTAGTATTCTGGGTTTTTAGCGCAGGGATAAATTGTTTAATCTGATTTTATATATATTTATGATGTATTTATGTTTGTATGTTTTTTAATTCCCCTGTGCACCGCTCCGAGTCCCTTCGGGGAGAGGGAGTGGTCTACAAATTAAATTTATTATTATTATTATTATTATTATTATTATTATTATTATTATTATTATTATTATTATTATTATTATTATTATTATTATTATTATTATTATTATCCCGGGCCCTTCAGAGATAATCCACCAACGTAACCAATGCCGTCTCCGTGCTGTACCCAGGCCGGAAGCCGGACTGGCGCGAGTCTAGATAGGCAGTTTCCTCCAGGTGCTGGGGGAACTGTCGTGACACCGCACTCTCAACAACCTTCGCCACAAAGCGAAGGTTGGAGACCGGACGATAATTAGATAAAACATCTGGGTCCAGGGAGGGCTTCTTGAGGAGGGGTCTCACCACCGCCTCTTTCAAGACGGCTGGCACAAACCCCTCACTCAAAGAAGCGTTAACAATTCCCTGGAGCCAGCCTCGTGTCACCTCCTGGGACACGAGTACAAGCCAGGAGGGACACGGGTCCAATAAACATGTGGTGGCATTCAGCTGCCGCAGCATCCTGTCCATTCCATCGGGAGTCACGGGATCAAACTCAGCCCAGATAACGGTCTCAAGACCTGTCTCTGTCATCTCGTCCGGACCAACCCAATTGGAGGCTAATTCGCCCCAGATCTGAGCAATTTTATCCTGCAGATAACATCCAAATTCCTCTGCCCTGCCCTACCCTGCAAGGGATCTTCCCGCGGCCTCGGTTGAAGGAGGGAGCGGGTCACCCTAAACAGGGCGGCAGGGCAGTTATCTGCGGATGCGATGAGAGTGGCAAGATGATCCCGTTTCAACACTCTCAGCGCCACGAGGTAGGTCCGCAAATGCGACCTCACCCGTGTCCGGTCAGATTTGGTGCGAGTCGACCTCCAAATGCTCTCTAGGCGTCTCTTCCGGCATTTCATTTCCCTCAGCTGCTCAGAAAACTAAGGAGCTAAGATAGAGCGACGCTGGGTGAGAGGCCGCAGTGGCGCAACCCGGTCCAGGGCCCCCGTGGCCGCCAAATCCCAGGCGGCCACTAGGTCCTCAGTCGGGTCGTGGGCCAGGGAGTCAGGTATTGGCCCAAGCTCCGTCTGGAACCTCTCCGGGTCCATCAGGCGCCTGGGGCGGAACCATCTTGGAATATCAGGTTCTGCCTCCCTGCGGTGGGGTGCAGCGGTTGGAAAGTCAAGCCGAAGGAGAGAGTGATCTGACCATGACAGGGGTTCGATGACTAATTCCCCTAATCCCAGATCACTCATCCACTGGCCAGAGACAAAGATTAGGTCCAGTGTGTGTCCTCCAGTGTGTGTTGGGCCACAAATTAATTGGGTCAGGTCCATGGCCATCATGGAGGCCATGAACTCCCGAGCCACCTCAGATGATCCGCCTACCGATGGCAAGTTGAAATCCCCCATGACTAGAAGTCTGGGGGTCTCAACTGCCACCTCGGCGATCACGTCCAGGAGCTCAGGTAGGGCTGCTGATACATAGCGGGGAGCCAGGTACACTATCAGCAAACCCAACTGCCTCCCGTGGCCCCACTTCACACATAGGGACTCACAACTGGCTGTCTGCGGCACGGTGGTCTCCCTCGGTCCAAGACTTTCCTTGATAACAACCGCCACCCCCCCACCCCGCCCTTGGGCCCGAGGCTGATGAAATGCCCGGTAATCTGGCGGGCACATTTCCACGAGGGGAACTCCTCCCTCATGGCCCAGCCAGGTCTCTGTGATACCCACCATATACTTCTAAGGAGCCAGAGAGGGACATAGGTGACATCTACAGTATTTGCCATAGGGGATTAGAGGCCACACCACCGGGATTAACCTCCGCATGTTCCCAGAGGGGGATGCCCCAGAATATTGAGGGCAAGATGAAACAATTTGCTTAGCCCGGTCGATTGGAATATGACAAGCTTGTGCCAGCCCTCTAGCATTCTGATGAAAAAAAAAGTGATTAAAAAATGAATCTGGGAAAAAAATACATAAAACATGAACAGCAGCATCTGATCTGCATATCTGTTGCTTTAAAAAAAAGTCCTGGAAGAAACAAATAACTAATGAAGGAATATATGAATCAATATGAATCAATATTGGTTTCTGCTTATATTATTGTATACTGTCTGACATTAGTTGTTTTCTATCCTAGCAAATTGTAACCTAATACTGAACTGCAAATGTCATCTCACTGCTGCGTCCCGCTTCTACTCTTGGCATCAAAGCTTGGCACATTTTGGAAGCCAGTAGAAGAAACTGTTACATGGGAATATCAAACTGTATAGCTAAAGGAACTAAACTAGGAAGTTTTCCTGGCTCATAAATCCTTAAAGCCTTCTGCCAAAAAACAACTTGACAAAGGGGGGCAGCTATCTCCTACCCAAGGCTACAGGAATCCTCCACAGATAAGGTAGACAGAGACAGGAGCTTGAACAAAAGAACGCTTTAAAGATCATGTTGGTAATGAATCATTACACTACGTATGTGAGAGACAAAATATAAATGCTTTCAGCCTTGTAAAAGTTGCTACAAAGTTAAAAACTAAGCCATAAGATTAGAATCCATCCTGGATGTGATGTAAGCACCTAGAAAATTAAAAATAAGTTAACACACATAATGAAAGTCAGAAATTTAGTTAAAAGGCTGTTGAGAAAAGATTTAGAAAGTTTAAATAGCAGCAAACAATTCATTACAGGAACAACTGTATTGCAGGGTAGGAAACTTTCCAGGTATGATCATGAGAGTCCTTATAAGCAATTACTCCTCTCGTTCACCGTCTATCTGAAAAAACAGAAACTTACGAAAGCGAAGAAACAAAAGCAATAGATGAACATGAAAAAAAAATCATTAAACACACAAGCCAAAGATCTTTAGGCAAAGGATATGAAATAAAGCACATTGAAGAGATAAGTTATTCTGAAAATAAATTGAAAATCAGATTTTGGAATAGAAAAAATAATATTAATCAAATCAGTCCAATTTCTAAGTCCCAAGGCCATAGATTCAGCAGCGGTCTAGATAAACAGCAAAACATTTTAAACAAGGTCTTTTTGTCTTCTAATACAGATAACCTCATAGGCAGTTAAAAAAAACATCAAAAGAATTAACTAAGAAGTCAATCTAATTAATCTTTTCAACTGTGGCAAGGGCTGTGAAAAAGAAAAAACATCTCAATGAAATTGCCGGGCTGTTTTCCTTTGGTCACTAAATCAAATAAATGTGGCGGCAAGAAAAAAAAATACAGACAAACCCAAGTAGGGGTCCCCAACAACAGCCGTAAATTAATTAAGAAAATACTTTCGGGTACATTTAAACAAAGAAAAAAACAGAGCAAGAAAAAGTTGTAACATTTCATGCAATTGTATTTGTTGGGGATCCCTCCTTTAGGAGACAGAAAGTTGTGCAGCAGAATGTGCAACTAGAGAAAATGTTGCTAGGAGACACACAAATAGAGTCTCAAACACTGCTAGTAAAAACAAGTAGCTTTACTTGTGCTGTAAAAATGTACTACTGCTTCACAAGCAGTGATAGTAGGTATTGAATCAAATACAGTCCTTAACTCAAGAACAATTGCTTACAGTTGCAATCCACGATTCTTCCTTGTTCAGTCAGTCAGTCAGTCAGTCAGTCAGTGAGCAAGCAAGCAGAGAGAGAGAGAGATCTCCTGGCTTCCTCTTATTGCTGAGTTAATTACAGCTGCTAATTACATTCAAACATTTAAAATAACAAAGACCATTTGTCATCATGGCTTATATATATTGCCTACCCAACACTAGGATTATACTCCTAACACTCTCCCCTCTGGGTAGGCCAATATATATTTACAATTTCAGTCCATACCTTTCACAACCTTTTTTATGTTTGATAGCACCCTGAGCCTTCGTAAAATGGTCGGCTATATTATCCTCTGATATACAGTACTCTAGCTCTATTATTTTATTCTTAATATTTTCCCGTACATTCAAATAACGCAGATCTGTATGTTTCGTCCTAGTTTTTACTGCCAGATTAGTAACCATTTGAATAGCTGCCTGATTGTCTTCGTACAGTGATAGGATCATTTACCTCTATTCCTAGATCTATCAATAACTGCTTGCATTACGTCAAGTGATCTGCATCTAAGTGATTAATCAAATATTTATATGTCGCAGCCCAAACTAAAGCGGCTCAAAGTGTGGTGGCTTTTAAACTAGGTGTGAATATCTCGTCTAATCTCTGGTCAAATCCTTGAGCCACTAGCCTAGCCTTATAAGTTATGGATCCATCTACACCAGTTTTTATTTTATATATCCACTTACTACCAATTGTTTTATTACCTGTTGGTAAAGTAGTATTTTAATACACACCCAAATTCTGCAAAGACTCAAGTTCCTTAGTCTGCAGCTTTCCATGCTTTTTGGTCTTCAGATGGAAATGTGGTTAATTCATGGTACGTTGGAGGAACTTTGTTAACCTGATAAACCATAGTTGCCTGATACCTATCAGGTGGCATAGTTACTCGTGTTGACCGTCTTGGTAACTCAGGACTTATTGATGGACTTTCTATTTTAACCTGTTCCTGCTCCACTACATCCTCCTGAGTAGACACCTCATCTCTATTATGCAATACTGGTTTCTCTGCATCTTCCTTAGAGTTTAGTTGGGTTTCAATGATTACTTCATTGTTTGTGTCTAACCTATTAGACCCAATATCCTCCATAAATTTGGCATTTGCACTGCCAACAACCCTTGTTGTGCCTTTTTGCCAGAATCTAAATGATCCCCCACGGAGCCAGAGATTTCAAGATGGTTCCGCCCCAGGCGCCTGATGGACCCAGAGAGGTTCCAGATGGAGCTTGGGCCACTACCTGCGACCTTGACCCGCGACTCGACTGAGGAACTATTGGCCGCATGGAACAGCGCGGCCATGGGGGCCTTGGACCGGGTCGCACCCTTGCAGCCTCTCATGCGGCGCTGATCCACCCAGGCCCCTTGGTTTTCCGAGGAGCTGAGGGTGATGAAATGCCGCAAGAGAGCAGGTGGAGATCCACACGGTCCGAATCCGACCGCATAAAGGTAAGATCCCATTTGAGGACGAACATAGTGGCAATAAGAGTGGCCAAATGCAATTATTGCGCCGCTCTTATTGCATCCGCAGATAACCTCCCTGCCGCCCTGTTTGGGGTGACCCGCTCGCTCCTTCAACAGAGGCCATGGGAAGCCCCTCTGCAGGGCAGAGCAGAGCAGAGGAATTTGGAGAGTATCTGCAGGATAAAATCACTCAGATCCGGAATGAGTTGACCTCCATGGATAGTAGTCTAGAGGGACTATCCGAGACAGGTCTTGAGACAGTTTTATGGGAGGAGTTTGACTTTGTTACTTCCGATGATATGGACAGGTTACCGAGGCGACTGAATGCCACCACATGTTTATTGGACCCGTGTCCCTCCTGGTTTGTACTGGCATCCTGGGAGGTTACACGAGGCTGGCTCCAGGAAATAATGAACGCTTCTTTGAGTGAGGGGTTCTTGCCGGCCGCCTTGAAAGAGGCAGTGGTGAGACCCCTCCTCAAGAAGCCTTCCCTGGATCCAGCGTTTTTTAGTAAATTATCGTTCGGTCTCCAACCTTCACTTTTTGGTGAAGGTTGTAGAGAGTGTGGTGGCACAGCAGTTCCCCCATCACCTGGAGGAAATTGATTATCTGGACCCGCGCCAGTCCGGCTTCCGACCTGGGCACAGCACCAAGACGGCATTGGTCATGTTGGTAGATGATCTCTGGAGGGCCCGGGATAGAGGCTGTTCCTCTATCCTGGTCCTATTAGACCTCTCAGCGGCTTTTGATACCATCGACCATGATATCCTATTGCGCCGACTGGGGAGGTTGGGGCTGGGAGGCACCGTTTTACGGTGGTTCTCCTCCTACCTCTCCGGTCGGTCGCAATTCGTGTTGGAAGGGGGGCAGAGGTCGACCTCGAGGCCCCTCATGTGTGAGGTACCTCAGGGGTCGGTTCTCTTGCCACTCCTGTTCAACACCTATATGAAGCCGCTGGGCGAGATCATCCGTGGTTTTGGGGTAGAGTACCATCAGTACGCTGATGATACGCAGCTGTACATATCTACCCCAAACCACCCCAACGATGCCGTTGAAGTGATGTCCCGGTGTCTGGAGGCTGTACGGGCCTGGATGGGGATTAACAAACTCCGACTCAACCCGTCCAAGACCAAGTGGCTGTGGTTTCCGACGTCCCGGTACAACCAGTTGACGCCATCACTGGCCATCCGGGGCAAACTATTAGCCCCCGTGGAAAGGGTTCGCAACTTAGGCGTCCTCCTGGATTCCCGGCTCTCCATGGAGGACCATGTGACAGCCGTGGCCAGGGGGGCTTTTTACCAGGTTCTCCTGGTATACCAGTTGCGCCCCTTTCTTGACCGGGATGCCCTTCGCACAGTCACTCAAGCGCTCGTGACATCCCGTCTAGACTACTGCAATGCTCTCTACATGGGGCTCCCCCTGAGGTGCACCCGAAGACTACAGCTAGTGCAGAATGTGGCCGTGCGGGGGATTTTGGGAGCCTCACGGCATTCGCATGTAACACCTCTTCTGAGCGAGCTGCACTGGCTACCTGTGGTCTTTCGGGTGTGCTTCAAGGTGTTGATAACCATCTTTAAAACGCTCCATGGCACGGGGCCTAGTTATTTGCAAGACCGTACCCTGCCTCATACATCCCTTCGGCCGATTTGTTCCCATAGAGGGACTTCTCCGGGTGCCGTCCGCCGGGCAATGCCGGTTGCCGGTTGGCGACCCCCAGGGGAAGGGCCTTCTCTGTGGCAGGCCCAGCCCTCTGGAACGACCTCCCCCCGAACTCTGGACTACCACGGACCTCCGCCTCTTCCGCCAATGCTTGGAGACTCATCTTTTCCAACTAGCCGGCCTAGCCTAGTCCCCGAGACCACTTTAGTAGACTGAGCAGTAAATTATCTTGAGGGTTTTAATGTGTGGGTAATGTTTTTAGGGAATTTTTAGCACAGGGCATTCAAATTTAATTAGATTTTATTTTGTAATCATATTTATTATATGTCCATTTTATTGCTTGTTTGCATTCTGTTTTAATTTCCTGTGCACCACCCTGAGTCCCTCCGGGGAGAGAGGCGCGGTATATAAATAAAATAAAATAAATAAAATAAAAAATACATCTGTGGTTAGAGCAGCGTTTCTCAAATAGTGGGGCGCGCCCCCCAGGGGGGGCGCGAGGCTCCGTAAAGGGGGGCGCGTTTGACCTCGGGCTTGTCAGCGAACATACACACCAGCTCAGCCCATTTCGCCACTCACGGCTATACAAATCGAGGAAAGCCTCGAGACGCAGCGCCTGCTGCTCTTGGTGCCTCTGGATTTCCCCGTTTGTATCGCCGGCTGTAGGTAAAGCCCAAAGGCGACTGAGAAAGGCATCAGAGAAGGAGCGGCCGGAAGCCGTGCCTCTTGAGCACCGCTAGGTTGGACGACGCAGAAAGCAGACGCGCCCTCTACTGGCCGGCAGGGATAAGGAAGGGGATACTATTTACAGTCGCGCGGGGGGGGGGGGGGGGCGAAATGTTTTCTTCTTCCTAGGGGGGGGGCTGACAGAAAATAATGGAGAAACACTGGGTTAGAGTTATAGCCAACAAAAATTAGCTGTTGAGCTCTCTTTTGCCTTTTATGTCTCATTTGTGAGAGAATATGTACCCATGCGGGAGCTCCAGATATGTGTATGTAGCTGAGGTCTGGTTTCTTGCCATGTCACCTAGTGAATGGCAATTCACCAGTTGTGGTGTTAATAATATTGTTTAAAATATGGTTCCCACACATCATTGCCTCACCCCACAGTGCTTCAGGCAATCCTGCATCAGCCAACATTGTTCTAACCATAGCTTGTAATGTCTTGCCCTCTCAGTTCCACAAATGCGTTATGCTGTGGCCGATAAGGAGCAGAACGTTTATGTTGTATTCCAGCCTTTTGCAACGTAGTTTGGAACTTAGTGTTTATGAATTCCGTACCATTATCTGTTACAATGGTAACTACCTTGTGTTTTGTTTTCTTTCCGCAAATTTAATCCAGTTAGTGAATTGCTGGAATGTTTCTGTTTTGTTCTTTAACACAGGGGTCCCCAACCCCCGTGCCGCGGACCCGTGCCGGTCCGTGGTTTGATAGGAACCGGGCCGCAGGGCCGGAGAGGAGGAGGGAGGATAAAGTAATTGAGGATGAAAATATAGGAAGTATAGTAAATTGGTTAAGAGCTTTAGAAAACGAGAGTGGAAAAAAAGAAATAATTGAAAAATTGGAGCTGAATTGGTTTGAAAAAATACAGGTAGAAAAATGGACTATGAAAGTAAGGGGAATATGTAAAATAAGTAGAAGTAAAACTGAATTTGAAAGCTTAGTATCTCAAATTATCAAGGATGAAATTGGGTTAAAGGGACTCGTTAGTAAGATATATAAGATTATAAACTTTGATGGAAATCCACAAATGGTAATGAAGACGAATTGGGAGGAAGAACTCAAGATCAAAATATTAGATTCGGACTGGAATGTGAATTGGAAGAGTCGAATTATGAGGATTTTGTCTATAAGGATTAAAGAGCACAACTTTAAGATTGTTTGGAAATGGTATTGGACCCCATTAAGGTTATCATTGATGGATAAAAAAATTAGTAATAAATGTTGGAGATGTAACATGGAATTGGGAACTTATGAACATATGTGGTATAAATGTGGAAAAATTAAAAAGTTTTGGCAACAATTGGAGAAAACGATGTTTGAAATGATGAAGAAAAGAATAACATTGAGATCAGAAACTATATTATTATTGATAATTAAGGAATTAGAATTAACAAAATATGAGAAAGAATTGATTAGAATTATGATTATAATGGGTAGAATTATAATAGCAAGATACTGGAAAATAGAGGTAAATATTAAAATAGAAGAGTGGTATTGTGAAATGTGGAAATTAGCTTTAAATGATAAAATGACATGTGATATTAAATTTAGAGAGGGGGTCTATAAAAAAGACATTTTTTGGAAGACTTGGAAGCCATTTGTGGACTATGCACTTGGAACTTTGGATGCCTCGATACCTGTACCCAGAGAACATGGATTTTGGAGATCTTAAAGATAACTGAAGATATCCGAAGAACCAACTCTTCCTTTCGTTTTGTATAGCACTGGGTGGAATATTGTAAAATATAAAAAAATTAAAAAAAAAAAAAGGAGGAGGGAGGAGGAGGCAGCCCCCTGGGCAGAGCACGCATCTGGGTCGGGAGAGCGCAGGCACAGCCACTCGTGCCGTTGGGGGCCGAGAGGGGCGAGTGAGTCAACTCACCTCCCCCGCGCGCACATGCACCGCCTGTTCTCCCTTCCCTCTGCTCCCTCTCTACACCGGCCGAGCCATGCCCACCGGTCCACGGAATTTTCTTTAAAATGAAACCGGTCCCTGGTGCCAAAAAGGTTGGGGACCGCTGCTTTAACAGATAGCAAAAACCATATCTAGAATAGTGGTCCATAATGCATAGGCACCTCCCAAACTGGGTTTCATTGGCCCTATTAAGTCTGCAAATACCACTTCTAGTGGTTTTCTGGTTTTAAAACCATTTAGCCTGTTTGCAGGATTAATTCTACTTTTCTGTTCATTGCAAACATTACAATTTAAATACTGTCTTCATGGCTTTAACTTCACTCCATCTGCTAACTTAACTGTTTGTTGTAACATTTTAAAACTAATATGTCTCATTTGTTTATGCAGTAAATGTACACAATCATCGTTCGGTTTAACATTTGAATACACGGAATTAGCTATATGGGAATCAGGCATTACATATAACCCATCATGTAGATTAGCAGTAACCTTAATACTCCCTTTCTCAATAAAACAATTATCCCCTTTAAAGGTTACAATGTAGCCAAGATTAAACTCTAACAGAAAGTAAATTAAACCTAAGTTTTGAAACATATAACATATGTAACTGCTCATTAATACATGAACATTTAGCAATACCTTCACCAGATGCCTTTAGCCTCTACCCATTTGCTAAAGAAATGTGTTGCTTGTTTGTAGTCATTTTTACAAAGTTTTTTCTATTTCTAGTAATGCACATTGATGCTCCACTATCAATTATCCACAACTTGTGGTTTACTGGTGCATTATTAGCCATAGTCACATTAATATTATTTTTTCTAGATTTTACTTGTGTTTTGGATTCCTACATAACCTGGCAATGTGACCTCTATTACCACAAGTAAAACAATGTTTAACAGTATATACAGTGTAAGTTAAATCAATGTTATATGGTGGTTTCTCTCTTAGTTGTTGTCTTTCTGTCCTCCTTCTTGACTCTTACAGTAGTCTTGAAGTAATGCTGGTTAATGTTAGTTCATGTTGGGCTAGAACCCCAAGAGAAGTTACAAAGTTTTCATAGCTTTCATCCAGCGATGAAAGAATAATGCAGATTTGGTGCTGCTCTAAAAAAATTAGCTGTTTTTCATGTAGCTCCTGAAAACCCCTTTCATGGAGTTCAGATCTGCTAACATGTCTCCACTCTTGATGAGCCATGTTCTAAGGAGTTTCCGTGTAATGTTTATATGTGCACCCACAGTGTCACGAATATAAAGCTTCTTCAAGTTGTCCCAGCATTCTGCAGCAGACTGTTCACCTCGGATATGAACTATTGGTCAGCCAGAGTTAGACCAATAACACACAACACCCGTTCATTGCTCCTCTGGAACTCTGCTATCTTCTTGGCATCATCATCATTGTTTGCATCCCAGAAAGTTACATCTGGTGGGTTCTGCACAACATCCCATAGCCCTTCTCTACGCAATAGCAGACTGCACTTTGTGGACCAGGATACGTAGTTTGTGCCATATAATATTAATGTTAATATTCTGGGATATTAAGTAATCAGATGTCTGTAAACTATAACGTGTGTAGCAACTCAACTCCCCTATTGCTGCAGCTGGCACTATAGGTATTCTGGATACACTTGGGGATCTCTCCTTTAGGAGACAGAAAGTTGTGCAGCAGAATTTGCAGCAAGAGAAAACGTTGCTAGTAGACACACAAATAGAGTCTCAGACACTGTTAGTAAAAACAAGTAGCTTTACTTGTGATGTAAAAATAAACTACTACTTCACAAGCAGTGATAGTAGATATTGAATCAAATACAGTCCTTAACTCACACACAATTGCTTACAGTTGCAATCCACGATTCTTCCTTGTTCAGTCAATCAGTCAGTCAGTGAGCAAGCAGAGAGAGATCTCCTGGCTTCCTCTTATTGCTGAGTTAATTATAGCTGCTAATTACATTCAAATATTTAAAGTAACAAAGACCATTTGTCATCATGGCTTATATATATTGCCTACTCAACACTAGGATTATACTCCTAACAGTATTTTTTTCTGAGCAATTTGCAACACTTAAATCATTTTGCATTTCTGAAAGCCAATTAGGTGTTATCTTTTGTGGTTCCAATTAAAACATCATCCATGTAATGATCTACTAAAGCAGATGGATAAGCTTATGAAAAGGATTCAATTCTGCAACATAAATCTGACACAAAGAAGGACTGAATAAATGTGTCAACCAGCGAATAACTTTGGATACTTTGCTTTTAGCTTCGAATCTGGATGGGAAGAGCTCTGGGAGGCTACAGACGTAACCCGCCCCTGGATTTTGAAATTCCAAAGAGGCTGTTGCTATATCTTGACATGCTTTAATCATATCTATCAAAACAGGATCGTTCCCAGGACCAATAATTGCCCTCCAGCATTTGGAAATAGCATTTTCCTTTGCTAAAAACATCAACAACTCTATCTCAGTCTCAGAATTATCTATTTGTTGTTTTAATGCATCCTGCAATTTGTTAACAAAACCAGGATACAACTCAGTAGCCTTCTGTCTGATATTAAAGAAGACTTGCTGAGGTTTGCCATAAACCAGCACAAAGTCTTCCTGAAGAGAGGGAGGTGGTGGGGAGGGAAATGGCAGGCACAGATGCATAGCCTTACGTCTATTCCGTCAGTGCTTCACTTTTATAAACAAACTGCGAGTCTTTAAAGTTCCAGACCAGAATAATCAAAGTGAAAGTAAAAGTATTTGTATCTTTTAATATTCCAAGTAAAAAAGGTCAAATTCTTGCATGAAATAGAGAAGACACACAATAGTAATTTATTTTATTATTTTATTAAATTTATACCCCGCCCTTCTCCTTGTTAGGACCCAGGGCGGCGCACAGGCATTATATAAAACCATAAATACAATATACATCAATTAAAAATATATTAAATTAATTCACCCGTGCTAAAACCCGTTATTAAAACCGTAACCAAATTATAATTTATATTTAAAAGTCAGACGCGGGGGGCTATCCTAGGCCGGCTTGTTGGAATAAGTACGTCTTAAGACGTTGGCGGAAGAGGCGGAGGTCCGAGGTAGTGCAAAGGTCGGGGGGTAGGTCGTTCCAGAGGGCCGGGCCCACCACAGAGAAGGCTCTTCCCCTGGGTGTCGCCAGCCGGCATTGCCCGGCCGACGGCACCCGGAGTAGGCCCGCTCTGTGGGAGCGGACCGGACGAAGGGATGTATGGGGCAGGAGGCGGTCTCGTATATAGCTAGGCCCCGAGCCATGGAGCGATTTAAAGATGGTGGTCAACACCTTGAAGCGCACTCGAAAGGCCACAGGCAGCCAGTGCAGCTCGCGCAGGAGAGGTGTTACGTGGGCTTGCCTTGAGGCACCCATAACCACCCGCGCAGCCGCATTCTGCACTAACTGCAGCTTTCGAGTGCACCTCAAGGGGAGCCCCATGTAGAGAGCGTTACAGTAATCCAGCCGAGATGTCACGAGCGCTTGAGTGACTGTGCGAAGAGCCCCCCGGTCTAGTAAGGGGCGCAACTGGCGTATCAGGCGAACCTGATAGAACGCCCCCCTGGCCACGGCCGCCACATGGTCCTCCATGGACAGCCGGGAATCCAGAAGGACGCCCAAGTTGCGCGCCCTCTCCACGGGGGCAAGATGTTCACCCCCAATGGCCAGTGTTGGATTTATCTGGCTAAACCGGGGTGCCGGAAACCACAGCCACTCGGTCTTGGACGGGTTGAGTTTGAGTTTGTTACTACCCATCCAGACCCGTACGGCCTCCAGACACTGGGACAGCACCTCGACGGCATCGTTGGGGTGGTTTGGGGTGGATATGTACAGCTGAGTATCATCAGCGTACAGATGGTACTCCACCCCAAAACCACGGATGATCTCGCCCAGTGGCTTCATGTAGGTGTTGAACAGAAGTGGCGAGAGGACCGACCCCTGAGGAACCCCACATGTGAGGGGCCTCGGGGCCGACCTCTGCCCTCCTGCCAACACCCATTGCGACCGACCAGAGAGGTAGGATGAGAACCACCGTAAAACGGTGCCTCTCAGCCCCAACCCCCCCAATCGGTGCAATAAGATACAATACAATACAATACAATAGCAGAGTTGGAAGGGACCTTGTAGGTCTTCTAGTCCAACCCCCTGCATGGACCTTATACCATTTCAGACAAATGGCTGTCTAACATCTTTTTAAAGACTTCCAGGGTTGGGGCATTCACAACTGCTGGTGGCAAGCTGTTCCAGAGGTTAATTGTTCTTACTGTTAGGAAATTTCTCCTTAGTTCTAAGTTGCTTCTCTCCTTGGTTAGTTTCCACCCATTGCTCCTTGTCCTGCCCCCAGGTGCCTTGGAGAAAAGTTTGACTCCCTCTTCTTTGTGGCACCCTCTGAGATATCGGAACACTGCTATCATGTCTCCCCTGGTCCTTCTCTTCATCAAACTAGACATACCCAGCTCCTGCAGCCGTTCTTCATATGTCTTAGTCTCCAGTCCTCTAATCATCTTGGTTGCTCTTCTCTGCACTCTTTCCAGAGTCTCCACGTCTTTTCTACATCGTGGCGACCAAAACTGTATGCAGTATTCCAAGTGTGGCCTTACCAAGGCACTATACAGTGGCATTAACACTTCACGCGATCTAGATTCTATCCCTCTGTTGATGCAGCCTAGAACTGTGTTGGCTTTTTTGGCAGCTGCTGCACACTGCTGGCTCATATTTAGATGGTTGTCCACTAGGATTCCGAGATCCCTCTCACAGTTGCTACTATCGAGCAAGGTACCACCTATACTGTACTTGTGCATTTGGTTTTTCTTGCCTATATGTAGGACCTTACTTTTTTCACAATTGAATTTCATTTTATTAGACAGTGCCCAATGTTCAAGTTTGTCTAGATCCTTCTGTATCTTAAGCCTATCTTCTGGAGTGTTGGCTATTCCTGCCAGCTTGGTGTCGTCTGCGAATTTGATGAGTTCCCCATTTATCCCCTCATCCAAATCGTTGATGAAGATGTTAAAGAGTACTGGGCCTAAAACAGAGCCTTGGGGGACTCCACTGCATACTTCCTTCCATGTAGATGCAGTTCCATTGAGGACTACACGTTGAGTGCGGTTGGTCAGCCAGTTGCGAATCCATTTGGTGGTGCTGCTGTCTAACCCACAATTTTCTACTTTATCTAATCGTAGGTTATGGTCTACTTTATCAAATGCCTTACTGAAGTCCAGGTCCAATACCATGGTCGATGGTATCAAAAGCCGCTGAGAGGTCTAACAGGACCAGGATAGAGGAGCAACCTCTATCCCGAGCCCTCCAGAGATCATCCACCAACGCGACCAATGCCGTCTCGGTACTGTGACCGGGCCGGAAGCCGGACTGGCGCGGGTCTAGATAATCAACTTCCTCCAGATGTCGAGGGAACTGTTGAGCCACCACACTCTCAACAACCTTCACTAAAAAGTGAAGGTTGGAGACGGGACGATAGTTCTCTAATAAAGCCGGGTAAGAAAAGTCCGTAGGTTGTAAGAATAATAGTAAAAATTACAGAAGAAAACTTGATCCATTCATTTCAAACGGTTTGCATAAATTCCATCCATAAAAATAACATTTAAAAATTAAGATAACACACTGACCACAACCATCCAAAGCTTAAATCCGCCACTTTTTTCTTTTATTCTTAGATTTAAATTAACTTTAAGTTTTTTATAGGCAATCTCTTTTAAAGTGGTAAAAGTTCCTCACCAGCTGTAAACGCTTTCTCTTCTGTTTCCTTCCGTCTTGGAGCCGTCCCAACTTTGCCAGCCTAGGGGCTGAGCTTTTAACGCCAGCTAAAAGACCTTCTCCTGGATCATTCAGGGACTTTGCAATGTCCCTGTGATCAGCAGGACATAGTCTTCCTGTTCACTGTCTCTGTGGGACAGTTTAGGTCTGGATGGACACCCCCCCCAGCGATGAAAGTATTGGTGGCGAGAGACTTGAACACTGGACCTTATCCAACAAAATTAAATTCAATGTAAAGAAAAGTACTTTTAAACGTAGGCAAGAAAAACCAAAAGTACACATCGATTGGTGAAATCAGGCTTAATAGCAGTAACTGTGAGAGAGAACTTGGAGTCTTAGTGGACAACCAATTAAATATGAGCCAACAGTGTGTGGCTGCAGTCAAAATAGCCAATGCAATCCTAAATTGCATTAACAGCAAGTGGCACAAGAGGGATACACTCAAGATCAGGTGAGGTACTAATACCACTCTTTAAAGCCTTAGTGAAACCACACCTAGAATTATGCATTCAGTTTTGGTCACCAGACAATAAAAAAGATGTTGAGACTCTAGAAAAAGTGCAGAGTGCAGAGAAGAGCAACCAGGATGATTAGGGGACTGGAGATTAAAACATGAACAGTTAGAGGAACTGGGCATGGCTAGTCTAGTGAAGAGAAGGACCAGGGGAGACATGATAGTAGTCTTCCAATATTTGAGGGGCTGCAACAGAGAGGAAAGAGTCAAGCTATTTTCCAAAGCACTTGAAGGCCAGACAAGGAATAATGGATGGAAACTGATCAAGGAGAGATTCAGCCTATAAATAAGGAAAAATTTTCTAACAGTGAGATCAAACAACCAGTGGAACAGAAGTTGCCTTTGGAAGTTGTGGGAGTTTTGTCACTGGAAGCTTTCAAGGAGGGACTGGATTGCCATCTGTCAGAAATGGTGTAGGACAGTGGTCAGCAAACCGCGGCTCGCTAGCCACAAGCGGCTCTTTGGCCCCTCGTGTGGGGCTCTTCCTCCACCCTAGTCGACGGCGGGACTCCTTGGGCTCCAGAGACGTGCTCCGGCTTCCCCACGGCCAAGGAGGCAGCCATAGCCTCCCCAGCCAGCATGCCGGCCACTCGTCTGCTTCCCAGGGGCTGAAGGGGCTCCACGGGTGGAGGAAGGGAACTGCCACCGGTGAGTGAGCCAGAGGGCGGGGCAAGTGGACCGGCAGGGCGCTGCGGTGGCGCCCAGCAACATTCCTTGCTCGCCCGCTCCGCTGGCTCACCCACCGGCGGCCAGTTCCCTCCCTCCCCCTGCGGAGCCCCTTCAGCCCCTGGGAAGCAGACAAGTGGCCAGCATGCTGGCTGGGGAGGTTACCGGAGCGCTTCCCAGGGGGTGAAGAGGCTCCGTGGGCTGGGGGGAGGGAACTGGCGGCTGGTGAGCCTGATAGGCAGAAGCCACACATAGGACGGGGACAAACTATCCCCAGAATGTAAAAAAAAATATTTACAGAATGTATAGGCCATAGATTTACAGTAAGTTGCACAGTCCTGGCTTTGCACAGGCAAGAATCCAATTAAATTTGAGTTTCTTTTCTGTCCTTGCTTGGAGATGGCTTTACTGACTCTTGGATTGCCTTTGGCTGCTCTTTCATAGCTTTTGTCTCTGGGACATGCCGGCCACTCATCTGCTTCCCAGGGGCTGAAGAGGCTCCCAGGGAGGGGGGGGGGGAGAGACAGACAGACAGAGACAGGGAGGGAGGGAATCAGAGGGAGACTGACAGACACGCAGAGTACAGAGAGAGGGGGGGAGACAGACAGACAGACAGACAGACAGACAGAGATGGGGAGGGAGGGAGGGAGGGAGAGAGACAGAGACAGGCACAGAGAGAGAATGACAGGGAGGGATTGAATCGGAGACGGAGGGAGGGAATCAGAGTGACAGACACACAGAGAAAGACAGGGAGAGACAGAGAGGAAGAGAGAGAAAGATAGACAGAGACACAGATGAGTGATTAAGTGAGTGAATGAGAGACAGACAGACACACAAACAGTGACAATTGGGCGGAGGGAGAGAGAGAGAGAGAGAGACAGACACACAGACAGACAGAGAGACAGAAAGAAAAAGAGAAAGAAAGAAGGAAAGAAGGAAAGAACTAACTTATGACCACAATTGAGCCCAAAATTTTGGTTGCTAAGCAATTTAATTTAATTTAATTTATTTCGATTTATAGAACCGCTCTTCTCCATCGAAATGGACCCAGGGAGTTAAAATCAATAAATAACAATAAATACAGAGTAACTAAAATAGATTAAACTAAAAAACCTGTGCTAAAAACATCCCATTAAAATTCTAAAATACATTTACTCATTGGTTAAGCTAGACCGGCTTGATGGAAAAGATATAATAATAATAATGTTAAATTTATTGACCGCTCCCTCTCCCCACAGGGACTCGGGGCGGTGCACAAGGAAAATAAAAGCAATAAATATACAAAATACATACAAATTTAAAACAAATTAAACTAATTCCTGTGCTAAAATCCCTTAACTAAAAATCCCCACTAAATATGAATATACATTTGAAAACCCATAGAGAGAGAGACTACCCTAGGCCGGCCAGGCGGAAAAGATGAGTCTTCAATTTCAGGCGGAAGGAGCAGAGGTCCGTGGTCGTTCTAATATCGGGGGGGGAGGTCGTTCCAGAGGGCCGGGCCCGCCACAGAGAGAGCCCTTCCCCTGGACGTCGCCCGCTGACAAAGTCTAGTGGGCGACACCCGGAGAAGTCCCTCTCTGTGGGAGCGAATCGGCCGTGAGGATGTGTGAGGCAGGATCCGATCCCGCAGATAGCTAGGTCCCGAGCCATGGAGCGCTTTAAAGATGATAACTAACACCTTGAAGCGCACCCGGAAGACGACAGGCAGCCAGTGCAGCTCGCGCAAGAGCGGTGTAATGTGGGTGAACCTAGTGGTTCCCATAATTGCTCGCGCAATTATATGTCTTAAGTGAGCGGCGAAAGAGGGGAAGGTCTGTGATAGTCTGAAGTTCGGGGGGTAGGTCGTTCCAGAGGGATGGCCCAGCCACTGAGAAGGCCCTCCCCCTGGGCATCACTAGCCGGCATTGACCGGCGGATAGTACCCTGAGGAGGCCCTCCCTATGGGAGTGGATCGGACGGAGGGAGGTATGTGGCAGGAGACGGTCCCGCAAATAACTAGGCCCCGTGCCATGGAGCGATTTAAAGATGGTAACAAGCACCTTGAAGCGCACCCGGAAGGCCACTGGCAGCCAGTGCAGCTCACGCAGGAGAGGTGTTACGTGGGAGCTTCGAGATGCTCCCAGAATCCCCTGCGCGGCTGCATTCTGTACTAACTGGAGCCTCCGGATGCACCTCAAGGGGGGCCCCATGTAGAGAGCGTTACAGTAGTCTAGGCGGGACGTAACGAGTGCTTGAGTGACTGTGCGGAGAGTGTCCCGGTCAAGAAAGGGGTGCAACTGGTGTACCAGGCGTACCTGGTAGAAAGCCCTCCTGGTCATGGCTGCCACATGGTCATCCAGGGACAGCCGTGAATCCAGGAGGACACCCAAGTTGCGGGCCCCTTCCACGGGGGCCAGTGATTCGCCCGCGATGATCAGCGATGGAATCAGTTGGCCATGCCGGGGCGCCGGGAGCCATAGCCACTTGGTCTTGGACGGGTTGAGCCGAAGTTTGTTGCTTCCCATCCAGACCCGCACGGCTTCCAGACACTGGGACATCACCTTGACAGCATCGTTGGGGTGGTCTGGGGTAGATATGTACAGCTGAGTGTCATCAGCGTACAGATGGTACTCTACCCCACAACCACGGATGATCTCACCCAGCGGCTTCATATAGATGTTAAACAGGAGGGGTGAGAGGACCGACCCTTGAGGCACCCCGCATGTTAGGGGCCTCGATGTCGACCTCTGCCCTCCTGTCAGTACAAATTGCGACCGATCAGAGAGGTAGGAGAAGAACCACTGTAGAACAGTGTCCCCCAGTCCCAACCCCTCCAGTCGGTGCAATAGGATACCATGGTCGATGGTATCGAAAGCCGCTGAGAGATCTAACAGGACCAGGATAGAGGAAAAACCTCTATCTTGGGCCCTCCAGAGATCATCCACCAACGCGACCAATGCCGTCTTGGTGCTGTGACCGGGCCGGAAGCTGGACTGGCGCGGTCTAGATAAGCAGTTTCCTCCAGGTGCCGAGAGAACTGCTGTGCCACCACACTCTCTACAACCTTCGCCAGAAAGTGAAGGTTGGAGCCTGGACGGTAATTAGTTAACAATGCTGGGTCCAGGGAAGGCTTCTTGAGGAGGGGTCTCACCATCGCCTCTTTAAGGGGGGCCGGCAAGAACCCCTCGCTCAGAGAAGCGTTCACAATTTCCTGGAGCCAGCCTCGTGTCACCTCCCAGGAGGCCAGTACCAGCCAGGAGGGACATGGGTCCAATAAACATGTGGTGGCATTCAGCCGTCTCGGCAACCTGTCCATGTCTTCGGAAGCAACAAAGTCGAACTTGTCCCATAAGACGGTCTCAAGACCCGCCTCGGACGGTCCGCCCAGATCTATCTCAGTGGAGGCCAGTTCATCCCGGATCCGAGCGATTTTATCCTGCAGATAAGCTCCAAATTCCTCTGCTCTGCCCAACAAAGGAGTTTCCCGCGACCCCTGTTGGAGAAGGGAGCAGGTCACCCCAAACAGGGCAACAGGGCGGTTATCTGCAGATGCGATAAGAGTGGCCAGATGGCTGCGTTTAGCCACTCTTATCGCCACTAGGTAGGTCCTTAAGTGGGACCTAACCCGTGTTCCGTCGGATTCGGAGTGAGTGGTCCTCCACCTGCTCTCTAGGCGTCTCTTGTGGTGCTTCATCACCCTTAGCTCCTCGGTGAACCAAGGGGCCAAGGTGGATTGGCGCCAGGTGAGAGGCCGCAAGGGCACGAACCGGGCCAAGGCCCCCATTATATTATTATATTTTATATTTATTATATTTATACCCCGCCCTTCTCCAAGCGGACCCAGGGCGGTGCACAGGAATATTAAAATACATACAAAACATATAAAATTTTAAAAAAACGTATTCCAGTAAAATCCTGCGCTAAAAACCAAATTAAAAATCCCCAAATTTAAAACTATCTAAAAGTCGGTAATGGAGGTTACGCTAGGCCGGCTAGATGGAACAGATGTGTCTTCAGACACTTGTGGAAGAGGCGGAGGTCGGAGATGGTGCGAAGTTCAGGGGGTAAGTCGTTCCAAAGGGCTGGTCCCACCACAGAGAAGGCTCTTCCCCTGGGTGTCGCCAGTCGGCATTGTCCAGCCGACGGCACACTGAGGAGGCCCTCTCTGTGGGAGCGTATTGGTCTGAGGGATGTATGGGGCAGGAGGCGGTCTCGCATGTAACTAGGCCCCGAGCCATGGAGCGCTTTAAAGATGGTCGTCAGAACCTTGAAGCGCACCCGAAAGACCACAGGAAGCCAGTGCAGCTCGCGCAGGATTGGTGTTATGTGGGAGTGTCTAGGCGCTCCCGTAATCACCCGCGCGGCTGCATTCTGGACTAGCTGCAGCTTTCGGGTGCACCTCAAGGGAAGCCCCATGTAGAGAGCATTACAGTAGTCGAGTCGAGAGGTGACGAGTGCTTGATTGACTGTGCGTAAGGCACTCCGGTCCAGTAAGGGGCGCAATTGGCGCATCAGGCGTACCTGATGGAACGCCCCCCTGGCCACGGCTGCCACATGATCTTCCATAGACAGCCGGGAATCCAGGAGGACACCCAAACTGCGCGCCCTCTCCACGGGGGCCGGTGCTTCGCCCCCAATGGCCAGAGTTGGAATAATCTGGCTTAACCAGGGTGCCGGAAGCCACAGCCACTCAGTCTTGGACGGGTTGAGCTTGAGTTTGTTACTCCCCATCCAGATCCGTACGGCCTCCAAACACTGAGACATAACCTCGACGGCATCGTTGGGGTGGTCTGGGGTAGATATGTACAACTGAGTATCATCAGCGTACAGATGATATCCCGCCCCCAAACCACGGATGATCTCACCCAGCGGCTTCATATATGTGTTGAACAGTAGGGGCGAGAGGACCGACTCCTGAGGAACCCCACATATGAGGGGTCTCGAGGCCGACCTCTGCCCCCCTGCCAACACATATTGCAACTGACCAGAGAGGTAGGACGAGAACCACCGCAAAACAGTGCCTCCCAGCCCCAACCCCCCCAATCGACGCAATAGGATACCATGGTCGATGGTATCAAAAGCCACTGAGAGGTCTAATAGGACTAGGATAGAGGAATATCCTCTATCCCGCGCCCTCCAGAGATCATCAACTAACGTGACCAATGCCGTCTCAGTGCTGTGACTGGGTCGGAAGCCGGACTGGCGCGGGTCTAGATAATCAACTTCCTCCAAGTGTCGCAGAAACTGTTGGGCCACCACACTCTCTACAACCTTCAGTAAAAAGTGGAGGTTGGAGACGGGACGATAGTTCTCTAATAATGCTGGATCCAGGGACGGCTTCTTGAGGAGGGGCCTTACTACCGCCTCTTTCAAGGCGGCAGGCAAGGACCCCTCACTCAAAGATGCGTTGACAATGCCCTGGAGCCAGCATCGTGTCGTCTCCCAGGATGCCAGTACAAGCCAGGAGGGACACGGGTCCAATAAACATGTGGTAGCCCTAAGTCTCTTTGACAACTTGTCCATATCCTCGGTAGTAACAAAATCAAACAAACAGTAACAAAATCATGGCCGTACTATTCCATGCGGCCACTAGGCCCTCGGTCGAGCCGTGGGTTAGGGTTACAGGTATCGACCCAAGCTCCGTCTGGAACCTCTCAGGGTCCATCAGGCGCCTGGGGCGGAACCATCTTGGTATCTCTGGTTCCGCCTCCCCGCGGTGGGGTGTGGCGGTTGGGAAGTCAAGCCGAAGGAGAGAGTGATCTTACCATGACAGGGGTTCGATGACTAATTCAGGCCTGATGGACCCTGAGATGGGTCTAATTCGATGACTAATTCAGGCCTGATGGACCCTGAGAGGTTCCAGACGGAGCTTGGGCCATTACCTGTGACCCTGACCCGCGCCCCGATGGAGGACCTAGTGGCTGCATGGAATACTGCGGCCACTGGGGCCTTGGATCGGGTCGCGCCCTTGCGGCCTCTCTTGCGGCGGAGAGCCACCCGGGCCCCTTGGTTCACCGAGGAGCTGAGGGTGATGAAACGCCACAAGAGACGCCTAGAGAGGAGATGGAGACTCACACGGTCTGAATCTGACTGAACACAGGTGAGAGCCCATTTGAGGACTTACCTTGTGGCGATGAGAGTGGCCAAGCGTCATCATTGTTGTCTAATTTTTGTCTATTTTAGGGGGAACCAGGGAGGGGGGTGGGCATAGACAGATTGAGACAAAAGAACTACATGAAAGAAAGGGCCGGACCAGTAGCCGACGGGAGGAGACGGAAGGATCCGATTTGAGGGGGGAACCATGAGTTGTTCCACTAGAGGGCATGCCAATCCAGAGGGTCGTGGGGAGGGGCAGGGCCGAGGGGAGACCATCCTCCCGGTTGATGGCACGCAGCCGTTGGTTACGAACGGTCGGGTGCCACAACCCCCGCAGGCTAGGTGGTCAGGGAATACAGAGCCAGGGCCTGCGGCTGATGTTTTGCAATGCCAGGTCCGTGGTCAACAAAGCCCCCCTCGTTCATGAACTTGTGTCAGAGGGGGAGCCGGACCTGGTAGGAATTGCGGAAACCTGGTTGGGCCACGAGGGAGGACTCCCCCTCGTTGAAATGTGCCCACCAGGCTTCCGCGCTTTTCATCAGCCCCGGGCCCAAGGTAGGGGTGGTGGGGTAGCGGTCATTATCAAGGAAGGTCTTGAGCCGAGAGAGACCATTGTGCCACAGACTACCGGTTGTGAGTCCCTCTGCGTGAAGTGGGGCCTAGGGAGGCAGTTGGGCTTGCTGGTCATATACCTGGCTCCCCGCTATGTAGCAGCAGCCCTGCCCGAGCTCCTGGAGGAGATCGCTACGGTGGCAGTGGAGACCCCCAGACTTATAGTCATGGGGGACTTTAATCTGCCATCGTTGGGCGAATCATCCGAGGTAGCTCGGGAGTTCATGGCTTCCATGACAGCCATGGACCTGACCCAACTAATTCAGGGCCCCACCCACGAGGGTGGACATACACCGGACCTCATCTTTGTCTCAGGCCAATAGAAGAGTGATCTGGGTATAGGGGATATAGTCATCACACCCTTGTCATTGTCAGACCACTCACTTCTCCGGCTCGACTTTCCGACCGCTGCTCCCCTCCGCGGGGAGGCGGAACCAGAATCACCTATCTGGGTCCGCCCCAGGCGCCTGATGGACCCGGATGGGTTCCAGACGGCGCTTGGGCCATTTCCTGTACCCCTGACCCGCGCCCCGATGGAGGACCTCGTGGCCGCATGGAACATTGCGGCCTCTCTTGCGGCGGCGAACCACCCCGGCCCCTTGGTTCACCGAGGAGCTGAGGGGGATGAAACGCCACAAGAGATGCCTAGAGAGAAGATGGAGGTCTACTCGATCTGAATCTGACCGGACACAGGTAAGAGCCCATTTACGGACTTACATTGTGGCGCTGAGAGTGGCCAAACGTCATCATTGTGCCACTCTCATAGCATCCGCAGAAAACCGCCCTGCCGCCCTGTTTAGGGTGACCCGCTCCCTCCTTCAACAGAGGGTGCGGGAAGCCCCGCTACAGGGTAGAGCAGAGGAATTTGTGACTTTTCTGCAGGAGAAAATCGCTCAGATACAGAACGAGCTATCCCCCATTGATGGTCCAGTGGGATGCCATGAGACAGATCTTGTGTAGGAGGAGTTTGACTCCGTTGCTTCCGAGGATATGGACAGGCTACGTGGGCGACTGCGAGCCACCACATGTTTATTGGACCCGTGTCCCTCCTGGCTTTTACTGGCATCCTGGGAGGTGACACGAGGCTGGCTCCAAGAGGTTGTCAACGCTTCCTTAAGTGAGGGTTCCTTGCCTGCTTCCCTAAAAGAGGCCATGGTGAGGCCCCTCCTTAAGAAGCCCTCTTTGGACCCAGCTCTTTTAATCAGCTATCGTCCCGTCTCCAACCTTCCCTTTTTGGCGAAGGTTGTTGAGAGTGTGGTGGCACAACAGTTTCCCCGTCACCTGGAGGAAGTTGATTATCTAGACCCGCGCCAGTCCGGCTTCCGGCCCGGGCATAGCACCGAGACGGCATTGGTCGTGTTGGTCGATGATCTCTGGAGGGCCAGAGATGGGGGTTGTTCCTCCATCCTGGTCCTATTAGACCTCTCGGCGGCTTTCGATACCATCGACCATGGTATCCTATTGCATTGGCTGGGGGGGTTGGGGGTGGGAGGCACCGTCTTACGGTGGTTCTCCTCCTACCTCTCTGGCCGATCGCAATTTGTGTTGGCAGGAGAGCAGAGGTCGACCCCGAGACCCCTCACATGTGGGGTGCCTCAGGGGTCGGTCCTCTCGCCTCTCCTGTTCAACACATACATGAAGCCGCTGGGTGAGATCATCCGTGGTTTTGGGGTAGAGTACCATCTTTACGCTGATGATACTCAGCTGTATATATCTACCCCAAACCACCCCAACGATGCCGTAGCGGTGATGTGCCAGTGCCTGGAAGCCGTGCGGATCTGGATGGGAAGTAACGGACTCAGGCTCAACCCGACCAAGACCGAGTGGCTGTGGTTTCCGGCTGCCCGATTCAACCAGCTGACTCCAACGCTGGCCATAGGGGGCGAACATCTTGCCCCTGTGGATGGGGCGCGCAATTTGGGTGTCCTCCTGGATACCCGGCTGTCCATGGAAGATCAAGTGACAGCCGTGGCCAGGAGGGCGTTTCACCAGGTTCGCCTGGTGCGCCAATTGCGCCCCCTATTGGATCGGGACGCCCTTCGCACAGTCACTCATGCTCTCGTGACATCCCGACTGGACTATTGTAACTCTCTCTACATGGGGCTCCCCTTGAGGTGCACCCGGAGACTTTAGTTGGTCCAGAATGCAGCCGTGCGAGCAATTATGGGAACCGTTAGGTTTGCCCACGTTACACCGCTCTTGCGCGAGCTGCACTGGCTGCCTGTTGTCTTCCGGGTGCGCTTCAAGGTGTTAGTCATCATCTTTAAAGCGCTCCATGGCTCGGGACCTAGCTACCTGCGGGATCGGATCCTGCCTCATACATCCTCACGGCCGATTCGCTCCCACAGAGAGGGACTTCTCCGGGTGCCGTCCACTAGACTGTGTCAGCGGGCGACGCCCAGGGGAAGGGCTCTCTCTGTGGCGGGCCCGGCCCTCTGGAACGACCTTCCCCCCGATATTAGAACGACTACGGACCTCCGCTCCTTCCGTCTGAAATTAAAAACACACTTAAAAACACACTTTCCGCTTGGCCGGCCTAGGCTAGTCTCTCTTTCTATGGGGTTTAAACTTATTTATAGCTGCTGGGTATTTTAGTTTAACGGGTTTTAGCACAGGAATAGATTTAATCTGTTTTTATATTATGTATTTATATTTGTATATTTATTGTTTTTACTTTCCCTGTGCACCGCCCCGAGTCCCTGTGGGGAGAGGGAGCGGTTCTACAAATTAAATTTGAATTTGAATCATTGTGCCACTCTTATCGCATCCGCAGAGAACCGCCCTGCCGCCCTGTTTGGGGTGACCCGCTCCCTCCTTCATCAGAGGCCGTGGGAAGCCCCTTTGCAGGGTCGAGCAGAGGAATTTGGAGTTTATCTGCAGGATAAAATCGCTCAGATTCGGAGCGAGCTGATCTCCACCGAAAGTGGTCTAGAGGGATCGTTGGAAGCTGGCCTTGAGATACCATTTTCGGAGGAGTTTGACTCTGTTGCTTCCGAAGATATGGACAGGTTACGTGGGCGACTGAGAGCCACCACATGTTTATTGGACCCGTGTCCCTCCTGGCTTGTACTGGCATCCTGGGAGGTTACACGAGGCTGGCTCCAGGAATTAGTGAATGCTTCATTGAGCGAGGGGTTCTTGCCTACCGTCCTTAAGGAGGCGGTGGTGAGGCCTCTCCTCAAAAAGCCTTCCCTGGACCCAGCATTGGTAGTAAATTATCGTCCGGTCTCCAACCTTCACTTTCTGGCGAAGGTTGTAGAGAGTGTGGTGGCACAACAGTTTCCCCGTCACCTGGAGGAAATTGATTATCTGGACCCACGCCAGTCCGGCTTCCGGCCTGGGCACAGCACGGCATTGGTCGCGTTGGTGGATGATCTCTGGAGGGCCAGAGATGGGGGTTGTTCCTCCATCCTGGTCCTTTTAGATCTCTCGGCGGCTTTCGATACCATCGACCATGGTATCCTATTGCATCGTATGGAGGGGTTGGGGGTGAGGGGCACCGTTTTACGGTGGTTCTCTTCCTACCTCTCCGGCCGATCGCAACAGTCTGTACCTTAAATTGTTTTAATTGGGTTTTAGATGGCGTTAATGTTTTAATGCTTTTAAATTTTTAGCGCAGAGATAATTTATTTAATTCGGTTTTAATTATTTATATTTGTGATATTTATTTTTTAACTACCTGTGCACCGCCCTGGGTCCCTTTGGGGAGAGGGAGTGGTTATATAAGTCCAACTAATAAATAAATAATAATAATAATTAATAAATAAATAAATAAATAAATAAATAAATAAATAAATAAATAAATAAATAAATAAATAAATAAATAAATAAATAAATAAATAAATAAATAAATAAATAATTCCCCTATTCCTAGATCACTCAACCACTGGCGAGAGGTAAAAATTAGGTCTAGTGTGTTTCCCCCTGTATGCATAGGGGCCTGAATTACCTGGGTCAGGTCCATGGCCGTCATGGAAGCCATGAACTCCCGAGCCGCCTCAGACTGTGAGTTTCACCACATTTTCCAAGTTGGCCATGCCCACCAGGTCACATGGCCGCTGAGCCACTCCCACAAAATAGGCCACACCTTCTGGCTCTCAAAATAAATTTCAATCATTGTATTGTTGATATTTGGCTCTGTTGACTAATGAGTTTGCCCACCACTGGTGTAGGGTCTCCTGCTTGCGCAGGGGGTTGGACTAGACGACTTACAAGGTTCCTTCCAACTGTTAATCTGTTCAAGAGCACTCTGGAAAGTGACCTAGTGCAGACCTGAGTGTGCAGATCACTTTTTTCTCCGTGGCCTCCAGACAGAGCCCTCCTTCTGCATCCTTGGCTCAACCGCCGAGCCCACAAGTTCATTTGTGCAAGACCGCCTGGTAAATGTCTGCCGACTGAATGCCTCCCCCCTCCCCGCCGACAATTTTCAGGGACGCGGAGCCCCATCCGCGCAGGGTTCTCTCCTTGGAGGCCTCGGGTCGCCCGGGCCGCTCCGCTGTCCTTGGAGCGGCGAAAGGAGAAGCGGCGCAGGAAGAGGCAACTCGGCGCGTTGCTCTTCCTCTTTTGCCCTTGGGAGCCGCGCGGGGCGCCTGGGCGGCTTCGGGGGGTCGCGGCGGCGTGGGCCGAGGAGTGGCGCGGATCTCGCGGGGCGGGGGCAGGAGAGCCGGGCGATGGGCTTCGGGCTGGCGCTGGGCTGCCCCGAGGGCCACAGCGCCCTGCTGCAGCTGCAGGAGTCGGAGGTGCGCCTGCTGGAGGGGCTGCGCAAGTGGATGGGGCAGCGGGCCAAGAGCGACCGGGAGTACGCGGCGCTGCTGCACCAGATGCACAGCCTGGCTGGCAAGCAGGAAGGCGGCCGGCAGCCCCGACTCGGCGGCCAAATCGGCCAGGTAGGCGGCCCCGGGTGGGTTGCTCGGCTCGCCCGCTCCGTCGGCGCTCACGCGGGCAGAGCAGCCTCGGCACCTCCGAAATCCCACGGGTGGCAGAAGAGAGCGGCGGCCGGGTTACCTTTGACGCTTCTCGGCTGGGGCTGGGTTTATCCCGGGGCTTCTGCCGGCCGCCCTTCCCTTTGCAGGGCGGTTTTAGAGAGCTCGGGCAACGTTGCCCTTTGAAAAAGAGCCGGTGGCTCCCGCGTGGAGTCAGGCTGGTTGACGATCAAAGCACATTGAAAAAAATCCCTCGTTGGAGCTGACCAAAGTGCCGGAGAAGAGCGAGGCCGCTGGTTTTGCAGGCCTTTCCGATCCTGACACGTTTCCCTCTGCCGTCCTTCAGCTGTCTCGTCTTCTGCTTAAGGCAAACTGGTTGCAAAGTGAGGTGCCCTTCCTCAGAAAGTTCTTGCCACAACCAGTGTCTGTCTAGAGAGCATCCCCCTCTAGTTCCTCCGGTGGAAATAGGCCATACTTTGCAGGCTTCGGGTCCTCTTCTCTGTTGCAGTGCTGGTGGTCCCTGGTGACCCAGACGGAGGCGCTGAGCCAAGCTCTAGAACGCCACGCGGAAGCCCTGCTGGCTGGGCCCCTGAACACGCTGGCCCTGCTTATCCAAGACAAGCAGCAACTGCGCCGGTGCTATGGTGAACAGTGGCAACAAATGAACCAGGATTTCATCCGGGTACGGCCACCTAGCTGAGTCCTCCTGGCACTAACAGGATCCCAGGGAAAGGGCTGGGAAGTGTTGGGGTGGGGGTGGGGAAATCCACCAGGGCTGCCAGGCCTTCTGAGCTTCCTTCTTGGCTTTTCCAGACCACCCAACAAGAGCCCGAGCGCCTGAGAGCCCAGTACCGCAGCCACATCCGTGAGTGTGCGCAGGCAAACCGCAAATACCAGGAGGCCAGCAAAGGTGCGTCCTTTGCCAGGGGCAGAATGGGAGCAAAGCCTTTCTCACCCCACGTCCTGCTTTCTGTCAACAGCCAAAGGAGCCCTAGTCTTGACGTCTCTTGGGACAGAGACCGTGCCAGGCAGTAGGAGCCTTTGTCAAGGACCAGACAGGATGGAGCAACTTGAATTCTCAGTGATGCCACCAGGCATTGTTCTGCAGAGCTTCCCAGGGAAAGACTTAGTCTGAGGCCCCTGCTCAGTAGGCTCTGCAGCTCTTTAATTGCGTGGAGGTGAAATGAATTGTGTTACCCCCTCAGTGCAGGATCAGGTTACCTCTCTATTCCAGCCAGATGGAAGGCTGTGAAATCCTGTCCTGGAGCTTGGAGACCAGGCCTGGGATCAACCAAAGCCTCATAAGCTCTGGTTTCATGATCCAGAAGAGCAACATGCAACCATACATCCAGAGAGAAAAACCCTATCCATGCCTCTTTCAGGTGGCCAAGTGCTTCTTGCTGACCTAAGCAATGGGCCCTCTCTGCTGCCAAGCCAACCCTGAAGAAGGGGCCAATCCTGTTGGGCTTTTGCACATCCGGCGCATTCGGCAGGCCTGGGAAAGGGGCATGATCCTCTCCCTGAAGGTGTTGGACTGTTATGTAGAAGTCCACTTTGGTTGCCCTTCACTGACACAAGATATACATTTTTGGTTTAGTACTTAGCTTTTTTAAAAACAAAAAAGACCTGTCATATTTCTGTGCAATATGCTCATTCTATCACATCCTCCTGATTTGCTCTAATCTAAGTGGGCTTGAATGAACCTTTCTTTGCAGGTGTGCCTCTCTGGTCGTTTAGGTAACCTTTTTTGTACCATTTCTAAATCTAGACATTTTTTTTGAGATATAACAATCATAATTGTTGTAGTATTCATGGAATAGCTGTACCATTGATTTGTGTTGCGTTAGAAATTTAGTTTTTCCTCCAGTTGACAGGGCTTTTCATCCTGGATTTGCTCTTTTTATAGCAGCTGCATCTCAATTTTTCACTGAACAGAAAATCCCTAAGATATAACTGTTACCTGCTTAGTTAGGGTTATTTTGTTCCTTTGCCTATGCTGAGTTGTGTTTGTTCTTTAGAGCCCATTTCCTCAGGATTTTTAGCAGGGCTCTGCTCTCTGCCAAGGTCCCATCTTGGGTCTTGCTACCCCAGAGACATTGAAAAATCCTTTGCAGGGGGACGGAGCTGCAAGAGTCCACTGATTTGAGTCAGGGAACTGTCTAATCCTACCTTTCACTTCTGTGACTCTCTCCTCAGGCAAGGAACGTGAGAAGGCCAAGGACAGGTATGTCCGCAGCCTCTGGAAGCTCTACTCCCTACACAACCAGTACGTGCTGGCCCTGCGAGCTGCGGAGGTGCAGCACAGCCTCCACTATAAGCAGATTCTGCCTGGCCTCCTCCAGTCCCTGCATGGCCTTTTGCAGGAGATGGCCCAGATCACGTGAGAGCATCAGCTGACTCCAGATGGGTTTGGGCTGGGGGGGATTCGGGCTGGGTTGCTCAGGTGAAACAAAACTAGGCTGCAGGGAGAGAGTGTTTGTGTTTGTACCAACAGGAAGGCAACCCTGCAAGAATATGCCAGCATCACAAGCCTGGTACAGGAGGAAATGGCGGCTGTACACCAAGCCATGGCCAGGGCCATCGACCGCATCCAGCCAGCCACTGACTATGAAGAGTTCCTCCCCCCTTGCAGGTACTGTCTGCTGAGGTTTTGTCTCCTGGCTGGCTGGAAGAGCAAGGAGCCAGTGGCTTTTCATTCTCAGGCTGGCTGGGATCTCTCTCTCCAGGTGTGAGCAGCAGGAGATGCCAGGCATGGTGACCTTTGATGGGAGTTTGCTACAGGAGGCTGAGACAGAGGTCCTGCAAGAGGGGCAACTCCAGCTGAATGAACTCACCCTGGAAAGCCTGCAGCACACGTGTGTAGGGGAAGGTGGAGTCACCTGGGAAGAAGGCGGCCCTTGGGTGGGGTGGTGATCCAGCCCACCTGCATGGGCATTGCTGAGGCTGGGGACTGTGGATGGAAGAAGAAAGATGGCCACCCTGGAAGCTGATCCTGGTCTCACAAAGCTCCGCGTGGGGCTACCCCCTTCTCTGCTTTGCAGGCTGACCTCCCTGGAGGAGGAACTGATCAGTGCTACAGAGAGCACAGACGGCCATCGTCGGCGTGTCCAGATGCTAGAAACTGAAATCCAGAATGATGAGATGGCAGGAAGCCCCGGAAAACGGTAAGTCTCTGCCACTGAAGCAGGAAGCTCCAGGTCTTGCCAAATTTCCACTGGCTCCTTCACTGTTAAACAAATGGAAGAGTGCAAACCTTGAAGGGTCCTCTGTGGAGAAGGGCGGGATATAAATTTAAATAAATAAATTGAAGGGCCAGAAGAGGAGGCCAAGGGAGAGCAGCAAGCTTACCTATGCAAGGCACGCATGCCCTTCGGTTTGTCTTTCTCACATCTTGCGGCTCTCCATCCTAGGGGCCAGAAGAGGAGGCAACACCGCAACTCCCTGCCACTCATTCCTCAGCTCCAAAGTCTTTCCCAGCTCTCCCTTTTCTCTGTCTGATTTCCCGCAGCATCCGCAGCATCCCATGCCCTTGTGGTGTAGGAGGCAAGGGTTGAAGGTGGCCCTTGAAGGCAGCTCACTCATTCCCACATTCTCTTCATGCAGCAGCTGATTGAAGAGAAAAGCTCCTGCTTTGCACAGAGAAGCATTGGTTTTCCATTCTTAATTGCTGTATACGCGGCTGGAAGAAGCCACATGCTGGAGGCTTTGTGCCAGAGGCCTCCTACCTCTTTGGAGAGTCGAGTGTTCCCTTGACCTTCTGCCACAGGTGTGCTACCCTTGGCAAAGCCTCCTTTCCTGTGCATGCTCCGCCCAATGTGCCTCTTTCTCTTCCATAGTGTCCTCCTCCTGGGAAGGCAGAGGTCCCTGCATGAAGCTTACCATCTTTTCCATCTTGCTCTGGGCACTCAAGAGAAACTCAAGGCCCAAAGGGATATGCTGCAACAAAAGCTGGATGAGCTGGGACCCCTGGACCCCCCACCTGCCCCAGATCTGCAGGGCGACAGGCAGTTGCTGTCTTCTGGGGTGGGTATAAGCAGTGCCCTGCCAAGTCTGAGCAGGGCAAGGTGGTAGCAAAGCATGCCTACATGGCCCCAGGCAGCCCATTGTGCTGATTGGAGAGAAAGGAGGGGCACAAGCAATGGGCTTAATCCACCTGTTCCTTTTTCTCTGCTCCACCTCTTGGGTGGGATGGATTCCAAGCCTTGGGGGGAGGGATGCTCTGCGGTGGTCTCTGACATAGTGCTGCACCCACACCAAGTTCACCCTCTGCCCTCCTTCTCTGGCAGGAGCAGGATGCGGAGCGAGATTGGGGCCGAACACCGCTGGCTTTGGAGGCCCTGAAGCATCACATCTCAGGCATTTTTCGTCCACGTGTCTCAGTGAGTGGTCATCCTCAAATGTTGCTTCTCGTTGCCTCCCTGCCTAGCTGGATTTCCTGACCAAGCAAAGCCAAAAAAGGCTCATGTCTGCTCTTAAAATATGCTAGATGAGGAATGTGTAAAACTGGCATTTATTCAGAAGTAGCACAATTTTTCCTAGATTTCTTTTGGGATAAAATATTTAAAAACATCTTACTGCCACCATCCCAAATTTGCAAACTTAACGTTCTTAAAATAGTGTAGACTAGAGTGTGAAGGTGCATGGACAGAGTGCTCCACAAAAAGAGGTGGGCGGGGGAGGGGGAGCAGCTAAAAAAGTGAAATGGGAAGGAGGAGGAGAGCGAAGAAGGAACAAGGAACAGGAGAGCCCAGAGGGGAGATCAGGGGGTCTGTAATGAAAAGAAAAGGAGGATTTCAGTCTTAAGCAAAGGCAGAGGGGCAGCTAGAGGAATTCTGAACCCTCTGGCTTTTCATAAGGAACTGAAAGTGGCGCAATTGCAATAACCTCAGTTGGGCAAAAAAGGGATCTACAGGCATTTCCTGTGATCAGAAAAAAGAGGAAACCAGAAGAACTTCAATAGAGCGACAGTGAAGTTGTGCAATCTAAAGCCAAACAGGCTGTTCCTCTCAGAGGAATTGGAGAGCCATGAAATTCAAAAAGTGGGCCTTTGGGCCAGCCTCTGAGGGTCATCGTCTTTTGACTCACTGATAGAAATGCAAGAAGGGAATGTCTTCCCATCTGCATTTTTTGCACTTCGAGTTTTCTAAGTATTGGCCTGGCCTCCTGAAGAAAGGGTTGGGCCTTGAGTGCCTCACCCTTTTTTTATAAACATTGTTTTTATTTTTAACTAAAAACAAACAGACATAACAAAAAACCATCTTCCATTATAAATTGTAGAAAGTGAGTCAATTGGTTACAAAATTTCTGTGCATCCCTTCCATAGTCATCCCTTACAATTAATATCAAATCACATATTTTTAAATCAAATATATTTATATATATTATGATTATTATACCTCAACCTTCATCAGACTATGATTGTTTTTACATCCTTTTATATGAAGTATTCTAAATCTAAAGTAAAATTTATATAATGGCATTCCAATAGATCTTCCTAACATCATCCAATAACATTACATGTTCTAAATAAAAGTTGGTTATATTTAATAACAAAGCTTTTAAACCTCCTCTCATAATCTCCATTTGTAGTTTATATAAAATTTCATATTATCAAACTAATATATATATATTCACAGATTTTCATAGACTTTCTGGATAAACATTTAAACTGAACAGTGGGGACAGATAATTAATAGATACAGAACATTTCTGTCCCCATCAATCTAAAATTCATAGGGTTCTAAGTGCATGTAACATAGATGTTTGTGCCAGTAAGATTATCACTCCTGCTGTCAAGCAAAACCAAGCATTCAATAGTGAGTGCCATACCATGTGCATGAATCATACAAGTTGCAAGAAAATAGGGGCAGTCAGGCATAACACAGGCTATGTAGACAGTAAAACAGGGTCAGTCATATGGACTCAAATGTCTATACACCAATGCACAGAGTATGAGGAATAAACAGGGTGAATTAGAAATTCAAGTAAATGAAGGTGGGATAGAACCCACCTTCTTGGTGGGATAAAACCCACAAATGGAACATAACAGCTAGAAGGATTTAAATTATTTAAATTATTTAAAAGAAATAGACCAAATAAAAGAGGAGGCGGAGTTGCACTATACATAAGAAATAACTACATCTCTACAGAAATAGAGCACAACAATGATGAGGACTATCTTGAATGCATTTGGGTCAATATTAAAGGTTGGGGGGGGGGAATGACATTGCCATAGGTCTATACTACAGGACACCTAACTAAGCGTAGGAAGCAGATGAACTTTTTGCTAGTCAGCTAACTAAGGTATGTAGGAAGCACACCACAATAGCAATGGGGGATTTTAACTGCCCTGACATCAACTGGGAAACAAACTCTGCACAAAGTGGAAGATCCAACAGGTTCCTAACAAACCTAGCAGATAACTTTGTTTCCCAAAAAGTAGAGAAGGGAACAAGGGGATTAGCCATATTGGGCTTAATTCTCTCTAACAGAGAGGAAATGATAGAAGGTGTTGAAGCCACAGGAACCCTGGGGGCAAGTGACCATGCAATATTGGAATTCAACATTATGCAACATTATGCAAACACAAAGTCAAACTAGAGTCTTGGACTTTAAGAGAGCTAATTTCAATAAACTTAGTGAGAGCTTGGGAAAAATTCCATGGATGAGAATCCTCAAGGGGAAAACAACTCAAGAAGCTTTGGAAATTTTAAAAAATGAGATTACAAAAGCCCAGTCTAGTACAATGCCAATGAAGAAGAAAAACAACAGCTCCTGAAAGAAACCAGCATGGCTGCATAAATAACTCCCTGACAAATTGAAAGGCAAAAAATATAAGTATAAAAAGTGGAAAGAGGGGGACATAACTAAGGCAGAATATCAGAATAGCCCGAGCCTGTAAAGATGAAGTGAGGAAAACTAAGGCTCACAATGAAGAAAGTAAAAGTAAAAAATAACAAAAAAGCTTCTTCCAACATGTTAAAAACAAGAAAAAAGTTAAAGAAACAATTGGTCCATTGCTGGGAGAAAGTGGCAAGAAGTTGACAAGGAACAGGGAGAAAGAACTATTTAACTCATTTTTTGCATCTGTCTATACAAAGAGATAAAACAGTCCAACCTATCAAAAACAGCACCACAAATATCAGATTAGGAACACAAGTTGAAATTGGGAAGAAAGTGGAAAGTGAGCACCTGTCTATTCTAGATGAGTTCAAATCACCAGGACCGGATTCTGAAGGAACTGGCAGATGAGATCTCAGAACCACTGAACTATATATCTTTCAGAGATCCTGGAGCACTGGGGAACTGCCAGAGGACTGGAAAAGAGCTGATGTGGTTCCGATCTTCAAAAAAGGAAAAAAAATAGATCCAGGAAACTACAGACCTATCAGCCTGACTTCAATAACAGGAAAGATTCTGGAAAAGATAATCAAGAAATGAATTAGTGAACACCTAGAAGTAAACAAAGTAATAACCAAAAGCCAAACAGGTTTTTGTCAAAAACAGATCATGCCAGACTAATCTTATTGCATTCTTTGACAAAGTGACTAAATCAGTGGACCAGAGGAATGCTATCGATGTAGTTTACTTGGAATTCAGTAAGGCATTTTATAAGGTAGACCATAACCTACTACTAGATAAAAGAGAAGAATGTGGATTAGACAGCATCACCACCAGATGGATTCGTAACTGGCTAACCAACCACAATCAATGTGTAGTCATCAATGGAACTGCATCTACATAGAGGGAGGTATGCAGTGGAGTACCTCAAGGTTCTGTTTTAGGCCCAGTACTCTTCAACATCTTCATTAATGATTTGGATGAGGGAATAAATGGGGAACTCATCAAATTTGCAGATGACACCAAGCTGGCAGGAATAGCCACCACTCCAGAAGATAGGCTTAAGATACAGAAGGATCTTGACAAACTTGGGCACTATCTAACAAAATGAAATTCAATGGTGAAAAGAGTAAGTTCTACATTTAGGCAAGAAAACCAAAATGCACAGGTACAGTAGAGATGGTACCTTGCTCAATAGTAGTAACTGTGTGAGATCTTGGAGTCCTAGTGGACAAACATTTAAATATGAGCCAGCAGTGTGCAGCAGCTGCCAAAAAAGCCAACATAATTCTAGGCTGCCTAAACAGAGGGATAGAATCAAGATCACGCGAAGTGTTAATACCACTTTATAATGCCTTGGTAAGGCCACACTTGGAATACTGCATTCATGGTGTAGAAAAGATGTGGAGACTCTAGAAAGAGTGCAGAGAAGAGCAACAAAAATGATTAGGGGACTGGAGACTAAAACATGAAGAACGTTTGCAGGAACTCAGTATGTCTAGTTTAATGAAAAGAAGGACTAGGGGAGACATGATAGCAGTGTTCCAATATCTCAGGGGTTGCCACAAAGCTAGCCATACCCTTACTTGGATTCGAACATGGGAAGTATTACATGTGAGGCAGTTGCAATTGCCACTTGACTACAGGTTTTCCTCCTGATCAGCTGAGCCAGGGGAATAAGTATATATCTGTGTCACAACACCCTGGTAAGCTCCAAATAAGGGAGGGAGCAGAACTGGCTCAGCTGATACTAATACTTTCTGGGTTCAAATTCCAGTAAGGGTATGGCTAGCTGATGAGAGATAAATAGCTTGAAATAGATCTATACTAGTCTTCCTTATTTATTTATTTATCAGCACAAATGCAACACACACACACACACTGGTCTTGTTGTATTCGGGTGTTTTCCGGTATAAGAATGAGATTGTCTTTGCATCATTTTCGGCATATACATATACATACACACACACATATATATGTTACTTTTTGAGCTGTTCAATAAATAAGTCAGGGAGACTAGTATAGATCTATTTCGAGCTTTTTAGCTCTCATCAGCTAGCCATACCCTTACTGGGATTCGAACCGGGGCTGTATTAACTGTTAGGCAAATGCCTTACCACTTGAGCCACCAGGTTCTCTTCCTGTTCAGCTGAGACAGGAGGATAAGTATATACTTTGTTCCACAACACCCTGTTAGGCCCCAATTAAGGGAGGAGACATACTGTTTCCTTTTCTGTCTTTCGGCTCATCACCAGAGGCCATCTAGACAGAAAGCTATGAGTTCCGTTGTGTAATTCCTCTCCTCATCTTCATCAATTTTTCTCTCTTTTCTTCTTCTATACTATGAAATCTGGGGTAGAATTCCAGTCCATCTATTTCCCCTTTCCATATTCCGCTCTTGCCATTTCCAACCATGCTCAGTTTATTGTCAGTATCCACAATTTTCTTATCTCTTTGCTCATTTTTTCCTTCTATTTTTTGAACTCTGTCCTCCACTTTTTTCATTTGATAAACAGCCTTGATTTTTCCATCAAATTCTTCTGTTTTGTATTCCATATTCTCCAATCTCTTCTCAATTTTCTCTATTACTACTAGTAATTTTTGAATTTCAAACATAATCATTTGCAATGTTACAGTTTCTTTTTCTTTTTCCTGTTGCACCATTCTTCCAATTTGTAAACACTGCCACTATAGCATTCAAGGCTTTTTGTTAGATTTCAAGCAAGTTCATTATTATCTTTCAAAAGGCTTTGTCTTCCCTGGTGATAGAACACCTGAAGAACACCTGTGTAAACAATCTGTGCTCTTCTTACTATCACTCTCAGTAAACAAGCAGAGAATGTGGGGACATGTGGGGTCCCTCAGGGGTCGGTCCTCTCGCCACTTCTGTTCAACACCTATATGAAGCCGCTGGGTGAGATCATCCGTGGTTTTGGGGTGGAATACCATCTGTACGCTGACGACACCCAGCTGTACATATCCACCCCAAACCACCCCAACGATGCCGTCGAGGTGCTGTCCCGGTGCCTGGAGGCCGTACGGGTCTGGATGGGTAGTAACAAACTCAAGCTCAACCCGTCCAAGACCGAGTGGCTGTGGTTTCTGGCACCCCGGTTCAGCCAGGTAAGTCCAACACTGGCCATTGGGGGCGAACAACTGGCCCCCGTGGAGAGGGCGCGCAACTTGGGTGTCCTCCTGGATTCCCGGCTGTCCATGGAGGGCCATGTGATGGCCGTGGCCAGGAGGGCGTTTTATCAGGTACGCCTGATACGCCAGCTGCGCCCCTTACTGGACCGGGTGGCCCTTCGCACAGTCACTCAAGCACTCGTGACATCCTGGCTGGACTACTGTAACGCTCTCTACATGGGGCTCCCCTTGAGGTGCACTCGAAGGCTACAGTTGGTTCAGAATGTAGCCGCGCGGGTGATTATGGGTGCCTCAAGGCAAATCCACATAACACCTCTCCTGCGTGAGCTGCACTGGCTACCTTTGGCCTTTCGAGTGCGCTTCAAGGTGTTGACGATCATCTTTAGATCGCTCCATGGCTCGGGGCCTAGCTATATACGAGACCGCCTTCTGCCCCATACATCCCTTCGTCCGATCCGCTCCCACAGAGAGGGTTTTCTCCGGGTACCGTCGGCCAGGCAATGCCGGTTGGCGACGCCCAGGGGAAGGGCCTTCTCTGTGGTGGGCCCAGCCCTCTGGAACGACCTACCCCCCGACCTACGCACCACCTCGGACCTCCGCCTCTTCTGCCAGCGTCTTAAGACGTATTTTTTCCAACAAGCCGGCCTAGCATAGCCCCCGTTTCTGACTTTTATCTATAAATTTTAATTCTCAGGGTTTTAAATGGGTTTTTTAGCACGGGACTTAATTTAATTGTTTTTAATAATGTATTTTGTCATTTTGTTATGGTTTTTTAATAATGCCTGTGCGCCGCCCTGGGTCCTAACAAGGAGAAGGGCGGGGTATAAATTTGAAAATAAATAAATAAAATAAATAAGAGAAGCCTTGAAGTGTCAAATGATCAAAGGGAAAAAAAGGAAAAAAACTATATTTCCAAGCCTCCAGCCTCTAAGTGGCAGTGTTACTACTTTCCCCTCTTGTTACAACCCTCTTTATATTCCTCTTTATATCTTCTTTGTGTTCCAAAGTTAAAGAAAAAAATCTTAAATGGAGGCCAAAAACAATCTAATCAAGCATTGTAGAAAAAAAGAGAAAAAACATCCCTACGGACAAACTGGCATCACTTCCGGGTCGCCCATAGGGTTGTTTTTCTCCCTCTGGAGCCTTCAGGGAAGCCTCCTGAAGTACAGTCTTTGGCTAGCTGGAACATACAACTTCCCTCCCACCCAAGCTAAGTTATCTTTCATCAGGCAACTGTCTTTGTGGCTCAAAAACCATTCATCGGTGGTTAAAGCTTGTTTAAAAGTTTGCGTGGTGTCATTGTCCTCCAGTGTCTTGTTTTTCCTGGGATTTGGTGGTTACGTTAGTGGCTAGTTGATTGTTTTGTATCATGGGTTTGATTACGTCTGGCTTCATACTATTGTATTGTGGTTTCCTGGATAGTGCATCTGCCAGAAAAGTCCCCCCCCCCCCGGGGAGGTATCTGAGCGTAAATTCAAACCGTTTAAAGTACTGAGCCCATCGTACTTGCTTTGGGGAGAGTTTCCTTGGGGTCTTTAGGGCTTCTAAATTTTTATGATCCGTCCAGACTTCAAAATGGATCTTACTCCCCTCTAGGAAATGCCTCCAGGTTAAAAGAGCCCACCAAACTGCACAAGCCTCTTTCTCCCAAATGGCCCACTTTTGCTCAGATTCACTCAATTTTTTTGATGTGTAAGCGCATGATTGTAATTGGTCTTGCTCATTTTTCTGAAGGAGGACTGCTGCTATCGCCACATCGCTAGCATCTGCTTGTAATGACGAATGGTTTCTCTGTGTCTGGGTGCTTTAAAATTGGCTCTGCTGAAAGCAGCCATTTAAGTTTTTCAAGTGCAGCTTGGCATTCCATTGTCCAGTTCAAAGGCTGCTTCGGTTTTGGGTTACCCTCCCCCTTCGTTTTTAACAGCTTGGTGATAGGGTTAGCAATCTGGGCGAAAGCGGGGATCAACTGGCAGTAAAAGTTGGCAAATCCCAAGAAGCTTTGTAACTGTTTACGTGTTTTTGGCGGGTCCCAGTCAAGTACTGCCTTTACCTTCGAAGGTTTCATTTCTATGCCCTGGTGTGAAATGCGGTATCCTAAGTAATCAATTTTTTCTTGGTGGAATTCACATTTGGAGAGTTTAGCATAAGGTTTGGCAGAGCGAAGTTTGTTCAGAACCACCCGAACTAGTTTTACATGTTTTGCCTTGGTCTCAGAATAATGTAGATCTATGTAGACTATGCAGCCCTTATATAAATACACCTGCAACACTTTGTTTATTAATTGCATAACACTGCAGGGGCCCCTTGTAGCCAAATGGGAGCACTTTGAATTCATAGCGTCCAAGAGGGGTGTTAAATGACGTTTTCCATTCATCTCCCTCCTTAATTCTGATACTGTATTAAGCCTCCCTTAAATCCAGCTTTGAAAAAACTCCCTTTCGCAAGGTGTGCTAGCATATCCTTCATGAGGGGGAGGGGATACATGTTCTCCACACTGACAGAATTTAAGTTTCGAAAATCAACGCAGAGACATTTAGAGCCATCTTTTTTCTCTCTAAACGGCACTGGGGCTGCAATTTTTGGCCGGGCTGGTTCAATGAAACCCCTTGCTAGTTTTTTTCTCAATGAATGTCCTCAGTTCTTCCAGCTCACTTGGAGACATGCTATACATCTCGGGTTTAGGAAGTTTGGCCCCGGGTAGAATTTCTATCGCACAGTGAGTGGAGCGGTGGGGAGAAAGCTCATCAGAGGCTTTTTCGCTAAAAACCTCAGCCAAGTCCTTGTATTCTTTGGGAATAATAATAATAATAATAATAATAATAATAATAATAATAATAATAATAATAATAATAATAATAATAATAATAATAATAATAATAATAATAATAATAATAATTTTATTTGTATACCGCATCCTCTCCCCAGGGGGACTCGGAGCGGTGCACAGGGAAATTAAAATAACTATAAAAATACATAAATAGAATGAATAAAAACAGATTAAACTAGATTATCCCTGCGCTAAAATCCCCAAATATAAATTACCTAAAATCCCTTTCACCCTATTAGACGGAGACTAACCAAGGCCGGCCAAGCAGAAAAAGTGTGTTTTAAGTTTTTGACGGAAGGAGCGGAGGTCCGTAGTTGTTCTGATTTCGGGGGGGAAGGTCGTTCCAGAGGGCCGGGCCCACCACAGAGAAGGCCCTTCCCCTGGGCGTCGCCCGCTGGCATAGCCTAGTGGACGGCACCTGGAGAAGTCCCTCTCTGTGGGAGCGAATGGGTTGGTATGTGGTATGCTATGGGTTGGCACATTGTAAGCGGGCATTGCTGTTTCTTGGTGCTCTGCCCCCTCAGTTTCCTGTTGTGGATTCTCAGCAAAGGTCACGTGCATCTGTATTCTTATGGTGTCTTGCTTCCCATTAATTTGGGGGTTCCATTTTTTCAGCCATGCAAGACCCCAAACTAGTGGCCATTCCATGCCCGGCACTACTATAAATATAAGTATTTCTTTGTGGCTTCTGGTGCCAATCTGTAGAGGCTCAGTGGCAAATGAAGCTGGCTCCCCCTCTGCTATTGACCCATCTAGTTGGCAGAAAGCTATGGGGCTTTTCAGGTTCCTTACATTAATCCTCAACTTTCTTACCAGGTTAGGCTGATCAAACAGTGGGTGTACCCTGAGTCCACTAAAGCAGAGATTTTTATCTCCCACTCCCAGTTGGGGATAAATAGTCTTCGGGGGAGGGTAAGCGTTTTAATTGGTTTGCTTACCAGTGGATCTGACCATGGGTTTTAAGAGGCTACTATGAAATACTGGGTGTATCTTCCCTAGCAGTCAGGGCAGTTTCAATTGCCCTGAGACTGGATTGGTCCCAGTTTCTTTCTAACCTCAAATATTTTGTGGAGAGGTAAACCTCCTCTCCCACTAAGAATGGCTGTTGCAGAGCTTGGTGTTTATCTGCCTGCTTTTTATAGATTTGTGCTACTTTAGCTAGCGCTTTTTTGATATTCTCCCAAGTTGTTTTTAGTATTGACATCCAGCTAGCCAAGCTGACTGAGGGAGGGGGATCCCTTGGATACTCAGGCATTGGGGCAAAGTCCATGCCACTCACTATTTTGAATGGTGTTAGACCTGTGCTGCTGTGAACAGCATTATTGTATGTGACCTCAGTAAAAGACAGAAGGTCTGCCCAATTGGACTGCTGATAGTTCACGTAACACCTCAGGTACTGTTCTACCATAGCACTCATTCTCTCTGCCCCCCCATTGGTGCTAGGGTGAAAAGCTGAGCTAAGGCCCTGGGATGATCCAAGAACTGTCTCCAGGCTAAGTGTAACGTCTTTAGGAATCCAAAGTGGCCTGCTGGTTTAGTGTCGTGGCTCCTCTGGAGAATTGGGTGCATAGGGATTCTGGGACATAGAGTTTCATTCCCTTCCATGCAAGGTCATCTCTTTTTGTCAAGATGTGTTGGTTGTATCAAAATCGGGGGTCTGCTAGCAGTTCTGTCTTGTGTCTCATGGTTAGGTCGCCTGCTGGTTGGTCATGCAGGTCATGGCATTGTTGTCTGGTTGTCACTTGGGCAGCTATTTGGGTATCTGCCCCCATTTGCATTTGTACTGGGGCATGCGGGAGAGGGCGTCAGCTAGAAAGTTCTTCTGCCCTGGAATGTGCTTTAATATGAAGTCGAAGCGGTTGAAATATTGAGCCCATTGGATTTGTTTGGGGGATAGTTTCCACAGGGTCCTAAGAGCCTCTAGAGTTTTATGTCCAGACTTCGAATGGTTTCTGGCCCACTTCCAACAGGTGTCTCCAGGTTAGCAGTGCCCACCCACAAAAGCCTCCTTTTCCCATGCAGCCCATCATCTCTCTGTGTTTGTGAGCTTGCAGGAAGTGTAGGCGCAGGGTTGTAAGTTTCCTTGGTTGTTTTTTTGCAGTAGCACCATTCCCACTGCCATGTTGCTGGCATCTGCTTGGATCACAAAGGGTTGCTTGGGGTCAGGGTGCTTCAGCACTGGTTCCTTTGCAAGCATTTCTTTTAGCGTCTCAAATGCCTTTTGGCAGGCTAGGTTCCACTGTAAAGGTGGTCCCGGGCAAGGTTTTGTTCCTGGGCTCCCTGTTTTTAAAGGGTCTGTCATGGATTTGGTAATCTTTGCAAAGGAGGTGATGAATTGCCTATAGAGGTTCACAAACACTAGGAAGCTTTGTAGCATCTGTGGGTGTGAGGGGGTTACCAGCCTAGGACAGCTTGTACTTTGGCTGGGTCCATCTCTATTCCCTCATTTGACACTTGGTAGCCCAAGTAGTCTAGTCATGCACGGTGGAATTCACATTTTCATAGCTTGACATACAGTTTGGCTGCCAGAAGTTTTTCCAGTACCTGTCAGACCAGGGGTATGTGGTCATAGTCTCTGTGTAGATGAGGATGTCATCTAGGTAGACAAGGACCCCTTGTAGAGGTGTTTGTGCAGCACCTTGTTTATTAACTGTATGAACTCTGCTGGAGCTCCCTGCAGTCCAAAAGGCATCACTTTGAATTGGAAGCTCCCTAGGGGGCAGTTGCCAAAAAGTGGGGGAAACACGATGATTTGGACTGTAATAGATCTGTTCTCCAAACAGGCACACTTCATACCCTGTAGCGGACTACCCTCGGCTCACAAGCTGGCTAAACTGTTCGTGAAGCATATTCTACTGCCTGCATGGAGTACCTTGGAGAATTATCTCGAGACAGTTTACAGTTTACAGTTTACAGCTAAGTTCTGGAGGGAGTTCCTGCGGCTCACTGAGTCATCTTAGGGTCTTAGTTCAGCTTTTCATCCGAGCACCAATGGAGCAGCAGAGAGACTGAATGCCATGATAGAGCAGTATCTGAGGTGTTGCGTGAACTATCAGCAGTCCAATTGGGCAGACCTTTTATCTTTTGCTGAGGTCACGTACAATAATGCTGTTCACAGTAGCACAGGACTCATACCGTTCAAAATAGTGAGCGGTATGGCCCTCGTCCCATTGCCTGAGTATCCAAGGGATCCCCCTTCCTCAGTCAGCTTAACTGATTGGATGCTGATGCAGAAAGCAACCTGTGAAAATGTCAAAAAGGCACTGGCTAAAGTGGCACAAACCTATAAGAAACAGGCAGATAAACACTGGGCTCTGCAACGGCCATTCCGGGTGGGACAGAAGATTTACCTCTCCACAAAATATTTGAGATTAAAATTGCCTAGCATGAAACTGGGGCCAAAGTAAAGATCATCAACCCAGTCACAATGCAATTGAAACTTACCTTGATTGTTGGGGAAGATACACCCAGCGTTTCACAGTAGCATCTTAAAACCTGTGATCGGATCCATTCTGAGACCACTACCCTGGGGGCCTCCGGGCCCTATGGTCATAGGGGGCCAAACTCATGATGAAGTTCAATGAATCTTTGATTCAAGGTGGCACAGGAGACAACTTCAATACTTAATCAAGCTCCCTCATAAGAGACATCTTGGGTGAGAAGTATAAATATCCAGGCTGATAGCCTTTTAGCAAAATTCTATGCAGAAAACCCAAGCAAGCCTTGGGGAGGGACACATCCCTAAGTTATTCACCTGTACTCAAATTGTCTTTGTGTCACACAGGTCGCTTTTGGGAAGTGAGGGGAGCCGAATGTCAACTTCTAAAGCGTTGCTATGCCTATTAACAGGCTGGCACGGGAGGGAAAATTCCATGCATGCCTTCGGCCAGAGTCAAACCTCATGTGTCTACAACCTAGTTGGAGAATATGAGTTATGACACATGACAGAAGGGAGGTGATACAGGGGTAAAGTTCAAATGCAATTAAGCGGAAGTAGTTTTGGCTCTACAGGAGCTCACACCAGAATGTTGATCCTAATAAATGATTGGATTTCTTTTGAATTTTGTCTCAAGGCTCGTAAATTAATTAGGTCATCTTCTGGGAACTTCACACTTATAACAACAAAGATATTTATTGCAGACGATTCATATCTTATTTACAGAACTCCTCAAAGTTAAATCCCAGTTTCCACTTCCAACCTCTGCCAGTAGATAACCCTCTGGCACTGTTACTCTCTCCTCCTATGTTTCTCTTTTAAACTGTCTTCTAGTCTAAATTTTAGAAAAAATAATATAAAATACCAACAGAAAAAAGAGGCAGCTCTGTTTATCCAGATATTATAATATTCCAACCTTCTATTCAGTCCAATAATATCTTTGAGGTTTCCAGTCTAGCTTTTAAATACAAAATTTAAATACAAAAATTCAAAAGGGAACCTCCTGCCTTCTCCAAGTTTTTCTTGTTTATAGACAAGGGATCTGTCCGCCATCTCCTAATACTGGAAGCAATTCTTCCCATGCAGAAAGATGAGTGAAGAAAGTGCCTTGAACTTCTGTCTCTTCCACAGCTGCCACCCTCTTTGCCACAGCTCCCTGAGGTGCAGAAGCCCCTTGGGCAGCAGACCTGGTACCATGGCGCCATTCCCCGCATGGAGGTACAGAAGCTTCTGCAGAGCAATGGTGACTTCTTGGTGCGTGAGAGCCAAGGCAAGCAGGAATACGTCCTCTCGGTGCTGTGGGATGGGCAAGCACGACACCTCATCCTGCAGGCTGCTGATGTGAGTTTTTGGGGGGACAGCAGGAGACCAGTGGGAGGCCCAGGCTCAGCACACCTTGTGCAAACAAGTCATTGAGCATGTTCCATTCACCTTTGCTCATTGGGAACAAACCTTCTATTCTAGTACTGACTGACTTCTCTGGCCCTTTTTAAACAGACCTAGGGGCCTTGATTGAGCAGAACAGAGCCCCAAACAATCCAGAATCTTGTGTATGAAATTGCCAATGAACACAACAAAGCTGGGTTTCAGTGCTGCCATTTGACATCAGAGCACCCATAAAGAATTTGGCAGGTGGTGGTTCTAAAGGCTGATGCAAGTGGAGTGGATTGGCAATAAGTATGGCCATGGCATGGAATCATCTTCCTGGAAGCTCCCTGGGCTGGAGTTCTGGTCAAAGAAATTTGAGCTACTTGCTTGAACGCTCTGGTGTATTCTACAAGAAAGCTGTTTTGTGCAAAAGACAGTGTTCCCTATTGTAAGGACCTGCCTCAGCTATCTTCTTAGGAAAGCATGACTCTTGAAACAAATGGTATTTCTAAAAGAACTTTTACTGAGAGAAGTGATTGCAGACAAGTCAGGTGGAGTCTGAAGATTACCGCACAAAGCGTTAATTCCCCCTGTTCAACCCCCCACCCAAGGCCCCATGTCCACTAATATGAAGCAACAAAGATGTTATGAGAACTCCTAGGCGGGATGGTGATAACAGATTATCTTTGGGGCACCGCAGCCTTGGGCAATAGGCTGGAACTGGCTGGGAGGGAATCCATCCTGATGCCTAATTCAGCAAAAGCAAACGCATTCAAGGCATTCAAGCCCAAGAAGCATCCCCCCTACCTTTCTGAATGGCAGTGTACTGGTAGGAACCTGGGACCTATTCTCTACATAGTGAGTTTCAGCTGGATATGATCTTGGGCCAGCTGTGTACTGTGATCTTGTATACATGTATTGCTAGAACCCACAATTCTTGGCCCTCTTCAGGAAGGAAATTAGGTCTAGTGTGGAATAAAATTCTGCCACCAGCTGGCTTGGGAGGTTGTAGGTTGGTAAGAGAATCTTATTCCTTTGAGGGAAATGTAGAAGCAGAAACAACAGCATAGAAGGGGAAGTGACTTTCCCCAAGAACTGTACTCCTCCAAAATAATGGCAGGGTGCTCTTTCTCAGAATCTGTACCGCTTGGAAGGTGAGGCTTTCCCTACCATTCCGCTGTTGATTGACCATTTCCTGAAGTCCAGGCAGCCCATCACGAAGAAAAGTGGCATTGTGCTGGTCAAGCCCATCCCCAAGGTAGGAACCCAATGGTGGTGGTGGTGGTGGTGAGCTGGAGAGTACTTGGGAAGAAATGATGAACTGCTCTTCCAACAGGACAAGTGGGTGTTAGACCATGAAGACATTATGCTGGGGCAGCGCATTGGGCAGGTGAGTGAGCTCTCAGCAGGGCAACCCCTCTGAATGGAGGAAGCACCTGGCTGATTGGTTGTGCCTTCATCCATGCCCAGAACTTTCCTTTTAGAGCAATAGCTTATTTCACAGACTTCAGTTTGCATCCTTCTCCCATCCCCTGAAAAAGAAGTTGTCTGCTTCTGGATGTGCTCCTTGTCCAGTCTTTCACCAAAAGGGCACTGGTCAACAGGCCCTGCTCTGGATGCCCCAGGGCTGTGTGTTCACTGCTGCACAAGTTCACCCTACAGTTTTGTTGCCCTTTATATTCTTTTCCTTTGAGTTTCTGGTCCCTTTAAGGATGGACCCAACTCTTTGTTTGTCACACCCTTTGTTTCTCTGAAAGACTCCCCCCCCCCCCCCCCCCGATTTGTATACCGTGCCTATCTCCATCACGATGGACCCAGGGCGGTGCACAGGAAATTAAAAACCACAATAAATAACAACAAATACAATAAGATCATTAAAAAGAATTAAATTAAGAGCCTGTGCTAAAATTCCCTTAATAAAAACCCAACATCTATTTACTAATTGGCGGGAGCTGTCTAAATTCTAAGCTAGGCCAGCTTGCTGGAAAAAGTATGTCTTTTTTTTAATTTGTTTTTATTGAAAAAAGTTTTATTCAAACCAATTTCCCCCCTTTTTACCCTCGACATATAATATAAATCACATACCAGTACTATAACCCCTCCCCTCCCCCTGTCTTAAAATTAATTTGTCATTCCAGTATTGTATCCCCTCACCTCCAAACAATCATAATATAAATCTCTCTTAAAGTAAGAATATCCCATTAACCCCATCTTCTAAATTAATTAAAGATATATAAATCATAATATTTTTTTTTCTAGACATAACCCCCACCCTCCACCCTAACCCTCCCCCACCTCCCATACAAGCCCACCCCCCTGACTTCCGCTATACACCACTCTAATAATTCCAAACATCCCATATAATATTTGCTCTATTCACATTGTTTCACTCACATATCACCCTGTCAATCTAAACATTCTTACCTAAAGGCTACATAGTACTTCCTGGTCTGATATCTATTCTGTATATAATCAATCCACTTTACCCATTCCTGTGCATAATTCTCCTGTTTCTGATCTTTTAAAAAAGATGAGATTTTTGCCATTTCGGCAAACCCCGCCACTTTTTGAATCCATTGATCAATTGTCGGTAAGAAATCTTTTTTCCAATGTTGAGCAATCAACAACCTCGCTGCTGTAACCATATACAAAATCAATTTTGTTTCCCCTTTAGTATAATCCTTGATTATACCCAGTAAAAACATTTGCGGGGTAAATTGTATTCTTTTCTTAAACACATTTTGCATAACCCACCATACTTTTATCCAAAAAGCTTTAACCTTATTGCAAGTCCACCATACATGAAAAAAAGTAGCACCTAAACACCCGCATCTCCAGCATTTAGGTTGAACATTTGGGTACATACATGATAACTTCTTAGGATCTAAATACCATCTATAAAACATTTTATAAAAATTCTCCCTTAAATTCTGTGACTGCGTAAATTTAACATTCTGAACCCATATTTTTTCCCACATATCCATCATAACCGGTTCATCAAAATTCTGAGCCCATTTAATCATACAATCCTTCACCAATTCACTTTCTGAGTCTCTTTCTAACAATACATTATATATTCTTTTAATATGTTTTGGACCAGTCTCTTTTATCTGCTTGATCAGTTCAGCCTCCTTATCCATAAAGCCGACCCTGCAGTCTTCTTTCCATCTCTTCTGTAACTGTATGTAATGTAACCAATTTAAAGTGATTCCTGCGTCCAACAATTGTTCCATAGTTTTCAATTGCCATTCAACCCCATCAAAAATAAGCACATCTTTATATAAACACCCCCCGAAAAAGTATGTCTTGAGTGAGCGGCGAAAGAGGGGAAGGTCCGTGACAGTACGAAGTTCGGGGGGTAGGTCGTTCCAGAGGGCCGGCCCTGCCACAGAGAAGGCCTTACCCCTGGGCACTGTTAGCCGGCATTGACCGGTGGTTGGCACCCTGAGAAGGCCCTCCCTGTGGGAGCGAATAGGTCGAAGGGAGGTATGTGGCAGGAGACGGTCCTGCAAGTAACTAGGCCCCGAGCCATGGAGCGATTTAAAGATGGTAACAAGCACCTTGAAGCGCACCTGGAAGGCCACCGGTTGCCAGTGCAGCTCGCGCAGGAGAGGTGTTACGTGGGAGCTTCGGGATGTTCCCAGAATCCCCCGCGCGGCCGCATTCTGCACCAACTGGAGCCTCTGGATGCACCTCAAGGGGAGCCCCATGTAGAGAGCGTTACAATAGTCTAGGCGGGATGCCACGAGTGCTTGAGTGACAGTGTGGAGGGCGTCCTGGTCAAGAAAGGGACGCAACTGGCGTACCAGGCGTACCAGGTAAAAAGCCCCCCTGGTCACGGCCGTCACATGGTTATCCAAGGACAGCCGCGAATCCAGGAGGACGCCTAAGTTGCGAGCCCTTTCCACGGGGGCCAGTGACTTGCCCCCGATAACCAGCGTTGGAGTTAGCTGGCTATGCCGGGATGCCGGAAACCACAGCCACTCAGTCTTGGACGGGTTGAGCCGAAGTTTGTTATTTCCCATCCAGAGCCGCATGGCTTCCAAACACCAGGACATCACTTCGACGGCATCGTTGGGGTGGTTGGGGGTAGATATGTACAGCTGAGTATCATCAGTGTACTGATGGTACTCTACCCCACAACCGCGGATGATCTCACCCAGCGGCTTCATATAGGTGTTGAACATGAGGGGCGAGAGGACCGACCCTTGAGGCACCCCACACGTTAGGGGCCTCGACGTCGACCTCTGCCCTCCTGTCAACACAAATTGCGACAGACCGGAGAGGTAGGAGGAGAACCACTGTAATACAGTGCCTCCCAATCCCAACCTCTCCAGTCGATGCAATAGGATACCATGGTCGATGGTATCGAAAGCCGCTGAGAGGTCTAACAGGACCAAGATAGAAGAATGACCTCTATCTCTGGCCCTCCAGAGATCATCCACCAACGCAACCAATGCCGTCCCAGTGCTGTGCCCGGGGCGGAAGCCGGACTGGCGCGGGTCTAGTTAAGCAGTTTCCTCCAGGTGTCGAGGGAACTGTTGTGCCACCACACTCTCAGCAACATTTGCCAGATAGTGAAGGTTGGAGACCGGATGATAATTAGATAACAATGCTGGGTCCAGGGAAGGCTTCTTGAGGAGGGGTCTCACCATCGCCTCTTTCAAGATGGCCGGCAAGAACCCCTCACTCAAAGAAGCATTTACTATTTCCTGGAGCCAGCCTCCTGTCACCTCCCAGGAGGCCAGTACCAGCCAGGAGGGACACGGGTCCAATAAACATGTGGTGGCATTCAGCCGCCTCGGCAACCTTCAGAAGTAACAAAGTCGAACTCGTCCCATAAAACGGTCTCAAGACCCGCCTCGGACGGCCCGCCCAGATCTATCGGAGTGGAGGCCAAGTCGTCCCGGATCCGAGCGATTTTATCCTGCAGATAATTTCCAAATTCCTCTGCTCTGCCCTGCAAAGGAGCTTCCCGCGGCCCCTGCTGGAGAAGGGAGCGGGTCACTCTAAACCCGGCAGGGCGGCAGGGTGGTTATCTGCAGAGAGAGGTGAGATGGCTACGTTTCGCCACTCTTATCGCCACTAGGTAGGTCCTTAAATGGGACCTCACCTGTGTTCGATCGGATTCAGAACGAGTGGATCTCCACCTGCTCTCTAGGCGTCTCTTGCGGTGCTTAGCTCCTCAGAAAACCAAGGGGTCAGGGTGGATCGGCGTCGCGTGAGAGGCTGCAAGGGCACGACCCGGTCAAAGCCCCCATGGCCGCACTGTTCCATCCGGCCACTAGGCCCTCAGTCAAGTCGCGGGTTAGGGTTACAGGTATAGGCCCAAGCTCCGTCTGGAACCTCTCAGGGTCCATCAGGCGCCTGAGCCGGAACCATCTTGGAATCTCTGGCTCTGCCTCCCCGCGGTAGGGTGTAGCGGTTGGAAAGTCCAGCCGAAGGAGAGAGTGATCTGCCCATGACAGGTGTTCGATGACTAGTTCCCCTACTCCTAGATCACTCAACCACTGGCCAGAGGCAAAAATTAGGTCTAGTGTGTTTCCCCCTGTATGCGTGGGGCCTTGAATTACTTGGGTCAGGTCCATGGCCGTCATGGAGGCCATGAACTCCTGAGCCGCCTCAGATGAATCACCTACCGATGACAGGTTGAAATCCCCCATGACTAAGAGTCTGGGGGTGTCAACCGCCACCTCGGCGATCACCTCGAGGAGTTCGGGTAGGGCCGCTGACATGTAGCGGGGAGCCAGATACACAACCAGGTACACTGCCTCCCAAGACCCCATTTCACATACAGGGATTCACACCCGACTACCTGAGGCACAGTGGCCTTCCTCGGCTTGAGACTTTTCTTAACAATAACTGCCACCCCCCCCCACACCCCTACGCTGGGCCCTTGGCCGATGAAGTGCCAGGTAACCTGGCGGGCACATCTCTACGAGGGGAACACCTTCCTCGTGCCCCAACCAGGTTTCCGTGATACCCACCAGGTCCGGGTCCCCCTCTGAAATTAGATCATAGATGAGCAGGGCTTTGTTCACCACGGACCTGGCGTTGCACAACATCAGCCTAGGACCCGGGCTCTGTAATTCCCAACCTCCTAGGTTGCAGGAGGAGCCCAGGGGGTCGGGGCGGGCGACCGCTTGTAAACAGCGGATACGCCCCCCCCCCGACAATTGATACGACCCCCGGCTCCCGTCATACCTGCCCCCCCAGGACCGTCTTGATGGAAAGGCCCTCTGTGGGATTGATCCTCGCCCCCCTCTTTATGTCAGACCCTCTACCCTCACTTCTGCAGCTAACAGCTGGTCTAGCACTCTGCCTGATTAAGCCAACGTAAATGGACCCACCCACTGCCCAGGAACCCCTTAAAACCCGAGCTAAAAAACTAACTAAAAATCTCCGCATTGCGTTTTTCCCACCTCTCTTGGCTGATAAGCCCATCCTTGAGGTGGGCCCTCGTTAACTCTGAGGGCCAAACCTGTGCGAGAGGGGACTCCCGCAGGGAGAGGAGAGTAGCCCTTGAATACGTGAGAAATATAATAAATAAAGTGCAGGAAGGAGATCGAATCAAGAGAGCCCTGAGGGAAAAATTCCATTACAGATCTAATAAAGGGAGGGGGGGGGGATCCAACAGGAGAGCTTAAATGATATCATTAATTCATAGTTCAAGTAATTCATAGTTCCGGAGTTCAGAGAGATCAATAAATAGGAATAGGAGAATGAGTAGCATTAAAGTTCTCAGGCAGGAAGGTGTGGCAGGGAGCTTAGCAGTCAATCGATAAGGGGTAATGCAGAAAGGTCCATCTCCTAGAAGCCATTGAGTCCATAGTTAGGTTACATTAAGTCTGCCACAGAGAAGGCTCTTCCCCTAGGTGTCGCCAGTCGGCATTGCCCGGCCGACGGTACCCTGAGAAGGCCCTCTCTGTGGGAGTGGATCGGCCGAAGGGATGTATGGGACAGGAGACGGTCTCGCATATAACTAGGCCCCGAGCCATGGAGCGCTTTAAAGATGGTCGTCAAAACCTTGAAGCGCACCCGAAAGACCACAGGAAGCCAGTGCAGCTCGCGCAGGATCGGTGTTATACGGGAGTATCTAGGGGCTCCCGTAATCACCCGCGCGGCTGCATTCTGGACTAACTGTAGCTTTCGAGTGCATCTCAAGGGAAGCCCCATGTAGAGAGCATTGCAGTAGTCGAGTCGGGATGTCACAAGTGCTTGAGTGACTGTGCGGAGGGCAGCAGAGTTTTATTTATTTATGTTTTATTCCAGGATATTGATTAAAATGTATAGCTGTGTTGGTTTAATGTTGTTTCATTAAATTGATTTTGAATTATTGATTTATATTCTGCTGCAATCTTGTGTTAGTGGTTAGTCTTTGTGAAAGGTGAGTTATGAAGGCACTTAACAACAGCCGTTTTTCAGAAGTTTAGGAATTTGCTTATTCTGCCAGAATACAGCAAATTTCAAGCCCACTTTTCCAGCCTTTGGCTACTCCTTGCCATGCCAAAGGAGGGCCTGGTGCTATGTAGCTTTGGCTTTTGTTCCACAGGGCAATTTTGGAGAGGTCTTCAGTGGATTCTTGCGTGGCAGTAACACTCCAGTGGCTGTGAAATCCTGCCGTGAAACACTTCCAAATGAGCTGAAGGCCCGGTTTCTGCAGGAGGCTGGGTACGTGACTCTTTGTTAGCGGAGGCCTTCAGCCAATCACCTTAGCACATACACCAAGAACATGTTCAGGATCTTCCTTTCAATAGAAGTTGAGAGAATGCACAGCTCTCTCACTGGCTGTCCAGTGACCGGCTCTTTTCCAGCTTATAGGCAGATTCTGGGGAGTTTCCCGGAGGGAGGCATTCAGAACTTCTGCCTATTCTGGCAGATCAGCAGAGAGCCTCTGTGAGATTCCCTGGGAACCCCCTGCCTTTGCCATCTTGGGGCTTATCTGTGTTTGAGGCTGGAGGCTCCTCTTCTGAGCATCTGCGAGGAGGCAGCGGGCACAGGAGGGGCCCAAGTCCAAGAAAGTTGGCTGTGAAGACTTCAGTAATGTGTTTGCAAGTCTTCCTTAACTAGAGATATTAGGGAATTAGGATACGGAAATCTTGGCAACTAGATAAATTTCCTGTAGCATTCCAATCCTTTTGCTAATCACCCACAGATACACCGAAGGGTGCTACCAATTCTGAAGCATGTGCACTTCTGCACTGCATATTTTGCAACTGCCATTCACTTTCCCAGGAACCGAAAAGCCATGATCTGAATCTGTCTCTTTCCCCTGTGTATTCTCTGACTCCCCCTACAGGATCCTGAAGCAGTATAGCCACCCCAATATTGTGCAACTCATTGGAGTTTGTACTCAGAAACAGCCAATCTACATTGTCATGGAACTTGTAAAGGGTAAGTCTGGCCTTTTGCTCCACTTGCTTTCTTGAAGCTTGGAAGAAATGATGTTGGCTTAAGAATGTTCTCTATCTACCTTGATAGAGACTACTCTGTGAATGCCCAGGTGCCCCTCCTCTTTTTTCTGCTGCTCACCTGAACCCCCCTGGACCCAAGGGAGCTGTGCTGATGAAAAGCTGAACTAGTTTTCAAAAATGGGGATGCTCCTGTCCCAGAGTGGCCCCAGCCTCTGCCTTCTCCTTCCTCAGGGGGTGACTTCTTGACCTTCCTGCGCAATGAGAGGGCCCAGCTCACAGCCAAGGAGCTCCTGAAGATGATGGAGAATGCTGCCGCAGGGATGGAGTACCTGGCCAGCAAGCACTGCATCCACCGGTGAGTCTGCTCAGCCCAACCTGTGGCCAAGTCAGGAGGATCTTGTTGTAGGGTTAGCTGAACTTCCCCGATGCCTCTGCCTGGGGATGTCAACCGGCCCTTTCCAATCTGTCCCATGACCGATGCTTCTGCAAGAGGGACATGGTTACACTGAGCAAGACTTGATCAAGTGAGTCACCTTGTACCCTGATGAAAAAGCCAGGAGGCCCTCTCTTCTGTTTGAAGAAGACAGAGAAATGGCAACATGGCCATTTGCAGAGGCTGCTGGAAAAGTACCTGACCACACCTGGACTTCAGCATGACACAGGCATCTCTGAGCAACCACCTGACTGGCGCCTGTGATTCTGCTTTCCAGAGATCTGGCAGCACGGAACTGTCTGGTGACAGAAAGTAACACACTGAAAATCAGCGATTTTGGGATGTCACGGGAACAAGTGGATGGCATTTACTCCTCCACGAGTGGAATGAAACAAATCCCTGTGAAGTGGACAGCTCCAGAGGCACTCAGTTACGGTACATACTTTCTGGCCCTGCAAATGCCATAGTCCAGGCCTGCTGTGGAGTCTTGGCTGGGTTGTTTTTAGCTGCTGCCATGGATATTGAGCTTCTTGCAACTGCCTTGCCTAATCCGACAGAAATACCTCCTTGAAGATTATGGGCATCCTCCATGCTTCCAGCTCATGCCTGCTACTCTCCCTCCTAGGTCGGTATTCCTCAGAAAGTGATGTCTGGAGCTTTGGGGTCCTGCTGTGGGAAGCTTTCAGCCTGGGTGCCACACCATATGCCAATATGAGCAACCAGCAGACCCGTGAAACTGTGGAGAAGGGTGAGTCCTGAAAGGGTTTTACGGGGGAGCAGAAAGCACAGAGTGGCCTAGTCCATGGCTGGGAGTCTGAGCAAAAACCCAGAAACTGTGTGGCAAATGATTCTGAAGAGGGTTGGGAACTGCTCGGTTGCTGTAGGAGTGACTCAGGTATACCTGGAAATGAGACTTGAGAGTGGAGCAGGAAGGTAGAGGGTTGGAAGTGAGAGGGGTGAGTCTCATGGGCAAGCCACAGGTGTTCCGTAATTAGTTGCCCTGCAGATCCTTCAGTTGCTGCTTTCAGAATCAAATAGATTATTTGAAAATACAGTGGACAAATGGTTGGTGAAGATGGTGGAACTTGCTGATAAGCAGTTTGATTTGTTTGAGTAGACAAAAAGATAATATCTAAGTTTATTGCTGTCTGGAAACCCCTTATGGACTTTTTGCATAAAACAGAAAAAAAAGGAATGTATGGATTTGATGATTAAATAGGATAGATTACAGCACGAAGAGTGTCACAGTGTAACTTCAGAAAAAGTGATCAATTTATATTTTGATTTATATGCTACAAATAAGATTGGAAGCCGCATCATATCTGTCTGTCTGTCTGTCTGTCTGTCTGTCTGTCTGTCTATCTATCCTTTCTTTTTCTTTCTTTTCCTTCCTTCCCCTTTTCTCTTTTTTTGTCTCTCTCTTTTTTCTTGTTTATATTAGTATTCATTTTTACCTGATTTTAAAACTTTTAATAACATTACACACACACACACACACACACACACACACACACACACACAGGTTTTGTTGTCTTATCTTACACGGGAAAAGACTCAAATACAACAAAACCAGCATACCTACACCTGTGAAAATCTACGAAAACATATATATCTATATAAATAAAAATGTAAAATAGTTTGTACAAATCCACTAATCTCAAAAACTACTGGACCAATTTACCTCAATTTTTCACACAATGTTCACAAGGACTTCGGATAATAGAATACCAACTCATTTTGTGCCTAGCACATGTGTGTCATGCGCACAGTACACAAATGTAAAATGTACCACTGAAAAAATTTTCACCTCCCTGTAACTCCTCCCACCTGGCATTTCCAACAGTCAGTTCCTCAAAAAGGCTGTACGGAGGCCTCTTACGGCCAAAAAGGCACTGAGATAGCAAACTCCCAGGTGGCCCATAGAGAGAGAGAGAGGAAGAAATACAGTTTAACAAACTGGACTAAGGGTGACATGATAGCAGTCTTCCAATATCTCAGAGGCTGCCACAAAGAAGAGGAAGTCAAGCTATTCTCCAAGGCACCTGAGGGCAGAACAAGAAGCAACGGATGGAAACTAATCAAGGAGAGAAGCAACTTAGAACGGAGGAGAAATTTCCTGACAGTTAGAGCAATTAATCAGTGGAACAGAAGTTGCCTCCAGAAGTTGTGAATGCCCAGCACTGCAAGTCTTTAAGTTGGATAGCCATTTGTCTGAAATGGGCTTCCTGCCTAGGCAGGGAGTTGGACTAGATGACCTCCAAGGTCCCTTCCAACTCTGGTATTGTATTATTGTATTACAGTAGATAGGTAGACGGGAATAGAGAGAGAGGGAGAAATACTGTTTAATTTATTTTTATTATGATTTACACTTATATACCGCCCTATCTCCTGAAGGACTCTAATAAAAGAGGGACTAGGGGAGACAGGATTAGCAGCCTTCCAATATCTTAGGGGTTGCCACAAAGAAGAGGGAGTCAAACTATTCTCCAAAGCACCTGAGGGCAGAACAAGAAGCAATGGATGGAAACTAATCAAGGAGAGAAGCAACTTAGAACTGAGGAGAAATTTCCTGACAGTTAGAACAATTAACCAGTGGAACAGCTTGCCTCCAGGAGTTGTGAATGCCCCAACACTGCAAGTCTTCAAGAAGATGTTGGATAGCCATTTGTTGAAATGGTATAGGGCAGTGATGGATAACCTTTTTTGGCTCGCGTGCCAAAAACAGGGGGAGTGCAGGGGCGATGTGCACAGGTGTGCCACATCCATAATGCTATGTGCATGACCCCCTGCATTTGGCATGCTTTTTACGTCATCCCCAGGCTCCAGAGGGTTTATAGGAGCCTGGGGAGGGTGAAAACAGCCTTCCCCCACCTCCAAAGGGCAAAAAATGGCCTCAAAAGAAGACCTAAATCAGCTGGCCAGGGCACACATACAAACTGAAGCTGACAGGGCAATGCCTCGAGTGGCCTAAGAAATGGTTCCATGTGCCACCTGTGGCACCCGTGCCATAGGTTCGCCATCATGGGTTCGCCATAGGTTCGCCATCGCCGGCCTAGCGTAACCTCCATTACTGACTATTAGACAGTTTTAAATTTGGGATTTTTAATTTGGTTTTTAGCGCAGGGTTTTATTAGAATAAGTTTTTAAATTTTTATATGTTTTGTATGTATTTTAACATTCCTGTGCGCCGCCCTGGGTCCGTTTGGAGAAGGGCAGGGTATAAATTCAATAAAATAAAATAAAAATAAATATATAAAAAATCATGGGTATAGGGCTTCCTGCCTAGCAGGGAGTTGGACTAGATGACCCCCAAGGGATAGAGAGGCAGAAATAAGGTAGGTAGGTAGGTAGGTAGATAGATAGATAGATAGATAGATAGATAGATAGATAGATAGATAGATAGATAGATAAATACAGTAGGTCGGTAGGTAGGTAGAGGGATAGATAGATAGGGAGAAATACAGTAGGTAGGTAGGTAGGTAGGCAGGCAGGTAGGTAGAGGGAGAAAGGAAGAAATATAGTAAGTAGGTAAGTAGGGGGATAGATAGATAGGGAGAAATACAGTAGGTAGGTAAGTAGGTAGGTAGGTAGGGGGATAGATAGATAGGGAGAAATACAGTAGGTAGGTAGGTAGAGGGATAGACAGAGAGGGAGAAATACAGTAGGTAGGCAGGTAGGTAGATAGGGGGATAGGTAGAGAGGGAGAAATACAGTAGGTAGGTAGAGGGAGAAAGCAAGAAATACAATAGGTAGGTAAGTAGAGGGATAGACAGAGAGGGAGAAATACCGTAGGTAGGTAGGTAGGTAGGTGCATAGATAGCGAGAAATACAGTAGGTAGGTAGGTAGAGGAATAGAGAAAGAGGGAGAAATACAGTAGGTAGGTAGGTAGAGGGATAGAGAGGGGGAAATACAGTAGGTAGGTAGATAGAGGGAGAAAGAAAGAAATACAGTAGGTAGGTAGAGGGATAGATAGAGAGGGAGTAATACAGTAGGTAGGTAGGTTGGGGGTTATATGGTGGTTGTGTGTATGTGTGCAGGTGTAGATCTACACACAGTTTGGTTGGCCATTTAACCAGACTGGGCCACAGCAACGCGTGGCCGGGCTTTTTAGCCTTCTTCAGCTGGCCATACTTTTTCTACTGGGATTTGAACCGGCACTTTCCAGCATTTCAGGCAAGCCTTTCTATGCCTTGAGCTAACCGGCTTTCCCTGATTACATCAGCCTTTTACAGGACTCTTATTGATGAGAGAATATTTTCACAGCTCCTGTTTTTAGGCCCGTTTAAGGGAGGAGACAAATCCATCCTGAAATGGATCCATCCTGGTCTCTTTATTTTCAGCCCTTAAAAATCTAACACATATCTAAAAAATTTCACACAGCAGTAATCTAATTGGTTCTCTGTCTGGATGATCTCTGGGTTGAGTCGAAGGGCAGAGAGGGATGACGTTAAGTCTCCTCCCTTAAAGGGGCCCTGAACAGGAGCTGTGAAAATATTCTCTCATTAATAAGAGTCCTGTAAATGGCTGATGTAATCAGGGAAACCGGATAGCTCAAGGCATAGAAAGGCTTGCCTGATATGCTGGAAAGTGCCGGTTCAAATCCCAGTAAAAGGAGTATGGCCAGTTGAAGAAGGCTAATAAGCCTGAATTGGATCCATCCTGGTCTCTTTAATTATTAAATCAGCCCTTAAAAATCTAACATATATATATATATAGGTCTTTGGTTGTTCGGGTTTTCTCCCGCGTAGAATTGGAAGTATCTTCACGACGTTTCGATGAAATCTCATTCATCATCTTCCGGCTGGTGCTTCCGGCTTGGTGCTTCCAGGAGCAATGTGAGATCTCAGCCGGTTCCTCTTTTTAACTGCCAGTGGGGGTGTGACCTGATTGGGTGGGAGCTTGGCTGCATTCTGATTGGGTGGAGGTGTGTTCTGATTGGTAGGGGGTTTGGATGGGCTCTGATTGGATGGGGGCGTGTTCAAAGACCTAAGACCTACATACAAACACCCGCGAAAACCTCAGAAAACATATATATATAATTAAAGGTGTTTTTGCAACGTTTTTCGCAAAAAAGCAAAAGCCCTGGCCTGATGATGATGGGGGTGATCCCATCGAAACATTGCAAAAACACCTTTAATTTTACACGGGAAAAGACCCGAATATATATATATGTTTTCGTAGATTTTCACGGGTGTAGGTATGCTGGCATAGCTGGCTTCGGGGATTTTCCCGTGTATAAGGCATAGAAAAGTTGTTGCAACGTTTCGACAAGATCTCACTTGTCATCATCAGGCAGGCTTGTGTCTGTGTCTCCGCAGTGCCTCCGCAGTCACACTCACAGACACAAGCCTGCCTGATGATGACAAGTGAGATCTTGTTGAAACGTTGCAACAACTTTTCTATGCCTTATACACGGGAAAATCCCCAAAGCCAGCTATGCCAGCATATATATATATATATGCATATATATATGTAATTGTTTCACAACAACCTGTTATTATTAGGCCCCAATTAAAGGGAGGAGACATACTGTTTCCCTTACTGCCCATCGGCTCATCGCTAGAGACCATCCAAACAGCAAGCCAAGAATTACGTTGTATAATATTTTAGATATGTGTGTTAGTTTTATGAGCTGATCAATAAATTAAATTAGAAGAGACCAGTCTCCTCCCTTTAATTGGGGCCTAATAATAACAGGTTGTTGTGAAACAATTACCTATACTAATATACCCTGTCTAAGCTGATGTAATAGGGGAACTGGTTTGGCTTAAGTGTGAGGTTCCTCGCCTTGCATGCAACATAGCCCCGGTTCGAATCCCAGTAAGGGGTATGGCCAGCTGATGAGAGCTAATAAGCTCGAAATAGATCTATCCTGGTCTCTTCTAATTTAATTTATTGATCAGCTCATAAAACTAACACACATATCTAAAATATTATACAACGTAATTCTTGGCTTGCTGTTTGGATGGTCTCTAGCGATGAGCTGATGGACAGTAAGGGAAACAGTATGTCTCCTCCCTTTAATTGGGGCCTAATAATAACAGGTTGTTGTGAAACAATTACCTATACTAATATACCCTGTCTAAGCTGATGTAATAGGGGAACTGGTTTGGCTTAAGTGTGAGGTTCCTCGCCTTGCATGCAACATAGCCCCGGTTCGAATCCCAGTAAGGGGTATGGCCAGCTGATGAGAACTAATAAGCTCGAAATAGATCTATCCTGGTCTCTTCTAATTTAATTTATTGATCAGCTCATAAAACTAACACACATATCTAAAATATTATACAACGTAATTCTTGGCTTGCTGTTTGGATGGTCTCTAGCGATGAGCTGATGGACAGTAAGGGAAACAGTATGTCTCCTCCCTTTAATTGGGGCCTAATAATAACAGGTTGTTGTGAAACAATTACCTATACTAATATATATATATATATATGTATATACATACACACACAGACAAAAATACAATACATTCTGGCAAATTGCTAAATCTTCTTCAGGTATTCCTCACTTGATATGCTGTCTGTCCACTTGGTTTCCCTCATAGGCTCTCTTTATATAGTAAAACTGAATGACAGGTGGTGATATCTGAAACAAAAATCATTTCATGTTCCAGCAAGGCTTTTTCCTGGTTAAAGCTTTATACTGAATAAGGAACTAAATAAGTAGAAAGAGAACATCACACCTCCAGACAGGTTTGCTGTTAATCATGGAGATACTTCAACGGTATGAAAAAACGGTTTTATCAGTTCTGGCTGATTTGCCAGCTAAGGTCATTCCTAGATGAACAGACTGTACTACTGCAAGGCAATGTACATGGGCCTTTCTTTAAAGATGACTTTAAACATTGGTTAGCACAGAGATCAGCCACATAAATTTAACTGCCCTAATCAGGTTTGTGATTGGCTGTTGGTCTGCCCAATTTGATTGGTTGGTTGATTGATTTTAATTTTCAGGAAGATATTGAGCTGTAAAAAGGTGCTTTGTTTCTTGTTAGATGTCCCTTCTATAACCTGGTCGTCCCTTTTGCCAGGTATTCGTCTGAATGCTCCAGACCAGTGTCCTGAAGAAGTATACCAACTCATGTTAAAGTGTTGGGAATACCAACCACAGAAACGACCCAGCTTCAGTGCCATACTCCGAGACCTGGTTGTGATTCAGAAGAAGCAATGGTGAGAATGCTGACCTCAGGATGTGTGCATGGACACGTCTTAAATCCTGTGCTGTGCTGACATCCCAGACAATGGCATTTCACTCTTGGCATATTTTTCTAGTCACACAGACCATCTTCAATCGGGTTATCTGCCAAGCACTCAGCAGTGGTGGCCAGAAGAGCCTTAAAGCTTTGGTCTTTGAAGTCCTCTGTATTTTTTCTAAAATTGATAATAATTATAACGTTTGGATTATATTCTCAAAAATGCATGCTTAATTGCAAATCCCAATCTTCACCTCAAATAAGATAGATAAGATATAATAATAATAATCTTTATTGTCATTGTAAAAATTACAATGAAATTGGTTTGAATTTATGAAGCTACAGAAGAAGGAATTCAAGGAGTAAGAGGCTTTGCATTTTATAAACACTTCACTGGGATGGGGTGGAGGTAGGTTAAAATGGTGAAACTGGTTACAAAAGCACCACCTTATACCAGGGGTCTGCAAAGTTGGCTCTTTTAAGACTGGTGGACTTCAACTCCCAGATCTCTGGGAATTCTGGGAGTTGAAGTCCACCAGTCTTAAAGGAGCCAACTTTGCAGACCCCTGCCTTATACCAAAAACAAAGCAAGGGATATTTCATTCAAAACATGCCACAATATTCACAGTTTACAACCAGGATATAGCAGCATCTGTTCCGATCCACATGACCACACACAACCAAGGATTCCCAATGAAGCACATCAACCAAATCATCAGGGTTCCTAGGAAAGCTGCAGCAGGCTTGTCTTTATAGCTCCCAGCCAAAGCCTCTCCAAGAATCAGGAATCCACACGAGTGATCTATTGGCAAAACCTTTCCTTACACTGCCATGGCCAATACCAACAGCCCACCCCAGAGTGATCCAGGCACAGGGATCAAATCGTGCAGGAGAACCAGATGCTGGTTCTGCCCTCCCTTCTTCCACCGCCCTTTCCGATGAGTCTCTGCTGGTTCTCCACTGTGAATTTTACATTCCCACTTGATTCTTTTCGTCTCTCTCACCCTTGAAGCTCTTTAATATGCCGGTTGGGCGGGAAGACCCAGGGGGCAAAGGTTTTGGTCGTTATTAAGGTAATTTTAGGGCTTCAACAACCGTTTCAACAACTCATCCAGGCCGCCGCCTCCCCCCCCCCCCCCCGCCGGCACTTGAGGCGAAAGGGGGGCGGGGGGCCGCGGAGTCTCCCTGAAGAGGTTCGGGGACAGACTCCACCGCGGCTGCTTCGGGCCTTCGGCAGGAACGGCGAGGGGCGTAGCCCTTGGCCGGGCAGGTGGGCCTCCCGGACCCTCGCGTAGCCCTTGCGGGACCCGAACGGCAAGACGCGCAGGCGGCAACGGAGCACCCACGGGCGCCAAGCCGGGGAGCCTGCCCGCGGGGACCCCCAGGCCGGTCTTGCGGTGGGCCTCTGGGGAACGAGGCGGCGCCCCAGTTGCCCGGCTCGGCCTCGCAGGAAGCGCAGCGGCGCGGCCGGGAGGCGAGGCCGGCGGCGCGGGACGGGGACCGGCAGGCCGCCCGCTCTGGCCGGGCCGGCAGGGGCCGCTGTGACGACGGCGGCGCAGCTCCCGAGGCGGCGCGGGCAGGAGCGGCGGCGGCGGCGAGAGCCGGGCGGGCGGCGGAGGAGCTGGGCCGGGGCGGCGAGGCCCCGCGGCGCGGCGGCCGATGAAGCTGAAGAAGCAGGTGACGGTGTGCGGGGCGGCCGTCTTCTGCGTGGCCGTCTTCTCGCTCTACCTGATGCTGGACCACGTGCAGCGGGACCCCGCGCGGCCCCTCCCCGGGGGGCACCTGCCGCGGGTGAGTGGGGGCGCGGGGGGCGCGCGGGCGGGGGCGCGCCGGGGGCTCCCCCAGGCTGACCTGGCGCCCGCCCCGCAGAGCCAGATCTCGGCGCTGCAAAGCCGCATCGAGCAGCTGGAGCAGCTCCTGGAGGAGAACCACGAGATCATCGGGCGCATCAAGGACTCCGTGCTGGAGCTGACGGTCGGGCACGAGGGGCGGAGCGCGCTGCTGCCCCTCCGGCTGCCCAACGGCTCCTGGGCGCTGCCCGCCGACGGCCGGCCTGGCTTCTTCTCCGTGGCTCCCGGGGACTGCCGCCCGGGCCCGCGCCCCGCCCGCCCCGAGCCCGCCCTGCAGGTGAGCCGCGGGGGGAGGAGAGGGGCGGGGGGGGGAGCGAGGGGTGGGGGCGCCCGGTGCACCTGCCGCCTCCAACCTCCTCCCGCAGATGCTGGCGGTGTCGGCGCTGTTGCCCTTCGACAACCAGGACGGCGGGGCGTGGAAGCAGGGCTTCGAGATCACCTACGAGCCCCACGAGTGGGATGCGCAGCCGCTGCAGGTCTTCGTGGTGCCCCACTCCCACAACGATCCAGGTGAGGTGGCCTTCCCTGGGGGTAGGACTGGGGGGGGGATATCTGGTCGGGCCCTGTGGCGGGGAGGGGGCGCTTGTGGAGCCGGTGTGCGGCACAGGTCCCTGTCTGGTCCTGAACGGGGAGGAGAAGGGGAACCGCCGGAGCAGAAGGAGATGCAACCCATCCAATGCCCGACTGCTCAGATGCATGCCTCCCCTTCACCCTCTGTGATTTATCCCCACTTCAGGCCTTACCTGCATAAGCAGTTACAGAGGCAGGAAAGAATTAAATGGTGAACCAAAGAAATTAAACACATGCTTACAAAAACAAATGTACCTCGGAAAAGCAATATAATAGCGAAGGAAATGTACCTGAAAATATGTACACCAACACATACCAATCAGAATAGAGCTGGAAAGGACCTTTGAGGTCTTCTAGTCCAACCCCCGGTATCTTTTCAGACAAGTGACTTTTCAGTCTCTTTAAAAATTCCATGATGCAGCCCCTACAACTTCTGACCACAAGCTGTTCCACTGGCTAATTGTTCTCATTGTTAGGAAAGTTTCTCCTTAAATTCAGGTTGCTTCTCTCCTTCATTAGTTTCCATCCCTTGTTTCTTGTCCTGCCTTCTGGTGCCTGGGAAATTAAGTTGACCCATTCCTATTTGTGGCAGCCCCTTGGAAACTGGAGCATTGCTGTCATGACCCCCCTATTCCTTCTTTTCTTTAGACTAGCCAAACCCAAATCCTGCAACCGTTCTTCATATGTTTTTGTCTTCAGGCCATTAATAATTTTAGTTATTATTATTAACCAATTTTAGTACAATGACAATAAAGATTATTATTATTATTATTAGTTGCTCTTCTTTTGCAATTTTCCAAAGTCTCAACATCTTTTTTTAATGTGGAGATCAAAACTAGATACAATATTCCAGGTGTGGCCTTACAAAGGCGTAAGAAAGTGATTCTAATATTTATTTTATTTTATTTTATTAAATGTATACCCCGCCCTTCTCCAAATGGACCCAAGGATTGTATTCGCTTTTTTGGCTGCTGCCACACACTACTGGATCATATTTAAGTTATCCATTAGGATTCCAAGGTGTCTCGTACTGTTTTTGAGCCAGGTTTCGCCTTCTTCTAGCGTTGGGTTTTCCTGCCTAGGTATAAAACCTTTCTTTTCTCCATTAAATTTCATGTTGTTGGATAGGGCCCATTGTTCAAGTCTGTCAAGATCTTTTTGGATCCTGAGCTTGTCTTCTGTGATGCTGGCTATTAGTGTCATCTGCAGATTTGATGAGTTCCCCTTCTATTGCGTCTTCTAATCTACATATATTCTATTGAAAGGGCACATGATTCACTTTCAATAGAATAATGTAGCTCAAAGCTGAACTGTGGAATCCTTGGTGTTCTCTGGGCTGGATTGTTTTCTTGCAGAATGTCAGGCTTCCAATGTTTTCAGACTTGGTTTGGCTAGGATGGTCATGGTTTCCCAGTTGAAACTATGGTTAATTCTGCCCATTTCATCATGTCTTCTGACTGCTAGTTGTGTTCACGGATGCCTTCTGCCAGTCTGTTTGTCCTACTTTCAGTCTTCATTTCCACTGTATGTTGTTGTCAATGGCTTCTGTATTTACTTCTGGGGCTGCTGGCTGCAATAGTCTGTTGGTAGCTTTGAGATGTTTTGATGTATGGCAGTATTATAATTTTTACAGTTCGGGCACTTTTTGATGAAGTTTTGTGGATATCCATTTTGTTGCAAGATGTTGTATATTTTAACGTTGTAAACCACCCAAAGTCACCTCATGGTGAGATGGGCAGCAAACAAATGTTTAAAAAAAGACGATGTTTCATTTTTCTGCTATTCAGGGTTGTTGTAGCATTTATGTTTGTCTAAATAAAGTTCTTACACAGCTTCTCTTATGAGTGGTTGGTAGGGGAGCACTTGATTGGGGTAGGTGACCTACCTATCACCCTGAAAGTGATAGACTCACCTTTGATTTGTTGATAACTTTGTCCTTTGAATTGAAAGGATGGGTTAAGCGGAGATTGATGAGATGAATTGTTGTCATGGATTATTTGGCTAATTCTGGGTCTGTGATATCCAATGAGACCATCATTTCATCCTCATCTATTGTTGTGTCTTTGATTCTTTGAAGGCCCTGCAGTGGGGAACTGATGGAATATTTGCTTCCCTTTGTGAGGTGCTGAGGCTTTTTGGTTAATAATTTTGACGTGGGGGTAATGATACAATTGGAAGGAGAGGTTTGTTAGGCTTGTCTACTTTTTTCCCTTGGGAATTTTATTCCTTTGAAGATATTGTTGATAATTTTGTGGGTCTTTATTTTATTCATTTATATGTTTATATAGTTTATTCATGTATATAGTTGCCCATTTTCTAACAAACTCTGAGTGGAACTCAGTCAAGTCTTCTCTAGTTGTTCCTTTTTTATAAGAAGAGAGAGGTTGTCTATATAGCAGATCCAGGCCTTTGGTTGTATGCATGGGAGTGTTGTGGATTCTAGATGCAGCATTACAGTCTCTGTTATGAGTCCTGAGAATGGGGGTCCTATCAGGTTAGTCCTCTGGTTCGGCACTAGATCTTTCCATCAAACTGAAAATAGGTACAGGTGTTCCTCATTTCACAACCATTTATATAGTGACCATTTCAACATACAGTAGCTGAAAAAAGTGACTTATGACCATTTTCCACATGATCATTGTAGCACATCCTAGTCATATAATCAGAATTAGGACGCTTGGCAATTGACTCATATTTATGACAGTTGCACTGTCTCAGGGTCCTGTGATCACCTTTGGTGACCATCTGACAAGCAAAGACAATGGAGAAGCCAGATTCACTTAATAACTGTGTGACAAACTTAACTGCAGGGATTCACTTAACAGCTGGGCAAGAAACATCATAAAATGAGACAAAACTCACTTAGCAACTGCCTTGTTTAGCAATAGAAATTTGGGGTTCAATTGTGATCAAAAGTTGAGGATTCCTTGTAGAAAGGCAAAGGTTGATGTTCCACAATTCTGGATATTTCAATCTCAGTATATTTGATTAGGTCAGGTGTGTTCTGTGGTAATGGTACCATGGATCACAGGATCTATGATATAAATAGATATGCTGTGATGTTGAATGAAAGTTTAATCTCATCTTCTATAATTAAGTCTTTGATATTGATATTGTGGAAACATCTACAAGCAAAGAACTACCGTATTTTTCAGAGTATAAGACGCACCTTTTTTCCTCTAAAAAGAGGCTGGAAATCTGGGTGCGTCTTATACATTGAATACCGCATTGTTTGCCTCCTAGAACCCTGCCCCTTCACCAAAATGGCCACATGCATATCCTTATGGAGGCTTCCAGAGATCTCTCGAGGGGTGGGGAGGGCAGAAATGAGCAAAAAACAGGGCGTTTTTGCCCACCCTCAGCCCCCAGCAACACTCTATAAGGCTATGCATGCTATTTTTTGACCAAAAAACGGCCAGTTTTCACAAAAAAAGAGGGGCCATTTTCCCTCATTTTGGCCCCCCCGACCCTACCAGGTGCACTCTGCAAGCCCCCCCCAAGACTATTCATGCCTTTTATTTGAAAAAAAAGGCCCATTTTGGTGAAAAATGGGACGTTTGGGGGAGGTTTGCACAGTGCAAAAAGATCCCCCCCCCCCCCCTTTTGGAAAGCTGTTTAGTTAGAGTAGTTGATGAGATTTACGTTGGTCAAATTCTGTGCCTGCAGAAACAAAGATTTGTTCCAAAGGTGGTCTGTGATTTCCTTCTCCAGCACATGGGTAAATATACTGGAAACATCTACCTAACTACTCTCTCTTTCTCTACCTACCTATCTACTGTATTTCTCTCTCTCTCTATTTCTCTCTCTATTTTTCTCTCTCTATCCCTCTACCTACCTATCTACACTCTCTCTCTCCCTCCCTACTGTATTTCTCTCTCTCTCTCCCCTCTCTCTCCTATCTACCTACTCTCTCTCTCCCCTACCTATCTACTGTATTTCTCTCTCTCTCTCTCTCTTTCTCTTTCTCTATCCCTCTACCTACTTATCTATCTACACACACTATGTCTCCCTACTTACCTACCTACTGTATTTCTTTCTCTCTATCCCTTTATCTACCTATCTACCTAACTATCTACACACACTATCTCTCCCTACTTACCTACCTACTGTATTTCTTTCTCTCTCTCTATCCCTTTATCTACCTATCTACCTAACTACTCTCTCTCTCCCTACCTATCTACTGTATTTCTCTCTTTCTCTCCCTCTCTATCCCTCTATCTACCTACTTTTTAAAAAAAAAATTGCCTCTTCAAAACCTGGGTGTGTCTTATACTCCAAAAAATATGGTAAGCTCCAGAGCATAAAGGAATCCACTATTCACCTTCTGTTGTAGCCAACCATCCTTGTTTTTATCACACATGTGCACCACTTCCTATATTGCCTTTTATTCTTCTAATGCCTGTGAAAATCTCACCATCAGTTTCCCACACTCTTCTTTTCCTTTCTCTTAAGACATTCCATTTTCTTTCATATTTTATTTTATTTATTTATTTTATTAAATTTATACCCCGCCCTTCTCCAAACGGACCCAGGGCGGCGCACAGGGATGTTAAAACACATATAAAACATATAAAATTTTAAAAAACTTATTCTAATAGACCTTGCGCTAAAAACCGAATTTAAAAAACCCAAATTTAAAACTATCTAAGAGTCAGTAATGGGGATTACGCTATATATATATATTTGTGGTCCTTTATTCTTTTTCTTTGATCAAACCATAACATTTTCTGCATTGGTCAGTCCCATTTGAGTTGGGTCAATGCTCATTATACACTGATTCATTCTTGACTCTCTATTTCTCCCTCTCTTCTTATTTTATTGTACAGATTGTTAAGTCAGCCATTCCAAGGGCACCATGTTTTTCAAACTGGGCAATTGCACGCTTCATTTTCACTTATTTTGACAAACATTTTTTGAATCATCAGTCCATACACTAATACTTTCTTTTCTTTTTTTTTAATAATTTTTATTAATTTTAACATTTTATAAAAGGAAAGGGGTAGGTAAGGTGTTTTAACAATATTTTAGAGCTTCCACATCAGGGTTGGTGACCGCCTCCGAGTCTTCTTGAATAAGTTCCATTAGGAAATAATAAAAATAAGAAGGGGTACATACATTTTAAATCATAAATTTCATAATCAGAAGTAAAATTTCATACATTCAATTACTTTGTTTCTATTAATATCCATACAGGAATTACCATACATAAAAAAAGAAAAAAAAGTTATTTTTGTGATCTGAGCCTCTTTGCTATTGTTTCTTTCTCCCACCAGTAGGCGGAGCCGTGGCCCCTCCCGTTCCCATATCGTCATGGACCTGACCCAAGCAATTCAGGGCCCCACGCACAAGGGAGGACACACGCTGGACTTAATCTTTGTCTCTGGTCAGTGGAAGAGTGATCTGGGTATAGGGGACGTAGCCATTATACCCCTGTCATGGTCTGATCACTCACTTCTCCGGCTCAACTTTCCAATCGCTACACCCCACCACGGGGAGGCGGAATCTGAATCACCTAAATGGTTCCGCCCCAGGCACCTGATGGACCCGGATAGGTTCCAGATGGAGCTTGACCCACTACCTGTGTCCTTGACCCGCGCCCCGATGGAGGACCTGGTGGAATACTGCGGCCACGGGGGCCTTGGATCGGGTCGCGCCCTTGAGACCTCTCCTGTGGCGCCGAGCCACCCAGGTTCCTTGGTTTACCGAGGAGCTGAGGGTGATGAAACGCCACAAGAGACGCCTAGAGAGGAGATGGAGATCCACACGGTCTGAATCTGACCGAACACAGGTGAGAGCCCATTTACGGACTTACCTTGTGGCGTTGAGAGTGGCCAAACGTCATCATTGTACCACTCTCATCGCATCCACATATAACCGCCCTGCCGCCCTGTTTAGGGTGACCCGCTCCCTCCTTCAACAGAGGGCGCGGGAAGCCCCTTTGCAGGGTAGAGCAGAGGAATTTGGGGAATATCTGCAGGATAAAATCGCTCAGATTCGGAGCGAGTTGGCCTCCATCGAAAGTGGCCCAGTGGGATGCCCCGAGGCAGATCTTGAGACAGTTTTGTGGGAAGAGTTTGACTCTGTTACTTCCGAAGATATGGACAGGTTACGTGGGCGACTGCGAGCTACCACATGTTTATTGGCCCCGTGTCCCTCCTAGCTTGTACTGGCATCCTGGGAGGTTACACGAGGCTGGCTCCAGAAGGTGGTCAACGCTTCTTTGAGCGAGGGGTTCTTGCCTGCCGTCTTGAAAGAGCCGGTGGTGAGACCCCTCCTCAAGAAGCCCTCTCTGGACCCAGCATTGTTGGTAAATTACCGTCCGGTCTCCAACCTTCACTTTCTGGCGAAGGTTGTAGAGAGTGTGGTGGCACAACAGTTCCCCCGTCATCTGGAGGAAATTGATTATCTGGACCCGCGCCAGTCCGGCTTCCGGCCTGGCACGGCACCGAGACGGCATTGGTCGCGTTGGTGGATGATCTCTGGAGGGCCAGAGATGGGGGTTGTTCCTCCATCCTGGTCCTATTAGACCTCTCAGCGGCTTTTGATACCATCGACCATGGTATCCTATTGCATCGGCTGGAGGGGTTGGGGGTGAGGGGCACCGTGTTGCGGTGGTTCTCCTACCTCTCCGGTCAATCGCAATTTGTGTTGGCAGGAGGGCAGAGGTCGACCTCGAGACCCCTCACTTTTGGGGTGCCTCAGGGGTCGGTCCTCTCGCCTCTCCTGTTCAACACATATATGAAGCCGCTGGGCGAGATCATCCGTGGTTTTGGGGTAGAGTACCACCTCTACGCTGACGACACGCAGCTGTATATATCTACCCCAAACCACCCCAATGATGCCGTAGAGGTGATGTGCCAGTGCTTGGAAGCCGTGCGGGCCTGGATGGGAAGGAACAGACTCAGACTCAACCCGTCCAAGATGGAGTGGCTGTGGTTCCCGGCATCCCGGTACAACCAGTTGACTCCATCACTGGCCATAGGGGGCGAACATCTAACCCCTGTGGATGGGGCACACAACTTGGGCGTCCTCCTTGATGCACGGCTGTCCATGGAAGATCAAGTGACGGCCGTAGCCAGGAGGGCGTTCTACCAGGTTCCCCTGGTTCCCCTACTGGACCGGGATGCCCTTTGCACAGTCACTCATGTTCTCGTGACATCCCGACTGGATTACTGCAATGCTCTCTACATGGGGCTCCCCTTGAGGTGCACCCGAAGACTTCAGCTTGTCTAATTATGGGTACCTCCAGGTACTCCCACGTAACACCACTCCTGCGCGAGTTGCACTGGCTAGCTGTCGTCTTTCGGGTGCGCTTCAAGGTGTTGGTCATCATCTTCAAAGCGCTCCATGGCACGGGACCTAGCTATCTGCGGGATCGCATCCTGCCCCATACATCCCTGCGGCCGATCCGTCCGCTCCCACAGAGAGGGACTTCTCTGGGTGCCATCCACCAGGCTATGCCAGCGGGGGATGCCCAGGGGAAGGGCCTTCTCTGTGGCGGGCCCGACCCTCTGGAATGACCTTCCCCCCAAAATTAGAACAGCCACGGACCTCCGCTCCTTCCGTCAAAAATTAAAAACACATTTCTTCTGCTTGGCCGGCCTGGGATAGCTTAACTGTTTTTAGGGGTTTTTAGGGGTTTATCTTAGTTTTAACATGGGATTTTAGCGCAGGGTTTTAGTTTAATTCTTTTTAATACTGTATTGTTTGTGGTTTTTATATGTATTTTTAAGTTCCCTCGAGTCCCTTTGGGGAGAGAGAGAGAGTTATAAATTAAATTATTATCATCATCATCATCATCATCATCATCATCATCATCATCATCATCATCATCCAGGATTGAGGAATGTTTTTTAAGAAAATTCTCCACCTCTTCCACTGTTTTCATTCTAACTCTTCCTCCCTCCCAGAATACCAGCATCCCTTCGGGCATCAACCACTTGAACCACACCCCCTTTTTATGTAATTTTTTCGATAGGAAGGAATATTTCCTTCCTATATCTCGTATTTTTTTAGGGATCTGCTTCAATATGGCCACCTCATTTTGCTGATATATCAAAGGCCCCCCTCTTTGCGCTCTCAGTATCTCATCCCTCGTTGACCTTCTTATGAATTTAATATGTATCTCTCTGGGTACATCATTTATTCTGGCATATGCTGAATTAATTCTATAAATGAAATCAATGTCCCCCCAAATAAGTTCCTTATTTTTCTTAGTATAATCCGCTAAAATTGTAGCCATTAAATCTTTTAAATCCTCATTATCTGCTTCTGGAACGTTCTGAAATCTTAAAAAGAAAGACATACGTTCAAAATCAATTCTAGACATCTGACCAGCAATATGTGTAATCTCCTTCTTAAAATCATTTATCTCTTCCTTCCTTCATTTATTTATTTATTATTTATTTATTTATTTGGATTTATTGACTGCCCCCTCTCTCCGAAGGGACTCGGGGCGGTGTACAAGAATTTAAGAGCATATACATAAAACAATTATAAATAATTAAAACTAAATTAAATGTTTTACCCTGTGTTAAAATATCTCGTTTAAATTTATAGCTTAAAAACCCAATTAGGTAATATTTATTACAACTAGGCTGGTACGGTAGATTAGGTTAGGCCAGGCCGGCCTGCTGGAAAAGATGGGTCTTTAATTGTTGACGGAAGGAGCAGAGGTCCGTGGTAGATCTAAGCTCGGGGGATAGGTCATTCCAGAGGGTTGGGCCCGCCACAGAGAAGGACCTTCCCCTGGGAGCTGCCTGTTGGCATTGCCAGGTGGACGGCACCTGGAGAAGTCCCTCTCTGCGTGAGCGAATCGGTCGAAGGGATACGATCACGCAGATAGCTAGGACCTGTGCCATGGAGTGCTTTAAAGATGGTAATCAACACCTTGAAGCGCACCCGAAAGGCCACAGGTAGCCAGTGCAACTCGCGCAGGAGTGGTGTTACGTGGGAGTACCTGGAGGTACCCATAATTACCCGCGTGGCCATATTCTGGACTAGCTGTAGTCATCGGGTGCACCTCAAGGGGAGCCCCATGTAGAGAGCGTTACAGTAGTCTAGTCGGGAAGTCACGAGCGCATGAGTGACTGTGCGAAGGGCATCCCGGTCCAATAGGGGCCACAACTGGCATACCAGGCGAACCTGGCAGAATGCCCCCTTGGCCACGGCCATCACATGATCTTTCATAGACAGCCGAGTATCTAGGAGGACACCTAATTTGCGTGCCCGATCCACGGGGGCTAGAAGTTCACCCCCTATGGCCAGTGATGGGATCAACTGGTTGTACCGGGGCACCGGAAATCACAACCACTCGGTCTTGGATGGGTTGAGTCTGAGTCTGTTCCTTCCCATCCAGCTCCGCACGGCTTCCAAACATCCCAACTGCCCCCCCCTTCCAGCCCCTCAATTTTTTGCTTATTATTTGTTATTTCTCTTTGTGCCCCCAAAAGTTCCAGTCTTGTACTTAAATTGTCTTTCCGGATTTGTTGTATTTCATTCATTATTTTTGGAAACATCTCCTCTGTGGTTGTTGGCTTGGGATCCTCTGCTTCTGTTTCCCTCTGAAGAAAAACTGTAATCTTTGGTTGTGAGGTTGGACTGGGCTTTGTAGATGCTGGGGCAGAGCTTGATTTCCCAGATGGAGGCTTTCTCGTTGCCATAATTAAAGCTTTAGATGTTGGTATAAAGAAAGAAAAAAGGAAATGGCGCTGTTGGGCGGGCAGTCCGTGAAGTCCGAGACAAAAGCAGTGGTTCAAATTAAATTTGCAACATCCAGAGAGAAAAGTAAAATATGATTTTCCAAACAAAAACAGAAGGCTTCACAAAGGAAGAGAACACTGAAAGTCACTAGAGCAAGCCTTTTTATATATATTTTAAATTTAGTCTCATTTAGTTTGTTAAAATGGAGGAATGTTTATTTTCAAAAGGAAAAGTTCCATTCTGGGAACAAAGTAACGCCATCTTTCTGCCTTGCTGGCAGCGATGAAGAAAGTAAAAGTTTGGAAACAGTCTATTTTAAATGTAGCAAGGCTCAGGATACATTGTTTAACAGCAATTCCTTATTTGGCAATACATTTCCTTTTTGAATAAATCCATCGGATGTCACTTTCACTCTCTCCGCTTCGCGGGACTAATTCTCTAATGCCGCTTTTATTTCCAGGGGGGTTGTTTCTCACAACTCCCCCCCTATTTCTCTCTTTCAAACAGTTGAATGCAGGAATTTCAAATAAATCACTCACATTACCATTTCTTCTAATCCGGAGCCTCGGTGCAGCCATTCAGCCCCGGCGCTTCTGCTCATTTTAAAAATCCTCCATGGTTCCAGCTCCTTCGGCGAAAGGGAAGCACTCCCCCCGCACTCCGTTCTTCGGCTCCTGGGGCGTAGCGGGAATGGGCCCACTGACCGCCGTCGGGATGGGGGCCTCAACGCAGGTCGCCCTTACGGGGGGGGGGGACTCTTCGTGTGTCCCCCTGCACTCGAAGGCGCTCGCTGAGGAAACACAGCGGCGGACGTGTAAAGAACACGTCCGTCGCGTCCAAAGCCGGAAACGATCTCCAATCCATACACTAATACTTTCTACTGTAAGCTAAATATTTTAAAATGCCAAAATATTAAGGAAATGTTCCAACAAATCTATTTCTGTAGTTTTTCAGTTTTTATGATAATGTGCAGCTGTTGGGAGCGAACATGTTAGATACTCCTAATTGGTCTTTGGCATTCATTTTCAAGTCCTTACTCTTTGTTGTGTCATACAATCTATTTAACATTTGGGTACTTGGCCAATAATATTACTTCATTTGCTAAGATGAACATGTCTCATCCCCAACTAACACACCTGCAAGGATTTCAAAAATATCTCACATATCCAGGAGGAGATTGTAGTATTCTCACCTTGCACTGGCTAAGTATTCTCTTTATTCTCCCTTATATTTACTTCCCTGTTGCAGGTAATCCTCAACATGATCACAATTGGAACTGGAACTTCTTTCGTTAAGCAATGCGGGTGTTGACTTGTACCGGGTTTTTTGCAGTTACCATTAAACAAATAAGGTTCCTCTCTTGAGTTAGCATATTGGAAGCCCCTGGAAAGGTTGTAATTGGAGATCAGAACACCCCAGGATGCTGCAGCTGACATGTGTTGGTTGCCAAGTTCCAAGTTCTGCTCATGTGATTCAGGGGATGTGCAATGGGTGTAGTATGAGGACCAGTCATGTCACATTTTTCAGTGCTCTTTGCATGGTTCTTAAACGAAGGGTCATAAGTCGAGGCCTACATTTATACTATTCTCACCATATTCAGGAATGTATTTGTACAGAAATGAAATTCAAGCTTATTCACTTTATCGTACACTTCTTCTAAATCAGCTGACATGCTGTCAAGATTGTTTCTCACTTTTCCCAAGAAACATTGAAAGTGATATTTGATTGGCACACCTCCTCCCCACCCGACATTAAGGTGCATTGCAAATGCTTCTAGTCCCTCCCCTTTTTGTATATATTTTAACGTTTACAAATGCAAGGATAAAAATGTTATTTTATTTTATTTATTTTATTATTTACACTTATATACCGCCCTATCTCCCGAAGGACTCAGGGCGGTGCACAGAGGAATAAAAAGTAGTAAAACATAATGACAATATAAAAATTAAAAATAGATTAAATACTAAGTCTGTACTAAAAACTTATGGTTAAAAGCAAATAAAAATTATAAAATTGGGACTATATTAAATTAAACTAAGAAGAATATAGAAAGTAAAAAAAAGTACAGAGAAAATGTGTTTAAAATAATTCCCTTCTTCCTCCAGACAACTTCAGGACCTTATCGCCTTCTGTGATGTTGCACTAAAAATACTTGTTCCCAGATCTCATTTCCTGTCAAGAGAGAAACATCTCTCATCATAACGTCTCATTATTCTTTTTCAGTCTAAATGTTTCGGTAACTGCTTCCTTTCTGTCCACATAAGGGAACTATCAGCACATTCTTCCAGTTGACAGGTACAATCTCAGCCTTCACACTCATAAAACAAATCACTCCATGATTAAATTCAAATAACTTTATTGTGCTTGTTAATCAGCAGAAAGGAAGAAGAAAATAGCTTTCAAAGATCCAGAACATCCAAAAATAAATGAAGAGTGATAACTTTGCTAAAATATTTGCTAAAAAATGTTATTATTTTACTAACCTAAAATTTAAAAATACTGTATAAAGCCTCTGACAAATCTAAGGAAAGTGCAGCACAGTAATTGAAAAAAATGACCACTCAAAAAAGTTCAGTTGCTCTTATTTATTCTTTGCTTTATTTTGTGTGCCACACAGAACCTGGCAACTTTATAAGTTATTTCAGGATTAATATCAGAAAGTAAGAATTGCTTGTACTGCTGGTCATTATATCCTGTTTTACAAGCCAGGAGTGGGGCAGTGAGAGCATTTTGGGATGTGTAAAACTGCCGGTACAAAAGAACCTGTTTGGTAGTTTCTATGTGTTCTGCCTGCCAGGGGTATCTTCCTAAAGGGCATGGCATTTTTTGTATCTAGGAGATCCGAAGGTGGCGCATTACATCAGGCTAAGTTAAAGGCCCTTCTCGGGTGGGGAATGACTGTCCGTCATGGGAAGCCAAGTAGCATTTCCCACTTCCATTTCTTGGTCTATGTCATACAGGCCTTGTTTGAGTGAATTCTTGCCTACTCATAGCAGAGGGATACTAATAAGTAGGGGAGAATCTTAGGAGGGGGAGCTTGTTATAAATTGCTTCTTTCCACCTCCTTTGAAACTTATCTTCTAATACTGACACCTGTAGGGAAATCCATAACACCCGTAGGGAAAAAGATCAGGTCATCTTGTAGAATTACCAAATTCTGGTCTCCCATCTCACTCTCCATGCATAATGAGGAATTAAAGATGCACTGTAGAACTTGAAAAATTGCTAACCTGTAGACCGGACAGGTTAGAAGGCAGTACAGTTATATAATTGGGCTAGAGACATAGTCTCAAAAAACTTGATGGCTGCAAATGTGTAGGTTAATACATACCTACAGCCATCAAGCTTTTTTATTTAAAAAAAATTTTTTTTTAATAAAACAAAAATACAAAAAGGAAAAACCATCATTCTACATTGTATCCTGTGGAAAGCATGTCGACTGGTTACACATAACTCTTGTGCGTTTCTAGAACCATCATTGCTCATAAGCAATCTCAACTTAAAGATTTTAAATCAAAAAGTTCATTATATATCTTAATATCATTATACCAAAAATTCCATATTTAGTCTATCTATCTTCTTCAAACAAGTCTTACTTAGAAATAACTACATAATGGCATTCATTGTCTATTCCAAAAAGTCTCCCCTGGTATTTCACCCCGGATACGTATTCTGCATAAAAATCAATTTATGTTGTTTCTAGCCCCCCCTTTTTTATTTAACAATATTCATTAATATTCATTAATAGTTAATTAGAAATATTTTGCCATTTATATCCAACCTAATAAACATACACTCATTCCCATACTTACGTACCTATGTACACACATACATACCTCAAGCTTTTTGAGGCTAATCTACAATGGTATAGTAAAATATAATAAAATCTTAGAATCGCTGCTGCACTTTGATGTTCCTTTTTTGAAGCATAGTTAACATGAGCCCTTTTATATTCAGTAGCCTGAAAGATTGTCCCCAGATATCGAAGCATTCCTCCTGTTTGATGGAACGGTTGTTAATAGTCCAGGTACGCTTTTTAGGGCATTTTTTTTTAAAAAAACAACATATTTAAACATTAAAAAGCAAAATGCAAATTTCCACTCATTAAAGCTCTTCCGTATTGGTATCATTAATATCATTCATATTTACATAAGCTCTATTTCTATAGTTCACTAATCTATATTATATAACCATTTAAGTTGTAATAATAGTTACAAATATACACAGTATTGTCGTATTACATAATTCTTACACAGTATTTTTATGTCTATCCTCTAGCCATTTATCTACTCCACACTTTATAATACTCCGATTCTTCTCTGTCTTTCAATTCAATGATCAACCTATCCATCTCTGCACACTCTACCTTTCTTTTTTTTAAATTATTTATTTATTTATTTTGCATAGACACATATGATACAAACTTAACAAGAAAAAACATCAAAATTTTGAAGAATGTGTCAATTAATCATGTTTCTATGAATTTCTTCAATAATTATCACTTGTTTTTCATATCAATTATTACAATTCTTATATCTCAACCTTAATTTTACTAATTATTTTAACATCCTTTTATATAGGAAAACAGGAAGGTAGGCCTCATTCCCCCCCCCCCCAATATTCCTGAACCTACCTTCCTTCCATCAAACTATTACGCAGGCGCGAAAAGATGGCGGCGCGTCTTTGAGCGCGATGCGGACCGCGGGGGCCTTTTTGGCTGAAGAAGATCTAGCCTGGCCAAATTCCATCTACTAAGGCCAGGCCCAGCAAGACTGTCATCCCGCCGCCCCGCAGGGGTCCTTATGGCCTCGGTGGTCCGCAGGGGAAAGTGCGGAATGCGGAGCCCCGGAGTGCGGCGTGGGGAATCATGGGAAGCTGAGTCTCCGAGACGCGCTGAGGGCTTGGGAGGCCGGCGGGTCCAGAGATGGAGACGGAGACGCTGGGGCGATGTGGGCTCGAAACATCGGAGGCCCGATGGGGGCCAGAAATATCTGCAGCCGAGCGCGGCTCGACGCTAGACGCTGGGGGCTGAGGCTGGCTGGGAAAGGAGGCGAGAAGCACCGCCGAGAGGTTCAAACGCCGGAGGCCCCAACGGAAGATCTCGAGGCCAAAGACGTTGACGTTCAAACGTCGGAGGCTGGAAACACCGCAGGCCTCCGACGGGTGGCTGGCAAGAACAGAGATTCCGGAGGCCCTTGGACGACTTGGACTGTGGCCCATACCATTTAGGGCAGGGGTGGCGAACTGTGGCTCTTTTATGACTCATGGACTGCAATACCCAGAATTCCTGAGCCAGCCATGCTGGCTCAGGAATTCTGGGTAGTGAAGTCCATGACTCATAAAAGAGCCACAGTTCGCCACCCCTGATTTAGGGCATCGAGGTGAAGGGAAGTAGGATGGGAGAGACAGGAGAGGTCAATTAATTGGGAGAGAGCTCCCTGGGCCACCAGGATTTAACTTTTAGCTTCATCAGGTCTGAGTTACCCGGCCTTTGTTGGAACATTGACTGTGTGATACTTACCGGATATACCATCTGCTAGACAACTCCACCAGCTTGGAGAAGAACATACCATCTACCAGGATAATTATCTCACCCTACTTGTGACTTTTAACTTTTTGTACTTCCATTCTCCACCGTCCCCTACCCATCCTTATCCCATCCCCCTCTCTCTCTTTTATCCTAAATGTCATCATTTAACATCATTACCCATGACATATTTATAGTTATATCTATATTTATATTTCAACTGAGAACATCTATCTATATATCCTATATTCTATGCATGCCTTGCTGAAAAAACATCTGACAGTGGTCATATGGCCCCTGCAAACGACCATTCTCCGCAATGTACTCGAGGGCAGACCTCATCTCGCTGCGAGAGTCCCCCCTCTCGCAGGGCTGGCCCTCCACTTTATCGAGGGCCCACTTCAAGGAAGGACTGATTAATCACGAGAAGTGGACGAAACGTAGATTGAGGGATTTTTTAACAAATCATTTGATTCGGCTTTTAGGGGGTACCAGGGAGGAGGGAGGGGTTAGGCAATCTATGACTGGGAGTATGGCCAGGCCGGCTGGCGGAGACAGGAGGGAGACGGGTGGGTCCAATATGGGGGGGAACACGGGTTGACTCAACAGAGGATTCTTTAATCAGAACGGTCGTGGGGAGGGGGAGGGGCGATGGGAGACAGAAACATCACCACCGGATGGAAGCGCGCGACCGCTGGTTACAAGCGGTAGCGCGCCCCAACCCTCTGTGCTCCCCCCGCGATCTAGGAGGTCAAGGCACACAGCCCTAGGCTGATGCTATGTAACGCCAGGTCCGTGGTCAACAAAGCCCCCCTCATTAATGACCTTGTGTCAGAGGGGCAGCCGGACCTAATGGAGATTATGGAGACCTGGTTGGGCCACGAGGGGGGGGGGTTACCTCGTGTGGAAATGTGCCCACCAGGTTACCGTGCATTTCATCAGCCTCGGGCCCTAGGCAGGGGTGGAGGGGTGGCAGTTATTGTTAAGGAAGGTCTTGAGCCGAGAGAGACCACTGTGCCACAGACTACCGGTTGTGAGTTCTCTATGTGAGATGGGGCCTGGGGAGGCAGTTGGGCGTGCTGATTGTGTACCTGGCTCCCCGCTACGTATCAGCAGCCCTGCCTGAGCTCCTCGAGGTGGTCGCCAGAGACCCCCAGTCTTATAGTCTTGGGGACTTCAACCTGCCATCGGCAGGTGAATCATCCGAGATAGCCCGGGAGTTCATGGCCTCCATGACAGCCATGGACCTGACCCAGGTAATTCAGAGCCCCACCCATGTAAGGGGACACACGCTGGATTTAATTTTTGTCTCTGACCAGTGGATGAGGGATCTGGGTGTAGGGGATTTATCCATCATGTCCTTGTCATGGTCAGATCACTCACTTCTCCGACTCGAATTTCCCACCGCTACACCCCACCGCGGGGAGGCGGAACCAGAATCTCCTAGATGGTTCCGCCCCAGGCGCCTGATGGAACCTGAAAGGTTCCAGATGGAGCTTGGGCCATTACATGTGGCCTTGTCCCGTGCCCCGATGGAGGACCTAGTAGACGCTTAGAATACTGCGACCGCTGGGGCCTTGGATTGGGTCATGCCCTTGCGGCCTCTCATGCGGCGCCGAGTCACCCAGGCCCCTTGGTTTACCAAGGAGCTGAGGGAGCTGAAACGCTGCAAGAGATGCCTAGAGAGTAGATGGAGATTCACACGCTCTGAATCTGACCGAACACAGGTAAGAGCCCATTTGAAGACTTACCTTGTGGCGATAATAGTGGCCAAACGTCATTACTGTGCCACTCTTATAGCATCCGCAGAGAACCGCCCTGCCGCCCTGTTTGGGGTGACCCGCTCCCTCCTTCAACAGAGGCCGCGGGAAGCCCCTCTACAGGGCAGAGCTGAGGAAATTGGAGAATATCTGCAGGATAAAATCGCTCAGATCCGGAACGAGATGGTCTTCATGGAAAGTGGTCTAGAGGGAATTCCGGAGGCAGGTCTTGAGATACCTTTTTGGGAAGAGTTTGACTCTGTTACTTCCGACGATATGGACAGGTTACGTGGGCGACTGAGAGCCACCACATGTTTATTGGACCCGTGTCCCTCCTGGCTTGTACTGGCATCCTGGGAGGTCTCATGAGGCTGGCTCCAGGAAATAGTAAATGCTTCTTTGAGTGAGGGGTTCTTGCCCGCCGTCTTGAAAGAGGCGGTAGTGAGGCCCCTCCTCAATAAGCCTTCCCTGGACCCAGCATTATTAGTCAATTATCGTCCGGTCTGCAACCTTCGCTTTCTGACGAAGATTGTAGAGAGTGTAGTGGCACAACAGTTTCCCCGTCACCTGGAGGAAATTGATTATCTAGACCCGCACCAGTCCGGCTTCCGGCCCGGTCACAGCACTGAGACGACATTGGTCACATTGGTAGATGATCTCTGGAGGGCCAAAGATGGGGGTTGTTCCACCATCCTCGTCCTATTAGACCTCTCAGTGGCTTTCAATACCATCGACCATGGTATCCTATTGCATCGACTGGAGGGGTTGGGGATGAGGGGCACCGTTTTATGGTGGTTCTCCTCCTACCTCTCCGATTGATCGCAATTTGTGTTGGCAGGAGGGCAGAGGTCGACCTCGAGACCCCTCACATGTGGGGTACCTCAGGGTTCGGTCCTCTCGCCGCTCTTGTTCAACACATATGAAACCGCTGGGTGAGATCATCCGTGGTTTTGGGATAGAGTACCATCTGTACGCTGATGATACTCAGTTGTACATATCTACCCCAGACCACCCGAACAATGTCGTCGAAGTGATGTCCCGATGTTTGGAAGCCGTGCGGATCTGGATGGGAAGGAACAGACTCAGACTCAACCCATCCAAGACCGAGTGGCTGTGGTTTCCGGCGCCCCGGTACAACCAGTTGATCCCATCACTGGCCATAGGGGGTGAACATCTAGCCCCTGTGGATCGGGCTCGCAACTTGGGCGTCCTCCTGGATACTCGGCTGTCTATGGAAGATCATGTGACGGCCGTGGCCAGGGGGGCTTTCTGCCAGGTTCGCCTGGTACGCCAGTTGCGTCCCCTATTGGACCGGGACGCCCTTCGCACAGTCACTTATGCGCTCGTGACATCCCGACTGGACTACTGTAACACTCTCTACATGGGGCTCCCCTTGAGGTGCACCCGATGACTACAGCTAGTCCAGAATGCGGCCGTGCGGGCAATTATGGGTACCACCAGGTACTCCCACGTAACACTGCTCCTGTGCGAGCTACACTGAGTACCTGTGGCCTTTTGGGTGCGCTTCAAGGTGTTGATTACCATCTTTAAAGCGCTCCATGGCACAGGTCCTAGTTATCTGCGTGATCGTATCCTACCCCACACATCCCTTCGACCGATTCGCTCACACAGAGAGGGACTTCTCCGGGTGCCGTCCACCTGGCAATGCCAACAGGCAGCATCCAGGGGAAGGGCCTTCTCTGTGGCGGGCCCAGCCCTCTGGAATGACCTACCCCTGAGCTTAGATCTATCACGGACCTCTGCTCCTTCCGTCAACAATTAAAGACCCATCTTTTCCAGCAGGCCGGCCAGGCGTAACCTACCGTACAAGCCTAATTTTAGTAAATATTACCAATCGGGTTTTTACGATATAAATTTAAACAAGGTACTTTTTAACACAGGGTAAAACATTTAATTTAGTTTTAATTATTTATAATTTGTTATATGTATATATTCTTAAATTCCTGTACACCGCCCCGAGTCTCTTCGGAGAGAGGGGATGGTCAATAAATCCAAATAAATAAATAAATAAATAAATAAATATATAAAATATGACTATATAATGGCATTCTATTTATAAAACAAAGAAAAAAAGTAAATTTAAAAAGAAAAAGTCATCACACTAAGTCACACTAAGACGTACTGACCGGGTATTCATAATTTCTGTGCATCTCTGAAATGATTATTATTCATAAGTAGTCTCATTTTATAAATTTTAAATCTGAAAGTTTATCATGTACCTTGATATCAATATCCCAAAGTTCTCATCTAATGTTTCAAATTCAATCTATTTCTTCTTTAAGAGTGTCTTTAGACCCTGACCACCTATTAGCATTCTTTATTTACTCCCAACATACCTATGTAAATTTTTCAATAATAATATGAAACAATCTTAAGTTTTATGAATAGTTATTAACTAATTAATAATTCTTCAATAACATTCTATAACCATCTAACTAATTAGCTAATTATTAATCATCTAAATATAACAATTTCCATTATTAACCAGTACTAACTATCATTTTTCCATTACTCTTAATGTGACTCATACTTTCTATTATTGTGATTCTTCAGTAGTTTCTAATACTGTCTTAAATTTATTTATATCCCATCTCATATTCATAACTTTCTACCAGTAGATAAATAGATATATAACATTTATTGTGAGTTAAACTTATTGTACATATCCATAGTTATTAATAACTATTAATTAACTAATAATCCTTCGATGATATTTTAAGCACAATCTACCTAATTATCAATCATCAAAGGATAACAATTTTCCTTATCAACCAGTGTCCTTCCAGTAACAGATTGAAATTGTCTCTTTTGCTATTTGTGGTCTCCATCTCTTTTTATTTCCCTTCCCAGGTCTTTCATCGACTTCTTTTTGCACTTTATTGTCCAATATAGCTGTTAAATAATAACGCTGTCCAGTTCCAATCCTTGCGTATTGCTTGCTTTTGAATGTCAGGCGTATTCCTGGAGAGATTTTTCCTCTTTCTTCTTTTCCCTTTTCTTCTCCTTGATGGCCAAGCTGAGGTCCAGATTCCTCATATTTTTGGGGGGGTTTCCCCTTCTCTGTATCTTCTCCAACATTTAATCGATTAACATCTTTATCATTTTCTTTACTTAAAATAAGTTCCTCATTGTCTTGATCTTTTTCCTCTTTCTCTTTAATTTCTTTAATTTCTGAAGTCTTCAATTGGTCATCACTTGATACAGTAAATAGAATTTTATTCAATGTATCATTTATTCTTTTTATTACTTTGTTTTAGTAAATTCAAAATTTCAGCCAAAAGATTCTGGTTTTCTATAGTATCCTCTTCTATATATGTAGCCATATTGGCAAATCTAAAGGGTAATAAAAGTTAAACCTCGCTGCCTCCTTGGCCGCTGGCTTATTCTTTATTTAATGCTTCCGGTTTTCAAAGAACATAGCTGTAAACTCATAGTTAACCTTAGCTTTCATAAGTTACGAGCTACCCTCCATCGACAGTGGTCCAGTCGAGAGGGCCGAGGCTGCTCTTGTGATACCATCTTGGGAGGAGTTTGATTTTGTTACCACCGAGGATATGGACAAGTTGTCAAAGAGACTTAGGGCTACCACATGTTTATTGGACCCGTGTCCCTCCTGGCTTGTACTGGCATCCTGGGAGACGACACGAGGCTGGCTCCAGGGCATTGTCAACGCATCTTTGAGTGAGGGGTCCTTGCCTGCCGTCTTGAAAGAGGCGGTAGTAAGGCCCCTCCTCAAGAAGCCGTCCCTGGATCCAGCATTATTAGAGAACTATCGTCCTGTCTCCAATCTCCACTTTCTAGTGAAGGTTGTTGAGAGTGTGGTGGCTCAACAGTTTCCGCGACACTTGGAGGAAGTTGATTATCTAGACCCGCGCCAGTCCGGCTTCCGACCCGGGCACAGCACCGAGACGGCATTGGTCGCGTTGGTTGATGATCTCTGGAGGGCGCGGGATAGAGGATATTCCTCTATCCTAGTCCTATTAGACCTCTCAGCGGCTTTTGATACCATCGACCATGGTATCCTATTGCGCCAACTGGGGGGGTTGGGGCTGGGAGGCACCGTTTTGCGGTGGTTCTCATCCTACCTCTCTGGTCGGTCGCAATATGTGTTGGCAGGGGGGCAGAGGTCGGCCTCGAGACCCCTCATATGTGGGGTTCCTCAGGGGTCGGTCCTCTCGCCCCTACTGTTCAACACATATATGAAGCCGCTGGGTGAGATCATCCGTGGTTTTGGGGTGGGATATCATCTGTACGCTGATGATACTCAGTTGTACATATCCACCCCAGACCACCCCAACGATGCCGTCGAGGTTATGTCCCGGTGCTTGGAAGCCGTACGGATCTGGATGGGTGGTAACAAACTCAAGCTCAACCCGTCCAAGACTGAGTGGCTGTGGCTTCCGGCACCCCGGTTCAGCCAGATTACTCCAACTCTGGCCATTGGGGGCGAAACACCGGCCCCCGTGGAGAGGGCGCGCAATTTGGGTGTCCTCCTGGATTCCCGGCTGTCTATGGAAGATCATGTGGCAGCCGTGGCCAGGGGGGCGTTTGATCAGGTACGCCTGATGCGCCAATTGCGCCCCTTACTGGACCGGGGTGCCTTACGCACAGTCACTCAAGCACTCGTCACCTCTCGACTCGACTACTGTAATGCTCTCTACATGGGGCTCCCCTTGAGGTGCACCCGAAAGCTGCAGCTAGTCCAGAAGGCAGCCGCGCGGGTGATTACGGGAGCCCCCAGATGCTCCCACATAACACCGATCCTGCGCGAGCTGCAATGGCTTCCTGTGGTCTTTCGGGTGCGCTTCAAGGTCTTGACGACCATCTTTAAAGCGCTCCATGGCTCGGGGCCTAGTTATATGCGAGACCGCCTCCTGCCCCATACATCCCTCAGACCGATACGCTCCCACAGAGAGGGCCTCCTCAGGGTGCCGTCGGCTGGACAATGCCGACTGGCGACACCCAGGGGAAGAGCCTTCTCTATGGCGGGCCCTGCCCTTTGGAACGACCTACCCCCTGAACTCCGCACCATCTCCGACCTCCGCCTCTTCCGCAAGTGTCTGAAGACACACCTATTCCACCTAGCCGGCCTAGCGTAACCTCCATACTGATTATTAGATAGTTTTAAATTTGGGATTTTAATTCGGTTTTTAGCGCAGGGTTTATTTATTAGAATAAGTATTTTAAATTTTGATATATTTTATATATTTTGTATCTATTTTAACATCCCTGTGCGCCGCCCTGGGTCCATTTGGAGAAGGGCGGGGTATAAATTTTAATAATAATAAGTATCCACCAGCGACTTCCAGGGCAATATAATGTAACAAAGTAGCCTAACAATGTTTCACGTTCCCTTTTCTTTGTTATCGAGAGAAAGAACAGAAACAAAAAAAATACAAATTCGAATACAATTACAACAAAAACAAAAAAAATAAAATAAAAAGTATTGTTCTTGTTTAAATTTAAAAACGTGCAGCAAAACTTCAAGAATAATTGTTAAAGTTGTAAAGATAATCCCAGATTCAAGATTTTGAGTAAAAAAAAAATTAAAGAGAAGAGAAAATAAAGAGGCAAGAAATAGTCCAATCACTTTCAGCACAGACGAAAATAGCTTTACTCTTGTGCTTCAATCCGCCATTTCAGAAAATTCTTTAAAAAATGGAAACTCTCAGTTCATTTAATTCTACCGCTTATTTCAAAATTCAAGGCTTTAATTATGTAAAAAAAAGTTTCTTTAGCAAAATGATTTTAAAAAAAAGATAGAATACCTTCCTGGTGTTGCACTTTCTCCTTCAAACTGTTCCCTTCGTTCCGGAGCTTTCCTGGCACCTTATCTACCTGCGGGAGGGCTGCCTGTTTGTCGTCCTTTAGACGCTTTTCCCTCATGTCAAACAGGGGTTTTGTGATACCCCTGTGACCAACGAGGCTAGCTTCTTAATCGCCGTCCCTCCAGGACGGTTTAGGTTCCTATGGAACCAAGGGGATGGCAAAAGTTCAACCGGGGTCTCTCCGCATGGAGACCTCCAGTTGTATCGGCGCGGCGTAGCTCCGCCTTCTCCACTCAAGTACCTTTCTTATTATCATTGCATCTGAAGAGATATTATTCTGTTTCCAATTTTGAGCAAAGACGATTCTAGTTGCAGTTAGTATATGTAATGTTATATATTGAATATCTCAATATATTCACCAAATATGCCCAATAAGCATAGCTCTGGTTTCAGTTTGATCTTTTGTTCTGTAATTTGTTCCAGCCATTCCTTTATTTTAAGCCAATAACTTCCTGGCTTTGGTACAGGTCCACCACATATTTTGTGGTGGACCTGTACCACAGGAAGGTTCTGGCTTTGGTACAGGTCCACCACATATTTTGTGGTGGACCTCCACCACAGGAAGGTTCCCTGTTTATAGCTGTATTCCAGCATTCAGGCAAGCGGTTTGGAAACATTTTGGCCAATCTCACTGGAGGTAAATGCCAACAATTTGTACAGGTTTTCCTTGTAGGCTGTTGATACCATTAATTTATAATTTTTCTCCCATAATTTATCCCAATAATCTAATTCAATACTATAGCCCAAATTTCTGGCCCAGCTTATCACCAGCTTCACTGTTTCTTCTTCCATTTTAATCTTAAAAAGCAATTGTATGCTTTAGTAATCATTTCCCCCCTGTCCCTTGCAACATCTTGTCCAATTCCAATTGTTTTCCCTAAATGCCGTACTGTTATACATCTTTTTTATATCTTGTCCTAATTTGTAGATAGGGCCACCAACCCTATCTTTATTCTTTGATTCTTTTAACTTCTGATCAAATTTTAATTCTCCTTGTTCAGCCAATAATTCTTTGTAACTCACAATCTTGTTTAGCTCTAATACATTTGGATAAATCATCGCTTCCATTGTTGATAACCAAATTGGAATTTTCATATAATGAATTTTCTTAATTTTTTCACAGATGTACAACAGAGCATCTCTTACTAAGTGTCTCTGGAAGTATGAATGAGTTTTGTATTTCCCCTCCCACAGAAATGCATGCCAGCCCAGTTGGAGGCCGTGACCCCACTATTGCTATTATCCTCCTATTATTTAAATTAATCAAGTCTTTGAATCAAGTCACTGTTGCCACATGATAATAAAGCTCCCAGTCAGGGGGACCAACACCCCCCCACCACCACCACTTGTTTCTACTATCTTGCAAAGGTTTAAGTTTTATGAGGGCTTTTTTCCCCTGACCAAATACATTTTAATATTATTTTATTTAATTCTTCAAAGAATTTTTTCCCTAACTTTATTGGTACCATGTGAAAGAGATGTAGAATTTTAGGTGGAATATATTCATTTTAATTGTGGCAATTCTCCCAATTAATGATATTTGTAATTTCGCTCAGTTGCACAAATCTTTTTATATTTGTTGTAATAATTTATTATAATTGTCCTCTTTTATTGAGGAACATTTAGCAGTTAACCAAATTCCCAAATATTTCACTTTCTTGGCCTTCTGAATCCTGAATTTATCCTCCAATTCCTCATTTTGCCTGTTGGTAAGATTCTTAGTTAGCATATTCGCCCTCCCCAGGCTCCAAGAAAGTCTTGAGCGGGAGGGGAGGGGGGTGTCATGTGTGCATGCACAGGGGGCACGGTGCAGGGAGGGCATTAAATTATGGGGGTGGGCATGTGAGCGTGTGCGATGGTGCGTACGTGCTTTTGGCACCTGAGGCGAAAAAGGTTCACCATCACTGGTTCTATAATATCAAATCATCTGCAAAGACTTCTACTTTGTATTCTTCCTTTTTAATTCCCAATCCTTTTATTTCCTGCTTTTGCCTAATTTGTATCAGTAATGTTACTAGGGATAAAATGAATAAAAGGTGGGATAGAGGTCTCACTCCCTGTCTCACTCCTTTGGCTATATTAAATTTATCTGTTTTTCTCCATTTAATAATATTTTTGTCGATTGGTTGGAGTAAATCGTTTAGGGCGATTTGTAAATGCCTTTAATTTAGTTTTAGAGTAGTTGATTTCCAGCTGCTTCTCTTTACAATAATGTACAAAGATGTCCAGAACTCTCCTGAGTCCAGCGGACATCCTTGAGAGAATCACTGCATCATCTACATATAGCAGTATAGTTAAATGTCTCTCTGCTAGTTGGGTAGATCAAAGCGAACATTAAGGGGGGTTTTAATTAGATTTTTAATCCATGTTTTAAGGGGCTCCAGGGAGGAGGGGCAAATTAAGACTAGGGTGGTGAGTGAGGGGGAAAACCCACCGGGGATTGTTTCCAGGCCGGCTAATGGTCCCGACAGGGAGTGCGCAGTGTCTAGAATTGGGGAGGGGGGGAGGGTCTGTCCAACAGACGGCTATTCTATCGGGACTGTGTGTGGGAGGGGCAGGTAAGGCGGGAGCCGAGGGCCATATTACTTAAGGGGAGGGCGCACCCGCTGCTTGCGAGCGGTGGCGTGCTCCGGCCCTCACGGCTCCTCTTGCGACCCAGGGGGTTCAGGATTTCAGGGCCTGGGCCTTCGGCTGATGTTGTGTAACGCCAGGTCCGTGGTTAATAAAGCCCCCCTCATTCACGATCTGGTTTTGGAGGGGGGGCAGACCTGGCGGGTATTACGGAGACCTGGTTGGGCCAAGGGGGGGTTCCCCTTGTTGGAATGTGCCCACCGGGTTACCGCGCATTTCACCAGCCAAGAGCCCAGGGTCGGGGTGGGGGGGTGGCGGTTATTATAAAGGAGGGCCTGGACCCGAGGGAGACCACTGTGCCACAGACAGCCGGCTGTGAGTCACTATGTGTGAAGTGGGGTCATGGGAGGCAGCTGGGCTTGCTGATTGTGTACCTGGCTCCCCACTACATATCAGCAGCCCTACCCGAGCTTCTCAATATGATAGCCGAGATGGCGGTTGAGACCCCCAGGCTGTTAGTCATGGGGAATTTCAACCTGCCATTGATAGGCGAAGCATCTGAGACGGCACGGGAGTTCATGGCCTCCATGACGGCCATGGACCTGACCCAGTTAGTTCATGACCCCACCCACACTGGAGGACACACACTGGACTTAGTTTTTGCTTCCAGCTAGTGGTTGAGTGATCTTGGTTTAGGGGAAATAGTTGTTGAACCCCTGTCATGGTCAGATCACTCTCCTCCGGCTGGGCTTTCCAACCGCTGCATCCCACCGCGGGGAGGCGGAACTGGAAGTGACGAGATGGACCCTGAGAAGTTCCAGATGGAGCTTGGGCCAATACCTGGGACCCTGACCCGCGACTCGACTGAGGACCTAGTGGCCGCTTGGAATAGTGTGGCCACGGGGGCCCTGGACCGGGTCGTGCCTTTGCAGCCTCTCACCCGGTGCCGAACCACCTTGGCTCCCTGGTTTTCTGAGGAGCTGAGGGTGATGAAATGTCGGAAGAGACGCCTAGAGAGCGGTTGGAGGGCCACCCGCTCCGAGTCTGACCGGACACTGGTAAGGTCGCATTTGAAGACATACCTAGTGACGATAGAAGCGGCAAAGCGTAATTACTTTTCCGCTCTTATCGCGTCTGCAGATAACCAGCCTGCCGCCCTGTTTAGGGTGACCCGCTCCCTTCTTCATCAGGGGGCGCGGGATGCCCCCTTGCAGGGTCGTGCAGAGGAATTTGGATGTTATCTGCATGATAAAATCGATCAGATCCGAAACGGGTTGGCCTCCAACTGGTCTAGTTGAGATGGGTTGACGGAGGCAGGTCTTGAGTCTGTCATCTGGGAAGAGTTCGATCCTGTGACTCCTGAGGACATGGACAGGATGCTGGGGCGGCTGAACGCCACCACATGTTTTTTGGACCCGTGTCCCTCCTGGTTGATACTGGCCTTCCGGGAGGTGACACGAGGCTGGCTCCAGGGAATTGTCAACGCTTCTTTGAGGGAGGGGTTTCTGCCGGCTGCCTTGAAAGAGGCGGTGGTGAGGACCCTCCTCAAGAAGCCGTCCCTGGACCCGGCTGTGTTGGCCAACTACTGTCCTGTCTCCAACCTTCGTTTTCTTGCGAAGGTTGTTGAGAGTGTGGTGGCACGGCAGCTCCCTCAGCACCTGGAGGAAATTGTCTATCTGGACTCGCGCCAGTCTGGCTTCCGGCATGGGTACAGCATAGAGACGGCATTGGTCGCGTTGGTGGATGATCTCTGGAGGGCTCGGGATAGGGGTTGCTCCTCTATCCTGGTCCTGTTAGATCTCTCAGCGGCTTTTGATACTATCGACCATGGTATCATATTGCACCGGCTGGAGGGGTTGGGAGTGGAGGGCACTGTTTTACGGTGGTTCTCCTCCTACCTCTCCGACCGGTCGCAATTTGTGTTGGCAGGAGGGCAGAGGTCAATGCCGAGGTGCCTCACTTGTGGGGTGCCACAGGAGTCGGTCCTCTCGCCTCTCCTGTTCAACATCTATATGAAGCCGTTGGGTGAGATCATCTGTGGTTTCGGGGTAGAGTTCCATCAGTACGCTGACGATACTCAGCTGTACATCTCTACCCCGGGCCATCCCAACGATGCCGTGGAAGTGATGTCCTGGTGTCTGGAGGCTGTGCGAGTCTAGATGGGGAGAAACAGGCTCCGACTCAACCCATCCAAGACCGAGTGGCTGTGGCTTCCGGCGTCACGATATAGCCAGCTGGTGCCATCGCTGGCTATTGGGGGTGAGTCATTGGCCCCTACAGAGAGGGCTCGCAACCTGGGTGTCCTCCTGGACTCTCAGCTGTCTCTAGAAGACCATATGACAGCCATGGCCAGGGGGGCTTTTTATCAGGTTCGCCTGATACGCCAGTTGCACCCCTTTCTGGATCGTGACGCTTTACGCATGGTCACTCAAGCCCTCGTCATTTCCCGTCTGGACTACTGCAACGCTCTCTACATGGGGCTTCCCTTGAGGTGCACCCGGAGACTCCAGTTAGTTCAGAATGCGGCTGCGCGGGGGATTCTGGGAGCGTCTAGATGCTCCCGCGTGACACCTCTCCTGCGCAAGCTGCACTGGCTGCCTGTGGCTTTCCGGGTGCGCTTCAAGGTATTAGTAACCATCTTCAAAGCGCTCCATGGCAAGGGACCTGGCTATCTGCAAGACCGCCTCCTGCTACCAAAGACCTCCCACCGACCAGTCTGCTCCTACAGAGAGGGCCTCCTCAAGGTGCCGTCAGCCCGGCAATGCCGGCTGGCGACCCCCAGGGGGAGAGCCTTCTCTGTGGCAGCTCCTGCCCTCTGGAATGACCTACCCCCTGACCTACGGACAACCACGGACCTGCACCAGTTCCATCGGGCCTTAAAGACCTATCTGTTTCGTGCGGCTGGCCTGGCGTAGTTTTTTAAATTGTTTTAGTTTTTAAATTGGTTTTTTTAACAGGATTTAGATCAGGCCAATCTATTTAATATATTTTTAATTGTATTTTTAATTGTATTTTATGCTCTATATTATTGATCTTATTATTGCCTGTACACCGCCCTGAATCACGCAAGGGAGAAGGGCGGTCTAAAAATTTAATAAATCCTAAATCCTAGATGAAACTTCACTCTCTCCAGCTGTTTTATCCACATCATTCACTTAACAATTAAATAAAAGAAGTGCCAGTATGCAACCTAGTCTTAGGCCTTTGGTAAATTGGAATTCAGGTATCCTTCAGCCTACGTCTTACTCTGACATTTGTTCGTTCATGTCATGTGCAAACACGAAACAGTATTGGCGATCAATGGTGGTATTACACAGCTTGTCCCATAGCTTGATTTGAAATACAGAGTCAGATCCTGTCTTAAGATCAGCAAGATCTTAGACCACTCACTTCTCCGGCTCGACTTTCCGACCGCTGCTCCCCTCCGCGGGGAGGCGGAACCAGAATCACCTATCTGGGTCCGCCCCAGGCGCCTGATGGACCCGGATGGGTTCCAGACGGCGCTTGGGCCATTTCCTGTACCCCTGACCCGCGCCCCGATGGAGGACCTCGTGGCCGCATGGAACATTGCGACCACGGGAGCCTTGGATCGGGTCGCGCCCTTGCGGCCTCTCTTGCGGCGGCGAACCACCCCGGCCCCTTGGTTCACCGAGGAGCTGAGGGGGATGAAACGCCACAAGAGATGCCTAGAGAGAAGATGGAGGTCTACTCGATCTGAATCTGACCGGACACAGGTAAGAGCCCATTTACGGACTTACATTGTGGCGCTGAGAGTGGCCAAACGTCATCATTGTGCCACTCTCATAGCATCCGCAGAAAACCGCCCTGCAGCCCTGTTTAGGGTGACCCGCTCCCTCCTTCAACAGAGGGTGCGGGAAGCCCCGCTACAGGGTAGAGCAGAGGAATTTGTGACTTTTCTGCAGGAGGAAATCGCTCAGATACAGAACGAGCTAGCCCCCATTGATGGTCCAGTGGGATGCCATGAGACAGATCTTGTGTGGGAGGAGTTTGACTCCGTTGCTTCCGAGGATATGGACAGGGTACGTGGGCGACTGCGAGCCACCACATGTTTATTGGACCCGTGTCCCTCCTGGCTTGTACTGGCATCCTGGGAGGTGACACGAGGCTGGCTCCAAGAGGTTGTCAACGCTTCCTTAAGTGAGGGTTCCTTGCCTGCTTCCCTAAAAGAGGCTATGGTGAGGCCCCTCCTTAAGAAGCCCTCCTTGGACCCAGCTCTTTTAACCAGCTATCGTCCCGTCTCCAACCTTCCCTTTTTGGCGAAGGTTGTTGAGAGTGTGGTGGCACAACAGTTTCCCCGTCACCTGGAGGAAGTTGATTATCTAGACCCGCGCCAGTCCGGCTTCCGGCCCGGGCATAGCACCGAGACGGCATTGGTCGCGTTGGTTGATGATCTCTGGAGGGCCAGAGATGGGGGTTGTTCCTCCATCCTGGTCCTATTAGACCTCTCGGCGGCTTTCGATACCATCGACCATGGTATCCTATTGCATCGGCTGGAGGGGTTGGGGGTGGGAGGCACCGTCTTACGGTGGTTCTCCTCCTACCTCTCTGGCCGATCGCAATTTGGGTTGGCAGGAGAGCAGAGGTCGACCCCGAGACCCCTCACATGTGGGGTGCCTCAGGGGTCGGTCCTCTCGCCTCTCTTGTTCAACACATACATGAAGCCGCTGGGTGAGATCATCCGTGGTTTTGGGGTAGAGTACCATCTTTACGCTGATGATACTCAGCTGTATATATCTACCCCAAACCACCCCAACGATGCCGTAGCGGTGATGTGCCAGTGCCTGGAAGCCGTGCGGATCTGGATGGGAAGTAACGGACTCAGGCTCAACCCGACCAAGACCGAGTGGCTGTGGTTTCCGGCGGCCCGATTCAACCAGCTGACTCCAACGCTGGCCATAGGGGGTGAACATCTTGCCCCTGTGGCGCGCAATTTGGATGGGGCGCGCAATTTGGGTGTCCTCCTGGATACCTGGCTGTCCATGGAAGATCAAGTGACAGCCGTGGCCAGGAGGGCGTTTCACCAGGTTCGCCTGGTGCGCCAATTGCGCCCCCTATTGGATCGGGACGCCCTTCGCACAGTCACTCATGCTCTCGTGACATCCCGACTGGACTATTGTAACTCTCTCTACATGGGGCTCCCCTTGAGGTGCACCCGGAGACTTCAGTTGGTCCAGAATGCAGCCACGCGAGCAATTATGGGAACCGTTAGGTTTGCCCACGTTACACCGCTCTTGCGCGAGCTGCACTGGCTGCCTGTCGTCTTCCGGGTGCGCTTCAAGGTGTTAGTCATCATCTTTAAAGCGCTCCATGGCTCGGGACCTAGCTACCTGCGGGATCGGATCCTGCCTCATACATCCTCACGGCCGATTCGCTCCCACAGAGAGGGACTTCTCCGGGTGCCGTCCACTAGACTGTGTCAGCGGGCAACGCCCAGGGGAAGGGCTCTCTCTGTGGCGGGCCCGGCCCTCTGGAACGACCTTCCCCCCGATATTAGAACGACTACGGACCTCCGCTCCTTCCATCTGAAATTAAAAACACACTTTTTCCGCTTGGCCGGCCTAGGCTAGTCTTTCTTTCTATGGGGTTTTAAACTTATTTATAGCTGCTGGGTATTTTAGTTTAACGGGTTTTAGCACAGGCATAGATTTAATCTGTTTTTATATTATGTATTTATATTTGTATATTTATTGTTTTTACTTTCCCTGTGCACCGCCCCGAGTCCCTGTGGGGAGAGGGAGCGGTTCTACAAATTAAATTTGAATTTGAATTTGAATTTGAAATGCTGCGTAGAATGAAACAGTAGCCTGAGAGATGTATTTCACAATAGCAATAGCACTTAGACATATATTGCTTCATAGTGCTTTACAGCACTCTGGACGGTTTACAATGTGAGTATGTTGCCCCCAACAATCTGGGCCCACATTTTACTAACCTTGGAAGGATGGAAGTCTGAGTCAACCTGGAGCCAGTCAGGATTAAACTCCTGGCAGTTGGTAGAGCTTGTCTGCAACAGTGCATTCTAACCATCATCATCATAGTTCAATAAGATGTTGACATATAAGAGGTTGGTCAATTGTTGAGAGGCCTCCCTGAACCCGGCTTGTTCCTGTGCCAATAATCCTTTCTCGCCCACCCAGTCTCCATTTAAGTTTCCACTGGAAAGTTCCTCATGAAGTTTGCTTATAATATGCAGACTTATAAGTCAATAGTTAGCAGGTCTCATTCCATTTCTTATAGATGGGTATAATGATTACTATGCTCCAGTCCTTAATATATGACCAGATTTATAGATGTTTGAAAAGTAATGCCACCGTGATGCATTTTTTAAAATTAGCTCAGGTATGAATAGCATTTGCAACTAGTGCCTTCCCTGATTTGAGATGAAAAATCAAGTCCATAAATTCCTTGGATTTACTGGTTGCCAAATAGGCAGTTCTTCCATGTCAGTATAGAAAGATCTATTTGCCATTAAGTATCTTTGTAAAGTTCCATACAGTGATTTCCCCATATTTCTGGCAGTATAAATTATCCAGCTGGCATGAACCAGGACCAGGATGTCCTGCAACGATGCGCCAAAAAAGGGAAGAGTTATTTGTTTTAACTGAATGCATAAATAAGGCTCCATAATGCCTTTTATTTCTTTTGCCTGTTTAGATACTTGTAGCTTTGCTTCTGATCAAATAGTTCTTCAGCCTTAATTGTATGTGTCATGACTGCTCTTACCATAATTCAAGAAAGACGACACTTAAGCATATTCAAGATGATTAAGGTTACTTTTACTGAATAAGGAAAAGTCAGCATCAAAGGTTAAGCCAGAAGTGGCTACTTTAGGCGCGAAGCATACATATCAAAGAATTAGCCAAACCCCAATTACCCATGACCCCACCCCAGTGTCCAATACAGTTTCTTCTTCATTGTCAGATGGGTAGCACGTCCAGAGGTGTCATCAGAATGGAATGTGATACCGTTACTTGTAGAGATATCCCCACCTAACCCCACCTTCCACCAGCTCACTTAATGGCAATAGCCCCCCTCCCTCCCCGTTTCTATGTCAGCCAAGCATGCAGGAAAGCGAAGGCTGACATCCGGCCCTCCTTCAGAAAGAGAATGTTCAACCCTGCAAAAGAGACGAGAAACATAATACCACACATTAAGACACACATAAAAACAGAATGGATGTTAAGGCTTATTGGGATACTTGGCATAAAATTGCCTCAGAAGCTTGGGGGCCTTAATATGGCATTTATCAACCCATTCGTTATGGGAAGTGGGGAAATCCTTCCAAACAACTAAGTACTGTACTTTGTTTCTATGCCTTCTGGAATCCAAAATGTCCCGAACCTCATAGTGTTGGTCCCCATCAACTAGCACAGATTTAGGAGAACCAGGATATGGCGTGCGAAGATGTGAAAAATGTGCGGGTTTCAATAAGTGGACATGGAAAATTGGATAAAGGCGTCGATAGGATTTAGGGAGATCCAACTTAACTGAAACAGAACTTATGATCTTGGTAATCGTAAAAGGACCAACAAACTTAGGGCCTAACTTCTTGCATTTTTGAGGACTATCCAAATGTTTAGTAGACACATAAACTTGATCACCAACTTTGTATGACGGAGGTACGGCTCGCTTTTTATCTGCATACAGTTTATGCGATTCATGAGCCTCATCCAACGTTTTACGAATAATAGGCCAAACAGTGGACAACTTCCCAGACCACTCTGAGAGGGAAAGAATTGTAGGAAGTTCATGAGGAAGCTCAGGGATGGGTACAAAGTCCTGACCATAAATTACTTTGAATGGGGTCATGCCAGTGCTACTATGAACAGAATTATTATAGGCCACCTCAGCATATATAAGAAGATCAGCCCAATCATCTTGTTGGAAGTTTATAAAGCAGCGCAAATACTGCTCTAGAACGGAGTTAGCCCTTTCACAAGCCCCATTCGTTTGCGGATGGTGGGAGGAGCTTAAACCCTGGGCGGAGCCAATCAGTATCAGAAATTCCTTCCAAAATTTTGAAGTAAACTGGACGCCTCGATCGGAGATGATGCGTTTCGGAACCCCATGCTGACGATATATATGAGTCAGGAATAACTTTGCCAGAGCCTTAGCTGATGGGATTTTGGAACACGGTACAAAGTGAACTTGCTTGGAGAATAAATCTGTAACAACCCATATAACTGTAAATCCTTGGCTACTTGGAAGGTCGACAATGAAGTCCATAGATATCTCCTTCCAAGGAGCCTCCGGTCGCGCTACGGACTGGAGAAGACCGTGAGGTTTGCCAGGAGTACGTTTTGAAGCAGCACATGTAGGGCAGCTAGCGATGTAAGATTCAACATCCTTTTTCAATGAGGGCCACCAGAATTGGCGTTTAACTAAATGTATAGTCTTCACAAAACCAAAATGACCCGCCAATCTGGAGTCATGTGCTCTCTGTAACACAAACGGCCGAAGTGTTGCACGTACATAAATTTTGGACCCAATCCAAGGGAGATCATCTCTCACAGTACAATCTGCCGAGTGGGCGGAGTACCATTCATCGGTGAGAAGTTCAGTCTTAATTTTAGAAACCAAGTCCGGTAACGGGTCGTTTTGCAAATCAGAATGGCTCCTCGTTACCACCGGGTTAGCCATGCTGTACAGGGGCAGAACTGGCTGAATCACCGAAAGCTTAGAAGTGTCATATTGAGGCAGTCTGGATAAGGCGTCAGCCATAAAGTTTTTTCCCCCTGGAATATATTTCAAAGTAAAGTTGAAGCGGTTAAAATACTGAGACCAGCGTACTTGTTTTGGAGAAAGTTTACGAGAAGTAGTGAGGTATTCCAAATTCTTATGATCAGTCCATACCTCAAATGGGTGAGGCGCACCTTCAAGAAAGTGTCGCCAAGACATGAGTGCCCAACGAACAGCAAAAGCCTCCTTCTCCCAGATCGCCCATCGCCTTTCAGTATTGGATAGCTTACGAGAAGTATAAGCACAGGGCTGAAGGGAACCTTGTTGGTTGCGTTGTAATAAGACAGCTCCAACAGCTACGTCGCTAGCATCTGCTTGAATGACGAAGGGAAGATCAACATCCGGATGTTTAAGCACAGGTTCCGCTGCAAATAAACGCTTTAGTTTTTCAAAAGCGGCCTGACATTCCATGGTCCAGTTGAGAGGAGAGCCAGGTCGAGGCTTTGTCTCACCGTTGGTTTTGAGCAGGTTTGTAATAGGTAGAGCTATACTAGCGAAAGAAGGTATAAATTGGCGATAAAAATTAGCAAAACCCAAAAAACTTTGTAATTGTTTACGAGTGCGAGGAGGGGCCCACTCTGTAACAGCTTTGACTTTGTTAGGGTCCATTTCAATACCATCTGCTGAGATACGATACCCCAGATAGTCTATCTTATGCTGATGAAATTCACACTTAGAGAGTTTAGCATACAATTCTGCAGCTCTTAGTTTGTTTAAAACAGAATGAACTAGTTTCACGTGTTCATCCCGTGTTTGTGTGTAGACGACAATATCATCAAGATAAACGATAACTCCCTTGTACAGGTGTTCATGCAAAACTTCATTGATCAGTTGCATAAAAACCGAAGGGGCCCCCTGTAGGCCAAAAGGTAATACTTTAAACTGAAAACATCCTAACGGGCAGTTAAATGCTGTTTTCCATTCATCACCTTCCTTAATTCTTATCCTGTAATAAGCCTCCCTGAGGTCAAGTTTAGTGAAGATTTTGCCCGTGGCCAAATGAGCTAACATGTCTTTCATAAGAGGTAAGGGATATACGTTGTGTTCGCATATCGTGTTCAAAAATCTGTAATCCGTCACAAGACGAAGTGATCCATCTTTTTTTTCTCTAAACATCACAGGAGCCGCCACCCGTGGTCTAGCAGGCTCAATAAAGCCTCTTTCTAAGTTCTTATCAATAAATTTGCGAAGTTCAATCATTTCCCGAGGTGTCATAGAATAAATCCGTGGCTTGGGGAGTTGGACACCAGGGAGAAAGTCAATAGAACAGTCAGTGTTCCTGTGGGGGGGCAATGTGTCTGAAGATTTCTCACTAAACACATCTTTTAGGTCCCAGTATTCCTTAGGGATTTTGTCCTCCCCAGGTATAACTTCAAGTAAAGAAACATCCTGACCCACGTTAGCAACTTCCGAAATTGGTAGAGGCTCAACTAGAGACTGAATGTTGGGGAGTTGTGGACCAGGGGGATGTGTCTCCTCACTAGGTGGCATAGGTAAAGGAATGCGAATCCAACCTTCTCTCCAGTCTACTAGTGGGTTCCATTTTCGTAGCCAATTCAAGCCTAAAATAACAGGGTTATCAGCAATTGGCGCAACAATAAAGTTAATGAATTCCTGATGATGATTCCCAATGGACATCTGAATGGGTTCTGTTACAAATTGTGCAGGATTACCGCCAGCAACGGACCCATCCATTTGGCAAAAGGCTATGGGAACTTTTAAATTTTTTAGATGGAATCCCATATGCTGGACTAGTTCTTGGCTGATAAGACACCTTGAACAGCCAGAGTCCAAAAGTGCCAGTATTTTACAATTGCGGCCACTAGATGGAGCCAAAAGATGCAAAGGAATAACAAAGGGCCCGGAAGTGGGACTCACCCAATTCTCGTCATTGGAGTCTGTGTCCTTCTCCCAGTCATCTGGCACCCTCTGCTGGTGATGATCGGTGGTGAGATTGAGTGGTTCAGCTCCGCGCATTGCTTGCTTCATACGCATGCCCGGGGGTTTCGCGCGCGTTTTTTCACTTCCGCATATGGCTGCTGGTGGGGTGTTTCTTTCATTTTGCAATCATTTGCCCAATGGCCTTCCTTTCCGCAGCAGAAACAAGCATTTGAACGCGGAGAAATAGGCTTTCCCTTTCCAAATCCCCTTTGGTACTGAAGCTCAAACCCTTGTGGGCGGGGAAAATCTTTTTTCCTGTCTTTGTTGATGTCAGGTAGCGGATTATTACGCAACAGATCTATCTCCACATCAGCGGCTAGAGTAAACCAAGCTTCTAAGGATTCGGGCGACTTTCTGTTCACACAGCTCTGATACAAAGTGGGGTTCAGGCCTTCAGTGTATTCATCAATAAGAGCCTCAACACTCCAACCCCTCATATAACATGCTAGCTGGCGAAAACGTTGACTATATTCTTGAACTGGTCTGTTCCCTTGGCGTAACGTTTTCATTTCAAGCCTTGCCTTTCTATGGAGGAGAGGGTCTTCGAACCGTCTTCTTAGAGCGGTCATAAAACTGTCGAAGTCTCTCATTAAAGGTGAACGCTCATTATGAAGGGCTACCACCCATTCTCCTGCCCTTCCCTCCAGAGCCAGAGTGACAATTCTTATTTTAGATTCATCATTGGGTAGATCGGCTGCAAATTCATTTACAAAACTGCTAACTTGAAGCAGAAAAAACCCCAGCTCTTTGGGTTCTCCTCCGAACTTAATTCCCAGGGGGGGAAGTCTTTGTCTACGAGGCGCGGGGCTTGGTTCCCTCTGTAGAGCTAGCCCCTGGCCGCTTTCCCTCTGTGTTTCACCACGGGGGGGTGCCTGCTCTTTGCCTTTCTCTTGGGGGGAGGGTGGCTTCCGCCCAGTGTCTTTCTGTTGCCATTCTGAGCTATGATCCCTCCCCATCTTTTGTTCTCTTAAATTCTGTAAATCATCAGCTTGGCGGAGTAAAGCTTTAGCGGCCTCTCTTAAATGCGTCTCTTCCTCCCACTGATCCTACACGGAGGGGGAATGAGCCCGTCTGCGTCGGGTAGTAGTTACCCCAGGGGGGATTTCTTTGAGGGCGACTTCCTTCAACCCCACCCCTTCGGACCAACGGTGGCGAACTGATGCATCTTCGGGTTTCGAGTCCAGAGTAACATCAGCCAATAATTCCATTACTGACCTTGTGTCTTCCGTCAAGCACGTCTGGTCAAGGGATGTTGCCCCCAGCAACTCTTCATTCGTTGGTTCCGACATTTGTCTTCGGTTTTATGGTTTTATTACACTTACTGCTGAAAGTGTTACTTCAGAGATAAGTGTGAAGTGACTTCTGGCTTTCTGTCATGACTGCTCTTACCATAATTCAAGAAAGACGACACTTAAGCATATTCAAGATGATTAAGGTTACTTTTACTGAATAAGGAAAAGTCAGCATCAAAGGTTAAGCCAGAAGTGGCTACTTTAGGCGCGAAGCATACATATCAAAGAATTAGCCAAACCCCAATTACCCATGACCCCACCCCAGTGTCCAATACAGTTTCTTCTTCATTGTCAGATGGGTAGCACGTCCAGAGGTGTCATCAGAATGGAATGTGATACCGTTACTTGTAGAGATATCCCCACCTAACCCCACCTTCCACCAGCTCACTTAATAGCAATAGCCCCCCTCCCTCCCCGTTTCTATGTCAGCCAAGCATGCAGGAAAGCGAAGGCTGACAGTATGATTATTTGCCTGGTATAATTTACAACTAGCCATTAATCTTTTCCTGGCTTCTATGTAGTCTGCATCAAACTATACCCTGTTTCCCTGAAAAGAAGACCTCCACGGGTAATAAGCCCAATTGGGCTTAAGCACATGCACTGAAATAAGTCCTCACCTGAAAATAAGCCCTCCCCAAAAATATTGCAGCATAGCAGCAGCCATGAGGTGACCACGCTCACCGCCTCCTGCATCTCAAAAATAATAAGACCTCCCCGAAAATAAGGCCAAGTGCTTATTTCAGGGGTCAAAAGAAAATAAGACTCTGTCTTATTTTCAGGGAAACACGGTAGTTTTGATGGATGTGCTGGCTGTTTTTATAGTGCTTTGTGTTATTTCAAAGGAAATAATTTTGAAGCTCCTGTACAAGGTTATTATATAGTCTAGGACAGTGGTGTCCAAACTTTTTTCAAAGAGGGCCAGATTGGATGAAGTGAACATGGTGGAGGGCCGAACATTTTTCCGAACATTCTTTGAACCATTACAATTAAATGCAAATAAATTATTTTATGCCAAGTTAATTGCAAATGACATACTTTTCATTTCATAACATTAAGATCAACTGACAGTTGAGTTTTCACAATGAATTGAAAATAAATTTTTGAAAAACTTACCTACCTCTTTCTCTCTTTCTCTTTCTTCCTCTCTCTCTCCATTTCTCTCGCTTTCTCTCTTTCTCTCTCTCTCTCTTTCTCTTTCTTTCTGTCTCCCTTTCTCTCTCACTCTCTCTCTCTTTCTCTCTCTCTCTTCCTCTCTCTCTCTCCATTTCTTTCTCTCTTTCTCTCTCTCTCTTTCTCTTTCTTTCTGTCTTTCTTTCTCTCTCTCTCTCTCTTTCTTTCCCTTTCTCTCTCTCTTTCTTTCTCTCTTTTTCTCTTTCTTTCTGTCTCTCTTTCTGTCTCTTTCTCTCTCTCTCTCTTTCTTTCTCTTTCTCTTTCTTTCTTTCTCTCTTTCTCTTTCTCTTTCTCTCTTTCTCTCTGTCACTCTGTGTGTGTGTGTCTGTCTGTCTCTCACTCACTTAATCAGTCTCTATCTATCTGTCTCTCCCTCCCTCTCTCTGTCTCTCCCTGTCTCTGTGTGTGTCACTCTCTCTGATTCTCTCCCTCCCTCCCTCTCTCTGTATGTCTGTCTCTCCCTCTTTCCCCGTCTGTCTCCGATTCAATCCGATTCTGATTCATTCTCTATCTGTGTCTCTCTCCGTCTCTCTCCCTCCCTCTCTTTCTCTCTGTCTCTGTCTGTCTCTCTGTCTTTCCCTCTCTCCCCTTCTGTCTCTCTCTGTGTCTGTCAGTCACTCCCTCGCCACTCGCAGCGGGCGAGGGAGCAGGCCGGGTGAGCACCCAAGGCTACCGTCATCTTAAGCACCACCGAGGCTGTCGCCCGGCAGGGGCGTCAGGCAGGGAAGCCGGTCGCGTCTCCATCGTGGCTCCCTCCGGTAGGCACCACGGCTTACGTTCTGAGGCCGCGCGTCCGTCTTCCCTGCCTGACGCCCCTGCCGGGCGACCTTGTGCGGCGGGAGCTGCACGTTCTGGGGCTGCGTGGCTGGGAGGGAGGTGAACGCGCCAAACGGACGTTCTGGGGCCGCACGTTCACCTCCCTCCCAGCTTCGCAGCCCCAGAACGTGCAGCGATGGAGGCGCGACCGGCTTCCCTGCCTGACGCCCCTGCCGGGCGACAGCCTCGGTGGTGCTTAAGATGACGGTAGCCTTGGGTGCTCACCCCTCCTGCTCCCTCGCCCGCTGCGGGAGGAGGCGTCCGTAACCTCCGTCCACCTCCCTTCCAGCCACACAGCCCCAGAGACAGAGGGAGGAAGGGAGGGCCACATTTATACAGAGCAGGGAGGGCCGTATTAAACCGACCCCCGGGCCGCAAATGGCCCCCGGGCCGGACTTTGGACATGCCTGGTCTAGGAGGTCATTGGATGCATCAGTTGTAATAAAGAGACAGTGTGTGTCTTGAAAATATGCAGTAACTAGTTGGTCAGCTATTGAATTATCTAGTGGTTCATTTTACTCTATAGTTGGATAACCATTGAGTCCATGCATTAATTTGGTGGAGATCTGTTCAACTAAGGGTACTAAGTAACAAATGATCACTATCAACTTGGGGGAAACTTTAAAAAGAGTCAAGAAACTGTAAAAACTTTTCAGATACAATTACATAGTCTATAGCAGTGATGGCTAACCTTTTTTGGATTGTGTGCCAAAGGCGGGTGGAGCGCAGGGGGGTCCGTGCAAGGGCATGCCCACACCCATAATGCTATGCACATGACCCCAGTGCACATGCGTGAGCGACCAGTGCTCCCCCCACTTTTGATGCACTTTTTTTGCCCTCCCCAGGCTCCAGAGGCTTTCTAGGAACCTGGGGAGGGCAAAAAATAGTCGACCCCCCGAGGCTCTCTGGAGGCTTCAGGAGCTTCCTTGAAGGCTCCAGAGGGCAAAAAATGGCCTTAAAAGAAGGCCGAAGTCAGCTGGCCAGCTCGCACATGCGCATGCACACTGGAGCTGATTGGGTAACACCTCACTTGCCCTAACAAATGGCTCCACATGCCACTTGTGGCTTGCGTACCATAGGTTTGCTATGACGGATCTATAAGCAGCTTCTGAATATTAACAGAATAACAAGGATAACTGAGTTTGAAGGGACCTTGGAGGTCTACCGTTCTATGGGCTACAGTGACTGTGGCTAAGACATTGAGCTTGTTGATCAGAAAGGTTGGCAGTTCAGAGGTTTGAATCCCTAGCGCCATGTAACAGAGTGAGCTCCTGTTACTTGTCCCAGCTTCTGCCAACCTAGCAGTTCAAAGGCATGTAAAACTGCAAGTAGAAAAATAGGGACCACTTTGGTGGAAAGGTAACAGCGTTCCGTGCGCCTTTGACGTTTAGTCATGCCACCACATGATCATGGAGATGTCTTCAGACAGTGATGGCACTTCGGCTTTGAAACGGAGATAAGCACTGCCCCCTAGAGTTGGGAAGTAGCACATATGTGCGAGGGGAACCTTTACTTTATTTTTATTTATTATAATTTTTTTATTTTTTTAACATAAGCACAAGTACTCTGAACTTCACAAATAAAAAAGAAAGGAAAAACCATCAAAAAGCCATTCCCATAACAGGTTATCCATTTTTAAGAATGTATCAATTCATCCCAGGTTTCTATAAATTTCTTCCAATATTATCACTTATTTTTCATGTCGATTATTACAATTCTTATATAAGGCTAACAGAGAGAGAGAGAAAGAAAAAAAATGAATTTAAAGAAAAAAAAGTTCTATTTCTTCTTTAAGAATATCTTTAAAGCCTGGCTAACTATTAACATCCCTTATTTAAGCTCATCATAGCTATATAAATTCCATAGTAATATAATATAAAACAATCTTGAACTAATAAGTTAATAACTAGTAGTTATTAATTAGATAATAATTTTCCAGTAACATTATAACCATCTAAATAATTGATTAGTTATTAATCATCTAAATATAACAATTCCCATTTTATCAATATTAACTATCATTTTTCCATTACTCTATAATTCTTCAATAGTATCTAATAGCATCTTACATCTATAGATCTATCATTGCTATTTACAGTCAATTAACTAATAATCCTTTGATGATATTTAGCCCATAGCCTGGCTGGTTATTTCTCATCAAGGGATAATAATTTCCCTTCTCCTGTGTGCTGCTTGGAGAGTCCAACAATAGGTTAATTCTGCCTAACTGCCCTCTGGCCTGGATTGAATTTCCTTTTGGAGCCACGCCTCTTCCTGTTCCCCAGAAGTTTCAATCCAGTCTAAGCCCAGTTGGACGTGTTCTGTTGGTTCTCCTAAAGATTTTCATAACAGAACATTAGTTGGACTCTCCAAGTAGGAATTTCTTCTCCACAGAAAAGCTCATCAGTGAGTTTTACTTTAAACTCACAGTTCCCGGCTTCCCCGACGTGTCCTGGGTTCGCCCGGGCGCACGCGGGTCCCATTTGCTGCTCCCAGGCTTGGATTGCCTTGGGAGTCTCAGGCAGCGCTCCAGTTAGTGGCAAAGACGCCCTGCCGCTTGCGCTGCCTCGTTGGAGTGGCCGCTTTATCCCCAGCCCCTCTGGCAGCCGGATGCACGTTGGTGGCTTTCGCGCTGCTCGTTTAAACTGCGCCCGCCATTTTTAAGGCTTTTCAGCCATTGGCGGGCGATTTGCATACAGAGGAAGGCGGGGGCGGCAGATTGGAGCGTGATTGCTGCAGGAAGCCAGTTTCCTTTTGCAAGCTGCAGGAGTTTGGCGCCGTTTTCCACTGCGTGGGAGGAGAGGCGCGAAGGAGGCTCCAGCGAAGCTGATTGATTGCTCCACTTGCTCCAAAACGAGGCTTGGGAAAGATCTTCTGTCCAGCCCTGATCCGGCAGGCTCTTCTTCGCCTTGAGCGCATCCTGCTCTTTGGAAGGCAGTTTTTTCAGTCTCCCCAGGAGCTGATCTACTGTCTGCCTGCTGCCTTCTCCATTTCTGCTGTTCCAGATTCATCTTGCTGAAGTTCCCTCGCCTGCCTTCGTTCATCTGGTGGTGAGTTACCGGGGCCCCAGGATGTCTGAAAGGCCTTCCCAGGAATGTGACCAGCCAGGGCCATCCACCAGCAGGGGGCTTGTTAGGCAGGCCAGCAAGACTGCCTCTGAGGCCCTGAGCAAAGCTGGGGGGAAAGGCAGGAGAAGGCACAAGATAGGGCTGTCTCCAGACGTCAAAAAGCCCTTGATAAGGAATTTGACAAGGCCCAGCGCAAGGCCAGTGAAAATCCCAAAGAGACTCCATCTGAGGAAATTCCAGAAAATCCGGTTCCTGTAATTCAGGCTGGTTTCTCGCAAGTCAGGGAAGAAGATGAGGAGGAGGAAGAACAGGAATTCTCTTCTGATGATTCCCCAGAGCCTTCCTTGATGGGGGATGATGACCTTTTTCAGGAGGAGGGCCCCTCTACTGCTAGGGCCGTTTCCCCTCCCCCTACCATTGCCAGGCCTACCAAAAGAGCTAGGCCTATCGAGGACCAAGGGCCTGCTCTCTCTGCTGAATTGCAGGCCGTAATTAACAAGGCCATTTCCCAGGGAATTGCTGATGGCATTAAGCAGAAATCCAAACGAGCCAGGAGGGCTAGTGCCTCCAGAGTCTCTGACCGACAGGCTGAGCATAGGTCACCTTCACCTCATTCTTCTCTAGATAGTGAGGACTCCACTGTGGAGGACGACTTGCTCCCTGAGCAAGAGTTCTCAGGGGATGAGCAAGCTGCCCCGGAAAAGCCTGCCTTCAAGGGGCTCTTTCGCAGCTCCACCTTCAAAACCATCCTAAGCAAGGCTAAGGTCTCCACTCGCATGAAGGTCACCGCCCCTGAGCCTACCACTGAAGTGGCATCTGACAATGATGGCCTTTTTGATGAACCAGAGGACACTCAGGAAATAGTCCCAGTGCCCAAGATGTTCTTGAACTTAGTTCAGGGCCAGTGGGCCCAACCAGGCACCGCGGCTACTCCTAGCAACACTGATAAACAGTTATACACAGTTGACACCCCTTTGGAGGACTTGCTTAAGCTGCCTCCAGTAGACCCTCCAGTGCAGGCCCTCACCTCCACATCTGTATTGCCTCCAGACCTTCTGGAGGGACTTAAGGCAGAAGATAAAAGGTCCGAGAAGGCCTGTCACAAGACCCACCAGGCGGCAACATGGGCAATTAAGACTGCCACATCAGCCTCTTTCATGTCCAGAGCCACCCTCAAGTGGCTTAGGCAACTTGTGGCGAAGGTCCCAGCGGGCGATGCTAAGGCTAGACAGGAGTTGAGGAAGATAATGGCGGGTGTTTCCTACACCGCCGATGCCACCCTGAGCTCCGCCAAGTTTGCCTCTCGGGCCTTGGCATCTAATGTGACCACTAGGCACCTACTTTGGCTTCGCCACTGGAACGCAGACATGCGATCCAAGTGGAAGATCGCTTCTGCCCCTTATAAAGGGGGTAAACTCTTTGGTGAGGTCCTTGACCCAGTCCTAGTAGAGAACAAGGACAAAAAGAAGGTCATGCCATCAGTCACGAAGAAGACTGAGCGCAAGGGCTCTGGTTCCTTTCGGAAGCAGTCCTTTCGTGCCTCCGAACCCTCCACCAGTTCAGGACAATACCACCGCTCCTGTAATCAGGGATCAGATAGGGGCCAGGACCGCCACTCCTTCAGAGACAGGGGCCGACAACAATCTTTCTCGAAGCGTCCCTTCTGAGGAGGCTCTGGCTCCAGGCCCTTCCGTAAGTTTAAGTGACTCTCCGGCGACAGCTCCCATAGGAGGCCGCCTCCAACTCTATCTGGCGGCCTGGGACCATTCGAATCGGCCTCACCCTAGAATTCATTTCCCTGCCCCCCAGGCGGTTCATTCGCTGCCCCACCCCATCCTCCCCACTCAGGAGGTCCCTCATGGAGCAGGAGATAGCACACCTGAGGGAAATAAACGCCATAGAACCGGTACCAGCAAGCCACGAAGGGTCAGGTTTCTACTCGATCCTGTTCCTTGTCCCCAAGAACTCGGGGGGCTGGAGGGGAATCTTAGATTTAAAACACCTGAATCAGCATCTAGCGTACAAACGCTTCAAGATGCAGTCCCTCCAGTCAATCCTGAGTTGCGTCCGACCGGGGGGATCTCCTAACCTCCATAGATCTCCAGGAGGCCTACCTCCACATCCCGGTTTGGAAGGCCCACCGCAGGTACCTCAGATTCTATTACGCAGGCAAGCACTATCAGTACAGGGCCCTCCCCTTCGGCCTGTCCTCGGCTCCGAGGATTTTCATGAAAGTTCTGGCCGCAGTGCTAGCATCCCTCAGGTCACGCCCGGTCAGACTGCAAGCGTACCTAGACGACATCGTCATTCAATCGTCCAGCCATCATCAAGCGCTCAGAGACCTTCGTCTGACCACGCGGACTCTAGAACGGCACGGGTTCTCCATCAACCTGAAGAAGAGCCACCTGACTCCCACCACCAGCCTGACACACCTGGGGGCGGTCATAGACACCACCTCCTGTCAAGTCTACCTGTTGCCCGAGCGAGTGACCAGTCTTCTCCACCTCGTGCAAAAAGTGAAATCATCCAGGTCCGCTCCCGTCGTTCTCCTCTCACAACTCCTCGGCAAAATGATATCCTGCCTCTCAATAGTACCGTGGGCTCGGCTGCATTCTCGCCACCTACAATGGTGCCTATTGCCGTTCCAGCGTGCCAAGGAGAGCGACTCAACCAGGCATGTCCCAGTTCCGGCCAAGGTCCGTTCGTCCTTGAGGTGGTGGACCATGACATCCCTAGTCAAGGGATGTCTCTTTCGCGAACCAGACCATGTCATCACCACCACGGATGCCAGCCTCTTCGGCTGGGGAGCACACCTGGACAGTCAGGTAGCTCAAGGGAAGTGGTCTCCCGAGGAACTCAAACACAGCATAAACTGGCTGGAGTTGAGGGCGGCTTGCCTAGCGCTCCTACACTTCCACCCGTCGATTCAGAACCATCACGTTCTGATGCTCACGGACAATGTCTCCACCAAAGCCCACATCAATCGCCAAGGGGGCACCCGCTCCAGATCATTGATGGAGGAAGCCGAACGGCTGGGCCTTTGGGCGAAGAGACATCTTGCTTCCACCAGGGCGGAGCACATCTCGGGGGAGAGCAACATTCAGGCGGACTGGCTGAGCAGAGCCACCATCGACAACTCAGAGTGGCAGCTACACCCGGACCTATTCCTCAAGATCGTGCGGAAGTTCGGACAACCAGCAGTCGACCTCTTCGCCTCCAAGTCGAATGCGCAACTCCCGAGGTATTTCACCAGGTACAGGTGTCTGGGAGCGGAGGGCACCAATGCCCTCATGTGTCGATGGCCTCTGGGTCTTCTGTACGCCTTTCCACCTCTTCCCCTGCTACCAGGTCTGATACGAAAAATCCTCGAGGAACAAGCAGACGTGATCGTGGTCGCCCCTTACTGGCCCAGGAGGTCATGGTTCGCGGATCTGGTGAGCCTATCAGTGACCAAGCCGTGGAGGATTCCTCTGGAGGAGATACCTCTCATTCAGGGATCCATCTCGCACCCAATGGATGCAATTAACCGCTTGGCGTGTGAAAGGAAACTCCTAGAAAGAGCTAACTTCTCTGAAGGTGTCATACGCACCATTCACGCATCCCGTCGCCCCTCAACCACCAGGATATATGATGCCACCTGGTCTACTTTCGTCTCCTGGTGCGGTCCGCGGCGGGTCGACCCCATCTCTGCTTCCATTCCTGATGTGCTGGACTTCCTTCAAAACGGCCTTGACCAAGGTCTGGCTGCCAACACGCTACGCCGCCAGGTGGCCGCACTTTCTACCATGCTCGCCTTTGACTCCTTCTTTTCCCTGGCTCGTCATCCCAGAGTGAGAAGTTTTTTGAGAGGGGCCACCAATCTTCGCCCCCCGGTCATCCACAGGTACCCGACCTGGGATTTGCATGTTGTTCTAAGGGCTCTGATTGATCCGCCATTCGAGCCGTTGCGTAAGTGTGACCTGAAAAGACTCACCTTCAAAACGGTCTTTTTGGTGGCCGTCACATCGGCCCGCAGAATCTCCGAGCAGCGTTATCGGTCAGGGAGGACCTTTGCGTTATCCACGAAGACAGAGTGGTCCTGTGCCTCGACCCTACCTTTCTCCCGAAGGTCAACTCGATGTTCCATCGCGGCCAGGAAGTCATCGTACCTGATTTCTGCCCACGACCGATCCACCCCAGAGAAAGGCGGTGGCACAAGCTCGACGTTTGTCGCGCGGTCAAGACATACGTTAAGCGTACCGCGTCCTTCCGAAGGTCCGAGGCGTTGTTTGTCGCCTTCCAACCTCACAACATGGGTCGGAAGGTCACCTCAGCCACCATCGGCAGGTGGCTACATTCTTGCATCGCTTCTGCCTATGAACAGCAAGCTCAAAGAGTGCCTCGCAACATCACGGCACATTCGACCAGGAGCGCTGCTACATCTGCGGCCTGGGCTACTCAAGCTTCCCTTGATGAGATCTGTAGGGCAGCTACCTGGGCCTCCCCATCGCAGTTTGTGCGAAACTACAAGTTGGACAAGTTTGCGTCTTCCGAAGCGGCCTTTGGTCGTAGAGTTCTGCAGCAAGTCCATTTAGCGACGGAATCTACTAGTGACTCTTTTTCCCGCCCTGGGACGCTTGGGCACGTCCCATTGTTGGACTCTCCAAGCAGCACACAGGAGAAGTGTCGTTGGCTTACCTGAACAATCTTCTCTGTGTGCTGCGAGGAGAGTCCAAACCCGCCCTTTGTTTGTAGATTCCTATCTGTTTTTTTGCTGTTTTTTCCCTGTTATCATATTTGACAGACTTATTTGCACTACAAACTTTTCGGCAACACGGGAACCAACCAGAATGACCTACAGGTTCACGCCATGTATTGAAATTTCTGGGGAACAGGAAGAGGCGTGGCTCCAAAAGGAAATTCAATCCAGTCCAGAGGGCAGTTAGGCAGAATTACCCATTGTTGGACTCTCCTCGCAGCACACAGAGAAGATCGTTCAGGTAAGCCAACGACACTTTTCAACCCGTGTCTTTCCAGATGTGAATTAAATTTATCTCTTCTATAATTTGTGATTTCAGTCTATTTTTGTTTCTTCGTCCATGTCCTTTCTCGATTTCTTTCGGCATTTTGTGATTCGATATAGCTGTCCCATCATAACGCTGACCAACTCTTTTCACAGATTGTTTGTTTTTAAATATCAAGTTTGATATTGGAAAGATTTTCCCTTTTGTTTTCTTTTTTTTTCCCCAAGCTGAAATCCATATTCCTGTTAATCTCCTGATAAGCTTCAGATGTTGTTCCTTCCTCTGCTGTTTCCCCATGATTTATTAAGTTCGTCTCATCATCGTCCTCTTCCATTAAGTTGAGTTCATTATCCTGTTCACTTTCCTCTTCGTTTAAAATAGTAAATTGCTTTCTATCAAATATATCATTTAATCTTTTTATTTCATTCAAAATTTCAACCAAAAGCTCCTGATTTTCTTTAGTATATATCTCTGTATGTGTGGACATATTAACAAATCCACAAAATAAAAGAATAGATCTAATTGCCTCCCTTTCATTAACTTTCTTAAGTCCGAGAGCTTAAGTGCTTTTAAGTACCCATTAACAAACCATTGACACTTCCCAGAGGTGACAGAAGGTAGCAAGGTAGCTTAAGAATTTCTTTGTTAGAGGGGGAGCAGAGACGAAGTAGAATATTTATTTATTTATTTATTTATTTATTAGTCAAATTTATATAACCGCACCCTCTCCCCTAAGGGACCCGGGGCGGTGCACAGGAAGTTAAAACAAACAATATAAAATATAAATAATTAATATCGAATTAAATAGATTATCCCTGTGCTAAAATTTAAAAAGTTAAAACATGATCCATTAAAAACCCAATTAAAACAATTTATAATACAGACTGAAGGCTAGGTAAATAACTTAGGCCAAACCGGCCTGATGGAACAGGAGTGTCTTTAATTTCTGGCGGAAGGTGCGGAGGTCCGTGGTTGTTCTGAGGTCGGGGGGTAGGTCGTTCCAGAGGGTTGGGCCCACCACAGAGAAGGCCCTTCCCCTAGGCGTCGCCCGCTGGCATTGCCTGGTGGACGGCACCCGGAGAAGTCCCTCTCTGTGGGAGCGAATCGGCTGCAGGGATGCATGAGGTAGGATGCGGTCTCGCAGGTAGCTTGGTCCCGTGCCATGGAGCGCTTTAAAGATGGTGATCAACACCTTGAAGCACACCCGAAAGACCACAGGTAACCAGTGCAGCTCGCGCAGGAGCGGTGTTACATGGGAATATCTAGACGTTCCCAAGATTGCCCGCGCGGCCGCATTCTGGACCAGCTGCAGTCTTCGGATGCACCCCAAGGGGAGCCCCATGTAGAGAGCATTACAGTAGTCCAGCCGGGATGTCACAAGCGAGTGAGTGACTGTGCGAAGGGCGTCCCGGTCCAATAAGGGACGCAACTGGCGTACCTGGTGGAAAGCCCCCCTGGCCACGGCTGTCACGTGATCTTGCATAGACAGCCGGGTATCCAGGAGGACACCTAGGTTGCGTGCCCGATCCACGGAGGCCAGATGTTCGCCCCCTATGGCCAGTGATAGAATCAACTGGTTGAACCGGGACGCCGGAAACCACAGCCACTCGGTCTTGGACGGGTTGAGTTTGAGTCTGTTGCTTCCCATCCAGATCCGTACGGCTTCCAGGCATCGGGACATCACTTCAACGGCATCGTTGGGGTGGTTTGGGGTAGAAAAGTACAGCTGCGTGTCATCAGCGTAGATGTGGTACTCTACCCCAAAACCACGGATGATCTCACCCAGCGGCTTTATGTATGCGTTGAACAGGAGCGGCGAGAGGACCGACCCCTGAGGCACCCCACAAGTGAGGGGTCTCGAGGTCCACCTCTGCCCTCCTGCAAACACAAATTGCGATCGGCCGGAGAGGTAGGAGGAGAACCACCGTAAAACAGTGCCCCTCACCCCCAACCCCTCCAGCCGATGCAATAGGATACCATGGTCGATGGTATCGAAAGCCGCCGAGAGGTCTAATAGGACCAGGATGGAGGAACAACCCCCATCTCTGGCCCTCCAGAGATCATCCACCAACGTGACCAATGCCGTCTCAGTGCTGTGCCCGGGCCGGAAGCCAGACTGGCGCGGGTCCAGATAATCAACTTCCTTCAGGTGATGGGGAAACTGTTGTGCCACCACACTCTCAACAACCTTCGCTAGAAAATGAAGGTTGGAGACTGGACGATAGTTTTCCAACAAAGCTGGGTCCAGGGAAGGCTTCTTGAGGAGGGGTCTCACCATCGCCTCTTTAAGGGAGGCAGGCAAGAACCCCTCACTCAGAGAAGCGTTGACTAACTCCTGGAGCCAGCCTCGTGTCACCTCCCAGGATGCCAGTACAAGCCAGGAGGGACACGGGTCCAATAAACATGTGGTGGCTCTCAGTCGCCCATGTAACCTGTCCATATCTTCGGAAGCAACAGAGTCAAACTCCTCCCAGAATGGTATCTCAAGACCCGCTTCCGACAATCCCTCTAGGCCACTCTCGGTGGAGATCAGCTCGCTCCGAATCTGAGCGATTTTATCCTGCAGATAAACACCAAATTCCTCTGCTTGACCCTGCAGAGGGGCTTCCTGCGGCCTCTGTTGAAGGAGGGAGCGGGTCACCCCAAACAGGGCGGCAGGGCAGTTCTCTGCGGATGCGATAAGAGTGGCACAGTATTGACGCTTGGCCACTCTCATCGCCACAATGTAAGTCCGTAAATGGGCTCTCACCTGTGTTCGGTCAGATTCAGAGCGTGTAGATCTCCATCTACTCTCTAGGCATCTCTTATGGCGTTTCATCTCCCTCAGCTCCTCGGTAAACCAAGGAGCCCAGGTGACTCTTCACCGCAAGAGAGGCCGCAAGGGCGCGACCCGATCCAAGGCTCCAGTGGCCGCGGTGTTCCATGCAGCCACTAGGTCCTTGATCGGGGCGCGGGTCAGGGTCACAGGTAATGGCCCAAGCTCCGTATGGAACCTCTCAGGGTCCATCAGGCGCCTGGGGCGGAACCATCTAGGGATATCCGGTTCCGCCTCCCCGCGGTGAGGTGTTTTAAGTTTTAAGAATGCGCAATAAAGTTTCACAAATATTCCTTACGATTGTAGAAATAGTCCAATTTTCCATATTTTAAGATTGAGCAAAAAAAAAAGGTCAATAAATCAGCCACAGTCCATTGTCTTTCAGCGCAAACGGAAATGGCTCTGTCCTTTGTTCACGTTTCAGTTCGCCATTTCAAAGAGTTCTATTAATAGAAGAAATCTTTCAAGTCGGTTTAATCCGCCGCTTAATCCAAAATACAAAACTTTGATAAAAAAGCAAAAGTTTCTTTGCAGAGTGTTTCAAAAGCAAGATAGCATACCTTTCCCACTGTTTAACACTTTCACTTTACTTTCGCTTTCCGCTTCCTTCCTTCTGTCGGAGCTTGCCAACACCTATGCTCCCCGAATGGGGGCCGCCTCTTTGCTGCCTTGCAGGAGCGGGTCAAAACAGGGGTTTGCGGTACCCCTGTGACCAGCAAGGCTTCGTCTCCCTCCTCGCCATCCCTCCAGGACGGTTTAGGTCACTTACAGACCGTGGGGCAGCAAAGGGTCAACGCAGGTCTCCGAGCGCCGAGGACCTGCGTTGTATCGGCGTGGCTACGCTCTGCCCTCTTAAAAAACCTTTACTTTTACGGAGCTCTTCTATCCACCCCACTGCTCGAGCAAGAGACCCTATACTGTCCTGAATAAGTGGCTGTCCAGTCTCTCTTTAAAAGCCTCCAGTCATGTGGCACGCACAACTTCTGCAGGGAAGCCATTCCTCTGGTTAATTGTTCTCACTGTTAAGACATTTCTCTTTAGCTATAGGTTGGATCTCTCCTTGATTAGGTGCCATCCATTGCTTTTTGCCTGCCTTCTGGTGCTTTAGAGAATAGGTGGATCCCCCACCTCTTGTTTGTGGTAGCCGCTCAAATATTGGAGCACTGCTATCATGTCTCCTCTTCTTTTCATTAGCTTAGGCATACCCAATTCCATCAACCATTCTTTATATGTTTTAGGCTCCAGAGCCCTAATCACCTTTGTTGTTCTTCTCTGCACTCTTTCCAGAGTCTCTACATGTTTTATAATATGGTGAGCAAAACTAGATGCAGTATTCTAAGTGTGGTCCTACTAAGGCTTTATAAAGCAGTACTAATACTTCACATGATCTTCATACTATCCCTCTTTTAATGCAACCTTCCCCACAACAGCAACCCTGTGAGGTTGGCTAGGCTTAGAAAGAGGGCCTGACTCAAAGTCATTTCCCACCATTTACTTAATTTCCTTTTACCCTTTCAGCATCTGGTTGTCTTGAAGTGGAATTTCCCCCATTCAGGCCCAAGGGGAGAACTTTTGAAGAAGGAGGTGCTTGCTCCAAGGCAGGCATACAATTAATTATTCAAAACTGCAGGGAAGCCAGTTCTGACTGAAAAGCAGCAAAAAGCTTTTTGATGAAAGGCCAATCAGCTGAAGAAATGTCAGCCTTTCCTTTCCTACCAGCATTTAAGCAGCATATTTGTTAAGGAAAATGTAATTTTGAAAGAACAGAAAAGATGTTAATATGTTTTATCAACTGTCTTGTCAATATGAGGGTGGACATACGCCGGACCTCATCTTCGTCTCGGGCCAATGGAAGAGTGATCTGGGTACAGGGGACATAGACATCATACCCTTGTCATGGTCAGACCACTCACTTCTCCGACTCGACTTTCTGCAGGAGAAAACCGCCCAGATACAGAGTGAGCTAGCCACCATTCATGGCCCAGTGGGATGCCACGAGGGAGATCTTGTTTGGGAGGAGTTTGACCCCGTTACTTCCGAGGATATGGACAGGTTACGTGGGCGACTGCGAGCCACCACATGTTCATTGGACCCGTGCCCCTCCTGGCTTGTACTGGCATCCTGGGAGGTGACACGAGGCTGGCTCCAAGAGGTTATCAACGCATCCTTGAGTGAGGGTTCCTTGCCTGCCTCCCTAAAAGAGGCTATGGTGAGGCCCCTCCTCAAGAAGCCCTCTTTGGACCCAGCTCTTTTGAACAACTACCGTCCAGTCTCCAACCTTCCCTTCTTGGCGAAGGTTGTTGAGAGTGTGGTGGCACAACAGTTTCCCCGTCACCTGGAGGAAGTTGACTATCTAGATCCGCGCCAGTCCGGCTTTCGGCCCGGGCATAGCACCGAGACGGCATTGGTCGCGTTGGTAGATGATCTCTGGAGGGCCAGAGATGGGGGATGTTCTTCCATCCTGGTCCTATTAGACCTCTCAGCGGCTTTCGATACCATCGACCATGGTATCTTATTGCATCGGCTGGGGGGGTTGGGGGTGGGAGGCACCGTGTTGCGGTGGTTCTCCTCCTACCTCTCTGGCCGATCGCAATTTGTGCGTGCAGGAGAGCAGAGGTCGACCCCGAGACCACTCACATGTGGAGTGCCTCAGGGGTCGGTCCTCTCGCCTCTCCTGTTTAACGCATATATGAAGCCGCTGGGTGAGATCATCCGTGGTTTTGGGGTAGAGTACCACCTGTACGCTGACGACACCCAGCTGTACATATCTACCCCAAACCACCCCAACGATGCCGTAGCGGTGATGTGCCAGTGCCTGGAAGCCGTGCGGATCTGGATGGGAAGTAACGGACTTAGGCTCAACCCGACCAAGACCGAGTGGCTGTGGTTTCCGGCTGCCCGATTCAACCAGCTTTCTCCAACGCTGGCCATAGGGGGCGAACATCTTGCCCCTGTGGATGGGGCGCGCAATTTGGGTGTCCTCCTGGATACCCGGCTGTCTATGGAAGAGCAAGTGACAGCCGTGGCCAGGAGGGCGTTTTACCAGGTTTGCCTGGTTCGCCAATTGCGCCCCCTATTGGATCGGGACGCCCTTCGCACAGTCACTCATGCCCTCGTGACATCCCGACTGGACTATTGTAACTCTCTCTACATGGGGCTCCCCTTGAGGTGCACCCGGAGGCTTCAGTTAGTTCAGAATGCAGCCGCGCGAGCAATTATGGGCACCTCTAGATTTGCCCATGTAACACCGCTCTTGCGCGAGCTGCACTGGCTACCTGTCGTCTTCCGGGTGCGCTTCAAGGTGTTAGTCATCATCTTCAAAGCGCTCCATGGCTCGGGACCTAGCTATCTGCGAGATCGGATCCTGCCCCACACATCCTCACGACCGATTCGCTCCCACAGAGAGGGGCTTCTCCGGGTGCCGTCCACTAGACTTTGTCAGCGGGCGACGCCCAGGGGAAGGGCGCTCTCTGTGGCGGGCCCGGCCCTCTGGAACGACCTTCCCCCTGATATTAGAACGACCACCGACCTCCGCTCCTTCCGTGTAAAACTGAAGACCCATCTCTTTCGACTGGCCGGCCTTGAATAGTTCTCTCTGTCTTTTAACGATAAAGTTTAATGGTTTTTTAATTGTATTTTTAGCACGGGTAATTTATTTAATTCTATTTTAGTAATGTTTGTATTATTGTATATTGTTTTAATTATGCCTGTGCACCGCCCCGGGTCCCTGTGGGGAGAGGGTGCGGTTAATAAATTCTAATTTATTATTATTATTATTATTATAATATCCAATGAAATAATTATAGCAGATCCATGTTATCATTATTTAAAGCTAGAGATTAAAGCTAATCTCATATAATCAACTCCTCATCTAAAACAAAAAATGCTTGTTCTCCTATGCACCGCTTGGAGAATCCAAGCATGGGCTTAACTTTTGTTCATTAGCTTGAGATTGACTTAAAACAGTCTTGGCCATGCCCCCTCTAGCTAGTAGAGCTCAGTTCTTTAACTCAGTCCAGCCTTGGAAAGACGTAAATAATTTTCTCTAGGCAAATATTATTTAAATTCTAGATAATTCATTTCATTTCATTTTTATTTTAAACTAGCTGTACCCGGCCACGCATTGCTGTGGCCCAGTCTGGTTAAACGGCCAACCAATCTGTGCGTAGATCTACACCTGCACACATACACCCAACCACCATATAAGCCCCAACCTACCTACCTTCTGTATTTTTCTCTATCTATCTATCTATCTATCTATCTATCTATCTATCTATCTATCTATCTATCTATCTATCTATCTATCCCTCTACCTACCTACCTACTGTATTTCTTTCTTTCTCCCTCTACCTACCTACCTACCTACCTACCTATTGTATTTCCCCCTCTCTATCCCTCTACCTACCTACCTATCTACCTACCTACATACCTACCTACTATATTTCTCCCTCGCTATCTATCCCCCTATCTACCTACCTGCCTACCTACTGTATTTCTCCCTCTCTGTCTATCCCTCTACCTACCTACCTACTGTATTTCTTTCTTTTTCCCTCTATCTACCTACCTACCTACTGTATTTCCCCCCCTCTATCCCTCTACCTACCTACCTACTGTATTTCCCCCCCTCTATCCCTCTACCTACCTACCCACTGGTTAATAGTTCTCACTGCCAGGAAATTTGCCCTCAGTTCTAGGTTGCTTCTCTCCTTGATTAGTTTCCACCCATTGCTTCTTGTTCTGCCCTCGGGTACCTTGGTGAATAGCTTGACTCCCTCTTCTTTGGGGCAACCCCTGAGATATTGGAAGGCTGCTATCGTCTTCCCTAGTCCTTCTTTTCATTAAACTGTATTTGCTGTCAGATGGGTGATTCTTTGTTACAGTTTGGTTCAGTTCGTATTAAACAGTTTAAAGCAGCTGCCTGCCTCCGTTTTTTTACCTCAGAGAACAGTCCTGAGCAGAATTTCTCTCCCCCCCCCTCTATGGGCCACCTGGGAGTTTGCTATCCTCTGTGCCTTTTTGGCCCCAAGAGGCCGCCGTATGAGGCCTCTTCCAACACTGACAGTTGAAAAGCAGTTTGATGGGCGTGGCTACAGGGATGTTAACACACATTTCAGTGGGTACATTTTTTGGTGTGTTTGTACACAACACACACGTGCTAGGCACAAAATGATTAGCTATTCTATTATCGGAAGTCCTTGTCTACATTGTGTGAAAGTTTGGTGTAAATCGGCCCAGTAGTTTTTGAGATTAGTGGATTCGTACAAACTATTTTACATTTTTATTTATATAGATTAGAATTAATTACTGAGTCCTTTCTCAACTGGAGTCTACCTTCATGGGAAACATGGTTTGATTGGCTTAGAACCGCCACTACCCTGAGACGATTGTTGGAACGAAGGTGATCAGCAATTTATCGTTCGGGCGAATGTATTTGTTTCGCATTCTGTGACCTTATGCAGCTGGCATTACTGTCCAATCACTTGGACTAGCCCCTATTTTGCCGTGAATCTTCTGATACTGTGGCGTTTCTTTCGGAGCTTTGGCGGACCCAGTGAGTTGCCCCCACTCTGGTTTGGGCTGACATTTGAATTTTTGTGCTGTTCTACAGATGGTCGCTGTAGAGTTCTAGAGCAGGAAGATGTACCAATGCCCAAACTTTTTCTCAATGTTGTTTAGAGAAAGTGGGCCTAGCCCAGTTCTGTTCCTCCTCCGAGTAACAATGATCGGAAACTCTACAGTTCTGGCCTGAAGTTGGAGACCTTATTACAGATTCCCCCAGTGGATCCCCCAGTAGTAGCTTTGGCCTTGCCGGCCATTATCTCTTCCGATGTGTTGGATGGGTTAAAGGCAGAGGATCGCAAGGTGGAGATGACTCTTCACAAAACACACCAGGTAGCTGCCTGGGCACTGCGAGCATCTACCGCAGTGTAATTCTTTAATAGGACTTCCAGAGTTTGGCATAGACAATTGCAGGCCAGAATTCCCCTGGCTTCCGCGTCTTTTAAAGGAGGGTCTTGATCCTATTCTTATGGAGACTAGGGACAAGTGTAAGGTGCTCTCTCTTGCGCACAGGCGGGCAGACCACAGAGTGCAACCCCATTTTAGGCGCCAGTCCTTTCGGTCAGCTGACCAAGGATATGGAGTTTCACAATACTCCTCCCAGTACTCCTTCCAGTATCATCAGCCATACAATCAGGATACGGTACCAGGATAGATTTCAGGATAGGTTGGGGTTTTGTGACAAAGGTAGGCAACAACAGCAGCAACAGCCTCCTATGAAACAGCTCTTCAGAGCTCAAGCAATCAAACTTTTTGCAGATATTAGTGATTCCCAGTCCCACCATCCCATTGGCGGACAACTGGTCCACTTCGAAAGCCAATGGGAAGCATCTACCACAGATGCTTGGGTGCTACAGATGGTGAGGCTGGGCCTTACCCTAGAATTTCTCACTACCCCTCTGAGACGTTTCATCAGGTGCCCTGTTCCCAAGTGCCAGGTAAAAAGGGTCTCATGAGCACCAAGATCCAGCACCTACTGGATATACTAGCCATAGAGCCAGCCCCATTGGGACAAGAGGGCAGGGGATTTTACTCAATCCTACTCCTAGTGCTCAAGGGCTTGGGAGGGTGGAGAGCCATTTTAGATTTGAAAAGCTAAATGTGCATCTGGTGTACAAGTGCTTCAAGATGCAGTCCCTCAAATCCATCTTGGGCTGCATCCAACAGAGGGACTGGTTGATGTCCGTAGCTATCAGGGAGATTTATCTCCATGTGCCCATAGGTCCATCACACAGGAAGTTCCTGCAGTTCCAGTTTGTGGATCAACACTACCAGTACAGAGCACTACCATTTGGTCTGTCCTCTGCACTCTGGACTTTCACGAAGCTGCTGGCAGCAGTTGCGGCATATCTGCGGTCATTTCCAGTAAGGATCCAATGTTACGTCAACGACATCTTGATCCTGTCATCCTCCCCCCTCCCCCCCCCCCCAAGCACAAGCACATCGAGACCTTCACACTACAATCCGGGTCATACAACAGCACGGCTTCTCAGTGAACCTGCCAAAGAGTCACCTCCACCAGCCTGCTACATCTGGGAGCCGTGATCAACTCTGCAACATGTGTGGTCTACCTATGTCCGGAAAGATGCACCAGCATTCGGGCGTTGGTCAGTCAAATTCTGTCACAGAGGTCACTGCCTCTGGCCACTCTTTCCCAGCTTCTTGGGAAAATGATTTCTTGTATAGACATTGTTTCCTGGGCGCGCCTACACACATGGGTCCTTCAGTGGTTCTTGCTCCCATTCCAGAGGAACCACACCAGCACGTCCCACACCAAAGTCAGGCTCCCACCAAAGGTGATTTGATCATTGGCCTGGTGGAAGTCTCCATCCCTTAACAAGGGGTGCCTGTTCAGGGAGCCCACGCCCACACCCAATTAGCCAAGGGATGTTGGAGCCCAGAGGAGCTTCAGAACAACATAAACTGACTGGAGCACCGAGCTGCCCGACTCGCTGTCTGGCACTTTCAACATCTAGTGAGCAGTTGCCACGTCCTAGTCCTCACCGACAATATGGCCACCAAGGCCCATATCAACCAGCAGGGGGGCACATGCTCAAGAGCGCTCATGTGGGAGGCAGGGGTCCTGCATATCTGGGCAGAGAGACACGTTCTATCAATAAGGGCAGAGCACATCTCAGGACAGCAAACGTGTAAGTGGATTGGCTGAGCAGGGCCATGGTGGATCACGCAGAGGGGCGACTCCACACGGAGCTATTCAAGGAACTGACACTCAGGTTCGGGCTCCCAACTGTGGATCTATTCGCACATCCCAACAACATGCATCTCCTGAGGTTCTATGCCTGGTTCTCCGTACCTGGGGCAGAGGGAGTAGATGCTCTATGCAGCCCTTGGCCACCAGGTCTGCTCTACGCTTTTCCACCTCTACCTCTCATCCAGAGAGTCATTCAGAAGATACTGGCAGAGGGAGCAGAAGTTCTACTAGTTGCTCCCCACTGGCCAAGGCATCCCTGGTACGCCGACTTGGTCAATGTATCCATTGCCATCCAGTGGAGAATTCCAGACAGCAGAATATCCCTCAGCCATGGGGCTCTTCCCCCCTCCTTTTCCTGTCGATCTTTATTGGGATTGCAGCACCAAAAACAAATCCCCCAAAGGCTCAATCCAGAGGCTTCAGCCTAGTGATCCTGGGAGGGGGCATCTGTGCTGCGATCCCAAAGAAAGAATGTGTGTGTGTGTGTATGTGAGAGGGAGAGAGAGAGAAAGAGAGAGATCCGACCCAACCTTGGAGAGTTATCCATCTGGCCGCGCGGTGAATTAGGGGAAGGCCGAGCCAAGGCCGAGCCGGCGTACCATCCGGGCCGCGGGAGGATGCGGAGATTGGACATACCTGAGTGGCGAAGTGGCCGGGTCGAGGGGCATACCACCTGCCAGGACAATTTTCCATCCCAATTCCGATCCCCCCCTTTCCACCCCTTATCCTATCCCCCCCACCTGATAAGCCAGAATAAGACCTCTCCTACCTTATTTATACCACCATTGTATGGATAGTATTACCGCCCGAATCTTTTTAGAGCTTAATTTATGTCTTGCTAGAACAAATGAATTATAACACTCCATGTGGCCAGCACGGCCTCCCGTAACTACCATCCACCCATTACGTACTCAAGGGCAGACCTCATCTCCCTGCGGGAGTCCCCCCTCTCGCAGGTTTGGCCCTCCATTTTAACAAGGGCCCACCTCAATGAGGGATTGATTGATCAAGAGAGGTGGGCGAAGCACAAGCTAAGGGGGTTTTAAAATAAATTTTTAATTCGGATTTTAGGGGGTTCCAGGGTGGTGGTGGGGTTTACTCAGTCTGGTTTCGGGAATATTGCCAGGCCAGCCGGCGGAGCCGATAGGGAAGCGAGCAGGTCCGATAAGGGGGGGGGGAACAGGGGTCGATCCTACAGAGGGCTTTTCTATCAGAACGGTCCTGGGGAGGAGTAGGTGCAGCGGGAGACAGGGATTACATCATTTGTTGGGGGAACGTGGCCGCTGGTTACAAGCGGTCACACGCCCCAACTCCCTGAGCTCCCCCCGCAATCTAGGAGGTCAAGGATCACAGAGCCGGGGCCCTAGGCTGATGTTATGCAACGCCAGGTCCGTGGTCAACAAAGCCCCTTTCATTAATGACCTTGTGTCTCAGGGGGAGCCGGACCTGGTGGGTATTACGGAGACCTGGTTGGGCCACGAGGGAGGACTACGCCTCGTGGAAATGTGCCCACCAGGTTACCGTGCATTTCATCAGCCACGGGCCCTAGGCAGGGGTGGGGTGGCGGCGGTTATTGTTAGGGAAGGTCTTGGGCCGAGAGAGACCACTGTGCCACAGACCACCGGTTGTGAATCCTTCTGCGTGAAGTGGGGCCTAGGGAGGCAGCTGGGCTTGCTGATTGTGTACCTGGCTCCCCGCTACGTATCAGCAGCCCTGCCCGAGCTCCTTGAGGTGATCGCCGAGGTGGCGGTTGATACCCCCAGACTGTTAGTCATGGGGGACTTCAACCTGGCATCGATAAGCGAGACATCCGAGGTAGCCCGGGAGTTACCTCCATGACGGCCATGGACCTGACCCAAGTAATTCAGGGCCCCACTCATGATGGAGGACACACACTGGATTTAATTTTTGTCTCTGGCCAGTGGATGAGTGATCTAGGAGTAGGGGATTTAGCCATTGTACCCCTGTCATGGTCTGATCATTCTCTCCTCCAGCTTGACTTTCCAACCGCTACACCCCACCAGAGAGGCGGAGCCAGAAATCCCAAGATGGTTCCGCCCCAGGCGCCTGATGGACACTGAGAGGTTCCAGACGGAGCTTGGGCCACTACCTGCGACCTTGACCCGTGACTTGACTGAGGACCTAGTGGCCGCATGGAACAGTGCGGCCATGGGGGCCTTGGACCGGGTCGCGCCCTTCCGGCCTCTCATGTGGCGCCGATCCACCCAGGCCCCTTGGTTTTCCGAGGAGCTGAGGGTGATGAAACGCCGCAAGAGATGCCTAGAGAGCAAGTGGAGATCCTCACGATCTGAATCCGACCGAACAAGGTAAGATCCCATTTGAGGACGTACCTAGTGGCGATAAGGGTGGCCAAACATAATTATTGTGCCGCTCTTATCGCATCCGCAGATAACCTCCCTGCCGCCCTGTTTGGGGTGACCCGCTCCCTCCTTCAACAGAGGCCGCAGGAAGCCCCTTTGCAGGGCAGAGTAGAGGAATTTGGAGAGTATCTGCAGGATAAAATCGCTCATATCTGGAACGAGTTGACCTCTATGGAAAGTAGTCTAGAGGGACCATCCGAGGCAGGTCTTGAGATAGTGTTATGGGAGGAGTTTGACTTTGTTACTTCCGATGATATGGACAGGCTGCCGAGGCGACTGAATGCCACCACATGTTTATTGGACCCGTGTCCCTCCTGGCTTGTACTGGCATCCTGGGAGGTTACACGAGGCTGGCTCCAGGAAATAGTGAACGCTTCTTTGAGTGAGGGGTTCTTGCTGGCCGCCTTGAAAGAGGCGGTGGTGAGACCCCTCCTCAAGAAGCCTTCCCTGGACCCAGTGTTGTTAATAAATTATTGTCCGGTCTCCAACCTTCACTTTCTGGCAAAGGTTGTAGAGAGTGTGGTGGCACAGCAGTTCCCCTGTCACCTGGAGGAAATTGATTTTCTGGACCGCGCCAGTCCGGCTTCTGACCTGGGCACAGCACCGAGACGGCATTGGTCGCGTTGGTGGATGATCTCTGAAGGGCCCGGGATAGAGGCTGTTCCTCTATCCTGGTCCTATTAGACCTCTCAGCGGCTTTTGATACCATCGACCATAGTATCCTATCCCTTTCTTGACCGGGACGCCCTTCGCACAGTCACTCAAGCACTCGTGACATACCGTCTAGACTACTATAATGCTCTCTACATGGGGCTCTCCCTGTAATGCTCTCCCTGAGGTGCACCCGAAGACTACAGCTAGTGCAGAATGCAGCCACGCGGGGGATTTTGGGAGCCTCGGCCGGGCAATGCCGGTTGGCGACACCCAGGGGAAGGGCCTTCTCTGTGGCGGACCCTACCCTTTGGAACGGCTTACCCCCTGAACTACGTACCATCTCAGACCTCCGCCTCTTCCGCCAGTGTCTTAAGACACACCTTTTCCATCAAGCCGGCCTAGCGTTACCTCCCGCTGTGACTGCTCCTAGATAGTTTTAATTCGGGGGATTTTAATCGATTTTAGCACAGGGTAGGAATTTAATATGTTTTTAAATTTTGTATTTTGTAACATTTGTCATGTTTTAAATCTCCTGTACGCCACCCTGGGTCCTTTTAGGAAAAGGTGCGGGGTATAAATCTAAATAAATAAAAATAAAATAAATAAATTCAAATATATATTGCAAAAATTCCATCCATGAAAAAAAAATAGAAACAGGATAACACACTAAGTTTAATGTAGTTTAATTTCTCCACTTACACTCTTCTGTCTTCAATTTTAATTTAACGTTAATTTTTTGGGGGTAGTCTCTTTTTCTAATAATAAAATTTCCTCACCAGTTCGATACACTTTCTCTTTCCGCTTTCTTCCCATTCCGGAGCTGTCCCAACTTCAGCAGCTTCATTAGCTTGTTTATGTTGCTGGAGATAAGAGATTATTCCTGGATCTTTCAGGGACTTTGTGGTGTCCCTCAGATCAGCAGGAGGTGCCCTTTTCAATCGCCATCACTGTGGGATGGTTTAGGTCCGAATGGACCGTCCAGTGGCAGGAATATCAACTGTGATCTCGGAGCACCAAGATTGCATGTCATGCTGTTGCGACATCAGCCCCTTTGTCTCTCACACCAGGTGTTTTAATGTTAACGAAGAGATGTCTTTGACCCTGACGGAGTTCTGGAAGAATCATTTTAATACTGTTCATTGCAACAACCTCATCGACAAAGCCTGGGAAGACGTCACGTACTGGAACTTGAACTCAGCATTGAAGAATGCATTACTGAACGAGATTTCAAAGGATTTGAACCCCCTATTGTAGAGGGGATTGCGTCCATGGGTAAGAGCATGGGTCTTGAAGTTGACAGTGATGACCGAGGAACTGGTCAAAGATCACGATGAGGAACTGACAACGGACAGTTGCACTCCAGAAGGAGCAGCATAAGGTGCTCACTGAGGAGCAATCATTGGAGGAAGACGATGAAAGGGAGGTGATTAAAAGTGATGTGCTGAAAGACATCATAGGAAATGAGTGCCAGAATTCCTTTGAAAAGCACCACCCCGACAAAACTCTTATGAATAGAATGTTGAGCATGATGAACGACCATGTCATCTCTCATTTCTGTAAAATTTGATGAGTAGGAAAATACAAATCACATTAGTTCAGTTTTTGGTGACTGTTGGTCCACCAGGTGAATGGATAAAAAACCAAGAAACCCTGACCCAGAAATTCCTGAAGATGAAACATTAGAAGACGAAGAAATCGCAAGAGAGAAAACACATGAAGGAGAACGTCCTTCCTTTGCGGAAGCGGGCTCTGCCTCAAAACACCTCTTTCTCTCTCTCTCTCTCAACCGACTGAACAGTTTTCTCTGTTCTTCAAGGTTTTCCCAGGGTTATTAAAGGATTTTACATTTTAGTATTACATTGTGAGTATATGGCATAATTAACTATTTTCGTGCTTAAAAATCTTTAAAAAGCCATACAGTTAGTAGAGGTGTGGAACGGATTGATTGTATTTACATACATACAATCCAACGGGGAAATTAGATTCAGGTCACGACCAAATCGGGTTGCGTCCAAAGTTATGGAACGCATTATGGTCGTGAGCAGAGATTCTACTGTATTAATTTTATCAGAAAGAATAGTAACATTTAAGAGTTTTTTGATGAAACTAAATACATTCTTTTGGAATAAAGGTTGATTGATCAGAGTATGTAATTTTTCCCATAATTACTTTAAGATGATTCATTTGTAGTTTAGTATATAACTTATGATCAATTAACAATTGTATGTAGGAAACATTATACAGTGGTGTCCTGGTGGACAGCTCAATGAAGGTGTCAACCCAGTGTGCCACAGCAGTGAAAAAAGCCAACTCATTGCTAGGGATCATTAGGAAGGGTATAGAAAATAAGTCAGCAAGTGTCATTTTGCCTCTTTATAAATCTATGATGAGGCCCCATCTGGAGTATTGTGTACAGTTCTGGTCACCATACCTTCAGAAGGATATTATGGAAATGGAAAAGGGCAGAGGAGGGCAACCAGAAGGATTAGGGGGCTGGAACATTCCTTACCACCTGAGGCTGCAATGGCTGGGCCTCTTCACTTTAGAACGACTATAAACAGTGTCTATAAAATCATGCACGGTGTGGACAAGTAGAAAAGGAAAAACTGTTTTCCCTATCGCACAACAGTAGAACTAGGGGGCACTCCATGAAACTTTTGGAAGCTAGACCTCAAACAAATAAGAGGAAGTACTTTTTCACCCAGAGGATCACTGGTCTATGGAACTCCCTGCCAGAAGAAGTGGTGACAGCTGTCAGCCTCGACACCTTTAAGAAAGGATGAGAGGAGTTCATGGAGAACAAGGATATCAATGGCTATCATTATGGATACCTAAGAACACCCTCCGGGATGGAGAGATAGGCAGGATATTTCTCAATGCCATTTGCAGGGAATCATAAGCCGGTGAAGACATCTGCTTGGGAATACCCTGAAGCAAATGGGGAGCCTCTGTGTGAGACAGAATGCTGGACTGGATAGGCTGTGGCCTGTTCCAGCAAGGTTATTTTTATGTTCTTAGTAATGGGAGAGTTCAACTACCCTGATATTAACTGGGAGACAAACTCTGCAGCAAGTGGGAGATCCAACAGATTCCTAACCAACTGACAACTTTGTTATCCAAAAGGTAGAGGAAGGAACTAAAAGTAAAGCTAAGCTGGACCTAATTCTTACTAATAAGAAGTTGTAGAGGAAGTTGAAGTTGCCGGAACTTTGGGCAAGAGTGACCACATCATATTGGAATTCAATGAAGTTCAAACACAAGCAATAGAATATAATCCAACTAGTATGTTAAACTTTAAAAGATCTGATTTTAACAAACTCAGAGAGAGCCTAATAAAAATTCCATGGATAAAAATCCTAAAGGAGAAAACAATTCAAGAAGCATGGGAAGCACTGAAAAATATAATCATAAAAACTCAGTCCAGCAAAATACCATTGAGAAAGAAAAACAAGAAATCCAAGAAGAAACCAGCCTGGTTCCACAAAGACAAAAAGGACATGTATAAAAATGAGAAAAAGGACACAACTAAGGCAGAATGTCAACAGAGAGCCTGAATCTGCAAAGATGAAGTCAGGAAAGCAAAGGCTCAGAATAAAGAAAGACTTGCAACAAAAGTCAACAACAATAATAATAATAATAATAATAATAATAATAATAATAATAATAATAATAATAATAATAATAATAATAATAATAATAATAATAATAAAGTTTCTTTCAACATAAAAATGACAAGAAAAAAAGTGAAGGAAACAGTTGGTCCACTAAAGAGAGAAGATGGCAAGGAAGTAACGGAGTAAAGACAAAACAGAGCTGCTTAACTCATTCTTTGCTTCAGTCTTCATGCAAAAAGAAACTATAGCTCAACCTACCAAAAACATAACTGTAAAAGACAGACTAGAAATAAAAATTAAAATAAGCAAGAAAATGGTAAGAGAACACCTGTCTGATCTCGATGGGTCACTGGGACCGGATAGATTATACCCCTGAGTTCTGAAGAAGCTGGCAAATGTTATTTTAGAACCATTGCACCATATATTTCAAAAGTCCTGGAGCACTGGAGAACTACCAGAGTATTTAGAAAAGTGCTGATGCGGTTCCCATCTTCAAAAAAGGAAGGAAAAAAACCATACCCAGGAAGTTTCAGACCAATCAGTCTAACCTGGGAAGATACTGGAAAAAAACAATTTAAAAAACAGATCTGTGAACATCTGCATAGACGTAACTAGTAGCCAGCACAGGATTGTTAAAAACAGATCATGCCAAATCAATCTTATTTCAATCTTTGACGAAGTGACTAAATTAGTAGACCAGTGAAATACTATGGACATAATATACTTAGACTTAAGCAAGTCATTCAATGAAGTAGACCACAATTTACCTCTTGATGATCTAGAAAAAAATGTGGGATAGACCTAGTGGCATGGAGTTTCCCCATGCCAGATCTACCCAGGGAGCCCCCCTCTTTGATGCCTTAGTGCAGTGGTAGTCAACCTGGTCCCTACCGCCCACTAGTGGGCGTTCCAGCTTTCATGGTGGGGGGTAGGGGTTTTGTCCAATACTGAAGCATTTTCCTTTTTTTTATTTCATTGACTTCCCTACTTTATAAATCACCATTAGTGTGAAACTGGTGGGCAATTAGAAAATTTTACTACTAACAGAGACACAAAAGTGGGCGGTAGGTATAAAAAGGTTGACTACCCTGCCTTAGTGGATGGAATCCTTGAGGAGGGGCTGGGAGAATACAAAGAATATAAAAAACAAGCAGACAAGCATCGTTCCCTTCAGCCCCCCCCCCCCTTCCGAGAGGGCGACAAAAGTTTTTCTAAAATTACCTAGCAAGAAATTGGGACCTAAGTTTTTAGGCCCATTCCCAATCATAAAAGTAATCAATCCAGTGACAGTCCAGCTCAATCTCCCCTGCATTTTAGGGAAAATACATCCTGTATTTCATTGTAGCCTACTAAAACTGGCCCTGGGAACTAGGTTACGACCTCAGACCCAGACTCTACCTCCTCCTCCAGTAGTGCAGGGGGAAACCCATTATGAAGTGAAGAAGATTCTAGACTCTAAGTTATATAGGGGTCAATTACAATCCTTAGTTCACTGGAAAGGGTACCCTTTGTCAGAAGATAGGTGGGTAAGCCAAAAGGTCCCCTGAGGGGTGGTGGTGGTGGTTAGGTAACTGATTAACCCCCTGTGTTACTTTCATTACAGGACACACTCTTCTGTTGAAGAGGAGCAGCCTGTCAGGCTTGGAAGCCATCGGGGTATAGGGCCTCAAGCCCTATACATATTCAAACATAGTAACTATGGGAAACTGGGAGGGGGGAATCGTATAGAACTTGGCAGATGTGTAGTCAGAGTAACATTCCTTCTGTCATTTGCACTTGGACAGATGTGGATGGGAGGAATCTTTATTTGTGGCAATGATGGTTGGACCATGTGATTCACATGTGGGTGTTGGGGCAGGGTCTTGAACTTCCAACTGGGTGGGGAATCCTGGAAGCTTTCAGATTCAGGTTTTCCCAGATGTGTCAACATGGCTCTTTTAATAAATTGGAGCTTTGAGGAACTTCTTGCCTCAGATTCTTATTTTATTTTGGATGCTATTTGGAACCCTGACACTTGTCCCATCCCCACCGGAATCTGGACAACATCCCACCACAGATTCTTCACCCCCGGAGATAGGTCTGTAAGAAGCTAATTTTTGGATTGTGCTGGGATCGCCGCCCTGGGTCCTAACAAGGAGAAGGGCGGGGTATAAATTTAATAAAATAAAAATAAATAAAATTTTGCTTAATGAGAAAAATTCTGGTGTAGCAATACCTTTAAATGTTTTATAGAATCTGTTAACCTATTAGGACCTATACACTTTCCATTTTTAATATTTTCAAAATTAGAATCAGCTTCTTAATATGAAAATGGAGACCCTAAACATTAAGTCCTTTTTACTAATATTATTAGTATTTGTGAAGGTGGGTTTGTAATAACTTTCATTGGCTTCATATAATTTTTAAAACTTATTTGCCAATTTTAAGTTTTATTGTCAAATTTATAGCATTTTTATATTAAATTTTGAGTTGATATTTTGTCAATTTCTAAAATGTTGATTTTTTTCCTTTAAATTTCCAGTTACTAGTGTGTGTTAACAAAAAGTTTTATATTTTATCCAGAAATCCTTAGTTACTGAAGAGAAGCTCATCATTGTGCATATTTCTTTCTGATCCTGCATTTTGTTTATATCGCCTTCATGATATCCAATTTTGTGGTGAACAGTGTGTTTCTTGGCTCTTTTTTTCAAATTTTGAGCTAATTTTTTTTACTTCCAAATTAAACGATAATACACCAAAAATGAACCACGAGGTCTTTGTCACCCAAATTAAACTCAGAAATCACTAAAGGCCTAGGATCCTTGGTGTCCCTCATTACTTTGGGACAGCTTATCCCCAGACCTAAAGCACCCCTCCTCCACTTTAGTAACTTTTCAGAGAGCCATAAAAATATGACTTTTGAGGCATTTGGACATGAGATCCTGCTAAATCCAAACAGTAATGCATGGGACTGATTGATTATAAAATTTTATTTGCTTTTGTTGTAAAATCTGATATGCTCAGACTTTCTGGATATGAAGCAGCATAGATATTGCAGTAATAAGTACTGTTTAATCCTGAATCATTAGGAATCATTGTTACTAATTTTATTCATACACCAAAGCTTTAACTGGCTCTTCTCCAGATTCCTCAAACCTGAGCCACAGCCATGCTACCTTCATAAAAACTATTTTATTTCAATCATTACAATTCCTTGAAATGATGTGGTGAGATATGTGTTGCAAATTAAGACCACAGTAGCAAATTAAGACCACAGTTCCATTTCTATTCCTGACGTCTCCTTGTTGTCAAGAGCTAGTGTTTTGACATATTTGTGATGGGTATGTTATAATGCTTCCTTGTCTCTTACTCAAAGGCTGGATCAAGACATTTGACAAATACTATGTTGACCAGACTCAGCACATTCTGAACAATATGGTACTGAAACTGCAGGAAGACCCACGGCGGCGTTTCATTTGGTCTGAAATCTCTTTCTTCTCCAAATGGTGGGACAACATCAGCAGCCAAAAACAGACTGCAGTCCGCAGGTAACTGTGATTGGGGGTGTCTGTGTGTGTGTGATTTATTTTCTGATTTTAGAATTTGGGAAACATAATTTTAGAAGGATCATATCAAGGGTTGGGAAGGAACTTGAACATCATACACTGTTTTGTATTTCCTCTGTCATCCACAAAAGCTGAAAAAATTGCTCCCAGATTTCATTGAGGAATTTGGGAATTGGTTTTCCACCCACCTTTATACCAAGCTTATAAAAAGTCAGTAGGGGGTTAACTGTTAACCTTAACATCCTACTGGGTGTTAAACCTGGTGGAATGGAGACAGTTAGCAGGAAACATTTATGGTTTCAAAGATGGAGAAGAAATATAAGAGAATGATATAAAAGATTGCATAGGATAACAAGCTAGAAAATGCAAAGAAAGACAGAGGCCTTCATTGAAATATATACAGGCAAAGAAATACAGGTAATGTTATACAGGGAACACAGATGTGTTCTTAAGGCATCATTGAGATGATATAGAATAACAGCTACCTAAAGACCGTTGTACTTACCTGAATGGTTGTTCTCGGTGTGCTGCGTGAGAATCCAAGGAATGGGTTAATTTCGTTCTGCTTGCCTCAAGACTGAATTGAATGAAACTTGGCCACGCCTCCTTTTGCACTCGGCCGATCAGTTCTTTCAATTCAATCTGCCTAATGAGACATAATCACCTTTTCTGTCCAATATTTTTATCATGAGAACCTATTCCTTAATTCTTCTTGCAGGTAATATGTTTTTATTTATTTCTGTGCGCGTTTCTTCTTTTGTTGCCTGATCAGTTTTTTCAATGAAAGGAATGGCTGTTTCAAGAAGAAAGCACCTGAATGTCCACTAACCTTGAAACCTCCCAGCCCAAAGACCCTAGACCGAATTGCGAGGGCGGGGTTGGATTCTCATGCAGCGCACTGAGAACGACCGTTCAGGTAAGTACAACGGTCTTTCTCCAGTGCACTGCGTAGAGAATGCAAGGAAGGGGATATGCCTAAGCATACTACCTTAAGGTTTGGTAGAAGCCCGGTCCAGGGAGCCCGAGTTGCAGCACCCGATGTCCAAAGGCCGCTTCAGCCAAAGCATAGACATCCAATTTGTAATGCTTGATGAAGGGCGATGGAGATGACCACGTCGCCACCCTACAAATTTCCTCAAAAGAAGCTTGCATTGCCCCGGGCCGTAGTTGTAGCCACACTTCACATTGAGTGGGCTGTGACGCGACCGTAGACGCCCTTGCACCTTGTACGCCTTGGCGATGCAGGCTTTCAGCCATCATCCAATGGTGGCAGCTGATACCCTCTGATCCATGGAACCGGGATGAAAGGCAATGAACAAGGCCTCTGACCTCCGGAAAGACGCTGTACGCTTGATGTAACGTTGCAGAGCTCGCTGAACATCAAGATCGTGCCACTTCTGTTCCCGAGGATGTTGCGGTTGAGGGCTGAAATCGGGCAACCATGAGTTGACCTTTCTAAGGAAGGAAGGATCAAGCCGGAGGACCACTCTGTTAGAATGGAAAATACAGAGGTCGCTCCGGACTGAAAGCACCGCCAACTCTGATATTCTGTGAGCCGAAGGGATGGCCTCAAGGAAGGCCACCTTCAGAGTCAATAAGCGGAGACTGATGGACCAGATGAGCTCAAAGGGCGCAGAAGTCAAGGCCTCCAGGATGACAGGAAGCTCACAAAATGGATAACGTTGCACCGTTGGGGGTCTGAGATTGGAAGCACCCCTAAGAAAGGCCAAAACCCTGGGATGGTGTGCCAGAGAATGGCCGGTGTCTCTGTGTAAAACAATGGAAATCACTGCTGTCTGTCTTCGCAGGGTATTTGTAGCCAGCCGTGCTGGAGGAATTCCAAGACTTGGGAAAGAGAACCTGACCTTGGAGGAACGCCCAGGGAACAGCACCATCTGCAGAAGGCTGACAACGTCACATTGTACAGACGCTTAGTAGGTGGGCGTCTAGCTGCTTGAATGGTACAAGTGACTCATGCCGAAAAGTTGTCCTGTCTCAAAATGTCCCTCTCAACGGCCAAACGGCCAATTGCACCCACTGAGAGTCCAGGTGTAGCAGGGTCTCTTGAGTGAGGATTATCCTGTTGTCCGGGATCCTCGGGGGGGGGGCAACAGAGAGACTGGTCAGGTAGGCAAACCAGGACCTGCGGGGCCAGTGGGGGGCAACCATCAACACCTCCGCTTGTTCGGGAAGAATCTTGCAAATCACGCTCAGGATGAGCAGGAGAGGTGGGAAGGCATACAGGAGACCTCGGGGCCAAGGCAACGGAGGGCATTGGCCCCCCCTGCCCCGGGAGTCCAGAACCAGCTGAAGAATCGAGGCAGGTGGGTGTTGGTCGGGGTCGCAAATAGGTCCATCAACGGCATGCCGAACCTGCAGGTCCGGGTGGAGCCTCCACTCCACTTGGTCCATACTCTCACGACTGAGCCAATCTGCCTGTAGTTTCGAGATCCCGGAGATGTGATAGAAGGTGTGATTCCACCCAGCTGCAGCATGCCTGAGCTTCTAGCATCAGTCTCTTGGAATGCGTGCCCCGCCGATGGTTGATGTGTGCTTTGGTGGCTACGTTGTCTCTGAGGATCAACACGTGCCGCCCCGTCACCAGGTCGCTGAGCTCTCGAAGGACTAGGTGGATGGCCCAAAGTTCTAATCAATTTATATTGTTCCTAAGGTCCTGTGGTGTCCAGCGCCCCTTGGCTACTCGTGACTGGGTGTGAGCTCCCCAACCGTACAAGCTGACCATCATGACCTGATCCGGCTCCCTGAACAGACCTTTCTGCAATGGGGAGGAGGTCCACCAATAAATAGAGCAAATCACTTTGGGGGGACAGTCTCACATGTTCACCCCTGTGCCTCCGTTGGTGTAGGAGGAGGAACCATTGGAGGTCACCTTCCCAAGCAACGTTTAGAGGACGGAAAGATGCACCTCCCTCTGTGACAGCACCTGATTCACCAGGGTCCGGATGCTGGTGCAACGGTCAGGTGACAAAAACACTTGGCATTGAACATTCCGCGGGGAGGCGGAACCAGAGACTCCTAGGTGGTTCCGCCCCAGGCACCTGATGGATCCCGAAAGGTTCCAGAGGGAGCTTGGGCCACTACCTGTGACCCTGAACCACGCCCCGATTGAGGACTTGGTGGCCGCATGGAGTATTGCGGCCGCCGGGGCCTTGGACCGGGTCGCGCCCTTGCGGCCTCTCATGCGGCGGCGAGTCACCCAGGCTCTGTGGTTTACTGAGGAGCTGAGGGTGATGAAACACCGCAAGAGATGCCTAGAGAGTAGATGGAGGTCCACACGGTCCGAATCTGACTGAACACAGGCAAGAGCCCAGTTGAGGACTTACCTTGTGGCGATAAGAGTGGCCAAATGTCATTATTGTGCCACCCTTATTGCGTCCACAGATAACCGCCCTGCCGCCCTGTTCGGGGTGACCCGCTCCCTCCTTCAACAGAGGCCGCGGGAAGCCCCGTTGCAGGGTAGAGCAGAGGAATTTGGAGAGTATTTGCAGGATAAAATCGCTCAGATCCGGAGCGAACAGGCCTCCACCAAAAGTGGTCTGGGGGGACTAGCGGACGCAGGTCTTGAGATACCATTATGGAGGAGTTTGACTCTGTTACTTCCGACGATATGGACAGGTTGCGTAGGCGACTGCGAGCCACTTTATGTTTATTGGACCTGTGTCCCTCCTGGCTTGTACTGGCATCCTGGAAGGTTACACGAGGCTGGCTCCAGGAACTTGTGAACGCTTCTCTGAGTGAGGGGTTCTTGCCGGCCTCCCTTAAAGAGGCAATGGTGAGGCTCCTCCTCAAGAAGCCTTCCCTGGACCTAGCATTGTTAGTAAATTATCGTCCGGTCTCCAACCTTCACTTTTTGTCGAAAGTTGTAGAGAGTGTGGTGGCGCAATAGTTTCCTCGCCACCTGGAGGAAATTGATTATCTGGACCCGCGCCAGTCCGGCTTCTGGCCCGGATACAGCACCGAGACGGCATTGGTCGCGTTGGTGGATGATCTCTGGAGGCCCAGAGATGGGGGTTTGTTCCTCCATCCTGGTCCTGTTAGACCTCTCGGCAGCTTTTGATACCATCGACCATGGTATCCTATTGCATCGACTGGAGGGGTTGGGGGTAAGGGGTACCGTTTTACGGTGGTTCTCCTCCTATCCTCTTCCGCCAATGTCTTAAGACTTATTTGTTTCAACAAGCCGGCCTAGCCTAACCTCCCATGGGGACTTTTAGGTAGTTTTAAATTGGGTTTTTAAATTTTGGTTTTAGCGGATTATTTAATAGTTTTTTTAATTATATTTATTGTATTTTGTATGTTTTTTAAATTTCCTGTGCGCCGCCCTGGGTCCTCTGTGGAGAAGGGCGGGATATAAATTTAAATAAATAAAATAAAATAAATAAAATAAATATCTCTCCGGCCGATCGCAATTTATGTTGGCAGGAGGGCAGAGGTCGACCTCGAGACCACTCACTTGTGGGGTGCCTCAGGGGTCGGTCCACTCGCCGCTCCTGTTCAACACATATATGAAGCTGCTGGGTGAGATGATCCGTGGTTTTGGGGTAGAGTACCACCTCTACGCTGATGATACACAGCTGTATATATCTATCCCAAACCACCCCAACGATGCCGTTGAAGTGATGTCCCGGTGTCTGGAAGCCGTGCGGATCTGGATGGGAAGGAACAGATTCAGACTCAACCCTTCCAAGACGGAGTGGCTGTGGTTACCGGCATCCCGGTACAGCCAGTTGACACCATCACTGGCCATTGGGGGCGAACATCTAGCCCCCGTGGATAGGGCACGCAACTTGGGCATCCTCCTGGATACCAGGCTGTCGTTAGAAGGCCACTTGACGTCCGTGGCCAGGGGGGCGTTCTACCGGGTTCGCCTGGTTCATCAGTTGCGACCCTTATTGGACCGGGACGCCCTTCGCACAGTCACTCATGCACTCGTGACATCCCGTATAGACTACTGCAATGCTCTCTACATGCGGCTTCCCTTGAGATGCACCCAAAGACTGCAGTTAGTCCAGAACGCAGCCGCGTGGGCAATTATGGGAGCTCCTAGATGCTCCCATGTAACACCGCTCTTGCGCGAGCTGCACTGGCTGCCTGTGGTCTTTCGGGTGCGCTTCAAGGTGTTGACTATCATCTTCAAAGCGCTCCATGGCACGGGACCTAGTTATCTTCGGGATCGCATCCTGCCCCATACATCCCTTCGGCCGATTCGCTCCCACAGAGAGGGACTTCTCCGGGTGCCGTCCACTAGGCAATGCCAGCGGGCGACGCCCAGGGGAAGGGCCTTCTCTGTGGAGGGCCCAACACTCTGGAACGACTTACCCCCCGAACTGAGAACGATCACGGACCTCCGCTCCTTCCGCCAGAACCTTAAAACTTATTTTTTCCAACAGGCCGGCCTGGCCTAACTTATATCACCTAGCCCACAGTCTGCAGTTAAATTGTTTTAAATTGGTTTTAGGGATATTGTTTTAATATATTTAAATTTTTTAGCACAGGGATATTAATTTAATTTGGTTTTATATTTTGTGTACTGTTATGTTTATATATGTTTTTAAATTGCCTGTGCATCGCCCCGAGTCCCTTTTGGGAAAGGGTGCGGTATATAAGTTTAATAAACCATAAACCATAACCATAACCACATTACTGCCCCCAGATGAATCAGGGACGTGGCTGGTAACAACTGACTTTTGTCCATATTTACTATGAAGCCATGGAGCGGCAGCGCTAGAATTGTCGCACGAAGGTCCCGGCAGGCTTGCTCTGGGGATGATGATTGTATCAGGACATCGTTGAGATAGGTTTGAAGTCTGATGGGGCGCAACCTGAGATGGCCCATCACTGCGGCCAATATTTTCATGAACGTCCACGGGGCCGAGGAGAGGCCAAAGGGCAGCGCCTGGTATTGAAAGTGACGCCCCACATAGGAAAAGAGGAAGAACTTCTGGTGAGAGTGTTGAATCGGCACGTGAAGATATGCCTCCTTGATATCTACTGATGCTAAGTAGTCTCCCTGGCCAATGCAGCCCAAGATGGTTTGCAGCAACTGCATTTTGAAATGTTGTACGCCAGGTACACGTTCAGCCTTTTGAGGTCTAGGATCGCTCTCCACCCACCAGAATTTTTGGGCACTAAGAATAGGATGGAGTAGAACCCGCTCTGCTCTTGGCCTGTTGGAACAGGTTTGATGGCATGAATGTCTAAAAGGTGCTGAATCTCGGCATCCATGAGAACCCTCATGACTGCACACCTGGGAATGGAACACCTGACAAACCTTCTCGGGGGAGTGGAAAGAAATTCTAGGGTGAGGCCGATCCACACGGTCAGGAGAACCCAAACGTCCGAGGTTGTTTGTTCCCAGTGGTGGATGACGTTTTTGAGTTGCCCACCAATGGGAATACCAACCTGGGAGTCAGCGGTATCGATGGAAAGGTCAAAAGCCGGCACCGCTGTTTCCTCAGCAGGATTGGGACTGCTGCTGCTGTTGTTGGAGCTGTTGTTGCTGTCTACACCTGCCTCTGAATCCTGATCTGTCCAGGGCTCTATCAGGAGCCTGATATTAGGAGCTCTGATATTGGGGTCCGGTGGACCTCGAGTCTCCACGAAAGGGCTGCTTGCAATAGTAAGGTTGGGCCCTACGATCTGCCTGGTGCTGCACCGAGGGCAGGACCTTCTTTTTATTCCTGTTCTCAATGAGAATGGGATCCAGGGCCTCGCCAAAAGGTTTTCCCCCTTTGAATGGTGAAAAAACCAGACGCCATTTAGAACACATATCAGCCTGCCAATGGCGCAGCCAAAGTAACCAACGGGAAGTGACGGTCGTAGTTAGTGCTCTAGAAGCAAATTTGGCTGCCGTGAGGGTGGCATCCGCCGAAAATTCCAACGCCGCAACCAGTTTGTTTACATCCTGGTGAAGGCACATATCCTTTGGTGCCAACCTAGCTTGCAACTGCCTGAGCCATACTAGTGACGTTCTATTAAAGAAGGACAGGGCCGTGGCCACTCTAATCGCCCAGGAAGAGGCCTCGTGCGACTTGCGGAACGTCTACTCCGCTTTGCGGTCTTCAGTCTTTAGCCCTTCAGAGGAATCAGAGGGAACAATGGCTGGGGAGGTCAAGGCTGCAACGGGCGCATCCACAGTCGGCAACTGGAGGAGGACCTCCAGATTCAGACCTGGTCCAAACAGCTTTTTATCATTGCTAGGTGGGGGAATGGCAGCTGGTTGAGCCCATTGCCATTGGATAACATCTAAAAATAGTTTGGGTGAGGGAATGACCTCTTGCTCCTGAACCGGCTCAGAAAACACCCTTTCAGTGGAATCAAGTCCCAAGGAAGGCTCTACCAGGGTACTTTTTTTGCCCATTTTAGCAGGGTGGTGGTTCTCCCCGGGGCGTCCGAGACTTTGGGAACTGTTTTATCTGAGACCCGAGACTTGCCTTTTGCACCCCTATCGGCAGCCGCCACTTTAGATTTAGATTTACTAGCCGTGGCCCTAGTAGTGGCCGTCTCTTGTCTGAGCGAAGGGGGGGCGGCGGCCAACAAGGAACTCCCTAGGGAGATACCTTTCCCAGAGGTAGGATGAGAGGATCGTTCAGCCATAGTAATATTCCAATGCCATGGGAAATGGCAGGCAAACCTGACTGAGACCCCAGCGATCCTGATCACAAGAGGGAAGAACAAAGTCAAAAGAAAGGACTTTGCAGTGGCAAACAATCTCGAAAGCCAAGAATCTGAGCAAGATCATAATCATGCTGCTGTTTCAATCGCTGACTCACTTAACAGTACGTTTAAAGCAACCAAAATGGCCAGCTTGTTTGCTGCCTGCAGCAACAATGGCCAAAATTCAAATGAATGGCCAATAGGCGCCCAGTGCTACGCCTGGTTCAGCGGCTGAAGGCGACAACCAGTCTGGGGCTGCCAGCCAATGGAAACGCTTGCTGAGCTTCCCTGCAGTCCCCGCCCACGAGATTCAAAGGCAAGCAGCGGGAGGATGGTGGACCAAGCCTCTAAGCGCGTCATCTAGGGAACACGAGAGCAGCACACCACACTCACAGCCCTTAAACAATAAACAGGCAATATAAGGCTAGCCTAAAGGCCGGCAATCTTGCCAGCACAACTCCTCCCTCCATGAGGAGTAGCAAGCGGTGGTTCTAGCTGGCGGACAGGGGAAACCAGCTCGCTGCCAATAACCTGTAAAGAAGAAACACACACAGAAATAAATAAAAACATATTACCTGCAAGAAGAATCAAGAAATAGGTTCTCATGATAAAAATATTGGAGAGAAAAGATAATTATGTTTCGTTAGGCAGACTGAATTGAAAAAACTGATCGGCCGAGTGCAAAAGAAGGCGTGGCCAAGTTTCATTCAATTCAGTCTCGGGGCAAGCAGACCAAAATTAACCCATTTCTTAGATTCTCTAAGCAGCTCACTGGAGAACTCTATTACAGAGAAAATGGAGTTTGGCAATGGCAAGCAGATTCAGGGTTTCTGAGGACTTGGTAATCTAGCTTGAGGGTGGAAGGCAGGAAAGTCCAAGTGGGACTTGGTCTCAAACAATCCATGCCACTTCCCCAAGAACCTCCTTCCCCTTGCCTCCTGCCATCACTTCCTCTGTCCACTACTCATGTGATTTTCATCTCTTTCTCAATACCCTACCTCCTTTTATGGTCCCTAATAAGCCCAGTTCCCCAGTAAACCTGCTTGAGGAGTCATCTCTAGGCCTCTTCATAACCAGAATGTCTCAGGTGTGCCTAATAGTTGCTTGTCAGTCATCTGGAGCCTCATGTACTCAACAGCTACCAAGACTCACCTATCCAATACTGTAAACCCTCTAAGCCCTCACCCAGTTCCAAATTTTTCACTTCATCCCATTGTAGTACTATTCCATACTGTTATATCTGAACATTGTGCATGAACCAGGCCATAGTGTTAAGCTGGAAGGGAGTTTCTGTCCCTTGTATGTTATGTGAAAACTGCCATTGTGATGTGCTAAGCGTATTTTTTACTTAACCATGTGGTGCAATCTCAGAAATTCTGTTCCTGGATGTTGGTTTTTTTGTGGGATATTTTGACCAATTTTTAAAAGTTTGAATCATTCTAGATATCTAGATCGTTACTTGAGTGGGCAAGAGGATGAAAATATTTTACATCTGAGCATTTTTAGTTCAAAATGTTCTTTTCCAGGTTTGAAGCAAATTGCTCCAATCATTCCAGAAATTAGAAATCTTCAATTTGAATGAGCTTATAATGGGACTGTTTTGAATAAAATGCTTCAGAAATGGTTGGGCCACCCTAGTTTGAATATTCAGACATTTTGAATATTCAGACATTTTGAATATTCAGACATTTTTGCACTTGCTGCCTTTGGAGAGTTTTTGTCATAGATCTTTGTTTGCAGGCTCATAGGAAATGGGCAACTTGAGATGGCCACAGGAGGCTGGGTGATGCCAGATGAAGCTAATTCCCACTATTTTGCCATGATTGACCAGCTCATTGAAGGGCACCAGTGGCTGGAGAAGAACATTGGTGAGTGCCACAGCCAGCATTGTGGTGTGCAAGGGCCAGGCAGAAGCATTGTGATGGCATTGTCTGGAAGGGGTTTGGGGCTACTTAAGAGGAATCTCATCTTTGTAGCTGGGCACCCTGGTAGCTCTCAGGCCACTCACTGGAACTCTGTTGCATCAGAAAGAAGCAAACTGTCATCCGAAGGGTGGCTTCAGGAGGAAAGCCTTCCACCGGAAAGTCTGTCTTTCTGTAAGGCCCAGCTTCTCCCCCTTAATCAAGGAAGTGAAGACTCTTGAAACTTTGCATTTCAAAAGGGATCCTTTTATTGAAAAAGAGGTGATAACTGGACGAAAGCAAAGCAGGGTCTGGGGTCCTTAAGGCAATACACTAGGAATAAAAGACGTTAGAATCCCCTCCCAACCATCTGAAGTGGATTTGGCCATTCTGCAGCTGATGTTTTTTGTAAGGGGAAAGTGATGATAAGACTTTCTCAGATGTGCTTTCTAAGTGATGTAGTCCACATGCCCCCCTCCCATTCCCCAAAAATGAGAAAGTGCCAGGCCTCTAGGTGCCAAGCTAGAAATTATTAAGCAATTAATTACATGGTACAGGATATATAGGAAAGTAGGATAGAAAAGTCTAGAGGAAGTATATTCATTCCCTTGAAGAATGGCAGATTCACGGATCTAACATATTTGCCCTCCTTAGAAAAAAAGAATAGTCCACCTGGAAAATAGAAAATACAATGAATAATTAGAAAGGGAATTTCAGGTGGAATTTCCTCAACAATGTAGGAGCCTTAACATGTCTTTTGGCCTCCCATTCATTTTGGGAGGCTGGGAGGTTTTCCCATGTCACTAGGTACTGGCTGGCCCATGGCCACTTGAAAAGGGGCAAACCCTGTGCTGGTGTGTACTGAATTGTTGTTTGCTACTTCAGTGAATGGCAGGAGGTCAGTTGTTCTGTTGATAATTAATAAAACATCTTAAATATTGTTCCAATGTGGAGTTAACTTTTTCTGAGGCCCTGTTAGTCTTGGGGGGTGGGAAGAACTAAGGCCCTGGGAGAAGCCTAATAAGTTCAAAAATTCCCACCAAAACCTTGACGTGAAATGGACTCTCCTGTCTGAAATTATTCTTTTTGGGGCTCCATGGAGGTGGTAGATGTGTACCAGGAACATTTTGGCCAGGGCTCTGGCAGTGGGGATCTTCTGGCATGGAATAGAGTGTACCTGTTTGGAAAATAAATCTGTTACAATCCCAGATTACAGTATTTACCTCGCTTTTAGGGAGCTCTACAATAAAGTCCATAGAGATCTCTGTCCAGGGTGCTGAAGGCTCTGCTACGATTTGTAAGAGACTGGGACATATCCCCTGCTGTCTTTTGGCTGCAGTACAAACAGGGCAGCTGGCCACGTAGCTTTCAATGTCCTTTTTGAGTGACGGCCACCAAAAAATCTCTTGATAAGGTGCAGGGTTTTTACAAAGCCGAAATGCCCTGCAATTTTGGAATCATGGCATTTTTTCATAAGAGCCAATCATTGGGATGCAGGTATATATATAATTTTCCTCCCACCCAAGCCAGGTTGTCCTTAACCAGGCAGTTATTTTTATTTGAGTAAAGCTATTTGTCATTTGCAAGCACCTTTTTGAAGGCTTGGATGATGCTGTTGTCTGCGATTAAGTCTTGCTTGGCTTGTGCCCTGGTGATTACTTTAGCTTCTAGTTGTGTGGTTTGGAGGAGGGGTTTTATTATTTCTGGTTTTGCGCTATTGTATTGTCACACATCTACCAAGAAATCCCCCCCCCCGGGAGATGTTTCAGCATGAAGTCAAAGCATTTAAAGTACTGTGTCCAACGTACTTGTTTAGGGGATAGTTTCCAAGGGCTTCCAGGTTTTTATGGTCAGTCCAGATTTCAAAAGGATTTTAATACCCTCAAGGAAATGGTACCAGGTGAGGCGAGCCCAATGAACAACATATGCCTCATTTTCCCAAATGGCCCACCTTTCTTCAACTTCTGTTTGTTTTTTGGAGGTGTAAACACAGGTTGTAATTGGTTTTGTTCATTTTTCTTAGTATGGTCACATTACTGGTAACCACTTGTATGACAAACTATTGGTCTGGTTAGAGTGTTTTAGTACTGGCTCTGCTGAAAACAGTTTTTTTAGATTTTTGAATGCCATTTGGCATTCCATAGTCCAATTTAGTGTCTGACATGGTTTTGATTTTGTTTCTCCTTTTGTTTTCAGCAAGCTAGTGATGGGGAGGGCAATCTTTGCAAAAGCTGGGATGAATTTTTGATAGAAATTGGCAAAGTCTAAAAAACTGCAGCTGTTTGAGGGTGTGGGGCATTTCCCAGTCAACAACAGTCTGCACTTTTTGTGGATCAATTTCTATGCCCTTATGAGAAATGCAGTATCCTAGATAGTCAATTTTTTCCTGGTGAAATTCACATTTGGAGAGTCTTGCGTACAGTTTTGTGGAGCAGAGTTTATTTAGGACCGCTCAGACCAGTTTTATGTGCTCCACTTTTGTTTCTGTGTATATTAAAATATCATTCAGGTAAACAAGGATCCCTTTGTACAAATGTTCATGTAAAACTTATTTTATCAATTGCATGAAAACTGCTGGGGCCCCTTGTAGTCCAAATGGCAGTACTTTAAATTGGAAACAGCCTAATGTGGTGTTGAAACCAGTTTTCCATTCATCCCCTTCCCTTATTCTGAAGCGGCAGTAGTAAGTCCAGTTTAGAAAAGATTTTTCCTTTGGACTGGTGAGTTAGCATGTCCTTCATTAAAGGGAGGGGGGGTGTACATGTTTTCTATGCTCACAGTGTTTAAGTTCCTAAAATTGACGTTGTCCTTTTTCTTGCAGAATAGGTCTGGGGCTGCAATCTTTGGTCGGGCTGATTCAATGAATCCCCAATTTTGTTGTATTTAAGTACAATGACATTAAAGATTATACTTATACTTAGGTTATTGCTGATGAATTTCATTAGTTCTTCGAGTTCTTTAGGGGACATATAGTACATTTTTGGCTTTGGTAGCTTAGCCCTTGGCAAGATCTCGATAGCGCAATCTTCTGTCATGTGCTTCTGTCATGTACTATAGAAACCGTTTATTTGTCCAGGCCAAAAGGAACAAAGGAGGGAAGGAAACATTCATTACAATAGTGCTAATGTAAAAACAAAATAAGGGAACCAAAATACATCTCTATCTCACTCCCCCATTCATTCAGATTTTGGGGGCAGCTGAGTCAATAAACATACTTGTATCCTTACAACACATGCAAATCGTCATCTCCCGTGAGAAGGAGATTGCCTTCTGTTCCATCAGATTTCTCAGGTTCTCTATTTACTTGGCAAAGATTTGTTGAAACTTAAAAACATGTAGGGGGAGTCATCGGTGTTTCTATTTGGGATTCTGCCTTCTTTAGATTCATGTGAAATTAAATTTCTAGATCAATTTTCATTAGTTATTTATTTAAATCAAATTATGATTGCTGTGTGCTAAACTCTATATTTTTACTTTTTAAAATATATAAAAAACATTTATCCATTGTGTGACTCTGATTTTAATTTAGATGATGTCTGGAGGGCGCGGGATAGAGGACATTCCTCTATCCTAGTCCTGTTAGACCTCTCAGGGGCTTTTGATACCATCGACCATGGTATCCTATTGCACCGACTGGGGGAGTTGGGGCTGGGAGGCACCGTTTTGCGGTGGTTCTCGTCCTACCTCTCTGGTCAGTCGCAATATGTGTTGGCAGGGGGGCAGAGGTCGGCCTCGAGGCCCCTCGTATGTGGGGTCCCTCAGGGGTCGGTCCTCTCGCCCCTCCTATTCAACACATATATGAAGCCGCTGGGTGAGATCATCCGTGGTTTTGGGGTGGGCTATCATCTGTACGCTGATGATACTCAGCTGTACATCTCCACCCCAGACCACCCCCAACGATGCCGTTGAGGTGATGTCCCGGTGTTTGGAAGCCGTACAGATCTGGATGGGTAGTAACAAACTCAAGCTGAACCCGTCCAAGACTGAGTGGCTGTGGTTTCCGGCACCCCGGTTCAGCCAGATTACTCCAACTCTGGCCATTGGGGGCAAAACACCGGCCCCCATGGAGAGGGCGCGCAATTTGGGTGTCCTCCTGGATTCCCGGCTGTCCATGGAGGACCATGTGGCGGCCGTGGCCAGGGGGGCGTTTCATCCGGTACGCCTGATGCGCCAATTGCGCCCCTTACTGGACCAGGCTGCCCTTCGCACAGTCACTCAGGCCCTCATGACATCTCGACTGGACTACTGCAATGCTCTCTACATGGGGCTTCCCTTGAGGTGCACTCGAAAGCTACAGTTAGTGCAGAATGCAGCCGCGCGGGTGATTACGGGAGCCCCTAGATGCTCCCACATAACACCGATCCTGCGCGAGCTGCACTGGCTTCCTGTGGTCTTTCGGGTGCGCTTCAAGGTCTTGACGACCATCTTCAAAGCGCTTCATGGCTCAGGACCTAGTTATATGCGAGACAGTCTTCTGCCCCATACATCCCTTAGACCGATACGCTCCCACAGAGAGGGCCTTCTCCGGGTGCCATCGGCCGGACAATGCCGGCTGGCGACACCCAGGGGAAGGGCCTTCTCTGTGGCGGGCCCTACCCTGTGGAATGACCTTCCCCCTGAACTCCGCACCATCACCGACCTCCGCCTCTTCCACCAGTGTTTAAAAACACACTTATTTCATCAAGCCGGCCTAACATAGCCTCCGCTGTGACTAATCTTAGATAGTTTTAAATGGGGATTTTAATTGGTTTTAGCACAGGTTTTGCTATTTAATAGTTTTTTAAATTTATATGTTTTGTATTATTTTTGTATGTTGTTTTAAATTCCTGTGCGCCGCCCTGGGTCCTTTTGGAGAAGGGCGGGATATAAATTGAATAAAATAAAAAATAAAATAAAAAATAATAAAGAATTAGTCAAGTCTGTCCTGATATAACTGAAGTTTTGGTCAAACCAAGGTTTTGGGAATTTGAGCTGGTTTACATAAATAGGACTTTAAATTGTTGATCATCCAAAGATAACAACCTGAAAGTCATCAGGATATGCCCAAGGCAGGAACTTTCCAATGTATGGTCCTTGTACCACGTAAGACATTTGGCACTGTATCTACAACCACCTCTGACCATTTCACTCTTTTTTTACCTATGTTTGTTTTTTCATTATTACTTATTAGCTTTACACCCCGCCCTTTGTGGCGGAGCATATGTGGTGTTCCTGGTCTTCCATGAGTTGTGCGATTGAGGGAAAATAGCCACTCTGTTTCTTTGAAACAGAGATGAGCACTGTCCCCTAGAGTTGGAAATGACTAGCATATATGTGCGAAGGGAACCTTTACCCTTGCTAAGCGACATGGTTGTAGAATGTGATATCACATGACCACACTGACCTACAATAGCACTTGTGGCCATTTCAGTAGCTGGCTTTAGGCATATCTTGCACACTTGCAGTGTCCTGTAGTCATGTGATGGTTGTTTGTGAACCTGGCAGTGAAGGTCAGAACTGGTGGGAAGGTGGGACCCTGTGACCCTTGTAGTTGCCAAGTGCCTAAATTGTGATCATGTGACAATTCTCCATTACTCTAAGGAGTGCCTAATAACATAACATAAGGAGTTGAGCTATGAAAGATTTATTTTAGCTTAAAGGCCTTGATTTCTTCATCAGATAGATTCTCCATTCACTAAATAAGTCTGAGTAAAATATAAAAGCTTGAAAAGTCTTTCCGCAGAGCAATATCTCTTATTCCCTTCCTGATGGCTATAACCACAAAGGAGTAGGCCTTGAGCCAAATCATTCAAACACTTTGCAAAAGGCTGGTTTGGACTATATTCAACTGGCCATTACCTCTTTGAAGGGAAGGTGGAGGCCAGGCTTGATGGAAAGCTACAGTTCCTTCCTTAATAATAATAATAATTTAATTTTATATCCCGCTCTCTCTCCCCAAGGGGACTCGAGGCGGGGCACAGGCAATTAAAAATACAAATAAGACCACCAACAAATACAAAATACAAAATTAAAAGTGAATTAAATTGTTCCTGCGCTAAAACCCATAAACTAAACTAAAAATTACCCCTAAAACCCCTAACCTAAAAAGAGACTACCCAAGGCCGGCCAGGCGAAAAAAGTGTGTCTTTAATTTTAAGCGGAAGGAGCGGAGGTCCGTGGTTGTCCTGATATCGGGGGGAAGGTCGTTCCAGAGGGCTGGGCCCGCCACAGAGAAGGCCCTTCCCCTGGGCGTCGCCCGCTGACAAAGTCTAGTGGACGGCACCCGGAGAAGTCCCTCTCTGTGGGAGCGAATCGGCCGTGAGGATGTATGGGGCAGGATCCGATCCCGCAGGTAGCTAGGTCCCGAGCCATGGAGCGCTTTGAAGATGATAATTAACACCTTGAAGTGCACCCGGAAGACAACAGGTAGCCAGTGCAGCTCGCGCAAGAGCGGTGTTACGTGGGCAAACCTAGAGGTGCCCATAATTGCTCGCGCGGCTGCGTTCTGGACCAACTGAAGCCTCCGGGTGCACCTCAAGGGGAGCCCCATGTAGAGAGAGTTGCAATAATCCAGTCGGGATGTCACGAGAGCATGAGTGACTGTGCGAAGGGCGTCCCGATCCAATAGGGGGCGCAACTGGCGTACCAGACGAACCTGGTAAAACGCCCTCCTGGCCACGGCTGTCACTTGATCTTCCATGGACAGCCGGGTATCCAGGAGGACACCCAAGTTGCGCGCCCCATCCACAGGGGCAAGATGTTCGCCCCCTATGGCCAGAGATGGAATCAACTGGTTGAATCGGGCAGCCGGAAACCACAGCCACTCGGTCTTGGTCGGGTTGAGCCTGAGTCCGTTACTTCCCATCCAGATCCGCACGGCTTCCAGGCACTGGCACATCACCGCTACGGCATCGTTGGGGTGGTTTGGGGTAGATATATACAGCTGAGTATCATCAGCGTAGAGATGATACTCTACCCCAAAACCACGGATGATCTCGCCCAGCGGCTTCATATATGTGTTGAACAGGAGGGGCGAGAGGACCGACCCCTGAGGCACCCCACATGTGAGGGGTCTCGAGGTCGACCTCTGCCCTCCTGCCAACACAAATTGCGATTGGCCAGAGAGGTAGGAGGAGAACCACCGTAGCACGGTGCCTCCCACCCCCAACCCCCCCAGCCGATGCAATAGGATACCATGGTCGATGGTATCGAAAGCCGCCGAGAGGTCTAATAGGACCAGGATGGAGGAACAACCCCCATCTCTGGCCCTCCAGAGATCATCGACCAACGCGACCAATGCCGTCTCGGTGCTATGCCCGGGCCGAAAGCCGGACTGGCGCGGGTCTAGATAATCAACTTCCTCCAGGTGACGGGGAAACTGTTGTGCCACCACACTCTCAACAACCTTCGCCAGAAAGGGAAGGTTGGAGACTGGACGGTAGTTGTTTAAAAGAGCTGGATCCAAAGAGGGCTTCTTAAGGAGGGGCCTCACCATGGCCTCTTTTAGGGAAGCAGGCAAGGAACCCTCACTTAAGGATGCGTTGATAACCTCTTGGAGCCAGCCTCGTGTCACCTCCCAGGATGCCAGTACAAGCCAGGAGGGACACAGGTCCAATAAACATGTGGTGGTTCGCAGTCGCCCACGTAACCTGTCCATACCTCCTCCATTGATTTGATGGAGGAGGTAAAATCCCTTGAAAAGACCAAGGGAGTGTCTTGTTCCTGCTCCACCAACAAAGAATAGAGGAAGGCAGCCTTCCTCTAACTAAGGGCACAAATCTTAGGCCGAGTGTGCTCAGACCTTCCTCTGAAGACATCTCAATTGAGGACATCTCACCAAGTGATCCTGACTGCCCCATCCACCATCAGAGTGGATTGAGGCCATTTGCGCACGCGAGCACACGCACGCACACACACACACACACACCAGTCTTTATCTGCCTCTCCATGCATTTGAAGGGGATCAGCCCCCCTGACTTTGTCTACAAAGGCCGAGGATGGGGGGAGATGCAAGACACGCCATTGGGAAACAGTGTGGGAATCCTCCCAGATGCCTTTCCTCCTGCCAGCAAGGAGGTTGCCTTGGCAGGGCAAGAGGGCTGCAGCTGGCCTTGGGATTGTCTTCTCTCTTTTGGCAGGGGTGACGCCACGCTCCGGCTGGGCAGTGGATCCCTTTGGTCACAGCGCCACGATGCCTTATCTCCTGCGCCGGGCTAACCTGACCAGCATGCTCATCCAGCGGGTCCACTATGCCATCAAGAAGCACTTTGCAGCTACCCAGAACCTGGAGTTCATCTGGAGGCAGAGCTGGGGTGAGGCCCTGGGGACCCTGCTTTGCGCTCCCTCTTCTTCCTGGAGGACCTGGGGCAGTGCCCTGGGAATTATTTATTTGTAGCCCACCTTTATTAATTTTACAAATAGCTCAAGGTAGCAAACGTATCCAACACGCTTTCCTTCTCTTCCTATCCCCCCCCCCCCCCAACCACAGAGCCTGCCGGGATGTGCTTCTCCCCATGTCACTCGGCAAGGCCACTTTGGTCCATGTGGGAGGATCTGCGGGGGTGGTTTGGGCAGATGAGAGCATGAATCTCCTCTGATTTTCCCCCTCCCCCAGATTTGGATTCCAGCACAGACCTCCTCTGCCACATGATGCCTTTCTACAGTTACGATGTGCCCCACACTTGTGGGCCTGACCCGAAAATCTGCTGCCAGTTTGACTTCAAGAGGCTGCCAGGCGGGCGCATCAACTGCCCCTGGAAAGTCCCTCCCAAGGCCATCACCAGTAGCAATGTGGCCGAGCGGTGAGTGGCCTCCCAAGCGTACTGGCAACCCTTCCTGCTTCCTTCCTCACAGCCTTCGTGCCCATCGGCGCTTGCCTTGCTCTCCCTCCCTGCTTTCCAAGCCTTGTCAGCCAGCCTGGCTTCCTCCCTTCCCAGGGCACAGCTTCTGCTTGACCAGTACCGGAAGAAGTCCAAACTGTTCCGGAGCAGCGTCCTGCTGGTGCCCCTGGGAGATGACTTTCGCTACGACAAGCCCCAGGAATGGGATGCTCAGTTCCTCAATTACCAGCGTCTGTTTGACTTCCTGAATGCTCGCCCAGAGCTGCACGTGCAGGTGTCCTGCCCAGTCTTGGGAAAGGAGGATGAAGGTGGGGTGGGATGGTGCCTCTCTGAGGTCCTGGCCTCTGACATGCTGTAACTCTCTCCTGCAGGCCCAGTTCGGGACACTCTCAGACTATTTTGATGCCCTCTACAAGCAGATGGGCATTGTCCCGGGCATGCGCCCACCTGGCTTCCCAGTGCTCAGTGGGGACTTTTTTTCCTACGCAGACCGGGAAGACCACTACTGGACAGGCTACTACACTTCCCGGCCTTTCTACAAGAGCATGGGCCGAGTGCTTGAGGCCCATCTCCGGTGAGTGGCCTGCTGAGGAGGAGGGGCACTGCTGGGGAATCATATCCAGCACTGTGCACCTAATGGCCTCTTTGCCCTTTTGCCACAGGGCTGCTGAGACCTTATACAGCTTGGCTCTAAGTCACGCCCGCCATGCCGGCATGGAGACTAGGTACCCACTGTCCGATTATGCCATGCTCACAGATGCCCGGCGCAATCTGGGACTGTTCCAGCATCACGACGCTATTACTGGCACTGCCAAGGAAGCAGTAGTGGTGGACTATGGTGTCAGGTAGGAGTAAACCTGGGCTGCTGGACCGGGACAACAGAGTTTAGTTTCATGCCTGGTTGACCTTCTCCTCGTTCCATCATAGACTGCTTCACTCGCTGATGAATGCCAAGAGGGTCATCATTAATGCTGCCCATTACTTGGTCCTAGCAGACAAAGAGGCCTACCACTACGACATGGCAATGCCCTTCCTTGCCACAGTGAGCTCATATCTCCCTCTGCCTTTATGCCCGGAGGAATGTTAGCAGAGGGGTGGGGCCCCATTTGAGACATGCTCAGTTGCCTTCTTCCTTCCAGGATGAGACCCGTCTCAATCAGGACTCCCTGCCAGAGAAAATGGTGATCGAATTGGATGCAACACCCAGGTGGGAGAAGCCTGGGGGAGTGGGGTACAGCAACAGTCTGGGCTGTCTTCTGCTGCTGGTGGAGCCAGGGACAGAGCTTCCTAACCTCTCTGCCGTCTTGCAGGTTTGTGGTAGTCTTCAACCCCCTGGAGCAAGAGCGCCTGACTGTGGTGACCCTGCTGGTGAACACCCCTCGGATCTGTGTGCTGAATGAGGAAGGACAGCCCCTTGCAGTACAGCTCAGTGCCCAGTGGCAGTCTGCCACAGACATGGTGCCTGATGTCTTCCAGGTAGTTTGGGAGAATTGGCAGGGAAGACGGGAATGACAGAGGCAAATCTTGTAAAATCTACAGAGAGATTTTTAAATACAGGCAGGTCTAGAGGGATCATAGATTGTGTGGATGTCTTCCAGCTTATGCCCCAATTAATCTGGAAAGTTCCTGAGGAGGGGCATGGAGGTGTGTGGATGCTTGGGCCTTCTCCCCGAGAGGCTCCACTGCAGACTTTATGGAAGAATCTTGCTCTGGTCTTAGCCTTCGTTGCATGGATGGATGGGCCTGGAAGGACCAAGGGCCTCCACCAGGCTTGTTTTATGCTTCATTGACAGGTGTCTGTCATGATACGCTTGCCGGCACTGGGCCTTACCATCCTGCAACTGATCAAATCTTTTGATAGCCACAACACGCTGAAATCTTCAGTGCGCCTCTTCCTGCATGGCCATGACTTTGCTGGGCATAAGTACGAAGCTGTCCCTGTGCAGGTTCTGTCCACCGCCACAGACGATTTCTGCTTGGAGAACCAGCACATGAGAGCTTGTTTCTCAGGGCCAAGTGGCTCCTTCAAGGTGACCCGCAGAGAGGACAAGGCTGGAGGGAAAAGGGGAGGGCAGGGGGAGGAAATGCACTAACTAGTGCTCGGCTTGTGGACTGCAGAGTGTGCGTCATGTTGGTGACAAACAGGAGCAGCAGCTGAGCAGCCAGTTCCTTGTCTATGGGACCCGAACAACCAAGGACAAGAGTGGTGCCTATCTTTTCCTGCCTGATGGTGAAGCCAAGGTCTGAGTAGACTGCTTCGGCTGGGGTTGCTTACCTGGGAAGGGGTGAAGACAGAAGTGGTCCTCACTTGGGCAGCCTGCTGAGCCTGCATCTTAGACGTCTGTCCGCCATGAAATGTGATGCTTGGCTGGCTTCCAAAAGGGTGGGATCAAGTCCTGGAGTTCCCAGTCATCTCCTGGGAGACTTGCTTGGGTACCTGATGGGCCTCTGGGAGAGCAGATGACTGGATGAGATGGGCCGGGGAAACCTGATGCACCTGGGGTTTCTTCGGATGGATGCTGTCTCATGCCTTTCCAAATGGGCATGAAACACTGCCTGTCTTCTCCCCAGGGATGGGAGGGAGGGCAGCCTTTGTGGAAGGTGGGAGAGCCTTTTCTGTCCATTTCCAGTATGAGAGAAAGACCTGCATTGCTCAGGCCAGCCCATCTTCAATCTGCAAGCAGCCTCTGTGCCTCCCAGTCTGGTGATGGGGAGGTGGGTGAGGGGCATCCCAACCATGGCTGCACTGACAGAGCGGCTGCCTGCCTGCTGAGTTCAGCTATGGATGGCATTAGGCTCCTGCTTTCACGTCCGCAGGACTTGCCTGACTTACTCATCTCTTCTCTGAAGAAAATGCTCTGCCTAATACTTGATAAGTGCCACAAAGAGCTTTCAGAAGAGCTGCTGTTGCTCTGCTTCTGCTGCCTTTTTGAGTCTGGGATTTCACCCCAAAAGCTTAATTGTTAACATTTTCAAATATGCACCCCAAATATGTAATTGTTTTTAAATTGCATTATGTAGTACCATGAAAAGCTAGCAAAAGGCAGGCTAGAAATAGATGAAGCTGGATCAGAGCCACTTCCCCACTTGCATGGGCTCCATTTTCTTCTTTGTAGCCTTACACCCCCAAGGACCCTCCGGTGGTGCGGGTGACCGAGGGGCCCTTTTTTTCAGAGGCAGCCATTTACTACCAGCACATCCAGCAAGTGGTCCGACTCTACAATGTGCCAGGTGAGAACTTCGGCTGTGCTGCAGGAGGGGATGTGGCTGTGCAGGATGGTGTAGTCACCTCACGTTGCGTCTCTGGCCACAGGGGTTGATGGCCTCTCTCTGGAGATCACCTGCCTGGTGGACATTCGTGACCACATCAACAGGGAGCTGGCCCTGCGCTTCAGCAGTAGCATTGAGAGTAAGGGCAGGTTCTTCACTGACCTGAATGGCTTTCAGGTAAAGGGCTGGCAGAAGCTTGAACAATCCTTTACCCCCCTCCCTGATGCAGCTGGAGGAGCCACTCGCATGTTTGCCAACAAGCCACCCACATGTTTGCCTGCCCTGCAGATCCAGCCCCGGCAGTACCTGAAGAAACTGCCACTCCAGGCCAACTTCTATCCCATGCCAGTCATGGCCTACATCCAGGATAGCCAGCATCGCCTGACTCTGCACACAGCCCAGGCCTTGGGAGTGTCCAGCCTTAGCAGTGGTGAGTGTGATGGAATGGGTACAGAAGCACCCAGCAGCCAGTCTGGGGAAAAGACCAGGAGGATGAGGGCTGTGCCTGAAGCCCGGGAGATATCAAGAGGGATCCTGGTTGTGGGATGGGGCATCTCCTAACTGGGGTTCTTTGCTTTCTCTCCCCCCAATTGGCAGGCCAGCTGGAGGTGATTTTGGACCGGCGTCTCATGCAGGACGATAACCGTGGACTAGGACAAGGTCTGAAGGACAACAAGCGGACCTGCAACCGCTTCCGTCTCCTGCTGGAACGATTCAGCTCAGCAAACAAGGTAGGAAGTCCCAGAGCTCCCCGACTGGATTGGGCCTCCTTCCTTGCCTGGATTTCTTGGGGAAACCTTTTCAGTGCCTGCAGATAGGTCTCCTTGAGCTGGATATTCAGAAGGGCTTGGGAAAATCATCTGAAATCCATCGTGCCATTGAGCACCCAGCTGATTTTCTCCTTTGACTTTGGAAGGCAGAGCAGTCCTGGCCATGAAGGCCTTGCGTGGAGGGCCTTCTGCCTAATCTGTTGCCAACGAAGCAACTATGTGGACTTTCCTCTTGCCCCCATCCCTTCCACATTGCTGCCCTCTGCCTCCTTTTCTGCCAGGAGAAATGCCAAATGTTTCTGCTGTTTCAGAAGAGAAAGTGGAAAGCATTCCTCTCTCCCAGTCAATGGTCGTCATTTCGTAGTGGGTGTGACTTTATAGACATGGTCTCCAGTTGAGGCGTGAGAGAGAAAAGAAGATCCATCAGAAACGAGGAGATTGAAAAGAGAGAGATCTTTCTATTGGGAATAAATATAAATAGAGGTCTGTCTAAGAGATATTAGACCCAACAGAGGGGCTAAGAGCAGAGGGAATAAAGGCAGCCCAAGAGCCATACAGAAGGCAGGAAGGTGAATCGGCCCCAGGAAGCCCACGGATACAGAGCCGGCTCTTCAGCCGTGCTGAGGGAATGACCGGCTTCCTGTCCACAAGGGGTGGAGGTCTGAGGCCGTGACATTCATTTTAGTAACCTACCTGTTCTCATCGCCTCCCCCTCCCCCCGGTCCATTCCCAGAGCTCCAGCTTCTTTTCCAAACTGGCCTCCATGCTGAGAGACTTGGTCTTCCCCAGCAGCAAGGTTGAAAGCCCAGAGGTAAAACCTGGTCTTGTGGTGTAGCCTGGCCTTTCCCTGCCCTGTTGGTGTGTGTGTGTGTGTGTAAAAGCCCAGCCTAATGCTTAGTAGCCAATAGTTTAGCAACAGTAGAGGCTCCTGTGGGGCTGATGTTGAGGCGCCATAGCCGGTGTGTCAGTCTCCATCTTCTCTCATTCTTGCTGCAGGCCCAGGAGGATCAGCCCACCAGCTTCCCGTCTCTGCTCAGCCACATCACTTCCATGCACCTGAATGCGGAGATTCTGACCATGCCATTTGTCCAGGGAAAACTGCCCTCTCCAGCACTGAGGTCTTTTGCACCATTTTCAATCACAGTGCCCTGCGACTTCCACCTTCTCAACCTTCGGACGTTGCAAGGAGAGGTGAGAAAGGGAAGCCAAGCTCTTGGCCTAGATGTTCCTTGCCCGATTCCCAGCCTTCTTTGCCTGCTGAGCAGAAGCCCTTGGGCTCCCAGGTGACACACAGGCTTTCCTCTCCCCAGGATGAGGCTTTGCCGTCTGCCGAGACAGCTCTGATACTGCACCGGAAGGGCTTCGACTGTGCCTTGGAGGCCAGGAATCTGGGCTTCAATTGTACCACCACCCAGGGCGTGGTATGTCTGGATGGCCTTGATTGCCCTGCAGGGAAAGGCATCAGGAATGGATGGTTGCTAGCGGGGTGTGTGTGTGTGTGTGTATTTGTATGAAGTTGCCTTAGGAAATGAAGGGGAGCTTGGGTTGCTGGGCGTTTGCACCTCAGCTTTTGCCTCTTGCTCTCCAGCTGTCCCTAGGCAGCCTATTCCAGAGCCTGAGCCTGATCTCCCTGCAGCCCTCTTCTTTGACCCTGATGTATCCACTGACAACGGCCTCCCCCAACAGCACCACCATCCACCTTGACCCCATGGAGATCGCCACCTTCCGCCTTCGCCTCGGATAGCCTGAGCCCTTCATTGAGAAGTTCTGCATAGGGACCTTTGGCCTCCTCTGGCACAGTTGCCCCAAAGGGGGCTGCTCCGTACCAAGGCAGACAAAGACTAGGCCCTTGGGCAGCTGTGTCCTTTGATGCTGCAGAAATTGCCTGGGGTGCTGCCTGTACCTGGAGGACTCATGGCACTGCTTCCAGAATTTGGTTCTAGCTTGGCACGAAGGGCAGCCGACTCTGCTGCAGAGAGACCGGACGTTGTTTGAGCAGCAGTGAATACCCACATCTGCTCTTCCCTGGCTCCAGAAGCCATTTCGGCATTTGGTTTGAATGATCCTGAACATGCAGAACAGGTGCAGGGTGTAGTAAACATGGTAGAACAGAGGACGGGCCAAGGGAGGCTCCTGCAGCTTGAAGCAAAGCCCTCCTCTCTGGTGCTCCCTTCCTCCAGAAAGCAGGGGTTGGGTGGCAATTCGCTCAGGGTTGGGAAGCATCTCCCCATATTTTTTCCTAGAGGATGGAGTGTTTCCCCACAGTGAATTCTCAAGACAAATGCTGACTGCATTCATACTCTGATGACTTTTTCTTTCCAGAGGGAAGGAAAAAGCATGTTGCTGTGCTGCAAGCAAGGCTCCCCCCCAATCTCTGCTGCAGTTTGATTCAAAATAACTTTTAACTAGCAGAAGGCTGAGTCTGCTGAAAGCCTGCCTTTTCATTATGGATGAAGACAGGGAGCTCCCTGTATATTTTTGCAGAAAGCCTTGAGTCCAAGAGAGAAGCCTGCGGCTGTGTTGTGGTTAATAAGAGCCGGCTGGCCCAGTGTTTTTTCCTTTCTGAAGGGCGAAGCCAGCAGTGCCAGCCCAGCTGCAAAAGTGCAGAACACGGAGCTGAGGAGCAGCTCCTGTCCCAACCGCCCTTTCTTCCTGGCCAACAGGCTCCTAGGCAAACTTTTGGGATGTCTCACCTGGGCTCTCGTGTGCATTTTTGCATGGCACTTGTGTGCACAGCCCACATGCTTCATTTATGGCTCAGTGTGTTGTGCAAACCCACTAAACACATTGGAATAAACTGTGGGCCAGCATACTTTGTGAAGAAAACCCAGACTCTGGAAGGGCTCTTACAAATCTGGTGAAATTGAGTCCTGTAGGATTCTCCCCAGAAGACCAGTTTTGATCTTAGGAAGGTACTCCTCCCTGCCAGGCAATTGCCAATTGCCATGAGGGCAACCTAGAAGCGGGCAAAGGCAACAGTATTTTTCTGCTCTTTGCTTCATTTCTGCAGGGTTCTTGTCTCTGTGGCAGGCTCTTCTTTGGATGGAGTATGTTTACAAACACATTGATGGGTAGGCTGTCACTCCTAGGTCATAGTGTCTTAGACCACAGGACCTTAAGAGGTCTACCTGCCCATCGGCCATAGGCATAGTTTTCAGCATGTGATGCAAGAGTTGTACGTAATGAGAAACCTAATTTAGATCTTGAAATCTCTCTTGGTTTTGAGGGATGTTGATTATGTGAGGAAGAGGAGAAATCAAGCTACTGTTTTCTGTGTTGCTCAATTTGTGCTGCATTAACTAAATGAACAGGATGTGAAAGTGCACTATTGTCTTTACAATAATTGCTGTGGGAAGTGGGGAATTAACCAGGAATTAATCAAGCAGAAGCGGACTGAGGTTGCCCTCCTCGGCTGTCCCTCAACCAATAGAGACAGTGAATAGGTTAGAATCAGGGAAACTGGTTGTCTGGGATAACAGGGTTGCTCAGTTCCCAAGATTTGTAAGCATGCAGTGGACGTACATGGTACTAGCAATAGCACTTGGACTTACAGTATATACCGCTTCACAGTGCTTTACAGCCCTCTAAGCGGTTTACAGAGTCAGCCTATTTGCCCACAAGAATTTGGGTCCTGATTTTACCAACCTCGGAAGGATGGAAGGCTGAGTCAACCTTGAGCTGATTGGAACTGCCAAATTGCAGGCAGTCAGCAGAAGTAGCCTGCAATACTGCACTCTAACTACTGCGCCACTGTGGCTCAATATAGTTGTCTCACCTTCTCTATAAGGATAAAAAACAAACAACACAAACCACAGCTGAGGATCACTTCAGGAAAAAAGATTCAGATGTTTGTGAAATTCCAAGGGGAGAAGTCTCAATTTATTGTTAAGACAGGCATCCTGAGTAAATTCTGGGGCACAGCCAGCTTTAACAAAAGCCAAGTAGGCTTCTGGTGTTTACTACGGCTGTGTAGTAATCCAGATCCAAAGTGTTAATTCCTAGTGCAGAGATTCACACACCACAACCATTGGCAGCTCCATAAAGAAGTTACAGGTTTTCTCAAGATTTAAACACATTTTGGTTTAAAGAAATAGCAAAAAGTCCAACCTGTGTAGTTGGCCCAAATTTCCTTGAATCACTGAATAGATCTATTTATTTTATGATTCTCCTTTATTCCTTCATTTTAGGAATTGTGCAATTCTGGCTGATATCCCAAAGGTTGGAGGGTAGGCAGGAAAAATATAAGTAATTCTAGGAAAAAATTGAAGTATGGCATTCTGAAAGTCAAGCAGGACAAAACTACAGCTCTATTGTTTGTGAAAGGCCAGCACAAAATAAGGGATGTACATTACAAGCTGTCACAGAGCAGGGCTTTGACTCTTTTGGTTCCTTACCTACTAAAATTTTAAATATTATTTTGGCAGTGGTTGCCAGTCAATTCAGTATGGGCGTTCCCTTTCCTGATCCTTGCGGATTTGGGCTGTTTGCTTATGGCTTTAGTTATGTGCCCCCCTTTCCATTTTTTTAATTTGCTATTTTTTATCCCTGAATTTGTCAGAGAGCTGGTCTTGTGAAGTGTCCTGTTTTTTGGTGGTGCTGTTTTTGCTTGAGTCATGTCATTTTTCTGGGTATTCCAAACATCTGGAACTATATTTTCCCTTTTAGCATTTCCATCCATGGAATTCTTCCTAGCTTTTTTCTCAGCCTATTGAAGTCAGCTCTCTTAAAACTCTACAATAATAGTCTGACTTGGTTCAGTTACCTAGTTGTATTATACTTGCACTATAATGAATTCAAGTATGAGATGGCTACTCTCCCCCAAAGTTCCTATAGCTTCTACTTCCTCAACCATTTCATCCCTATTAGTAAGGATTACATCCCTCTAGTTTCCTCCTCTACATTTTGTATGACAAAATGTGCCTGTTTGATCTCCCACTAACTGCAGTCGTCCTGTACCATCCCCCCCAATATTGTCAGGGTAGTTGAGTTTCCTATTAGTACTGTGGCATATTTCATGCACACCTCAGCTAACCTAGCAAAGGGCTCGTCTACTTCCTTTGCTTGGTTGTGTGGTCTGTACACACCTATAGCTATGTCATTTATGTTTCCTCTAACATTTAGCCAAATACTTCCACGAAGGCTTTCTTTGTTAGGTCTGTTTCTTTTGAACAATTTATGTCCTTCCAGTTGTGTGTTCCAATCGTGTGTTTTGTCCTACCAAGTTTCAGTAATAGCTACATGCTGAGCCAGTTGTTTCCCAAATACACTGACAGGCTCGAGGTGCAGTTTTTCTCTTGCTAGAAGTGCATCCTGTAGGCTTCAGTATAGCCCTTCCTACAGCCTAATCCATAATGTAGAAAGCCAAACTTCTCACAATAATCACCATCATTTGAATCCTCCATTCAGTCATTCGGTTTTGTGCTAATTTGGGCAGCCAGAGCCTTTGCTTTTTTCCTTTTCTGTTCATAGTCCTTGGAAATTGATTTCAGGCTCTTAGTTATATTATTTGTCCCCGCATGAAAGAGGAGAAAGGGATAACAAGCTATACTAATATACTACTATTAAGCTAATAAGGCTTAAGTGTAATAACCAGCCTCTATCACATCTTTAGTCTTTGCACCTGTGAGTCAATTCACTTCCCTTAAGAAATTGGTCTACAAATTGAAGACTCTGTTCCTCTAGAGTAGTGAGTCACCAATGCACCCACCCACCCCTAAATCTGAGCTACTTCATTTCTTATCACTGGAACAGTTGACGCTCTTTTCTTCAAAGGGTTTCCATGTTTCCTTCCTGGTGAAGGATACACAAGTGGCTTCTTCCAGCTTTGATTCCTGCAAAGTAATAATTCCGGCTGTTTTGAAATCTCAGCTCCCCTCGCAGACTTAAACAGATGCTGAGGCCAGCTTTGCTCCTTCCAAGACGGGCTTTAGCAAAGGCCTGCGCCAGCCAGGCCCCTCATCAAAAGGCAGCACACTCCGTTTTCCTTCACCAAACCTTTGGGGTTGCCAGGCCAGTTCAGGACCACCCATTAACAGACTCCTTTCCCTAATGCATCCTCCCTGCCGCCAGTCTGGCAGCCTCCCCACGGAGGCCGGGTCTAAAAGCAGAGCCTAATGGCATTGGGGGGGGGGGGGCGCTAATGGATGCAAGAGCAGGATGGCGAGCGCCGTTTCCCTGCCTTTCCGCCCAGTCCGGGCTGCCTCCGCCTGGGAGCCGCGGGGAAGATGCTGCTCTGGCTTCTGCTGCTGCCGGCCTTCCTCCGGCCAGGGGTCGGCGGCTTCCAGGCACGGCTTGCCGCTTCTCGCCGGGGCTCGTCCGAACTGAGGGCCGCCGCCTCCGGGCCTCTCCCGCTCGCGGCGGCCAACACGCATCTCTGCGAGGGCTACTGGGGCGCGGACGGGCGCCTCCACGCCGCCTTCTTCTGCCCGCGCCTTTCCGATGCGCCGACCGACGCTTACTGCTGCCGGCCCGGCGGGAGCGGCGCCCTCAAGTCCTGCTGCCCGCGGCCCGACGCCGATCGTCCCACAAGCGCCAACGCCTCCGCCGCGCTCCCGGCCGGACTCCGGTGAGGCCGGGCGGGTCGGGGAGGGGGTCGCGGCGGGAGGGCCGGCAGCCGGCCTGACGCCGCTCCGTTCCGCCGCAGGAGCCCGTTGCTGCCGCTGCTGGCCGTGGGGCTCTACGGCGGGCTGGTCCTGGCCTTGGCCGCGGCCGACCTCCTGCACTTCCGCCGCCGCGCCGCCGGAAGGAGCGCCGTCACGTGCCCCGCGCAGGCCCCGCCCCCGGAAGTGGCGACTGTCGCGTCCCCGTGACGCCCACTCGACGCGCCATGGCGGCCTCGGCGATGGCGGAGCTGCGCCGGGAGGGAAACGAGCATTTCCAGGCCGGCCGCTACGTGGAGGCGCTGGCCGCGTACGCGCGCGCGCTGGGCCTGCCCGAGGCCGGGCCCGAGGCCTCCCAGCGCGCCCTGCTCTACCGCAACCGTGCCGCCTGCCACCTGAAGCTGGTGAGTCGGGCCGCTGGGAGCCGCGGCGGGGTGGGGCGGAGCGGGGGTGGGAGCGTCTTTTTCGGCTTCTCCGTCTGCCGCTTTCCCTCCGCAGGAGGACTTCGCGCAGGCCGAAGCGGACGCCTCCCGAGGTGAGCGCCCCCTCCCCCTCCCCCCCCCGCTTCCCCGGCGGTCTCGGCCTCCGCCCCCCCAAACGCCTCCCTGTTGCTCTCGCGCAGCTCTGGAGCTGGACGGGCATGACGTGAAGAGCCTCTTCCGCCGTGGCCAAGCCCTCCGGGGCCTGGGCCGCCTCGACCGGGCCGCCTCGGACTTGCAGCGGTGCGTGCGCTTGGAGCCCAAGAACAAGGCCTTCCAGGAGGCGCTGCGCGACCTTGGCAGCAGGGCCCAGGAGACGGTAGGCCCCGCGCCCCTTCCGCTCCCGCTGTGCCAAGCCAAGGCTCTGAATTGGCCGTCAGCAGCCCTCTGTCTCTTCCTCTTGGTCCCAGATGAAAGCCATGACCTGCACGGACTCCAAAGTGGAAGCCATGTTTAAGTTGCTGCTGAGCAAGGAGGAGAAGGATCAAGACAGGAAGCAAAAGGTACTGGTCAGGGAGTTGGGATGCCCCTCGGTGATGGGCTGGGCAAACTGTGCTGCATCTCATGAAGCCTGATGAACACATTATTCTGAAAGCAGAAATTTGCAAGTGACAGGTGGGCTGGAAAGAGTGTAGAAGCAGTGCAGAATTTTAGATGTAGCGTATTCTTGCTTTCGGATTAGCAAATACTCCATCACTCTAGCTGGTCTTTCACTTGTATATTGTGTCAGAAATGGAAATAATAAGGTTGTGGGTATATAGGGTGTAGGGGCGGCCAGTGGGTGAGTGAACAAGCACTCTCATGATAATGGGGCATAAGCTTCCACCACTCTCTCCCCCAAAGGACCTATAGCAGCATTTCCTGATTTGAAGTAGTAGCAGACTTTACATCTGGTTAGTTAATGGCTTCTCTGGCTTGGATTCATGGGGTGGGGCGTGTTTGAAGCCTAGTATAGGCGGAGGGCTTTAGGTTGGAAGGTCTGCTTTCTGGCAAGAGGTGGGCATATTATGGATCAGTATTTCCCAATGCAATATAAATCAGTATGAACAGGGAAAACTTTTTCAGGTAGCTAAACACTGCTTCTTTTTCTGACCAGGCAGCTCAGAACTTGATAGTTCTGGCTCGAGAGGAGCCTGGTGCCGAGAAAATTTTCCAAAATGATGGAGTGTGCTTACTGCTGCAGTTATTGGACACGGGCCGTTTGAATATGATGATAGCAGCCTTGCGGACCTTCACCGGCCTCTGCCGTGGCCACTGTTCTCGAGTAAGGGCTGCTGCAAGATGACATTTTTTCAGAGCTGGGTGTGTGTGTGTCATTTGGTTTGACTCCTGGCTGTTTCAAGGATGATGCTTTGGTGCTAATAGCACTTTACTTTCTCTTGGAGTATCTAACCAAATAATTAGCATACTGGGTGGGTCGGGGTGTCCTTCCTGAACCTACTGAAACACCTACTCCACACAGCCAGGAATTAGTGAAAGCATCGCTGCTGATCAGACTCCTTTTTGCCTCTGATTTTGTGACCCAGCAAAGGGGCTTGGGAGAGAGCAAGACAATCACATTGTTCTGTAGCTCAGTTCTGGAAATAGTTTTGGATTTGTGTTGCTCACAGAATCGTCGTGATTCCTTGCCATATTGGAATACACACCAGCGTGGTTCAACTCTGGTCTTTTTGTTATGGTTCAGTGGGGACTAGCTCTCACTGTGTTGTTGAAAAATCAACCCCACCTCCTTAGGCTTACTGACTTGGATCCCAAAACGTTCTGCTTCTCCAGGATTTTGAAAAGCTGTGCTTGCTTCCTGAAGAGCAATTCTAGTTAGACTAGAATTTCAGAGCAGCTAGTTCTAGAGAAGAAGATTGGTAAGATGGGTCTACTCTAGATCCTTCCTTTGTCTCAAAGCTGGGTACTTTCTTACAGACGGTGGTGATTCTGAGTGACCTGGGGCCTCAACGTCTCTTTGCTGTGCTAGAGAGGGAGGATGAGCAGCTTTTACTGGCTACCTATAACCTGTTGCAGGTCATGTTTGAGACCCTCAGGCAGGGGCTGCAGAAAGAAGTAGTGCAAAAAGACAATGCTTTGGCATCAGGTGAGTCTCCAGCTGCCTTTCTAAAATTGTGAGGATTACATCACTATCTATACTGCTTAGTAGAAGGATGGCCAGAGATACATTTTCTTAAATCTGGGTAGATTACAGGGTGTTCTAACTGAGACTTGTCAGACTCAAGGCCTGATCTGACCAGATCGGGCTCGTGATGTAGCTAGATCTGGCCAAGGGGCTGCCCTGGAGACAGCGAAGGGCTGGTGCCTCAGCCCAGGCTGGCCAGGCACTGCTCTAAAACCTGATGGCGGCATCTGGGCCAGAACACGGTCAGCCTTGATCTTCATGGCCACCTTAAGAGCTGGTGAGGGGCCGCCCCCGCTCTACCCCGAGCATGCACAAAGGAGGCGATGAGTGCATGCAGGACCTGGCATCCCTGGGGACCGTTGTGCCCCACAGGCTGACTGCATTCTGAGCATTTCCCTTTCATCCAGGATGCCAACACTCGGTACACGCCCATGGGGCGGAGATGAGGCAGTGAGGCCGTCTCCTGCTGGCTATAGGGCGGCTGTGTGGGTAGGATAAAAGGCTGACCATGTTCCGGCCTGGATGGCTGCACCAACTTGTAGATCAGTATCGTGCCCGCACCAATTTCTCTATACCCCACTCACTGGCCTGGCCTCGCAGCCCCCTTTCACTGGGACCGGAGAATGGAAGGAGGAGGGAATGAGACTAAATGGGACCTTTAGGACCATTGTGCTTCTGCCTGCCAGCAGAACTTCCTTTTTGGCATCAGTTTCAGGCATGGAGAAACGGAGGGGATGGTGGACAAAAAGAAGCCGCTGCTTGGCAGGGTTTTTTTTTTTTAAGTTGGCAGAGGCTTCCCATTTCGACCCCTTCCCCCGTCGTTGCTTCTGGGCCTCTGCGTGGCTCTCAGCTCACATCTCCCAGACCTGCGTATGTGTGCGTGTGTGTGTGTGTGGTGGTCTTCCCCCTTTCAGCCCTGCGTTGTGACATTGGGGAGGAAAAGAATGGGAGGAGAGAAGCTGGGATGGGAGCTTCTTGCAGCCTTCTACCGAGCAGGGGGTGGGCGGCAAAGCACGATGCGATTGGCAGCAGGTTGGAGGAGATGTACAGTCCAAAGTACCTTGGGCACACAGCATTAAAGTGGTAAAAGATGAGAAAAAGAAACAAGCATTCCAAAAATACAGCTTCCATCAGTTTGCAACCTGCCATTGGAGAATGTGCCTATTGAGGGCACGGGACTGCAAGACACACGCACACACACAAATGTGCGCATGATCTGAGAGCCGTGCAGAGGTACCGTCAGGCACAGAGCCAACGACGGGGGAGTGGTCAGAATGGGAAGCCTCTGCCCACCGCTGCCTGTTGCCTTCTGAAGAAGCATCTTTGGGACTGGCCAAGGAGAGAGTGCAGCAGCAGCAGCCTCGAGGAAGTAAGCGCAACCGAGCACCCTCTTGGGGAAGTGGGGCTGGGCTGGGCTGTGTGCTCCCAGTGCCCTGGCAGCTCGAGGGCCAGGCTGAGCACTTGCCTTCCACTGCCCAAGGCTCGGGGCAGCCTGCACCGCCATCCAGGGCTCCTTTGTGACCTGAGAGGGACGATGAGGCTCCTCTGGTGGATAAGAGTTTGGCACTTGTCCTGGTCTTACCTTCCTCTGCTGGACTCAATGGATCACCCAACCCTGCCCAGGCCACCACTGGCGCCCCCCCAACATGAGTGAGGTTGAGCTGCCCCCCAGCGCCCACCCCAAGATTAATTACAACCCTGATGAAACCCTCAGTGAAATCAAGTTTGACACCCCTGTTCTAGATCGTGACTCTCATATCAGGAAGGGCCAGAAATGTAAGTTGCATATTTTCCAGCTTTGCAATAAAAATAGAGCTTGTCCTGCCTTGTTTCAAATTGTGCTGCATGTTGGTTGGGGGAGCGGGGAGGGGGGAGGGTATTCTAATAATTACTGTGCATCTCATATTCATGTTTTTATTTGCAATTCACCTTGGACAAAGCATATTGGATGTTTGCAGGAGAATAGTTATGCTAAGCGAAGTTTTGCCTTTGTTCACTTGTGTGCTGTAAGTGATGGTAGCTCACAAGTATCGTTGGAGGTGTTGTTTACCTCTCTATCTGTAGACTCATCCAAAGAGCTGAAGTTGCTCCTTCGATGGCTGTTAGAGGCTCTCACTCGAGTAGGCATCTCTTCCTATGGTCGTGACAGTATCCTCAATCTGCTGATCAGCGTAATAGCCCCAAAGTCATTGCAAGCCTCCAACAACTCTTTGACCCTTTGGGTCATTGATCATGGTGAGCATGACTCTCTGTGCAGAAACTTTTCTATTCTTGGCTCCTTCTCTTCTTTAGTAAACAATGGTTCCTTGCAGGTCTCAAAGAGATCCTGGAGGTTGGGGGCACAGTGCCCCACAGTCCTGGAGGCTTGCGTGTGACAGAGAACACCCCCATGACTGTGGCCGTGCTGCTCAGTAAGCTTTATGAGGACTTGAAGTGTGATGGCGAGAGAGAGAATTTCCATCGACTTTGTGAGGATTATGTCCGGTAGGTCTGTGAGTGTGTAAATGCAGCCCTTTCGAGAGAACTGCTGTTTGACAGAAGGAACTGTCACTTCTTAGCAATGAATGCTGGGCTGGTTGTCAGTCTTTTGCCTTTGCTCGCTTTTGTTAGTGAGCATTTCATTGAAGACTGCTCACGAATGAAAGAGGCATGAGCTACCGTGTTTCCCCAAAATAAGACCCGGTCTTATATTTGTTTGGGTTTCAAAATAAGCATTAAGGCTTATTTTTGGAAAATCACAATATTAGGGTGATCAGCCCAGCTGGACGCGGGCACAAGAGGTGGCAAATATGCAGGGGGACAACGTGTCCAGCAGCAGCTGCAGTCCACTGGCCCCTTGATCAGTGCACTCTGATTGCACAACCTGTGCAGTGCAGGTGAGTTCATTACCTATCCAAGCAACAGACACAGAGGCATTTGGGGGGCGGGGGGGGGGAGGCAGATGATCCTGAAGCACTGTGGGAAAGCCAAGAGTCAAGCTGTAGCTGGCAGGTTGCTGCAGGATACTCATCTTCGCATGGCAGCACTGGCAGCAGGCAGAGGCATGTGGGGAGGGAATCAGGTGATCTTGATGTGCCACATGGGTCACAGGCAAACTGAGAGATGAAGACGAGCCTCCTGTGGCCGGCTGTCCACTCCATCCCAATAACTTGTTTTCCATGGCCCGTGCAGCACATCCGGATCAGCTGTTTCCCCTCCCCCTCCAGCTGATGATATTAACGGGCTTATTTTGGGGGTAGGGCTTATATTAGGAGCAGGCTAATAATCAGGGTAGGGCTTATTAGACCTTAATTTTGGGGAAACACGGTACTTTAGTAGTTGTATCAGGTCTGGAAGCTGTCTTTTGCATTGGGCCTTCAAAAATTAATGCTGTGGGGAAATAGGAGGGGGGGGATTATATGGAGTATGGGAGATATATAGTCTAATAACATTCCTTTCTCAGAGACTCAAGGACTTATTGCCCTTTACCTGGAGGGGTGTGACTGCGAGGCATCTCTAATTGGAAGGGGCCTAAGTGGACCATGTGATGGACATGTGGGTGCTGGGCAGGGACTCGAACATTCAATTGAGTGGGGAAAATCTAGAAACTTTCAGATTCGGGTTTTCCCACATGGAAAATGGAACCCGAAAATGGAACTTTGAGGAAACTCAAGAGACTTCTTTAGTTAGGGCTGTTACTTGGAACCCTGATATGTGGTTTCTTCCTATAATATATACTTAGCATTTACATAGTAGTTCTATATTTAGTCTCTGTTAGGAGATATCTCCGTTGGGAGACTGCAAAGTTGTGCAGCGGAGTGTGCAGCTAGAGAAACGTTGCTAGTGTACACACAATTAGTAGACCAGACACTGTTAAGTAAAAATAAAATAGCTTTTACTGGAGTTGTAAAAACTAAAACTAAGCTACTGCTTAACAAGCAGTGTTGTTAAAGCGAGTCAAAACAAAGTCTTAACAAATATCAAATTGCTTAGTCAGCAAATCACAATTTTCCTTCTTCAGTTAATCTCAGCACATGGAGTTATCAAACAGCAAATCAGCAAATCAGGCAGAGAGAGAGATATGCCTCTCCATACCTCCTTTTATAATGAAGATAATTACAGTTTCTAACCTTCCAACATCCTTAAAGTCACAATGACCATTTGTCATCATGGTATTATATATTGCCTACCCAACTCTAGGAGTCTACTCCTAACAGTCTCTTTGCTGATAGTGGTTGCTCTCTCTTCCTTTTCAGGGACTGGTTCCAGGGTCATGGCATGCCTGGGAAACTCAGGGCCATCCAGACAGTGAGCTGTCTCCTGCAAGGCCCTTCAGAGGCTGGGAACCAGGTGCTTGAACTGAATGGCATCATGGAGAACATTCTGGCATTGTGTGCCTCATCCCAGGTGGCTCACCAGCTTGTGGCTGTGGAGGCCCTGATCCACGCAGCTGATAAGGCCAAACGTGCCTCCTTCATCACTGCGAATGGTGTGACTCTGCTCAAGGAGATTTACAAGCACAGTGAGCGTGACAGCGTTCGCATCCGGGCCCTGGTGGTGAGTAGAAGGAGCTTGTTTTGGATCAGGTTGGGTGACAGGGAGGGAGGGAGCGTATTTGGGTTGCACTTCTTTCTCTCTGTCGCTTGCTTGCCTTTGGTAAATAACACCTGCCCAGTGCAGGTTGTATAATGGATTGTTGTCTGTGTTTTCAGGGTCTTTGTAAATTGGGCTCGGCAGGGGGCACAGATTTCAGCATGAAACAGTTTGCCGAAGGCTCCACCATGAAACTGGCCAAACAGTGCTGCAAGTGAGTGTGGGCTTTCCTTGGCTGCAAGAGGTGCTCTGTCCTAAAGTAATATAGCCTTTATTACTTTATTACTTTATTGTACAAAATAAATACAACGAAAGCCTCCAACACCTTTAGTTCCACCTGGTCTGGAATCTTTTGGGGGAGAAGGCATCAAATATCGCTTGCTGCTTTCACATTTGTAAACTTAGTGGACATCCAAGGATGAGTGTGATCTGGTTGCAGGTCGACATGTTTTATGCTAAATGGAAGCTAACAATCTGAGCAGATCTGATGTAGTTGCAGTATGGACTGAATCTGGTATTCTGTGATTGCTGTCAGCCTTGCATGTTTGAGCTCTCTTTCCTAATGGTTAAAGTGAAATTCTAATGCTCCCTACTGAATGGCTGGCGCCTTAGTGGATCTAATGTCCCCCTGTCCCACACCTAGATGGTTGTGCAATGAGACCCTTGATGCTGGCACCCGCCACTGGGCAGCAGAAGGTTTGGCATTCCTTACCTTGGACGCAGATGTCAAGGAAGAACTTCTGGAGGACAAGGCAGCTCTGCAGGCTCTGTTCCACCTGGCACAGGTAGAGCTTCTTTGGGAGTTGAATATGATAGGGAAGAAACTATCCCATCAATCACATTCTAATAATGGCCGGTGGCAAAATCAGACTGCATTTTTTCTGATTAGCAACTTTTAGAAAGGCTTTTATTAGTTCACTTCATCAGATGCAGAATAGTGGCATAGATGTAGGAGTTAAATTGGGGTGAGATAGGGGGAAATGGCAGGGGAAGATGGTTGGTCTGACAGATTGAAGTGACATGTGAGACAGAGTACTTCATCAATTGTTTAAAACCCATTGTATTAGCTGAAAGCAAGATTGTCTGAATTTATGCGGGTGCAGCTCCTCAATTGGTGATCGAAAGTCCTTCTTTTCTAAAAGAGTCGTTTTGAAGTCTGCTATGGAGGCTCCTGGGAAGTTGAAATGCTTAGACCAATTGCGGCCTGCAGGACGGTATCTTGTGGCCCCCACCGTGATATGAAAGTATAATATTAGTGCAGTCCGCAGGGGGAGTGGACCTCTGTGGAATCCCTTATGCGGCCCAGCCTCACCCAGCCTCTGCCTCCAGGGGCCCCCAGGTAAATTGAGTTTGAGACCCCTGGCTTAGACCTTGCTTGAGTTCTTTTTTTTTCATTAATTTTTTTTTATTTTTCCATTTCCATAACATATAATCACATGTATACTAATACATAAACAACATCATATTGTATAAATGTTTACATCGATTCATCTTACCAACAACTCCTAAAAACCAATTATTGACTCTTCTGCTCTCCAAACACCATATTTGTATTTTATCCATCACTTCCTACTCCCTCTCTCCTTCCCCTCACCTCCTTTCTTCCTTCTGTTGTCCTTTCTCTAATTCCTCTTCCTCTCCCCTTTTCCTCTCTTCCTTTTCCACTCCTCCTTTCTTTTCTCCCCCCTCTTGCCCCCTCTCCTCTCTCTCTTCTTCCCTTCCCTTTCTCCTCTACTTCACACTCTTCATCTCATTTACTTGGTGTATTTCAGCTTCTGAGCAAGCTCCATTTTATGTTGATGGTATTTTTAATTCCTTTCCAATATACGTATTAAATTTTTCTACTCCTTTTTAGTAAAACAAACAAACATAAGTATACCTATATAGTCATTGTGCTTTTAACTCCCCCCCCCCCCCCCCGCCTAATTTTGGCCGAGATGTAGACCTGGTTACAATTCCTCGCTATTTCAGTCTGCTTCCCTAGAGACTGAATTGAACAAAGTTGGCCATGCCTCCCTGGTCGGCCACTTTTTTCAATGCAGTCTGCCTACAGAGACGTAATCACATTTTCTCTTCAATTTGACCTTTTTCCTTTGGATTTTCTTGCAGTTTCACAGGTACTATTGCAATTCTGCATTAATTAGGTATTTCCTTTTTGTAAAATGAATGCCTTTGCGCGCTGATTTCCCCAGTCCACTGGCAAGAACCGCCGCGGTTGATTCCTCATAGAGGAGCAGGCTTGCAGGTGTTTTCTGCCCGTGGTCGCCTTTGCTGTCAGTTAAGGGCTGTGAGTTTAGTGTGCCGCACTCGAGTCCCTTCTTGCCACGCTCGGAGGCTTGGTTTGCCATCCCCCAGTCGCCGTTGTGCCCCCTTTGCGGTTCTAAGTTTGAATTTCGCACATGCAGGCTGCGCCAGAGCCGCCGTGTGGCTGTCGCATATTGGTGCCTTTTAAACCTTGCGAGCAGTTGGTTTTGGCGCCAATCGAGCCGCTGAGCAGCGTTGGCCATTTTGTTTGAGCCTCATTGTGAGCTGAGCTTCGGCAGGATTGGCAGCGTGATTCTTTCTCGCTGAGCTATCGCTGCAGGCAATGCTTCTGAGTCTTTCTCAGCGCTTTCATTGTGTGGCATAACTTTGCCTCTTGAACGACCAGGATTGCTGGGCCCCTTACAGGTTTGCCTGTCTGTTCCCGTTAGCAATTCCTGTGGTTTATCAGGGGAATGGTGGAACGCACCACTGTTCCAGCCTCTGGGGAAGGGGTTTCCCCTGGGAGATCGCCTTCCACCAGGGTGGGGAGGGCCACTATTAGGAGCGCGGCCAGCAGATCTAAGGCTGCCTCCTCTTTTGCGGCCACTGATGGGGAATCCTGACACAAGCATCGGGCCCCAGCCAAGACGGCATCTAAAGCCCCACTCTCAACAAGGGCCCCTGACTCCCTCCCACCTTTGCAAATGGAGGGACTAGTGCTTCAGGCCTAAGCATAACTTAGGCCTCCCAAGCGAGGCACTCCACCCCTGAGGCCAGACATTCTTTGCCTGAGGCCACCTTTACACCTACAGCTGCGGGGCCCCGCGTGGTAGATGAGCAACTCCTGACCCTTTTGAGGGAATTCAGGGATCTCATTTCTGCGGCCGTTTCACAGGGAGTGGACTCCGAAATTCACAGAAGGTCCAGGGCTTCGAGATCAAGCCTTCTCCATTGCCATCAGTCTACAGCGAGGACTTGCTTTTGGGAGACGAGGAACAAGGGGATCAGGAACTTTCCGATGATGGTGTCCCCCAGGATGTGCCTACCACTGGGGGTCTTTTCAGATTGGCCCTATTCAAATCCTTTCTGTTCAAAGGATGAACCATGGCCAACATGGGGGCTAAGGGAGCTCCAGTGGAGCCCTCGTTGGGTCTTGATTCCACTGAACGCCTGTTCTCAGAACTGGTTCTGGGACAAGAGGTCATCCCTTCTCCTAAACTTTTTCTGGACATCATCCAGAGGCAGTGGTCTCAGCCAGCTACGATCCCCCCCCCCCCCCACCGCTCCCCACCAACGATGATAAAAAATTGTTTGGGCCTGGCCCAGGTCTGGAGGGGATCCTACCGTTGCCATCCGTGGACCCACCAGTTGCTGCCTTGATCTCTCTGGCCATTGTCCCTTCAGATGCGTCTGAAGGCTTAAAAGCAGAGGACCGCAAAGCAGAGCAAACCTTTTGCAAAATGCACTAGGCAGTGGCCTGGGCTATTCGAGCAGCCACTGTCATGTCATTTTTTAATAGAACCTCCCTGGTTTGGATCAGGCAATTGCAATCCAGGCTAGCCCTTGAGGACATGCACCTCCACCAAGATGTTAACAAGTTGGTGGCCACCGAGAACAGTTCTGATAAGTCAACGGTCTTTTCCCTCCGTTTCTACTCCTTTATTGTCTTGCAATCCTTCTTTAAGTTCTTCTTTAGGTATCTGCTTCTCTGGATTCAGAATTCTATTTAGGCTTGATTTTACTGATTTATGCATATCTTTTATAATAGTTATACATAGTTTTTTGAATTCCCAGTTTTCCATGGTATCCAGTTCCAACGTTACAGTTAGTTATATAGTTCTTATTTCAGAGTTCGGTTCCACCTTAAATTTTTCTGCTTCAGTTACTATGGGGGAGAATGATGGGAACCATTTTAGTCTTTTGTTCTTCCTTAATGTCCAGTACTAAAATTGCAGTTACTTATTTCGAGATTAAATTTAATTCAAACTGGAAGACAAGGTGGGGCCATCTTAACCTTTTGCCGAGAGAAAAAAAGAAAAAGGAAAGAAAAACAAAACAAGAGGGGAAAAAACCTTTGTGTTTCCCAGTTCTTGGTTCTGTTATTATTCTGTTATTATTCTTTCCCTTGCCAGTTTCTGGGTCCGGTCAATTGTAGCTGCTCAGAATATATCACTTGAAACAAACTTGCAAACAGTCAAATTTGGGTATTTCTCTTTGCCTCCCACTTTTCCAAATTCTGATTTATGGCAGTTGGTTAATTAAAACTTCCGGCAGTCAAGGTTAGGTTATCAGTAAAAAGTGCTTTAAAAAAAAAAAAGATATATTACCTGGAAAAAGTCCAAACAGAATAATTCCTTCAGAATGTTTGGTTTCTATTTCAAGTCCAAAACCAAGTTTAAAGTTTATACTTGAGTGGATTTGTCATTTTTCTGCTTTTTTCTTCTGTCCAAAATTGTTTCAAATAAATAACTTTGGGGAGGAGCTGGTGTTTCAACCTTCCATTATCCCTTTCTTTCTTTTGAAAAAATCCCAATCTGACCATCAAGATTTCTTTGCCTTTTCCACGTTTGATTTATAGTTGTGGGTTACATAGACATAGCGGTCTTTCATCTCTTTGTACCCTCCTGTACATTTGCTTTGACAAAAAGCCAGCATCTTAGCCATATTACATACAGACTGCTGCCCTGACTCCGATTCATAAGGCAAATCTCCAACCTGCGAGGGACCAGTTGCCTCCCTCTGGGTCTGATGAGGCACTGCCCTTCTTCGCCCCCATCTCCAGTGGAGGTTCTGACCCCAAAACGATCTCAGAGATGGTTTGTCAGACAGGGTTCATGTGAGGCTCTTAAGAGCCCCCCCCCCCCACGTCTGTCCAGCTGAAGAACTTCCTGTCGACCAGACCTTGCTTGAGTTCTGATGTCAAACGTGTCCCTTAATTATTTTGCGCAAAGTTGTTCAACCAAGAGGTTGTATGAAGAATCCAGAGGGGCATTGCTATCAGATGATGGCATATTTCGCATTGGAGGAACGTGAAGGTGCCTCTAATCCTGTGTGCCTGTTTTTATTTTTTATTTTAATCACATTTATATCCCGCCCTTCTCCACGAAGGACCCAGAGCGGCGCACAGGAATTTAAAAACATACAAAATGATAAATACAAAATTTAAAAACATATTAAATTACAATCCTATGCTAAAAACCAAATTAAAATCCCCAGTTTAAAAACTATCTAAAATAGCCCCGACGGGAGGTTAGGCTAGGCCGGCTTGCTGGAAGAGATGTGTCTTTAGACACTGGCGGAAGAGGTGGTGGGCTCTTGGTATAGATAGAGGCATCTGGGTTTGTGGTAGCTCAGGGGAAGACAGATTCTGCTTGAATGATGGAAGATATGTTATCATGATGATAAGACGAGTTGCCCCAAGGGGGATGGGCTGGCTGTGTCCAGTGGAAGAAGATAGCTGTCTCTGGGGATACTCAGTTTTGATTTTTGGAATGCTTTGGCTTAAGTGCTTATTAATCCAATCCAGAATTTCAACATATCTGTAAGTTACAGATGCTGATTGGTGAACTCAAAGGGCTGCCAAATAAACTCACCCTCTCCCTGCTCCTTGCTTCCTCCTAGTCAGAGAACCGGAACTGCTTATTTGCAGTGGCCTCTACACTGGTCAACTGTACCAACAGCTATAACTTTGAGGAACCTGACCCACAGATGGTGGAGCTTGCTAAATATGCCAAGCAGCATATCCCTGAGAAGCACCCTAAGGTGAGACCGACAAGTGCGCAGGGAGATGAAGAGTGGAGGCAAAAGCCCTGCGGGAGAGAAGGGGCTGCACATCTTAAGGGGGTGGCAGAGGTGCAATGGAGCTGCCTGTAAATGGCTGCCCCACTGCTGCCTTCAATCATCTCATCTTCTAGGATAAGCCAGAGTTCGTCCATAAGCGTGTGCAGAAGCTCTTGGCCACAGGTGTGGTTTCGGCTCTTGTTTGCATGATCAAGAACGAGAGTCCTTCTTTAAGCCCTGCCTGCCGGGAGCTGATTTCCAGGTGAGGCTCTGTGACTTGACCTGGAATCCAGAGGTGAACAGTTAGGTGGGGCTGGCAGTGGGGTGGGATTCCTCGGTGTATGGGATGAGTTTCTGAGGGAGAGATGGCCGCTCACCTTCCCTGCCAAAGATGACTTGCATCTCGAGACATTGGTTATTGCTCCATTGATTGAACATACCTGTGAGATACAGTTTCTCATTTTGCTGCTGACCTTGCCAGGCAGTGGTTCCTCTAAGACCTATACTTGTACAAGGGAAGGGAAAGGGCTGGAGAAGGCTCTTGAGAACTGGCAGTCCATGGGCTCCATGTATCTCAATGCATCTCCATAGTCCTTCCAGGAAAAAAGGATCTGAAACATCTTTTCCCTAGAGACTCTAGGGATGAAAATTACAGCCCAGCCCTGCTTTCTGCAGCTGCTGTTTTTTGGCCCTTCCGGGGTCCTCAGTTAAAACCAGAGTCCCAAAAGTTGGAAAATGCCCTTTAGTCCCCTGCCTGGTGCAGGAATCTAGCTGAAAGCATGCCAGAGGAGGCCATGTTACTCCACCTGAAATTGCTCTCCAATGAGGCAGGGTTTCTGGATCCTGAGTGTCTTAACTCAGCGATTCGAACTGTGACTCAACGGCAGGATAAGGAGTCCCATTTGCTTGCTATCTCTGTACTCCCACATGGCTGGTGGGAGGGTATGTGCTTGAACCTGGCTCTGACACACACACCCCTCCTCCATGTCCTGCTGTGCTACAGGGTTTTCCTGGCCGTCGTGGATAACCCAGAGAACCGTGGGGCTGTGGTAGCTGCCGGAGGGGGGAAGGTCAGTATTGCCCCTTCCTCCTCTTGCTCTTCCCTGCAAAGCTCTCAGGGCTGACCAGTCTCTTTCCCCCTTCCCTGTCACCCGACAGGCGCTCATCCCTCTGGCTCTGGAGGGGACTGAAGTGGGGCAGAGCAAGGCCGCCCAGGCTCTGGCCAAGATCGCCATCACGACGGCTCCGGAGATGGCCTTTCCTGGAGAACGGGTCTGTGTGGGGCAGCACTGGTGGGAATGGGAGGCGGCTCTTTGTTGTTCCTCCTTTCCTGTGAGCAGGGCTCCTCCTGGCTGAGCCAAGCACTTTTCTTCCTCAGGTCTATGAGGTGGTCAGACCCCTGGTGAGCCTCCTGCACTTGACTCGTTCAGGGCTGCAGAACTTTGAGGGGTTGATGGCACTCACCAACCTGGCTGGGACCAGTGAGAGGCTAAGGTGAGGCCTGTTTTGGGTTTGGGAAGAAGAGGTCCTTTGGGGTCTCAGCATGGCTTCTGTGGCTACTTCTCCCCGTGTCTCCTGCAGGCAGAAGATTGTGAAGGAAAAGGCCATGCCCATAATCGAAGGCTACATGTTCGAGGAGCATGAGATGATTAGACTGGCAGCCACGGAGTGCATGTGCAACCTGGCCTTGAGCCCCCAGGTGGGGCAGCTGAGAGCAGGGTGGGGAAGGGCGGGCACTACCCACCAGGCCTAACAGCTGTTCGTCTTTCATACAGGTGGCAGAGCTGTTTCTGGCTGAGGGCAGTGATCGGCTCAAACTGCTGGTTTTGTACAGTGGGGAAGAAGATGAGAGGCTTCGTCGGGCAGCTTCCGGGACGCTGGCAGTCTTGACCTCGCTGCTGCCACAGATCTGTGTCCGGATTTCCCAAGTGGTAAGTTTGTGTGAACCAGCTCTCTCACACGCACAGATACCCACACTCCCTGAGGAGGGCACCTTGCTCTGTGAGCCTGGGAAGGCAAGAGGCACAGTCTTCTGCCACAGGCCTGCTTCTCCAGGGGCACTGCAAGCTCTAGAAGCAGGGGTTGCAAGGGCATGCCTGCCACCTGCCTCTTGTTGCTTCTCCTCCAAGACAACAGATTGGCTGGAAATCCTGCAGTCTCTGCTGCTCAGCCCCTGCGTAGAGCTTCAGCACCGCGGCGTGGTAGTGGTGAGAAACATGATGGCAGCCAACCAGGAGGTGGCCACGAAGCTGATGGAGAGCGAAATGCTGGAGATCTTGTCCATGGCAACCAGGGCAGAGGATAAGCCCCAGGTGGCTCAGTTGGCCCAGGAGTGCCTGGCTCACGCGGTGTCCTATGGCTTGATTAAGTCCAATGCTGTCGCTGGGGAGTGAGGGCCCTCATTCCATTTCTCCTCCCGCCCTGAGCTCAGAAGCACCTCTGCAGCACCTGGCCCACGCACCAGGCTGGGCCTAGCGGGCCACTACTGGCCGCTGGGAGTTCTTTCCTGGGGGACACACACACACACACACACACACACTCTGAGAGAATGTCCTGGGGCAGGCAGGCAAACACACACACACACACACACACTTCTCCCTTGCACTTTTGGCATTTTGTACACTGGCAGACAATGCTGTAGGATTTAGGGAATAATGGGATAAATAAAAACAAAAAAGCAACCTCTCTCTGCATCTGGTATATTCAATGTTTGAAATAGAAGCATTTGCAACAGTGAAATTGCATGTGGACAAGGGAGAAGCAGGAGGGAAAAAATCAGGAATTGTCTCCAAGGTAGAATCATGGTTTCCATAGATTGACTCGGATCCCCAGCTGGGTGCCAGTGCTAAAGCCAATGCCCAGTTGGTGTGCCCAAAAGGTCCCTCGGTTGAGTGCACATGGGGGCTTGTGGGCCTGCCCTGTCAGCCATCATTTACAAGCCTCAGAGTCTTCTTTTGTTGGGGAAAACCTGACAGCCCAACTTATCCAGCAGCCCAGTAGCGACTGTCACCCACCCCCTGGGCTGCTGGACTCTGCCTGGCTCAGCCAGGGCCAAGGCTGCACCATCTACAGCAGTTGCTTGCACCAAAGCACCCACCATGCAAGCCAATGGTGCTGGGGTCCAGGCCAGGCGGGGAACGGCTGGTTCAGCTTTGAGTTTCTGCCGAAATGGTACCATGGAGGGCAGGCCCCAGCCACTGTCTGTGGAGGTTGTGGGCCTCTGCGCCACATGAGGCTGAGCTGGAGTTTTGTAGTGGGTGTGGTTGCAGGGTGCTATGTCAGCACTGCTGTGGGACTGTCTGGACCCACCAAGACACGTGTGCTGTTGTGAGAGTCTGCACTGGGAGCCTGGCCAACTCCCATGGCCAGCCAGGCAGAGGTGCAGCCATGACTTCGCCCACTCCAGATGACACACCCTTTCCCCCACAGGGCTGCAGCTGGTGGACCCCCAGGCCACCTTTCAGTGCTACCCACTGTCCCCATTGCAGCCCTTTTGCTGCCTCAGCCTGCTCCTTTCCTTTTCAGGTGCCGGCCATGTCTACACCTGGGGCTGGGGTAGGTGAGGCACTTGGGAGGCTTGACCAGGTTTTGTGGGGCCAACTGTTTTCCCAGGGAAATATGACCAGTTGGGGGAACCAGGATGTTGGCACGTCCAACAGGCTTTTCTCTGGAGGTCGAACAGCTTCACAGAGTCCCATGGTGTGAACGAGAATTTTGGGCGGATATGGTGGTGGTGTCAGTGCCCATCACAGGTTTCCTCTGAAGTGAGCAGCACAGATGTTTCTTAAGGCACCACAGCAATGTTTACACATCAGAAGCACAACATTAAATGCAGAACAAAATTATATTTTATGTAGAGCAAAGTCTGACATTTAAAAAAAGCTTTTTCAAAACAATACAACCGATTTTTTGCTGCTCACCTACATCTTTGAACAAGCGAACAGCCACACAAATAAATAAGAGGCTGCTGTAGTGAAGAAGGTGCAAATCTAGCCATGATCATTCAATGTGCAGTCGAAGTGCCAGGGATGCCAGCCCAGCTGGTGAAGAGGGAGGTGGGGCATCCTTGTAGAGGACTCCCTGGTGTGTCTCCCCTTCCTGTGCCCAAAGAAAGAGGGAGGAAAGCCTCCGCCTGCTCCCCCTGCCCCCCCCCCCCCCGCCCCCGCATGAACAGCAGGCCGGAGCCCAGAAGAGCTGCTGCATCTAGACCTTTTATTCCCTGTAACATAAAACTTGAAAATCAATTCATTAAAAACAGTTAAAAGTGGCAGCATAAACCCAGAAGGTCCAGTTCATGGTGGAGCCTGGAGGGCGAGTGGCTCCAGGGCTGGAAACGGCTCCCCTTCAGCTGTCAGGATTGGAAGCCGTGGAGTTGAGGATGTGGGACGGGTGCTCAGATTTGGAAGCCTCTGAAAGTGCCCGCTGGGGAGGGAAGAGAACAGCTGGTGTGAAGGCGGCAAAGGAAGCTGGGGGGGTGGACGGGCTTGAAAGGCAGTGGAGGTAAGTACGTGGACAACATGAGGGGCTTTTGGTGGGAGGGGAAGCAGTGGCAGGGAAGGAACTGGATAGAGGGAGGCAGAATTGGGGGCTCCTCTTTCTGCATGCAGCAGCCCCTCCTTTGCCACTGCCATTTACAGGCAGGGGCAGCAGGAGCCAAAGGAGCCCCATCAGCAAGTGGGACCCACCCAGCCTCTTGGCCTCCCTTTGGCAAGGGCTGACTGGCCAGAGGCCCCGAGGGGGAATGCAGCCATCTGGCAACGCAGGCTGCTTCGGGCTCCAGAGCCAGCGGGGACAGGAGGGCAGAGGGCAAGAAGAGGGAGAAGGGAATTACCGCAAATGCCGAATAGGTGCTGGCAACAGAGTAAATGCTGCCATTGCGCTGGGCAGGGGCTGTCAGGGTACACCCACCGCTCAGAGGTGTTCTGTTGAGCTGAGACACGTTCTCCTTGTTGCGCTCCGTCTGGCCTTTGGAAGGGGTCTTGGCAACTACACGGATGGGGGTCCGGACAGGCTGCAGGCAGAGAGGAGAGGGCACTTTGGGCAAGGACAGCCAGAAGAGTAAAGGAAGGGGCACAGGAAGGGCCATGTTTGATAAAGGCATTAAGCCATGGTGGAGCTCTTCTGGGAATTTAGGATTGCCACTTTCCATCCTCAAACGATTGCTCTGAAGCCACCCAGTCCCTAGTGTCACAGATATGTACCACGTGGGCTCCATGAGCTCTGGTGCTCTTGCCTGGGCACAGCTGAGGGGCAATGCAGGAATGTCCCAGCTGTCATGTTGCTTTTGCCTTCTGTGTAATTTTATCTGCATTCCAAAACCTTGAGCTGCAGAAGGCCTGTGCCACAGCTAAACGGCTGGATCTGGGCAGCAACCCACCCGAGGAGGCTAACCACCAAGTGCCAGCTGCGCCTGAAGCCAGTGCAGCACTTGGGCACTGCAGTGGTGTTAGGACAATTCCCACTGCTGAGCTTCCTCTAGTTTCTGCAGCCTCTTGGCCTTCTGACAGAGCTGGGAATGGGATGGGAGGCTACCTCCCCTCCAGAGTCTTTACCTTGCTTGCAGACCGGGGTGGGTGGCATCCGGGGGAGTTTAACACCGAACCTCTCAGGGCTGAGCGGATGGTGCTGTTGGGAGTTGTGATAGTAACGTTGAGCTGCAAGAAAAGTCCAGGTGTTAGGAAAAAAAGGGGTCCCTGGTGCAAAGCAAAAAAAATCTGATGGCCATTTCCAGGGAAAAGTACTGCTAATCAGTTCTCACTTTCAGATCTACTGCATGTCTTTACATTACACTACCTTCAGCTGCTCAGAAAATGGATTAGAAATATGATCAAGGACCATATCCACTTCCTGCAAGTTTTAACCTCCAACCCCCTAATCGTCTCCGTTGCTCTTCTCAATTGTACATTGAAATGTGTCCCCGTGCAGGTCTGAATGGATTGAATGCTTCTTGTGGAACCTGGTGCTGAGTTGCAAGAAACTCAGATCAGCCTTGAATCAGCAGGGATCCTCCCCTAAATCTTTCCAAGGTGCTTTAGTCTGGCAAGCATTTCTTTATGGGTGAACAGCAATAAAGAAACTACCCTGAGCAAGCCAGGTTCTTGGTACCTTGACCAGATAATGCTGTTGGGAGGCATTTGTATCCTAGAGATGCCCTCCAACCTCCCCGGGTTTTTAAAACTACATTTGTTTAGAAAAAAAAGCTTATAACTATAGAAAGTAACAAAGCCATCACCCCCCTTTCTGGTTTAGTCCCGGACCCAAGGTGTCTTCAGGCATTCAAAAAAGGCCAGGAGTCTCCAGGGCTCCAGCAAAAAAAGTCCACAAAGGAAAAAGACACTAAAGAGGAAAGGAGAAAAGCTGTCCTGCATTTATATATGCGAGGTAAAAAGGCAAACCCTGACTTCTGGGTGACTCCCCTTACCTTCCGTGCTTTGCCAGGTGTGGTGATGCCCAAAGCCCGTCTCTTGGTGGGGGTGCTACCATAGAGCATCTCCTCCTCTGTTTGTCGGGACTTTTTGAATTGCTGAAAGGCAGAAGGGAATGGGGGTAGGCTAAAGGGGAGCTGGCATATCTGAGATGGATCTCAAGTGAACCTTTTTAAAAAATGGATTTAGGCGGAGCCTCCCGAGCCGACACAACCGGGCTCCCTAAACTGCAGGGACCCGGCTGGAATTCGCCTCCCCCGTGATTCTATAAGGAATCTAAGCCGCCCCGGAGAGGTGGTGATTAGGAGATAAATCTTCGCTGGGTGCAGGGACCACGCAAGATCCCTGCCCGACACGAAGCAACATCTCTGAAGGGAGACGAATCGCATCCCCCCCCCCCCTTTCTGGAGGGTGGACCATAGGCGAAGGAGAATCTTTGAAACAAGAAAGGGAAAAATCTGCTGGAATACTTCGGGAAGGTACTTTATTTGGTCTCTGAAACACTCTGCTGGGAAACCTTTTTCTTTTACCAAAGCTTTGAAGTTGAAGATAAGCGGCGAGCTGGGATTGAAGTGTGAGATTCCTCAGCCTCACAGAATGTTTTGAAATGGCCGACTGAACTGATAAGAGTTACTTATGTTTGCGCTGAAAAGGATTGGATTGTGACTGACTTCTCTAATTCTTTTTTTCTGTCTTTTTGATTTATTTCACTCAAAACTTTGAAACTTGGAGCACTTCCACAATCCTATAATTATTTGAACACTCTATTGCGCATCTTTAAACTTAAATAAGCACTATATCTTATCCTTTTTTTGTCTCTGTTTTCCTTCCAACAAAAAGGACTGTAACACTTTGAAACTATTTAAACTATTTCCTACATCGTATCGCTCTTGGAAAAACAGTGGGCGGACATATATGAACAGATTTACTGGAAATATTGTCTAGAAACAAACTAATAGAGATAAACTAAGTGTTAACAAGGTAATTGGAGCTACTTTTTCCTAGTTTGCGGATTCGCCAAAATGTCTACGCACATAGATATATACACTGCAGAAAACCAGGAGCTTTTGGCTGAAATCTTGAGGGAATTGAGAGAATTTCGTGCAATACTCGACATTACACCAAGTGAAGAAATTGAACAGATTAGAGAAATTAAAGAAGAAAATGGAAATGAGGCTGTTTGTGGACTGGATTTAACTGAAGACAAGGGAGAAGATCCAGGAGAGGAGATAAGATCAAGACCTCATCAGAAATTTGAATTTCAACCTGTCTGGCAAAAGGAAGGAAAAGGAGAACAAAAGATAGAGGAAATCACACCAGAGTTACACTTGATATTTGAAAATAAATCAAATTTGAGGAAAAGAATTGGTCAGCACTATGATTGTACAGCTATACAGGATCACAATGTGCCAATGGAAGTTTATAAAGAACATGAGAAGAGGAAAAAAAGTCGATGGAGAATGTGGACTTTAAAAGAGGCAAATTTAATTCATCCTTGGAGAGACAACGGCTGAAAAGAGGAACTTTTATCCCTTGATGAGCAATAACTAGGCTGGGTTTAAATTACCATCAAGGATTATTAATTAATTGATTGTTAGTAATAACTATAGATGCTTATAATAAGATTGGGTTTTTGATAATGATATATATTAGTTTATCTATAGATGGGGAATTGGGCTATTTAGATGGTTATAGAAAAATGATGTGTTAATGAATGATATATCTGCTTATCTAAGATGGGGAGTTATGCTATTAAGATGGTTATAGAATACTCTTGGTAAAGGTTTTGTTAATAATATATATTTGTTTATCTATCGATGGGGAATTATGCTATTTAGATGGTTAAAGAAAGATTATGTGTTAGTGAATGATATATATTTGCTTATCTATAGATGGGGAATTATGCTACTAAGATGGTTATAGAATACTCTTGGTAAATGTTTTGGTTAATGATATATATTTGTTTATTTATCGATGGGGAACTATGCTATTTAGATGGTTATAGAAAGATTATGTGTTAGTGAATGATATATATTTGCTTATCTATAGAGGGGGAATTAGGCGATTAAGATGGTTATAGAATACTATCACTCTTGGTAAATGATCAATCAATTAATAGTTACATAAAATTTTAGATAATTATATGGAATCTATAGAGATATGAAGGGATTAAATAAGGGATATTAATAGTAAATAGGATTTAAAGATATTATTAAAGAAAAAATAGATTGAGGCTAGAATACTTGATAAGACTTGTGGATACTGATATTGACTCACAGGATAAATTGTTAGATTTAAAATTAATAAAATGAGATAACCCATGAATAATAACCACTCCTGGAAGGCACAGAATTTATGGATACCCGATTAGGCCTTCTTATATTTAAATTTATTTAAATTTATTTATACTGTTTTTTGTTCTTTTTTGTTTGGTTTTATAAATAGAACGTTATTATACAATTAGGCTTTACTTAAAAGGGTATTAAAACAACTAGCAAGATTTGGGACTGAGACATAAGAATTGTAATAATTGATATGAAAATTGAGCGATAAATCTTAAATCTGAAATTATAAAATACCATCAACACAAAATAGAACTGGCTCCGAGGCCGAAATACACCATGTAAATGAGATGAAGAGTGTGGAGTAGAGAGGTAAGGGAAGAAGAGAGAGAAAGGAGAGAGGGCAAAGAGGGGGAAGAGGAGAAGAGAAAGGAGGAGTGGAAAGGGGAGAGAGGAGAAGGAGAGAAGAAGGGGAAGTAGAGAAGGGGAGGGCGTTAGAGGGAAGAAAGGAGGTAGGGAGGAGGAGGAGAAAGGGGAAAGAAAATGATGGATAAGGCACAAATATGGTGTATGGAGAGCAGAAGAGCCCTCTGGGAGTTTTCTGGGTGTTGATGGTAAAATGAAATGATGGTAAAATGGAATGATGTAAACATTTAATAATATAATATGATGTTGGCTATGTAACAGTATATATGTTGTTATTTACTTTGAAAATCGAAAATAAAATAAAAAAATATATATATTCATAAAAAAAAAAATGGATTTAGTTCATCAAAGAGATGGACCAGCTGCTTAGCTATCACACTTGGAATCAGAGGGCAAGTCAGAAGTTGGGGGAGGAAAACGCTGCAGGAGGGGGCTGCTATTTGCCATCTCTGTGACAAGTGTTCTCAGCAGCACAGCTGGAACTGGCTTTGCTTCAAAGTGGGGAAAGGAACCTTCTGGCATCCAGTGGTGGAGCCCTGCTCTGCTTGTCCCAAAACCCACAAAACACCCCCAAGGTCTCCGATAGGTTTAGAGCTCTGAGAGGCAAGGGAATAAGCCATCTTGGAGCACAGAATCGTAGGACTGGAAAGGACCTCTAGTCTTCTAGTGCAATGCTCTCTACATGGGGCTTCCCTTGAGGTGCACCCGAAGACTGCAGCTAGTTCAAAATGCGGCCGCGCGGGCAATTCTGGGAGCCCCTAGGCACTCCCACATAACACCGCTCCTGCGCTAGCTGCATTGGCTGCCTGTGGTCTTTCGGGTGCGCTTCAAGGTGTTGATCACCATCTTCAAAGCGCTCCATGGCACGAGACCTAGCTATCTGCGAGATCGCATCCTGCCCCATACATCCCTCCAACCGATTCGCTCGCACAGAGAGGGACTTCTCCGGGTGCTATCCACTAGGCAATACCAGCGGGCGACACCCAGGGGAAGTGCCTTCTCTGTCGCAGGCCCTATTCTATGGAACGACCTACCCCGCCCCCGATCTCAGAACAACCCTGGACCTCCACTCCTTCCGCCGAAAGCTCAAAACTTATTTCTTCCAGCAGGCCGGCCTGGCCTAATCTATCTTTCTGCCTCCAGTCTGTATATTTAAATTTTTAGGGTTTTTAGGGGTTTTTAGAGTTTTAGGATTTTAGGTTTTAGCGCAGAGTTATAGTAGTTTAATCTGATTTTAGATATTTATATTGTTGTATATTTGTATGTTTTATAATCCCCTGTACACCGCCCCGAGTCCCTTCGGGGAGAGGGAGCGGTATACAAATAAAATTTCATTCAATTCATTCATTCTAGTCCAAATCCTGTGCAAGCAGGGACCAGAATTGTTAATGTTTGGAATAATTTTGTGAGAAGGGAGAAAGAAAAATGAAATGTTGTTATAGGCTACGCCCCGGAAGTGGGCCAACGTTGAGGACCCCTGTTCCAGGATATTATTTGAAGGGACTAAAGTTAAAAGTAAAGGTTGAACTAGACCTGCTCTTCTCTCTTCAATGAAGAGAGGTTTCAGGACTGAAGTGACAAGGCCTGATGGATTTGTTTATGGGTAACCAGTGGGATGAGGGGAGAAGAGATTGCTTGCGTTTTTCCAAAAGTTACAAATGGCGCTTCTTTACATATTTCCTTTATTCTGCATTTTTTATTCTTTTCCTTTTTTAGTTTATATTTGTTTTTAAGTTTTTATGTTTTAGCTTACATCTAACTGTAAGCCACCCAGGAAGTTGGTAAGACAGGCAGCCAATAAAATTTATAGATAAAATGTAATAAAATAAAATAAAGTTTTTATTGGTATAATCTTTAATAAAATTACTATTAAAAACAAACAAACAAACAGCACAGAACTGGCTCCTTGGGAATAGGGGGAAGCAACTGCTGGGTGGGCTTGTAGGCAAAATCGCTCCTCCTGGCTGCCCTCTGGCTAGAGGAACTAAGCACAGCCACCAATCAACAGACTTGCTACCCTTCTCCTACCATTCCGGGAGTTGAAGTCCACAAGCCTTAAATTCCCAAGTTTGGACACCCCTGGGATAAACTAACAGCCATGTGTGGAAGGCTGATGCTGCCCACTCACCCGTTCCTGCCTTTCCTTCTCCTTCTCCAGATGATGGAGGCGCCACTGCTCAGCCACGTGCTCCATAAAGCGCTGCCCGCTCACTAGGAAGTCCTGAGCATGCTCTTGCTCCCACAGCTCAACACGGACTCTCAGCTCCTCCTCCAACTGCACTAGAAAAAGTCAAGTTTAAGTGGGGCTGCCAGAGGTTCACAGGATGGGGAGAGTGGCTGGGACCACTTGCCTTGGGAAGGGTCCTCTGCAGCTTGGCACGCAGCTTCTCTTCTTTCAGGAGATTGCCTCCTCGGTTGGTGAAGCGACTTAGATCGGTGGCCTTTTTCTACAGGGAGGAAAAGGTGAGAGTCTCATGCTGCCTGGAGAGGCAGCGCAGCCCAGCCCAGCCCATTCCTACCTCGAGCTCCTGAAAGAGACACCAGCTCCTCTTCCACTTGTGGATTGCTTCAAAGAGCTCTTGATGTGTCTCGTAATAATGCTTCAGTCGCATGAGCTCATTGTCATGTTGTTGCAGCAACTCTTCGCTAAAGGTGTCTGTGATGGAGGAAAGCATGTGGGATGGCAGGATTGGGCAATTGAAGATGGCCTCACTCATCTTCAACACTGGCCCCCAACCCACCTTCATAGTAGGGGCTGAAGGAGCACCTCTGCTCTTCCCCAAAAAAGCACTTGTCCCAGTAAGTGGCCAGCTCAGCCCGAATGGCCTCCACCACCTTCTGCAGGTTCTGGCACTTCAGTTCCTCCAAGCGGTCGACTTCTAGGTACAGCTAAAAGAGGCGGGGGGGGGGGGGGCAGGGGAGTTAAGGCAATGAAACATCAGGAAGGAATGGCTTAATTGACACACAACCTTTCAATAGGAATGTAGTGGGGAGTGCTGCTCCTGGGTCTCCAGGAGCTGGCAGGGCCCTCGTACCCAGGAAGGGAGCCTAGCCTCTTACAGCGTCCATAATGCTGGCTCTGGAGCCCTCCATATACGGAGCAAAGGCATTTCTCTCATCGGGAGGCACCTTCAGCCAGTCCCAGAGCATCCGGATGCGCCGGCGCAGTTCTTCACATACAGCCTCTTTCTGAGCTCTCCTGTCCTCCAGCTGGGAAACAGCAAAGGGAAAGCCTTAGGTCCAAGGGGAACTGAAGGAAGGTAGGCGAGTGCCCTCCGCAGCCCATTTCCCCAACCTGCTGCAGCAGATCCTTCAAGGCAGCTAAGTTGTTCAGGGAGAAGCCGAAGGCGGCTGAGTCCGGGCACAGGGCCTCTCTCTCCAAGGCGGTGCTGGGCTCCTGCTCCAGTGCCTCCATGCAGAGGACGACCTGCTGCTTCAGGTGCACAAACTCTGCCTGCCGATTCTCCTAAGGGGAAAGGAAAGGGTCAGCCTCAAGCAGCCCCCAGCCCCTCTTCTCCCCTCGGAGACGTCCGGACCTTCTCAGTTGCCAGGGATGCCAGGTGGCGCCGGAAGCAGTCCAGGTCCGCCAGGCTGGGCACGGCGTCGCTGCTGCCAATGCTGTAGGGCGCCCGGCCGAGCAGCCCCGCCAGCTCCTGGTCGCGCTCCTGCAGGGCGCGGAACTCCTGCCGCCTCTCGCGCTTCTGCTTGAGCATCACCTCCACGCGGGTGCGCAGGTCCTTCTCCAGCTGCAGGATGGTGGCGCCCTCCTCCTCCTGCAAGACAGGGAGGCGATAGGCGGGCTCGGGCGGCGGGGGCGTGGGGCCCGCTCCCGGACTCACCTGGAAGGGCGCCAGCTGCAGCTCCCGGCACAGCGCGCCCAGCTCCCTCCGGCACAGCGCGATGCTCTTCAGCAGCCGCTCCCGGAGGCTCTCCTCCTCCGCCACCATCTGCTCCAGCAGGTCCTGCGCGGCACCGGGGGAAGAGCGCGCTTCAGCCACCGGCCAGCCGCCCCCGCCGCCCCGCCCCACCCGGCCGCCCCTCCGCGCCGCTCACCTTGACGTGCCTCTTAACCACTTCGGTGCGCTGCAGCCGTTGCTCCTCCGGGATGCCGATCTCCTCCCAGATGCCGCGCAGGTGGCTCAGCGTCTGGGTCAGGCAGGCTACCGACTCGCCGGCCAGGACCTCGCTGGGCAGGGAGGGAGGGAAGCCGTCAGCTCGGTCGCCCCCCGCCCGTCCCCCCACCCCCGTGCCCCCCCAGGTGCCCCCCCCCCCGCACACCTGCGCCTCATCTCGGCCGGCCCGGCGGCTCCGCGCCCGCTGCCCTCAGTCCCGACCGTTTCTACTTCGCGATTCAAACCCCCGCCGCGCCGCGATTGGCTCAGCCGAGGGCCCGCCCACGAGGGCTCTTCCGCGGCCAATCCGGGGGCGGCGGCCGCTGTGGGCGGGGCCAGGAAGGCAGCGTTAGGAGGGGCGCCCGCGGGCTCCTCCGCGTCGCTAGCAGGGAGGGGCTTCGCACTGGCCCCGCCCCCTCTCGGCCTGCGCCGCCCTGGCTGCCTGTCCGTGGCGCGAGGAAGGAGCCTCGGGGGAGGCTGGGCCGGCCAGGGGCCCCGAAAGACGCCTGGAACCCCGCGCAACACAGCGGCGGCCTCCGTCCCGAATCAGACCCACCGCTGCTGGGAAGACTCGGGAGCGCCAGTGGGCTCCCTTTGCTCCACCGCGCCTGCCTCGGTTCGCTGCTGTGGAAGCCCTCGGGGGGGCTCCGGTGAAAGGGGGGGCGCTCTTGTCCAGGCAGGGAATTGCCGGAGGCCATTGAAGGCCCCCGTGTCGCTGGAGGAGTGGCCCTCCCGCCAGGTGCTTCCCTTCATTTATCTCAATCCCCCCTTTCCCTTTGGTTTCTCTTCCACCCAAGGGGAAGCATTGGGAGCCTTCCTTCCTTCTCTGGGATTTGGGGAAGGAGAGCGAGCGAGCGAGCGAGCAGGCACAAAGGCCTCAATTAAACAGGAAACCAAATAGGCAATTGACCAGTAGCAAATACATCAGTTAATCTTTTATTTAGTCTTATTCCTGCGGTTTCTGACAAGATGTTTATGTACACAGACCCATTTATTGCAGGAGAAAAGTTTCCAGAAAGGGAAGGCTGAAAATATGGGTGGGAAAGGGCCGCTGGGCCATGTAGGGGTTTTCTATGGAGGATTTTCTTCATTTTTCCTGGGTGAGGAAGAAAGATCTGACTGAAATTCTGGGCTTTCTTCCTTTCACTAAAGACATTCTAATTTTCTTTCACTTCTCTGCCTTGCTAGACACTTCCTCTCCCAAGGAAATCTCCCGTTTCCAAAGAAGCACTTTTGGACTAATAAAAAAAACTCCAACAGAGAGATACCAGCAGCTCCCACCCAATGGAAGACCAGAAGAGAAAAGGTGCTCTAGGCTCTCCTTATCCTGGGAGGGCAAATGATGGGGATTCTCCAGCTGGTGGGAACATAGCCTCTCTCTTGGCTGGGCAACCAAGATATTTTCAAGCATTCCTTTGCCTCGAGTTTGCCTTGAATGCAGTCACATCCTCATCTCCATGATAGATTCTAGCAGGCGAGCACTGTTGGTGATGGCCGTCGTCAGGATTATGAACCGGAGCCCTGGTGGAGAGGCAGGAAGCAAAGGTGACCTGGCAGAGAACAAAAGGCTTCCCTACCCTTGAGGGCGTGATGCAAGTGATGCTGAGACCCTGGCTTAAGTCCTTGTCAGCCTAATCCAGTGGTCGGCAAACCCGGCTCGCGAGCCGCATGTGGCTCTTTGGCCCCTCGAGTGCGGCTCTTCCCCCACCCTCGCCGACGGTGGGACTCCTGTGACCCGCCGGAGAAACCCTCCCTATCAGCCGCCGATTCCCCCCCTCCCCCCGTGGAGCCTCCCCAGTCGGCATGCCGGTCACTCGTCTACTTCCAGGGGGTGCGGAGGCTCCGTGGGCGGGGGAGGGAACCGGCATCCAGTGGGTCAGCTACTGAACGCCGTTCTTTCCTCACCCCACACGGAGCCTTCTCAGACCTGGAAGTAACCTGAGCGAATGGGCGGGCGGGCGAGCCAGGCTACTTCCAGGGCGATTGGAGGGAATCGGCATCCAGTGGGTCAGCTACTGAACGCCGTTCCTTCCCCACCCCACACGGAGCCTTCTCACCCCGGAAGTAGCCTGAGCGAGCGAACGAGCGCGGCGGTCAGGCCATGCTAAGGCGAGCAAATGAGTAAGCGGAGCGGGCTGGGTTGAGGAGGCTCTGCGGGGGGTGGGGGGCAGACAGACAGACAGACAGAGAGAGGCACAGGCACAGAGAGAGACAGGGAGGGAGGGGGGAATCAGAGAGTGACAGACACACACAGAGACAGAGAGGGAGGGAGGAAGAAAAAGACAGAATGAGTGATTTAAGTGCGTGAATGCGAGACAGACAGACACACACACAGAGTGACAGAGATGGGCGGACGAAGGAGAGAGAGACATAGAGAGAGAAAGAGAAAGAAAGAGAGACAGAAAGAGAGAAAAAAGAGAGGGAAAGAAAAAGAGAAAGAAAGAGAGGCAGAGAGAAAAAGAGAGAAAGAAAGAAAGAAAGAACTTATGACCACAATTGAGCCCAAAATTTGGTTGCTAACCAAGACCATTGTTAAGTGAGTTTCACATTTTCCAAGTTGGCCACGCCCACCCAGTCACATGACTGCTGAGTCACTCCCACAAAATAGGCCACACCTTCCGGCTCTCAAAAGAAATTTCAATTGTGGTATTGTTGATATTTGGCTCTGTTAACCCACCACTGGCCTAACCTATCTATCCTATGGGACTGTGAGAAGAGCAGAAAGGGGTGTGTGTGCTATCTACACCTGCTTGACTTCCTGAGGGAAGAACAAGACCAAAATCCAAAATACTCCAAACTCAGTCCCAAAAGAAGCCTGACAGGAAGCTACCACCAACTGGTTTATCTACGTAACTGGAAACGGAGGGGAAACCAGTTACAAAAAGCTTACTTTTTCTCTTGATTTGCTCAAGCTTACTACCAAAATGGCTAGAAGTAGGCCCCTCACTTCAAACTAACATACATCACCATTATGTGCAGGGGCTCAGAATGTTACACCACGTGAGTTCACCGACCATTGTCCTAGTTTGGGTGCATCTCCTACCTCTTTCTCTGCCAAGGAAACGGAGAGCAGCAACTTCAGAGAAGGTGCAGCCTCCTAAGAAGACTGCCAGGATGACTTGCTGGGAGGCTGGAGGCCGAGGCTCTTCTGCAGCTGCAAGGAGAACGTACCTAAATCCAGGCCTCCAGATCAGTTAGCAGATGCCTACAGAGGCACCTGATTGATCAATACGTAGCCCCTCTTCCACCTCCTCCTCACGCTTTGATCCACTCAGAGCAGAGCCTCACCGTGCCTCCTTCACCTCCCAGAGGCAGGATGGGAACTGGGAGGAGCACAAGGACCCTCCTGGCAGCTCTCCTAACTTCCCCAATTCTCTTGCTGATCCTGCCTTTTAGACAGCTTAGCAAGATTGAGTCACCACCACCACCATCTTGGGAGATACATGCCAATCCATTTGCTGATAATAAAATCTGCACCATGACCATGGAAGAGAACAGACAGCATGGCCCTTTCTGTCCAGAAGGGTGAAGTTGCTGGATGGAGACCCAGCTGGGGGAACAGGACCCCCGTCTCAACAACTCAACGCAAACCCAGCCAGTCACTTACCTGTGACAAATTCATGGCCTCCGAGCAGCCTCACCACCTCTTCCAGGCCCAGCCAGCCCCTCCGTTCCAGCACCTGAGATAGAGTAGAGTCAAGCCAGAGCTGCCAAGGGAGAAAAGGAGCCCTTCTCAAATAACCCCACTAGTCCCAGCAGTCCAAAGGCTCTTAGCACCTGTTCCATTATCTTGCAACTGAGGGGCACATAAGCCCCACTGAACACGTAGGCCATGTCCCGGGGCACTTTCAGGTCGTATTCTCCATTCCCACGTGGGATCTGCAAGGGAACAGGTGGTCACAACTGGAGGCCTCTTCCCGCCCTGCCTTAACTGAATCATGAACTCACCAGGCCCAGCTTCTTGCTTATAGCTCGGAAATTGTTCTTCCTGGCCAGTGAACTGAAGGCATCCGAAAGCTTCTCTGAGGAGGGGAAGACGGGGAAAGAGTTCTTGAGGGCTGAAGATACCCATCTCTTTGTCCCTCCCCAGGAGCCCGGGCGCAACAAAATCCCAAGGTCCCTTACCTGCCGCTTTATCCGTCACCAGTTTGCTGACTTTGTTCTCCATAGCCGTCAGAGTTTCACCGGACACTTGCTCCGTCAAGAGCCCCAAGTGCTTCAGGTTATGGAAGGTCAGCAGGTGCTCTGGTCCATAACTCTGCCAACGGGCGGGGACAGGCATCACAGGAGACAGGTGCAGAACACAGTAAAAGTCAGAGAAAGCCTTGGGGAGGGGGCAGAGCTGCACCTCCAGAAAACTGACTTGGGACTTCTGTGCCACCCAGGGGAGGACTACACGTCCGGCCTCACCTGCAGGTACTGGGTTTTCAGGGAGCGGTAGTCCTTGGGAGAAAGTCCTGGGAAAGCAGGCAGAAGACATGGGGTCAAGGTATTCCAGGGCCTGCCTGATCCAGCCCTCCCTCCGGAGCCAGAACCCACCGTTCTCCGTGATCGACAACAGGCACAATATCCTCAGACTCTCAATTGGGGTGATCTGTTTTCAAAAGAGTGCAGGATAAACCAGTAAATGGACAGCCTTTCCCAGACCTCGGCTTGGGACACTTCGTCATTCCTGTGATTCAGCCTCCTCTCACCTGTCGGTCAATGTGCTCTTCGATGAAGCTGATGCTCTCCCGGATATCGAACCCTTCCAGAAGGGCTGCCAAGCAAACAGAGTGATGAGAGCAAAGCTAGGCCCAGCCTCTCTCACCTTTCTTGCTTGCCAAAGACCTCTGCCTGCATGGCCTCTCTGCCTCCTAGCACCTCCTCCCCTCCTTGTGAGGCCCCTCCAGCTACCAGAAAGGAAGCAGCCCAACCCTCAAGCTGAGAATCTTCCAGAATCAGGCCACGGCCCAGAGGGGGACTTTTCCCACTTCCATATGGAGACTCCAAAGATCAGCACTCGATTACAACCTTGCTTTGGAGAAGGGTTATGTGAAGAGCGGCGAGCCAAGGAAATGTAAAGGCATGTTAAAATGTCTTTAACTACCGTATTTTGGGGGAGTATAAGACGGACCTTTTCTCCTCAAAAAAGAGGCTGAGGCTTCCGGTTCCGGCTCCTGCGGCGACGGGCGAGCCTAGCGCTCGCTCGCCGCTTTGTTTCTTCTTCTGCCCCCCAACGGGGGCGAGACTCCTCTTGTTTGAGGGTCTCCCGTAGGGCCGGCTCGTCGGGGGGCGCGCCCCCCACGGCGGTGGAGGAAGCGGCTCCCGGCGCGGCTCAGGTGAGGGAGAACATGCTAGCGGGGGGTTCTCCCTTCGCCCAAGGAAGACGGCGCCATTCACAATTATGAGGAGGGCTGATCGGCTCAGTCAGAAGGACTCCCGAGGCTTCAGCTGCGAGGAGAGAGTGAGTCTTTAAAAAACTTTTTTTTCCTGCTGCCAGCCAGACTGAACGGACTGGGAGGGGGGTGTTTATTTTTTAAAAAAAACCCCTCGGATTTAAGCGGCACGTTAAAATGGCTTCTCTGCAAAGGGAAAGCGGAAACTTTCACTCCGGACGGTCTCTAACAAGGGAAAGTGGATTGTGACTTTTTGCAACATTGTTTCTAGGTCTGGCTGAGTTTAAAAAAATTCTTTTTTTGCTACTCTCTCCCTCTGGCTGAGATGGGCGGTGGAAGTGGCTTCTCTTTGTCCCTGTCTGATTATTTCAACTAAGGAAAATTTCCAGCGTCTCTTTGAAAGCAGGACTCTCTCTGGATTTTTGGAAGAAAAAAAATTCTTGATGGATTTGTGATTTCTTCTTTGGAATACCTTCGTTATTACTATTTGCTGACTTGGGAAATTGTGTCTCTTTTGGTTTCTGAATTGTTTGCAACTTCACGGCCCTGAACTGAACTGAGCTCCTGATCTGCCCCACCAGCCCCACCCGGAAAACGCCATCTTGGTGGCAGTGATTCTAACTTTTAACCATGGCACAAGAAGCAGCACTTGTAAATTTGGAACAAAGGATGGCTTCTCTTGAAACCTCTATGCAGACTTTGATATCAGAAATAAAGGCCCAGAGGGCTGAAAATAGTACTTTCAAAAAGGAACTATTGGATACCCGGAAGCAAGTGTTGGAGAATACACAGAAGAATGAAGAATTGGAAGGAGGGTTGGAGGGGGCTAAGGGAGAGATTAAAAATGTTTCTAATGAGGTGGGGGAAATAAATGGGCGTGTGTCTAGGATAGATATGGAAAGAATGACATATTTTTTGAGATTTCAGAATGTTCTTGAGGATTCTGGTGAATGCCTGCCTGATCTTATGAGTACAATTTTAGCAGACTATTTACAAAAACCTAAGGATGAGATCAGGGGGGACATTGACCTAGCCTATAGAATTAATTCTGCATATGCCAGGATGAATGAAGTGCCTAGAGAGATACATGTGAAATTTGTTAGAAGGTCAACCAGAGAGGAAATCCTGAAAGCGCAGAGAGAGAAACCTTTAACTTATCATCGAGAAACGGTCACTATCTTGAAGCAGATCCCTAGAAAAATTAGAGATTCAAGAAGGAAATTTTCCTTCTTGTCTAAAACCTTGTTTGATCACGGGATTTGGTTCAAGTGGATGACACCTGAAGGGATGCTGGTGTTCTGGGAAGGAGGAAGAGTGAGGATTAAAACAGTTGCTGAGGCGGAAGCCTTTCTTAAAAAACATTCCTCTGCCCTGGGGGAAGATCCAGGGGGGACGGAGGGGGCCACGGCTCCGCCTGCGGGGGGCCAGGGAGGAGAGAAAGAAGATACAATAGCCAAAAGACTTAGATCAAAAAAATAACTTCGCCTTGATTTTTTCCTGAACAATTTTGCATAATATTTCTATCCGGACTTTTTGTAAATGTCTGACAGCATGGAAGGGAGAATTTAGGTAAATGTACTTGCTTTCAACTTGTAGTGGTATGGAAAATGTTTTCTATGTTAACTTTTTTAATGTGTATTTTGAGGTCTCGGAAGGTCCGATGACTCTGACGTGAATGCTCTCAAAATTTCTTTGTAACCATTACCTTATCCTGTTAAAAAATGTAAAACCAATAAAACTTTTTCAATATAAAAAAAAAAAAAAAGAGGCTGAAAATCTGAGTATGTCTTATACATCGAATACAGCATTTTTTGCCTCCCGAAGCCTCACCCCCTTCACCAAAATGGCCGTGCAGAGCCTTATGGAGGCTTTCAGAGAGCTCCTGGGGCTGCGGAGGGCAAAAATGAGCAAGCAACGGGCCATATTTTGCCCCCCCCCCCGCAGCACTATAAGCCTCCATAAGGCTATGCATGCAATTTTTTGACGAGAAACTGATTTTTTTGCTCTTTTTGGGGGGAGGCGCCCCCCAGGACCACTCTGCAAGCCTCCCCAAGGCTATTCATGTCTTTTATTTGAAAAAGCATTTTCCCCCTTTTGGTTTCTGCATCCTTTCCCCCTCATCTGCAAACATTCCTCCAAAGTGCAAAGGTTCACCATCTTGAGCTGGTCTTTACCATATATGTGTCTTGCAATTACTCAGTCTATTTTCCCTGTCAAATACAACTACCTTGATGTGTAGTACATTTTCATTTCCATGCTTGTTCCATCACTATAGATGAACCAATTTTTCAGTCAGCAACACAGAACTTACTACATGCTTACTAAATTTTAAAAACTTATTTTATTAATAAGTTTTTTAAATTTGTTATATGGTTTTGTATGTATTTTTAATATGCCTGTGCGCCGCCCTGGGTCCGTCTGGAGAAGGGCGGGGTATAAATTTAATACAATTAAAATTAAAATTAAAATGCAAAAGGACATGAATGTTCATGTCCACAACCAGCAAATCTCTACTATTGCCAAGAGACTTTCTTATACACTTATCCATAAATAGCTGAAAAGACCAACTTGTTAAAAGACTCTCGTTTCTTGCCCACTTGCTAACCTTCCCACTGGTTTGAAAGATTCTCAGGAGGTCATCTGATACCTTCCCACATTAAACTCCAACCCCATAATCAAATTCAACAGTTCACTTGTACAACCCTTCTTACCATGTTCTGTCTTCAACAGTTCCTGGAAATCTTGTCTGGTTTTTTTCTTCATGATGGACTCACAGGCCCCAATATCTGCACATATGAGGAAGATGGTCAAACCAGGAGGGGAAAAATATTTTCTGGAATACACCTAAAGCTGCCAGTGAATCCTCCAGCACTGAGTCTTAACAACTAAAGACAGTCTGAAGCCCTCCTGCTTGGACCAGGCCAGAGACAGATTTACAGAATGGTTGCAAAGCCTCCGCAGCCCACACCTGGCTGGGATGAGGCAGTGGGCAATGCAAAAAGAGTCCAGGGATGTTTTGCTAGTAACATTCCTCTGCCTGGGACACCCCAGCTGAAAGGACTTACGGAGACTCAGCAAGCGATGTTCTTGTTTCAGGCCCTTCAGTTCTTGGGAGACAAAGTTCTTCATCTGCTTAATATCCATTCCTCGTCGTCGCTGGAAGAGAAACATTTCCTATAGGCTAGGCCACCAACAAATCCACCCCTTGTGGCCATTATTGCCCCATTTCTAGCCTACGCACATCATACTGGGCCTGCAGGTTCCGTGCCTTCTGACTCAGGAGACCGAACACATTGGAGAAGTGTTCATTGCGGATTTCACTGAACACCTGTAGAGAGATGCAGGCCAGACCGCGGTAACATAGAGAAGCCCCTTGCCACTCTCCCAACCATCTGGCTTCTGCTCTCAGAAACTCCTAAACTGCTTCTGTCCCAGAGCAGATAAAGTTTACCTTGTCCTGGGAATTCAGCAGGACTTTAATGCTTCGGTCAGAGGAGGTAACATCTGGACCAAAATCCACACTTCCTGTAGAAAAGCGGTTGCTCAATCACTTGCCCCATGGCACTCAGCTTACAAGGGCCCAGATGAGGTCAACCTCTGGACACCTCCAATCCAGTCCTCAGAAACTGGAAGGTCAGATGCCAATGCCAGAGGCTCAAAGCTGGGAAGGAACTCACCACATTTTATGCGGAAGGTATCATCCACCAGGCCTTCGTAGACCACTTGAGAGCAAAGGGCTGTAACGTAATCCACATCTAAAAAGATAAAAATGAGGCTCAGGCCCGGCTCAGAAGCCAAAAGCAGTGTCTATGGCCAGGGTACAAGAACAGAGATTTGAAGCTGGAGAACAGCTTCCACTTGGGTCAAGCAGGCCATTTTGCCACTTCTATCTGGATACCTATGTGATCACCTTCTGCCACCGAGAGCCTCCCATAGAGGGTCTCCTCATGGTGCCGTCAGCTAGACAATGTCAACTGGCGACACCCAGGGGGAGAGCCTTCTCCGTGGGAGCACCTGCTCTCTGGAACGAATTGCCCCCGGAATTAAGAACTAGCCCTGACTTACGCACCTTCCGCCGCAGTCTCAAAACCTTTCTCTTTCAACAAGCCAGGCTGGCATAAAGCATGTTTTTAAAATTTAAAATTTAAATTTTTAAATTTAAATTTTTATTATTTTAATTAGGGTTAGTTTGGTTTTTTTCCACATTTTGGCCAATATTTTAATGATGTTTTTAATGATGTCTTTTAATAGCTTTTTCTAACTTTTATATATTTGTTTTTTATTTTGGCTGTACACCGCCCTGAGTCCTTCGGGAGTAGGGCAGTATAAAAAACCAATAAACCTAAACCTATCTACCAATTTCAAGCTTATCAATAAACTGTTTGCTCAAAATAAGGCACAACAGCTTCCTCCTTTTGGCAATTGCTTGGGTCTCTGGCAGCTTCCAGGACATGTGAAACCAAGAACTAAAGTCTGTGGGAATCACTTTCTCTCTTACTTCCAAAATGCCCCCCCCCCAAAAAAAAGCTGCCACACAGCTCCTGTGCCCAAAGAAGGCTTAGTAAGAGCTCCCACAGCAATCAAGGAAGGTTTCTAGGCAGGATACCACCTCTCTTTTCCCTTTCCCCCAGACTCACCTCTGTCTATAAGGAAGACGTGGCCAATCTCTGGCTTCCGATCAATGTTGTCAACCTCACTCTTTTCCACTATGTCACGCCAAAGTTCATGGACCATCTAGGAGAAATGAACCCGTTGCACTTTGCAGGACTCGCCAGGTTACACTTCACAGGCAGGACTCTTGCAAGATTCTTTCCTAATGACAGGCGCCTGCTTCGTCCCGACCAAAGAGAGCCAACACAGAGTAAAGCTTTCAGGAAGGTTTTGGGTAGCTTTGAAGGAAAAGAGCCTTTTACATAAACAGGGCTGCTTTTAGTCAAAATGGGGCCACCCCTTCTCCTTGCTTCCAGCCATGGCTCATCCAACAACAGCCTCCATAGAGCCATTTCTTTTTCTGCAGCACATTCTCTCCAAACAAGTCCACCCGCCTGGGTTGATCTGGCCGCACCTTGGCACACCGCCCAATTCCATAAGTCTCCGTGAATGGGCCGAAGAGAGAGTTCATCAGCTGTAAAGCCTGGGCCACTGTGTTGATCCACCGCTGGTCTGCTTCCTGCATGAGTAAATGGAATGTTGGAACCAGAGGGCATAGTTGACTCTTGGAAACCCAGAAATCTCTTCCTCACCAACATAAAGCAAATAGAATTTGCTTAATTCGTACTCAAAACAGAAATCAAATTAACAGTTTATCAGTTAAGCATCATGATCTGCAATATGAGCCAACTACTGTATCACTAATATATGCAGATACTGTAATGTCAAGTTACTAATTGGCAGGTAATAATTAAATGTGGCTTTTATTACAAATATTTCTTCATACAAACATGTAATGCTTATAATTTTTATGTAAATATTATTTTATAATATTTTTCTTTAGAGTATGTGCTACTGCTCTGATAAATGTAAAACGTGATTTGTACAAAAGATCCCTTTCAAGTCCTAAAGGTTGTATGTCCTAAAGGTTGTATGTAAGAGCTGTGGTGGTACAGTGGTTAGAATGCAGTACTGCAGGCTACTTCTGCTGACTGCCAGCTGCCTGTAATTTGGCAGATCAGATCTGAGCAGGCTCAAGGTTGACTCAGCCTTCCAGCATTCCAAGATGGGTAAAATGAAGAGTCAGATTATTAGGAACAATATGCTGACTGTAAACTGCTTAGAGACGGCTGTAAAAGCACTGTGAAGCGGTATATGTCTAAGTACTATTGCTATTTGTATGCATATACGTGGATGTAACTTCCTGTAACTCCTTGGACACATGCCTTCACAGTGTTGACTTCCTGTAACTCCTTGGACAAGTCTTTGTAATTTTCTTGTAGGGTTTTGAAAGTGATTTTCCCTTGCTTTCTTCCTGGATCTCCCTCCCCCCCCCCCCCCCCCCAGCTTTGTACATAAGGTGGAATTAGAACTCAAGCATGGCAGTTTCTAGCCTGGTGCTTTAATCACTACACCAAACTGACACACTCAAGGATTTATGAGACGCAGTCTCCAAGGTATTGGTGAGTCTGGTGAGATAGCAGGAAACCACCAAGTCATGCATCACAGCCAGCATAAATGACCTTACCAAATATAATACTAACCAGAAAATAATCTCGGAAGAACTCGGGCAGCTCCATGCTGATGATGTCATTATCCAGAGGGAGGAGGGAAAAGGACCACTCATCCCAGGTCACATCTACAGGGTCAGAGATATTGTTTGGATGCCTATTCTCTTATCTGCCTTTCACAATCTGAGTGAATAGCCAGAAGTTTGAGTCTAGAGGAAGAGAGACCAGCCGAATCATCACCTCCCATCTATTTCCAAGCCCCTTCTCCCCATACTTTTGGGCTTAACAGAGGCATCCAGCTGTGATGCATAGGGCCCAGTTCTTAACACTTACCACCATAGATCCCTTCCTCCTCTAACACCAGCTCACATGTGTAGAACTGCAGGAGAAAACATCCAGTCATGAAACTGCCATATTTAGAAGCCTCAAGGACCTTAAGGGCTTTGTAATCTTTCCTGGCCAAGGGCCCTCTATGGCAGGGGTCTCCAACCTTTGCAACTTTAAGTCTGAAGGACTTCAGCTCCCAGAATTCTGGGAGCTGAAGTCCTTCAGACTTAAAGTTGCAAAGGTTGGAGACCCTTGCTCTATGGCACAAATCTCCTTTACCAGTTGAGATTCAATAATCCAGGCAAAGGTAACTGCAAAAGTGGTGTGTGGTGCTGCCTTGAAGACAGTCAGAGCATTTCTGATCAGTACTACACAAGGATTTAATGCAAAGAGTGTTCCTGGAATCTCATGTTTTTCTGAATTTGGGGCGTTAATAGTGCAAGTTTTAAGGTAGAGGTGAGGAACTCTGGCCCTTTTTTGACTTGTGGATTTAAACTCCCAGAATGGGAGATGAAGTTCACAAGTCATAAAAGGGCTATAGTTCCCCACCCGTTTTAAGGAAACATAGAAAGCTATCCCACCTTTCCTGGCCATTACAACAGCCTCTGAAACTCACACACACATGTGCAACCTCAAAGAAGCCACTCTACCAATGTCACCAGAATTCCAAACTGAACTAACAAACTGAACTGGGAGGGATGTTGGAGGGGTAGCATGATAAACCAGGACAGGTTGAAACATCTCTTTCCATCTCAACAAAGAGAGGTGGAAAAGAAAACTTTTTCCAAGTGGGTTAATGCAAAGCTTCTATGTTATTGCCCATCCCTTATAAGTTTCTCACGCAAAGTTGATGCCCTAATTCAAAGTACCAATTCAAAGTGGCAGAGGTTTTGAGGACAGGAAACTGAAACCCACTTCTGCCCTGGAATGGGAAAGGGGGATTCTGCTAGGAGGCAGCAGGAGTTTGGTGTACTTAAATGTGAACTGACATGCTGACCAATACCTCTAAAAAGCTCAAGCTCATGTAACCTCCCCATCCCCACTCCCGGAAAGCCTTTCGCAAGTAGACCAGGCTTAGCCAACACTTGAGGCTATCTGCCCCACCACTACCAGCAAGCCTCACCTTCTGTGGGCTGAAGATGATCTTGTACTTGCGCACCCGACCTGCCACTTTGTCGGCATTGATCAATTCTGCAAGGAGCACTAAGTCAGCTACGCCTTCATGGGACCCCTCCACCCCCACCCCCCCCAGGAGGCACTCCCTGCCACTCACCTGCCACCAGCCGGACACTCACAAGGCGTGGGCGGAGCAGGAAGCATAATCTGGAGGCAAGGGTAGGCTGTGGTCAGGGGGAAATGGGTGGACTGCCCCCCCCAGCTCCCCCCAGTCCACTCACTGGTCACTGGAACTGTATGCTGGTTTCTTCTCCAGCTTGTATAGCTTGTGCACGTCGTGCTGCTGCATGGAGAGACAGGCACGGTCAGATGCAGGAGGGAACAAAGGAACCCACCCACCCCTGGATCACAATGGGACGTTTAGGCACAGGCCCTTGGCCACTCTGCCACCCACCTCAGCCCACTTACAGCCAGCTTTCCTCCTCCGTTGGGCCTCCCCGGGCCATTCTCCATGGCCAATGCATTCCTGGCCCTCCACCCTCAACCTTTGTCCCTGCCCATTTGCCCAGACACCCTTTGACTCCAGCCTTTGGCTGCAAAGGACAAATAGCCCCCAGCCAATCGGGGGGCAGGCAAAAGCAAAGGTGCTATGCAGGCAGCATATGATAGGGGATTGCAGGGGCTGGGGGGCAGCATGTGTTGCAATATTTTTTTTTAAGTGCAAAAGTATTCTGTCACCAGGACCAGAGGGAGCCGAAGTGGCAGCCATGAGAGCCACTGCAGGGGGAGAGGGCATAGGCATATTGATTTTTATCATTGCCTGTACACCGCCCTGAGTTCCGAAAGGGAGAAGGGCGGTATAAAAATCTTAATAATAATAATAATAATAATAATAATAATAATAATAATAATAATAATAATAATAATAATAATCTTTATTGTCATTGTAATAATATTGTAATAAAATTACAATGAAATTGGTTTGAGCGCCGTGCCAACACCTGCACCAGGTGGGATACAGACCGCAGTGACAGCCACAACAGGAATCTCTCCAGGCAAACGAAAAGGCCGACAAATGACAGTTGAAACAAAATGGCCGACAAATGACAGTTGAAAAGGATCAATTGTACTTTGTCTTTTATTATCCATTTCTTCAAATCTGTTTGGCATTTTAGGAGCTGGTGGAAGAGGAGCACGCCTCCCCCTCCCCTTCATTTCTTGTTGCAATGAACCCCGAGGAATCGCACTTAGCATCTCCTCCTCTCTCTCAGCTTTCCCAACAGAAAAGGATGGAATCACTGGTAGGGGTGGCGCTCTCCGCTTCCTCATCTCAACCCCTGCAGTTGCTCCCTGCATACCCCCAAGAGACAATGATGGTGCCACCATTACAGAACACAAACCTCGTGAAGAATCTGCGATCATTGCCTTATCAAGGCCTTGTCCACGATACAACATGGGTTTCAAAAATTCTCCACCACCCAGATCTAGGCCCCTTCCCGAGGATTTCTCCCCCTGAAACTTGTTCTCCAGAAGGTGGGAATAGCATCCATGAATGGATTAACACTTCCCGTTCTCTGATTAGACTGAATCTGTTTAATAATTAATTAGCTCCCCTATATAAGGTGCCTGCACTAGACTCCTCCCGCTTCTGACTCAGTCCACTGGGACGTCAAGCTTTCCAAAACCTTTACTTCTGACTGAATTTTGACATGTGAGTGAAAGGAAAAGTGAGTAGAGTAAAAAGAAGCATAAAGACAGCCTGTCCCAACGCACTTGACAGCTCATATGCCTACTGGAGGTTTTTCTATTGTGGGTTTTGCTCTCACTTTCCCCCTCTCATGGCTCTACCGGACCCAGCGACTTTCAGGAGCCCCGCGGTCCGTAGCGGCATCAAAGCGGCTGAACCGAAGACAAATGCTTTTATAGTGTGGAGGAGTCCTTAGACAAACTCTTACAATGGCCATCAGTGGACAATCCTATTTCGGCTCTGGAGTCGGCTACCAACTTGCCAGGTTCACAGGAGGAGGTCCTCAGACCAGAGGACAAGCGAGCTGACCAGACTCTGTAGAGAGGGTACCAGACGGCGACCTGGGCAATTCGGGCAGCCACGGCAGCGTCTTTCTTTTCTAGATCCAGCCTCACCTGGTTGCAGCAGCTCCAGGAATGGATCCCACCAGCAGATACAAGGGCGCACCAGGACCTCAACAAGGTCATAGCAGCGATACAGTTTTCGTCAGATGCCACTCTGAGTGCGACGAAGTTCGCCGCATGGGCCATGACTTCCTCGGTGGCATCCTGCAGATTGTTGTGGCTTCGGCAGTGGCAAGCTGATGTCCGCCACAAATGGAAGCTGGCAACTGGGCCTTTTCAAGGGGACGACTAGTTTTGGGGACTCTCTTACGCCACTCCTCATTGAGGGTAGGGACAAGCGCAAGGTCCTGCCATCCACACTGAAGAGGGGGTGCCCGAAATCTAGCCCTTATACTAGGAGGCAATCATATCGCCCACTAGATTATGGTTCCACTTCTAGGGGGTATGATTACTCTCAGGAGACATTTAGACCGCAATGCAATTTTACTCAATGCCGGGGGTTCCAGCCTCCTAGACCCCAAAGAGGCAACCAGAATAGGCGGCCATTTCGAGAGGGGGGGTGAACCGGTTCGGTCGGAGATAATGATCCACATCGGTTCCCCATTGGGGCCCGTCTGCTGCACTTTGCAGCGCAATGGGACATCACCATGTCGGACGCATGGGTGAGGGACACAGTCCGCTTTAGACTGACCCTTGAGTTTCTTTACCCTCCCCCGGTTTTCTTTATCCGCTCCCCGGTTTCTAACAATCCTCAGGGGCGGCTCCTGATGGACAAGGCTATTCGACATCTCTTGGATATTGAGGCTATTCAGGAAGTGCCGGAGGGCCAACGTCATCAGGGTTTCTACTCGATCCTTTTCGTTATTCCTAAGGCCTTGGGCGGTTGGAGGGCCATTTTGAATTTGAAAATGTTGAACACTTATTTGAGAGTTAGACGTTTTAAGATGCATTCATTGCTCACAAGTTTAGAATGTTTAAGAGAGGGGGATTTCTTGTCTTCAGTGGATCTTACTGAGGCTTACCTCCATGTTCTTATTCATGAGGATCACTTGTTGTCTACGTTTCTGTTACTCTTCAATGCATTATCAATATAGGGTGCTGCCCTTTGGTCTTTCATCGGCTCCCCGTGTTTTTACTAAGCTGTTGGCAGTCGTAGCAGCCCATTTGCGGAACATCCCGGTGCGGGTTCATCATTACCTAGATGACATTTTGGTACAGTCTGCCTCGATGGAGACCGCCCGGGGAGATCTGCAGATCACGCTGGACACGCTACAAGCACATGGTTTTTCCGTTAATCTCCCTAAAAGCCAGCTCACCCCCTCTACCTGCATTTTACACTTGGGTACTTGGATTGACACCCGGGTCGAGAAGGTGTATCTCTCCACGGAGCGTGTGGATACCCTTCGGGGCCTCGTCTCTCAGGTCATTGGGGATGCCAGACCCTCACTGGCCACTCTTTCCCGGCTGCTGGGGTTGATGGTGTCCACCTTTTACATTGTCCCATGGGCTAGGTTACATTCCAGGACACTAGTGGTTTATGGTTCCTTTTCAGAGATCAGAAACGTCTACGTCCCTGAGACGAGTACAGCTTCCGAGGGAGGTTAGGTCCTCTTTGGGCTGATGGAGGTCTCCTGCAGTTAATCGGGGGACCCAGTTTCGAGTGGATGATAGGATTACCATTACTACGGATGCCAGTCTCACTGGTTGGGGGGCTAACATGGACACACACATGGCCCAGGGCCTGTGGGATAGTATTGAATCCACACTTCCCATTAATTTGTTAGAACTCAGGGCAATTCGACTGACCCTTCTACAGTTTGAAGATCTTGTGAGGGGGTGTCATGTTCTGATACTCACGGACAACATGACTGCCAAGGCCCACATAAATAGGCAAGGAGGCTCAAGATCTATTCAGCTCATGCAGGAGGCTAGAGTCTTGGGCACATGGGTGGAGACTAGGTTGCTCTCCCTTACAGCTGAACACATTTTGGGGATAGACAATGTCCAGGCGGACTGGCTTAGCATGTCAGTGATCGACCTGGCTGAGTGGCAATTACATCCTTCTCTTTTCCAGGAAATTACCAGAAGGTTCGGAGTTCCTGTGATCGATCTGTTTGCCTCCCCGAGCAATGCTCAGCTGCCCAGATTTGTGTCCCAATTTCGCTTCCCAGGAGCGGAGGGGGTAGATGCTCTGCGCCATCCTTGGCCTCAGGGTCTGCTATATGCGTTCTCCCCAATGGCTCTGCTGGCCAGGGTGGTTCGACGTATCATTTACAACAGGGCGGACGTTATTTTGATTGCCCCGCATTGGCCGAGACGCCCGTGGTTCGCGGATCTGAGGGCATTGTCGGTGGCACCGCCCTGGCAGATACCACCGGACAGGATATCCTTATGGCAGGGTTCCCTTCAACATCCGGAGCCACAGTGGCTACGACTGACCGTGTGGCGGTTGAACAGGGGGCTCTGATGCAGGCACACCTTTCCCACAGGGTCATGGATACTATTCAGGCCTCCAGGCAGCCATCTACTATCCGCATTTATGCCACCTGGCGGGCCTTCTGCTCTTGGTGTGTTACACGGGGGGGGGGGGGGGAGTGTGTATTTTATTCTTCGTCGAAAGCTTGGAGGAGTCTAGTTACAGGCACCTTATATAGGGGAGCTAATTAATTACTAAACAGACTCAGTCCAATCAGAGAACGGGCAGTGTTTATTTATTTATTTATTTATTTATTTATTTATTTTTCAAATTTATAACCCACTCCCATCTCACAACAAGGGACTCGGGGCGGCGAACATAGAATTAAATCAATAAATACAAAATACAAATACATAGATATTAGATGCCTGTGTTGTAACCGTTTTTAAAACCCTAGTTTATAATTGGCGGTGCTGGGGTTACGCAAGGCCGGCTAGTTGAAAGAAGTGAGTCTTAAGACATTTGCGGAAGAGGCAGAGGTCAGGAATGGTGCAGATTTCAGGGGGCAGGTCGTTCCAAAGGGCCGGCCCTGCCACAGAGAAGGCCCTCCCCCTGGGTGCCGCCAGTCGACATTGCCCGACCGACGGCACCCTGAGGAGGTCCTCTCTGTGGGAGCGTGTCGGTCCCAGGGATGTATGGGGCAGGAGACGGTCTTGCAGATAGCTAGGTCCCGAGCCATGGAGCGTTTTGAAGATGGTCGTTAGGACCTTGAAGCGCACCCGAAAGACCACAGGAAGCCAGTGTTAACCCATTCATGGATGCTATCCCCACCTTCTTAGAAGAGGCGTATCAGAAGAGGCGTATCAGGTAAGTACCAACACTCTTTTTCTCACTTGTCCTAAAAAATCCGAGTAATCCTTTTTTTTTTCTTTAACTGATGTGTCACAATCAGTTGATATGTTTGTTTCTCTATAATTCACAGTAGGCTCAGAGTGAGTTTTTGATGGAAAAGTCTGCTGTGACACCAGGAGCTCAAAGCTGCTGCACCTAAGCGCGCCGCCATCTTGGATGTAAATAGTAATAGTAATAATAAAAATAATAATAATAATAATAATAATAATAATAATAATAATAATAGGCGAATGTGATTGGGGGGAGGAAAGGATGCCTCTAGGGAGCTTTGCAAAGACGGCTTGGCTCGCAACTCCCTCAACTACTAAAGGAGGGAGGAGGAACAAGAGTGATGCGCTTCTGGTGCTGTGTGGAGATCAATCAGTGATTTGCTTTTTATCATTTGCCAGGCTAGAGTAATGAGGAACATTTTACAAAAAAGTGATTTACAGTAATTGGTTGGAATACTTGTTCCTAACCAAATGCTTTCTTTTGTAAAAAGGAGGGAAACTTTCTTTACTCACTGAACCTGAAATTACAAAAGGTAATATTGGGGGGAGCCGCTTGGGGGGAGCCGCCATTGCCACTCTGGCTTGACACCTAACAAGCAGTTCAGCGCCCCCCCCCCCATCATTTCCATTCACCTGTCACTCCCCCTCCTCTGTAATACCAGGAGCTGGGCCAGCCTTGCTTCTCTTCCGCCTTTTAGTTGGAGCTGACTGAGTTGCAAGTCAAGCTGTCTTTGCAAAGCTCCCTAGAGGTGAGCCACATGTTCTCCCCCCCAATTACCCATCACCCATGGCATCTGCCTGCCTCCTGACTGATTGGGGGGGGGGGGGGGGGTGTTGTTTGTCCCATGTAGCCAAAGGGCAGGGCTCAAAGGATGCCTGGGCGAATGGGCAGGGAAGGAGGAAAGCTGGCAGTAACTGTGCTGAAGTGGGTGGCTAAAGGCCCCAGACCCTTCGCGGACCCACCTTCAGGATGGAGACGTTGGCGATGCGGTCCAGCGGGCTCATCAGATCAGCCTCCAGGAAGAGGTCCTTCTTGCCGGGAAGCTGCGGAATCAAGAATCGGGTCAGGGCCGCCCCTCGCCACTCCCCCCGCCCCCGCCCCCTCCCCCTCCCCCTCCCACCTGCTCCAGGAGGTAGACCAGCTGGTCCCGCGCCAGGCGCTTCAGCAAGCCGAAATCCGGAGGGTCGGGCGGGTCGCGGGAGGCCATGGCGGTGGCGCCCGAGCCCCTCTCGGAAGTGGGCGGGTCGCTGCTCCGGCACTTCCGCCGCGACGCTTCCGGGCTAGCGCGCGACTCCCCTGGCTGCCAGCAGGCGCCACAGGGGCTCCTCCAGCGCCGGGCAGCTCCCGCGGAGGGCGTCGACCACGCGCGCGGCCCAGGCGAAGTACTCGTGCACGCGCTGCTCCGACCAGTCTTCGGGCGCGCGCCGGTCCAGGTCGCGCAGGTTGTACAGCTTGTCGGCCAGCGCCACCAGCCGCGCGCCCGCGCTCAGCCGCGTCGCGCGCTCCACCTGCAGGCGCTTCCGCTCGGGCCGGGGCAGCGTCTTGTCGTCGGTCAGCTCCTCCACCAGCCGCCGCACCCCCGGCCCGAAGCGCTGCTCTATCTCCGCGAAGGTGGCGTCCGTGTCCTCCACCGTGTCGTGCAGCAGCGCGGCCTGAGTGCGATGGAAGCTCAGCGTCCTCCGGGAGCGCCCCGCCCCCCCCCGCCCCCCCCCGCTCCCCGGCTCACCTGCAGCACCTGCACGTCAGCCACGCCCGCCTCCTGCGCCAGGATCTGCGCCACGCCTGCGGGGGAGAGCGATGGGGCAGGTTACCCCCGCCCGCCTTGCGCCCCCGCCTTGCGCCCCCGCCTCACCGATGGGGTGGTTGATGTAGGGCGTCCGCTCCGGGTCCTTGCGCCGCTGCGCCGAGTGCTTGCGGGCCGCGAAGTCGACGGCGTCCAGCAGCCGCGCTGCCTCGCTGCCGCTCATGGGCGGGTTCGGTCCCGGCGGAGGGAAGCGGAAATCATCGGGGGCCCCAATCGCCTCCTCCCGCCGCGGCACGCCGGGCTCCGTGGTCGTGGGCTGCCGAGGGGGCCTTCGGGGGCGCGTCTCCCCGAGGCAGCCCCGGGTGGTAGGCGAAGCGGCGCCTGCGTTACTCCGGTGCCGTTTCTGCTCGGGGCCGCGGAGGAACGAAGGCCGCGCTCGGAAAAGAGAAGCGGCGCAGGGTCACCTCCTTTATTTCGGCTGCGTGGCGCTATTGGCCGGTTGTCTCCCCCCCCCCCCCCCCCCCCCGCCACGTTGGGCGGATGAGGGAAATGATCCGCGCTGAGGCGAATGGAAGCCGCGGGTAACAACAACGACTGCGCCTTTCTCCACCGAAGCGCCTCTTGTGCCCGGAATTCTAAGGCAGCCCCATAACCACTACGCCCGGCTGCTCCCAAACTGTCAAAGGCGGTGAAAGAGTGCAGGAGCCCTGGCTTAGAAAGTGAAAAAGACGCCGTTTTGGTCTTCTCCTTGTGTTGCCCTTACAATCCGTTGCCACACAAATCCATACAGGTAGTCCTCAATTTATGACCATAACAGCCCAAAATTTCTGTTGCTAAGCAACACAGTTGTTAAGTGAGTTTTGCCTCAATTTATGACATTTCTTGCCATAGTTGTTTTTAATTTTATTTATTTATTTTAAATTGTAAATACATTGAAACCCTTGAAAATACATTGAGACCCTTAGAAAATGTTCAAGTCACAATGAGCCAAACAAGAGACTTAAACGGAGGCTTGAATAACAGAGAAAACAGACTTTATTCTTTGATCAAAGTTAAAGTTCTGGGTAAGAAATCCCAAACCCGTGTACAAGGGACATGGTAGGAAAGATCTACAAAACTCAACTACAAAACTCAAGGGTGCAGTGTCCTTTCTTATACACGAAAAGATGTTTGATCTTCAAAAGGATCTTTGTTCTCTGTATTCTAATTACTCTAACTATTCTAAATCATTCTAATCAACATTGTAAACTTCAAGTCAAACCTTAAGTCATATAACAACATTGTAAAACTTGGATCATATATCTTTTTTTTTTAACGTTTTATTGGTTTTTACAAAAAAAAAATTAAAAATAGGAAAAAGGTATAAGGTATTAAAGAGATATTTTGAGGACATCTATATCGGAGGTGTCGGCCCCCTCCGAGGCTTCTTACAAAAAAAAATAAGATAATACAATACATTTTTCATTTCCCTACAAAGTGGAAAGAGATACAAATATATCATTTTATAGTCATGCAATCAATCATTATTTTTATAAACATCCAAAGGTTATACTATATAGAAAAAAGTCATTTGTGAGATCTAAGTCTTTTAGCAATTGTATCTTCCTCTCCCTGACCTCCAGTGGGCGGAGCTGTGGCCCCTCCCGTTCCCCCATTTTCATCCTCCAGGGTTGGGGAATGTTTTTTAAGAAAGACTTCCACCTCTGCAATTGTTTTAATTCTTACTCTCCCCCCCCCTCCCAGAACACTAACATTCCCTCAGCCATCAACCACCTGAACCAGACCCCCTTTTTAAATAATCTTTTTGATAAGAAGGAATATTTCCTCCTTATTTCTCTAATCTTTTTTGGGATCTGTTTCAAAATGGCAATCTCAGTCTGTTGGTATATTAAGGGACCGTCTCTTTGTGCTCTCAGGATCCCCTCCCTCGTTGACCTTCTTACAAATTTAATATGTATCTCTCTGGGCACTTCATTTATTCTGGCATATGCTGAGTTAATTCTATAAATCAGATCGATGTCCCCCCAAATATCTTCTTTGCTCTTTTTAGTGTAATCTGCTAACATCGTACACATTAAATCTTTTAAATCTTCAGAGACAGTTTCAGAAACATTTTGATACCTTAAAAAGTAAGACATCCTTTCAAAATTCATCCTAGACATATTACCAGCTAAATCCCCTATTTCCTTTTGATAATTACTTATTTCCCCTCTCATCTCGGACGCTGCCCCCTCCAGTTCATCAATTCTTTGTTTATTTTCCATTAGTGCTTTCTGTGTCTCCAAAAGTTCCAATTTTGAGCTGACATTGTCTTTCCGGATCTCTTTCAGTTCTTTCATAATGTTTTGAAGAGTTTCTTCTATTATTGATAGCTGTGTAGCTTCCACCTCCTTTTCTTTGGATAACATTGAAGTAATCTTGAGTTGATGTGGCTGCTTTTTTAAAGCCATAATGAAAGTATTAAGTTCTTGTCACTAATATGGCGTCTGTTGGAGAGGTAGTCCGTGAGGTGAGGAGAGAACAAGAGTCAAAATGCAAATTTAGAATACACTTTGCTTGCAATCCAGAGAGAAAAGAATTTTTTAAAAGCAATCAAATAAGAGAAAAAAAGAAGGCACATCTGGGAGGAATCCTAAAAGTCCATTGCCTTAATCCAGTGGTGAAAAGTTCAGCCCCATAAAGACGAGGGAATGTCAGCACATTTTAAAAAGGAAATATTTCTTGCTGAGAACAAAGAACTCTAGAAGTCGCGGAGAGCTAATGAAAGTGAATGTCAATTGTTGCAAGACGGAGATACAAAGTATCATTAAAAATCTTAGAATGAAAGACTTCCATTTGTAGTTTAGAAATCGGATGTTAATTTCTCCACCTCCCCAAGCCTGGGGAACATTCCAAAACGCCGCTTTTTTTTCCTTTCCGAGGAGGGGTTTTACAAACTCCCTCCTCCTTCTTCTTTAAAAATGAAAGTTGAAAGCATTAAGTTGAAATCACTCACAATCCACACTGTAGCCATGAGCCTCGGTGTTGTCTTCAGCCCCGGCTTTTCTGCCCGTCTCTAATTGCAGCAGCTGTTCCGGCTCTCCATCGGCGAAGGGGACGAAAGAGGAACTCCCCTCCCGCGACTCGTTCTCCAACACCTGGGACGAAGCGGGAGCCACCCCCCCCACTGCCGTCGAGGTGGGAGGACTCACCGCAAGCCGTCCGTGCGGGGGGGCTCTTTTACAAGAGCCCCCTGCCCCCGAAGGTGCCGCCGGAGCAACCAAGCGGCGGACGAGTCAAAGTCCTGACCGTCGCCTCCGGCTAACCGGAAGGAAGTCTTGGATCATATATCTTAACTCAGATTTGCATCCTTCCTGGCTCAAAAGGTTTGTTATCTTTTCCCTTCTCTGTTTGCTTAACTGCCCATTTAGCAGCACAAACGATGTGACGATTGCTCTGGAGAGCATCTTCTCTTTTCCTGAAGGAAGCAGAGGTGGCATATGAAGATTTCAGATCTTATCACAGGATTTGACATTTGCCAGATATCTTACAGACCCCAATAACAGGACCCCAGGAAATCAGCCCCAAGGCACAAAGGAATCCACAGCATGCAAGCATCTACATTACAAATACAAGGCATAATATATGTGTGTTACAGAAAGCAAATGTTTCTATTAATCAACAAGTTTGTATCATTATTACCATAACTCTACATTCCTCCTTTAAAAAATAATAATAATAGAATGCTTTCTATTGTAGTAAAGATATTTGCCAAATCAGGTGAAGACAGCACCCCAGTTCAAGCAGTTTTTTCTCTGTATGGCTTTTCATGGTCATTGGTTTTGTGACCAAAATTTGTGAGATAGATTTTCTACAGATATATCCTTTTGCTAACAAATCATGTGAAGCAAACATATTCTGGGATATTGTTGTTGTAAAATTTAGAGCACTTAGCAGGTGCATTTAGAATATACACATACTTTATACCATCGGCTAGGCACATAGGCAAACCTTAGAACCCATCTGGAGCATGCTAATTAAGTGTCACCACATCCGTCCATAACCCACTCTGTCCAGTTATTGTTACAAGTGAGTTACTAGGTTGTGTCAGGTTAATTCCAGACTGCAAGGTGACAGCGAAGAAAACCTTTGCTTGGAATATATGTTTTCCCAGTTGTCTCTTCGGGTATTACATTCTCCTTCAATTTGTCCTATGCGTAAGGAAATTATTGCATAATATTGAACCACTGCATTACATCAATACATCTTATATCTTCAGGGATTATGAAAACACCATCTCTTGGGACTACTGTATTCAAGTCAGGTTGATCTGATTCAATGTCCCAACATATGTAGTTTATATGGGAGCAATCACAATTATAGTGTCCCACTACCCCCACCGGTGTATTTCAGGTTACAAGTACAACAATAATAACAGTAATGTTCAGGGATACAGTTAGAATCACAAAATCAACACAATCTGTAGAGTGCAAAGTTGTACAGCTGCTTTTTTAGGATCTTCAGGTGGAATAGGCCAGTAAGTTGCTACTCCTGCAATGAGAAAAAGTCACAAACAAAATCTTTGCATATCACAATGACTACATTCATTTTTGGAAATGTCCATTCTTAGTAGATCTTCTCCAGGTACCATTTTCCACAGGTGTAGTGATTTGCCCTTTTTCTCCAGTATTTGGTTGTTGCTTCAGTGGTTTACAGGGCTTCAGTGGTTAGCAGGGTTAACTATCAAAGGTCTTTCCCAGGCTTAGCTAAGTTTTTTTCCTCACCGTCAGGTTTTAATCACTAGCAGCAAATTTGAGAGGTACGGTTTGAGCTAGCAGTCTCTGAGGTAAAGAAGAGAAGAGACGCCAAGAATACAGTTCTCTACAGCAGGGGTCCCCAACCTTTTTTGCACCAGGGACCGGTTTCATTTTAAAGAAAATTCTGCGGACCGGCTGGCCTAGAGGAGGAGGGGGGAGGGGGGAACAGGCAGCGCATGCGCACGTGGGGGGGGGGAGTCGGCTCACTTGGCTGTCTAGGGCAGTGGTGGGCAAACATATTAGTCAATAGAGCCAAATATCAACAGTACCACTACTGAAATTTCTTTTGAGAGCCAAAAGGTGTGGCCTTTTTTGTGGGAGTGGCTCAGTTGTCATGTGACCCGTGGCCAACTTGGAAAATGTGGTGAAACTCACTGTTAACAGTCTTGCTTAGCAACCAAAATTTTGGGCTCAATTGTGGTCATAAGTTCTTTCTTTCTTTCTTTCTTTCTTTCTTTCTTTCTTTCTTTCTTTCTTTCTTTCTTTCTTTCTTTCTTCCATTTCTGGCTGGTCTTTGGTCTTCTGAAGATGGTAAAAATGGATTTATGGGCACTCGTTATATATAAAGGCAGCCCATGACTCTTTGGGATGCTGGTTTGAATCCAGGAAATGACTCAGAGGATGTGATTCCTTTGAAATAACCACTGAGAGAAAAATAGATCTTTAACCTGGTTAACCAAACAGGTAGCTTGAGGTGGAAGGAAATAGGAAAATAGATTTCTTCCTTTCCTTTCCTTTCCTTCCTTCCATTGCCTCCCTCCCCCTTCCTCCCTTCTTTCCTTCCTTCCCTCCTACCCTCCATCCCTCTTTCTTTTTCTTTCTTTCTTTCCTTCCTTCCTTCTTTCACTCCTCCCTCCCTCCCCCTTTCCTTCACTCCCTCCCACCCTCCATCTTTTTTTTCCTATTTTTCTTTCTTTCTCTTTCTCTGTTTTTTTGGCGCTCTCTCTCTCTCTCTCTGTATCTGTCTCTCTCTCCCCCCCCCACCCATCTGTCACTCTGTGTGTGTGTGTGTGTGTGTGTGTGTGTCTGTTTCCCTCTCTCTCTCTTTCTGTCTCTCTAAGTCTGCCTCTCTGTGCGTCTGCAATTCTCTCCCTCCCTCCACCCGGGGAAGAAGCAGAGGAGTCAGCATGTCGGTTGCGGAGGTTATCCCGCAGCGAGCGAACGGAGGACCCGAGCTGCGGCTAGTGCAGGCGAGGAGGAGGGAGCAGCGCCCTGGGCAGAGGATGGGCGAGCGTGCCTCTACCACCTCCTTCCGACGGCCACCGCGGTGCACTGCACTTTCCGGGGCTTCCTGGAGGGGCCAGCATGTCGACTGGGGAGGGTATCCCGCAGCGGGCGGGCGAAGGACCCAAGCTGTGTGCTGCCGAAGCCGTCCGGGGCTGGGCGTGCAGTGCCCGGATGGCTTTGGCCGCACGCAGCTTGGGTCCTGATGCCCCTGCTGGGCGACAGCCTCGGTGGTGCTTAAGATGACGGTAGTCTTGGGTGCTCACCCCGCCTGCTCCCTCGCCCGCTGTGGGAGGAGGCGTCCGTAACCTCCATCCACCTCCCTCCCAGCCACACAGCCCCAGAAACAGAGGGAGGAAGGGAGGGCCACATTTATACAGAGCAGGGAGGGCTGTTGGAGGGCCGTATTAAACCGACCCCCGGGCCGCAAATGGCCCGCGGGCCGGACTTTGGACATGCCTGGTCTAAGGGATGTATGGGGCAGAAGACGGTCTCGCATATAACTAGGTCCCGAGCCATGGAGCGCTTTGAAGATGGTCGTCAAAACCTTGAAGCGCACCCGAAAGACCACAGGAAGCCAGTGCAGCTCGCGCAGGATTGGTGTTATGTGGGAGCATCTAGGAGCTCCCGTAATCACCCGCGCGGCTGCGTTCTGTAGCTTTCGAGTGCACCTCAAGGGAAGCCCCATGTAGAGAGCATTGCAGTACTCCAGTTGAGATGTCACGAGGGCCTGAGTGACTGTGCGAAGGGCAGCCCGGTCCAGTAAGGGGCGCAATTGGTGCATCAGGCGTACCTGATGAAATGCCCCCCTGGCCACGGCTGCCACATGGTCCTCCATGGACAGCCGGGAATCCAGGAAGACACCCAAATTGCGCGCCCTCTCCACGGGGGCCGGTGTTTCGCCCCCAATGGCCAGAGTTGGAGTAATCTGGCTGAACCGGGGTGCCGGAAACCACAGCCACTCAGTCTTGGACGGGTTGAGCTTGAGTTTGTTACTACCCATCCAGATCCGTATGGCTTCCAAACACCGGGACATCACCTCGACGGCATCGTTGGGGTGGTCTGGGGTGGAGATGTACAACTGAGTATCATCAGCGTACAGATGATATCCCACCCCAAAACCACGGATGATCTCACCCAGCGGCTTCATATATGTGTTGAACAGTAGGGACGAGAGGACCGACCCCTGAGGGACCCCACATACGAGGGGCCTCGAGGCCGACCTCTGCCCCCTTGCCAGCACATATTGCGACCGACCAGAGAGGTAGGACGAGAAGCACCGCAAAACGGTGCCTCCCAGCCCCAACCCCCCCAGTCAGTGCAATAGGATACCATGGTCAATGGTATCAAAAGCCGCTGAGAGGTCTAACAGGACTAGGATAGAGGAATGTCCTCTATCCCGCGCCCTCCAGAGATCATCCACCAACGCGACCAATGCCGTCTCGGTGCTGTGACCGGGTCGGAAGCCGGACTGGCGCGGGTCTAGATAATCAACTTCCTCCAGGTGTCGCGGAAACTGTTGGGCCACCACACTCTCAACAACCTTCGCTAGAAAGTGAAGGTTGGAGACGGGACGAAAGGTCTCTAATAATGCTGGGTCCAGGGACGGCTTCTTGAGGAGGGGCCTTACCACCGCCTCTTTCAAGACGGCAGGCAGGGACCCCTCACTCAAAGATGCGTTGACAATGCCCTGGAGCCAGCCTCGTGTCGTCTCCCAGGATGCCAGTACAAGCCAGGAGGGACACGGGTCCAATAAACATGTAAATTTCATGGAAGATGACATTCCCACTGCCTCTATGATTCAAGCACTTTTGCAGTAGAATGAGTAGATTTCACATATTTGTTACAATTCACAGCATCCAGAAGTTTTCAAAACAAATCACATCATAATCGAACTAAATTGTAAAACTTAGGTCATATTTCCTAATTTAGATTTATCAGACAGATTCCTTTCTGGCAGTTTATCTTTTGTTATTCTTGATTGGTCTAGTAAGAGCACAAAAGGTGTGAGAATTGCTTTGGTAGTAGATAAGAGTATAGTTACCTGCTAATTCCTGAAGAAAAGGGATGGCATTTACAATACAATAGGATAGCAGAGTTGGAAGGGACCTTGGCGGTCTTCTAGTCCAACCCCTGCCCAGGCAGGAAACCTTATACCATTTCAGACAAATGGCTATCCAACATCCAATATTTGTAGAAGGAAAAGGATACAATTGCTTTTGCAGAGGTAGATGTGGCACAAATGCTCAAAAACAAATGCTCAAAAGGAAAACACTTTTACAGCAGCACAACACATATACATGTTACAATAGAACAAATGTTGATTCTACTTCTTGTAATAATACTCATTACTTGGGGGTTGGACTAGAAGACCTCCAAGGTCCCTTCCAACTCTGCTATCCTATTGTATTGTAAATGCCATCCCTTTTCTTCAGGATTTTTCCTCCCTTTTTCTCAAAGGATAGAATTCTTTCTATCATGATGAATGATTATCTGTAATAATTCCAAAAAAGGAGAACAACTTGTGTTGCAAACAAACAAACAAATAAAATAAAATAAAATATCGTGGAATGGAATACCTTGATTCATGAGCATTTAAAAAATGCACTCGGGAAAAAGAACAGCTTCAAAAAGTGAAAATAAAACAAAGCTATAAAAAAACTTTGAGTCAACACTCCAAAAAATCAGAATCAATTCAGATGGAAGCAAATTCTCCAAAAGCAGATATCTGAGACAAACAAACAAAAATGACATAGGATGGAGCACTTTAACTCTGATATCAAAGAGGGAGGTAGGGAAAAAAACAGCTTCAAAATAAAAGAAACTTAATGAGGTACGGTATGTTGGGTCAAAGTCAGATTCCATTCAGATGGAAGATAATTCTCAGTAAGTATGTTGAAACATTTACAAATGTAGGCAAAATATCTCAAAATCAAAATCTCAAAATATCTCAAAATCATTACTTCTTATAGGTTCAATTAAGCTTTTTAAAGCTCAAACAAAATTTCCAAAAGAAAAATCAAAATTGTTTTCAGAGCAGAAAAAGAAATATCAAAATCATAGCTTTTGTATGCAAGTGAAAATCAAAACAGTGAAAGGCAAAAGGTGCACATGAGCAGGTCACCCATTTGCCCAGAATTTCTCAGAATAGAGAAAAAAAAGTTTAAAAATGAGCAGGAAAACCGCAGCCCCCTTAATGGGAGCAGCTCCCACTTAATGGGAAAGAAGGAGGAGAGATGCTCTCACTGGGGCATCTGTCTCTCTCTCATTCTCACACACAGAGTTAAAACAAGCGGGCACCCACACACCCCTTTGCCCACTCCCCCCCCCTTGCCTGCTTCCCTCCAAAAAATAACCCAGAGGGAAGAGGGGGTGTGTGAAATCACACAGGCCAGATCTCTTTCACTTATCACTTCCTAGAGTATAGGAGACACACTCATATTCATACTTGCAATCAGAGGTTCATGCTTGTTCATGCATTAGAGCAGGGGTCCCCAACCTTTTTTGCACCAGGGACCGGTTTCATCTTAAAGAAAATTCTGCGGACCGGCTGAGTGGCTCAGCAGTCATGTGACTGGGTGGGCGTGGCCAACTTGGAAAATGTGAAACTCACTTAGCAATGATCTTGGTTAGCAACCAAACTTTTGGCCTCAACTGTGGTCATAAGTTCTTTCTTTCTTTCTTTCTTTCTTTCTTTCTTTCTTTTTCTTTCTTTCTCTCTCTTTCTTTCTCTTTCTTTGTCTCTGTCTTTCTTTCCCTCTTTCTATTTCTTTCTTTCTCTTTCCCTTTCTCTCTTTATTTTTCTTTCTTTCCCTCTTTCTCTCTTTTTCTTTCTCTTTCTTTCTCTTTCTTTCTGTATCTTTTTCTGTCTCTTTCCTTTCTGTCTCTCTCTCTCTTTTTCTCTGTCTGTCTTTCTCTCTCTTCCACTTTCTTTTTCTTTCTTTCTCTTTTTCTTTCTCTCTCTGTCTCTCTCCTTCATCTGCCCATCTCTGTCACTCTGTGTGTGTGTGTGTGTGTGTGTCTGTCTTGCATTCACTCAATCACTCATTCTGTGTTCTGTCTATCTTTCCCTCCCTCCCTCCCTCTCTCTGCCTCTCTATGTGTGTCTGTTGTTCCCCCCCCCAGCCTCCTCAGCCCGCCCGCCGCGCTTGGTCGCTCGTTCGCTCGTTCAGCCTCCGTGGCTGGGTAGGAGCCGGGCCGCAGGGCTGGAGAGGAGGAGGAGGGAGGAGGGGGCAGCCCATTGGGCAGAGCACGCAGGAGAACGCAGGATGGTGGGGGATCTTCCTCCACCCTCGTCGAGGGAGGGACTTCTGGGCGCCGCCGGAGCAACCATCCCTACGGCCGCCAGGTCCCTCCCCCGCCCGGGGAGCCTCCGCAGCCCCTGGAAGAAAACGAGTGGCTGGCATGCCAGCAGGGGAGGCTCCGCGGGGGGGAGGGAATCGGCCGGTAGGGAGGGTTGCTCCAGCGGCACCCAGGAGTCCCTCCGTCGACGAGGGTGGAGGAAGAGCCGCACTCCAACGGCGCAAACAGCCGCACCTGTGTTCTCCCACGTGCTCTGCTCAGGGGGCTGCCCCCTCCTCCCTCCTCCTCCTCTCAAGTCCTGCGGCCCGGCTCTTACCCAGCCACGGACCAGCACCGGTCCGCAGCCCGGGAGTTGGGGACCCCTGCATTAGAGGATCTCACCCTCCTTTCAGATTTGGAAACACACACACACACCATACACCATTAAACAACTTGCAACTTATTCTTTCTTTATAGGAAAGGGAATCAAAGTACATTCACACCAACTTTCACCATCAACATACTCACATTTGCACTACAATCAGACTGTTTGTGTAAATCAATTTCACATACAAAGAATCCCATTTCACTCTTCATGCAAATCAATCATTACAATCATTTCAAGGAGCTGTATTAAAGCCAATGAGCTCAATTTTTATTATTAAAGTATCTCAACTTCCTTCCAGGTCTGAAAATGATCACAAGCACGCACACATAACATGGAACAACATTTTCAGACTTGGGAAAGTCCCTTTAAATCTTCAATTTGTATTTGCTTGGGGAACCTGTGGCTTATTCGTGAAACGGGGGGAATTCAGAGAGCAGTTTAAATCTTAACTTCTCTCACATTCCCACAGCTTCAAGGATAAAGTGAAAAGTTTACTTATTTTGCCAGCTGGTCAAACATATCACAATCAATTCAATCTCATTCAATTCTGCATATTAGTATAGATGCACACAATTCTACATGTTATTAGTATAGATGCACACAAGAATTTTAGCAGAAATTACATCAAATCAATCAGGTCAAATTATCTAAATCTTCACATCAAATTAATCAAGTCCAATTATTTAGGTCTTCTCATTCAGGCAGGCTTTAACTTTTATTACTTGCTGAATTTTCTTACTTTTGCTCAAAGTTTACACTCATTGTTCAATCTCTTTAAGCACTAGATGGTTACTATCTGTCTCTGCCATGGGATGTTCAGTTCCAAATTTGGATTTCCCACCCCGCGCTGGCATAGTTTTAAAAATTCAAATTCGTCCATATCTATCTTCATCTCCCAGCACACGCTGGCATAGTTTTAAAGATGAAAATGTATGGAGACTCTTAGGTTGGACTAAGAGCAGAGTGGTCAGATAGATGTGCAGAGGGTTTTTTCTGTGTCCTTTTGGGCCAACATGCAGTCCAGAGGGGAACACGGCTCTGACTCTTT